>OX465583.1:32542719-34942719 GCA_950022655.1 Alentia gelatinosa
TCAGGGGTGGTCATTGCCCCCCCTGGTGAAACACCTATGTACTAGCGCACCCCTGCGCCACCTCTCCACTATCGGCTGCACTAAACATCAAAGTGCGCTAGGTCGACACTGTACTCTGCCTCATACGCTTCTCAGGTCTCACACCTCACACACATACTTTTTCTTCTCGCGTACCTTGGCCATTCCGCCCGTCGTACCTCCGGTCTCCATATTCCCCTGAATATCGGTGACCGCGTACAGGGATACCAGGCGATACAGAGATTGAGATATTTACGGTGTAATATGTTGACTAGAAGCGCTATGGCGGCATCCGCGGCAACGGAGACAGATTCGGAAGTTACCCTGCGGCAGCAGCAAACGGCGGCCGAGAGTGACTACGTCGACTCGGTCTCGCAGCAAGGGACGAGCACCAGTGGACGGTCGCGGGCCTCACGGGTCACTGCTCTTGAGGCCAACCTCGGGGGAGTAAGGACTGACGTAAATGAAGTTAAGACCGACGTAAACGGTGTCAAGCCCGACGTATCAAAGATGTCCCGGCAAATGGACGGCATGATGGATGCCATAATGCAGATTTCCCGCCCTGCATCAAGGAGGAGCGGCTCACGGGCGTCGGCGGCGGCCGAACGGACCAGGGACTGGGCACACGAACAAACGGAACGCCTGCTGCCCCCACCGCGCCAACTGAGAGAGACGTACACCTCCGAGGAGCACCTACAGTGGGAATTCGGCCGTGAGGCCATGCGCCATGATAGGACCACCGGTAAGAACTCATTACTGACCGACATTAATGCCCGCAGGCCGACCGCCAAACCGTACATGTTTATGGACCGGGACGGCTTGTACACCCTACACCAGAAGCTGGATCTACGGTCGAGCCTAGGGCCCCTTGAATACATAAGTTGTTTTGTGGGCCTGTTAAGCGATGAGTGCGCTTTGCACCCCGAGGATAGGGAACGCATGTTTCGCCACCTGCATCAAGTTACGGTCGATGCACAGGCACGGCCGTGGGCCGGCGTCAGACGGTGGAGCAATTACGTCTTCGACCAGGTGGAATCTGGCAGGATGCTGTGGTCCGAGCACGGCCGGATACAGGAAGAGCGTGTCCGGCTTGTCATGACCTCTACACACACCTCCAACGGCAGTAACAACACCGAGACCGGACGCGCTCGGGGGAGCAAGGCCCCGTGCCGGGACTTCAATGGCGAGAGGGGGTGCCGCCACCGTAACGACCACAGCGAAGGGGGTATCCGGTGGTTGCACGTGTGCACCTTCTGCGACTCAGTAGGCAGGAAGTGTGGTCACTCCGTCCACGCGTGCAACCGCAAGCTGACGTACGGGCACGGTTACGCCAACAACGCGGCAGCTCCCCCTCTACCAACACCTCGGCGCGTACCCCAGGCAGGGTATCAACTCCAGAGCACCCCGAAGCCGGCGGCACCTCAGAGCGTCCATCAATACCAGCCGACTTAAAAAAATGGGCAGGCGGATCAAAGGGGGGCCGGCGGCCCGGTGTGTGATGTAACGAAGCCGGCCCCCACACGTGACGTCATGCCTCACGTGACTGCCTCAGCACGTGGCCGAGGTGGAGAGGTAAACGTAAACAAAGGCACGGGGAATACACTCGTGAACTAGTTCATTATTAAGAACTCAGTCTACGGGCTGGAAAGAGATCACGGCCTCCCAACAGTTGACGAGTTTGTGGCGAAACTCGTGAAGGCAGGCACCTCGTCTTTTATGTCGTCAATCGACGTTTCACGTGCCTACAAGAACTTCAGGTGCGATCCCCTCGACTGGCCCCTGCTGTGTTTCACGTGGGAGGGTGGGCACTACTGTGATACCACCATGCCGTTCGGTGCCCGTGCCTCCTCGTACCACATGCAGTGTGTGGCCGAGGCCATCGTGGGGATCCTGGGATCCAAGGGAGTCACGGCCGCGATGTACCTCGATGATCTGATTATCCTCTCCGAGGACAGAGGTAAGGCGGCTGTTGACTTCAACATTGCACGTGATCTCTTCGCGGAACTGGGCCTCCCCGAGGCGTACGACAAGGCTCAGGAACCGAGTCAAACGGTCACCTGGCTGGGCATTGAGATCGACGCCGTACGATGACGCTATCCATCCCCACGGCCAAGTTGGAGGAGATACGAGCTCACGTCTCGGCCGTCGCCAAACGCCGGACCCTCACCAAAAGACAGTTGCAGTCGGTTCTGGGGAGAATCCTGCATGTGGCACGTGCTTTCGTCTCCAAACTCCTAGAGGCTCTGTGAGGGATGACGGGGTTCTACCTGAACATCAATTCTGAGATGCGTCAGGACTTGGACTGGTTTGTGAAATTCGCTCAGGGATGGAATGGGCGAGCACTCATCCCTGGAGGCCCGCCGATGAGGCGCATCACAGTTGACGCCTGCCTGTCGGGAGAAGGAGGTACCGACGGCTGTTTCTCTTATTCCGGCCAGGTATGCCCCGTTCTGGACCCCGTGGAGTGCATCTCAGAGCTCGAGGCTCTGAACACGATATATGCTCTCCACACCTTCATCACACACAGACCGCGGATCCCGGATCGAGGTCTTCTGCAATAACCTCGGGACCGTACAGACTCTCAACAGTGGGCATGCCCGAAACCGGGTCCTGGCGGAGTGTGCCCGCCAGGCATGGATGGTACAGGCACGCCTACAGGTTGAGTTAGTGTTCTCTCATATCCCCGGGGTGCAAAACGTCATCGCAGATGCCCTGAGCAGGGCCCATCTATCAACATCGGACTACGATAGGGCGGATACGCTCATTCACCTCCATGAACTGTATCCTATCGTACCATGTACTCATGCATGGTTTGTACCAATACTCCGTCTCTTCTGCAGATCCGGCGCTTCTCTCACTCCAAGCGAAGGCATCTGCCCGACAGTCAGAGGCGCATGCCCCAGGCACACTCGCCAACCAGAGATCCGCAGTGACCACATACCTGGCGTTTTGCAACCGGATGATGGTCGATCCCGGGGCACCGACCGTGAGCCTCATCACGTCCTACATGGAGTACGTGGCGGACCACGCCCCCTCGCCGGCTACGGTGGCGAACCATATATCGCACATCCGTGCGCATCTGCGACTTACGGGGGGGGCGACGTTCGGCCGACGGAGGATCATCACGTCAAACGTGCCCTAGAGGGGATGAGGAGGAACAAGAACTACGTGCCGAATGTAAAGCTGCCAGTCCCGATGAATGTGTTCCGGGCCGTTCTCGATGGCCTCGCGGCATCCCCCTCCATACGGCAATAAGGGCGGGTCTACTGTTGATCTACTACGCGGCCCTACGGCAGGGGGAGGTGGCGCCGAATCCACACACACGTTCGACCCGGCACGCCATCTGACACCGGGGGACGTGGTCCTCGGCGCACGGCACGTGACAGTCACCGTCAAAGCGGCCAAAAACCTCCAGCACGTGGGGGAGCAGAAGGTGATGCGCCTAGAGGCCGCGGACGATACCAGATTCTGTCCCGTACACGCGACTCGGGAGCTGCTACGGGTGGCCCCTACGGCTACTCTACGAGATCCGTTCCTCACCCTACCCAATGGGACGACCATCACGTCTCGTATGATGAAGAGGGAATGGAACAGCCTGCTGCAGGCCACAGGCCAACCGATTAAGACATTCACCCTCCACAGCCTCAGGAAGGCCGCTGCCACTCAGGCATTCCAGGCAGGAATCCCTGAACTCCAAATCCAGAGGTATGGAGGGTGGAAATCCGACGCACACCGTGCGTACATCAAGGTCTCCGACAAAAAGACAGTCAACAAGTCTCTAATCCAGTCTCTTTCTTTCAAAAAGTGACTTTTATTTTCTCTCCCAACCCACCTCTCCCTATAACTATTGGCTTCTTGGCTATTTGTATTATTTTATTATTACATGTTCCTCATAACTATGTAATATTACATAATAACTTCATTATGTTATCATAAACTTTTCATAATTGACAACAATATACATATGTCAATTATACATTTATCATTATTATTGATATTCAGTGTATAACCTTATTAATATCAATAAGAACTATAAAATTTAATAAAATTAGTGGTAGGGTGTTCGCCTCGAGCATGGGAGGTCGTGGGTTCAAACCCCGGTCGGGTCATACCAAAGACTTACACAAAAATGGTACCCACTGCCCATTCGGTTTAACACCCACCATTAGAATGAGGAGTAGGGGCAAGGGCCCGAGTGGAAGAACGGCTCTATAGCCGAATTCGGTGATTGTGAACACACAATATTCCCTAATAAAACTTGCCAAAAAAAAAAAAAAAAATAGCCCACTCCGGCTTTCCTCTTGTTTTATCCTGGGATCTGGGGTAATGGGTTGCCCATGGCCTATGGTCAGGGGTGGTCATTGCCCCCCCCTGGTGAAACACCTCTGTACTAGCGCACCCCTGCGCCACCTCTCCACTATCGGCCGCACTAAACATCAAAGTGCGCTAGGTCGACACTGTACTCTGCCTCATACACTTCTCAGGTCTCACACCTCACACACGTACTTTTTCTTCCCACCCACCCTCTCCTTTTCTCTAGTTCTACTCATTCCACTCGTAGGGCTATTTGTATTATTTTATTATTACATGTTCCTCATAACTATGTAATATTACATAATAACTTCATAATGTTATCATAAACTTTTCATAATTGACAACAATATACATATGTCAATTATACATTTATCATTATTATTGATATTCAGTGTATAACCTTATTAATATCAATGAGAACTATAAAATTTAATAAAATTTTATTAGCCCACTCCGGCTTTCCTCTTGTTTTATCCTGGGATCTGGGGTAATGAGAAATTGTAGTAGTTTCTATAAATTGACTCAAAATACCTGTAATTCAACATGCATCACATGTTTCTAAAAATGATATCAGTACCTTACAATGTTGTGAAATTGTCTTCCCATCATGCATCATTAAGTGAAAACAAGGTCAAAGGTCATGGTAAGATTCCATAGAAAACCACAAATACACCAAATCTGATAGATGATTGAAATTGAAATTGAGAACGTCTTAAGATATCTTTAGTAATATATGATGTTGAACCCTTCCATATTTGACCAAAAGATCAATATTCTACTGTGCTATTGACCTTCACCAAGGTCAAGGTCACTACATGGAATGTACAAAAGCGTAAAGAAGCGTTGATGAACGTTGAGAAGCATACTAAAACGTTAAAGAAAAGCAAACAGATACGTTCAAAATCTGTAGCTAATATGTACTCCCCACTAATTTAAATACGTAGGAGAAATGCCAAAATTTACGCCAGTGTGACTGGGGCATAACTCTGCAGTGCATAGGCTCAACCACAACTACACTATAGGAGCAAAAACTGCATTGCCATCTCCCATTAACCGTTTCCAGATGGGACCAGGTAGCAAGTGTACATCATTAAATGCAGCATGCCTGACACCGGACCACCTTTGTAGTACAGGCCTATATTACAATTGTTGAGAAAACCTATTGCTTTCCACCATATTAAAGTTGTCTGTCAGTGTTCCCACGGTAATAACTATACAATTATTTATTAATTATCACTATATAGGTGTTATACATAATCTTTGAAAAAATTATAAAGATCCATGTTGAATCAACTGAGATAAATGACATTTTAGCAAAGATATGAAAATGATGCCTTCAGGCATCATTTGCGCTAGCTACGGGAGTGCCCTGAGGCATCATTTGCACCAGCTACGGGAGTGAATATTGGTAAGGAAAGAGTACGCAACGTTGCGTACTACTACATAACCATATTGTTTGGATTGATTCCCAAATTGAGGAAGAACACGAGTGAAAAATATATGCTATGGAAACAAATATTGGTTTGGAAATCTAGTCTTAAAAGGCTAGTTTATGACAGAAAACTTTGGATGATACATCTATAGTTCATAAAAAATGCACTCATGAAACAGGAAAGTACTTCACAGATAAGGGCTTCATACCATCTAAATGATACTTTAAATGTACATTTACTAGAAGGCATTTAAGTTTCTTAATTCATCATTCTGACAATGAAAAATAGGAGATCAAGACAGCACAAAGATTACATTTCTGGGAATCCAACATAATTTATTTGAAAAAGACTGGTGCTCCAGAGACAAACAAGGTGTCAAATAGGTGCCTACATATTTTGCATAGAGATTGTCTTTTAGATAAGACGATAATAGGGTTTTAATAGGGATGTGAAGGTTGTTGAAATTGCTCAATGTAAATCAATATTGAGTAAAATTCTGTTTGAGTATGCCCATTGGTGACTCATGAGCTTTGCTCAGGGGTGGTCATTGCCCCCTCTGGTGTCCCCCCTGGGAACCGCGCCGCACGGGCGCCCCTTCTGCCACCTCATGGCTTTCGCACTCACCATACATCAAAGTGCGTGAGTGTAGCTCTACTCTCTGTTTCACTTCTGCTCTTCACTTCATCCAGTACACATGTACTACTACCTTTCGTCCCACCCACCCACAACCTTCTTTCTATCTTTTCCTACTCACGTAGGGCTTTTGTTATTTTAATCTTTATTCATAACAATATTCTATTGTTATTATCATAATTGACTTATTATTCCTATTGTCAATTACTTACTTATTATTGTACGTTTATTCATAACCTTATCTCATATGTCGTCCAAAAAGGTCAACATAAATATTTTACCATTTTAATACATATAAAATTCAATGAAATTTTATGTTTCCCATCTACTGCCTTCTACTTCTTTCAGCCAGGGATGGGGTAATGCCAACCTAAATCCCCCCCACTTTCAACAAATACTTGAATATCAGTAAATATAGAATCTACCTAGAAAATTCCACTTCCTAGCAACTGCTGTTTTTTATTGTCTTTCAAATGAGGCATATTATATTATGATTCAACCAGTTGAAGGGATAGAAATATGTGCATAAAGGAGTTCTTAAAAATGGACCTCCGAAACTGAATTCACTATTTTTTTAAAATCCATACCAAAATACTAAATACTAAAACTGTAAGGTATTGTACCACAATAAAACCTTCTGTCAAAACAGAAATTAAATTCCTATCTGTACTTATATAGCTATAAAAGGCAAAATTATGGTCAGGTCGCCTAGTGACTCTGCAAGCAGTTGTACTACAGTAGGCTATAGCCATAACCTAAAGACCAACTGTCCACCTGCTAATAACACATATGGCATTGTTGAGCTATTATCCATTATATCTATTTTTTTAAATCAGTAAAATGTGGTTGCCAATATCTCCTTTGATAACAAATTATATATGAAAGGTTCATTCCTGACCTTAGCACAGTTGTAGCTTATTCACTACAATTATAATGGTCAGGAAACCAAAAACATTAAAGCCTAAATAAGAGCCGAAATGGGCTAATCCCTGATATAGCCCTTATGAAAACCATAGTTAGAAACTATCTTATCAAATTCTAGATAAATGAGGTTATATGCAAAACGTTTTAGGAATACTTTTAAAACATTCCATGTAGTGACCTTGACCTTGGTGAAGGTCAATAGCACAGTAGAATATTGATCTTTTGGTCAAATATGGAAGGGTTCAACATCTTATTGTAGTAAACATGAGAATGCCAGGAATATGGTGTAAACGGAAGCCTTTATTGGTTTGGTCAACAACTGTCTCACAAGAAACACAACACCACGGATATAGTCCTTAAAATCTCTATCATAAAGATTAACACTACGGCTTGCACCTCCTTGAGGCTCACACAGAGTATCGGGGACTCACATGGAGGCACGGTGCCTCACAGGCCTGGCTGGTCCATCCATGTATGTGCACAAGCCATGCCGAGGTACGTGGCTCCCTGGGGCTCACAAGGAGTCTCAGAGACTCACGTGGAGGCTCGGTGCCTTGCAGAGGTTTGCGGAGGCTTGAGGCTCCCTGGGGCTTGGGGGGATCCCTTGTGGCTCACAGAGTCTCGGTGACTCACGTGGAGGCTCGGTGCCTCACAAGGTTCACGGAGACTTGCGGCTCCCTGGGGCTCGGCAGGGCTCCCTGGTGGCTAACACGGAGTCTCGGAGACTCACGTGGAGGCTCAGTGCCTCACAGGGGCGGCTGGTCCTTCCACATATGCGCCCAAGCCTAACAGAGGTTCGCAGAGGTGCACGGAGGTGCACAGAGGTGCACGGAGGCTTGCGGAGGCCCACGGAGGGTTCGCGGAGGCTCGTGGAGGTCTCGCAGAGGGTTTGTGGAGGTCCGCAAGGGTCGTAGTCCGAGATCCAATTGCCTGCGGAGGCGCTCGCAGAGGTTTATATGGGAACCCTCGGGTGTCTCGCTGACGTCACTTCTGGCACCTGTGTGGCCCCCTAGCGGCTCACAAGAGGCCCTCTGCCAACATCCTCCACCACCTCCACCACCTCCGTGGAGACAGCGGGGGGTCGTGGAGGGTGCCTCCACCGACCTCCACCACAATATATTATAAAAGATATCTTAAGATGTTCTCAATTTCAATTTCAATCTCAATTATCTATCAGATTTGGTGTATTTGTGGTTTTTTATGGAATCTTAATATGGTGGAAAGCAATAGGTTTTCTCAACAATTGTAATATAGGCCTGTACTACAAAGGTGGTCCGGTGTCAGGCATGCTGCATTTAATGATGTACACTTGCTACCTGGTCCCATCTGGAAACGGTTAATGGGAGATGGCAATGCAGTTTTTGCTCCTATAGTGTAGTTGTGGTTGAGCCTATGCACTGCAGAGTTATGCCCCAGTCACACTGGCGTAAATTTTGGCATTTCTCCTACGTATTTAAATTAGTGGGGAGTACATATTAGCTACAGATTTTGAACGTATCTGTTTGCTTTTCTTTAACGTTTTAGTATGCTTCTCAACGTTCATCAACGCTTCTTTACGCTTTTGTACATTCCATGTAGTGACCTTGACCTTGGTGAAGGTCAATAGCACAGTAGAATATTGATCTTTTGGTCAAATATGGAAGGGTTCAACATCATATATTACTAAAGATATCTTAAGACGTTCTCAATTTCAATTTCAATCATCTATCAGATTTGGTGTATTTGTGGTTTTCTATGGAATCTTACCATGACCTTTGACCTTGTTTTCACTTAATGATGCATGATGGGAAAACAATTTCACAACATTGTAAGGTACTGATATCATTTTTAGAAACATGTGATGCATGTTGATTTACAGGTATTTTGAGTCAATTTATAGAAATTACTACAATTTCTAATTGGATATTTGGTCAAATTTTGAGAAAAACATTCCTTTTAGTGACCTTGACCTTGGGAAAAATGTTTGATTATTCACCTCTTGCACATTAGCGTGGCGCGACGGTCGCCGTGATAACGGGTTGCGCTGGTCTCATATAACTGCGCACCACTCGCCGAGAACTAGCTTGTCTGTGCTAATCGAAATCGAGGCGTGCGACCAAGTGTGGCTTCACAGTGCAGTGGGTGCCTATGTATAAAGGCTTAAATTCACAGACACAGCCAGGTTTTTTTCACAGTTTGTTTTCCTATCACACCTCCTGATTCATAGCACCTGAGTGGAGAGTCTTGACCTCTGGAACAAGGTGTGAAAACACTGCACTCGGCCATATTATAGATGCTAGAACCATTCAAGGACATGTATCCCTTCAAATTGGTTCTTTGGGGGTGTATTCTAATACTAGATAAATGAAATATAATATTTTTCAATTTGTTCTAACCCAATATCTAAAATAGGCCTATTTACATTTGGTGATTTTTATAGGTGATATACTGGAATATATATATTTAAATATATAGATTCTAGATCTTAAACCTTAATTTTTTCATCTACTAAACCCCTTTTTTCATCTACTAAACCCCTTTTGATTTAAGAAATATCCACAGAGAATATTTCTATTTGTTTCCTGTACCTTAATGATTTTATGATTCCATAGAAGATCACATTTTCAGTCTTATGGACCTTTTGTCATCTGTCATAATGTGTAATTACCTTAGGAAATATCTGTCATAGCCTGGCAATGTAGATACCATTTTATTTATCTTGAACTACCGAAGAAGATAGGATGTTAATTTATATAGGTTATCGCGGTAGATTTTTATGAAATCCCTTTAAATACAGGAAGGTAACATTTGTTAATATTTTTTAGCAAACAAATTCCTATGATCAAGCTTTTACGGGAAATCTTGGACAAGGCATAGGTATCTAATATGCATATCAACAAATAGACCAGAGTCTTAGCTTTCTAAAAGTGCTTTACTTATAAAGATCGGCCTGTTATTCACAATGCAAGAACAAGTTTCATTTTCTGACTTAAAAATGAATAGTGTTCTCCCATTCAAAACGCTCAAGAGTCGCACGCCTCGTTTTCATGTTACCTACTTGGGCGGCCATTACAAGATGGCGCCAGTGTGAAGAGGGTCAATTGTAGAATCATAGAGAACCATGGAATATGAATATTTGTGTCAAATATCTAAGAGATGGATGAAATATTCTTAAAGATATGATGAAATATGTTTCAATATAAGTGGCGTATGTATGAACAGGTACCATGACCTTTGACCTCACTGTGGCTTATTGGTGCATGATGGGAAGACTTGCTTTAGAACATAGCTAGGGTATGGTGTCAGGTATCCAAAAGCATTATCCAAATTGAAATAAAGCTATATCAGAACAAGTTATTTAAACTATTGTAAATCCTTATAGGAAATATTGTGAAATTTTGGAAGGAAACATTCCATTTGGTGACCCTGACCTTGGAAAAACCCAAGATGGTGACACAGGCTGATAGCTCTATGGTGTCCCAATAGTTTTGCCAAATATCTAAGAAATTCACCAAATACTTTTTGAGAAATGAAAAAATATGTCTCAATCTCAGTGGCCTATGTTGGTTTTTTGTATGAACATATATGTTGATCTTTGACCTTGCTGTGACCTAATGGTGCATGATGGGAATTATATCTTTAGGGCTTTACTAGGGCATGGTGTCAGGTATTTAAAAATATCATTCAAGTTGAAATACAGGCATATTCGAACAAGTTATAGAAACTATTGTAAGTCCTTATAGGAAATTGGGTGAAATTCTGGGTGGAAATATTCCATTTGGTGACCTTGACCTCGATGAAAATCAAAATGGTGACAAAAGCTGATGGTTCTATGGTGTCCTAATAAAATAGCCAAATATCTAAGAAATCAACTTAATACTCTTGGAGAAATGACAAAATATGTCTCAATTTCAAAACCCTATGAAATTTGATGACCTTTGACCTCTAATAAAAGGTCAAATGGACACATTTACAGAAAAATGGCTACCATATCTGGAACGACCAAAGTCTTAGCTTTCATTTGATACAATAAAATTGCTGCTATACTTCCATGGAACGAAAAGCCACTTTTTCAGGGGCTGGCCCCCTGACTATTATATAGTCTATGAAATTCAAGTGTGTCCGGGGCTTATCCGTGGGTTTTTTTTTAGCTGGACTACTGCTAATCTTCAGAGATGTGCCCCTGCCCCCCAGAAAAAGTCCCGGGTATGCCCCTGACAATTAACAAGCGATTTTGCCTCTGTTTATACATTATTGGATATTTATGATAGTAGTTCAGCATGCAATGTCAGTCAGAAAAATTTTACTTAGTATGAGGATTATTTGCCCTGAAGTGATAGATAGGAGTGTATCATAAAAATTGTAATGCAAGATTTCTGCACCACATGATAATTCAATTTTTTTTAAATGATAATTTCAAAATATAGGGCATATAGGGCAAAATTGCAAAATCACAACAAATAAAGACGTCGCTGTCTTAAAAACCGGACCCTGTATACAAAATAGTGTGCAAGATAGTCATTTGCTCGATTATTACTTTAAGGGCGTTTCTGGTCTACCACAGAGTCCTGCGACTGGTGCTCCCCAGCACACTACATTTCATTGGATCAATTTAGAATAGAAAACCCACCGGAAACCAGCAATCCCTGTACTACACATCTAGCCCTTGAAGATTACGGCGGAAAGCAGTTAATATTGTGTATGTATTACAAGCACAAAAATCCACATTTTGATACCATTTTATTGGTCGTCATGGTTTATACAGATTTGTATTGGCAGGCTGGGCGGGTAAAATATTCCCAATAATTACAGAGCCCATGGTCCATTTCATCTACACACACCAAAACTAACTTAAACAAAAAAAAAGAGTCGAAATCCAATTGGGCACACACGTAGATAGAATGGACAAGACGATTACTGCAGGTCTCTTCGGTTGACGAGAGTAAAGATTATAAATAACCTTGCTTGAGTTTGTAAATTGCACTCTAAAATATAAGATATTGCATTGTGAAGAAAGACTAAATCGCTCATTCTTGTCTAGATATTAAATCAGTTTTCGATATACAACATCGTATATAGTTTGAAGTTAAATAAAGTCGTCTCTACTAAAGCTAATCAGCTAACCTGGCCACTCATCCATCGAATATAAAGTAATGGTATGAGGTTTGAATGGTGGTCATAATACATAAAGCCACCTAATATTGATATATTCATCGTTCCCCTTTTTCCCTCTCTCGATGAAAAAAAGAAAGTATCTTAAAATCTTAAGTTTCTTTTGGCGGCCATAACTATTTCACGGGGATTTATTTTTCAAGCTGGGGAGATTGAGCTAATTCCCGGTGGCGGCCATCTGTGATGTGGTTTACGTGAAGGTGAGGCCAGCCTCGTTGTAGACCTTGAAGATTTTCTCGATGGACATGATGTAGGCGGCAGTACGCAGGTCCAGACCCAGGTTGTAACGCATGGCGGTACGCATGATGGCCTAAGGAGAGAGAAAGGTTAACGCGGCGAGTCAATACATGATGTACAAGATCAAGGAATTGCAAGACCAAAGCACAGGTGCTAGCCGGGCATTAAAATCAGTCTCTCATGTATATGTATGTAGATAAATATGAAATGTAATGAAAAAAAAAAGTTAGAATCTAGACGTAAAAAAAACTAGAAAGGATGCTTCCAGAAAAGCCTTAAATTTGTCCTTTCCTTTTCAGGTCCTTTACTTTATCTCCCCCCCCCCCCCCCCTAACCCCCATCCCCAATAAAAAAAAATAGAAGCTATCCCGAATCTAGATACCTGTACATATATACCCTTGAAAAATACCTCTTGAATATACCCTGATAGTTCCGATACATAATGAGATCATCAATAATTCCTGCGTATTCATTTCTAAAACCAAAAAGTCTCAGTTTAGGTTCAAAGCCATACGTTTCCTATATTTTCTTTTCTTCATTATTCATAAGGGGCCATCCATAAAGTATGTACGTAGAATTTCTGAAATTTTGGACCCCCCCCCCCCCCTCCCAATCTTGTACGCAATAGAACAAAGAGGGAGCATACGCAGATTTCCCAAAATTTCTGACCCCCCCCCCCCCCCCACGGTTCATTTATTAACAGTAAGTCATACAACTCCTAGAAATGTGTCTTACCCTGGAGGAGCGCTCCATTGTGTAGGCGAGGCCGGAGTGCACGATGTCCTTCTCTGACGCGCCGGAGATCCTGTCCTCGAAGTCGCTGCTGGGAATGATGGGGATCTTTCCGCCGTTCTTACCGAACTTACGTTCAAGAGACTGCTGCACGCTCTCTGTGAGGGGTGACAAGTGACGGGTCGTGGTTATACGCGGTAGCTCAGAGGATGGGACGCAAGAAGGGTGTTTCATTATGGCACCGTATGGCGGAGAGAACAAGATGTAGGATATATATACACAATAATCGATGGTTTTGTGGATAGGCGGCCGTAAACCACGAGCGGTTGAAGCGTGGTAATACACGTTTACAGAGCCGCCTATCCACATAATCATCGTTTGTTGTATTTATTATCCATTATTTCGAATAAATTAAACTCAGTAATTGCCATATTAAAGGGTATAATAATAGGGACTTTTTCTTTGCTCTATAGCACAAAGGGACTATTTTCCCCGTATACCATGGTTTTGTGGCCGTATACCACAGGTTTGAATCCGTATACCACAGTTATGGTATCTGACAGGTTTTATATAATGGGTCGTGGTTTACTGAGTCCCCATACATTTTAAATGGGGGCTTTGTATACGATGGATAATAAAGGGACCATCTCAATGATCAGTGGTGGTGATCGAATCTATGTGGTGAATTTAGATATGGTTTTGATATAGCAGTTAGTCTACCACTGCTGGGCGAGATGTAAGAACAGCCATAATAGCATTATGTAGCGGAGAGAATAGGACGTAAGAAGTGCCCAGGCGACTTCTACATCTGTCTCTTACTAGGGCAGGAAAAGCATTAACTCACCTAATATAATGTTCCAATAAACATGTATATTATCTAATATTTTTTATTAGATTCTAGCTTAAAAGAAAACTCAATCCCCACAGGAAGAGTTACCACATTCACAGGTTCAGTACTCACTGTAACCTGGCTATTTCGATGCAACCTGATGATCATCACATATAAAACCACTTATCATTGTCACCCGCCCCCCTTTTTTTAATGGTTAGACAGATAAAAGACTATCCCAGGTTCTTGTGGACATCACTTGACAAGAAACAGACAGCAATGGCAACATAAACATGAACAATTGCCGTCTAATGCGGTTAAATTGCTGTGATTGGTCAAAACAGGTCACATGGTATAAGACTATAAAAGGGCATGACAATTCTAAACTGCCACCCACTTCACTAAAGAAGCTGCTGAAGGGTGTAGACAAGTATAGTTACGTCACATTAGATTCTTAAATCTAAATAATTTTGCAGAAAATTGTTCATTAATGTGGGTAAGTAGACGATTACGCAGCAAGGTGCTTCTGGGGATTTAGCTTTTTATCATACTTCTACCAAATTATAATAAAAGAAGACGAAGAGTTACAGTGAATTACATGCATACATGATAACTATCTTGGTAATAGAAGGATGTAACAGGAAAAAAAGACATAAAACTCAGTTTGGCTGCTCTTCCGCATCGGTCACACCCAATTACTGCAACTGAAGAGGGAGAATACCCTATCAATTTAATTATTCGTTTGGTAAGACACACTGCATTGCCTTTCTGAAATTCGTGGATACTTATCTCTAGTTGGTCAGACAGGAACTGCTGTTACATGACGTCCCTAATTACATACTACGGTAATTAATCAAACGCCCAATTAACGATATGATTCAGGGGCAAGACAACTTTCCAGTTCATATCTAACATAAGGATTTATAAGACAAATCCACCTCTCCTTAATCCTATCACCTATCAGAGCAGGTTGAATATGAGGTAGAGAGTGATTGAGTGACTATGACACCCTGTGTGACGGGGCACACTATAATTTTGGCCTATAATTATTATGAAGATGCTATTGCCTTGTACCCTCCGCCCATGTAATACAGACTCCGCCACAGCAACATTAAAAACTCCTCTACGTAATGGTGAGAAATAATTCCCTTAACTTTGTTTATGCTGTGGATGCCTGAATGCTAAGAGCAATCTACCCCATCCCCATATACCAACACAAGAGGACTTAAAACGTTCATGGCATCATGTATAGCTGCAGCAATAAGCAAAGCCCCGTCGTTTTTCCTTTGCCCAAATTCCAACACTGGAAAGTGTGTACTTCAAGATTTGCAAAAGTTACCACACCCCAAATGTGTATTGTATTGGAAACTGCTGTTCTAACGTCCGTAGCACTTCTTTATACAACAGCAGATATTACATTCATGCTTGCTGTGGCGGTCTGAGTGTAATGGTTATGGGCCTAAAACATAAGCACTCACCAAGCAGATGGTAGTTGGAGTCGCGCTCGTACTTGAAGGTGAGACGACCAAAGCTGACGTGGTTGAGATTCTTGAGCCACTCGAAGTAGGAGACGGTGACACCACCGGCGTTCACGAACATGTCAGGGATAACAAGGATGTTGCGTTCTAGCAGGATCTTGTCGGCAGCCATTGTGGTAGGACCGTTGGCGCCCTCAGCCACGATCTACAGGGCAAAGAAATAGCGAATTGAGTCAAGAGACTGCACTAAGAATAGGAGATATCCACATAAGACTAGGGGCCGTCAGTTTCAGTTAAAATGTTAATGATGGTAAAAAGTAAATACACATGTATACATTGCAGATGCAAATGACAGCATGATTCAACTATTTCATAGGTCTTCATCAGCATACACTGATGTATCAATTTAATGTATTAAAGAAAATCTCACCAAAAAGAAAGTTATTTACAAGATTATTGTTGTCAAAATTGTATCAAGAATTCCCTGTGCCTAAAAAATACTCAAGGTGTGGGGAAAAGGCCTCATGGCAGTGTATACAACAGGCTAAGGGATTAATAACACTAGATGGCGCGGTGGCTTCTGTTAGTGGAACCCTATTTAAGTAGAGAGAAGACATGAATGGATTTATATATAAATCTTTCTGGACGTGAATTAGTCATATTCTTACTATCTATCAGTCAGAACTGCTAGCTATACACCAGGTTGCTAGAACCTGAGTGCATCTTTTTATATATTGTAATGAACACGGGTATCGTCACTCGCTAGCTCCGGCCGAGTCTGGAGATCTACATATGTATTTCATACCCTGAATAAAATTTGATAAAAAAAAAAAAAAAAAAAAAGCTCCTCCGGAGGAAGTGGGGTATATGCGGTTCCTCCAGTGGATGGGGGCCTGCGAGTCATGACGTCACGACTCAGCGCTATAAATACGGCGAGCGCGGCCCATTCGGATCAGTCTAGTGCCCCAGCTCATTGAGTGAGGTCACTGGCCACTCAGGACTCAGGACACTCTACCCTTTCTGTATGGTAACTTAACGCTTGGGTACTGTAATTCTGGTGTTGTTGTCATTCCCTGATACACGATCGTTACTATATATATATCTTTATTGCATTGAGTTCTTCCGTGTGAGTGAGCGGCGCTGGCGGCGGGGCACTCACCTTGGCCTGGATCTTGTGGGCGTTGGAGGCGTTGATGACCTTCTCCACGGCGCAGGGCACGAGGATGTCGCACTTCTCAGTGAGCAGGTTCTCTCCTGTGTAGGCCTCGGCGCCGGGGAATCCGACCACCGTGCCGTTCTCCTGTACACCAACAAATACATATAGTTAGTGCCGTTCTCCTGTACACCATCAAATACACACATTTAGTACCGCTCTCCTGTGAACTATCAAATACGCAGATTTTATAGAGGAAACCCATGAAAGTTTAGGGTCTGAGCTCGTATCCTTTCGAGTTTGAATCACGTAGTAATTCACAAGGCAAAGCCGCGTGAATTGCTATGTGATTCAAATGAGATGGGATGGAGCTCTGACCCTAAACTTGAATGGGTTTCTGAATTTATCTCACCCTTAATATTGACTAATGGGCTAACATTTGTGACATTATCCCCCATTGGATATTTTTCCTAAATATTTAATGGGTGTTAGATACGAGTTTCAAATGTTAAGTCTATGGAAAGAAAATATCTGGGGTGAGATAAAGTACCGAACACACGTGAGATCAATTTCGTTTATTTATTTTATTTTTTTAGATTGGGATTGTATAGATATCTGACTAATTCACACCTCTGTGTGTACATGATAATGATATGTCTCTGGTTTTGCTCTATGTACCAACATAAGCCAATTTGTTGTAGGTTTGAAAAAGAATAAAACTGTATACATTATTTGTATGGTAGTCTAATCAAATGGGGAATTCTGGGATTGCTTCACTTCTAAAGCAATCTGCGATAGTGTAGAATAGATCCCCTTGATCAATACATGTAATACATTTTGATATCTTGGCCACAATTAACAGTTTTCATCATCTCACTACCGACATCATTCATCCCCACCTCATCAGTGAACACTGAGGAGGATTGGTTACGATACGTCTGACACATAACGTGAGATTAGATTGGGGTCTAAACCCTGATAGCTGGTATCTCAATTAGCTCACAGATAAGACGGTTAGGACAGTAGTCCTAATATCTGATAAACAAGGAGGTGGAAGTGCGTCTCTGTCGGAGTGTTTGATTTTCCCTATTTAGTATGATAAAAACTGGGGGATATGGAGGTATACAAAT
Organism: Alentia gelatinosa; assembly: GCA_950022655.1. Classification (NCBI taxonomy): domain Eukaryota; kingdom Metazoa; phylum Annelida; class Polychaeta; order Phyllodocida; family Polynoidae; genus Alentia; species Alentia gelatinosa. The sequence continues at coordinate 32,560,752 of OX465583.1, forward strand.
ACCGCCAGTATATAGACAAGAACAGAATTCTTTGGAGAACGTTGGAATAAAATTAGATTAGATTCTCCACCATTAGACATATCTATTTTTTCTACGGTTATAGTTGCGTGCTTTTCGTCCGCAATCTCTCAGCTTGTACGGTTTATGCTATCACAAATCCCACATAGGATTAAAGTGACGAGGTGAGAATACACTTCTTTAGCACGGCCGATATAGACTTGAAAGAAAGACAAATAAACACATGACAACCAGTCCCTTATCGCTAAGGCACCCAGGGTCATTTTAAGTATGTTGTAAATTAAAATCTCTATCAACTTACCAGTACGTAGTCCTCCAGCTGACGGGGGTCGATGCCGGCGGGGTTAGTGAGGGCACCGTCACGCTCCAGCACGCCGACACAGCGGGCGCCGGCACGGTGCAGGTAGCGCATTGTGTGCAGACCCACGTTACCGAATCCCTATAACATGTACAAGTTACTTACTGAAGGAATTGGATAAACCTTTTACTACACGTCTCACATCATGCATTGTATATGGTGTGCGGACACATTATTATATATCGGCGTGCGAATGATTCATACTTGTGTGTCAGCTGTACGGATTTTATTCTGCACATTGTGGCACTCCATACCACGTGACTTGTTTTAAAATGGCATTAAAAAATAAAAGAAGAATTACAGGTGTTTAATAATAAGGAGACATGGTGATTGTGTCTGAATTACATCGGTTTCTTGTCGTTTTCCAACATAAAAAACATGGGGACAGATTTCATTCCGGCACCCTAACCATGTCTCAATATATTACCGAATCTCTGTGGCACTCACTGCCTCAACTCATGGTAACAAAAGAACTCATGAATCTAGGTTTTATCAACATGCATGATTATAAAGAAGTACCCACATACATGTTGTATTATGAGCCTGAAAATCATGTAGTTTCGTTTGGTTTCAGTATAGACAAAATGATATCTCAGGAATGATATATATATATACAAAAATAAATACATACATACATGTAATTTATTAAGGAACACTAATTTTCAATGCAGGTCACGCATGCCGCGAGGTGCGAAAATCATGTAACATGCTCAATGGCACATACTAATTAACACGTTCTGACACGTACTGGGTCGATTAATGGCCTCCATTATAATTCAGGGACCGCAACGTCCTCGTTCACAAAATCATTGTCACATGAGCGTGTCCGAATAACACTGCCTATAGTTTACATCATCATAAATAGCTGCCAACGGGACTAAGGTATCATATAGTTTTTTGTATTATAGTAATTGTTATTTCTTATATTACACTATTCACTATCACTACATATAGTGCTACGGCGTGTACGTACGAGAAAAAGATTCACATTATGTTTGTTTTTTTCATATCTATGAATTAATCATTTTGTCTCATTTAATATCTCCCTGGTAGACCTTAAACGCCTAGCCCACCATTAAGAAGAATATATTTTTTATATTTTTTTTAGCTCTTTCAGCAAGCTTGCCCAGAGTGCAGGAAGTCGTAAACAATCATTGAAATTTGAGTTTTATACATTTTTGTACTCTAAAAATGGCCACAATATCCGGTTGTAGACTTGGGTCTGATTAGATGTACATTTTCTCACCTGGATGATGAAGGTCTTGTCGCCAAGGCTCGGGGTGGTGCCAACCATGCTCATGTAACTCGCCTCGTTCACGAAGTTCTCAATGCCGTGGAAGATTCCCTGATGTCACAACACACAAATACATCATCAGATTAAAAACATCACAGAAACACAAAAACGTCCATCAATTCATTCTTTTCAAATATTCATTTCAGATAACATACATAGAACTTTCAACGGGTGCCCATATTTAATCAGCATGTACATTCTAGAGAAATTGACTCAAATATATCTTTCATATATCCAATACTAAACCAAGAAACTACTATTCGCTCAGGTGATGCAATAAACGCATTTTTATCTTTTTTTTTTATAATATGGGTTTCAATAATATCGATACAAAATATCTGTCAATGGCTGTAGTTGTGAGAACCCCACTGGGAGGTCTGGCAACAAATGACAAGTTAGTTACAAGCAATACAAAGAGAAGAGCGAAACACAAAAAAGAATGGCTGGTCAGAGTCCAGGCGGCCTGTTGGGGGAGGACTAGGACAGGGCAGGCACGGCACGGGAAAGTGAGGATACAGCAAGTTAGTGAGATCTCTATACAGGCATCATTTGGCTCCATGTGTGACAACACTTTGCTGCTGTGTGTGAGTAACTACATGTTGCGTTTACAGTGAATTACGGTTGTGCGTAACACTCCCTCCTCAGAAAACCATACGTTGGTAATTTTGTTTTGTTTTGTTATAAAATTCAAGTTTCGTTTGTTGATATGAGAGTCAAAGTACGGATGAACCCCGTTAACAGGGGCATCTTCCATTCTGGACAAACAAAAAAGAAAAGGACAGCACTTTATCGGGGTATAGTATATATGAAAAACGGGAATCTGTTTAGGAATCTGTCCAAAAAAGAGATGTTAACTACAGGATTTATATCTAATGCAACTGTACTTTCTATATAAGTGTTTGCTCTATTCCTTCACATTGGAAACATTTGAAGACTTTGAACCTAATCGCATTAGTCTGGCCTACATCTACGGCCATTACGTCTGCGTTTACATGACATCTGATAGATCTGGGTTGAGGGACATCACTCCCATACTAAGTATAACTGACATTGTAATCTGATCCCACAAGTGATTGTCAAGTGGACCCCGATCCCTGTGTCAATGCACCTTCATCTCTATCTTGCTGTTATTTCTCATACCTTCAGGTGTACCCACAAAACAGCTGAATAACTATATGTACTTCAATGGCTAATAAGGATGGACCCGGGAGTATAAGACCTAACAGAATACTTCAATAGTTCTTCAGGTTATGTTAGATAAATTTCTAAATTCATCTTGTAAAATAAAGTTGGATACTGGACACAAGAAAAATCCCTCCAGACGCGCATGGTGTGTTAGCATTGTTTAGATCTAAAGTTTGTCAGTGTTTTGACTCAGATTTAACTATATCACCAAGGCCGTCTAAATATTTGACGCATGACTTATGCTAGTTAGACGTCGCTCCACTGCAGTTCCACTATAATATCAATTTAAGTTGTGGCTGTTATTACTAGACCACATTGCTATGTCGATCTCTTTAACCTACATAGGCAGATAGTTCTTCATCCCAGAATTGTAATACATAGACAATAATCAAGACGAGAGGTTGACGCCTCGTACTAAGTCCGTCTACAAAACCATAGTTTGTTGTATTTATAGCCAATCTTCTCTAATAAATCAAACCCAGGAATTATATGCCGGTTATATCAATAGGGCTTTTTTGTTGTTGTTGCTCTATAGCACAAAGGGACTATTTCCTGATTTACAATGGTTTTGAGGCCGGATACCACGGATTTAAATCTGCATGCCATGTTTATGGTATCTAGCAGTTTTTAAATAATGGGTTGTCACTTGTGGTCTACGGAGTGCCCATACATTCTCAATGGGTTCTTTGTATATCATGAATAATTAAGCTCGTAAAATCACACTCGCCTGTAAATATTGACCTAACACTGCTCATACCAAGTTCCAAACCACATAGGTTTACTGTTATAACAGAAAGGAATCCGTCTTGAGCAACTACATGACAGTGTACAGGAGACACTGGGTCATAGGGTTCGCGATCAGCTTCTTATACTACATGAGTGATAAATCACAAAATTACTATTAGAAATGATCTGGAGTTTTTATATAAAGCAATAGTTTCTATAGTTGGTGTTTTCCCCCCTCATATTCGCTCTTTTCATACCATATTTTAACAGAAGTTTCTCAAAATAATAAGTTCGACCGTTTGTGGTTTCTTGGTTGCTCCTGTTCATTGTTTTGTTTCCCTATTCAATCTCTCCTTTCTCTAAAGCTTAACTTTCCTACTTTATCAACTTTGATTTTGTTTCTACCAAATAACCTTTTCAGTCATCGTCGTGTCTCAGTGTGGACATGGCTAGGTTTTTATCAGGTCTGAAAAACTGAAAATCCCGCACGTTTTTTTTCTATTTATATTCATTTTAGGTATTTAAAGCACAATTCTGGTTTCAGTTCTCAGACCACACATTGGCCAATGTTTGCAGGTCGCACAGCTGCTATTACATTCATGTACCAGCTGTTTTAGTTCTACAGTATGGCACGAATGCGGGTCGTCCTTCCAACGTTTCACGTGTCAGCCACAGGATATTAATCACACACTGAATAGGTTGTCCTATAACTAGGTCCTATCAGTTGTGGCGTGTGCATACAGACATAGGGCCAGAGGAGGGGGATATTTTCTAAATGTCCGTTTTATTTTGACATACATCATTTGATATGTGAAACGTTTGAACCAGTTTTTTTTAAATTCCCTTCCAAAAATTTGTACTTGCGAACACTATGCAAGGTGCTCATTCCATAGTTAATTTCCCAAATTACCATTTCAACACACTGCAATGCATGGCTAAGAATAGATTGTGGAGTGCAATGCTAATTCACAGTGTACACTGAACCGGTTGCACTTTGCCGCTGGTGTCGTATCCCCATACTGGCACTGAGCTTCAGAATATCAGCGCTCTCTGGCGTAGAACCTCCGGTCTTTCAGTGCCCTGACTGCGGAGTGCCTGTGGCCCCTGGCTGCGTGCCAACACTCCCTGTATGACTCTTCTATACTAGAACCTGTACTTCTTACACATAGAGAGCGAATTGAACTGAAAGTAGCCGTGAACAAGGCGGTGTACCCTACGCTGTGATGCCAATTAACGTTATTTCCCACTGGTTTTACTTTACTGCTCTTTAACATGGCTAGTTTTCTATACTAGTTATACCATATTTTTTCTTGTTCTTTATTGGACATTTCCAGCGAAATGCAGTAATCCATTGATCACTACCTAGATTTAATGGTTAAAATAAGAGCAGAGGAACTTCATCAACTCGCTGATGAGATGCATAACTTTGTCTCGGGCTAAACTGTTCCCTGTCTCCTAAATACCGTCCACGTTGTGGCAAGGTGAACGATTTAGTCCGTGCCTCACATCTACTGAGGGACCTGGATAGACCTAGGATAAGAACCCCAGATAAGGCGACTGGAGACGAGGCTTCTGATGATAATGTTGTAATGTTCCACTTTACAAGTAGAGACGCCGATTGTAGGTCGACCTTGGACAGTTTTCTGGTCATCAGATGCTGACACCCCGGGGTGGTGTTATACAGAGCAATTCAATAGCAAGCGAGCAAAAGATGTACTGTTGATCAACAAAACGTGGCAATTACACACCTCTAGTCCAGCCCCCCCCCCCCCCCCGCAACCTTCAACAAGTATCGTGCCCATCGTGCCCAATAGCGACTCAAATTGTTCCCCAGATGTCCCTCTCTAAAGTCTCTCTACATATAACAGAACGTGACAACGATTTTGAATCTGCAACTCACAGTGATGACTAAAAACTGTCGCTGTAAAAAGTACTGTTGATGTCAAGTGACTAGCCATTGATAACTTGCGTGTGACGGGGCTAATCGAAACAAGACCACTTCTCTGATCCTAATGAAACCGCTTTAACTGCTTTCTGTGACGGCCGTTAAGTATGGCTGCCCAACTTGTTGGCAGCCAATCACGGACTACAGGTGTGATTGTCTGCTGATGATCCTTCAGAAAATCACAACCCGCTTAATATTTGGAATATGAACTAGATTAATTTGGCACGCCGGGTTCATTATGGTAAAACAATATATCGCTAGTGTTTGTTAGTCTGAGTACGCCGAGTCTCTAAGGGAACAAGCCTTCCTTCCGGCCCAGTGGCAAAAACTCCTTTCACAACACAATCACATGATCAAATATATTGTTAAATGTTGGATAGCTTTCAACATGATAAACTGTATATTGTTGATGTTTGGTTAAATCTACACATTCTTTGCTATTAAACGACTACATTGCTGTAAATAAATTCAGCGGAAATGTAAGCAATAACAAATAAAGCCCTAAGTTATTTCAATCTTTAAATAAATTCCTGAGCAGAAGCTTAACCTAGAAAATAAAACAACTAAAAATGAAATGGCACGCTCTGTGATGATGTCGAAGGCAATTAATGGCTGCTACACCCTTCATTCCAATAATGAACACATCATTTCGTGCCATTCTCTATACATAAATAGCGTGTCACTATGGGAGGTCGATCAAAATGTAGGAATATGAGTGGAGGAGTGTAGGGCAACAGTCAAGGAGTGTTTATCACGAAACATACCGAGTGTAACTTTCTAAACTATAGTGATGGGTAAGTGGCCCAGAGAAATGTCTGAAACAAATGGAATTATCTTAAACCTCCTTAAAAATACGGGAATAGTCTGGACGAGGGCGTTTAATAATATGGTACTTATGAGTGAGATTTTACAAAATTGATTTACATCTGCGATGAAATGAAATATATCTTACTCGTGCGCAATGATGCATTTTCTTGCATATAATAATAGAGGGAAACTATGTTCCGGTGAAAGGAAGCCAAAGTTACGAGGTAAGGCTTGGAAAAATTACTGCCCAAGGCCTTGGCCGCGGGCAGTAATTTTTCCAAGCCTTACCGAGTAATTTTGACTTCCTTTCACTGGTACTTGGTTTCCCTATTCCTATATACCTTCAAATGTGGTTTAATAACGATAATTAGCGTTATTTGCTCATCCACCATCAAACCTGAAGCCAGATCCAACCTTATCGAGTAACTTGACACTTTATGTTTACTCCCCACTGCGCTTTTCATATGAATTTTGTAAGAGACAATCTGATTGGTCTAAATGTCAACCTTGGGTAGTATACGGCAACCTTGGGTAGTATACGGCAACCTTGGGTAGTATCCATAAGTTACTCCACCCCCCAGAGCGTGGTGTAAGCATAGAGTGTACAGCCATAGGTATATAGAAATATGGTTTAAGTCTTTATGTAAAGGTGTGGAAAATATCACCTCACTACAACTGATATGATTGTATTTGGAATATAAATAGAAAAAAAAATTGTGTGAACATTGATTTTAAGAACAAAGAAATGTCTACAACTTTAGAAATAAGAATGTTGATATAGTATCTAGTCTTCCGTATCAACTACTCCAAAGATAACATATGATTAGATGGAGAGTAGTTTAAGATAAGATATACGATCTGAAAACCCTGTGAAATTCAAAGACGGGCATAACATATGGTCGATTCTCAGGAAATGTCGACAATTGGTCTGAGAAGTAGGTGATAAAAGGAACTAGAATTTTAGGTACGTCTTTTGTACGTCCTTGGTAACTATATGTTCCGTTAAATCACTACTGGTAACTGTCAAAAAGAATCTTTAAAAAAAACCAAAAAAACACTGACATTACATTTGTAAATGTCTTCAGATCCTACACAATTTTAGATATTTTCATGTTTTCGTGTGGCTTGTGGCTTTTGGCCTGTAACTCCCACACCGTTGGTATGAGTGTGGTTCGCATGGAAGACAGAAAATTAAAATGACTTAATATTTGGATAAAAAATAATTTGATACTAATTGCAGAAAAGGATTTGGATGGAAATAGGGGTTATGGTTATTCACTGCTGCTTACGTGCAAAACTTTTCTAAATACAATACATTTCTCAATCTCAGGCTATTTTCTTTTTATCCTTTCAACTCGTTCTCTCCTTCCTGTGCACTGTATTATAATTTGATTAGAACTAGAGGTATACAGCGTTGACTTAATTCTGAAACCTAGAATATCCCTAGTACCCCAGTCACGTGAGCTGCAAGAGAATATGGTGCATCTAATAGTGGTGTGCTTAGAAATCACCAAGCTGAGATACCTCCAACACACCAAAACCAATATCCCGAAGATTTTGCATGCACAAAAGGCTATAGAGGAAACTGACGAAAAGTTGACCAGCGTGACTCGTATCCCATCAAGGGCACACTTGCGCAGGAATGCTCACATAGCGATAGGGTTTGTTCGCCAAAGTTGGGATGCGAGTCACACTGGTCAACTTGAGTCTGTTTCAGAATTTTTCATACGCCTTTAACGAATTCATGAATTGTTGTGAATATCGAAATAAAAATTAGATAACGCGCCTTCATATGAACGTGATCTGATCTCTAAATTCGGCATTATAGCCTCTCGTCATTACCGCATCAGCAGTGTAGCCGTATCAATGACTTGGCACGGTGGTTGATTCTGCCACGCCATGACATGAATATAGTTCGCAATGGTTTCGCTGCAGTTAATTGAATATTAATGTCTAAAAGTGTGCGAATAGCATAATCAGTTTAATATCAATGTATAGAAGATCATTATGATCATTAAATCTGTTGCCAAAGCTCCATTTCGATGTTGCTAAACGCGTTTCCATGGTACTCATAAAGGCGGTATTCCACCAAACAACCACTTTTTCAACGTCAACAGACGCTCCAGCCGACCTTTCAGCCGACGTCGGCTGAAACGGCTGGAAAAATGGCGTCAAAATGCGTCTCTGCTCCACCAAAACCCCCAACAGACGCTCATGTGGTCGCCATACAAGCGTCTGGTGGGTTCGAAGTTCCAGCAGATCCTAGCCGACGCCCCTGCCGTGGCGCCGACTGCTGGACGTTGGCCGCATTTCACGTAGTAATCGAGTTCTCAGATAGACGGCGCGGCGTGCGATGATACACTGCGACGCTCCGAACCCGCGAAAGCCGCGAATCGAGCGGAGCAGTGTATCAGCGTGTCGGGATTTGTACGGGAACGGTCAGAAAACGTCAAATAACCGCGAAATTACACATTTAATCGAACAATGAAGGTAAATAAAGATAAGGATTGATGTTATGAATGTGAATGGCACGCTATGGTGCTAGGATTCTGCCGAAAGTGTCGGAATCTTCGATGTCCGTTCACGGCTTCGGGTATTGCCGTTTTTAGCCGCGCCGTGTTGGCGGCGTTCCCTCACCGCAACTCCCGGCAGAACCCGCGGGCGGGTGTCGTACTCTTCAAATGCATCGGCCAGATGCTCAATTCCAGCCGATAAAAACCAAATCAATTAGTTATTCGGCCGACGTTATAGTTACATCTTGTGAAGGGTTGTTGGGGGTATCGGTTGGGGTATCGCCTGAAAATTCTGGTGGGTGGAAGCGCATTTTTTATCATTTCAACAGACGCCCTGCCCCAGGTCCCAGCAACTCTCGGGCCACGCTCGAGCGATGCGCCAGACACCTCCAACAGACACTCTCAAACCCAGCAACCGAAAGCAGATGTCTGGTAGATGACCATCGGGCAAGATACCGACCTGCTCCACCAACCAGACAAAATCTTAATTTCATGAGATTTTCCAGCAACCCTTGCAACCCTTGTACGGGCGTTGTACGGGCATTGTACAACGTTTTCGTCTGGTTGGTGGAATACAGGCTTAAGTGGGTCACAAATCTGGCATCAACCTTGCCATTGTTGAGACTTAGACAGAATCTCCACGGGAGCTGACATCAAAAGCTATAGTGACATTCGCCTTTAGTTCCATAACGTTAATGTGCTCGATTTCCATTGGATCCCAACGATCGCCTATGCAACGGACGCAAGCCTTGAAGGTTGGGGTGCACACTGCCAGGGGATTTCCATAGGTATTTTTAGCAGTCTTACTTTGTCTATCAGCAAACTTGTACACTTTAAATTTGGATATATATGTATTAGAAAACCACTCCGTCAAACCCGATACACTGATCTCTGTGAGATATTCGGATTAACATTAGTACTAAACATCTCATCGAATGGATATGAAATGCCAGCTCTCCTGTCGAAAACAAGCTGGATTTTAGCGTGTGAAGCTGTCAGTGTCAATATTAGCGGCAATAACGACGAGAGGCTGTAATGTCACATTTAGGGAACAGATCAGGTTAACATGAAGGTGGTTTATTTATTTTTACATTTTGATACGTGTGTTTCATAAATCACTCGTAATAATCTGCATCAGGATAGAAAGAAATCAAATGGGACCAACCAGCAGCATTTTGTTGTCAATATTTTATAAGACCAAAAATAGTCCCAAATGCTGAGCCTGATTGGCTAACGTGCGTGACGTCACCGTATCCAACGCTGGTTGGATATTTTTTCTTTATATTTGATAAGGCAAGAGATACAAATTTCCTATCTTAAGCCGATGGGATTTAAATATTAGGTGTAGGATAAGCAATGATACTGTATGAAATATCTAATGATCTGATACATGATTTGGTTCAAATATTCCTGTTTGAACAAGCAGGAGGAACAAGCAGGAGTACACATACCATATAATTTACTGTTTTTTTAGGGTTTGTTCTCGATAGGTTTTTGTTCTCGACATTCTTTTTTCACAGTAAAAAATAATCGCTCGTAGTTCGACATCAATCTCCAGAGTGCCCAAATTCAGTTCTCTATGATAGTTGCAGATTTCTTAGTTATCCGATTTTGAAATGCACCACTGTTTCTCACAACTCATGAGACCGGGTCATATGATAGTGTTATAACACATAAGTCATCAGATATTTCTCTCAGATAAGTGCCAACACATGGAGCCGACGACCAACTTATTACACATCTACTTACTCTACCAGTGGCAGACACACGACCGTGTATGCCTCCCTGAGTGATGGGTTTGCCAGTGACACAAGCATGAGCGTTCATGTCGCCGTGTCCTAGAGGGGAAACAGAACACAACAAGGCCATTAAATGCTGGAGGGTGTGGATCACTGCTCCGTCACCAGGTTGGCTGCTGTGGTGTAACCACCTGGTGTTTTATTTGTGGAACATGGCCCTGTGACTTGGATCCGTAATGAGGATTCAAACAATGCCTCGTGTGTGGGGTTTGCAAGGGGCTGGGGGTGTTTTGTGTGAAGTGTGTTTGTAATGCCCTCTGCTGTGGGGTATCGGTTCTGCTTGTCCGCCACCGGACCTACTGGACAGTGACAACAAAATAGGATGAAACAATCAAAACAAGGTTGAAATAAAACGTAACAGGACCGCATGCACAAGGAGGTATAGAGGTATAGGTCAGAAAGTGAAATGGTCGGGGGACGGAAGATATGGTGGGTAGTGACGGGCAGACTAGATATGGTGGGCAGTGAGGCTATAGTGGACATTAAAATGGCGGTGTCGCAAATATTAGAGTTATTCAAAGTCCTTCAGAATAGGGCCAAAGAATCTAGCATCCCATTGCATTCATTCATAGCCAGGATATGGACCCACGCCAGGTTTTCAGTAACGCATTACAGGTGAACAGCTCTAACCTTTCCTGATACTATGGATTGCGCGACAGATACCTATTCATAAAAACCGGACATACACTATTGCCTAACCCACCTACACCTCAGCCCCACTTGAGTGCTTTCGCTTTAGCTTGACACTAAGACTCAACGCTCAATGATCTATGGAACATCGCCAGAAGGAGATTAGGGATTAGACAGGTCGTTGGTCTAGACTAAAGCCTATCATAATAGGACGACTGCAGGTAACTGAACAGTCCAGACTTGTCCTTTCTGAGAATGCCAGTGTATCATAGTTGTCTGGGGGTCTGTGCTACTGTTCACTCTATTTGGAGTGCAATAACTAATGAACATGCATTGAGTGACCTTGCAACTGCCTGTCTTGGGCTAGATAAAAGAAGTTAGCATAGCTCACACCTTAAAAAGAATATAGAAAGACATGGTTAGTGTGACTGAATGGAATCTGTTCAGAGATATTTTGATCAAAAATACTCACCGAATTCGAAGAATGAGGTGAGTATTTTTGATCAAAATATCGAGGAACAGATGGAATTCAGACACACTCACTATGTCTTTTTATTACTACATGCCGAAATTCGATTAAAATGCCATTTATGTACTTAAGGTATCAACCTATTTCAACCTCCGAAATAAAATGTCAACAGATCACGTGGTACAGTGTGGCGTAAAAATATTTTACGCCATGGTGCGGCCGAACGGTATCTTTTCTCCTATTGCGTAAAAGTGAGACATTCGTGCACCGGTATATAGTAATAGACTTTACGGCGAGAGCATGGCATGGAGAGTTCTTGCGTTCATGTAATCAGGCGTTTTGAACAGTCAAATTTGAAAGGAGTATTAGTTGATGGCTAGAGTATGTACATTGATGGGTCCATTTCAGATGCATTTCAGATGCATGTCTTACATAATTGTTAAGAACAAGCCTTCTGTTGTGTGGGTACGAGCCGGTCCATGGTAAGAGAGTGGTCGAGGACAGTTGCAATTTGCAGGGCCGACTACTTTAAGTGCCTTTTCTCTTGGGTGACGGGAGGGCTGGTGGACAGAGAGTGGGTATGGATGGGTCCATTCCAGAGACAAAGATATAGATGGGCATAAGAGGGGTGAGTGGGGAGTAATGTGTACGCGGACGGGTCCATGGTGTGAGGATCTATGTTGAGCATACTTACTCTGCCTGTGGCTGATACGCGGCCGTGGATGCCACCCTGCGTGATGGGCTTGCCAGTAACACAAGCATAAGCATTCAAGTCATAGTGACCTGTGGGGAGTAGAGCAATGTTCAGAAGAGAGAATGGGAGAAAAATGTCAACCAAATGAACGTTATCAGCACAAGACGTACGAAACGTTCCGGAAGTATGTATAAACCAGACAGCGAAACGAAAATATGTAATATTTAAAGACATCTTGAAATACTGTGCCGGAAAATGTTTCCCTGGCAAAAATCTCCGGGTCTTCCACACACCAGTAATTTTATATGCTTGGACATAATTTCTTTTTAATGTGTATATAGATATTCTAAAAATGTTTTGGATACTATCGGTTTTTTGGATTTTTTCCCCCTCAATATACTCGTCATTTCTTGTGAGCAAATGCCCTTGAGAAGCATGTACCGTTCGGAATGCCCATTTAACTCTTCTCCTTCTGCTGATTTTGACAAGTATCAATTACTTCTACTGCAAATGAGCGTCCATAGAACACTGATTCTATTGTAAGCCCTGGCCAAAAGGACCAGGTATAATTAGGATAAATATTAAGCTGAATAAAGCTTAGAAAACAAGGTAGGGGAAATCCTTGTTTGTTTTGTTAACTAGTGTCAACTGGTAAGAAGAGAGAGGGTAAAACGGAGTGCCATGCGGCCATGCCTAAGGTGAACATGAATGTAAAAATAACGTGCTCAATCTAGAACTAATGTCAAAGTCCAGTTGGACGTGGGTGGCTGACTGTGGACATAATTAGTACCACAACGCTATCTTACATCAAACGTCCCCTACGATTCTACTCGGTTGATAATAACATGAAGCAAAATAGACAAAATTAATTCAATCTGCAGTATTACAGATAATGCTGTAGTATCCTGTTCTTTACTCAGGAATAATATATATTCGTTCTCCTCTTATACCTTAAAAGTGTACTAAAATAGGTGAAATCGTGTGGATCAATCTCAAAGTGCATTATAACAAGCTATCCAGAATATGTCCCATTTTGGATGCTTCCTATGCATCTGGAAAAAAATGTAATTTTAAGGAAACTCAGAAAATTTGAACTATAATTAGACTATGGGTATAAAGTGCGGGAGTTTTCATGTATGCAATACGTATAAAACTGGCAGAGCTATAACAAATAATAAATAACTAAGTTTGCGTAAAACATATTCTGCTTAGTGTAATAGTTGGTGTTACATAGGCATTACTCGTATATGTGTCGTATCTTTTTGTCGATTGTATCAAATTCCGGAAACTTATATGCAACTTTTCTTATGATTTTATACCTTGATTAATTTTGAGTTTTTTTTTGTAAATATTTTACTTGGATATACTATGAAGACATTAGATCAAAGAAAAGCACAGAATTACATGTCCTTAACCTTTTCAAATTTCGGATGCAGTTTGTTGGAATGACTTCATAACAAGTCTATCAACAAGTTTTGCTGTTACTCTCAGGTTCAAAGACCAAATCAGGGTAAAGCGTTAATATCACAAAAATATTAGTTTTGTCTAGAACTTTTTAAAAATTTACATTGGTGGTTAGACCCCTAAGAATCGAAATGAATTTAGCACACATGATTTATAATCAAGAGACATTGACGTTAAACATAACTTATTTGCTGCTATTTCCAACAAATCGAGATTAAACATGGGTCATTCTTAAGCAATTTTTTATATCTAAAACCAAACGCAAGCATGTTATGTTTTTATCTATCATAATGGTTTCAGCCTTGTTTATTTAACTGAATCAATCGAATAAAATATAACGGATTTGAATAAAGCTTGAGTGATATCTGAAAATATCTGGCATATGTAAAACACAAAAAAGCCAATTTTCGACAATTCTACATTTTGTTCTTTAGGTATGGGGTATCTTCAAATAGATCTATGTGGAATTTGGAACAACCGACAAATAGGCCTTCCACATGTGCTATCAGCTAATTAGTGCAATTCTTTTTAACAGGTGCTGATTTGAGCTCCAATTCTCTAATGCATACTCCTAATAATCAAGACACTTTGCGACAAGATAACGTCACACCAGGACAACAAATCAACGTGTTGCTAGCGGAAAATGTGGTACTACTATCAGAACAACTTTGTCATTATTAACTAGGTAAGTCCTGTGGGAATAAAGACTCAGACTTACCCAGGGTCTGTGCGTATGTGTCAGCGATCCAGCTCATCATACGTTCTCCTGTTCCCATGTCGGGGGCTGGCACATCAATACCCGGCCCTGCAAACGGAAAAACTCGATAATTCACTCCCATATATACAACAAAAATCAGCAACTTGGGGCTCATTGATCCGGACCAAACTCCCCCATTTCAGGTTTATTTTACCCGGATAAGCGGGGCACTTCGAAATACTAGGAACTCTGGATTGTAAATGGGTTTCCCGTTGAGCGTAGTTCTACTGACTACCCTGTTATGTGCACGTATATAAACTAAATTCAAACGTATTTCATATAGTGTCAATGGGTATAAAATTGAAACTACATGAATTGCTCAACACCATCAAATATAACGCACAACCCCATCAGCGTAAACACAGTAATCAGTATCTGTCAAGGGATGGAATAAAAGCAAACCAACAGTCATGTTTAATGTTATAGGCTTGTGTATTCTGATTTTTTTTTTTAAATCCCCTGCATCTACTTCATTGGCGAATGTTTTATGCTTCGTCCCTATAAGAATGAAAAAGTATATATAATTCAAAAAAACATATTCAGAAGGAAACCCACGAGATGAGAATAACTTGGTCCATACTCAACCGAGTTTGACTGCGGAGTAATCCACGAAGCGAAGCTGAGTGAATTACATAGCGGTCAAACGAAGTGGAGTACAGACCAAGTTATTCTCATCGAGTGGGTTTCTGATTTTATCTCACCCCGTATAACATCATTTATTGCTGGAATAACTCGCCAAATTAGCCATTGAGTATTAGGTACCATACTTTCACGGCCGTGGAGTACGAGTTCCTAACGTTAAGCCTATGGAGAAAAATACCGGATTGAGATAAATATACATGACCCCTTGACCCTTATGGGGTTCACTGACCGATGAATCCCTTCTTGGCGAGCTCCACGGTGAAGCGGCGGGTAATCTTCTCCAGTTCGCGTTCAGAGTATTTGCGGGGGTCGATCTTGACGCCAGCCTTGGCGCCGCCGAACGGGACGTCCACACATGAGCACTTGTAGGTCATGAGGGAGGCGAGGGCCTTCACCTCGTCCACGTTCACGTCCTCACTGTACCGGATACCTAGGTGTAAGCAAAAAAAAGAAGATTTCCCTTGTTTATTTTGGCGATAAAGATGATTAGATATCACTGATGTAAATATAGAAAATAGACAAAGTTGTTTTGTGTGTGCGAATGTTTGATTTATATTTAGGGTGGAGGTTATATTAGGACATCTTAGTGAATACCCAGGTTGAAATTCAGGCAATATCTTGATACATAGATTGTTAATTCTCTATTAAGGTAAATACTCATGATGAAATGGTGAGATCATCTATTGTTCTGTGTCGCTGAAAAACTCAAGATAAATTACTGTATGGGACTTTATCCTTGACAAAATTTGCACTCTAAGCATAAAATCATTAAAATATGTTGGGAAAACAGTCCGAAAGGAAAGAAAATTAATCTTGCAAGCGTATATATACATTTAGAGTCTGTGGGGTTGTGTTCTACTAAGTAGACGTTTTGGGTAAAAGAATTTTTAAATATTCTTGAAATTTGACATATCTTCCTACATTCTCATACCGGTAAGTATGGAAACTCAAGGCCCTACATCCGTCAAAGCCAAAAATGAGAACTGGAGCGAGTTTTGTGGGCACCAATGTACTCTGCATTTCCATAGATTACATATGAAAGACATTGATTATTATATCTTACTGCTTTTATTCTAGTTGAACAGGTATACGGGTATACCGGATGCAGTTAAAAAAAGTTCTGTGATGTTAGTTGCGGCGGTTCTCACTCACCACAGGCACCAAACTGGGTGGGGCATTCTATTATTCTAGCCTAGTCTAGCTTGCCCTCCATCCAGATTCAGCTCAGCAAAATGCGTGAAACCTCTACTGGGAGTGGCAAAAGGTGCCAGCGTAACGAATATTCCTTTAATACTTAATTACGCCCAAACCATGTTAATGTGAACATCTCAACCATGAACATAGTCTTTAAGTAACGATCCGGATACCTGGGATACCTGGAAAACGTCCTAATAAAATAGGTCTTGCTGTGCCTTTGCTAGTAACTGATATTACACGCTTATAGAAACTTAGCCCTGTGAATCATACACACGGGTACATAAAAATCATGCATATCTATGCAGTAATAAGGCATTGAATAACATCTCTTATAGCGATCACTATCTCAACATATCGTGGTGGGTTTCAGGAGTATATAGAGGGTTTATTTTTAACCTTTGTATTGAAGGGCCGGTGAGAATTTGTACACGCGAGGAGAGACCTCACGGAGGTGGGATTGCTAACGGGGTCAGTGAGACACCAGCAGTGCGTCGGCCTTGTTTACGATAAGTTCACCGCTATGGCTGGGAGCCTGCCACCTGTTATGTTTGCTCACCAAATCATGGACACAGAGGTCAGAACTGGGACAGGTTCTCATACCGGAATGTGAACTGCCGACTCACTCCGTTAATACGACCTCAGTCATTAATGAACCGTCAACGATCAGTCATTAATGAACCGTAGGGAACGATCAAGGACACAAGAAATGTTTAAATTCAGGGCTTTTAATAGTGAATTGATTTGTTTTGTCTTAAATATTCAATAGTTAATCTGAAATGTTCAATCCACGGATGTCATGGGTTGCTGCCGATGTCTTCCTTTAAAATATCCATAGCGGGACCTGCCATAGTGATTTAATATGCAAATAGCTAGGACCCAATGTGCTAAACATTCTATTGTTTTCAGGACCAAGTTATATTCATATCACGGTGCTGCCACGTTACACAGAGGGGAAGGAATGTATACGTCGACATCAACTTAATTTGTTTCCAATAATTGAAGCCTTATGTGATCAATCTGGGAGCATTTAGCATAGGATATCTGTTACAAGGTCGTTACATTGCAATAGAACCCCGCCTAACGGACACCCAGCGTAAGCGGACACCCCGCATAAGCGGTCGCTTTTTCTCGGAACGAAATTTATTCCCTCTATTTGATGTTTATCTTAACACCGCGTAAGTAGACACTCCGCATGAGCGGACAGTTATTTCGTTACGAAAATGCCCAGAACCCCGCGTAAGCGGCAATCCCAGACGGACACTTCACAAAATACGGCTGATCGGTGGCTGCTCTAGGCGACAAGTAGGCGCCTGTACATAAGGTGGTTACATAACTACAAGTCCAATTGCCTCACCCACACTGGTGAGAGGTGTGTGGAGGTTGTCGCACGGGCCTGGTTGGGCTTAGGGGTGGAGGGGGACAGCCCGCTGCGGGCTGGAATGGGCTGGGTGTCTTTTAAAGCTGTCAGACTTCCTGAGTAGGTGTAAATGCCCAGAGGGAATCTCAGGATAGCAAGAAAAGCACCCTTCATGTAATTCTGGGACTGTGAAACTTTTAAAGAGTACGTGATTGCCTCACCACTGACCACTATAAATGTACAGATATTTATTAATCTATTTTTTAATTTATTTATTTTTAGTTAACATTTTATATTTCCTAGTTGTAATTGCATATCATTTATAATTACACATGTATTTGATAACACTTTCATATAAATTTCATTGTTTGAAATTATACTACAGAAATATATGTAATAGGAAATTCAGCGCTGAATAACCAGTATAAATCTGAAAACCCCGCGTAAGCGGACACTTTGGCCAGAATGGAGGCTGTCCGCTTACAAGAAAAATCCAAGGACAAACATGATTGTACAGTCTCGAGAAGTTCAGCCACCTTAATTGCTTTTCAAAAAATAAAAAACGCCTGTATCATACCAGCGGCGTACCTTCAGATGCTACTAGATTACGTATACTATAGCACACGAAACCATATTGGGGACTGAAAACTAGTTATTTTTGACTTGATATAACTTAGGCTGTAAAAAATATATAGATTCGCAAAAGGTACCATATTAAACAAGACATTAAAGTTTTATTGTCTAATAAATTTTGAATTTATTGAAATTATTTATCTGATTTCATTTTTTACATATTTTCTCAGAAATCATGTTGAAAGTTAGGCAAAATGTTTGACATCTAGAATATGAACGCAGATTCCATAGAATTCCATATGGATGAGAAATCAAAACCCGGTTTAATCAAGTAGAGATTTCTTTTACAATCAATTTGATACCTTAACTTTTGTTGGACTCACAGTAGAAGTTAAAATAAAAAAAATAAAAAATTCAGATCAGAATGTGGATGTTATACTATTAAATATTACAGGTACACAATAAAACAGGAATAGACTGCCCATATCTGCGGTTATAATCTGTACAAACACATTGTTATAGTGTCAGCCCAGCTGCCGGCCACTCACCACCACATGTCTCGCACTCAGACATGTCATCTTGTGGCTGCAGAACATTAAAAAAAAAAATGATGAAGGACCGCACCACGTTTAGGCAACCGGCCGTGTGACCGCGATTGACATGCCAACTTCCGAGAAACATAGCCAACAATTTCAGGTGTGGTTTTACCACAGCCCTGTTTTATATCTCAGTACAATGTTTTAGCATTTACATGATTTTCATCTGCATGGCCGTATTCTCCATTAGCTTAGACGACTGAACTTACTACGAGTATTGCATAGTGTCAACTACAAGGAGAATGTAGCCAAGCGGATCAAAATCAAGGAAATGTTGTATTTATTACCCACCAAACTTCGCAGAGAATACAACCATGTAGATCAAAATCATGGTAATATTGTTTATCCTACCCTTAATAAAAACCGCCATAAGATTGACATAGGGTCACTGTATTATCCGCTACTCATGTGCTCGGCTAATGCCTTGCACAGTAATACTCGACCTGCCCGTCGTGCAATAAACACACTACTAACTCTCGTTCAGTTTCTACTAAGTATTGATTGCCATAGTAGCTATAATAGGCAATTACAAAAACTGCAAAATTCTGCCTCAGAGCACCATTTTGCCCCATATTAACGTTAACTTTGTTCATAATTTCCTGGAACTTACTAAACGAAATCCCATGTGGGAAGGCATACCCACCACCAGGCTGCGCCCAGCTGGATGCTGCGCCTGATGCTGTGAGTGGAGCTTTGGCTAGTGCACTTCCAAAAATCGTAAATGCACTCCCTAATTCTTGCAATCTTTTTTGGGTTTTAATAGAATAAAAGCCAAAAAACACTTCTTATAACAACCGAAAATTAATCTTGCAATCTGGATATTTTCTTTATTCCAAGTTATCTCATATAAATATTATAGTTTGTTCTATTCCTATATACCTATGGCTGTATACTCTATGCTTACACCACTTTCTGGGGGGTGGAGTAACTTATGGATACTACCCAAGGTTGCTGTATACTACCCAAGGTTGACATTTAGACCAATCAGATTGTCTCTTACAAAATTGATATGAAAAGCGCAGTGGGGAGTAAACATAAAGTGGCAAGTTACTCGATAAGGTTGGATCTGGCTTCAGGTTTGATGGTGGATGAGCAAATAACGCTAATTATTGTTGTTAAACCACATTTGAAGGTATATAGGAATAGGGAAACCAAGAACCAGTGAAAGGAAGTCAAAATTACTCGGTAAGGCTTGGAAAAATTACTGCCCGCGGCCAAGGCCTTGGGCAGTAATTTTTCCAAGCCTTACCTCGTAACTTTGACTTCCTTTCACCGGAACATAGTGTAATGAACACAGGTATCGTCACTCGCTATCTCCTCCGGAGGAGGTGGGGCGGTCCTCTGAGATATAGACGGTTCCTCCGGTGGATGGGGGCTTGCGAGTCATGACGTCATGACCCAGCGCTATAAATATGGCGAGCGCGGCTGGGTCGAGTCAGTCTGGTGCACCAGCTCTTTGAGTGAGGTCACTGGCTTAGACACAGCACACTCTACCCCTTTCTAGATGGTAACTTAGACCAGTTAGGCTTGTTACACTGCTGTTGGACATTGTACATGTTCATTGTTACAATATAACAACTTCTTAACGCTTGGGGACTTTAGTTACCTGGTGTTGTTGTCATTCCCGATACACGATCGTTACAATAGTTTCCCTCTATTATCATATACCTGTGTGCGAAAATACTGCCCGCTGCTAGGGGTGCAGTAATAATAATGTTTGTGCCCGCTGTGAGTGTGACTTAATAAGTCATCAAAATAACGTTTTTTCATCGATTAAAGGTATATAATAATAAGCAAATGTCCTCACTGTGGGCGAAATGTTTCTTGTTCTCGGTCAGACTTTGAATTCATACTGCCTTCGGCCTATGGCGTCAGGCAGTATGAAATCAAAGACTGACCTCGAACAGGAACCGTTTCGTCCTCAGTAGGGACGTTTCCTAATATTACAATCTCCTTCTGTATGAAGGACAGATTCTCAGCATTTCCTATTTTGATCTGGGTATCCCAACATTATCTCTTTTCGGTTACCTTGAATAGTTTCACTGCACTGTTTAAGGCCATTGTGTACCGCGAGTTGCATTGTGATTAATTCAAATTCTTACCCTACAAGTAATTATATAGAACAACCTAACCTTGCTGTACAAGCTACAAAATGAGATTATACTTTACGGTTCATACAGAACGAGGCATTTACGCCTCGTTCTATATGAACCGTAAATTGTAAGAGTTTGTAGGTTGTATAAGATGGTGGATTATTCTATATTTAATATATACCTGAGATTAATAAGATAATTAACTTGATTTCGCTTTTTTCCCGCTATTTTATTTTGTATGGCGAAATGTTGCATATTTACAGTATATATAAATACAACATGGGCATATGGTTAAATGCATAAGGGCGGTGGTCCATTGCGCCGATCCTTGTTTTCCACCCGGTCTCCGACCATTCTCCATCCAATCTCCACCGGAGTTGTTCTTCCCATGATCAGCGCTAATGGAGCAGCATCACGTGGTCGTGGTCTTGCTCCATTAGCGCTCCACTGTTCTTTTGTCAATCTCTTCTCAATCAGCACCTTGTCTCCACCTCGCCATGGCACCTACTCCACTGCCAGTCACTGCTGCTCCATTACTCGCCCGCTGATATCCCCACAATCAGGCGCCAACTGTCACGCCTTCTGGTGGACATTGTCCGTATTACTATATGCCCATGCCGTATATACTGTAAATACGCACCGTTTCGGCATATGATGTAAAAATATTGTACGGACTGCTGGTCCGCACACTTAATTACGGACCACCTTGCCATACACATTTATTAAGAAATTGGTTGTTAAGCCAATTGAAATTGAAATTTCGGGTATATTTTCCCAGTTTCCCTCTATTCATACAATTCTTAATGCTGTTCTAGAGGGAAACTATGTTCTGGTGAGCAAAAGTTCAAAGTTACGAGGTAAGGTTTGGAAAAATTACTGCCCAAGGCCTTGGCCGGGGGCAGCAATTTTTCCAAGCCTTACTGAGTAACTTTGACTTTTGATTACCGGCACTTGGTTTCCCTATTCCTATATACCTTCATATATCGATAAAAATGATTGTCTTTGTATACAATAGATAATAAAAACCGTAAATTATCATCTCATTTTATAGCTATTAGAGCATGATCAGGTCGTTCTATAAAATCATTTTATCAACCATCAATATCGAGCGCAATGTAATTATTATCCGGCACATCTTTCAGGACTATAGACTAAAGCTGTAAAGATGTTTGGGTTAGAAACAATGTGTAATATGAATCGCCTTCGTTTCAGGTACATCACACTCTGAAACAGACTAGATATTTTTTGCTCAGCCAGTCCTTTCTCGAAAAGAGCAGGACTCTAGCGTTTATGAAGGGTTGTAGCAAGATCAACACATATACCCTATACATGTACTTAACAGATAAATATCATCGGTGAGTTTCCAGGCAAAGAATAGCCTTAATTCTTTCTCAATGCACCTATGTGGTTTCTTTACCCAGCTGAATCATGGATTTGATTTTGGCATTCATATAGCACTGTACATCTATGATTTTAGTCAATATAGGATCTCACGCGTGCCTATGAAAGTGGGTGAGCAACTTAATTACAATAAATTATAGACAATTACAACATTATAGCAGTGGTGAGCGTAGTAATACACACTCAGAATTAAATAGGTCGTTATTATTTCATCAAGGTTAATTTGCATGCATAACAATTTTCTATCTATCAGGGAATTTATAATCATGATTCATGTAAACCCATCACCTTTTCAACACGAGATACATTAGACTAGCACATCCCAAAGTTTAGCCTAAGTTGTATTTGGAAAATAAAGGATAAAGCATAATTTAAAGACCCAGCTAGACTTTTGCGATGCATGTAGCATGTTACTAGATCCCTTGTGCAGGTTGAGATAAAAATAAAAAAAGATGAGACCCTACTCCTGCTCGGAGTCCTGGGATCGGCAAAGACAACACAACATAGGCACTGCACTAGGTCTAGGGTAAGTTATTTATACACACTCCTCCGAACTCACATCACCCTTGCCTGAGTCGGCTCTCGCTTGACCTTGTTGAGGTAGCATAAGAGGTTTGACTGTGGCCCTAAAAATCAGTTCTAGCCTCTCCAGTAATAGTCATATTGTTATTTAAAATTATAGATCTCCTTATTTCTCGTCACGTAGATAGATACCGAGTAAACAAGTAAAAAAACTACTTTAAAAAAAGTGACCCAAAAGTTATTCACGGCTAGCCTACACTGCTACAGTTAATTATCTCGAGTCAAGCCCAGATACTGGGCAAGGATTACTAATACTATGTCACAACACTCGTGTGAAAAAAAGCACACCTTATGGCACCTTACTACCAATTTAAGAAGAGATCAAGCTATTTAGTTACAAACGGAGCAACTACACTACGGGCATTGAAAATGAAATCAACAGCACCACTAAAGATACTCTAACTTTGACAGAACATCCTGTGACTGACACAAGTTGAGGCGGTGTGGCTGTCACACTGGGGTCAATGGGATTTGACATACCTCCTTTGCAAGGTGTTCTATGTTGACTGTGCTGGGCTCTCCATCCTTGGATGATCTCGAATTCTCCGTTGTCACGCTTAATAGGGAAAGTGATAGCAATGACATGATTACAGGGCTTCATCATTCTCAAAATACCACGGACACGCTTGCGCTTATCATCAAGGCTCGTCCTTGGAAGGTTCATATCTTCTACAAGTTTGTCTTCAACAAGAGCGGCTGCCTTGTCGAAAAACATCTCCACCATTTCAAAGAAGCTTGGATCTTCCGCTTCTTCTGGTTGAGAAGAATATGGCCTTTGCTGTACTTGAATAAGTGCACTAGGGACACCGGTGTTGGATTTTGTGGCCCCAGCAACGAAGCCATCTTGACTGACTGTCCTGCCGAGCCGTCCTACGCTTCTTGCTACAACACGAAACATCTTGACTTCTTCAGATAAAACAAGCAAAAATAAACGGACCTTCGGCCTCCGCAGATATAAAATCTATGCACGATATCTCATGGATACAGTTTAACGTGTCTCTGTTTTGCCGATGCAATGTCCCTCTGATCGGCAGGACAGCACGTCACAACATATGCGACCTTGGACTGGAGGAAGTGTGGAGGTGTGGCGAATGGTTGGTGGCGGATTGGAGCATGGTAAGTGGTAGATTGGCCAACCAGAATCTTGCATCTATGTGACGTCACTCAGAATCACAAGTCGCTCTCCCTACACATGTTTAGTGTTACTTCTCAAGCGGATTCATCGAGCCTACCTCCTCATGATCCTTGTTGGAGAGTGACACTGGTACTTGACTGGGGTCTGGTAGACTAGATATTTTTAATAGCGCTCACGCAAGGCCCAGGTTCCATACTTCGTTAAACACTTTTTTAAACCATATCGAAGTGCACGTTACTTGGCAGTGCAGTCGATTCTCACCAGACGAGACCAGGGTTGGTCGGGTTAAACCACATGATATGGTATCCCTCTGTGTTCACCTCAAACCAAATATTTTTGTTCTACGCATACTCTAAAAGCAGACATAATTAATATGAAACATTCATAGCTAACAAATTGATAAAGGCACCAAGATTTGTGTTCATTATATTTTGAAATGATACACAGGAAAGAAAAACGGAAAATTGGCTTCGAGGTTATGACATTGCACACTCTCCGAGCAGAACAAAAGATCTGGTTGGAGAGTAACAAACTGGTCCCCCTACTGGGTCAAGGTGGCCGCTTCGACCAGAGCTAATTTTGTGAAGCTCTGGTTGCCAGTGTAACTCGAGCGATGCTGTGGGTTTTGATGTATGGGCTGCTTTCAAGGTAATCCGGTAGAGGGAGTCGGGCAAATAAGATGCAGCAAATAAGATGTGAGGATGTCCCAGGTCGCCAGGCTCTAAAACTTATAGGGAGCCAAAGTGAACCCGCTGAAACCACAGATACCCACCTACAAAACACCGTTTCCGGTGGCCAGTTAGAACGAGGCTTACTGCTAAAACTATGGGGGTTTGAGGCTAGACTTATATTTTTGGTCTCGTTTGTTACTTTTGAAGTGAAGTTTATAACTATCGTCTCTGAATAACTTTGTTTCAAAACTACATGACAGTTGTTAAGTTTATTAAAAATTTGGATCTAAAAGATTGGAGAATGACACATATAATCTCAAACCTACATAGTCTAAGTACTGAGCGCCTATACCCGGAAATAGTATTTTGTGACCGGCTATTTGTGGTTGGAGTGGGTTCACTTTGTACGCTGGTTCCCCGGTCATCCGCTAGGAGGCTCGGCGGAATAAGTTGACCTACGCTGGTTCTTGGGGTATCCACTAGGGGGCTCGGCGGAGATATACCAAGCGGTGATCACAGGCGGTGTGGTGCCAAAATTGGTTACCCTGCCAAAAGTGGTAATTATCGCTCACTCTATCCCAGCATGTCTCTTCCCGTCCTGTACCGCTTAGATTTCATGGACTATTCTAGGCTTCATATAGCCGAACAGATATTAGGCTAAATTTGCTTAGTGCGCATGTACAAACTAGCACTCTCCCAGCAGATCTTTCGTGGCGCTATCGCTTGCTATGGGCCGCAGGAAGTAGAGCGCTGGATTTCTGCTTGGAGAGTAACAAACTAGTGGTTCGAGGGCCGATGAATTTGTCACTATACAATCGTGGACTGCAAGAGTGCGCATGTTCGCGCATGCGCCAAAGACAATAGTGAGCCAGACCCAAAAAAGTTAGCAGCTTCAAATTTTACTCAATCAAGTGTAAAAACTGTCTAAACTTTTCAGCATCGAGATATGTTTAAGTCTTGGAGGTCTAAGAACTTTTTGGCATGCAAGAATGACTAAGCCTTGACTTTTCACTCTGAAAAAATATCAAAGTCTGACTTTTTAACATGCAATGATGGCTAATCCCCGACTTTTCACCATGGAAAAATGTTAAAATCTTACTTTTGAGCATGCAAATATTGCTAAGCCCTGACTTATTACCATGGAAAAATGTCAAAGTCTGACTTTTTGACATGTAACAAGGGCTAAGCCACGACTTTTCACCATGGAAAAATGTCAAAATCTGACTTTTTAGCGTTCAATGAAGGCTAAGCCCCGACTTTTCACAGTGGAAAAAATGTCAAAGTCTGACTTTTAGGTGTGCAATGAAGGATAAAACCTGACTTTTCACAGACCTTTCATCTAGCGATTGACATCTAGCGTTAACATTGTGAACTGTCGTATGCCGTAATTTCATGTTTTCATCCAGTTATCCATACTCGTGTAGCGGCCGCCATATCGACATGTACTTTCCCTGAATACAAGACTCAAATATAAACATCTCTAGTGTTTTATCAGGGAGATGAGTGGGGAGTCTCTTTTAATTCCCGAATCAGGGGTGTTGCTCCATAGTCAGGGTTCTCACAGAAGTTTTGATACCAAATTCCATGACTTTTCCAGGTCATTTGCCAAATTTCCCCCCTCTAAGGTACCTGGTGAATTGTGGGTCCGGTAAATTGAAATACAAACAAGTTGGTTTCACTTTATCAGTTTTTAATCTCAACATATTCGTTTGGTCCAGAATGATATTAATGGACTTTACAACCAGTGCTGATTTAAACTTTTAGGCTTTAAGACGATACCATGTTTTGTGTTTCTCTTGTAGCAGTTTTACAAATGATGTCAGGACTCTTCCTAGCACTCATGATCAGTTTTTGTTTATTTAATTATGGTTCTGATGTATTCTATTCACCTATACGTGTTAAATGTAGAGATTTTCTCCATCCGTGAAAATAAAGGTTACCTATAGCAACAAAATCTGATCATGAATGTGCAGAGAGGGAAATGTACAATATAATGTTCATGGTTAAAGGAGAGAGATACCTATCAATGCAATATCGCAATAATAGTTATTTTCCCGTGTAAAATCTAACTACCAAAAAGAAAACAATTGAGCTTTAAAGAAATGCTCGACATGATCACAGAAAACAAGACTTTCTAAGTATAACAATATGCGTTTGTTGCTGCCAAGATTTGAAATAAAATGTGATAAATACACAATGTTAAAATGATTTTGATCTCCGTGGTCGTATTCTACGTGCAGTAATATTAGGAAACGTCCTTACTGTGGACGAAACGGTTCCTGTTCGAGGTCAGTCTTTGATTTCATACTGCCTGACGCCATAGGTGGAAAGACTAACTGAGAACGAGAAACGTTTCGCCTACAGTGAGGACGTTTGCTTATTATTATATACCTTAAATCGATGAAAAAATAACATTTTGATGACTTATTAAGTCACACTCACAGCGAGCATGAACATTATTACTACTGCACCCCTAGCAGCGGGCAGTATTTCATAGAAATTCGCACACAGGTATATAATAAAACGATAACCCTGTAAACGTAGTTATCTGGATCCGAACATGTGCCACCGAACATTTACAGTGAAGTGTTTACACTGACCTGTAAAGTCTGGTGTCACATGTGGGGATCCAGATAATTATGTTAACAAGTATATCGTTTTATTTTTTAGTCCAATTTGGGCACAGCACAGTCAACATGAAATGTAGCCTTTGCCTTGACCATGGAATGTATCTGTGACATTCTGGCATAGCAACATGCATAACAACACTCATTGTCACATGGTGACCGGCGCGACAAAAACCTTGTGGTTGTTCTCCCATCGCACTCCCGTTTTAAGGTGAATGAGATGTTTATTCACGATTTTATTACTGTCCTTCACTGTATTTTCAGAATTCATGTGTATATTGTGTATGTCATTGTATTTGAGCGTTTATTGTTTATGTACCGTAATGTTGCTTATACTGATGTTAAAGCGATAAATAACGTCGGCCAAAAAATGCAGTAATTCAAGGTAGCAGCATGTAGTTATTACGTCACTTGCGTAATTCAAGGTAGCAGCATGTAGTTATTACGTCACTTGTAGAGTCAACTACAAGGTGAATACGACCATACAGATCAAAATCATGGTATGGTTGTATTTATTATCTAGGATTCCAAATTTAAGTTAACAAAGGAACAAAAGAATAGCCGCCAATCTTTTCACATACTACTCTGCACACAGGGGACTTCTTTTTCCGCATCCTATGAGTAGAATACGGCTTTCTGTGCCCTATTTGATAGCAATCTGTAGGCTCTGGAAGTCTATTATAGAGTCTCCTTATTAGGTGGATAATAAGAGGACTATTAATATAGTAGGTAACACTGGTCGCCACTAAAAAAGTAATAGGCTCAGTTACCAATGTTGTAGATAATGGAAGTGTAATTTTTATTGCATATTTTATGTGAAGGTGTAATAGGCATGCATGGCATTTGGCTGAATGTATACGATTCCTCTTCAATAATCCTCCCATACCTCCTACTCCACAAGAAGGGGAAATTGTACATAATTGAGTGAAAATCTGGAGATCGATAAAGTTTCTTAAAACATAGTAGAAGCCTTAGTAAATGTTGATTGAGTTGTCGTTAGCTCAAAACTCAGAACGGTGGGGAGAATTTCAAGTCTCCATTCACTCACATGGCAACCCCCGCACCACCTGGCCCAAATCGGAGGTATCATAGGAGGGGCTTATACTATGCATGATATTAGATCAGAACTTAATATGTTACAATTAAACCGATTCAGTAATGCTGGCGGTATAGCCCTCTGGCTCACTGACGAACTACTCATCCTGGGGATGTGAAACAGAATTGCCCCATGATTCCAAAACAATAAAGTAGTCTAAAGCAGAGTGGTGCACCAGCCATCTCAGTAATAAACAGATGTCAGTGAGGTCTAGAATAAGATTTCTGGGAATCCCATTTCTTTATCGCTAATATGACAATTTGTTACTCAATGAATACATGGAAATCCGGAAATAACCGCAAAACTATCTCTACAGGTCTTCTTTCTGATTTTCCTCGCTTATAGTCTTCAAGTGATGTTGTTTGAATATCTTAAAATATTTCCAGATACGAATACCCTATCTAGAATGCATTAAAAAAAATATCATTTCTCTTAGTAATAAAGCAAATCAAGTCAAACGTCCAGTGACTACCAAGTATTGATAAATTGCTATTTTAGTGGGGAAAGATTTACTATATAGAAATATATATACCTCAATTCCTGAATCTATCTTACAAATACAAAAATGATGCCCAACACGAGCTGCTTGAATCGGTTATTGAGCTGCTCCATTGAACTGGCTGCTGGCCGCTGTCTGTCTTTCTACGAGACGCTTGAAGTGTCCGTCGGGGATCTGTAGCAGGTCGTCGAAGGCGCCCTGCTCGGCGATGCGGCCCTCATGCAGCACGGCGATCGTGTCGGCTTTACGGATGGTTGAGAGGCGATGTGCGATCGTCACCACAGTCCGCTGCCTCATGACACGCTCCAGCGCCTCTTGCACTAGGTACTCGCTCTCCGCGTCCAGCGCGCTACCGGGTAACACAAGGTCAGAGCTAATTTGGTGTACTTTTCTTTTACTTTTTCTTATTTTTTGGCAAAAGAACTAAGGTATGTCACGTTCCCACATTTTCACTATTTTAGTTCGGTGGCAATTCTTTAAATCAATAGTAGACATGTTATTAAGAAAATCTCCCACCTGAGTATACTATCTTTCAATGGGTTAGCAAAATGTTAGAGGTTACTGGTAAGAAAAACAAATTGAATACAAAAATTTGTACTGAAGCAAACACAGAAAAATAACCGAATTAAGGGGAATTAATACAGCCCCAAAAAAATAAAACGTTTCTCCAATCCTTTGGTCTCAAGTGGGGTTGTTCAGACATGAAAAATCATTTCTAAGGAGATACCTTATGTATTTAATTACTGCAGCATGTGCCTATGTGAAAATACATGTCGAACTGGTTTAATCCTCCTTTCGAAAAATGAAACCGGTCATATTGATGACTGAACATAGTGGAACTTCAGAACATAGTGGAACCTAAATATAGATGCCTTCTCAAAATGACCTCAGATTTCACTAGAGTTTATACAAACCTTGTGGCTTCGTCAAGGACGAGTATTCGTGGGTTCTGTAAGTATAAATAATTCAAAATTGTTTTTGACAGAAAATCAGCTGCTCTTGGCTCTAACGTGAGACATCATGAATTTGAGTACAATGTGCGATTTTTCCTTTAGCTCAATTACTTATTTTGGTGTTGTCCAGCCTTTGTTGGAGGTAGGAAATGTATAACAGGAGGTTCGTTTAAATCTAAATGACACTAACGCTTTGCTGTGATACAGGGAAACATGTCTATAGTCAAACAAGGTACCTTGCACTATTATAGGCATCGATAAGGTCTTTAAAAGGAATACAACAGTCGTGTAGTTGGAGGCCATAGCAACAGCTAGGGACATATCACAATAGGATAACTTATTTTAGTATGGTGTGACAGGAAGATGTCATCAGACCGGATTAAGAGAAAAGGTGAAAAAACCCAACTAATAACTCTGGACTGATAAGCAGGACAGACATGTACCTTTAAGATGGCCCTGGCGATGGCGATCCTCTGTTTCTGACCGCCTGACAACATGACGCCGCGCTCGCCGACCAGCGTGTCCAGTCCGTTGGGGAAGCTCTGGATGAAGTTATAGGCGTTGGCTTGTTTGGCGGCGTCCATGATCTCCTCAGGGGTGACCTTCGACGGGTCGATGGCTCCGTAGGCGATGTTGTCAGCGATCGTCGTTGAAAACAACACTGGTTCCTTTATATGAAGCAAATTTGTATGGTAAGTTATGATTTTATTTCTATAAAGTTTCACCGAATGCAATGTAATAATATATCAAAGCTTTCAAATCTATTTTCTTCAGATCAACTTCCACCATTTAGAATATTATATGCATTATGCACTACTCATGGCCAGGAGACTGGCTTGGTGGAGCAGCAGGGTTTGTGAACATCGCAGCTGGATGGCATTCCACGGGCCACGGAAAACACTCCATCAGTACCTGGCGATTGGCAGGGTGCTGAAAAGTAATCTTTTCTTCTTTTTCCAACCAAGAATGAATAATTGCACGGAATGAAAAAATTATACAAAGCCGTACAGGCATTTATTACTCGGGGATCTTGGCCTTTTCTACTGATGTTGCTACATGCCAGTACGCCATCTAACGTCAAATGCTTTTGGGAATGATATATATGGATATGGACTACGTTTTCGAGAATAAAATGCAGAATACACTGTCCATCATGCGGGGCATAGCCTACTCTGCTTTCCTACTCATGAACAGTAATCTATTCTTTTCGTTCATGTTTTTTTCTCACAAAAATCAATATGGGCATTTATTATATTATTATGTGAACCCTAGGAATCTCCATTAACGCCACGGTTACCTAACTAGAAGCATGAATGTGACATGATAACACCTTGTCTCACCTGACTGACGATGCCCATGTGCTGCCGCAGCCACGTAGCGTTGATACTCCGCACGTCTACGCCGTCTACGGTGATAACGCCACTGTCGGGGTCGTAGTAGCGCAGTAATAGCGAGGCTAGCGTAGACTTGCCCGAGCCGCTGAAGCCGACGACGGCGAGCACAGCGCCTGGCGGCACGGACAGCGTGAGGCCCCGGCAGACGGCCATGTCGGACCGCGTCGGGTACGCGAAGTGCACGTCGCGGAACTCTATGTTACCCTTCAAGGGTGCCACGGGGACCACGCCATCTACGAGGAGAGAGGACTAGGAATATAATCACAGTCTTTACATTTTTCAAATGCAAGAACAGGATAAGTTTCTACATGACAGAATAAGAGTGAAAGGAACGTTGTGCCCCCCCCCCCCCCCCCCCTGTACCTGTTGTCCGCAGTCTAGTGGTCAAGCCATGATTGGAGGCTAAGTTTTTGTTGTTGTTGTCTTTTGGTGTGTTTTTTTTTTTTTTTGTTTTTTTTACAAATTTTATTGTTGTTGGTCTTTTATCATCTTAACTTGTGCTTCAGTTTTAAAATCTGGTATCCTTGTACAGTCAACATATTACTACATATGTGATATAACATAACTCTGTGATATACATAACAGATAGATACCTGCTAAGCTGTAGAACTGAAAACTATTTGAATATACCAAATGTTATTGTAATTTGTGTTTTGTGTCAGTGAGTGTCAAATTTATTCCACTATTTGATATTTCAATCTATGATAACCTGATCACAAACGCAAAATGTGGGGACTAATAGCGATGTCCATAGCTAGTAGAGGCTATATGACTAGACGTGTAGTAAGGAGAGGAGAGACTCCACGCCCTTACTTGTAAGTGGGATCGATGACGGCCTGTCAATGAGCTCCCAGATCCGAGAACTGGCACCGAGACCCCTCATGAGCTCTGAGTAGAAGGAGCTAAGGCCTACAACAAAGAAACATATACAGGGTTTCTTTTTTATATGAATGGAAGTTAACATAACGTGATTAACTAAAAAAAACAACAAACAAACAAGATAAGGCAGTTCACCAGAAAGTTAAATTCGTAAACTTCCTCTAAATAGAAATGTTTTGCCAATTGATACGCTGTAAGAATCCAGACATTACACTCTTATTCAAGTTATGGCGATCGCCTTATCAGTATGAAGAATATAACTGATTTGTAGTTGAAATGATGTAGTTGCAATCAAAATGACGGAGTTGGATCCTTCAAAGTTGAGGAATACCAGGAGATTCTTGGAGGATAATCTTGAAATGAATGTGGACATCTAAGACAAACTGTTGTATTTGTAATACTAACAAATTCTTCTGATTGAATATGTGAAATTGGACCCTGAAGAATAGGATAGAAAAAGCCAGGACTTTTATTAAGGCTTACCAGCTATCAGTTTCATTGACATTTCTCTTCACTTTATTGATGTTATAACATTTGTAAATTACGTTTCAAGAGTTACCATGAATGAACATTTTCCAAGTACCCAATGAACACTTCAACGAAGGTCTCTATTTCAGATTGAAGACCTCATTGTAAATTACGTTTAGAGAGTATAAATAACGCTGCATTTTTCTAATTCATTGTATTGTCACCCTGAAAAAGACCCGTGTTGGGTCGAAACGTCGGTCAGTTACCAATACAGCAGCCCATAATGGGCGTCTAAACTGTTTCTCAGACGTTGTTTCTTGATTCTGAGTCTCTTTTTTTTTACCTTACAGCAATTAAAATTAGTATTACCGGCGATGGAGACTCCTACATAAGCGGCATACATGAGGAAGGACGAGAGTTCACCGACCGTGATGAGCGACTCGCTCATTTGTAGCCCCCCTGAGTAGATCACAGCCAGTATCGCCACGTTACCAGAGAACCCTGTCTGTAAGCACAAACATTTATTATCCACTTGATAGATAGCCTAAGTAAAAAAAGTATAGAACCTGGACCGCTAATGAATAGACTACGGAAAACTATACGGAAAATGGTCCCTAGCTTACAAAGAAGTGCGTGAGAAGATCGTTCACCATTTTCCCTTTCCTTTGATAACTTAAATCTGCAATGCTGAATGATAAAGACATTACCATGATTTTGATATGCGTGGTCTTATTCACCCCGTAGTTTTTTCTAAACTACACGGAGAATACGGCAACGCAGATCAAAATCATGGTAATATTGTGTACATATGTATCCGAGATGCCTATGAGGTCTGGGTAAAATACCCACGCCCAATTTAACTGCAACTGTTATCCAAAATATGATGATAATACCTGAAATATGATACTCTGATACAAAATCAGAACACTTTTACTTATCTGAACACATTTTAATAGCAATATGCATTCTGCAATGCATCGAGAATATATTTTAGGATATCTACAAGATTACACAAACTGTATTTTGTGAAGGAAAATAATCACTTAGTAACATCACTATCAAAATCTAGCTAGGTACATATTTTCAATTAGGACACTTTTCACAATTTTCATGAAACGACCATTCATTGTTATTATTCGTAAAACAAAATCCGTAACTTTGATTAAATTCCATATCAAACGATGAGTATATTGAATTTTCAACTCACAAATCCCCAGAAGGCTCCTGACGCTAGTGCCTCCTTGTAGGATAGGTCGAGGACGCGGCCCACTTTATCCTGATAAGCTCCCAATTCCCTCGACTCGTGGCCGAATGCCCGCACCGTACGGATGCTACTCAGCCGCTCCTCAGCGACCTGAAGCACAGAAAACAGTAATGATGGGGTTGTAAACGTGACGAAGGGTGGATAAGCAGCGGTCAAGGCAATATGTTTTTGGTGGCCTTTTGTATTTAAAAAAAAATTGATTTATTATAAAAAAAAATGAAGGCAATAAACGGTCAGCTTCTGCACATGTACTACACGTTTCACATCTACAAGTTTTTTCTTATTTAGCAAAAAGCAACATTTCTGCTTGGCCTTAACGACAAAAGCGTTGAATACTTACCGAATGCTTATTGATTCATAGGTGGTCGAGTTCATTTATATCACTCATTTTTCGTCTTGACTCGTGAGATTACAGAGCCAACAAAATGCATGACATAAATAAACTCATACTCAAACTCGTAACGTTTCTTGATATTATGGAATTTGTGAGACACACTTTCGCTCCGTATTTGCAGAATAAATAAAGGAAGAATATACTGAAAAAGGGGTTTTGCTTTCAAAATATTGAAAGAAGTTGGGATATCTAGACTCCGACATATCAGGAAAAAATTGCATGTGAAAATTGCTGCCTCAGAGACTGGGAAAACCTGTAAAGCAAGTCAATGTTGGTACTTTGGTATCTGTATAAGAACGATGTATTTCTCTTAAAGTAACGAGCTTGTGAATGCAACTCCTGCTAATCCGCCTTAGTGATTATCTTATTATAGTCATGATTATTGTTACATTCTTATGACCACCCTAGTAAACCAGACTGTGAATTGTATTAATAAAAATTGTAACACTGAAGAGACGAGATTAAAAATAAAGAAAAAATGTCGGCCATGGCGCAAGGCTGGGTGTCTTTAGTGGGACGCCACCTTTCAACCCGGCACCCTACCTGGTGTGAGGTTACTCGATTGATCAGGGCCCATACACCCGCTCAACCACGCAGACAGACTCTCATCATTCCACATTTTTTTCATTTTTTTTGTTTTTCTTTTGTTGTTGTTATATTAATAAATATATTTGGGAGGATATGAACAATGCCTCTACTGCCCAAGTCTGTGTTGCCTTGTTATTTTAGCCACAGGACACTAAGAGTGTATGTTTAGACCACTGTTTTATTAATGAAACTCAATGAATATCATCTGCATATGAGAACAGTGGGTTTCCCTGAAAAATGAAAAGCTGCAATCTCTGTATACTTCTTGAGTAGACCCGTTGGTACTGATTTACAAGACAGATGTATGTGACATTGATATACAAGTGACTAACCTGAGTGGAGTCGGCGAGAGCGTCCTGAACACGGCGGGTGATACGCCGTACGTATCGCCCGTATATCACAGAGAAGATCATGACAGGTGGTACCACCGTCAGTGCCACGCAACACAGCTTCGGTGACACGTACATCTGTATGAACACAAGTAATTTACACAACTGATGACATTAATTGGCTCTCTGAGAATTATATCTATTATACATCTAATAAATAGTGCCCATAAAAACACATAGAGAGTGTGTATCATCATACCTGAAGCATACAGATATGTTGTATGCTCTGGGCTGGAAAAACTGGCACATATGGCAAAATAGTGCGTATTGTAAAATAGTGCGTATCTATATGAACTAATATCGGTACGCCACTTGTAGCAGGGGGTGGGGGCGAGGTTCCAGTCTCCATGACCAACAATGATAAGGGTATATGACAAAAACATGACAAGGGGGGAGGGGTCAAAAATGGTGAGAAAAAAAGATAAGCAAGACGTCATTTATGGACAGCCCCTCTGTGGAGAATGAAAACCCCACAGCTGACCCGTAAGTGTGAGACATTCACGCACAGGTATATATTAATAGAAGCTATCTGCAATAATGGCAATCTGACATTGAGTCTTCTAGGTATCAAATTTAGAAATTAACTTTAATAGGAGTGGATCATATATACACAATTTCATCATGATTTTGGTCTTTGTGGCCGTATTCTCCGCATAGTTGACCCGCAGTCTCAGTTATTGCGTAGTGTCAACAACATGGCATTACATGCACAAGGAGAATATTACCACGATGATAAAAATTAAGGTAATATTGTATTTATTACCCACCTTTCAACTATTTATCAGACAAAAATCATATAAATGATTATAAACTCAACGTAAGTTCTGTCTATAGACCGTATCGAGGTATTCCATAATTCAGTGTGTTTACAGGGTTCGGTGTTAGCTAGTTCCCATCATTGTACGTTAATAGAACCTTAACCCACATCCTACAATTATTGCGATTAAACGGTTTTTATAGATCTTCAAATTGGAAATCCAATGCCAGAATTAAAGATTTCAAATACTTCTACATCACTATGGCAATTTATATTCAGTTAGAAATAGGAAAAAGGCGGTTCATTGGGAGACAGGCGGTCGTGTTGCGGCCAGTGAGTCGGGAATAGATCCCTAAGGTACCCCGGGCGATATCAGGAAGTTTACTCTGGAAGGTGTATTGTTTGTATAAAATAGTTGAAAAACTGCCTGGGGGATGGCAGAAAAAGCCATATTCTACTGAGTATAGAGAATTAGTATTAGGTGGGTAATAAATTGAGATACTGACCATCATGCCGATGCCACCGATGGCCTGGGCTGTAGACCGCAGCCCGTCAGACACGTTCATGGTGACAGACTGGCTCACCAGTGACGTGTCTGTCGACAGCCGAGTAATCAGCTCACCCGTCTTAACGCGGTCAAAGAAACCCATCTCCTGTTGGATGATCGAGCCGAAGAGCGTCTCGCGCATCCTCCGCACGATCCGTTGCCCTGAGATTGAGGTTTATATCAACGTATAATTATTACCTGATGCGCTTACTTTGAGAATGTACTGGGGAAGGATAATAGTTCTATGGAGGCTTAGCATACATGGGTGCTAATGGAGAACAAATTGAACACATAATGGAGAACACTAGGTTGATTTTTACTTATAATTCCGATACACCTGTTAAATTTTCTAATTTCATTGTTGAGGTGTATGAAGCAGCGATGTTATGTAATTAATGTTCAGTATTGAATATTGGCTATTTTACAAGAGAGATAATTGATATTTCTAATATATCTATCTTCTCTGCCGTTAGTATCATATTAACATTTATTGTAATTTGCTCACATTTAAATCTTTTAAATTTGTTCCTAATTATAATACATAAGGTATCTTTACTCTTGGGATCCCCTCTCTCTTAAGGAAGAACAAAGGGTTATAAGCAGTACCTGAGGTACTCATGAGGTAGACTCGCGCCATGTTTGCCAAAGCTCCAACGACGAAGACGAAAAACAGTGCTGTGCAAAAGTACTTGAGCTTCACCAACATGTTGCCACTGTCCTGTGAATATATTATGTCTATCACCCTCCCAATTCCAAAGGGCACCGCAAGTGAGACAGCACTTGAAATGAAGAGAAAACCTATGGCAGCTGCAATAAGAAAAATATATGTGAGTCTTTAGAGTAGTTTGTAATTTTGCTTCTCTACTATACTCAGTTTAGAAAAAAATATTCTTATAATTGATGTGCAATCACTTAGATGTCCGATTTGAGAATTTGCTCCTCTCTTCGAGTGTATTGCTTCACATTATATTATTCTACATATCGTACCAATTCAAAAAGTTGTACTGCTTTGAAAATATAGAATCATCTCCCGTTAGAGTAACGGTTATATATCTAATTAATCATGGAATCTTAATAAGAAGCCAATGTGTATTCTAGACATAGATCCATATGGTGTATATTTTTCATCTTTAATCATTTATATTCATCATCATTGATTCATAAAGAAGAAACCAACAAGTTTTGGTCAAAGTCGTCATTCTCCACGAGTTTGATGCGGAGTGACATGAACGAGGCGACAGCCGAGTGAATATCATGTAGTGTTAAAACGAGTTGCAGAATGACTTTTTTGACCAAAACGAGTTCCTTTCTGTATTTATCTCACCCCTATACACATTAAAAAAATGGATGACACACAGGATATAGACCATGGAGAACGGACCGCAATACTCGTAGGGGCATGGAGAATGAGTTCCCAATGTTAAGCCTATGGACATTTATTCCAGGGGTGAGATAAACATATATATGCAAGTTTGGATTCAGTATATTCTGTGTTTTAGACGAAAGTAATGTCTTGCTTACCTATCAATCTCCATCGTTCTGGCTTGGCTAGAGAGAGAAGTCGAGAAATATCTGAACCTTTTGGCAACAGTGTTTTGCTCCCAGAGGCAGTCTTTTCGACAACTTTACTAAAGTTCCTAGAAATAATTTGGTATAAAGGCACATGTTTTTGACATAGCCTGTTTTTCCCGCAAGTGAACAGGCGTCCAGTGTAT
The DNA here is from genome assembly GCA_950022655.1 of Alentia gelatinosa. Taxonomy (NCBI): domain Eukaryota; kingdom Metazoa; phylum Annelida; class Polychaeta; order Phyllodocida; family Polynoidae; genus Alentia; species Alentia gelatinosa. The sequence continues at coordinate 32,599,228 of OX465583.1, forward strand.
CTATAACAGAAGGATTTATTTGTCCTGATACAGCATATAACAGGAGTGGATCTCCTTGTGAGAAGTGTCGGTGTCTTGTGTGAAGGGTTGTGTCGCACTGCATCTCGTATTAACGTGGTATAGAGTTTTTGCTGGTGGTAGTGGGTGCAACCCCTCAGCGCCCACCCGCGGCTGACTGTTGGATGTGACCAGAACCTAAGCACCAAGGAGTTCATGGTGCTTGGTCAGTGAAGTTAGTGCCCCTCCACCTGCATAAAACGCAACACAATCAAAATTTAGTTGGAATCGTATATAAAATGTGTTATCATAACATACCGAAATATCAAGAGAAAACATCTAGTGAACATAAGAGAAAACATCAAAGAAAATTACGTGTATATACGGTTATAAAATAAGCGCACAGTTGTCAGCTAGATGCATTTCAAAATACAATACAAAGGCACTGTGAAATCTAAGTAACCTAACCACAGAAATGTAGCAGCAGTGCCTATGCTGCTGTGCACACCAGCAGGCTGGCGTTGGATGTGGGATGATACTACTGAGGGGAAGTTTTGACTACGTGACCACACTCAGGAACAGATTTTGACCCAACACAAATAACACCACTTTACTTGTTTCTAGCCCGTATGCCTGTTATTTGAGAATCACTCACCATCATGTGCATCTATGTACCGGTACCGTTATTTCCTTTTATAAAGTTTACTACGAGGTATAATTAACACTTGTATATGCCCCAGTAATCCTTGGCCATACGGGTACATAGACATCACCCTGGGCTGACAATATCCACCCCTGATGGGGACCACGTTCTACTACTGATCGCATTTGTTACCACTTTTCCCATATATTATGCATGATCTTCGTGTTACCTGTTCACTCTTCGGCCTGCCCAATCTCAGCTATCGTATTATTATCTAGAGTAGTGGCGTGTTTTAAAGCGAATAGCAACTCGTGGTAAAACGGCCACAATGGCCTGCACTGCCACCTTGTGGAATAAATTGTAACTAGAGTCACTTGACCTCTAGGTCATGTTTCTGGGTCAGTGGGTTTGCTGGGTCTCCCCGCCGCTGCACGTGCATACACTAGCTTGACTGCATTAGACTTAGTATTATTATAAACTTTACTGGTGAGTAAGAACTGGTGACTAAGAACTGGTGCGTGAGGACTGATGGGTGAGGACTGGTGAGTAAGTACTGGTGAGTGGGTACTAGTGAGTGAGGGCTGGTGAGTGAGGACTGGTGAGTGAGGACTGGTGAGTGAGGACTGGTGAGTGGGTACTAGTGAGTGAGGGCTGGTGAGTGAGGACTGGTGAGTGAGGACTGGTGAGTGAGGACTGGTGAGTGGGTGGGTACTAGTGAGTGAGGACTGGTGAGTGAGTACTAGTGAATGAGTACTGATGAGTGAGGACTTGTGAGTGAGGACTGGTGAGTGAGGACTGGTCAGTGAGTACTGGTGAGAGAGGACAAGTGAGTGGGTACTAGTGAGTGAGTACGGTACTGGTGAGTGGGTATTAGTGAGTGAGTACTGGTGAGTGAGTACTGGTGAGTGGGTACTAGTGAGTGAGGGCTGGTGAGTGAGGACTGGTGGGTGAGGACTGGTGAGTGGGTACTAGTGAGTGAGGACTGGTGAGTGAGGACTGGTGAGTGAGGGCTGGTGAGTGAGGACTGGTGAGTGAGGGCTGGTGAGTGAGGGCTGGTGAGTGAGGACTGGTGAGTGAGTACTGGTCAGTGGGTACTAGTGAGTGAGGGCTAGTGAGTGAGGACTGGTGAGTGAGGGCTGGTGAGTGAGGACTGGTTAGTGAGGACTGGTGAGTGGGTACTAGTGAGTGAGGGCTGGTGAGTGAGGACTGGTGAGTGAGGGTTGGTGAGTGAGGACTGGTGAGTGAGGGCTGGTGAGTGAGGGCTGGTGAGTGAGGACTGGTGAGTGAGGACTGGTGAGTGAGGGCTGGTGAGTGAGGACTGGTGAGTGAGTACTGGTGAGTGGGTACTAGTGAGTGAGGGCTGGTGAGTGAGGGCTGGCGAGTGAGGACTAGTGAGTGAGTACTGGTGAGTGGGTACTGGTGAGTGAGAACTGGTGAATGGATAGGCCTACTGGTGAGTGAGGACTGGTGAGTGAGGACTGGTGATAAAGGACTGGTGAGTGAGGACTGGTGACTGAGGACTGGTGAGTGAGTACTGGTGAGTGGGTACTAGTGAGTGAGGGCTGGTGAGTGAGGACTGGAGAGCGATGGCTGGTGAGTAAGGACTGGTGAGTGAGAACTGGTGACTGAGGACTGGTGAGTGAGTACTGGTGAGTGGGTACTAGTGAGTGAGGGCTGGTGAGTGAGGACTGGAGAGCGATGGCTGGTGAGTAAGGACTGGTGAGTGAGGACTGGTGACTGAGAACTGGTGAGTGAGGACTGGTGAGTGAGGAGCGGTGATGTGGGATAGATGGGTGAGTTAGCAGATTAGGCTAGCAGATTGTGAGTGAGGACTGGAGAGTGAGTACTCACTCACCAGTCCTCATTAACCAGTCCTCACTCCCCACAGGTTAGCTATGCTTGTTTGGTGGGCGAGTTAGGCAGGCATGATGGGCCTGCCAATTGGGCACGTGGGTAGGGCATGCAGGATGGGCAAGCGAGTTGGGCAAGTGGGTTAGGCATGTGGCTTCGGCAGGCAGGTTGGGTGGGTGAGTTGGGCTGGCAATCGGGTGGGCAGGATGGGCAGGCGAGATTGACATGTGAATTGGATAGGCGAGTTGGACGGGCAGGTTGATGGGTAGGCAGGTTGATTTCATGGCAGGTTGATGGGTAGACAGGTCGATGAGATGGCAGGTTGATGGGTATGCAGGTGGATGAGTGGGCAGGTTGATGGGTGGGACGTTTATGAATAGGCAGGTTGATGAGATGTGTGCAGTCCATAACTATCAAAAATGTCCATAACTATAAAACATGACTTGGTTTGAGACTTATGGACATTCGTCATATCCATAACTATCAAAATGTTCATAAGTATAAAAAAATGTCCATACCTATCAAAACCTGCTTAAACAAACGCGTTGCCGTATTCGCGTTACATTGCGCTACACTCAAACTGCATTACGCTACCTAAGAAAACGTTACCGTCATGATTCTAACGCCATTATCATGTTACCGTTACTGCATTACTGTTCTAACCGTGTTACCTTTCTAACCCCATAGCAGCATACCATTACCATTCTAACCCGGTTAACACGTTACCATTCTAACCCGGTCATTGCATTATCGTTACCGCGTTACCATTCTAACCTGGTTACCGTGTTACTGTTACCGCGTTACCATTCTAACCCCATTACTGTGTTGGCACTCTAACAGCATTACATCCTTAATCTGTAACCTCATTACCATGTTAGAGTTACTGTTTTAACCCTGTTACTGCATTACCATTTCTAACTGCATTACCATTTTTAACTGTGTTACCACCTAAACCGGTAACCTTATTACCAGGTTAGAGTAACAATTCTAACATGTTACCCATTTAATTATGATGGCTTTAAAACTCTCCCTGTATACTTGGGCAACTAAGAAAATAGTTCCCTTGGTAAGTGGGAATAGTTAATTACCCGAGGTACTTATCAGTACTGAAGGAGAATTGATGTTCCTACAAGCCTAGGTTACTTTTTCAAGTGCCCTAGGATAACAGGGACCCACCTGCCTTCCCCATCTACCTACCGACACCGTAGGAAATTGCCTTACGGCTACTTTTCCTATCACCAGACATAAACCTTTATATTATGTCTATCCTATCTTTGCCTATAAATTATATATCTTTTTCATCCTAACTAAATCCCTATTATTATTTATTTTTGGTGTACTTAATAATTGACGAATCACAGCGTGTCCTCTCCCTGTTATCCTAGGGCACTGGAAAAAGTGTCATAGGCTCATAGGAACTTCAATTCCCCTTCAGTACTGCCTAGCAAAACCTTACCCTACCTAGATTTTTTTTTTTTTCCTCTACATAGTTAACAATGTGCGATTTCTGATGGAAAAAATGGGGTAAGAATGGTAACGTGATTAGGAATGATAATGTGGTAACTGCGTTAAAACAGTAAAAGAGTATTGGTAACGTGGTAATGAGGTTACAGGCTTAGGATGTAATGTGGTTAGAATGGTATTTCAGTAACAGGGTTAGAATGTTAACACTGTAACTGGGTTAGAATAGTAATGCGGTAACGGTATCACAGTAATGGTAGGGGGCGGTTACTGGGGATGCTAATGTAATTAGAATGGTAACATGGTAACAGCATTAAGGTTTTAATGTGTAAATCTAAAGTGGTTAGGGTGTAACATGATTAGAATGGTAACACGGTAATGCAGTAAAGAGGTAACAGGGTTAGACTGTTAATGCTGTAACGGGGTTAGAATGGTAACACAGTTAGAAATGGTAACTGGGTTAGAATGGTAACACAGTTCTAGGATTGGGGTAACGCAGTTAGAACCGTAACGCGGTTAGAATGGTAACGCGGTTAGAAATGGTAACATGGTAACAGCATTAGAACAGTAATATGGTAATGGTAATGCTGTAATGAGGTTACAGGCTTAGGATGTAATGCAGTTAGAATGTTAACGCAGTAATGGGGATAGAACGTTAATGCTGTAACTGGATAAGAATTGTCACATTTTAATGGTAACACAGTAACTGGGTTAGAATGGTAACACGGTAACTGTAACGTGGTAACTGGGTTAGAATGGTAACGAGGCAACAGAATGGTGTAATGGGGTTAGAACGGTAACGCGGTTAGAATGGTAATGCACTAACGGTAACGTGAAGACAGGGTTAGAATTGTGACGGTAACACGGTAACGGTAATGCGGTAACTTGGTTAGGTTGTAACCCGGACAAAAATATAACCTGTTCTTAGATAGCATAACACAGAATGTAACACTAAATAACTCTAAGTAACGCGAATGCAGTAGCACTTTTGTTTAACCAGGTTTTGATAGTTGTGGCCATTTTTTTAATACTTATTGACATTTTGATAGTTATGGACAGGTATGATGGGTAGGCTGGTTGATTTTATGGCAGGTAGAGGGGTTGACAGAAGGGCTATATGGTGGAACAGCAGTATAGTGTAGGGGCAATATGATTTAGGGGCAGTATGGTTAGGGAGCAGTGTGGTTGAAGGGTAGTAAGGTGAGGGAAAGTATGGTTCAGGGCCAGTATGTTGAGGTCTGTAAGGGCAGTATGTCTCAGGGACAGTATGGTCGAGGGGCAGTATGGTTGAGAGGTAGTATGGTTGGGGGGAGTTGGTTGAAGGGCAGTGTGTTTGAGATGCAATATGGATTAAGGACAGTATGGTTGAGGGGCAGCTGGTTGAAGGCTGGTGTTTGTGAGGGGTAGTATAGTTTAAGGGCAGTATGGTGGAGGGGCATCTCATTACACCCCCTTACACTACATATTACACCACCTCACATTACACCACACTAATCTCATACTATGACACACTGCACTACCTCATTTTACACCATACTACACCATCTGACACTGGCCATACTACACCACACTACAATATCTCATATTATACTGCACTACACCACACTACACCATCTCACGCTATGCAATACTACACCACCTCATAATACACTCCACATCACCATCCAATTACATCACACTAAATCTTACACTATCACATTACACCACACTGCATCATGTCTCACCACACCACATTCCACCATGTCACATTACACCACATTTCACCACCTCGCATTACACTACACTACAATAAATATAAGACTAATCATGTCACAGTACACTACACTAGTCACACTACACCACACTATACCATGTCATACTATACCACACTGCATCACCTCACACTTTTCCATACACCACATACTATTACACCACCTCACATTACTGAACTCTCAACTGAAATACTCACTCACTGGGTATATGGTAGGTAACCTCACATTGCACCATGTCATACTACACCACACTACAAATCTCATAATACACCACACCACCTCATAATATGCTACACTGCACCACCTCCTATTACACCACACTACACCATGTCACACTATACCATAGTACTATACACCTGTGCTTTGAAATACTCCAAATACCAACCTCTGCTGTCCAAGTGGTAGTGCCGGTATGGCGCCATACCACCATACTTTGAAAACTCAATCTCGTAAAATACATTAATAAATCATAAATAATCAATATCCGAAAAAAATTTGTTTGATTTTTATTTACGAAATTACGGCTATGAATATTGCGGTACACATGCATAGCAGAAATTGACTTCCGCCCGCCGTGTGGCCCAAAAAATTATCGTACGTAATAACGGACTTTCGTATACGAACGTGCATTAGGGTCGCACAAATCCCATCGTACGCTTAAGAGAAAAGCCCTACGTACGTTAATAGGGGTACGTACGATAAACCCCTTGCACCAATCCATTAACGCACGTAGACCTCACGTAGTGGGCAATTTTTTTTATCGCACGTAGGGGTGTTGCAAAAAACCAGTACGTACGATATTCGATTAACGCACGTGGTTCTGCGTGAGTTAGCGTTGCACGAATGGCCCACTACGTACGATAAACGTACCTCCGAGCGTTTTATCGCACGTACTGCTACGACAACCCATGTAGGTCTCGTAGGGTTTACAAATTGACTAAGTTATCGCGTTATCGTTACCGCTGTGCGGCCCATCCGCCACCTATGCTGTCCCTCCACCATTCTGTCCCTCAACAATACTGTCCCTCCACCATACTGCCCCTCCACCATACTGTCCCTCAACCATAGTGGCCCTCCACTATACTTACCCTCCACCATACTGTCCCTCCACCATACTGTCTCTCCACCATACTAACCCTCTACCAAACAACCCCTCCACCATACTGCCCCTCCACCAAGCTCCCCCTCCACCATGCTGCCCTTCCATCATACGGCCCCTCCACCATACTGCCCCTCTATCATACTGCCCCTCCACTATGCTGCCCTTCCACCATCGGTTCATCTGATCGCCGATTTTACTGCGTATTTTATCCATACGGAGACAGTAAGCCTGTTTCTCTATACTACCCCTTTCCCATACTGCCCCTCTACTACACCGCCCCTCCACTATACTGCCCTTCCACCATACTGCTCCTCTCCCATATTGCCCCTCCACTATACTGCCCCTTCGCCATACTGCCCCTCTACCATACTGCCCCTCCACTATACTACCCTACATCCTACATCCCTACATCCTACATCCCTACATCCTACATCCCCACATCTCCACATCCCTACAGCCTACATCCCCACATCTCCACCTCCATTTATCCTACATTCCTACATCCTACTTTCCAACATCCATACATCTCCACATCCTCACATCCTACATCCCCACATCTCCACCTCCATATATCCTACATCCCTACATCCTACATCTCCACATCCATATATCCATACATCCCCACATCCTACTTCCCCACATCCCTACATCATTACATCCCTATATCCCCACATCTCCACCTCCATATATCCTACATCCCTACATCTCCACATCCATATATCCATACATCCCCACATCCTACTTCCCCACATCCCTACATCCCTACATCATTACATCCCTATATCCCCACATCTCCACCTCCATATATCCTACATCCCTACATCCTACATCTCCACATCCATATATCCATACACCCCCACATCCTACTTCCCCACATCCCTACATCCCTACATCATTACATCCCTACATCCTACTTCCCACATCCTACATCCCCACATCCCTACATCCTATATCCCCTCATTTCCACATCTATACATCCTACATCCCCACATCTCCACATGGATACATCCTACATCCCTACATCCTACATCTCCACATGCATATATCCATACATCCCCACATAATGTGGGGATGTATGGATGTGGAGATGTGGGGATGTAGGATGTATAGATGTGGAGATGTGGGAAGTAGGATGTGGGGATGTATGGATGTAATGATGTTGGGATGTAGTGATTTAGGGATGTGCAGATGTAGGGATGTGGGAAAGTAGGATGTAAGGATGTAGGGATGTAGGATGTGGAGATGTAGGATGTGGGGATGTAGGATGTAGGATGTAGGGATGTAGGATGTGGGGATGTAGGATGTAGGGATGTGGGAAAGTAGGATGTAGGGATTTAGGATAAATGGATGTGGAGATGTGAGAATGTAGGATGTAGGGATGTAGGATGTATGGATGTGGAGATGTAGGATGTAGGGTAGTATAGTGGAGGGGCAGTATGGTAGAGGGGCAGTGTGGTGAAGGGGCAGTATAGTGGAGGGGCAGTGTAGTACTTAGAGGGGCAATATGGGAAAGGGGCAGTATTGTGTAGGGGCAGTGTGGGAGAGGGGCAGTATGGCGAAGGGGCAGTATAGTGGAGGGGCAGTGTAGTAGAGGGGCAGTATGGGAAAGGGGCAGTATGGTGGAGGGACAGTATGATAGAGGGGCAGTATGGTGGAGGGACAGTATGGTGGAGGGGCAGTATGATAGAGGGGCAGCATGGTGGAGGGGCAGCATGGTGGAGGGGCAGCTTGGTGGAGGGGCAGTATGGTGGGGGGGGGCAACATGGTGGAGGGGCAGTATGGTGGAGGGGCAATATAGTAGAGGGGCAGTATGGCGGAGGGGCAGTATGGCGGAGGGGCAGTATGGTGGAGGGGCAGTATAGTAAAGGGGCAGTATGGGAGAGGGGCAGTATGGTGGAGGGGCACTATGATAGAGGGGCAGTATTGTGGAGGGGCAGTGTAGTAGAAGGGCAGTATGGTGGAGAGGCAGTATGGTGGAGGGACAGTATGGTGGAGGGGCAGTATGGTGGAGAGGCAGTATGGTTGAGGGACAGTATGGTGGAGGGGCAGTGTAGTAGAGGGGCAGTATTGGAGAGGGGCAGTATGGTGGAGGGACAGTATGGTGGAGGGGCAGTGCAGTAGAGGGGCAGTATGGGAGAGGGGCAGTATGGTGGAGGGGCAGTGTAGTAGAGGGGCAGTGTAGTAGAGGGGCAGTGTAGTAGAGGGGCAGTATGGGAGAGGGGCAGTATGGTGGAGGGGCAGTGTAGTAGAGGGGCAGTATGGTGGAGAGGCAGTGTGGGAAAGGGGCAGTATGGTGGAGGGGCAGCATGGTGGAGGGGCAGTATGGTTGAAGGAAAGTATGGTAGAGGGGCAGTATGGTTGAGGGAATGTACACACTACACTATATCACTCTACATCACACTATACCATGCACCACATGACATGACTCTACTTCACTGAACTGTACTGTCAACTGAAATACTGGTAGTTTATACGATTTTCAGGCAATGACATTTATAAAACAAATAATACTTTTACTCAATAGAATATTAGGCATATGATGGCACCATACTTTATATTATAATTCCCTTCAAAACATGTGGAAAACGTATTAGTTGCCAGCTGCTTGCATTCAAATACACGAGTTTGTAGTGTGTTGTTATGGTTCACACCCCTCTCAGTGTTCTGCTCAGGCCTCAGGTCTGTGTCTGGCGTGTGTGGTGAGTCACTGATGGTATTCAGGTCATCCAACTCTCCAAGCTGATATCCTTACTAACGTTACCCTCTGAAAGTAGGTTAAATGTCCTAAGCCAGGAGAGTGATAAACTCTCGGGGATTTAGCAGATAGTGGGTAACCAGTTTCTAGCTCCTTTAACTTTTATCGGCACCCCTGACAATGTGACATACTTTATCGATTTATTTACAAAAAAATACATAGTGATGATTTGATATGTAGGAACTAGAGTTCCAGTCCACATCTTACCTTTGATTTTCTAGGAAACTATTTCAGCCAACCTTGGACAATCTATTTCATCATTCATTTTTCCTTGTCAACAATAGATCTAGAGCTAGTAGCTCCTACAAGAAGTGTCACTGATTGCGTCAGAATCGCAACTGAGTGGGGGAGTAGAATAACCCGTTTGCAAATCTAAATAGCACCTAACGGTCATATGTTTACAAAGTGTTGGAGCTGTGTCACTATGTAGACCAACTATAAATATGTCATTTGAGTCCGACATACTCCTGCCTGCAGGCAAGGCCAGTGACAGTTCAGCAGCCTGGCCCCCTCCACTGACTTCACTCTTCAGCTACCTCAGCCAGAGTGTCATACCCCCAACCATCCATCTTTGTCTGTGTTGGACAGTCTGGGCAGAGAATAAATAAACACATTTTGTAATAATATATTGCCTTCCTCTCTGCCCAGACAAATATGTTCTTTACGATCCAAGACTTGGGCAAGGCTAACACTAACAGTAACAGTAACACTACAGTCTACAACTGTAACCCTTTCAAGTTCAAGCTGGTTAGCCGGGTCAAGGCATCAAGAACATCCTGGGAGTTACAACTGTTTTCATTTCTACAAATGATGCGACAGTCTAAAGGATCGATAGTCCTAAAGCAGATTTAATGCAACAACTCGTACTAAATGTTACATAAAAGTGTCCTCTAGCCTACATAATATGGCCTACTCGTTTACTTACCTTGCTTTCTGCGACAGACGCTCACTTCCGGTGACAGCCACCTGGTGGTAATTTAAAAAAGAAGTCAAATAGTGCGTATATTTCACAGCAGGTGTCAGAACTGTATGCACTTTAAAGGCAGACCTACAATACAGGTGTTGCCGTTCAACGCCACCTAACGGCCCACTCTCTAGTTAGGCGGCCGCTCGGACAAACACGGCCGAGTCAGGCGGCTTGTATATAGAGACATATAGCAATCACACCTAAAGTGTGAACAGTGGGTGTGATTACAGGAGTGTTGTTTTTTGACAGATTAAATTGTTGGAACAAACTATGGTATTGTATTAATGGGTCTAAGCTGTCCAAAGTTTATAGTTGATAATTATCTTGGTTCTAACTTGGAAAAAGATAAGCGTATTATAGCTAGGCCTGCCAATGTATTATTGTGTATGCAGTTTCGGTGTCCCTGTCTTATCTAAGGTATATCTAAAGTATCACTGAGGTGATATGCATGTATGATACATCAAATTGGAGCTGGAATACCATAGAATTTGATGCAATCGCTTTTATTTCTATGGAAATAATGTGCATGGGTATTATAAACGTAAAACACTCATACAGCCAGTACCGGTACTCCAATGCTAAAGAATACGTTGCCAGGGGCTTGTTTGGCTGCAGACATTGCGTAACCAACCAGATAAGGTGCGCCACCGGCCTATGGAAAAAGGCCTATTCACAGTGGAGGCCACCTGGTCATTTTTAGATAATGTCAATTATTAGTCAAAATTGGTTTGTTGGGATTCATTCTAATTCTACATGAGTACGGTAGATTTAACATTTTATCCAATCTCAATAGGTAAAATAGGCCAATTTGCATTTGCTTGATTTACATAGGAAATCTACTGAAAAATATGGTTTTCTTCAATTCTTTCAAAAACAAGCACCATGACCTATAATTTTTAAAACATAGATAAGTAGTACTATATATATACTATATTCTGTGAAGATTTGATGGAACTGACATGGGTTTTACTATGTAAAAAATACTTCTTAGAATTTCTACAGTAAAACCCCTCTTCCGGGACACCCCGCTTAAGGGGTTAATTTTTTTTTTTTTTTGTATCAAAACTGTAAACCTGTGTTTATATGTTTTGATTCCTCATCTGTATTCCCTGATGTTTAAAAGCTGGTCTAAAGACCTCACTTTAAACATCTGGGGAACACAGGTTCACAGATATTGGGAGATTACTCCACAGGAGTGGTTTCAACATAATCTGCCTACGTTAGCTGCAGCTCTGCAAGGCAATGAGACATTTGAAGGTCTCATGTGGTAGCAGCATTATGTATAAATGCTATACAAAGGATATGGTAACTATGACTGGGAAAAGCAACATGGCAAAGGCATGCTTGACAAACTGTTGGTAGCAGAACTGTCTATATGTACTTGGAACACCATAAGTTACCTAAAACTCCTACAAGAAATATCTTCAGATGATTAATCCTTATCAGATGAAGAGAGTGTGTTTATAGCATGAATAACACATCAAACAACAAGATCTGGGCAGTGTTCCGAAAGAGCAAATTCCAGTTATTACACATTGGAAGGGAGACCACTACTATATACTTTTTTTCATTTTTAAGCAATTTTTATGAAGGGAATATTGTGTGTACAATCTCCAAATTCTGCAATACAGCCATTCTTACACTTTGGCCCTAGCCCCATACTCCTCATTCTGATGGCGGATGTTAAGCGGAATAAGCAGTGTATACCATTTTTTGTCTTTGGTATAACCTAATCAGGGTTTGAACCCATGACCTACCATGCTTGAGGCGAACACCCCTGCCACTTAGCCACTGAGCATGGTCAAAATTTTGACAAATGACTAACTGTATCTGGGTTTGGTCTAAGGTAAAGAAGGAAAGCCTTATCAAAAAAGGCCACATAATTTTAGCCTCCCCTGTGCTTTTACCCTCTCCCTATGGGGGGCAAACAATTTTGGGTATTCCAAGGGGGATGGGGGAATTCTTTTTTGGGGGGGGGGGGGGGGATTCCCATTGGGGGGTGGACTTTCTTTTGACCATCCGGTGTTCCAAAAACTACCGCCCCCCCCCCCCGCCATAATTGATGAAAGCTCCCTTATCAGGCAAAACTGGTTCCTTACGATTCATTCTACCTCCAAATGAGTTGATATAACCCCTGTATACCTATGGTTTATTAAGACTGACATGTATATGTCGCTGTTGTATATGTAAAATATTGTGTTACTCTGTTTTATATTTCGTGAAAATCTTAACTAACCTGGGACGAATGGGTGAATAATATCTGAAGTTATAATGCACACATGGATATTGATAAATGTTTGTTCATAGTTATATGTAAGCGGTATCTGCCGGATATACTGGGCATCCTAACAATGATTGATGATGAGGGACAAAGGAGATGAGTGCGAATGTTGAGGCTTCAAGCAGACCCCAGGATATCACCACCAGCAAGCAGAGAGCCTCGACTACCTGAAGCAACTTATTGGCAGGAAAGGACACTGGAAAGACTGCTGTTAACACCATTGTTACAGCTGTTAAGAACTGTGGCACTCACTCTCCTTGTTTGACTCAGTAAGTACCAAACTCTTTCATCCCGAGTACCTACAAGCGATCCCACATTGTAGTCAATTGTTGTTTTTATATAGAATGTCCTGACCATGTTGTATATGCTATAAAACGAGATAATAATTTACGGCTTGTATGGAACGAGGCGCTTACGCCAAGTTCCATACGAACCGTAAATTATTTTCGAGTTTTGTGGCTTGTACAAGCATGGTAGGTTGTTCTAGATTTACTATATACCCGAAATTAATAGAAATGATTAATTTAATTTAGCCCAACAACTAATATCTTACTTAATGTATACGGAAGTCTTCCATATTTTACCATACGGAACACTGTTCTGTAAGAAATTTTTATGTTATATGGTGAGAAGGTGCATATTTACAGTATATATACGGCATGGGTATATTATAGTAATATCCTTTATTATATATCGCATTGTCTTGTGATATCTGAATTTAGAATTTGTACCTTGCCATTATTGATTATTTCATAACTCAAAGTTCTAGGGAATATGGTCAATCTAGTATCCTGTTATAAATCGTGTTTGGTCATTTACACCACACCTTTGTTGAAAGTCGCGATTTCTAAATGATCGGTTCAAGTTAGCTGGATATATTTAAAAGGGGTTGATGAAACTTTAACATATTTGGTAATGCAAATTCTATTCCCACAAACAAACACAGTGTATAGCAACAAGGCAACCTCGCCAAGATCCAGTAAAACCTATTTTTAACATATCTTTGACGATACCGAATATAATACTGAATATGAAGAGCAGAACAGATTTTATTACATGTTGGCAGTATGACAGATTGGACAGATGTCGAGAACAGTAGTACAGTAAAAGTAGGTAGCCTCAATACATCCATGAAGGCATCTAAGGTAACACGTATCAGACTATATCTGATGGAGACAAACCAGTTAGGCCACAATATCACGAAATAGCAAATTGGCCAGGATTAAGTTATATACCGTTCTGTGTATCACCTCACATTAATTGGGAATGTATAAGTAAAGAACACATTTGTAATCTGCAATATTGCATCTTGGACTTATAGCCCATCATATGTGAACTATCTTTGTGATGGACACCCTCCCTTCACATACTAAATTGACACCGATTTAGTAGGGGGTTATTTCATCAGCCCCATATTCATTTTGGGCCTATCAATTTTTGAGAATTGTTTCTAGGAAAGTTTTTTCTGCTATTTTATTCTATCCGGATCTAACCTAGGGGAAGTGTGGGGAATTTGAGTTATGAGCTCAAATTGAACAAAAATCCATAAAAAATATTTCTTGGCTATGAAAATAGGCATGTGGCACCTCAAAATGATATCTCGATAGGTTCTAATGGTTGCTATCATTTTCACACATGATAGTGTGGATGATGAAATGACCCTTACTAATTTTCGGAGATCTGAATAAGACTGACATTGTGAAAATTCTTGATATTATTTATTTGCCCCGAGGAAGGACATGAAAATATCCAAACAATCAATGCCATTTTTTTTTTTTACCTTTGGACTTAATAATTGTTGCTCTAGTACATAGTTTTCTAGTTATCACTTATACGTTACACGAATGAGTCTGATGCTTATACCAATCAAGAGATAATACTTTGGCTAGTGCTCCTTCATCAAAACAAGCGCACTCGAAACAACCCTTTTTCTTTGCACCTATGTCATACATTTTAAGAGTTGTATATATTTTTGGCCGAGATACATCATTTAGAACTAGATAGTGTAAAGGCATTGCTAGCAGAGGTAACATGAATTACTATCTTTTGAACTGGTTCAATATATACTTACTACTAATATAAGTAGTTAATCTATCAGAATAAAACTAATGAAATGATGGTGTTTCAATATTACCATATATTACAGGTATTCCGTTTTAACCCTATATATTGTATATACAAATGATTTATTAATGATAAATAATTGCTTCCTATATGAAATACGTAAGAATAAATATCCCTATTTTCTCTGATTAATAATAACAAACACACTTATTACAACAAAAATTATTCATAAAAACAGCTACCGGTCTTCGAACAGTCAATTGAGAGGTCAGAGGTCACGGACGTTGACCTAAGGTAGGACACCACTAGGTGGCGTATTCTCCCCGGAAGTAGACAACGTTTTTGTCAGTCTCGTGGATTTTAATTTCGTAGAGTCTCCCTTGGGGCAGTCGCTTGGCCAGACTCTCCCACACAAACACTGCAACGTTTTCCGTAGTGCTGTTGATGAAAAGAATATATATTCGAATTGAAATCATTACTTGAAATAATGCCATCACATTGTATCAGTACAAGGAGCAGATTTTCCATCTAAACGGAGAAGAAATCTAGGTGGACGGGTGGGTAGGTTAGGTGGATGGGTGGGAAGGTTGACGGGCGGGAAGTTGACGGGCGGGTAGGTGGACGGCTGGGCAGGTGGACGGGTAGGCAGATAGATGGGTAGGCAAGTAGATGGGTAGGCGAGTAGACAGGTGGGCAGGTGAATGGTTCCTTGGCAGGAAAAGTGGGTAACTAGGAACTAAAGCAAGTTGGAAGGAGCTTGGTGTAATCTCACCCACTACGGGGCACTGGTGGAGCTCTAAAACTCCCTTTTCAATGTTGTAGTCTATGGCAAGCATTTACTCCTATCTACACATGGCCGTATCACGTTCGAGTGGAGCTTTGGAGCCCTCTTTTGACATTGCCCTCTATGGGTGAGCAGGTTGATGGGGAGATAGCAGGGTGGTAAACAGGGTAGGTAGGGTGGTAGAGTGGTAGGTAGGTGGGCAGCATGGCTAGGGTAGGGTGGCGGGTAGGGCAAGGTAGGTAGGTTGGTAGTTTAGATAACGAAGTAGGGTGATAAGTAGGTAGTAAGGTGGTAAGCTGGGTAAGGTAGGTAGGGGGGGGGGTAGGGTGGCGGGTAGGTAAGGCGGTAGGTAGGTTGAGTTGGTTGGGTAGGTTGGTTCAGATGGTAGATAGGGTAGGGCAAAGTAGGTAGATAGGGTAGGTAGGGTGGTAGGTTGGGTAAGGGGGTATGGTGGTAGGTAGGTAGGTAGGTAGGTAGGTAGGTAGGTAGGTAGGTAGGTAGGTAGGTAGGTAGGTATCAGGGTGGTAAGAAGGGTAGGTGGACTGTAGGCAGATTGACAGGCGAGCAGGTTGATGGGCAGGCAGGTGAATTGGAAGGCAGGTGGATGGACATGCAGGTTGACGGGCAGGCAAGTTGACAGGTGCACAGGTGGACATTCAGGCAAGTGGACGGGCACGCAGGTGGATGGTTAGGCAGATTGATGGGTGGGCAGGTTGAAGGGTAAGGAGGTATGGTGCTAGGTAGGTAGGTAGCACGGTGGTAAGAAGGGTAAGGTAGGTAGGGTGGTAAGTAGATAATGG
The DNA here is from genome assembly GCA_950022655.1 of Alentia gelatinosa. NCBI lineage: Eukaryota > Metazoa > Annelida > Polychaeta > Phyllodocida > Polynoidae > Alentia > Alentia gelatinosa. Next base: position 32,615,684 of record OX465583.1, read on the forward strand.
TAGGTAGGAGGGGAGAACCCTATCAAACCATAATATTATATGTATGTTTTAGCAAGAAGATTTGTTGGGGAGGGTGGGGTGCTGGGATTTATTTCTGCATTCATATGAAAATATTCTTATCTACTCATATTGTAGTAATTACAGCGAGGTGGAAAAGACCCAAGAAGCATATCCGGTGCACAAGCGTTGATCGTATGTTGTCTCCAATCATCACAGTAGCCTAGCCTGACTAATGTATCTTCTGAAGAGAGTTTAGCAGGGGCAATGTCGCGATCGGTGTCCGTGCCTGCTCGGCTGAATCACCATTGTCCAGGGTGGCTTACGAAGGTCCTTTATATAGTCAACCGGTGACGTCATGAGGGAGATCTACAGCGCCCCTGGAGGGTGCGGAGCTCTCTGCTCGCTCTGCTCCTACCCTAGTCACTCTCAAGACTGCCTCCATTCCCAACACTATCAATGTTAAGCAACACTATCAATGTTAAGTTTGTCTAGTTTGTCAAACAGTTAATACTTTAGAGAAGATTCCTTGAGAAAGTGCCAAAGATTCGGGCTTTTTGATATAAGGTGTCACTTCCAAAGATTTGACCAGTATTCTAAATCCAAAAGCCTACCAACAGCTGGCTGACTCTGCTGTTTTTAGCCGGGTCATGAGGTTCCTGAAAATGTGACACATCTGCTATTGCAAAACAATTCAGTGGTGTGGCAACATGGGAGTGTGAGATGGTAGTGGAGGGGAGAGCAGAGAGATCGAGCCCTGCTTTTACCTCAGTCAGAGAGCATGCGCGGCATGTGTTTCTCAGCCGAGGGATTTTGAGAAGATGTGGACACCTATATTTAGCCTTTTCCTTTTCTTTTCCTAATTCAAGCATTGGCGTTATTCGCAGGTCTATAGAGCTGCGCATAAAAACCTGTTGTTAAGATAGATGCAATAAAGTTAAATGATGACAAAACGAAGATTTTTGTATGATGATATTGGTATATCTATCCACTAATGGTTGCTTTCTCTTATTACGGACTTTAAGGTCTTCCAAGTCTGTGCTCTCGTTTTGTAATTCAATAAGGGCTGATGATATCTTGATGAGCAATGTGTTCTTGCTCATGCATGATTAAAGTTAGATATGCTACATACTTTTTTATTGGGCTTAATCGGTCAGTAACAAATACAAACCTGACAGTGTCCTTAAAGTATGGGACATCTTTGTCGAGATGTTTATGATCCAGAACACTCATAACAGCTTCCTACAAATATGATAACAAAGAACAAATAGAAGATATTAGGGGACGAGGCTTAAAAAAAATATAAGGGTATATCATTAGATTTTTGCTTCATCGTAGACGGAAAGTGTAGGCATTCGCAAAGAGCTACTTACCAATGAATAGCTATTTGTGGGAACCAGATCCATGTGTTGCTTATTTGAATTGCATAGAAATATAAAAGAAAACACTGGAGAATTTTACGTCCCAAGCAATTGGACATTAGAAAACAGCAATTAGTTCACGCTGAATTTCTTTATGGTTATAGATACAATGTTCATTTACCTAGATTGCAAGAAATATTTATTTGTTTGACAAGCCATGGGATGTTTGTTACCATGAATAATAGAATGTTCTATTCCGTGAAAAATTACAAGGGTTTGTATACTTACATTTATATATGTCTTTAAATCAACCAAATTCATAACCATGCCATTGTAAGGATCCACCTAGATCAACAGAAGGACACAAACAGTCTGTTAAAACAAGGATCCTTGTACGTATAGCTATCTACTTCCCTTATACTCACATATATTAACTAAGAATCATTCAAAACATCGGTCAATCATAATTGACGTGATATTAGCACAGGAATGGTGAAACACAACAACTTAAAAATGAATAAAAGCGAAGATATCATACATTATCCTCAAGACCATATATTTCTGAAACCATAGGCGTTATCCATAAGGTATGTACGCTATACCGGATTGGTATGGGGATAGGGGATGGGTTTGAATAATAAACATCGATTATTATTCGTAAATTTCCTTTTTAATCTACTGTGTATAAGATGAAAAGGGAGTGGGGGTTGGGTGGACAAAGATTTCACATTACTCAATGGAAAACCGGAAGCGAATTAGTTTGCCAAATTACTCGTGGGCCAACATTAACTTTATTAGGGCCAACGTGGAACTTTATTATACATAACCATCATAACAATATAACAACGAAAAAATCCCCGGTGTGGTCACCCTCGGCAGGGTGGTGCGAATGGCCGTAGGTGACTACCTACCGGTGCCTCCCTATGGGTATTCATCCGCAATATAATATCCTAATACAAGTGTACTTCACATTAAGGGGCTACAAAGTATAGGTCTCCACACTTATTTTTTGAGAGAATTGAAGAAAGCCATATTTTCCTGTAAATTTCCTGTGTAAATGAAGCGAATGTTGGATAAATTGGATAGACTTTAAAGTTACCAATTTTGCGTTACAATAGATTACCAAAACCCCCCCCCCCCCCCCCAGGTTGACAGGTAATTGACAACATTTTCTCAACGTGAATTGTAGGATATGCCACCATGAATTATAATACATGTACATTTATTAGGCTGCTCATACATTTAGCAAACGTACATTATAGGTGTCCCCAAACCATGTCATACCTCTCCTTTGACAACGACTTCAACTGAAATATAAAGTGCAATATCATGTTGAATAAGCGTTACTCCAACACAGAGCAATTCATATAAATAATATAGTCAGTTCCCCTTTACACACTGCTGCATCATGCTTAAGCAATAATAAGAAATCTTGATGCAGCCAACAAAGCCGAAACGTTGATAAACAACTGTTGATTGAAATCTACATCAATAATACGAATCAAATCAAATCAATCTTGGTGAACTACATTTCACAACTATATGACAAGTACTCTGAATTTATTTACCTTTATAGTTGTGACCATGTCCGTTCGGGTTGTTACATTTTCCATATGTTTGATGATTTTCCTCATCCGTTAGGTAAGGGCTGAATTGGAAGAGGAAACATGAATTCTATTATCTTTCGATGTTCAAAGTTAACACATAAAACTGCTACAATTCACATGTAATTGAAATGAAAATGTAAAAGTTACATAACGAAACTGGTATCTTACCACACTTTAACATATGCTTTAAAAACCCATTACACTGTAGCATTAAAGGTGGGCTACTCAGGCCACAGATGAATGAAACACCAATCAGTAATGCAAATGTAGCCCCACAGGTTTTAATTACGTTGCTGTTTACCATATACCCGCTGGTGGAAGAAGGATTTCAAGATACAAGTGAGGTCTAGGAAAAATAAGCCGGAAGTTTCCCGACTCCTACTTAGCTCCAATCGTATCTCGAATACGATTTAAATTTGGTACATCATTAAATGAAAGAAAGAAAATAACTGATTTTGTCTGGTAAATAGAATACAGACAATTATCCTTGAAAGTATGTTTGCAATATTACCTTTATTGCAAATGTGTTTTTTTTATATTCTCACATCATTGGGAACAAATCTTATCGATGGCCTTCAGTATCTTGTATGGTGTGATGAACCATGTAAAGAATTCATGTTAAAATCTTCTATAACTAGTATAACGTATTTCTGATAGGGGTATTTTGGTTACAGAATTACGGAAATACAGATGTTTGGGAAACCTAAGAAAATTGTAAGGAATATTTGTGCTACTGATTCCAATGAGGGCGCTGCGTTATTTTACCCCCTTCCAGATATTACGTATGTAGTTTGTGTGCAAGTAAACGGGGTTGACATTAGGGTGGTAGGCGGTAGAGTGTTACATACTCTGTCGCCTAATGCTGAATATTGATCTGTAGCAAACAGCTCCCCCTGCTCTCCTGGTCTGCATGCCCGGACATGACTCTCCGGTCGCCGTTACTGCTCCAGGCGATGCCCGTGTGGAACGTCCTGCTACATGCTACGTGCCACAAATCGAATAGCTCATGATGTGAAGATATTATTCCAAGAATTTCTAATTATTATTTCTCACAATGAGACAACCTTTTTGTTAAGATTGTTTTGTACTAATTGCTAGTTTGTCGAGTATTTACACCAGAGGAAATTAGAGCCTTCGTTATATACTAGTATTCCGGAGAGCTATGGAATTCCATATAAAGATAGCACGGAACTATATCTTCCAAGCCCATGGAGATAGTAAATGCTGTAGAGAAGCCTGCTCAAGACTCGAACAAAATTGATCAGAAAAATATCGAAGCATCGTTTCAAAACCAGACGTTTCTGGAAGTGAAATACATATAATTCATACAATCCGCGCAAATCTACGGCTTAAGCCAATTAGCAGTGGGCATCTAAAATATCGCATTTGTACTCAAGAATATGGCATGACGCACCAAACTTCCAAATCCCTGTACTATCACAGAAATTACGAATGCGGGAATCGATGTAGCGCCTGAGGCCTGATTTGATATGTATAGCGTCAGCTGGGCGGGAGCTTCTGTAGTCATTACAGAAAGGCCATCCCCACTGACGCCAACTCGCTGGATGGGATGAGCAATTTGGAGATAGGACGGGGTTGGGAGGAGGGGGTTACAGTGGATAGAGGGGGTAGGTGTGGGATGCGGAAAGAGTTTCCCTTCCTTATTTTGCCTTGTCATTCCAACGAAGTCTTAAAAACACGGTAAAATATCCTAAGAATACCTCTCTCATCTACATGTTCACCGTATTTATCTAGGATGTGAAAGAACTCTATTGAATAGTACTTATTCTCACTTTTTGGTGTGTTATGCTTCATTTTCTCTGGTAGTCCTTATGTAGCATTCTTGGTTATTGGATGAGGAGTTGAGCTTCCTTCACTCCGACCTTTCTCTGAGTTTATAAAATTCACCTGAACACTTCTCATTGGAGGAGACACTGCTGAAGTGAGTTGCAAACGTGTCTGCAATCTCCTCAGCAGGCTCCTTGGTTTAATTATCAACGTTTAGGTGATTGAGCAAGGGAGTTGGCTTGCCATTTAGCCTCTTTACAATCTAAAAAAACCTTTTCAGTCGTGTAGAGCTGTCAATTGCGTAGACACATTCATGGAAGGACTCTCGCTTTGCTTCATTGTACACACGCCTGGTCTTTGTGTGTTGTAGACCGAAGGCAATGAAGTTGGTAAGGTTCATGTTGCCTTAAAACTTCCTTAGGGTTGGTCTTCTATTTCTCCTGGATTTGCGACATTTGTCTTTGTATCAGCCAGATCTGTGGTAAGCTCTGCTTACCTACCGTGATACATCAATTGCTGCAACTGTGTACTGCAGGAATCGATGCCATCTGCAGCCTGCACCAGCAATGCTTGTATGAATCGCCCCCCTCGGAAATACCTCAAAATAAAGCGCCCCCCTCGGAAATACCCGAAAATAAACCGCTTCCCCCTCGGAAATACCTCAAAATAACGCCCCCCCCCTAAGAGTTGCTGCAGGGGTAGCAAATCCTGTAATATACCTGGAACCTGATATCACAAAACACTAAAAATAGCTCAAAAGATCCCTAAAGGATGACACAATATGGCCAGATAGCAAAAAACTGTGTATGGAAAGATTTGATAGCCTTCAAGCACTATGTCATTGGAACTGGCCGTCAAAAAATTCAAATGACAATGGTAGTAGTGATGGTAAAATTGGTTATATAACTGGATCCTAAGAGTACAGAACACTAAATAATAACTTAAAATGTGTCTAAGGGATGCCAGAACATGGCAACATAGCAAAAAACTGCATAGCAAAAAAGTTCTGTTGTCTTTAGATACTACATGTCATTGGTACTGGTTGTCAGATATGAGCGGCAGGGGTAGCAAAATCGGTAATATACCTGGAACCTGATATCACAAAACACTAAAAATAGCTCAAAATGTTCCTAAAGGATGCCACAATATGGCCACATAACCAAAAACTGCATATGAAAAGATTTAATAGCCTTCAGGCACTCTGTCATTGGAACTGGGTGTCGAAAATGTCAAATGATGGTTGTGGTAGTGATAGCAAAATTGGTTATATAATTAGATCATGAGATCACAGAACACTAAACAATAGCTTAAAATGTGTCTAAGGGATGCCAGAACATGGCAACATAGCAAAAAACTGCATATATAAAGGTCATATAGCCTTTAGACACTATATGTCTTCAGTACTGACTCTCAGATATGTTGAACAACATGAGCGGCAGGGGTAGTAAAATCGGTAATATACCTGGAATTTGATATCACAAAACCCTTAAAATAAATCAGAATGTTCCTAAGGGATACTACAATATGGCCAGATAGCAAAGAACTGCATATGAAAAGATTATATAGTCTTTAAATTATTTAGGAAACAAATATGTGGAAAATTGCAGATGTGTAAAGGGGACATTAATAGTACACACATGAAAAAGGCTGCTGTAGGCCACTGAGAAGACATATTTTGTTCACCCTGATGAAGGCCACATGTAACGGCCGAAACTAGTAGGTTACAAACAGTTGTTCTCATCTTATTATCGGAAACTGAATGTATTGAAAGGATTCAATAATTAAAAAGTTCTGTCAAAACAACATATCGTACTGGACGTTTGGTCGGTTTGTGGCACTTCCTCCAACATATTTTGATTCTGTTTGCTGTATTGAGTCCACAAAGGACCAGACTATGGAGTCCAATACCAAAGTTTAATCTAATGAGTCATTGTAATACTTAAAAGAACACAGACACAAGTAATGGTTTTCAGCACTCAGAATTATAGGCGTTCAGGCATTTTGACGGGAGGTCTCTTCAACAGCTGTTGTCATGGTAATCTTACCACTTGCCAGAGTGACAACAAGTGGAAATGTTAACTAGAAGGATGGATCTACAAGATAAAACAATAAAACAAATGTTTCCAGGGGGGGGGGGGCAGCGGAAATGAAAATTTGGAGTCTTGGCCCAGGGACTAAAAGTGTTAGACAGATATGAAAAGCGGCACCAACAGTGCTAGCAAGAACGGACAAAACAAAGTCTAATGTCTAGTTCTTATGAAACCGGACACACCATCTAGACGCCATCTAGACATGTCACTGACTAGTGAAACAGGTCCCAGGTGGGACACCAGGTACAAAACCTTGCTGGTGGAACAGTGTTGAATGACTATTTCAGCCAGCCAGTGGCCTGGAGCCCAAGCCGATGCTCAGAAACTTGGTGGCGACATACCAACAAACTCCAACAGGCACTGATTTTACCTGGCAAACAATGTTAAACCCGGCACCTGTTAGGCTGGGAGCGGGGGCACTGGCAAATTGCTCCACCATGCCGAGGCTAGCCAGTGTTACCAGCCCTGACCACAACCTCAATGGTAGTATGGTTACAATCCGATAGGGGCACTGCAGTATTTTCGTGTACAGTTTTTGCTCATTCTGTATGACCAAATTCTGCACAGGGAGCAGGGCAGTGGTTTTTCTATTATATTTGTTATAGGCGTTGTAATTGGTTTAACTTGACATATGACTTACAAATCAATCAATTAGAACCAAGTTTACATTTTGGAACCTTCTAGACGTTTTGATTAAGTTGAGAACTTCATCTTCAGAGCTTCAATTTAAGGTAAGACCTTGAGATGATAAGAATAGGAATAGAAATAATAAGATATTCACAAAATTAACCAACTATCCCAACAGCCTTAACATGGCATCGCCGTATCTCGATGGCTAATTCTGAGTTTGCCTTATGTCATCGAGGTTGTGAATCGTAGGTCAACTTGACTGTCAAGGAAAGTTTCTAACTGTCAAAAAATCTACCGCGACAGTCCTGGCAACCCCCCGGGGTTTATGACCACCATCAAGTGGGCAGGGTTTCTGCCACAGCCCTGGGCCCTGTTTCATAAGCAGTGGCAGGGCCGTTAATAGTGGTTAGTTCGTTAATAGCGTGAGGTCCCGTTGCATAAGGCGAGCAGTTTTATGGCCTCGTCCGCTTCCCGAGTGAGTGAGAGGAAATGGCGGTAGGTTGCGTTTCATAACAAACAGCGGCTCGGTCATGCGTCCGCTATTTTAGCCTAAAAGCTCCCGAAATATACGAGAGGATCGACCCTCTCGTAAAGCCCAAACAGCAGTATAAACATTTATTTTTCAAACACTAAATCGCATTCAAATTGAACAATATTTGTAGCGAGTACTTCTTTTTGTATTCCATACCCTTATTCAAAATTTCATATTTTTTTAATGATTTTTTTCATCTGTTTACTGAAAATACATAAGTGTGTGATATGTATACATGGGCCTATACACATCGCATACATGTTACTTACGTTTGGGGTATTCATGCATATATAATTAAAAAATAAAAAAAGGTTTACCCATGCCCCTTACAACCACACTGGCTGGCTGCCCAGCCGCCTCCCCATTTTGCCTCCACCCTCCCTGTCTCCCCAGCCGAGTCGTTGCACTCTCCAAACAGAGATTATGTAGCTCAGCAGAGGACAAGTAGCACAACACATCTGCAGGAGAGTGTAGTTGCATGAACAACGAACGGAGGCCTGAAAATAATGAACGAATGAGACATCTGAATAGCAAGAGGTGTTATGAAACGCAGATTTAATGGGCACATTGTTCGTCTCGCTATCCCAGCTACTATTCTAAGGGTCTGCTCACTAAAACCTTCCGCAACTTATGAAACAGGACCCTGAACTCGCCTTAAGTCTACAGGCTCGGCGATTGTAAGTCGCCGGGCTTGGGTCGGGAACTTCTCACTTGAGTACGGTCCCATCGGGCAGCCCGGCGATTTACATGTCAAGTTGTCGTGGCCAATGCGCGTGCCATGGGGTTTGTTTGCGCCATGGGGTAATGAAGCCCATCCCCTTAGGGCAACTTTCGTTTGATGTTCACTTCTACCTAAGGTGAGGTAGGTCTAGTTAAGACAGGGTTGGATTCGTCCCATCTACTTGCGTCTGCATTTGGTATATATAGGACGGGATGGCAGACAGGTCTTTATTCCACTTTGAGCAACCGAAGAGCACACATTTCACCACTCTCTATCTGGTCCATGAAAATGCCTCCATAGAAGCAGAAGTGCAGAAGGGGTCCTACTAATGATACTACTGTAGTGGACCGCCGGTTCATGGTATGTGATCTCACAACCAGGCGTAGTTTAACTATCCAGCGGTTTGAGATGATTCGCTATCCTGTGCTTGTACTCTCTGCACAGGTTGGTTCGGAATATCCTCAGTAAAGCTGGGAGGTGCGGAATCTACAACCTAGCTTATCCTAGAACACAAAACCAGACTCTAGCCATTTCAGGTACAATGTCTTTATTGAAACCTGCGTATTTCTTTACAGTGGCTTAGCATGGAATGTGCTATGTAGTGCAAGGGGAGAGGATCTGTTCTCTCCACTGCTGAAAGGTTTCCAGAGAAACATAGCAGTCTCTGAGGCTCCAAGCATTCACTCAACTAAGAGGCACCGCAAGTAACCTGTCAACTGGCTGTGGACTGTGCCAGTTTTACCGCACAGCAGGGATTGGCACTCGTGTCACCTAGTGTGGAGTGATTGTACTACTGTTCGACTACCCTGACCCCTACACTACTACTACTGCTACTGCTGAAATAAATGATCCGCCTGCTGATGCACTAGATGTTTTACCAGATACACCTGTGACTGATGCTGCTGTTGAGTCCATTGCACGCCAGCATGATTCTGAATCAGAAGACCAGAAATCAGCACCCGCTGCAGAGCCAGAGTCATTGGAGGCCGCAGGGCAGACAAGGCACTGACCCAACCACGTCCCCATCGCTACCGAGGACCACAAAGTACTACAAACTTCTCCGAAGATGAAAAAGAAGCTGTTATCGAGTATCTCCAGCAGCATCCTGAACTAGGAATGTTTTGCTCGATTTGGGATTCCAAAAGAAGTGATCAGCAACAATGCCATTGACCACCTGCCACCTGCCAATGGGGAAGCTGAAATTGCTGTTCAGACAGCGAAGCACCTGGTAGACCAGCCAGATCCGTGGTTAGCTCTGCCCATGTACCATGATACACCAATTGCTGCAACTTGGTGTAGTCCATCCCAGTTGATGATTGGATGCCATCTCAGGACAACTCTTCCAGTATTGCCATTGTCGCCATCTGCAAGCTGATCCAGCAATGCCTATACCTGATATGAAACCTCAAGATGGTCTCCAAGAATGTCCCTGATACTTCAGTGACTAAGCCTGTTTCTGAGACACCCCCAAAGAATACTCCAGAGACCTGTAAAAGCAAGAGTCTACAAGAGTTTCATGCAAACAAAAAGGCTTATAGACCCTCCAGACGTTACTAAAATCGACTCGGGTAAGTACAGTATCTGTTCACCACTCGCTGGCTGCCATCGGATTTCAAATTTGAAGATTCATGAAATCTGTTAAACTGCGGAAAGGGGCTATCCATAAAGTATATACGCACAGAGGGGGTGGGGGGGGGGGGGGGGGGGTCAATAATTTTGAAAATTTTGCATATTGTCCCGCCGTACCTCATCTCAGAGGGGGGAGAGTAGACTGAGTTCAGGCTGTCTACTGTCAGAGCCGTAAATAAGAGAAGTCATTTCAGGTCCAGAGAGGATTCTGTCTTTAATCAGAGTTGCTTCATCTTTTATACAGTTAGCCTCCCACACAGAGGAAGCCCCTTTTCAACCCACGACATGCCCCACACCTGTCATAGCTCCGCCCAAAGGGCATCACACCCAAGGGTCTTACTTGATGGAGTGTATATTTATTGTTTGGGGGAGAACACCATACAGAAATAATACATAATAAGATAATATGGCTAGATAAAGACATTATGCAATTGGTATATAAGAGTACAAAAAGAGTAAATGATAATCATATAGTTATACAGGTCAAAACCATCAGTAAAATATACTTCATCAATACACCCCCCTATCCCAAGCTATCAAATGATCTTCCCTACTAACGGATGTCTCTCACTTCCCGTCACGATCGGGTCCTTCTAGGAAAAGGGATGGGGCCAGTGACGTGTACCCTGGTTTGATAATGCCTATAATTTCACTGAAATAAATATTGATGGAAAAGGTATTCCTCTAATCTCACAAGATAATCATCTAGAGAGATTCCTGAACTATAGCAGTCATGTAGATAGTAAATAGCAGAATGTGGCTTGGCTTATTGATACAGCAATTATCTGTATCTACAAACTAAAATATAGTGTATAAATTCTTTTTATGTATACGGTTGATCAATAAACCCCTATGTAGACCGTTCGGTGATCGATTCTCGCAACTCGGGAATTTGTAACCTCTGCAAACAATCAACATTTCCATTTTGACAGAAAAAGGTTTTTTCCCCACATCTCACTCAACACACACCAAAATATTACCTGAAATGTTGAATAATTAAGCTCAGACATTATACAATGAGTCAGTCTAATCACCTTGACACCCAAAAAGCTTGCTAAGATGCCTGATGAGCCGATCCACGGCGAAACCTTGACCTAAATATCCCATTTGACAGGACCTTTTGATCCTCCCTCACACCACATAAACAATAACAATATTTTACTGTCCAAAGCCTCAACAGATCACTGTAGAGACTCCAGGGATACGGTTGTTGACACTATGATGTCACAGCTGCGAGTGCACTATGGTTACGGTGGTTAGGGGCAGTTCTATAAACTGCCACTCAAGGTAGCATCGCTAGGGGAGAAGGACGTCGCCTCGTCCTACATTGACAAACTAAAATATTGTGACTCCAAAATATCAGTCAATCCTTCCATAGCAGTCATTGGAAATAATTATTTACTATAAGTAAACCTCTAAAATATAACTACCTGATACAAGTATAGGTCATTATGATTTCTTATGGCTACATCAAGATAGTGCCCACTAGGCTAATGGAAAAATATAATATGACAAATAATACTATGGCTAGCAATAATATAGAGTATTTAGGAATATGAATTTAAAAGTACTGCAAAAATATATCAGGTACAACCACCCTCAGCCATGCACCAGAACTAGGCCAATTCCGTCATACCCACACCTACCGGTCTGAGTTTAGGGCTGAGTGGTCATGGGTTATAAAGTCATCGATACCCAACCTTAATGGCAGGTGGGATGCATTACTCACAAGTCACCCTATGCACTCCTCCGTGACCATGTGCACCCCCTGTGACATCCTACTGTACCTTCTGACCTTACATAGTTGTAGCTTCAATTTAAATCTTATATTTTCTAAATAAGAGGAGCTGAAAACAAACACATAGAATTTGCCAACGGCACAATATGCTCCCTCTTTGTTCTATTGCGTACAAGATCAGGATTGGGGAGTAGGGGCGGGGGGTCAAAAATCAATGAATGAATTATGGGATACCTCAATAGGGTCTATTGATAATTGCTTAACTTGTTAGATTGTCTCACTAAATGTCCTGTATACATATATTTTTAACAAAGATTTTCTTCTCAGGATTATGAGAGACTTTTAAAGTGGCATTCCTATTATGAGTAATACCGTACTAAAGTGTCCTTTTGTTTCAGAAATCACAAAAACTTTGTTACAGGCAAAGGATTGGCATATATAACATAGCCTTTAGTTTATTTATTATAAACCGTCTAGTTATATCTATTATAGATCAAAAAGTCAAACAACCAGTATTGTTCCCAACTTGCCAAAGACTTTACAGTATTTTCTATATCTCAAAGGATAAGGGGGGGGGGGGGGGGGAGATGTCATAGTATTGTTCTGTTTGTGTTGGGAGATGTAAAGCTATGTTGTGGAACCGAAACAAGGGGAATACACAAACAGCATCCCACAGCATCATGGTGTCTGACTTCTTCCTTCCTCACTCCCACATATAATGAAAAATACAGCAACATAAAAGGGGGGTGTCATATTATTGTATTAATGAAAATGGAGCAACATAACAAGTAAGTTCTGCTACTCCATGATAAAGAGATTGAATACAAGTCTGCTTCTTCTACTACTTCAGCTATAACTCCCCCCACCCCCCCAAAAAAAAGCATATGTATATACAGTAAAACCCCTCTTAAGGGGACACCTTCCGTTCCGGGCCAAGTGTCCCCTTAAGCGGGGTGTCCCCTTAAGCGGGGTTTTCAGTATGTCAGTGGTTATACAATAGAGAATACCTACATAAATGAAGGAAACGCTGGTTATTAGTTTAAAAGGTTTATTAATAAATAAGCAAATAAATATAAATTATACAGTATGAATTAATATAAATGTACAAAAAATTAAAAATAAATAGATAATAGAGGTTGAAGATGGATATGCCTTCCTTCTGAAATTTGCTCCTTTTTACACCCCCGTTCAATGACCCCCCCCCCCCCCCTAACTTCTGAGAGAAGTCAGCAGCCCTATGACCGTGAGCCGCCCAGAGCCACGACGGCTCACGGAATACCGCACCTTCAAAGTCCGCACCTTCAAAGCCCAACGCTAACCTGTAAGCGGGCCTCTAACCCCCTACCTTCAACGGGTGCGAAAGTCGCTCAGAGTAATACCCACTCACTGTGGCCCGCCCAGAGCCGCTAGAGATGTGGTTATTACCTTGAAAAAACACACTCCAGCCGCCCGGGCCCGCACGGGAATGCTCAGTCTATTGTTCTGTTTGCAACAACTGTCTGTCCCAGACAAACAGACACCATAAACTTGGATTTTCAGTGTTTTTGATATGATGTCCCTCCAAGCTGTCCCCTTAAGCAGGGTTTTTAAGCATTTCTGTACCGAAAAACTGTCCCCTAAAGCGGGGTGTCCCCTAAAGCGGGGGTGCCCCCCTTAAGCGGGGTGTTCCCTTAAGCGGGGTTAAAATAAACTCTTAATAGAGGGAAAAATTCCTGTTCCAAGCATAATTGTCCCCTGAAGCGGGGTGGCCCCTGAAGCAGGGTGTCCCGGAAGAGGGGTTTTACTGTATACCCAAAATGAAAATCCCATGGTCCGGCAGATAGGCCTACCCTCAATATGGCCCCATTATGATCAACGAGCCCTTCTGTAAAAGGCCGATTCAAAACAACCGCTTTTTCTGGCCAAATTGCCTCAAAATGTGTCACTGCTCCACCGAAATCCCCGCCAGACGTTTGAGTGGTTGCCATATGAGCGTCCGGTGGGGCCCAAAGTTCTAACAGATCCTCCAGCCGACACTCAATACAGAGCAGCGGGGGTGCAGACAGTGGCGTCGTCAGGTGGACGTTTAATGCAGTTATCGAGTTCTCCGCTGAGGCGATAGGCGGCGCGGCGTAAGTGTGGCGATACACTATGACGCTCTGAACCAGCAAAACCAATGTATCGAGCGAAGCAGTGTGCCGCTATGTCGGGATTGGTACGGGAACGGTCAGAGATTGTCAAATAACTGTGGAAATACACGTTATATTGAACAATGAAGGTAATAAACATAAGTATTGATGTTATAAATGTGTATGGCACGCTATGGTGCTAGAATTTTGCTGAAAATACCGAATGTGTTGGAATTTTCAATGTCCGTTCGCGGCATCGGCTATCGCCGGTGTCGCCCACTCATTGTTGGCGGCATTCCCTCGTCGCGGGGCCCAGCAAAGCTCACGGGTAGGTGTCATACTCTTCAAATGCATCAGGCAGATGCCCAATTCCAGCAGACAAAAACCTAATAAATTAGTTATTCGGCCGACACTATTAGTTACATCTTGTTGAGGGTTGTTGGGGATATCAGTTGGGGTATCACCTGAAAATTCTGGTGGGTGGAACCACATTTCAGCTGGGAAATGGCCAGACGCCCCCAGCAGACCCTCAGGCAATGCTCTAACGACCCCCCAATATCCTCCAACAGACGTCATAACTTAGACCAGACGTCTGTTGGAACGTCTGGCGGGAGAGTCGACGCCTGTTAAAATGTCTGGTGTGTGTCAAATAGAGCAGACCTGCCAGCAACCGCCATACGGGCGCTGTACAACGTTTTTTGTCTTGTAACTTGTTGGTGGAAGACCCCCTTAAGAGCTCGATCACCCCTACGGTAAATAATAAATACTTCCTACGCAAAGTTTCTGTGTCCAGCTTTATCATTACTATAGGGATGCCAGTTGGGGTCAGGAAAAATTCCTACATGGGTACTGTGGCCAGTCTATGCATCAACTAAAATGCACATGGTGTAGGAGAATCCCCATCACTCTCCTAGCAGATCCTTGGGCATAGACTGGCAGTATAGGGTATCTAGATATCTGATATGAGAGTGGGGTATATGTGTAGTTCTGCACTAAATGGGGTATTCTTTAAAGAAAATCATTTAAGAAAGATTGTTACACACTATCAGTTCTACATTCTGCAGAATATCTTTACAAGTTCATTAGGCATTCTTCTGATATTTTCTTTTAGGACTTGGTATTGCTTTAATAACTCTATTCTCACATGACACATTTAAAGCCAAAGCCAATCAGATGTCAGCATTCAAGTTTGCCCTTATCCGTAGGAGCATTTCCTACAGGAATCCTACCATCCTACAGCTCAAGGTTGGAGCACTGGGATCCATAGGCCCTCTAACTGAGTGTGCTGTGGGTAGCTGAATTCAGAATTTTGAAAGATTACAATACAAGTTTATTTAAGATTTAGATTTCAGGGAACCTGGAGTCTATATTGTTCTGAAAACATACAATTTCTTGAAATTTTCATAACTTTGAGACTAAAATGAAAATCCTACATGTAGGCAAAATCCTACAAACTGGCATCCCTGTGCCATTACAATCAGTGAATAGGTTTTGATAATTTACCTGTGGAGTCTATGGCAAGCACTGAATGACTCGATGCGACTGATGTAAACAATCGGCCGCGGTTTCTTGTCCTGTGCCTTACTCTCGGATGTTCCGTTGGACGTCATTGCCACCAATGCACAATGCCAGTCCTCCTGCTCACTAAGTTATCGATGCAGCTGGCTTCTCCGTATGTTTTTGACCCGGTTCAGGTGTAACTGGACTCTGGTCCAGACTAGTGAAACCTTGAGTGAAAACTAGTTGAAATATTCACAGCCTCATCTACACTGAAGACAGGGTTGGCTACACTGGCTAAATGAAACCAAGATCACTCAGATGACCCAGATAGTAACAGTTATTGGCCGAGCAGTAAACCGGAGGGGCGCAGTTCTCACTCTTCCCCCCGTTTACGGTAGAGTGCCAGTTATTTGAGAAAGGTAGGTCACTCCACTCTCCCAGCAGAGAACCCTGTAGTGCGGCTAAATTTCACCAGATGGCGTCGTACATGACGCTAGTTCCCCGTTCATCCGATAGAAAACTAAAATCCACAGACAGAGGTAGTTTAGTTAGTTTGGTCGGGTTAAATCCCTCACGATATCACTCAGTGTGCGCCTCACCAAGCAGGTGTCTGTGTCTAACGGTGGCTGGGTTCCGCCTGTGTACGCCGCTGGCTACCTAACATCCCCGCCGAGCCCCCTAGCGGATACCCCGGGAACCAGCGTATGTCTAACGGATCCCCAGATAACCAGCGCAAGTGTTGGACTTCTATCAGGCCTAATACCAGCTACATGAAGGTCAAGGCCACTAATGGACATTTAGCTGGTACCCTAGAAAACTGCTAACTGTCTTGTTACCAGTATAGACATCGGGTACCAGCGAAAGCATGGCCGGTACCTTACAAAGAAACATATCTTTGATGTAGATATAAAGCAGAATATATATATACTTAGGGTCTCAGAATGGGGAGCCAGACTAGAGAAGTTGTTAGCATCCAGTTAGGACATTACTCAAACTTTGTTGGGACGCACTGGTGGAACATTCAGGTAAGCGAAGGCTTGGATCAGTCGACTTTCCTTTGATCGTGAAACTGATACTGTGACAGTGTGATAGTGTCTATCTCCTAAGTTATAACTATGAATAACAAACAACCATAGTAATGTAATGCACTGCACTGGTGTGACTATGCATAGGAATTGATTTACAATTCCGTCATATCACTGACTTGGACGGCAGTTGTATACGCCCTGCAGAGGTTACTAATCTCTCTATTATCGCCCAGGGTAAATACAAGTTCCGCTCGCGACTGGGTGGGCACACCACGACCACATGAACCACAGTTCTCCCATTAATATTTGAAGAACTTGAATATAATTTCGGATTTAAATGTATAAATAGCTGAAAATTCCATTTCTGACATCGGATTTCCCATTTGAAGATTTATAAAAACCGATAAACTGCATTAATTTCGGGTTACGGTTCAAGGTCTATCACTATACAACGTCGGTAACAAGCGCACACCGGGACCTGTAAACAGACTGAATAGGCCTTTTTCCGTAGGCCGATGTCGCACCTTATCTCCTTAGTTACGCTACAGCTGAAGCCAAACATTCACCTGGCAACGTATACTTTAGCACAGGAACACTGAGTGTATGAGTGTAATACGTTAATAATACCCATGTATAGTATTTCCAGAGAAATAATAACATTGCATTGTATTCTATGGTATTCCAGCTCAACTCTAGTATGTCATACATGCATATTACCTCAATAATACTCTAGATATAGCATAGATAACATAGGATGATCGAAATTGAATATACATTAATACATTGGCAGGCTTAGCTATTATATGCTTATCTTTCTCCTAATTAAAACCAAAAGAATTATCAACTATAAAGTTTTGATAGTCCAGACTCGTTGATACAATGCCTTTAATTGTTCTAGCAGTCCAATCTGTCCCAAACCAACACTACTACAATCACACCCACCGTTCACACTTTAGCTGTGAATGCTATATATCTCTATATAAATACCGATGGACTTGGGCGTGTTTGTCCGAGCGGCCGTGTAACTACACAGTGGGCCGTTAGGTGGCGCTGAACGGCAACACCTGTATTCTGCGATACCCTATAGAGGGATTGCCAGTACTTGGTAGTTCCGGTCGGAGCGTCGTGTGCCGTGACATGTAAACAAAGCATGGAAAGGCTTAACTTTCATCGCAGTTTTCCGCTGAAATACCTTACATACATTTGCCATATAAGATATATAGTAATAATAGACTGAGAACTGGTTTTCTCTTTTCGTTTTTATCAATACACGCATACATGTGTGTATGGCATTTTGACAGATCTGTGATTTGACAAGTGGGACTTCTGTAAGGGAGCGTACAATAATTATGGCCCAGGGGGGGGGGGGGCACAGTTTTTAGGGGGGGGGCCAACTTTTTTTGGGGCATTCCCAGGGGGGGGGCCAACTTTTTTTTTTGGTATTCCAATGGGGGGGTGGGCAACTTTTTTTGGGGTATTTCCATGGGGGGGGGGGGCCAAAATTTTCCAATAATTCTGTCGTGGGGTCGACGTTTTCAGCTAAACATGGAGGCAAACTCCCATATTTGTGTTCAATGACAAAAATTGATGTTATGAAATGCATACATATCATATCACAAGAAATCAGCTTAGTTGTACAACTATAATAATGATTAATGCACAAGGTGACTATAGTTGTCTCACTCCCTGGAGTTCAGTTTCTATGGTCACAGTCCTGTTTGCCAATTTGAGATGGGTGTCCACCCTCCCTCAGTCTAACAGACTTATGTGGGGGAAGACAACAATGGACAAACACTAACATTTGTCCCAGAATCAATGCAGTCTCACAAGATCATTAGTTTTTTCTTCAACATTGATGAATTAAGGGGTTCTGCATGCAAGAAAATGGGACTTCCTTCTGAGGGCCACACCATAGATTGATCCACTCATTCCAAAGATCCCTCACGCCATGCCAGACTATAACAAATTGCCAGAACATCTGTATTTGCATGTCAATGATACTGCTACAAGAAACAGTGAAGGTCCTTTGAGATTCTGCAAGGGAGCCTGATGACTATGAATTGATGGCACAAATCGAGAAAGCAGTTGCTGCTGGATATTTGAATGTGAACAACCAAGTCTCAATAAGTGACTTCATTGAGAATAAGGTTCTAGGTAGTCAAGCTTTATGATTGATTACATGAATACAGGAGAGATGGGGGCTTCCAGCAAGACTGCTAGCTGCCAACTACAGCCTCAATTTGGCAGGGGTTGATTCACTGATTTCGGGTTAGAACATTAGCAGAATCATACAATTCAACTCATGTATATATGATTCTTACAGAATCTTATAATTCAAATCAGGTATATGATTCAAGTTCATATGTTAAAAGCAGGACACAGAAACCTCTCATATATAGGCTCTCCAAGGACTCTCCTGTAAAACTGGCCAAGGAATACCTAAGGGCTGACATTATCTGCTATTGGCTGCTAGTGGTGCAACTGCGAGCACCTCTCCAACAGAGTTGACTCCAGATGGCAATGACTGACATTGAAACTGGCCTCCACATGGTGTGTGTTCCAGTCCTGCTCAAGACTCCCCCATCTTTTTTGCATCAGTGATGTTCCGTCAACAACAGCTGCCCATTTGCTACTTGTTTCATTTATTTTCTTTTTTGAGCAATTTTTTTGAAGTGAATATTGTGTGTACCATCACCAAATTTGGTGGTACAGCCATTCTCCCACTTGGGCAATAGCCCCTTACTCCTCATTCTAATGGCAGGTGTCAAGCCAAATGAGCAGTAGGTACTGTGTAAGTAATTGGTAAGTAATTGGTAAGTTTTTTTTTGACAACTTTCTTTATTTGATCTTTTGATAATACATTTCTGCAATAGTTCATCCATGTGATATAAAGAGGGTACGCTGTTCAGCGAGTGTTTCGCTGGTTTCCATCAGCTCCCTATAACCGTTTGAGTATCATATCATAGCAGTATATAAGATAACAGAATCGGTGTAGACAATGCAATCGTACAAGAGTATACATTTCCCATAGTCTCATAGTCATAAACAAGTGTTTTTTGGTCTTTTTTGTTTTGTTTTGTTGCTTTTTTTTTATGATGTTAGCTAGCATTGTATGTAAAACAGGGTTTAAAGAATGTTTGGTACAGATTCCATCATTACTTTTTTTGTCAGTTTCTTAAATTCTTTAAGTGAGGGGGTGAAGCGCACTACTGCAGGTAGGTTATTCCAGGTTATAGCTGTCTGATATTCCACCCCTTTTTTGTACATTTCTAATTTTGATCTATTGGTTTTTAGTATTCTGGCTTGATTTTGTCTAGTTCTGGTTGGTCTCACATCAACTTTCTCGTCAATTAGGGATCTTCGATATGCACAATTCAAAAGATGAGCATGTCTCCTTTTATCAAGAGAGGGCATGTTAGCAACCATGCTTAAGGTGAACACCCCTACCACTTAGCTACTGAGATTGGGCAAAATTTTGACAAATGACTGACTGTAGCTGGGTTTGCTCTAAAGCAAAGAAGGAAAGCCTTATGGAAAAAATGCCACATCAATTAAGCCTCCTCTGTGCTTTTACCCTATTCCGATGGGGGGGGGGGGGGGGGCGATGTTTTTTTATGGCATTCCAAGGGGGGGGGGGCAACTTTTTTTTTGGGTATTCCCATGGGGGGGGGGGGCCAACTTTTTTTTGACCGATCGGTGTTAGAAAACTGTGCCCCCCCCCCCCCTGGGCGATAATTAATGAATGCTCCCTAAGTTACTGGCACAGTGGCTATCCTGGCTACAAGTAGGATCTAAGATCTAGATTACTAGCAATCACAGAGGGAATAACTTTTAGATATTTGTAAATTACAAATATATGGCTAAATTATAGGTGTAGTTTCTGATTCTGAGCTTTTTATCGCATTGAAATTGACCG
The DNA here is from genome assembly GCA_950022655.1 of Alentia gelatinosa. Classification (NCBI taxonomy): domain Eukaryota; kingdom Metazoa; phylum Annelida; class Polychaeta; order Phyllodocida; family Polynoidae; genus Alentia; species Alentia gelatinosa. Next base: position 32,636,329 of record OX465583.1, read on the forward strand.
TTTTCTTTGAAAACAACAAATCTGCAGCTTCACAAAGTTGAGACAAAGTAGCCTTAGTCTATGAGTCTGGGCAAGGAAAATTAGGGAACTGTAAAAATCACCAGATTCAAAACATTTGTTTCCGCCTGGTTAAGTCTGACAGTAGCTGTCAGCCAGTCAAAACAAAACGACTTTCGGACTAGATCTAGATCACTATCAATGTGTAAAAGTTGGGTACACTGACTGACCTTTATTGAAAATTATTCTTTTAGCTGAATGAATCTAACCCTATAGTCCCAATGTCACCATACATGAAACTTTAATTAGAGTTGATAAATACTATTCAGAATATAATGCCCATGCGCATGGTGACTGACCCGTGTAGGGTGACATAACTAAAAACACAAAATAATTTCTTTATTAATCAGTTCGGTTTCAGGAAAAAAACAAAGCACGGGGGGGGGGGGGGGGGGGGCAGCGTTTAAGCTCGTGCAGACTGGGGCGAAAATTGAAAGGGAAAATAGAGGGCATATTTTATTAGGGAGTAGAAAACTAGAGGCAGTGGATGAAATAAATTATTTAGGGGCTAAAATAGACTAGGAACTGAACTTTAAGAACATGCTTTGAAGTTGCTGGGAATGTTAAATGATAAGTGTGCAGTATTTCACAGGGTAAGAAAGTTTATAGATAAGGTAACAGCCCTGAAGATTGTTACAACTTCTTTGCTACCTATGGTAGACCACTGTTCGTTTTTGGTAGAAGGATGCACTAAGGAAGTTAAAATGAAAATAGATCGGGGGGGTTACAGAGCTTTGAGAATAGCCCTCAAATAAAGTTCACCACCCATGTTCATTTACCTGTGGTATATTTAATGGAAGAATAAATGTTTACACTAGAGGCTATAAAACCTGTTCACATTCCCCCTTTATTTGGAGGATTATAAAGTACCCCAAAAAGTACTTTTCTATATCTTTTGTACCTTTAATGTGGTTTGCCCGGTTTCGTTTGCCCATATAAGGTGACATATCCTTCACCCCTTATTTTTTACACCTAGACTATATTTAAATTTCCCCATTTAAATATCTATTATGTTTTATAAGTTCTGCAACACATTTGTGGGTATGAAACATTAAGAACAAAAAAACATCTATAGTCACCAATTTATAAGAGGGTTTCAAAATCTGATTATATAGGTTTCATCTAGGAATTTTGAGCTAAAAATGCCTATTTTAGGGATTTATCAACAACAAAAAAAATATATATATATATATATCAGTGTCTCTGTATGTTGGCATATATGACAGTGAGTATTGCTGTCTATATATCTGTGACCGTGTGTGAAAGACTATGTATAAATGTGTCTATGGCTCCTTCTCATGAAACCAGTGTCTATACACACTCCTCCCTATCATTCACAGTGTCAGTCTCTTGACATGTGTTTCACACTTTGCCAGGGTTGATTTATTCCAGTAGAAATATTCAAAATCCACTAATATTACACATTGTAATTACTGTTTTACTTTTAGCAATAATCTAGATGTTAGAATAAATACTGCACTGTACTACAAGCTGTAGACAAAAAACAAAAGTAGCCTAGCCTGGTAGTACCTGCTCCGAAATTTGTGGCAGCCACTGTCATTGTTAATCTTGACAAAACATTCTCCGATCCGGCTTGACACTTCCAGTTCAAAATACCCTACAAATCATGCAAATTCACCTGACAACGGGGCGATCCGCCATCTTGCCTGGTGAATACAAAGGGCTGTCAGAGTTTAAAATGGCGAAAAACTGTATTAATCGACCTTCTCTTGTGCATTCTGTACATGTGATAGCTAAAATGGGATTATTTACATTATTCAGACCTAATTTAAATGTGCCAACTCGAAGAAATCGCTTGTTTCGACGACTTGTTGACATCGCGTTTATAGTTAAACTGGGGTTACCACATAATCATTTGGTCTGAAAATGCGAGGGGAGTCTGATTTTGTCAGGAGAAATTCTTCAGAAGTACTTAAAACATCCTCACACTTTAAAAAGTAAAATAAATGGACGTCCAAACGGCCCATAGGCTTAGCACTGCGGAGGTGTGTCTCCAAAATGGCCGCCAAGGTGGTTCGGAGCGCCACCTACGTCGAGGTCAGATCAGAGCATGTATTACGGTACTGAGTATAATTCATTATCTTTCATATTTTTCTAATCATCCATGTCTGGTAACTTATTCCTCATCAGATCTCCGTGTATAGTGTATCTAAACCCCACAAATGATCAATCTATAAAACGGCACAGCTACCAATCATACTCGCGGCTGTGTTGTTTACATCAGGCGAGCAGGCCGGAACTCCCGAGTGGCCGCGCATGCGCGAGTACTGGCATAGGGTCTATTGAGGTATCCCAGAATCTCTCACTCGAGCCTCTAGCCGTCTAGGTAAAATATTCACCCCTCATCTCCCCATTCTCCAATCCGGCCAGGAAGTAGGTGACGCTACGAACCCCTGGGCGGCCATTTTGGAGAATCCCCTACATAATGCTAAGCCTATGGAACCATTCGGACGTCCCTTTATCATACTATTTAATGTGTGAGGATGTTTTAAGTACTTCTGAAGAATTCTCTTGATCAAAATTAGACTTCCCTGCAATTTCAGATCAAATGAGTACCGTGGTATGTGGTAGCCCTAGTTTCGACTATAAACGCAATGTCAACAAATCGTCGAAACAACCGTTTTTCTTCGAGAAGGCACGTTTAAATTATATCTGAATAATGTAAATAATCCTATTTAAACTATTTCATTACAAAATTCACAGGAGAAGGTCGATTAGTATAGTTTTTCGCCATTTTAAACTCGGACAGCGCTTTGTATTCACCAGCAAAGATGGCGAATCGATCCGTTGGCCGGTGAATTTGCATAATTTGGAGGGTATTTTGAACCGGAAGTGTCCAGCCGGATCAGAGAATAGACCCTTTTCCACAGTCTGCAGCCAAACAAACAGCCTGCAGCCAAACAAACCCCTAACAACATATACGTTAGCATTGGATCATTGAGTATATGAGTGTAATACATTTATTATACCTGTGTATATTATTTCCATAGAAATAACTGTGATTGCATAGACCCTCCAGAGGTTACAAATATCCCTATTCTCAGGAGCAGCTAGTCTCTTTCAGGACCGCTTGAGGCGTACGGGACACGATGGCAAGGGTCACTAGGAGTCTACCAGGGCTAGGCGCTCATTGGCTGGCCTGGGAATTTTCTCGTTGGGCGTGCTAAAAATAGCACAGATTCAAACACAGGAAATACCAAACAAACCTCAACGTGCGAGCTGTCAGATGAATAAACTTCTCTAATCATCAAAACCGATTTGATAAGCTGTGGTCTATTGATACATTTTGGGATATATTATTCATTGGTAAACTTGAAACATTTGAAAAAACTATTTCGCTTAGACAACCCCGACACGATAAAACAATACCGTACCTAGATTCTTCCGGTAGTGTAATCTGTGAAGAAACAACACTCCTGAAATAACACCCACCGTTCACACTATAGGTATGATTGCTGTATATCTATATGCATACCGCCGGACTAAGCCGTGTTTGTCCTAGCAGCCATGTAACTAGACAGTGGATCAATAGGTGGTGCAGAACGGCAAAACCTGTATTGAGGTTGTGGCAGGGTTGGTTATAGGTTACGGTAAAACAGGGTTACTTTGGCCCACCTTTATTATATTTTCAAAAATAAAGAAAAGCATGAGGATGTGTATGGAAATATTTCTTTTTTTTAATAAAGTAAAGTATATTTCCAATGTAATTTCCATTTTCATTGATATCTTATAGTAAGACAGCTTTACATCAAGCAAGGTTGGGTCATAGTTCACCTAGACATGGGGTAACTTTGACCCAATTATTTTCTTTACAAACTCAAATTGGGGTAAAAGCAGTTGTTTTCCCTATTCTACACATTTGCTTGGTTTTCTTTATTCTTATTTGCATCATTATATTTTATCAAATTACTTCACTTTCATTATTTAGATGTATTTTCTATCTGATTTTTAACCCCCCGCCCTCTTACCCAATCATCTATTTCATTTTTTGATTTATAAGATGTGTACATGTATATTTATAAGATGTGCAACATAATTCATTTTATTCAATCCAATTCTATCTTTTCATTGCATTGATTTCATCTAAGTTTTGTTTTGTTTGAATGCATGATCTATGTACAGTAGAACCCCACCTAACGGACACCCCCCCCCCCCCCTCCCATAAGTGGACACCCCATAGTAAGCTGACAGTTTTGCTTGGAACTGAAATTTTCCCCTCTATTAGATGTTTAATTTAACCCGCACAGTTATTTCAGTATGAAAAGGCCAAAAAACCCATGTAAGCGGACACCTTGTGTAAGTGAACACTTTTGCCTGGAACAGAGGGTGTCTGCTTACGCAGGGTTTTACTGTACATATCTTATATATAATTCATAAGTATTTCATTGATGTTTTCAAGGAATTGATGTATAAAATGAATTTTGTGAGATAAACAGAATAATTCTTTCACCAAAACGGGTTGCTTTCTGCATTTATCTCACCCCTATACACACTTAAAGAATGGACAACACACAGGATAGAGACCATGGAGAACGGACTGTAATATTTGTAGGGGCATTGAGAACGGGTTACCAATGTTAAGCCGATGGGACAAAGATACCAGGGGTGAGATAAATATCTTACATGTAATTCATGAGTATTTCATTGGAATCAAGGAATCAATAAGCAAAACAGTTTTTGCAGGGTGAACAGAAACAACCTTTACCGTTCCTTGGGCCAAAGTTACTCTGAATGGGCCAAAGTAACCCCATTTTACAGTACACTGGCTAATAAGCAGCCTCTACCCTATGCCAAATGGATTTAACTCTATCATGCCGGGTGCCCACGGCAGTAGCATAGGTATGGGGCCGGTATTAGTGCCAATGACTACCGCTAGAGGCTGAGTATATAGGGTATAATTGTGAACATTTTATCTTTGCATCACGTGACATGACAAGTGATCGTTAATACTATTCTTCATTTCACTTAAAAATATTAAATACGATGTTATACCTACATTCTGTTAAGGTCTCATGTTTATTTAGCCAATATTTCCAATTCTTTTGCAAAAAAACGAATATTTTGCAAATGATGCCTCAAGGCATCACCCGGCCATCCTTGAATGATGCCTGGGCATCACCCGGCCAGCCCTGATTGATGCGGACAGACATCTCCCGGTTAGAAAGGGTTAATCGAAATATGGTATGCTTAGAAACAAAGACTGAAAATATTACATTTTATTTCAGGAATCGTCTTTTGTATATAGCCCTGCAGAAGCAGATGGACCTAAGGAAATAAACCATGATGTGCTTTTTCGGGAAGGACACAATTTATCAGTAAGCCACTTTGTCATATGTTTGAGAGTAAAAATGTGAAAATAGTACATTATTATATACCTATGACTGTCTCAACTACGTATACTGCCATCTCCTACCCATGGCGTATTAATACCCATTCGTCACATTGTGACGTATGGTGTATCTGATCATGTCACTAGGTAAAATTTCATCATTTCTACCTACCACATATAAAACGTGTCAAGCCTGTATGATCCGCTTGGAGTTTCTCCCACACGTAGAGACAGAGTGAATTAGACCTAGGCCTTGAAACTGAAGGGCCACAAGAGAGGGATTCTCGCGTAGTGATAACTCAAACCTGCTATTCTTTTTTGTATTCCTCTACTCAGATATACTTCTGGCCTTAGGCATCATTTCTTGCCATAGTGAAAACATAATCTAGAACCGTAATTTTTTCTGATTTCCTTTTTTTTGAGAGAAAGCAAAGAGATAAAACCCTTTCGCTCGTGTCAAGCCATACAGTCCTGAACACCGATAACAAACTCATGTACCTATGTCATGGCAAATAATACCGTTTGTCCGCTGTCATAGCCAATTCAATATCCTAGCGTTTGCTCTGGAGACTGAGCCCTGTTGTGTGGCCAATATCCACCAGATAGTCTGTCCGACGCCGGGGCCAGGGCGCTCAGGCTCTCAAACTGAAGCTGGGAACGCACGCTTGAAGCCTGCACATCTCCAGTCACCCCTTTAGAGTTACAAGTGTAAAGTGTTAGATGTGCTTCCAGCGTTCATATGCCATAGCGACAAAGTCGCTAGATAGGTATGTGATAATACAAAAACAGGCTGACTGTCCTCTAATGTCAGAATACTTGGTCAAATTATTGATCACATACTCCCTCTACCTAATTCAATTGGAGACACAACTGTATAAAATGAGCTGATTTTTGTTAAGATCATCCACACGAATATGGGGAGTGGACAGCTTTGTCCATGATAAGTGCAAGTTGATCTCATAGATAGAATTATTTGGTTCACCGAATCTTTTTATAATGTCGCATTGAAGTCAGAGGTGTTAAATTCATTTCAAATAGTCATCTCTATATAAAAAGCATATCAATTATACAACATAATGTTTTTATATTCTGTGGAGCTGAAGATGAATCACTAGATTTTTCTATGATTTCTAATTTCATAAACTGACTTTTCCTGTGAGAAAGCTAAGAATTTTCAGTTTCACTGAACTCTTATCCATAACAGGGGGAGATAACATTTACTCCGAGGCTGATAGCAGTAGATCTCAAAGGTGAGTCATAATATATCTTCGCTTTGAACATGAATGTATGTACATGTGAAATTAGGTATCACTTTGATCTGTTATTTTCATTTGGTTTAAATAAAAAATGACAAGGGAAAGCGAATCATTGCAAAACAACTCTCTAAGTTATATATATGTGAACATTAATTGAGATCCCTTCACTATCCGCAGAAGATTTGTAGATATGATATGACCATTTAACTACATTGATTAGGAAGTTTTAGTCTTAAACATAGAGTCACATTTCCTCTTTCCATAACAATAGGGAGTCTGAACACATTAAGAGAAGAAGGTGCCTTGTATGATGTTCCCACGCCGCAGCACAATGATGTTGTCTTCTGGTAAGTAATTATATTTGGATTTATTAGTAACGTTCCTTAGCATGTGAAGAGTTTAAAAAATCTGTTATTCATCCTCGAGATTTAGGTTGTACCAGCTGACCTATCTTCTACTTTATCCAGCTTTGGGATCCATGAACACCAATGTCTAACTAGCAGACTTACAATATTGGCATAGTTGTATACCACATAGTTTCACTAATATTCGCCAGTTTAATATAAAGAATAACAATTAGTAGTGGGTGTCACTAGGTGAGCTGACCACATTTTTTCTTTTTATAGCTAACTAAATATGGATAGGAAAAGTGTTTCTATTTTGAAGAGAAGGTGGAATAGGCATACTAAAGAGAGGTTTACACAATATTGATTTAAAATGAGCATTGATGCGACTTTTACCATCTCTGTAAATGGTACTGAGGGATACATACATCCTAGGAATTGTCATTATTTGGGTGAAACAACTACCCAACTGATATTGAGTTGACCTACTTCATTCTGATACATAGAAACAGAAATATTTAGTCACCATTTTGAGACATGCAGACAGGGCTCAGCTCAAATTATGTTCAATATTACGGAAACTGTTTGGTTTTTAGAATATACGTGAAGATTCTATAGAATTCCATTTGAAGTTGGGACTGTTATGTTATCAAAATAGAAAGAAAAAAAGCCCCATTTTGTGATACTTACGTCAAAGTAACGTCATGGTAGTCGAAAAATGGAGAAAATGGGGATGGTTGGAAATGATGCAATATTTTGATATTAAGCTACTTGTGCTGAGTTTTAGATGCCTTCACCCCCTCATTTCACCTTTAAGATTCTATTTGAAAATGGACATCCAGCTCTTGTTTTACAGATTTTGCTATGGATCTGTGTATACGGAGTCTGAAACAAAGTTATCGAGTTGGATTTAATTGACTAATTGTTATCATTCATTGATGGGTTCGGGCCCAGTCACCCAAATTATTACCTGTAGGATAGTCATCAAAGAAATGCAGTAGCACGTGCTAGATTTTCTATATCTCACTTTCAGACTTCGATCTTACCGTAGTTCAGCAATTCACCCCATCATTTATTTTTACCATGTGTATTGGATTGAATAATTTACTAGATACTATGAATATATCAACGATGAGAGAAAAATGCGAGTATCTCATCATAATATGTCTGGTCATTTTCTATGCTTGCTCTAACTAATTTTTACGTCTCTGCGATGTATTCGAGACGGTCTATAGAGGGGTTTCTACTTAAGTACATCAATTTGAAACACCAGTTTTTACTCCAAAACCGTTTGGAAAGAAATCGGAAAAATATCATCTTCTGTTTACCAATGATACGGTATTGTGAAAAAATATGGCGTCATAGGGGGAACCTTTCTGATTTTAAAAATTTTAGACATTAAAAAAGTAGAACTCTCCATTTTACACATTGCTTTCACTTCAGACATCGGTTTTCCTTTCAGGGGAGATGACGTCACGTTACATCAAATGGAATCTGCACCGAAAAATGAATTCCTGCAGGATTTACAGAAGTTAGACGTTGGTATTTCACATAAAAAAATTGTAAAAAAAATTGTGATATTTTCAATATTTTTATAAATGTTATGTATACAGGTTTGTGAAACTAACATTCCAATATGTTTATCCTATCCATAATCTCAGGAAGGCAAAACAGATACTCAGGAAGAAAACTCATCACCAGAGTCAGATAGAGATGGTAAGATGACATTGATTGTAGTACAGCTTACGTAAATGAAACATGATTTATGGAGTCAAATAGCTGTAGCAGTTTAGAACAACATACTAATATCTTTGCTCAATATTTTCTTTTAAAATCTACTGCTAGGAGGCAAAAAGTGTAATCCCGTTAGAATTTTACCAACCATTTAAAAATGAAACATAAAGATTATATTCAACATCATTGATAAACGTGGCTAGATGTTATTCGGGTGGCAGCTCATGATAAACTATCATCTATTCGAAAAGGATAAAGCTGTCGAGGCAAAAGAAAAAGGAATAAAATCTATGAACGGATACCCAGTAGAAGGACATGTGGTATATTATATTGCAGAGAGTGGCGTTGAGGAACGTACAGACCCCGTGTCGTCTGAGAAGACGTATGACCTGGACGGAGGTGTCTCCGTGTGGTCTGACTTTCTCCGACTTCATCTTCATCCCAGGTCCGTCCTTCAGCTGCGAGACTACCAGCACAACAAGTGAGTCATTATGACAGCAAAAACTGAAATTACAGCCATTTCAAAGAATTATTTTTCGACACACAATGGTGGCATAGTACAAAGCAATTCTACTTTCGCAAACATGGTCTTTTTTGTATTCCATTTCTTTTTCATTCAATGAAAATAGGATTATACAATTGACCGCTTGGGCGTTCTTCCTCGCATAAACCGTGAACAATAACATAAATAAGAATTATTTTTCCAAGGATATACCACATGTAATAATCTTTTTAGGTGTGAGAAATAATGATACGTAATATAGTTTGTACCTTCTTTTATCAGGGATGAAAGTTTGCAGACAAATGACGGAAATCCAAAATTTTGTGATTTCAAGATTTCATTCATAATTTTTAGCAACGTAAAGATTATCAATATTTCCATAATAGCAGCACTCACCAGCGGGAGACGACTAATGTTAGACTAAAGATAGATAAAGATTGACAATTTATTAATCAGAAAGATGGAAACAGACCACTACCCATTATTCTATATCGCACTACATTCTATTTGAATTTTGCTAAAATTCTCAATGATAATTTCTTTTTACAGTGAGCTGCATCGGTTTGACATGTTCGCCTACGGCCAGCAGGTGGCACGGCAGAGCGGTGAACGGGAGTCGCTGGAGGACCGCATGCACTACTTTCTGGAGGAGTGCGACCAGCTCCAGGTTAGTCACGCCCAGATACATACGCAGAACCAATATGTATTGCATTTATTACTCACCTTCAGGGATGCCAGTGTTTAGATTTTTTCTACATGTAGGATTTTCATTTTAGTCTAAAAGAGAAGACAATCTCCCAAGCACATTGAGTTGGAGGGCCTATGACTTCCAGTGTTCCAACCTAGAGCTGAAGGATGGTAGGATTCCTGTAGGAAATGTTCCTACGGACAAAGGCAATCTACTTGGCTCAGAATATTTCATTTGATAATAGAGTTAATGAAGCATTGCCAGATTGTTTTTAATACCTTTGATATTTCCCATATTCCCCTGCAGGATAATATGGGTAACCGTAATCTCCTGCAGGACGATTACTGGGGCTCCAATCTCTTTTTGAGAACATGACTAGGGCAAATGACCAACAACCACGCATCAATAACAATTATGCAATTTTTATGCAAATACTGTTCTTCTTCATACATGTAGTTTAAAGGTTGTTTGACAGTCGAAGTTTAATTGTTGTTTGACAGTTGATTGACAGTTCTAAATGATTTTTTAAGAACGTTTTGGATTTTTATTGAAATTAGTCTTATCGCCCCCACCCCATCCCCACTTCAGCGAACATTATGCTTGTTATATTTTGTGTGGTTTCTGATAGGGTTTACTTGCTGTTTTACTTAAGAGTCAGGCCAAAAAACCTATTGACTAATGTTAGAAGTTTTATTGTGTCGATTCCAACCTACAGTCAACCATATTTCTGATAAGTGATTTCTTGGTCGAACTTACATAATTTTTTTTAGGTAGGACGTGGCATATGTGCTTTCAGTGACAGCTACCACATGAACCTTTTTTTAATCTTAACTTAAAAATTAGTATGATTATAGAAATTGTATGAATTTTTGTGCTATTTTTTTGACAGTTTTATCTGAATATTTCATTCCATCTCGATTCCACTATTGTAGGATTCTTAGTTTGTTCTTTTTAAAAATTTGTGACAGGGTTTACATGTCCTCGTCGATACCCATGATGGGTTTGGTGGACTTGGGAATTCAGTGATAGAACACGTACAGGACGACTACGGTACCTCCAACCTACTTGTTTATGGCCTTACTCCTCCTACTTTCAGCAACGATGTAAGTATAAGGAAGACGTAGCACACTGTATATGTATATATGTTAGCTTTGATACACGCTATGATACCATAAGCTACTAAAGCTATTTTTAACATAACACAATCGACAGAGAAATAAACCGGGTACCACACCATAAAAGAGGGTAGAATTTTGGTGTTGCAATATTATTGACCCTTTATGGTTTGGTTCAAATTTTATTGGATTTTTTAGTCTATCTTTATTATATTATCCATATCCATATGAATCTGTTAAAAAAAGAAAGAATCAATTCAGTCTTTTTACACAGCGAAAGATGTATAATCGCTAGTACATAACGAGTAATACTATGAATTGATATGTAGGACAAATGAATCTATTGGTATCCAAAGAAAATGTCAATATTTGCAATTCTCGTCATTTTAATGACATAGACCGAGTCAAAGATTTATAATATTTCTTAGGAATAAAACATTTTCCTTTGGAAGACTAAGATTATTTGTAGAAATTGGAGCTACAATTAGAGTCAGAAGAATATGTTTGCGGACTATGATGCTTCGTCCCTGAAAAGATATATTTGGTTATGTCTACACTTAGTATGTGATTGTGAGTAAATTTAATTTCGTCCATCTCTCACTGACTTTCAGACTCCCATGGACCATGGATATCGGATCCTTAACTCGGTGCTAGCCTACAGTGCACTTTCCAGTGGTGCCTCAGCCTTCATTCCTCTCTCTACCAACACCAACATATGGCAACCGTCAAGTGTTCCGGTTCAACTACCACACCTCAGCTTCAACGTAAGAATTAACTATTTTTAAAACATGACGTGTCGATGTACCTCCTGTACACAAGACTTATGGGAGATATAAAGCTTTGTTTTTATTTCCTGGAGTCAGTCTCACCGTAACATATACAGTAAAACCCCGCGAAAGCGGACACCTTCCGTCCCGGGCCAAAGTGCCCGCTTACGCGGGGTGTCCGCTTACACGAGGTTCTCAAGTTTCCCCCGGGCCAATATGCAAGTGTAAAATACCGATATGTAGAGGAGAGAGAGGAGATGGTAGATCTGAAACCACTTTTCCAATACCTTAGTTGGATCCGAAGTTATTAAACTTTGAATTATAAAATGTATTTTATATGAATATACTCACACACTCTCATAAAAACCACAGATTCATCCATTTTTAGTCGGGTGTATGTCTGGGGTGTCCGCTTACACAGGGTTTTAGGCCTCTTTGTACCGAAATAACTGTCCGCTTACGCGAGGTGACCGCTTACGCGGGGTTAAAATAAAGATCTAATAGAGGGATAAATTTCCGTTCCGAGCAAAAGGGACCGCTTACGGGGGGTGTTCGCTTACGCGGGGTGTCCGTTAGGCGGAGTTCTACTGTACCTGGTTCCATAAAGCACATGATACTTTGTAATTTCACTGAACTCCAAGTAATATAGATACAATATTATAGCATATTACTATAAATACTTTTGTTTTCTCCTTCTTGGAGGTGGCTTTGTGGGTTGGATTACAATCGGGAAGGTATTCCGGACCAAACTGTAGTAGTATTCGGCTGACCCGACACCCGGCCACTACACCTATATACACACGTGATAGAAGAAAGTTCCATGCATTAAGAAAGAAATTGATGAGTGTTTGGTATGGGTCCTCATTCGCCATCGACTTTGGAGTGCGCAGTAATATGAACGAGGCGATAGCCGAGGGAATATTTTGAAGCACTCCAAACAAGATGGTAAACGCTGACTCAGGCCAAGCACGAACATGTTTCTGATTTCATCTTAGCCTGGAAATATATATATGTTTTATCACCCATTGAATATGAATTACCGTACTCGCAGGCCTGTTGAGAACGAGTCCCTAAGGTTAAGCATATAGAGGTTTATACAAGGCTAAGATAATGATGAAGACATTTAGAGAGCTTCCATTTGTAAGAGATTTAAAAAAAAGAAAAAATGGCAAAAAGATTAAGATAAAAAGAAATCTCAAACATTGTCAATAGCTGATGGAGAAACAAGGCAAGAGCTTGTAATGACTGCTGGTAAATTCTAATGCTAGCCATTTTTCCCTTTCTGCCCACAGCCTGCCCTCTGGTACCACACGAGCGCCATACTCGGCGCCAGCTTGGACACGGCTAGTTTACCATATCGCCTGCAGAGGGCGCCCTCATTGCTGTCACACCTCACGGACGCTCTCACCGCCGGCGGCAGAAAGGTAGGACTACGTGTTTTGTCAATATGGAAATCTTGCTAATATCGGTCAAATTGCATAGTGCTGTTCAAGCCTGAAACTTTATTTCTGTTCAATATGGCTGCAATGCAGAGTGTAGTACAGAAATGATGGTTTATAGTATCAGAGTCAATTTAGCCTCAGGCGGTCACAACAACGACAATAGCAACAATACTAGTGGCTCCGGCAACGTTAAACTGTCCAGGTTCCCCCAAGTGGCCGTTCGCTGTCATTCAGCTTCTCCGGTAAGCTCCCCAAGACAGTTCAGATAGTTGTCCGGAGATGTTTCAAGCCCGGTCTGAGACCTGACTGACTCCCCGAGGGTGTATGGAGACTTATATAAGAAGTCTCTCACACACCCTCCAACGTAACTTCAGAGACCAGAGTGACACCTGGTTGGCTCCAGAGGCGGCTCTGCGACCAGCTTCTGGTATACTTTGAACCTACGACATCTCTGGCGGTCTGGAGGCGCCCCTGCTCGTCATCTTTTTCTAAATCGATGATCATACTACTCAATATTACGATCTCTGTATTCAATGTGGGAGAACAAACCTTTCTCAGGCCTAAAATGATGTTTTTAATGTTAAATCTCAAGCAGTCTAGGTATACTATGTCTTTTATACTGGTACACATTGTGATGATATATAAACATATAACGATGACAAATTGAGCATGCTTTACTATTGTTATTGAAAAGCATTTGGCTCCTAGCATCTGCATATACCAAAATACTTCATAGAGCTGATGGTGTTGAACTTGTTTTTCAGATCCTGGGATTGCAGACCTCTTTGCCTTTCCCTTTCATCAAGTCAGGGAATCTATTTGCTTCTTTAATGTCACTGGGAGAAGACGCTCCCTGGCGACCAATCACTCCTCTTTATTCCAGTCACGTGGCTCCTTTCTGTCAGTCTGTCGTTCTCAGAGGAATTCATCCGTCACAGATCAAGGGGTGAGTAAGGCTGTACGACTTCTCCAGAGAGAGAAAATAAAATGTCGGTCGTCTCAAGTTGCTCAAGATTTTAGAGACTGAATTTTTTTTTATGAAACACAATGTGTGCCATAATGTGTAGGGTATAACTACGGACATACATACAGGTTCGTGCTGTTACACATAATTTTAATTAATGGAGACGAGGCAAAACAATTAAACATATGTTTCAGTCTTTGGAAATATACTCCCTTGATTTATGTACAAAAGCGTATGAAGCTTATTTGACTAATGGTGGGCGTCAAGCTTGACGTTTAGTGATGGACAATATCAAGATTAGACTTGATAATATAGTCTTGTATCTTCCTCCTTTAGGCCCATATCACAAGCAATGCCTAGAGATATCCGCTTAGCAGAAACAGCAAATGAAGTCCTAGAACTTTACCTACGAGAGAGCTTTGCCACCAGTCTAAGGTAAGTAATTAATTGATACGAAAGAACCTGACATCGCAGAGAACCCGGCACTCTGAACCTGGACCCGGTAATATAATATAGGCACTGGTTTAATATCAGGATTATGTATAGTCAATGCCCACAAACTGTCGACATAGGGGTGAATTAAGGGTAAAAAATTAGATATCCTTTTATATTCAAAAGAATAACCTCAAAACTGCACAAATTTGTATTTCATATCTACCCTTTCAGTCTCAATAATTAGATTATTGGAATAAACATTTTACATGTATATATAGAAACTACAAACAAAAAAGACAGGAACGATATATATTTTATATCTAATTATGATCAATTAAGAAAATATCTTACTCACAAAAGATATATGTGGGGCCGCCACACGGTAGATTTCAAGCGATATTTTTACCAACAAAACTTTCCATTTGATTTTTATATTTACGCCTTTTATGTAAGGCGTACATATATACATAATTTTCGAGTGGTTATTTCATTCGGGATAAACCGTTGCCGGGTTCTCCTTGGTGCCATGTTTTCCTCGAAAAGCCGGTTATGGGTTCTCCCGGGTGCCGAGTTCTCGAGTTACCGTCATTAAGCAACCAAATATCAGGGGTATTGTAGAGTAAGAAAGAGCCAAGTGTCTTGTGACAGTGAGAACAAATACTCATTTGGGATTATGTAAACTGAAATGTCATTTCTTCTCATATATATCCTCCTACACTCACCTACTACAAACACGCTGAAGTAGAATCTAGATACATAAATATTACCAATAATGATAAAATGTGTCTTTTTATCTTGCACTACATCTTTAAACCAATTTGGTTAGATGATACGAATTTGGTGGTTTCATCATTCATTTTTTCATGGCTGTTTTTTTCATAATCTTTCTTTCAGTGCTGGTTGTACCATTCGGCAGCCAACCAAGGTGACAGCACCATTCCCACACATATTTGAAACAGATGTTGATCGCCATGGCCACATTGGGGGAACCACGGATGAGGAAACTCAAGGTGACCTTCACCACATTAATTAATATGTTAAAATGATGGCTGCTCAATATGTGTGTACATATAATACAGATGAGTTCATGTTAACACTAGAGAAGCAACAGCAAGTGTAGAGAAATTGTATGCATACAAGTAGTGAACATAGTTCCTTTTAGATATTTTCTCATAAATATATAAAAAAAAAATGCTCCGCAAATATTCGTTATTGGATTCTATTCTCCTGTCATCTAAAATATTTCTTTCAGGGGTGGAGAGTGTAGCAATGATGACGTCTCTACAGGCATCTCCAAGCACATTACAGCTTCTGCAAACTCTAGAGAAGGGAGCACGACGTCTGCAGGTGAAGAAATTCCCCCACTTACTGGAGTCAGGCGTGGAGGAGGATGATTACAGGGAGTCGCTAGATCGTCTTCAGACACTCACCGAGGTCTACCAGACTGAAACAGAGGCCATATTCTGAATATATATCTCACAGCTGGGCACCCACACCGGACTCAATCAAAATCCCCTATGTTTATTTTTACCTAAACCAGGGTTTACTTTAGGTCGAGCTTGAATCAGTTTACCTGATGCATATTATGCAGCATTAATTTTAAAGGCAAACACCAGGTAGTTATATGGCTATGGTTAATTCGCATAAGTCAGCGTAAGAAGTATAGTTTATTTCTGAATCAGTTGATACTATGCATGACCGTGAAGGTTTAATAAAATGTTAATAGAAGCATTACTTCTCTGTTGTTTTATTTCATTTTCAAGATTTTAATTGAGCAGTAGTAAAACTATCGAGCTCCCCGCTGCCATATTGTAAAGTCTCACAACCTACTTGCGTAAGGAGTAGACCTTAAGAAGAGAGAGAAGAACTCAAACACAGAGGTACTATGTACTACTATGAGAACTCAACTAAGTCTGTTTATTGACAAGAAGGGATCCTTGTTTTATACCCTTAGCAGGGGGTTGACATGACAGGCTTGGCATCTGTGAGCTCTACGCTCTCATTGGCTGTTGTACCAACAGCCAATAGGGGAAGACCAAATCCGTTCCGGTTGAGCGCCTGTTCCGGTCTGTCGCACATGTCAGGAGGCCGCTCATGACACTGAACAACTCCAAGTGTCATTGGTAGAGCGACCTGCCCTCATGTGGGCAGACTGGGAACTAGAGCTGAGCGACAATAGGGGTATCATATGCCATTCAAAGCATGGCGGCCGTACTGTAAACATCAGGGAGGAGGTTACTAACCAAAATGGTGACTGTTCCAATTCAGTCAATTTGTTCCTCAATAATTAGGGGTAATTTAGATGATTACTTTCTTCTCATAGAAACCAATATTACATGGCCACGATACTCGATAGGGATGTATAGACCAGAACTTTACAATATGTTAAGCAAACTAATTTCTTTCACTCATCATCTCATGGTTGACAACAGCTAGGTAACAGTGCTATCCAATAAATAAATATAATTATCCATAGACAATCATCTTTCCTTTATATGCCTCCATGAACAACAAATTTGATGTAAAATAAATTTGACTGCTTAATCACGTGATACGATACATCTTCCTCAGAGTCATTTTATTTTTTGCTTAATAATATCAAATACAATGTAATGTCTACATTCTTTGAAAACTTTATGTGTATGGTCCAATATTTCTTTGTTAAAACAAATCTGTCAATTTCTGAGAAATCATTCGCCCTGGGGCGGTTGATGGCTCAATTAAGGCATCATTCGTCCTTATTTATAAGGTTAATTTCATATCGACAAGGAGATTGCATGAATGTCCATTATATCGGATATCACACGTTAAGTGATTCATGCTGGCAAATTCAATGCACATATGAAATATTTTAAATGCTTTGAACAATTTGAATGGTTCCATAAGATTCATGAAAAATGTAGGTAGTATATTTTACTACTCACATGAGCGTGGGCCATATCAATATTCAATGTACATGGCAAGGATTAAAGTGCAGAACTTTCTATTCGTCCAGGATCTCATGATTTTACTCTTATTTCTAAACTCCCTGATTAAATACAGCCATGAAATTATCAGTGTCATATTTGAAATAATGTTGGGGTTATCTCAGAGACCAAGCTATAATCTACCTGAGTGGTGTAGTAATTGCCTTTTTCAGATTACCAGACAAATGGTTATCACGGTCTTAATAACCACAGGAAGCATGAAATGTGAGATATAGGTATTTCAGATTATTAGTACCTTTCCTTTTTATATTTTCTAATTTGAATAAGTTTTAGGAACTGAAAAAATGTTATGACAAGTATCAGCTGGTCTCAGATTGAAACCATTTTGAGATCATTTCACTTGAGATCCCTTGAGGCTTGAGATCGTCTCACCTGAAAAACACCTAAATCACCCGAAACGGTCGCATCTCAGTCTCAACCTGAGATCCCTTATGATCATCACAACTGAAAAACACTTTGCCCCTCAAACGGTTTCAACTTAAGATTGTCACGACTGAAAAACACCCCTCTGGTTCCCCTCTGCCGGCTTCGGATGAACACAATGCCCCCTAGCGAATGACCAGGGAACCAGTATAAACTCTGCTGTGAGAGTGACAGGCACACTGCGTCGCTCCGGTTTATCGCTCGGCAAAACGAGTTTCCTTAGGTTGCTCTAGCGGTGCAGTGTGAGGGTGTACATCACGTGATCATCCAAAATGGCGACCCCAGGTGTTGTCGTTACGCGCGTGCTCGCCCGCGCAAAGCGTGTCTCTGATAGCGTGCCAGTGCAGTTGAAGTTCACACAGGTACATTTATGTGGATGGATACATTCGTCCCTTACTATTCGTTTGTCCAGTAAACTTACTATGGAACATACATACCGTTCATAGCCAGTAGGTTACCAGAGGCTGGGTAACCTTGCGCATTTTCTGTTTCGAAAACAAGTACAGCTGGGTCACGCTGGAAGCCTGCGCATCTACCACTCGCGTCGCGTCGCTACGTATTGGGTCAATAAGTAATACACACGTTTCACCAGTTCACTTGCTTTGGCATTTAAACCCAACAAAGTGGCAGAAGGCCTCAGCCTGATTATGAGGCTGGTTTTAATGGCCAAGCCATAAAATTCCGAGCTTAAATATTTGACATCATGTTTTTTGCAGAAAAAGAAAAAAAGGTCAACCAGGAAAACAATGTATATATTAGCATACATGAAAAACAACAGCAGATAAGGGAGGGTTCATTAATTATCGCCCAGGGGGGGGCACAGTTTTTCTAACACCGATCGGTCAAAAAAAAGTTGCCCCCCCCATGGGAATACCCAAAACAAAGTTGGCCCCCCCCCCCCCATGGGAATACCAAAAAAAAAGTTGGCCCCCCCCCCCCTTGGAATGCCAAAAAAAAACATCGCCGCCCCCCCCCCCCCCCATCGGAATAGGGTAAAAGCACAGAGGAGGCCCAATTGATGTGGCATTTTTCCATAAGGCTTTCCTTCTTTGCTTTAGAACAAACCCAGCTACAGTCAGTCATTTGTCAAAATTTTGACCAATCTCAGTAGCTAAGTGGTAGGGGTGTTCACCTTAAGCATGGTAGGTCATGGCTTCAAACCCCGGTCGGGTTATACCAATTACTTACACAGTACCTACTGCTCATTTGGCTTGACACCTGCCATTAGAATGAGGAGTAAGGGGCTACTGCCCGAGTGGGAGAATGGCTGTACCACCAAATTTGGTGATGGTACACACAATATTCACTTCATTAAAATTGCTCAAAAAAGAAAATAAATGAAACAAGTAGCAAATGAACAGCTGTTGTTGACGGAACAGCACTGATGCAAAAAAGATGGGGGAGTCTTGAGCAGGACTGGAACACACACCATGTGGAGACCAGTTTCAATGTCAGTCATTGCCATCTGGAGTCAACTCTGTTGGAGAGGTGCTCGCAGTTGCAGCACTGGCAGCCAATAGCAGATAATGTCAGCCCTTAGGCATTCCTTGGCCAGTTTTACAGGAGAGTCCCTGGAGAGCCTATGTATGAGAGGTTTCTGTGTCCTGCTTTTAACATATGAACTTGAATCATATACCTGATTTGAATTATAAGATTCTGTAAGAATCATATACATGATTTGAATTGTAAGATTCTGCTAATGTTCTAACCCGAAATCAGTGAATCAACCCCTGCCAAATTGAGGCTCTAGTTGGCAGCTAGCAGTCTTGCTGGAAGCCCCCATCTCTCCTGTACCCATATAATCAATCATAAAGCTTGACTACCTAGAACCTAATTCTCAATGAAGTCACTTATTGAGACTTGGTTGTTCACATTCAAATATCCAGCAGCTACTGCTTTCTCGATTTGTGCCATCAATTCATAGTCAGCAGGCTCCCTAGCAGAATCTCAAAGGACCTTCACTGTTTCTTGTAGCAGTATCATTGACATGCAAATACAGATGTTCTGGCAATTTGTTATAGTCTGGTATGGCGTGAGGGATCTTTGGAATGAGTGGATCAATCTATGGTGTGGCCCTCAGAAGGAAGTCCCATTTTCTTGCATGCAGAACCCCTTTAAGTACTCAATGCTCTTCCATAAATATGGTAATCTGAACTCCAGGGAGTGAGACAACTATAGTTACCTTGTGCAATAATCATTATTATAGTTGTACAACTAAGCTGATTTCTTGTGATATGATATGAATGCATTTCATAACATCAATTTTTGTCATTGAACACAAATATGGGAGTTTGCCTCCATGTTTAGCTGAAAACGTCGACCCCACGACAGAATTAGTGGAAAATTTTGGCCCCCCCCCCCCCATGGAAATACCCAAAAAAAAGTTGGCCCCCCCCATTGGAATACAAAAAAAAAAGTTGGCTCCCCCCCTGGGAATGCCCCAAAAAAAGTTGGCCCCCCCCCTAAAAACTGTGCCCCCCCTGGGCCATAATTATTGTACGCTCCCTAAGAGAATATCACTTTCCATATATGAGAAGGTTGTAAATTTTTCTGTTAAAGACATATCAGACAATTCACACAGGCGCCACCTGGTGTTTTTTTTAACATTGTCTGGTTTCGTGGGATTCATTCTAATTCTAAATGAGTAAATTTAATGTTTTGTTCAGTTTATCCAATTCTTATAGCTATAGCTATAGCCATATTGTAGGCTATTTATATATTTGCTTGATTTACATCGGAAATGTACTGAAAAAATGGTTTTCTTCCATTCTTTAAAAAAACATAATAAAAACCCAAAAAACCCAAGGATTCTAGCCTAGTATTATACATCTACTATATTCTGCGAAAGTTTGAGGAAACTGACATGGGTTTGACTATTTTTCACACGGTAGTCAAATTTGCCTACCGTATGAAAAGCATTTTCTTAGAATTTCTATATTCTAGGCCTATTAGGTAGATCTCATGAAAATCTTAAAACCTGATTTTCCATGATTTGACCTAATTAGATATTAGAGCATTTTAGCTCTCAACAGAAGTAAATTGGATTATCAAAAAACATCCAAAATGTAAACTGGGTTTTAATTGATTGATTTATAAGTCATATGTTAAGGTAAACCGATCACAATGCCTGCAACAAATGTAATAGAAAAACCACTGCCCTGCTCCCTGTGCAGAAATGGGTCACACATAATGAGCAAAAACTGTTCCTAAAACGACTGAAACACCCCTAGCGGATTGTATCCATACTACCTTTTATTTACAAACTTGCCATGATATTGTGCTCTAGGTCCTAAATCAAAAGCTAGCATAGTGATCCCCAATTTTTAAGTTAGATATGTCTACTAGAACACCTGGAGATCATCATATTCAAATTGCAGGAAAATGGCATGGGTTTTAACTTTCAAGGCAAATTGTCCAATATGCATATCCTACAATTCAGTCAAAAATCGTCCCGTTGGTTCATTGTAGGGTATATTTAACATTTTGTCTAGATAATCTGGTCTTAACTCTTTCAGTCCGACCCCCTAGCAGAGGCCCACATATCAAGTCCTACAGATATGTATCAATATACCCCCAGGGGACGATGCTCTTAAGGCAATGGTGCCGGAAGTTATTCAACAGGTGCATTTGATATGCGTTGTCTTGGATACATTTTGAACATCCACACTGAATAATGTTGCCTATATTGTTTTTCAATTGTTTTGAAAAATTTAAGAAGGACTATGAATTTTGTCTCATGGAATACTGTTTTAGCAATGGCCCCAAAAGATGCTTGGAGGCATTCTTCGTCCCCTGCATGGGAATGCCTCAAGGCATTACTCAGACTGATAGGGTTAAACGCCTAATCCACCAATCAGACGCTGTGTAGACAGGTTTTTACCCTCCAGCCGACGTCGCCGGCTGGCTGACCGCCCAATAATCTCTAAATTCTCTGTGCTGATCCACCAAAACTGCTATATTTAAGTTCCCCGACGACCACAAGATATACACACGGCGTTCATTGAGCACCCAGGGTGCCGATCCACCTAGTCTCGAGGCCGGCCGGCACCGGCGATGAGCATGCGGCGGGTTTGCTGCTGCTGTCTGTGGGACTTTGGTTGCACTAAAGTGCAAGCTGAGTTCCCCGTTTATCCGATGTGCAGACAATGTGCAGAGTGCTTCTCCCCATACTGCGCTGTTCCGGTAATGCAAAACCCAGTAATCGAGTGGAGCAGTGTGATGCCATGTTGGGATTTGTATGGGAATGGTGATAGCTCGTCAAATAACCATGAAATACTGCGGCTTACCGATCAATGAAAGTGAATGAAGATTAGCCTTGATGTTGGGAATGTGTAATAATAGCACGCTCTGGGGCTAGGAAACCAAGTCGGCCTGCTGACTGAAAATCATATGAATCAGTATCCTGTCAGCGACGGAAATTACAAACGAAGCTCCATGGAATGCACCAAATATGCAAATTAGGTTGGGCGGGCCCTCAAGAAATGATGGTCGGCTGGCTGGTATGTTTGGTGGATCAGCAAAACAATGGCATTTAGGGCCTGCTGGTGGTTGGCGATGACCAACAGACCAGCCAACGCTTGTCAGTGACAGGGTTTTGGAGACATGACTATGGGCCGGTGGTTGGCCGGGCCAGCCGTGGGTGCCTTAATTGCTAATCCCCTGAGCGGATCATCGTAGCCAATGCAGAATTTGGACTTGGAAATGTTGCTGAAGATCACAATTCCACCACAATGCCATCGGCCGGCACTAGCTCCGGCTTGGTGGATCAGCCGTTTTTAATAGGTCAAATAGGCCAAGAGCGGAGAGATAGATGTCTGTGGTAGGTGACCGAGAACTAAGACAGGTTCTGCTAACAGTCAGGTCATTTTCTTATTATCATATACCTCAATTCGATAAAAAAGCACCATTTCGAATACTTACAAAGTCATTCAGTACCCCCCCCCCCCCCCCCCCCCGCAGCACCTCCATGTTATCACTGTCAAACCTAGAAGTCCACGCCAGATGTGTCCATTGTGCATTCACAGAAATATGTAAGTTAATTTCATTTTCCTAATAGTGGTCACTCGCTGCATTCTGCAGCTTCAAACCAAACATGCTGACTGACAATCTGTCTGTGTGTTGCTCTCCACTCACCTAACCAATGTTTGGCTACTGTCGGCTATGGTTCGACGCTGCAGAATGTGGTGAAGGATTGGCTCTCCCAGGCATCTATTTATTGCTTAGAACATGGTATCATATGTTATGGGCAAGGCTGAAATAGGTAATCTCCAGCTAAAAAAAAAAGAACAGGGTTTCAAGGCGATCAGAGATAATTAATTCTAAACTTGCTATTTTCCTTCCACCCTGTAAACTTATTGATTAACAAATTTACTTTAACTCAAGTTATTGATGGTGAGGTCAGAGCAAGCTTACAGGTCCCCTATTGTTTAGGGACAAGCCACGTAGCCGTGACTATAAAAAGAATAAATGTAGACTCTACCTACCTGCCAACCTACTGATCTATCTAGCTACCTGACTGTCGATTCTCTCTCTTACCCACCGACCTCTCTCCCTGCCTACCTGTATTTCTATCTGTCTGTATGCGTACCTGTCGGCCTACTTCCCTTTTAATATAGATTCTCTCTCCTTCCCCTACCCCCTCACTTTCATTCACCTGGGCAATGTGCTAATGACTGTCTGGTAGATATAAAAACATAGGTGTGGTTGACTAAAGGCTGCCAAAACCTATTTAAAATTGCTTTTGCCTGGTACTGGCCACTGTACGTAGTTGGCTGTGGAATGGGCCTTTGGGTGTGTACACTGTTACCATGTTCGGCGCAAACCTCAATATATGTTGCTTTTCTTTTTTTAAGTTTTTATTTATCCTGGAGGGGACGCCTAGGGAAAATGTTATCCCTATGTAGTGGGACGGGAATCCAGCAGTGTTCGTTTGTTTCACGGAAGGTGGCGCGATATGCCGATCCTTACTGTGTAGTGATTCCGGGCAACGCCGCACACGAGAGTGGCGCGGCGGAGACCGAGATTACGTAACGCTTAGTATATATACTCAGCGTTCACAGTAGGTCGACAGGCTGTCCTCGCGCGTCCCTTCTATGGAACGGACCCTTGGGCCCTCACTTTGCAGGCGGGTTCTTGTAACCTTCCTGGTGGTTAGGCGAATCCTCCGGATTAGCCTATCCAGCGTTACCTAGCACCCATGTGCTAGGGTACTGTACTTGTGGGGAAGATCTTCCAGATCTTTCCGGGAAGTAAGTGATTAATAAACATCCCTGTTTATTAAATGACGTTGTTGTGTTGTGTGTGATTAGGTCTGTGCGAACTAACCGAAAACCGAACCAACCTACGTGAGTGCGTAGGGTGGGATCCTGCCTGGAACTAGCGTTCTGGATTGGGGTCATCCAACCTGCTAGACAGGTGGCGACCACCACACCTATATTCCAGCAGCTCCAGCTGAAAGTTCTTGACCGCTATAATACCTACAGAGTAGGTGTACAAGACAAGACTTGGCGGATTTCAAATTGAAAGAAAAAGACACTTTGCTTCATACAATCTTATATAAAGCAGTATAACCCTCACTTGGAACAAACAATACACAAAATTAAATAGTTCAACACATTATACAGTATGATGTCAATGTTAAGCAAAAAGTGTTTGGGAAAGAAATATTGGATTCATGTCAATTATCAAATGTCAGATATCAAATGACCTGCAGTACATTCCTTATAGTAGTCCATAGAGTTGCAACTTACAGTTATGGTTGCAGGTAATTGCCCTTATTCTGTCAGATATGTTTATGTTTTGTAATGTATGATTTTGTGTTTTAACTTATGATTGACAATGCCATTAAATAATACTGGTTCAGCTATACCTCTTGTTTCAGCAGGTAACTGGTTCCATACTTGTGCACTCTTGTATTGAACTGACTGTTTGTATTTCTGTAACTGTATATTGTTGGGTACCTTTATCACTTGCCCATCAAACAATCTGGTGGGGCGTTGGGAATTTTCGAGATTCTCTTCTTATTTGGAGCTGACAAAGGTGCATTTTTAATAGTTGAGCTTCTCTATAATCATGTAGGTAGTTTACTCTAAAGTTCTTATGTAACATATTGATAGGGATAAGTTGATTGGAGTTGTAACAAATTTGTAAACCGCGGTTTTGGTATCTTTGTAGTTTAGAAAAGTAAGTACTGTTAGTGTTATGAAACATTAAACTACCGTAATCAAGGTACGGGAGTACTTGAGTTTTGTACAGTATTGCGGCATGTTGTCTAGTGAGGTATTTGCAGATGAATGATAAAAGATAGAGTTTATTTGCAACCTTTCTTAGGATGTCATTCAGGTGATCTTTGTAAGTGAGGTTTAAATTTGAGGTAATTCCAAGGTATTTGAATTTATTTTTGTTCTAGGTTGGAATCGTTTAGCTATATTTCAACTGGTTGCGCTGCATTTAGTTGGTGGTTGGTGCCGAACAGCGTGGCTTTGGTTTTCCTTGTGCTGATACTCAGCCTGTTGTTTCTACACTATGACCTGCTGATGGAATAATTAAGTTACTGAATGTTATCACTCCTCTCTGATACTTCATCTATTATTCATTCAAATGCTGTTATTGCTTTTTTCAGTCTGTCATTGACTATCTTTGTGGTGATGGAAAGAGACATCAGATTGAAGTATTTTTCTGGACAGGATCAAATCCAACACACCTTGTCCTGTCGGATCGTCCACGGGACTCAAAGGATGGACCAATTCAAATTAAGGTAAGAGCACTCTATGTACATGCTATTGATCTATATCTGTACCAAGTACACCCATTCGAAGAACTTAAGCCATTGTATTGGCCATTGTTGCAAAATTTAATCTGATTCAGGTAACTTGATTTATAAGATATACAAATATATTCTAGAAATTATGAGTTACCTTCATAATTCATCAGAAACCTGGCTTGATCTAACGCCGACACACAAAAAAGATACCTTCAGAATTCATGGTAATATTGATAACCATAACTTTTTCCTGCAGTACCACTATTAGGGGACATTCATACTGGAAACACAATTTCTTTTTTATCCAGTGCGCACTAGATAGACAACAAAGCTCTGAAAAAATCATAATCCATCGGCATTTTGCCGAAGCTGCTTTCAGATCAATAAGGATAAAAAAGAATATAGTGTCCACTTCACTAACAAAATCAAAGATATGATGATCTACCTACATTCTGTACAAATTTCAAGGTTAAATATTGAAAAGTTATTTCCTTATTTAAAACAATTTCATGAATACTGGGCAAATGATGTTTCAAGGCATCGTCCGCCCGCATAGGGTTACGGAAGGAAGAGAGGGAAACCTATTCTCCAATATTTCTTACACATAAAGTTAAGTTAACCTGCTATCGTAAAAACTCTTCAGAGACCGTCCTTCTGTCCCATCCACAACCTGCCCGAATCGCGCTATGGTGACCTTGACCCCGGAGTCCGTGAACGCGGCGTGGATACGGGCGTGGCGGTATTTGTCGAATCAGCCGACAACAAAGTGCTCCTCATTCGACGCGCCAAACACCTGAGAACCTTCCCCAACATATGGGTTCCCGCCGGCGGTCATATAGAGCAAGGAGAAACTGTACGTTCCTGTCCAGCATGTTTTTACTTATTGTCGCATACTCTGTAACTTAGTCTCTTTTATTATTTGATTATTAGTTCTAGCATCCCATCAGTGTCCAAAATAAAGTTTTATCAAAATGTCAATTTCATAACGATAATATGTTTAAGTCATTGGATAAACAGGGGTCTGTTTTTCACTCGTGACAATATGTAAAAGTGACCAGTTAGCGACCATTTTGAGAGCATAGGGTTCCAGAGACAAATGGTCATAATTCTCAGGAGCGGAACGTTTAGTTTCTTTCACGGCCGCTAGGGGCAAAGGGTATTGCCAGTTTTGATCACCCTAGCTTTCTGTTATTATCGCTCGATCGACAAAACGTAAATCGATGTTTGAACTCACTGTACATGATTAATATACACAATTAAAGGTATTTTGATGTGTTTCTAACAAGATATATCAATAAACATTGTGGGATACAAGTTTGAATGTTTGAATCTGCACATTTTTGTACTTTTGAGCAAGTTTTTATTTTGACATTTGTAGCAGCCTGGCATCGGCAATTTCGGCAGTTTGCTGGGGAAAACACCAAATAAAACAATCTTTGCAAAACGAATTGATAAAAAAAACCCCACCAAACATCTTCTCCTATTCTCCACCTCTATACCATTTTTTGTTTGGTGTTCCTAAGTTGGATATTTACTGAGATATTACCAGAGATTTACAGTGGATTTAACATTCGTTGCAATGGAGTGAAAAGTTGTTTAACCCTTCGCGTGTGAGAGTGCACTGCACCGCTTTCGGGAAAATAAACTGCAGAGTGGGACAATCGAGCAACGCAGTGTATCTTAGTGACGTAGGCTCTGCTCCCGAGAATGATAGTGACCATTTTGAGGGGTAAAAGGTCTTGGTCACTGTTTTGAGTCTTGACCATTTGGTGACCATCTAGTCCAAATGGTCTCCAAAACAGTGATAGGGTCAGACATGTCATACATGTATATCAAAACTAAAAGATATTTTCAGTGGAGGATTCTAAATGGATGTCAATCATACCTTTATCCCAGATTAAATAATTTGCCAATGATTATTTCATTCATAAGAATTGTTTCACCAAAGCCAGTGACAACTGCTGACACTGCTCTGCTTGACTGCCTTGTTTACTACTGCAGTACTCGACCCTAAGTTCGTGTGATAGCCTCATACTTTTGTTTGGCATATTTTATTATTTACTGTGATGAATTATCCATGTCTGTGATATCTAATTCCCCAATTTCATAATTTTTGTTGAGCAATATACATGTTTTTTTGTTTTGTTTTTTTGTTTGCAGCAATATACATGTGAGACATGTTTTTGTTTTGAATGGGCCTTAGGCCCACAGTGATCATAACAGTCCAACAGTGACCAGGGCCCTGATTTACAGTGACAAGGTCTGAGGAACACTCTTATGGTCTCCCAAACAGTCACTCTCTTTTCGATCACAACTAATAAAGACATCGCTGTCTGAAAAACATGACCCAAGCTTTGAATCATGGGGCTGTCAGAGGAAGTCTTCATATTGCAAAGTATCTTATCCTGATATAGTTTGTCAATTTAAAGAATGTTCATCATCAAAGACTTGGGCAACACTAGTAGATTTTCTATGCTATAGGGCTCCTAAGTTGATATACTTTTTTTTACACAGGTGGCTGAAGCTGGTTTCAGAGAGCTGCGGGAAGAATCTGGATTAAATATCACTGATGACATGCTCGAATCTCCACCAACCACACTCTGTCTTTGGGAGGTGAGGTACCATCACATGATCTCAGCCGATTATTAGCAGGTGGACGGTTGGTCTTTAGGTTATGGCTATAGCCTACTGTAGTACAACTGCTTGTAAAATCACTAAGTGACCTGACCACATTTTTGCCTTTTATAGCTCACTAAGTACAGATAGGAATATGATTTCTGTTTTGGACACAAGGTTTTATGGTGGTACAATGCCTTACAGTTTTAGAATTTAGTATTTTGGCATGGATTTTTAGAGATAGTGAATTCAGTTTGGGGGGGGGGGGGGGGACTTTTGTAGTCACAGGTCCATTTTTAAAAACTCCTTTATGGACATATTTCTACCCCTTAAACTGATTGAATCATAATATAATATGCCTCATTAGAAAGAGAATAAAAAACAGTAGGTGCTAGGAAGTGGAATTTTCAAGGTAGATTCTATATTTACTGAGATATTCAAGTATTTGTTAAAAGTGTGTGTGTGGGGGGGGGGGGGGGGGTTGAGTGAAATGGGCATACTCAAACAGATGTTTACTCAATAATGATTTACAGTGAACATTGGTGTAACATTTACCATCTCCATAAGTGGCACTGACAGTTACTTACCCTCTAGGAAGTGTCATTATTTAGGTTAAACTTGTATTTGGCATGATATTCATGTATTTTTGCCTAATTTCATAGCATGGGGGGGTATCAGCCATCTTTGAATTTTAGTGCAGTCGTGTTCCCCCAGAGGGCTCTAGTTCCTGTCACTCACCAAGCATATTGGCACATGCCCTATAACTATATCCTTATAAGCACACTAAGTATCTGGTTGAAGCTCAGCCTCACTTTGAACATGGAGCCTGTAGTATGTCAAACTAACACTAGATGAAGCCATAACCAAGTACAGATAGGTATATGATTTCTCTTTTTTCTGGAGAAGTTTTATGGTAATGCAATATCCTAGTTTTATTATTTAGTATTCTGACATTGATTTAAAAAAGTTTTAGTTTTTTTATTTAAAAAAGACAAACTACTTTATGAACTTCCCCAAACACATGACAGGCCCAGTAACCAAAGACTTGTAAGATATGCACAAAACTTATATAAGTTTCTCCTATGGTAACCCAACACCTCTCTTTCCCCCTCCCCTATACCTCCAATTCCTTCCAACTCCTGGGGGGCTTCCTTGATCTCATAGTAATTAATTATTGATGGACCTTGTATTGAGTTTTTAAATGCGTCCACCTGCTAATTTGGCCTTTAAAGGCCAATATTTCTATTTTAAAATGCACTCTTAGCTCTTGTTAGAGTATTCCATTTGATATGTCTATTTGTGCGATTGCCATTATAACAGAAAGTAAAAAATACTCATTTGTGTCTACCTATAGACACAACATAACCGAGAGATGTATGGGTAAATAAAATAGAGGATATAGATTTGAAAGACATACAACAAGTACAGGTGATAGTAGTGCTTGTACATTTTCTGCCTGGAGCAATGTGAAAATAGCACTACTTGAGCCTACAATACATCCAGAATAAAGATTAACATTTAAGAAATAAAGGAGGTGAGTACTGGGTTTAAATTGTGCAATTGGCCCTAACATTATCCATGTCTACTAGAGACGCCCACAGCTATGTAGTTCAATCCTATCTGTCGCTCAGTTATCTTTTAAATGAGAGTATTCTTTTCTGCTTTTATAGTCTAGCTTCCCACCCAAATTGACGGCTGGTCTACCCAAGCGCCACCACGTGGTGGTGTACCTATACTGTAAACTGCGCGCGCCGCACACTGCTGACAGTATCCAGTTAAAACCTGACCACAACGAGGTTGACGCATGCGCCTGGTTTGACCACCAGGTGATTTCTGGGATTGTGTCAGCATCTGAAGAAGGTAGAACCACTGGCTCTAATGTTAGTGGGGCAATACGGTCAGTTTGATTTTACATACTTTCTCTCAGCCATCACATAAGTTGAATATTAAGGTTTTAGTGGTATTTGGGCCTGAAGGATGAAACCACCAATCATAAATTTTGTTTGTTTCTATATGAAATAAATCTAAGTTTTTAGTCTGGACAGCAGAGACGATATGACGCAATTTGTAGCAAATGCTAGATATGCAGGGCAAACCATAAAACAAAGTACCGATGTCAAATTCATAAGGTCATATGTGCCTGTCTTAAGGCGGTATTCCACCAAACAACCACTTTTTCAACGTCAACAGACGTTCCAGCCGACCTTTCAGCCGACGTCGGTTGAAACGTCTGGGAAAATGGCCTCAAAATGCGTCGCTGCTCCACCGAAACCCCCAACAGACGTTCATTTGGACATCATACGAGCGTCTGGTGGGTTCAAAGTTCCAGCAGATCCTAGCCGACGCCCCTGCCGTGGCGCCGACTGGTGGACGTTAGCCGCATTTTTACGTAGTAATCGAGTTCCCCGATAGGCGGCGCGGCGTGCGGCGATACACTACGACGCTCTGAACCCGCGAAAGCCGCGTATCGAGCGGAGCAGTGTGTCGGCGTGTTGGGTTTTGTACGGGAACGGTCAGAAAACGTCAAATAACCGAGGAATTACACTTTTAATCGAACAATGAAGGTAAATAAAGATAAGGATTGATGTTATGAATGTGTATGGCACGCTATGGTGCTAGAATTCTGCCGAAATTGTCAGAATTTTCTATGTCCGTTCGCGACTTCCGGTATCGCCGGGTCGGCCGCACCATGTTGGCGGCATTCCCTCGCCGCAAGTCGCGGCAGCGCTCACGGGCGGGTGTCGTAGTCTTCGAATGTATCGGCCAGATGCCCAATTTCAGCCGATAAAAACCTATTCAATCAGTTTTTCGGCAGATGGGCAAATTCTGTCTCTTGGAGGTTTTTTGAAGTATCGGTTGGGATATCGCCTGAAAATATCTGGTTGGTGGAAGCGCATTTCAACTGGCTCTTCTGCCAAACGCTCAGCAACCGTGAAGCGACACTCCAACGACCCCCAATATCCTCCAACAGACGTCTTGAAACGTCTGGCGGGAGAGCCGACGTCTGCTGAAACGTCTGGTGTGTGCTTCCACCAACCCGACAGATGATTTAAAATTGAGCGGATATGCCAGCAACCCCAGCAACCGCCATACGGGCGCTGTACAACGTTTTGTCTGGTGGAATACCGCCTTAAGCGTGGATCTATTTGCGCCTAGTTGCCTAAATTTCTCTAAAGGCATTGCCGACTACTCTGTAATCAGCTGGGTGACTGTTGTTAAATGTAAGGATATCAAACACCAGTGTCTTGACTTGTGAGTAACTCAAACCCTAATAATTCCACCTTTCAGTGTGACTCCGATATTGGTACACATTTATGGTTGGTGCGCAACACACTGGGCTGGCCTTGTTACACAAATCCATACTATTTTATTTTGAATTTCTAATATTTTGATAGAAATTTTATTCTTTCATATAATTTGACCATAAAAACCAAGTGATGACTTGCCACTTTCTTTTCTCGTGCTTCTTTTTATAGTCTTTGCTTTTGCTTGAATTATCCAACTGATACACATGCTGTTTTCAGTGTGATACATACCAAGATCAGCAAACGCAATTCAAAATTGTATGTAATTATATCTGTGGTCGTATGTCCTACGTATACCGCCCACTCCTACTTATGTCGTATTTATGACCATACAATGCATATGTAGCGTACAGGATATGTCTATGGTGTACGGGTTATGTACAGCGGTAGAACCTAACAAATCGTACAAAAGTGAAGGTAGAAAAGGACTATTTTAAGGTATGTAATCATACGAAAACAGGGAAGTGTTTTTCAGACACCGACGTCTTTATTAGTTGTGGTCGAAAACGAGTGACCGTTTGGGCGACTAATATAGCAATCATGATAGAAAAGCGTTCCACAGTTCTAATCATTATCGCTGTTATGTACCATTCAACACGTGCACTGTCAGATATTGCAAAAGTATACAGCAATCCACAGAATTAACGCAAATTACAATTTCAATGTATAAGAATGAATTATCCATTATAACTTGGGTATCGATTCCTTAAGCATTGTCTTCATGATATTCTTGTATGTTGGTGTATTTATAACAAATAGGGGGAGTTCGTTCCAGGCACAACCTCCATGATATTCAACAGTACATTAAGTCAAATTATGAACATGAGTGGTGCATCGAAAGCTCTGGTTGACAGACTTTTAAGAATGAGATATCTTTGGACTTGAGCACATTTATACATACAATTTTTAAGGTGTGTATCTCATCTGTGCTGCAAGTATGGAAATCAGGCATTTGTATGTAACACAAAAATAGGTATTCTCCTGTGGCTCTTTAAACGTAATCTTAAACACTTATTCTGGCATTGCTGGAGTTTGTCCAAGTTCTTTTGGTCGGCCAGTTTAAACGGAATATTGCCATAGTCCAGATATGGAATTATGCAAGATTTCTACACTTGTGAGGCAGCAGCAATGGTAAGAAAAAGCCACATTTTGGCTAACTGGTACAGCTTATAACTTAAATTTTTATATAATCTGTTGATATGAGGTTTGAAGTTCAAATTTACATCAAGAGTCACTCCTAGTTATCTGTAGGTACTTACAAGTTGAAGCTCGGTGTTATCTATTTTATAGATACAACAACGTGTATCCCCATCACCAACAAGGGATTTGAAAAAAATATGACCTTTGTTTTCTTTTTATCTAGGGATAATTTGTTTTGGTTAAACCACAAATCTATGTTATTCAGTTCTTCTTGTAAGATTGGTTTTATAACATTATGATCTGTGCCTGACATATAAAACTGTGTCGTCTGCATAGAGACCTACTTTAGCCATTGTTAACAGTTTACTTAGGTCATTTATAGAGATGTTTATGTCGGGAGTCACCCAAAAAACTCATGCCCTGTTTGAATGGAAACAAAGGGTAAAGGAAAATTTGAATCTTGAGATCAGAGAAAGGACACCACCAATGGCTAATGCCTATGTTGGAGTGATGGACTCTAACTTGATTTGGTCACAAACTAAGTAAGATACTGCCCAGACCAAGAGATTTCTGCTAAAACAGAACCTGAATAAGAAGTGGGGAAACCTTTTGACCAAGGACACCCCTGCCACGCCCGAATGGTTTGGGGGTAAAGATCTCGATGGAGCCATGAAGAAGGCTGAGGGTGAGATACAACAAGCCAACAAAATGACCAATAAGTAGTTTGAGCCACAGACTGAGCAGAAAGACTAAAAAAAAAAGGACTTCAGTTACATGGTGAAAAACGAGCCTTATAAACAAAAGTGGAGGTCAGACAAAAGTTCCAAAGACCAGTCCCAGTATAACTTCGTCAAGTAAGGTTTTCACAAGAGAGGGGTCATAATAAGAGTCTTTGGACCAAATTTGTTTGCAAGATCTCTGAATAACACTACAATTAGGTGCCAACCCAATACATATCTATGTGTATCAGACAACACAATGACTGGCCCATTTGAATCGAAAAGGCGGTTTAAAATGTATAGGATGTGACGAAGTTACAAAATACATTTTGGAAATGGGTGAGCGTAAGAATGAGCGGATAATAGGGGTTCACATCCCAGGAGAGAAGAATGTTGAGATAGATGAGGAATCTCATATGGCGTACATATAAAACGTTAGAATTTTGTCGGGTCCGCTTGGAGTTGCTCCCGCACATAGAGACATAGTGAACCAGATCTAGGCCTGGAGACTGAAGGGCCACGAGAGTGAGATTCTCGTATCGTGACGAAATTAATCCTACTATTCCTTTTTGTAGTGCTAGACTCAAATGTAATTCCTCTCTTATAATATATCTGCACCTATATTGAAAACATAAATTCTAATGACCCATTTGTCTGTTGGCTGGTACCCCACTGTCGTGCACTCGTATGAGTCTGGCATTATGCCTAGTGGTAACTGCACTCGAGAGAGGGCGCCACCGTCTCTGGTGAGAAAAATTTCGATAACTAACTTCATACAAGCAGGACAGTTGGGGGTGGGGGTGGCAGATAACTCCGACCCGACGAAGTCGCTAGTGGTAGAGTATATCATATTTTCATACACCTATAGCCGAACGTCTCTGGAATAATACCGGGTGCTAGGAGTGCCGTATAGATAATGTAGTGAGTGAGCTGTGAGTCTATGATTTAAAAAGTAAAAGTGAATACAAGGGCGTTTTTCGTGTTTTTAGGTATATAATTAACGAACACGGAGTAACTGAGCCGTTATCGGCGTTTTTGTAACATGAATACGGCCCTCTGCCTCTGGTGTCGAAACGTATTTTATGAAATACAAAAGCCTTGAACGGTCAT
The DNA here is from genome assembly GCA_950022655.1 of Alentia gelatinosa. Lineage (NCBI taxonomy): Eukaryota > Metazoa > Annelida > Polychaeta > Phyllodocida > Polynoidae > Alentia > Alentia gelatinosa. The sequence goes on from OX465583.1 coordinate 32,671,045, forward strand.
CCCATCCATGTTTTCTCTTATTATTTTTCGTGTTTCACTAAATGACCTTTAATGATACAATTTGCAAAATCTACACTACATGCCACTCCAAGACTATCCTTTCACATGTTTCTATTTCAGCTCTAATAACTCTGGCGGACACAGTACATGTATGTATTAAGCTGATGACATTTTGTTTTATTCAGGGCTCAGCAGGTGAATAAGGATGGATCTACGCGGCCTGTGGATGTACCCTTCTCAGTGCTGTATGCTAAGTCTGATGGTGAGGTGGAGGACAAGGAACGTGTAAGCACAGGCACCAAGTGGGGGCTCGAAATGTGGCTTCGTAATACTGCCGCCAGTAAGCCGTAGCAAGAGACATTACAGAAGTTCTGATTCTATGTTGAATAGTTCTGGATTTATGTTTTAAAAATTTACTTTTTTATTCAATTAACTCAATTAACGACTACAGGTAATCGCCACAATTGGTGTTCTTCCTTACAGGAGTCAAATGGAAGGTTGACTAATACTGGACAAACCTGTAGACGTACACGATTCATTTACACCTCGGGCCAAAACAAAATTAGGTGTGTTTCTGGTTACATGACCCGAAAACATAGGTAGGGAGGGAGGGGGGGGGGGGGGGGTTCTTTAACAATTCTTTTTATCCATTCCTTCAGTCAACATCAACATTGAAGACATAAATAGCGTAAAATTTTAAATTCTGCCATTCTTGTTATGGGACGCTTTTCACTATTTGAAAATCCGTTCGTTGTCTCTTTTTTTTTAAAAGATCTTTATTGTACTCAATGTTGTACATTGTTCTTCCGCACAATGTTGATCGTATATGCAAAACATCACATATATACAATACAGGTGTACAGTTTGAAGTGACATATCATCAAGTAGTATGATAAAATTATGGGTAATTACATAATGAAACATTGGTGAAAGTGAAACTTATCAAATGTCTAATCCGGCGGTCGTTGTTTACTAGCTCGTCGTTGTTGGGCGAGCGTTCAGGGAATGTGTTTTCAAATTAGGCATCTATGTCAGGATCAAGTGATCGAACAATACTTTTTGCTAATTTAGGTTACGAATGATTATTTAGTTTTTTTCTGACGTGTGTTTTGAACAAGTGTTTTAGAGTCAGTGGTTTGTATTTCGTGGCTTAGAGAGTTCCAGAATTGCGTCGCTCTGCAGAAAGGAGATCTTCTGTATTTTTCATTAGTTGGTTTTGGAATCATTATGTTGACGTTTGTTGATGTTCTTGTTCTTGGCGTTTCGCATCTATCATCTTTGACTATCAGTCCTATTCGTATCAGGCTTCGGAATATGCCCATCAGCAACATTAAGCGTCTGTCTTCAAACTGATCCATATTTATGGCTGTTTGTTTGTTTAAATGTCCTCTCGTTTTTCTCAATAGGTAGAGCTTCTTATTGATTTTTTTTTATTACACTCTAATGTATGCTTCTCGAAACTAAGATTTTCGTCAAAGTGAGCACAGAGGTAAATTCATGTTGTTTACTGCTGAGAGAACAATACCATTCATACAGATTGGGGCTTTTCTGATCGCAATGAGTTTCGTTTTGGTGCCATGGTACACGATTTTAGTTTTTTCTATATTTACAGTTAATCGATTTGCGGTGTACCATTCAAAACCAGCATTTAGGTCAGATTATAAAGCTTTTTCGGCTTCTTTTTTTTTATTCAATCATAGACATTTATACAAGACATATCATATTCGCCTATTGGCGTTCTTCCATATAATAGTCAAAAGAAACAAAAACATCATGACAGGACGAAATCACAAAGTACATACACTTCACAGAACAGTACAAATGACAAAATTACAAATACAAACTCATTTATCTGGAGATCTTATAATCTTCGTATTTATATAAACACCAGAACTCAGATTTGCAAAGATCTTATGATCTTTCTATTTATATAAACTCTTCAAGATCAATATTTACTATTTCCTCCTTTATCCTCGCCTTAAAGGTACTGCTTTTTGGCAAGTTTTGCGTACTAGACGATATCTTATTCCATAATTTTTCCCCCACCATTAGTGGGGACTTTCTGTATTTTTCCGTTAGTGGTCTTTTTGTTTTGATCCTCTTCTTGCACGACAAGAAGATTTTGCTATGGGAACTCACTATAACCAGGTCATCAGCATACATTAGGCATTTTGAGTTTGTGATTACATTTGGAAGGTCATTTACATAGACGATGAATAACAGCGGGCCGAGTATGGACCCTTGAGGGACACCAAAGCCAATAGATTTATCTTTAGATCTAAATCCAGCATATTCGGTGTAATTATGGCGATCGGATAAGTAGTTTTTTTAGCCATTCTAGAAGATTAGTCCCTAGACCAGCTTCAGATAATTTGTACAGGAGTAGATTATGATTAATACAATCGAACGCCTTTTTAATATCAATGTAGGCTGCTATAGGTATTTCTTGGTCATTTACGGCTTCGAAAAGCCATTTACTCAGGGTTAGTATAGCACCGCCGGTTCCTCTGTGTTTCCTAAAGCCAAATTGGAAGTGGTTGAAGAAGTTATTTCCTTCAAGAAATGTGTATATTGCATCATATACGATTTTTTCTAATATTTTGCCTATAACAGGAAGAACGCAAATTGGTCGCCAATTGGTTACTAGGCATGGATCACCTTGTTTGGGAAGGGGAGATATCCTACCATATTTCCATTTAGTAGGGAAAGTATTTTCGCTAACACATTGTTTCAGAAGTTGTTGAACCAGAGAGGATGATTTTAATAGTACTTCTTTGAGAAAAGAGCTTTTTACCCCATGTATTCCAGAAGACTTGTGTGATTTGATTGCTTGGATTGACTTAACCACTTTGCTTAATGTGATGGCTTCACTGTCTATCTCAAAATTTGCACTATTATTCCTGTTTACTGTCATAAGGTAGGTATTGTTGTCTAATTTTTGGTTTAAATCTCCTCTCGTTTTTCTCAATAGGTAGAGCTTGTTATTGATTTTTTTATTACACTTTAAGGTATGCTTCTCGAAACTAAGATTTTCGAAGGTAACATGTTTTGTTTTCCTTTTTCACCAAAATAATTTGGATGTCCAATCCATGACTAGAAATCTTAGCCATAACACAGATATATGATATTATATCGACAGATAGGCCCAAGTTTTGGCTTTCTAATAATGTTTTATTTATAAAGCTCGGCCTTTTATTCACGACACAACAACAAATTACATTTCTAGTTAACTCTGTGCTTATAGTTGTGAAGCCATGCTGCTGACCCAGGTAACGTATCACGCCTCGTTTTCGAATCTGATTCTGTGGCTGATTCCCGGAAAGCAGTGGCTAGCCACATGCAACCAGCGCAACCCGATTGCAGCGCCACGCTTATGTGCAAGTGGTGAATTCTAACATAACTGTGTCGACTTATGTTCGGTTTGAAATGCAGTGAGCCAGTGACATACGCATTATCAAATAAGTAAGGGTTGAATCCAATGCTACACAAAGAAATGACATTTATACCAAAGCTAATCCCCGAGTTGAATCTTATTTTAGTACACCAGTACTCCAATACTCCAATACGCCCTGTATGGAACGTATTTAGGTATAGAGTAGTTACAGAATCGAGCTTAATCGAGCTTAATTAGGCACTCTGAACAGTATGAACCCTGCCAATGTCCTGTATGGAACAATGTGCTAGGTTTCATACATACACATTATCAAATAAGTGAGGGCTGAAACCTATAATCATGGACATACAACTCTAAAGAAATGACATTTATACCAATGCTGTTCCTCAAGTTGAAACTCATTTCAGTACTCCAATACTCCAATACGCCCTCTATGGAACATATTTAGGTATAGAGCTGTTACAGGATCGAGCTTAATGGAGCTTAATCAGGCAATCTGAACAGTATGAACCCTGCCAATGTCCTGTATGGAACAATGTGCTGGGTTTCACTTGTTCGTTATTGGTCGATATGTACAATGGGATACTTCCTTTGCTTGTGCTATTACGAAAGGATACTCGGACAATTTATATCGAGATTATAAGTCTGGTACCATGGAGTCATTGAACCTGTACTTTTGCCAGTACACCCTGTATGGAACGTGCATGAATTTAGATTGGTTCAGGGAAATTGACTGTTTGTTCTCCAATCTGGTCTGGCTAATCTTCCTTGTCCTATGGAGAAAGGATTAGTATTTTCCACTATTTGTGTGCTCCTTTAACTTGGTTTTTCCAGCAGGCTTTTTCTAACTCCTCTGAAATTTTTTCTTGAGCTCTTTCTGTTGGATGTATGCCGTCTTGCAGTAAGTGAAATCGCGGAGCGTCAGTGCCTCCTCTATTCTTCGGTTGTATAGTATGGTCTATCCTCACGGTAATGAGGTTCAATGATCTGTTAAGGGAGTCTATTTCCCTCTTTAGTTCAATAATCGTTTCATAGATCCGTTCTTGCTGAAGGTCAAGTGTTGGATATACAAGCCCTATGTTTGCCAGAATCAAGGAAATGCTATAGAGACTGCAGAAGACGACACGGCAGCCCGGAGACACATTTCCCACTTTGTACAATAGGTATTGGTAATCAGCACGAATTTTTGGTACCGCGGTTCCATCCATTGTTATGTTAGAAGCGCTGATCTTTCCTGTTGCTTTGCACTTTCTTGTAACATCGTTAATGCCGGCAATGACGTAAATAGTGGTTACTTCTGGGTGGGAGATCACATAGTTGTAGATTTCCTGCATAACATCGAAAACCTTCCCTCCAGGGCAGACTAAGATGTTATGATATTCCTGTATAGACTTTGATAAGTAGACGTCTAACCCTCAGGCTCTTAGAGTCCCCTGCGATTAACAGAGCCATCTTTAGTAAGTCTGTTCTATTGGTTTTTCAGTCGAGTACGGATGTCCATAAGGAACTGACCAAGGGTGTTTGCGCCTTTGTATGTGCCTTTCTCATAGCATTTGTTGCCTAGACGTGCACCACCCCCCAGAACTTATCGTGTGTCGCTTCTATCAGTTGATAGTCTTTCGTGGCTAAAAGGATTTTAAGGATCAACCTTATCAGTTAACCAGGGACTATTATCTGGGACCTTGATTAGTTTGCCAAGTGTCTTACAGCTGAAAGGATCCTCAATCTCTAGTAATGCACAACCTATTGTTTCTTCTTTAAAAGACCTGCATTTCTAAAAAAATAAAAGCTTTCTTGAGAGTGGAGAAACAATAGTCTTTGTTTGTTTAAAAAAAAAATCTTTTTAGTTATTTTACATGTGGACATGTTGGATAGTGGGCAGGTAGCACCACTGAAAATAATCCCTGCGTTTGTTAATTTTTCCAGAACTACAGCGGCATTTGCGTTTCAATAATTAATGGACAGCAAGTGGCACTTTGAGCAAAGGTGGCACCAACAGTGGCAGTGATTATTTCAGTGTTTGATTTCCACTCACTGTTAGTGCCGCTGTGTTGCCACTGTTTACGAGAAGGTATACCTTCTTTTATTGATCAAAACAACATTTTCTATAAGACATTATAACATATATAAGTCGAACTATGCATACTGTAAAGGATTCTATGTGAATGTTTGACCTGTATATGTGGGAGACGGGGCTTGCTTACCTCACGGTAACACTACCACAATTAATCCGATTTCGAAAAAATCCCTCCCAGGTCCGCGTCCTGGTACCCTTCTCTTATTAGCAGGTGGACGGTTGGTCTTTAGGTTATGGCTATAGCCTACTGTAGTACACATGCTTGTAAAGTGATTTGGTGACCTGACCATATTTTTGTTTTTTATAGCTTACTAAGTACAGATAGGAATATGATTTCTGTTTTGGACAGAAGGTTTTATGGTAGTACAATGCCTCACAGTTTTTAAAATTAAGTATTTTGGAATGGATTTGAAAAAAAAACTGAATTCAGTTTGGCAGGGACTTTGGTAATCACAGGTCCATTTTTAAGAATTCCTTTATGGACATATTTCTACCCCTTAAACTGGTTGAATCATGATACTATATGCCCCATTTGAAAGAGAATAAAAGACAGTAGGTGCTAGGAAGTGGAATTTTCTAAGTAGATTCTATATTTACAGAGATTTTCAAGTATTTGTTGAAAGTGGGGGGGGGGGGGGGGATTTTCAGTGAAATGGGCATGCTCAAACAGATGTTTACTCAATATTGATTTATAGTGACCATTAGTGTAACATTTACCATCTCCATAAGTGGCACTGACAGTTGCTTACACACTAGGAAGTGTCATTATTTAGGTAAAATACATATTTGATGTGCTATTCATGTATTTCTTCTTAATCTCACAATGTGAGGGGGGGGGGGGGGGAGGCAGCAGGTGTATGAGTGGATGGTTCATTCAGGATATTTACACACAAATAGAAGTCAATATGGTTCATAACTTTGTTGTAGGAATCAATCAAGACCCAGTCAAATGATATTGGTTTGTAAAATTATTTGCAATATCATTTACTACCAGATATTAGCTTGACCTACTTTATTGGTGTACATAGAAACAAAGTTGTGTCCCCCACTTGGCTAGGGAGCATGCAGACAGGTCTGTGTGCACTCATCCATGAATGATCACTATGAAGCAAAACATTTTATATATAGGTAGCTAAATATATGTGTGCATTGAGCCATGACCTGCTGAGTTCACAGAGGAGTAGGGCTTTAAATATCACATCAATGCAGGCCCTTCCCTATAGATGCCTTCGCTCCCTCCCTCCCCTCCGCTCCCCTCCCTACACTCCTGGCCTGGGGGCTTCCTTGTTATCATGCTAATTAATTACTGGTAGATCTTTGAACCTTATTGAGCTTTGAATGCGTCCACCTGCTAATTTGGTCTTTAAAGGCCAATATTTCTATTTTCTAAATGCACACTTAGCTCTTGTTAGTTAAATATTAAAACTGGGGCCACCAGGGTTCACAGAACATATGTGCATTGAGGTGTGAACGTGCTACGTGGATATTTCACCAAAATAAAGGAAATTTTACAAAAATAGAAGAAATTCTATGTTTCTAAATGATATATAATATAATATAAAGTACGGCTGATGTTAGTGTAATATCTCTACTTTCAAATGAATCATCGAACCAATGTGTAAAAAATTCCTATATATACACAAAACCTGGATAATTGAACCTACTCAAATATCCACGTAGCACGTTTTTTGTAATAGGCTAACTTATCCACGCAGCATGTTTGCATATCATGAATTGGGAAAACATTTTAATTTTTTTAATTTTTGATCCTTTACAGGCGGGGGTAGTGGTTAATTAACCGTAAATATATCAGATACTATCAGATAAACTGAGAAACTCAATAACAATGATATTGTCGTTAAATCAAATGCAACTGTATCCATGTGGCAGGTATTATCCACGTTTGCATGCTAAGTACTGTATACTCTCCATTTTGGCACCAAAATTTTAATTTTCAACCTTAGATTTTCATTTTTATGGCAGTAGATTGTGGAATGAACAATCAGCCCTATTAAGGAATACCGAGGAGTATAAGTACTTCAAATCTTTAACAAAGAAAAAACTTCAGAAGAGCCTTGTGATGTTGTAAGATCCCTCATAGCATATATAAGGGCCAATATGGGTACTGTACTTCACCCAACCTTAATGAATTTTATCAGTAAACGAAATCTTGAATATTGACATTATATAACATTATATAACAGTATCAATATCTTTGTATCATAAGGTATATTCATAGTATATTTTGTTTATAAAACTCAATCATGATTTAGTGTACTACTGCTACCAGGGTAGGGCTAAGTCATGAAAATCAACTTTCTATAGTTGAGAATTAAGCCCCCTTTATTGTTTCCGAACATCATATGTATTGTGCAACGACCAATGAAAATTGTATATATTTTTAACAATAAAGAAATGATGAAAAAAATACTTGGGGAATATGTTTAGAATTCTTAAAACACACGTGTGGCCAATACATAGTCTTACATATACCATAATTCTATAAGACAAACAGGAAATATTGATAACATATTGCAATTTCTGTGTATCATATAGTACATCCACGTAGCATGTTAATCAGAAATACCAGAAATTAGGGTTAATCACTTGATCAAGTTGATAGCCCACAATTACAGTTTTTTTTATCATTATCAATAATTTTTTTTAATGAAATAGTATTTCCAACCACCACCTTGCCTTCTGTGATATTTGCATGTCCTTTTATATTTCCCACAATAAGTTTAGAACGTTAGAACAAAATATCCACGTAGCACAATTTCAATTTTCACCAACCTTTACTTTCGGGGCCATCCATAAAGTACGTACGCAGATTTTCCCAAATTTCTTACCCCCCCCCCCCCCCTTGGTGCGTACTTACTTTATGGATGGCCCCTTCCAACAATTTCTTAATTTTCTTTCAGATTTATCCAGATTTTTGAAAGAAATAATATTTCAACCCGAAATTCATAGGGAAAAATAGAAAAAAAACTGTGGTATGGAAACGAATTAGTTATTTACAGATAATAGGTTTTCTAGGCCATTTCTATGCTTGTTTTCGGTGATTTTTTCACCTATTCTGACCCCCTGGAGACCAAAATATTGATATTTGATCCATAAAACCTATACTCCCCCTTGAGCACTCATGGAGATCTATCCTTTAAACCAGAAAAAAATAACATGATACACGGAGACAATTTTAGAATCCTGGACTGGACTAAAATTGGACTTGCACTCATTCCATGAGAATAGACAAAGTTAAGGCAGCCTCTTCAATGGGGTATCTGTTAATAGCAGATCTCCCTTGTCGAATCTATTCTGGATTTCAATAAAAACCGGAATTTATTTCCTTGTGTTGTTATAAAAGTGTTGTGTGGTCCATAACTATCAAAAATGTCCATAACTATCAAAAATGACTTGGTATAAGACTTACGGACATTTGTCATGTCCATAACTATCAAAATGTCCATATTAAAGTATGATAAAATGTCCATAGCTATCAAATCCTGGTTAAACAAACGCGTTACCGCATTCGCGTTACTTAGAGTTGCTTAGTGTTACATTCTAACTGCGTTACGCTACCTAAGAATGGGTTATTTTTCTGTCCCGGTTACAACCTAACCAAGTTACCGTGTTACCGTTACCGCGTTACCGTGACGATTCTAACGCCATCTTCATGTTACCGTTAGCGCATTTCCGTTCTAACCCCATTACATTACTGTTCTAACCCCATTACACCGTACTGTTACCACGTTACCATTCTAGCCTAGTTAACGCGTTACTGTTACCGTGTTTCCATTCTAATCCGGTTACAGTGTTAACGTTCTAATCCCATTACTGCATTATCATTCTAACTGCATTACATCCTAAGCCCATAACCTCATTACATCATTACCATTACCATGTTACGGCTCTAACCATGTTACCGCATTACTACTTCTAACTGCGTTACCATTCTAACCCTGTTACCACGTTACAGTTCTAACTGCGTTACCCCAATCCTGGAACAGCGTTGCCGCGTTACCATTCTAACCATGTTACAATTCTAACCGTGTTACAGCATTACCATTCTAACCCTGTTACAGCGTTACCATTCTAACCCCGTTACCTCTTTTCTGCATTACCATGTTACCGTTCTAAGAGGCCTATTCCACCAACGCATCGCAGGGCCCAGCCGGGCGCCTTGTGGTCGCCTATTGGTGTCCAGCGGCAATAGCCGGCCCAAAGGTCCCGCCGGTGGCAATAATCTGCTTGGTGGAACACCTCATGACAGCTCTAGGCCCTTCACGGCCGGCCCCTGCCGGCCGCCGGCCTCTCCCCATGCCTCCAAAACCCCGACGCCGGACAGTATCGGCTGACCTGTTGGTGGTCGCCGGCCGCCGGCCGGGGCCGATACCGGGGCCATAGCCCATTTTGGAGGTGTTCCACCAAAATATAGTGATAACGACAGAGGAGGCCGGCCGGGTGGCCGGGCTTTATGAGCGCGACCTCCCCCGCAAAGCCCTGGCAGGGGAAAACCGATTCATTTGATTTTAAGCCCCCGGCAGGCCGGCCGGCGTGTCAAGAGCTACGCCGAAAGAAGCACGCCCGCGGGCTCTGCCGGGACCCGCGGCGAGGGAAAGCCGACAACACTGCGCGGCCGACACCGGCGATACCCGAAGCCGCGAACGGACATAGAAAATTCCGACACTTTCGGCAGAATTCTAGCACCATAGCGTGCCACACACATTCATAACATCAATCCTTATCTTTATTTACCTTCATTGTTTGATTTAACCTGTAATTCCGCTGTTATTTGACGTTTTCTGACCGTTCCCGTACAAATCCCGACATGCCGACACACTGCTGTGCTCGATACGCGACTTTCACGGTGTAAAGTTCGTCTATATATATCAAAGCAATGCGCGAGTGTATCTAAGGTAAGATTCACAGAGGAACTCAAGGAGTCGTGTGGTAGATTGTAGTACACAAGCAATAGACTGCCGAGGACAATCGGATCCTCTATTTTATTTAAAATAGAGAGAAGGGGGCGGTTCCTTGAGGGAGGGGCTTACTAGGTAGGCTGGCCTACACCTGAGGGAAGCCTCATTTTCAAGCTATCCAATTATCATCGAGGTGGGCCGCGGGTCCAAAGACCACGCGCCCGGGGCGGGTCCGGACCCGGGGCCCGAGTGGAGACCTTCCTCAAGTGCGGGCGAGTCCATTGAACCATCGGGTAGATACGATAGGCTAGGTATACAGGTTGGAGTGGTGCCTTGATAGTGGCGCCGATATCTTTGCTTTGAACCTAGCGGGACGAGGATCGTAGATTAAATTACAAGGGGGGTGGGTTTAATAATCAGCGCAGGTTCTCGAGTGATATCGATAGCCTGGCTTTGACCGTTAGCGGCGGCCATCTTGTTTTGCGGTTAATTTCGGAATAGGAGATATAGCAGCAGAGAGAAATATATATTTATATTTAATAAATCATTTTTAGGAGTGTTCTTCTTGGGTAGAAATATCCACCGAATTATATTAAGATGACCTCAGATCTTCACAGACGTCCCCGCCATTCTAGTTTGAAGTATATTTACAAATTATACAGAAAACTCAAATGATAATAAAGAAGATCGGAAGCCATGTTAATGTCTAACCCAACCGTCGGTACCCAAGCAGCGTGCCTCTGCTCAAGATCCCAGCGGGAAAAGTTAGTTCGTCAGTTCACCGTAGAGGGTGCCACAGGCAGCACTCTCTTTGGATTATTGACCAATCAGAACACGGGAAATTTTTCACTGCGGGGAACCCTTGCCGGAACCAGGAAGATGGGGAAGGAGACAGACATCGTACATTACACCGAAATCAACAAGGAAGTCATAATCACAATCTTGTACTTTAGGTAGGAATTAAATGGACATTCGTAGATATCGTAGGCGACAAGTTAGTAGCAAATTGATGCAAGATATACAGATCAAAATAAAAGTTGAGTGTCTATGGAGCGGTGTGTAGTGGCCACGTCGAAAAGTGGCACCCGACTGCGGTGGGTTCTGGACACACAGTGTCAGTTTAGTTTCAAAATGGTGAATAAGCCGCAGCATTGTCTCTTTGGCATTATTTGAATGATCCGGGAATAGTGTCTTTTCCTCATAGATGCACAGATTAAGATTTAATAGGTTGGCGCAGCACGCTCACTGATGTGTAACGGGGCGGTCACCCGTAGTGTTCTAATGTCTTTGGCCTCACAGGGCAACCGCCACCATCTTAGATTTGAAGAAATTTCACCATGGTTTAGTGAAAATATGTTGTTGTCGCTGCCGATTAATCCTGATTTCATCAAATTTTGTAGTCCTCGGGTAGGGGGGACATCATATCCAGCGTAGGGAGCGGGGTGCCCCGTGGCGTCGCCGAGTGCAGGGCCTAACTGGATCGGTGGCCCTGAGGTTACGTAGATCCTGGGGGCGTAGGCCCGCGATCATCAGAGGGTATGAAAAATAAGTGAAAAAAGAAAATACTAAGCACACTACCAAACAACGACGGTTCAAATACCTACAATAAAAAGTCATAACGAGCCGGATCGGGTAATTTCACGGCATGTTGTGAATTTTGGACAAGTCTACAAAATTTCGAACCCAGGCGAGCACACACAGTCAGTGTGAACGCCAAGTTGGTTATCACTTTCCTTGGTCGCATATCCGTTTCAGCGTTACGCTGGTACATAATTGGTGAAAAGCCGCTTAGGGCAAAAAAAGTGACAATATAGTTATAATGAGCCGTTTTAGGCTAAAACATGCAAAATTTTACAAGATTATGCCGTATAGGCGGGAATGATAGAAGAATAACAACATGCATGAAGTATCCATTAAAAGCCGGTCGTCACCGTTAATTTATGAATGGCAGTAGTATATGAAAATGTGAGTTTTTAGGACGAGCTCCTGATACGTAGTAACTTTATGCCTTAAATTCTAATAATTCAATGAATATATACAAAGTATTGTGGCCATTCAAACAAATAATATTACAAAATTCTCATGCAATAATATGAAATAATATGAAACAATATAATTTTTTCAGCATGGATCTGAGCACTTCCCTAAGGTTCAGACATCGCCATTCGTTACACTATGACTGCGGCCAGCACACAACTCCAACAACCTACAGGGTGATCAAGCCTGCACCACTCGCTACTTAGCCGGATGTTTGCCAACAGTCTTCCCATCAGATTTAATTACCCCAAGTGCCAAGGATAGTTGAGACAACCAGTGTGGCCTAAAACGTAATCTTAGGATACCTTCCAGTTTATTCCCAATTTATGGAAAAATTTAATAGGCATAAATCTTGCCTCAGGAATTTCTTTTCATCTTTTTCTGGTAATGTCTCCGGCCATTGCATACCTGGCCTATAGTAATTTTCATTCAATATCATAGCTTTTCAGACTCTAATGATCAACCCCTGTTCGTTTAAAGACAGCTTTGGGCAAATTCTTGCTATATTTAATAATTTTCTTTACTTGCACGAGGCTGGTATGCACTAGACGTTGGATATGAAATTTCGAATATTTATGCTACTAACCCAATCTGGTCTCAGGTCCACCTTGAACTAAACATGTACGCCATTCCAAATTGATAAAATCATAAAACAATATCTGGCCAATAGAATGGGAACCATCATTAACTAAGTGAATCATGTTATTAGTTTTAAGTTGTAAGTAGCGTAGAGCTTTGATTATAGTATTGTTGGTTCCTTATAATTATAATTAAATACGAATATTATAGTTAGGCAGGAGCTCGTCAGATAAATGTGAGAAAAACATGAAAAATTCTTAAAAATAGATGAAATTAATGATTAATTGTAAGTGTAGGGGACTTAATCAGGGTGATTGAGTATAGGGGGGCAGGCAAAACAGAGAGTGGTCTGAAATAGGTTGGAAGTTGCTTAAGAACTAGACTTAACTACAAACTCTTCCCCAACCAACCAAAATTTTGCATAGCTAAAATTTTAAGGGAAAATACTCCGGAATAGTTGTCAATAATTGTAAGGACCACTCTCTGAAAGGCGCCCAACCCCGAGCAGAATTAGTGCTGAGTAGATGAAGGTGAGTACACATTATTTGTTGGTCTTTGGGACCCAAAAATATATTTATAAATTCAGCGCGAGGGCAGGAGAAGGAGAACCGGGCGCTAGGCCCCCCACATCTTAAGCTTAGTGGGAAAAAGAAAAAACTTAATCCAAATTACTTGTATAAATTTTAGAAACCTGCAAAATCCCAAAAACTTATATAACACGTCTAAAGCAGAAAGCACATGACCATTATACCCATTGGTCAGAAATTCGTCTTAATTCCAAAATCTTATTACCGAAACAAATCCATAAACCATCACTTAATACTTCCGTCAACATTCAGCAACATCAGGCAATTCAGGCACTTTTTCTTAGCCAACGAATCTTTTACAGTCAACACAACCAAATGTCTCCCCCGAGTCCAGTGCTTAAAGAGAGTGGTAATGTGGCCACAAGAACCACCTCAGTGCAGCTGGACAAAGGACACCGTACGTCTTCGAACCGTACCAGCCTACGGACAACGGGAGGCATATTCCGCTTTTGTTCACAATCGTCTTCAATCGTCATTCAATAATCATAGTCCTTATTCCAAAAATAATTTTCGTCAGTCACAATTCCTATACAGAGGAATAGTGGGAGGGTTATCTACCCATATCCACGCAGCACAATGTTAAGAGAGTAGGGGTATTAGGGAATCTTAGGCAGGGGTGGAGTGGAAAAGAGCCACAGCAGCAATACAGAGCCGTTTCTCTGCTGCGATCGCGTCCTCCGTAGGCCGGGAGCGTAGGCGTTTGGCTTCCTCCGCCTCCATTGACCTCGTGAGAGAGCGAGTTACTCTGGTAAATTCACTTACAGGGGGAGGTAGGGAGCGTTTTACGGGTGCAGTGCGGGTGGAGAGGAGGGGTCCTCGGTTAGGGTTTGCTGGGGGAGGAAGGGGTAGGCGCAGGCGATTTGCCGGGATTTTTGGGGGAGTGGTAGGAGGAGCTTGGCGTTTGGTGAGGGTTCTGGTAGGGGGAGGGAAAGGATCAGGAGTCATGCTTACCATAGGGGGAAGGGGTGGAGGTGGGCGCGAGGCCGTAAAGGTATAGGTAGGATTGGTAGGGGGGATCAAGCTGCAAGATGGTGGGTTGGGTTCTACGCTAGGTAGTGGTGGTGGGGGTCTAGACGTATCTACTGGCGGGAGGGGAGGGGGATCGTCTCGGGGGAGGAAGATGGGAGGATGGAGAGGTGTGGTTGGGAGGGCGTTCCTTCGTTGGGTGCGGGTGAGGCGAGGGCGTAAGCTGCTCCAATCGAGATGCTCGTGAGCAATTCGCAGCTTATCGCGATTTAAATTTCGCCTTTTGTTGTTCGGACCTACCACCGTAACAACACTTCCCTGAATCCGAACTACGAGATGTCCGGGATCCCATCGTGGGTCTAGGGGTCCGGGCTCCGTCACTCGCACAAAGACACGATCCCCTACCTTCAGAGGGCCTGCGTTAGCACGATCTTGTAGGCGCTCGAGGTTCTTCTGACGAGCGATTTCCGCATTGGTATTTGCTTCTTTCAAGGCCTGGGAATGTTCATCAACTCTGAGGGCTATTCTCTCACCATCGGTCCCAAGTCGGCGGGACCGTAGGCGGGGGAAGGGACCAGGGGGGTGTCTGCCGAACATGAGGTAATAGGGGGAAAAGTTTGTGACGTCGCTGGGGGTAGTCCGGTGGGCGAGTAGAACATCTGCAAGGCGGTCCTCCCATTCGCTAGCGCGGGCATTGACCACCTTACGGAGCATATCCTTCAAAGAACGGTGGAATCGTTCAACCCGCCCATTAGATTGTGGGTGGTAGGGGGTGGTATGACGGACCTCGGTCCCGAGCTGCTGAAAATAGCCTACAACCATCGCATTCTTAAACTCGAGACCATTGTCAGAAATTACCACAGAGGGGGGACCATAGCGGGGAATATGATGGCGGGATAAAGCCAGGAAGACAGATTGGGCCGTTTTATCTGGGAGAGGATAACAATCAACATAACCAGTGGCATGGTCGATGATTGAGAGGAGAAAACGGTTCCCACTACTACTCAAGGGGAGGGGCCCCGTGAGGTCCATTCCAATGATTTCTCCAGGGTTTTCCACAAGTGGCATGGGCGTAGGCTTGGGACGCTCGACACGACCGCGATTAGCTCCGCAGGGGGCGCACTGTGTCAAAACGTCGTAAACCTGTCGTCTCATAGCCGGCCACTTGAAATGGTCGTGGAGTCGTCGTAGGGTCTTCCTCATACCCTGGTGGCAGACCTGTTGATGCGCGGTCTCTATCAGTGACTGGCGTAGGCCTGTAGGCACCACCAGGCGGGGGTAGGCCGGGAGTCCTGAGGGAGGCTCCAGGGTGAATAGTAGTCCATTACTTACCGTATAACCATCCACCCCTTCCTCTCCATAGAGGAACTCCGGCATTTGGCTCTGCAATTCACGTACTTCCTGCTCCTGGAGATTGTAGGCCGCAAACGGGACCGACAGTTCCTCTTCAACCGCCCACACACCGGCGACTTCACTAGGCAACTCAACTGGGCGTGCGGATTTCAACCGAGAAAGCATATCTGCCCATACGTTTTTGGTTCCAGCGAAATACACAATCGGGGCGGCATATTCGGCAAGCAATACCGCCCATCGCTGGACCCTCGTATTCTTCATTTCGGACAGAAAGAGGCTTTTCAGCGGTTTGTGGTCGCAGAGGATTTGAAAATCTGCGCCATAGAGGTACGGGCGTAGGCGCGTAAGCGCAAACACAATGGCGTAGGCCTCCTTCTCTATGACAGGGTAGCGGCCCTGAGTCTCCGTGAATTGACGGGACAAGAAGTGTACAGGTCTTTCAATTCCCTCGTCATCCTCCTGCACAAGAATAGCACCAAGACAATAGTCGGAAGCATCGGTGTATAGTTTATAGGGCTTCCGAGGGTCGGGATAGGCCAGCGTTACAGTATTAACGAGGGCGTCCCGTAGGCATTGCCAGGCATCGTGGCATTCCTGTGACCAGCTGAAGGGTACGTATTTCTTGGTCAGCTCTATGAGAGGGCGAACGATATCCGCATATCGTGGTATCAACTGACGATAATAGTTCGCCGACCCTAAGAGCCTACGCACAGCCTTAGCATCCGAGGGTGGTGCCATATCGCGGATGGCCTCGACCTTCTCGGGGTCAGAGGACACACCTTTGGCACTGACCACATAGCCTAACAATTTCACCTCGGAAACCCCGAAGTGGCACTTCGACTCCTTAACCACGAGGCCGTAGGTCCGTAGGGCTTCCAACACCGCATGGATGTGATCGTGATGCTCCTTCTCATTCCGGCTGAAGATCACAAGGTCATCAAGGTATACCATCACAAATTTCCTGAGCGGTGCCACCACCTTGTTCATCAATCGCTGGAAGGTGGCGGGCGCATTACAGAGGCCGAACTGCATGCGTCGGAATTGGAATAGGCCTCGATGGGTGGCCACCGCTGTCTTCTCCACGGCTTCGGGATGCATCGGCACCTGCCAATAGCCACTTTTCAGGTCGAGGGTTGAGAAAACCTTGGCGCCTCCCAGGTTATCGACTATATCCTGGATTCTCGGTAGGGGGTAGGCGTCCTTCCGGGTCACCGCGTTGAGGGCTCGGTAATCAACACAGAACCGGACCGAGCCATCTTTCTTGGGGACCAGAGTCAGGGGGGAAGCCCATGGAGAGGAGCTGGGTTCAATAATGCCCTCGACGAGCATCTTGTCCAACTCCCGGTCCACGACCTCGCGCTTTGCTAGTGGTAGACGATACGGCCGCTGGTTGATAGGCGGGTTATTTCCGGTCTCAATAGTCATGTAGACCTCAGAGGTGCAGGGGAGGGGCTTCCCGGGGATGGGGAATACCGAAGGGAACTGTTTCTTCCAATAATCCGCCTCCCACACAATCTGACCGATAAGGGCCTCGGGTTTCTGTGGGCAGCGTACCACATGTACATGGCTGCAGAACGTAACGGTCTTAGGGTCGGCCAGATAATCGATACAGGCCTCCCCGACCTCGAGGGCGTCATCGCCTAACAACAAATCGTGGGCAAGACCATCTACCACGTTGAAGACACAGTATTTTCCATAGATTGGGACTCGAAGGGAGCCCTGGACCGTGATCGCATGGCCAGTCAGGGATTTTAGCCGAGAGCCTACGCGCCTACGGGGGCCTACCAAGCCAGTGGCCGTGAGTTTATCAGCTGCAGTGGCCGAAATAAGAGAGCAACACGCACCTGAATCAACCAACGCTTGCATTGCCACGCCTCGTACCTCGAGGTCAATGCAAGGTCGACGATCAGATGCGCTCACTCGTTTCCCTGAACCGCAGCGACCCTGGTCTGGCTGTTGGCAGCTGCCTCAGCGGCTTCCCGGGCACGGACCTCCCGTCGGTTGCCTTCCAGGCCGGGACAAGCCGCGACATAGTGCCCGATCCGGCTGCAGAAAAGACAAGTTATACGAGCAGGATCACCACGGTGCCGGGACGAACCTTTGGGCCTGGGGGAAACCACAGGGTCGGGCAGATGCCGTTCCCAGTAGCGGACTATAGTTTCCGGGGTGAGAGCGTCCGGGGTCTCAGTCTCCGCAATCCGACCGGCCGCTTTCTCGGCCCCCAGCCAAGCATCAAAGTCAGAGAGGACGTAGACAGGAGTCATGGTGAAGGCAGCCAATGTTGGCGTCTCGGGGCAGACTCAGTGTACCTCGGGACCAACACAGGCACGATTCGGGGCCGACTCGGGACACCTCGGGGCCGACTCGGGACACCTCGGGGCCGACTCGGGACACCTCGGGGCCGACTCGGGACACCTCGGGGCCGACTCGGGACACCTCGGGGCCGACTCGGGACACCTCGGGGCCGACTCGGGACACCTCGGGGCCGACACGGGACACCTCGGGGCCGACTCGGGACACCTCGGGACCGACTCGGGA
The DNA here is from genome assembly GCA_950022655.1 of Alentia gelatinosa. Taxonomy (NCBI): domain Eukaryota; kingdom Metazoa; phylum Annelida; class Polychaeta; order Phyllodocida; family Polynoidae; genus Alentia; species Alentia gelatinosa. The sequence goes on from OX465583.1 coordinate 32,689,495, forward strand.
CACCTCGGGGCCGACTCGGAACCACTCGGGGCCGTCTCGGGACACCTCGGGGCCGACTCGGGACACCTCGGGGCCGACTCGGGACCACTTTAGAGCCGGCTCGGGACCACTTCGGGGCCGACTCGGGACACCTCGGGGCCGACCCGGGTCACCTCGGGGCCGACCCGGGACACCTCGGGGCCGACTCGGGACTATTCGGAGTGGCCTCGGGACTATTTCGGGGCGGCTCGGGACAACTCAGAGTCGACTCGGGGTCATTATCGGTGCCTCCCGACAACATGTACACATATGCTTCATAACGAGTCAATCAATATCAGGAACAATTAACAAAAATTTTGAATTCGTGGCCGCATGGTTTGGTCCCCACAGCGTTGCATGGGCCAAAGCTTACATATATTTCAAACGGATTTCAGGCCCGGGCAGGGGGATGTTCAGTCAACAGCACAGAAACAGCATGGAAACAGCACATGCATATCAATACAGTAATGCAGTAAATCATGCAGTCAATGATTTGGAATTCATAGTCCGAAACTGATTGAATTATACTATTAATGATACATAGATAACAGCATAATATCAAGATAAATACGTAGGTATCACAGCTAGAAATATGTGGGCTGTAGAACAGGGCGGTCATTGGTGGAATACGGCCAAGAAGGTAGGGGTAGATTCAACGTGAATGGTGTCAGGGCACCAAAGGGACTCGGAGGGGAATAGGGAGCTTACGGGCGGGGGTAGACAAGTCGGAGGGAATACGGGTTTCAGATATAACAATGACATGGTATCAACTGCTTTGGCCGTCAATCCGTGTGAATATGTTAACTTCAACATACCTGTAGTCGGGGCAGTCGCCATGTTGAATGTGTAGACTGTAGAATTGTAGATAGAGATAATTCCAATAATCTAAACCGAATAGGTTGATGTTTCAGTAATCTAAAAGGCGCGGTGGTCACCAGTTCTGCAGCAGAACGTTTTGAATAATAATTTCGAATCAGAATAAAGTCTCGTCGTGGTCGCCAGTTGTAAAGTTCGTCTATATATATCAAAGCAATGCGCGAGTGTATCTAAGGTAAGATTCACAGAGGAACTCAAGGAGTCGTGTGGTAGATTGTAGTACACAAGCAATAGACTGCCGAGGACAATCGGATCCTCTATTTTATTTAAAATAGAGAGAAGGGGGCGGTTCCTTGAGGGAGGGGCTTACTAGGTAGGCTGGCCTACACCTGAGGGAAGCCTCATTTTCAAGCTATCCAATTATCATCGAGGTGGGCCGCGGGTCCAAAGACCACGCGCCCGGGGCGGGTCCGGACCCGGGGCCCGAGTGGAGACCTTCCTCAAGTGCGGGCGAGTCCATTGAACCATCGGGTAGATACGATAGGCTAGGTATACAGGTTGGAGTGGTGCCTTGATAGTGGCGCCGATATCTTTGCTTTGAACCTAGCGGGACGAGGATCGTAGATTAAATTACAAGGGGGGTGGGTTTAATAATCAGCGCAGGTTCTCGAGTGATATCGATAGCCTGGCTTTGACCGTTAGCGGCGGCCATCTTGTTTTGCGGTTAATTTCGGAATAGGAGATATAGCAGCAGAGAGAAATATATATTTATATTTAATAAATCATTTTTAGGAGTGTTCTTCTTGGGTAGAAATATCCACCGAATTATATTAAGATGACCTCAGATCTTCACAACGGGTTCAGAGCGTCGTAGTGTATCGCCGCACGCCGTGCCGCCTATCGGATCGATAGAAAACCGCGGGATTGCGCGTTAGTGCCGCCAACGTCCACCAGACGGCAATAGCAAACCCGCTGCGGGTAACGCCGCGCCAGGTCCGGCCGGCTCTATTGGCGCTCACCGGGCGCCTTGTGTACGCCTATTGGTCGCCTTGTGGGGCCTTGGTGGAATAGCTCCTAGAATTAAGGGGTTTAGGGGCGGCCGGCCAGCTGGCCCCGGCGGCAAATGCCGGCTGGAAGGCAAAAACCCGCCTGCTGAGGGCCTTTTTGGTGGAATAGGCCTCTAATCACGTTACACCCAAACTACCTTAGTTTTACATGCTAAAACCTTAATGCTGTTACCATGTTACCATTCTTACTTGGTTACCGCCCTCAGTATCCGCCCCCTACCATTACCATGATAACTATTCTACCGCATTACTGCGTTACCGTTTCCATGGTAACATTATTACCCTTTTAGCTCTGATTACCACTTACTGCTACCAAGGGGTCATCCAGGATGGGTCACTCAGTATGGGTCATGGAGAAAGGGTCACTAAGCGTGTGTCATTCTGAATGGATCAGTTTCTCACTCAGAAAGGGTCACTAATTATGTATCACTCAGTATGGGTCATGCAGTATGGGTCACTCAAAAATGGTCATTCAGTATGTGTCACTTAAATGGGGTCAGTCAGAAAGGGTCGGTAAGTATGTGTAACTCAGAATGGGTCACTCAGCATAGATTACTCGGAAAGGGTTACTAAGTATGTGTAACTCACAATGGATCACCCAGAATGTCACTCAGAAAGGGTCACTCAGTATGTGTGACTCAGTATGGGTCACTCAGTATGTGTGACTCAAAAAGGGTCACTAAGTGTGGGTCCCTCAGAAAGGGTCACTAAGTATTTGTCGCTCCGAATGGATCACTCAGTATGTGTCACTCGAAAAGGGGTCACTCTGTATGTATCACTCAGTATGTGTCACTCATAATGGGTCACTCAAAATGGGTCGTCAAGTATGTGTCACTCAGAATGGGTAAGTAAGTTGTGCTACTTAAAATGACACATACTGAGTGAACCCCATTTGAGTGACCCTTGCTGGGTGACCCCTTTTTGAGTGACCCATAGTGAGTTGCCCTTTCTTAGTGACATACTGATTGACTAGGTACTGATGATTGAGGACTGGTGAGTACTGGTAACAACTGGTAAGTGAGCGCTGGTGAGTGAAAACTGGTGAGCACTGTTAAGTGAGGTCTGTTGAGTCAGGACTGTTGAGTCAGGACTAGTGAGTGAGTACTGGGGAGGACTGTTAAATGAGGACTGGTGAGTACTCACATGTGGGTGTCACTCACATCTTGATCCATTCTGAGTAACACAATCTCAGTGACCCTTTCTGAGTGACACATACTGAGTGACTAGGTACTGGTGAGTGATGAGGTACTGAGGAGTGACGACTGGTGAGGTAGAATGGGTAGAATGTTGACATGGTAATGGTGACATTGAAATGCAGTAACAAGGTTAGGAAAGTAATGCGGTAAGTGTAACATGGCAGCAAGTTTAGAAGTTTGGAATGGTAACACAGTAACGGTACTGCAGTAACAGGATTAGAATGGTAACGTGGCAACAAGGTTATATTGGTATTGTGATAATGGTAACATGCTTATCTGGTTTGAATGATAAAGTGGTAATGGTAGCACAGTAATGAGGTAATGCGGCAATGGTAATGCAGTAAAAGCGTTAGGATGGTAATGCAGTAACAAGGTTAGAATGGTAACATGGTAAGGAGATTAGAATAGTAATGTGGTAATGGTAACCAGTTTAAGAGGGGGTAACGCGGTAACAGGGTTAGGCGGGTAATGCGGTAATTGTAACATGTTAACATGGTTAGAATGGTAAAGTGGTAACGGTGATACAGTAATATGATTAATGGTAATGCAGCAAAAGCGTTAGGATGTTAGCACCGATAGAATGCTGATGCAATAATGAGGTTAAAACGGTAACACGGTACCGGTTACGAGCTTAGAATGGTAACGTGGTAATGGTAACAAGGTTAAACGGTAATGTGGTACTCCTAACATGGTAACCGGGTTAGGAGGGTTAACATGGTAACAGGGTTAGGATGGTAATGCGGTAATTGTAACACGGTAACATAGTTAGAATGGTAACATGGTAATGGTAACAAGTTGACAAGGTTAGAATGCTAATGCAATAACGGTAACATGGTAACCGGGTTAAAATAGCTATGCAATACTGGTGTTGAATGGTGACACTGTTAGAATTGTAATGCGCTTACCGAGTTAAAATGGTAATGAGGTAATGCAGTAATGGTAACAGGATTAAGAAGTAATGCCGTCAGAACGATAACACAGTAATGAAGTTAGAATGGTATCATGGTAAAAATAACATGGTAAAGGGTTAATATCCCATCACCCATCCACATCCACCAACAATCACACCTACGCCCACCAACCCACTCCTACTTACACCTACCAATATATTAAAGATCAACACCAACACCTATGCCCACCAACACCAAAAGTCACACCTACCAACATCAACACTTACCAACACCAACACCTTCACCCACCAATACTCACAATTACCAACACCCATGAACGCCAACATTCACACAGTCCTGACAGAGTGAGGTGTGGATGTAGCACAGAGTAGGTTGTAGGTGTAGGACAGAGAAGGGTATGGGAGTACGACTGAATGGGAACTAAGTGCATGCCATAGCGTGGGCATAGGACAGAGTAGGGTGTGGATACAGGACAGAGTGGTGTGGGATTAGGACAGAGTGAGGTGTGGGTGTAGAACAAAGTGAAGTGCAGTTTTCTGCTAACTCCTGAAGGTTAAGCACAAAACATTCAACGGATTCTCCTACTTGTTGGGTACACTGGTAAATCTTTGTCATCTCATGAATGGTGTTTTTCTTGGGGATGAAATAAGTGAATTTATCGATTACTACATCATAATCATCTTTTGGGTCAAGTGGATTAGGCTGAGCTTTGGTCGGGGCAGGCGGAGGATCGAACATGAAGGACTCTACCCATCGCGTAAATAAGTGACGCAACTTTAATTTCACCGTCATCCCCCAGATACACTGTAGGAGGCGCCCTGGTGCTGGCTAACAGATGCCTCAAGGCATCACCTTGCATGAATGGCTTAAATTATAGCTGCTTGGTAATAACATGCCATGACGATGATGAATGACTGCCCTCACTCGAAAAACTCCTTATGCTCCATATGTGGGCGCCAAATATGGATGTATTCAAATGGAAACATATAGCCTGCATGTGCATCTTTGCTGTGGTGTATAGATTGATAAGGAACCGTTCATTATTTACGGCAGGGGGGATGAGCTATTGCAGGGGGGCAGTTTATATGAGGGCATTTGCCGGGGGGGGGGGGGGGGCAATTTATTTAGAGGTATTTGCTTGGGAGGCATTTTATGTAGAGGTATTTGCTGGGGGGGGGGGGGGGAAGGCATTTTCATTTCACGGTATTTGCCTGGGTGGGCATTTCATTTCGGAGTGTTTGCCTAGGGGGTGTTTCAATTTCAATGATTTATATTTTTGTGATTCACTCACATAGATTCTAGAACTGTGTATTTTGGATAATCCATACAATTTAGAGGCCAATAGCGTCTGATCTCTTCTAGCAGAATTAAGAAATTTACATATATATAAGTATGATGATTGTGGCAGAGAAGATAATAAGTGAGGTACTATAACACCTGGCAGTGCCAGGTATATGGAGTGGGGGCTCATCATACTAAGACTTTGCAACATCTTCTGTGGCATTCTATGGTGATAATTACGGCTATCTGGTCTCTGTACCGCATGTTTATAGTACACAGACCAACAGCATATGAGGAAAGATAGTGCCAACTGACATTGTGTGGTCACTGTTTGCAGTGCTCTTACAAAAACTGGTTTGATCTTCATTAATTCAGTTGGCAGTATTGGCTTGATTGTAAATGGTTACAAAAGCTAGGTGAACATTCACCTGCTATCTGTAATAGACTGCATTCATGATGGCATTCTACCTGCCAAGCTCTGCCTGTGCTCTGGTGCCAAATATTGGAATATCCTTTCCTGGGTGTGGCAATCGGTAATCTCAAAAATGCCTGCTGAATATTTAACTGTATTTTGACATTTCAAAAGATGTATCAATGGGAGAAATTCTCCGGATTGAGCTCATTAGAATTGTCGTACTTTCAAATAAAAAGACCAACTTGATACAGTTATTGGGATTAAGTGAAAGGTTGACACCAATGTTATGAAAGTCAAGATGGGTTTCCCTTTAGTCTTGGATTTTTGTGAGACTGGCATACCTCCCGATGGTAATGAGGGTCCCCTAGTCTCATTGGTGTGATCTTTTACACATTCACATTGGAAAAGTCCCTGCACCAGTGACAAAGTACCCTGCACTGGGTGCTAGCCACAGGCACTTGATACTCAAGCAAGGCATTCACATGGGAAAAAGCTGCATGTTTAAGGTTGCATGTCTGAGACTATGTACTGGATGTGCCCTTCCATATGCTGCATGGAGTTGTCCCCCTGCATTAACTGCCATATAAGGAATAGAGTAGACCCAGTAGCCAATGACTGCACTCAGAGCAAACCACAACCTTCACCCTGACCTCCTTACATGATATTTATAGCGCATTTGGACGGTTATACAGTCTATAATCCCTGGCCCAATCTGGAAAAGAGGCTTATTTAAGGAGTTGGCTGCCCCCCCCCCCCCCCCCTGGAAACATTTGTTTTATTGTTTTATCTTGTAGATCCATCCTTCTAGCTAATATTTCCACTTGTTGTCTCTCTGGCAAGTGGTCAGATTACCATGACAACAGCTGTTGAAGAGACCTCTCGTCAAAATGCCTGAACGCCTATAATTCTGAGTGCTGAAAACCATTACTACGTTCTGTGATCTTTTAAATATTACAATGACTCATCAGATTGAACTTTGGTATTGGACTCCATAGTCTGGTCCGTTGTGGACTCAGTACAGTAAACAGAATCAAAATATGTCTTCTCAGTGGCCTACAGCAGCCTTTTTTATGTGTGTACTATTAATGTCCCCTTTACACATCTGCAATTTTCCACATATTTGTTTCTTATGTAATTTAAAAACTATATCATCTTTTCATATGCAGTTTCTTGCTATCTAACCATATTGTAGTATCCCTAAGGAACATTTTCATGTATTTTAAGGGTTTTGCTATAGGCGTTCAGGCATTTTGACGAGAGGTCTCTTCAACAGCTGTTGTCATGGTAATCCGACCACTTGCCAGAGCGATAACAAGTGGAAATGTTAACTAGAAGGAGAGATCTACACGATAAAACCATTTTCTTTCAAGAATGGGAAAGCTCAATTCTAGTATTCTGCACAGATTTTTGCACAGAGGGGAAATTATCGGAGATGTAAAGTACACCAGTCTCAAGTACATGAGTCTCTCTATGTGAATCACACTTTACTTAAAACTAGAAAGCAGCAGACTTGCTAAGCCACAATGTGAAAGTGGTGCCTTGCAGAGTTTTGTATATTTGACAACAAAACACCAGGGAACTATCACTAATGATGTAAAAACTAATAAATATTCACAATCTTTTAAAAACTTCAAATATATGAAAAACAAACCAGGACTATTTTCTGAACAAGAAAACTGCAATGATTTTAGAGTTTGTAGGTAGTGCTTAAATATGCTAAGACTACCAAAGGCAATACTGCTGTTAGGAGATTTCTCCATGACCTTATGCGGTGCAGCTCCACTGTATTAGTATCTAATTCAGCTCAATGGTCAATTTCAGGTGAGCACCGTGCAATGTAGCTTGGCACATGCAAGTTTTCTTTTTGGTGCCTCAACTGTCTCAATAGAACACCCCCTTATAGATAGGTCTCAAATCAGCAGGTACATAACCTCCCATGCCAGCATGTCCTGACAGGCTAAAGGTTCACTTCCTAGATGGTGGATATCTAGTCCTATAACTATGATATCCAGTTTGCAGCCATTGCTCTTAAACCATCATTAACGGTCCACATTTCTCAAGGGCCAGATAGCTGTGTTTTAGAGAATTCAATTGTAGAAGTTTAAAATTTGTACGCCAGAGTTCATCTGGTTGTATTTACTGAACATTACTATGTACGTTTACATGTGCATATGAGAAAGAATTGATTTAAGGCTATTTCCGAGGGGGGGGGGCGCTTTATTTTGAGGTATTTCCGAGGGGGATTCTTTTTAGAGGATTCGCCAAGCAAAACCCACACACTCCCTGCCAAAAATAATGAATGCTCCCTAAACCGCACTTTTCATGCTGTTACGGAGGTGATATGTTAGGGTTTAACTCATATTCATATACTCATGATTAAGCCGGGGTAGCGGCACGTTTCTTTTAGGGGGCTTGGCAGGCACAAAATGCCCTAAAAAGTTACCCTGAGACTATGTTGCTTCTAAGAGATGGGAGTTAAGTAACAGCCAAGGGTAGTTGCTGTTTTACCGTTCAGTGTGGCCTCATGGTGGTGTTGCATAGCAACGCTGACCTGCCGCCTCTGCACTTGATACACTGGCAACCAGGGCCCTGTTTTTCAGTTGAGACGATCTTAAGTTGAGACCCTTTGAGGGCCAAAGTGTTTTTCAGTTGAGATGATCTTAGGGGATCTCAAGTTGAGATTAAGATAAGACCATTTGGGATGCTTTGGGTGTTTTTCAGTTGAGACGATCTCAGGTGATCTCAGGGGATCTCAAGTGAAAGGATCTCAACTTCAGTCTCAACTTGAGACCAGTTGATACTTGTCTTAATTTTTTATTCAGTGCTTAAACTTTGTCTAATTAGAAGATATTTAAAGCAAAGCGATCTAATGACCTGGGCCCTGTTTTTTAGTCACGACATCGCAAGTCTACAATCAGCTGAGATCGGATCAAGATTTTACGCGTGTTTTCAAGACACAAGATGGCGGGTGTGCTATAGACACGGTCATAAGTTGAATCGAACTATCTTGGCGAGATGTATCGGAAGTTAAGACAAGTATAGAACTGTCTTAGGTTCTATAATACGTCACTGTGGATTTCCTGTGCTTCCCATGCGATTTAAGCTATGAAACTTTAACATGAGTAAGGGCTACATATAACCTATAATCGTTTCAAATATGAAGAAGAACGGCCGCACCGTTCTGAAGTTATCGGCGATTGAATTTGAAACATTGGGCTATCGTTCGGATATCGTACACGCACTCTCCAAGCAGATCTTTCGCGGTATAGCACGCCAAATCTCTGTAGGGAGAGTGAAGTAAGCGCAGTCGATGTCAAGGTCGCCGCATAAATTAGATCACGTGATAGGGTTATACTGGCCACCAGAGCAGTATTTGCTATGACGAAATTAAAACACCGATAACTTCGGAACGGTGCGGCCGTTTTTCTTCATATTTGGTACGATTATAGGTTATATGTATACCTTACTCGTGTTAAAATTTCATCGCTTAATTCCTACGGGAAGTTAAGTTCCGCATTTGTTACGACATGTCCAGAGTGGTCTTAGACATACGACACTTAGGGTCACATTTTCCGGTCCAGTGGCCACCGAGTGTCATGACTATAACACACCTTTCACCTCCCTAAGTGTCGTATCTCCACTAAGTGTCGTATCTGCTCTACGATCGTATCTCTCTAGCACACTTACGGCAGATATGTGTCATAAGTTACGAATGTCGTGACTAAAAAACAGGGCCCTGGCAAAGCTATATACCAATTTTCAAATTATTCTTTTGCTTATTATGACCATGAGAAACATTTGAAAAGATAGTGAAAAAGTGCAGTCACTGCACCACTCGGGCCGCATGTGAAATTCTTACAGGTATGCTCGAAAAACGGTCTCAACTTGAGATCAGTCTCAACTTGAGATCGGTCTCAACTTGAGATCGGTTCGCAAAAGGTATCATAAGGGACAAAAACAATAGGTGATTTAGAGGTAATTTTTAGACCTAAGCTGGGCCTTGTTTTTTAGTCACGACCATCGTTATAGGCGACATGTTTTTGCTGCCAGTGTACTATAGACACGACATTTTAGGGGGTCGGCCATTCATCGCAGCCCTACGACACTTAGGGCGGTGTGAGGTGTGCTATAGTCACGACAAATGTAAGGTCACGTGGGTAAATTTGACTCCCAAACTGTCGTAGCTCTAAGACATCTATAGACATGTCGTACAGAATGCGCAACTTCACTTCCCGTGAGAATTAAGCAATGAAATTTTCACACGAGTAAGGTATATATATAAACTATAATCGTGCCAAATATGAAGAAAAACGGCCGTAGCGTTCCGAAGATATCACAGTTTTAATTTGGTCTTAGCAAATACTGCTCTGGTGGCCAGTCTACCCCTACCACCACGTGATCTAATTTATGCGGCGACCTTGACATCGACTGCGCTTACTTCACTCTCCCAGCAGAGATTCCGCGCGCTATACAGCGAAAGATCTGCTAGGAGAGTGCGTGTACGATATCCGATCGATAGCTCAATGTTACATATTCAAACCCCGATATTTTCATAACGGTACGGCCGTTCTTCTTCATATTTGGTACGATTATTGGTTATATGTATCCCTTACTCGTGTTAAAATTTCATGGCTTAATTCCGTCGGGAAGTGGATAAATCATCTATATATGCACAGTGATGTGTTGTAGAACCTAAGACAGTTCTATACTTGTCGTGACGGCCGACACTTTTAGCGGCGATCGTCCGTGGCGCGCTACGACACCGTCTATAAAACACCGGCCATCTTGTGTCGGCCAAAAAGGTCGTAGATCGGCCTTGCGATCGTAGGCCTGCGACACTCACAAATGTCGTGACTGAAAAACAGGGCCCTGGTTACCCACAGGAAGATCACTATAGAACTTGAGATCACTCTACACAGAGGGTTAGGGATCTCAACTTGAGATCCTTGGAGTTGAGATCCCCTAAGATCGGGGTCCTGTTTTTTATTCACGACATCGGAAGTATACGATCAGCTGAGATCGTAAAGAGAATGCACGTCATTTTCTACGAAAAAAGATGGCGGGTGTGCTATAGACGATGTCGTAGGACGAAATATACGATCGCGGGGATACGTGTCTGAAGTTACGACAAGTATAGAACTGTCTTAGGTTCTATACAACGTCACTGTAGATTCCCTGTGCTTCCCATACGAATTAAGCAATGAAATTTTAACACAAGTAAGGGATATATGTAACCTATAATCATACCACATATGAAGAAGATCAGCCTCTTCGTTCCGAAGTTATCGGCGTTTAAATTTCAACATAGCAATCGTCTGCTTTGGTGGCCAGTCACCCTCCCACCTCCCGATAGGCAGTCAATGTCAAGGTCGCTGCATAAATTAGCGGAGGTGTCGGGAAAAATACACTGGCCTCCAGAGCAGACGATTGCTATGACGAAATTCAAATGCAGATAACTTCGGAACGGTGAGACCGATCTTCTTCATATTTAGTACGATTATAGGTTATATGTATACCTTACTCATGTTAAAATTTCATTGCTTAATTTTCAAAGGGAAGTGAAGTTGCGCATTTGGTACGACATGTCCAGAGTGGTCTTAGACATACGACACTTATAGCCCCCGTTTCCGCTCCATTGGCCACCGACCGACTTAGCTCCCTAAGTGTCATATCTCATTAAGTGTCGTACCCACTCTATGATCGTAGCTCTCTAGCACACAGACGGCAGATACGTGTCATAAGTTACGAATGTCGTGACTAAAAAACAGGGCCCGGCTGTGTAGACTTGAGACAACGTCTGAAAAACACTTTCCACCATTGATCTCAAAGTCGGTCTCAGGATCTCAGATCGATCTTAGCGGATCTCAGGTTGAGATCCTCTCAACTGAAAAACAAACCCCAGAGCTACACAAAGTTAGCTCTGGTCAGGTTAAATAAGCGGCCGCCTTGACCCAGTAGCAGGAACTGTTTATTACTCTCCTACCAAATTTTTCGTACTGCTTGGAGATTGTGTAAAGTGATAACCTCGAGGCCAATTTACCATTTTTATATTTCTTTTTGTATGTAGTTTAAGAATAGAACAGAACCACCATAAAGCTGGATTTCATTATCAATTTGTAAAGCTATGAATTTTATCTATTAAGTATTTCTGCCCTTAGAGCTTTCATAGAACAAAACTACCTGGGTCGAACCGCACCCCGACTGATCCCATGTGTGATTTAACCCGACCAACCCTCTATAGGGAGCCAAAGTGAACCCACTGAAACCACAGATATCCGTTTACAAAACCCCATTTCCGGTGGCCAGTAAGAACGAGGCTTAGTGCTAAACCTATGGGGGTTTGAGGCTAGATTTTTGTTTTTTGTCTCTTTTGTTACTTTTGGAGTGTAGTTTATTACTATTGTCTCTGAATAACTCTGTCTCGAAGCTATGATGACAGTTGTTCAGTTCAGCAAAAATATGGATCTAAAAGATTGGAGAATGAGACATATAATCTCGAACCTACATAGTCAAAGTACTGAGTGCCTATATCCGGAAATGGTATTTTGTGACCGGCTATCTGTGGTTGCAACGGGTTCAATTTGGCTCCCTATATCGTAGAAGGGGTTGGTTGCCAAACCATGCGCTTGATTGCTTCCACACAACACAGAAGATTACGTTGCCAGGTATGTGTTTTATAGTTAACCCTGCACTGTATCTAGGAGCCTCACTTCCGACCATGCGGAAAAAGGTCTATCCCTAATAATGCTTACCCCTGCTGCCATTTGGATTTGTATTTTTACTTGGCCATTCTAGAAAACAGACCCGAGTTCGATACGATTCCATCTGTTTGAGCTCAGGCCTATCCTTTCGGTTGTGTTGATGTTGCCACTGCAGTGGTGTTATGTTTAGCGTCAGAGGCATGATGGCAGCTTCCATGTCTGAACAACTATATGCAGCATACAAGATATAACATTCTTCAAATATACTCTCTATTAAAGCTCTGCAAGTGCTCAGTACCAGTATCCGTTGGCCAGTACCCATTCAATTGGTTCGATTTCTTTGGTCATTAACCCATTTAATGTCCTTGAAATACACCTTTATTATCATCAACTTCACCCCCAAACTCATATCCTCTTAATCCCAGGAGGTATTTATGTATGGTAAACATGTCTCCTTGATACTGTAATTGATAGTATCATTCATAGGTAACAAGATCATTAAGGAGCTAGACGAGAATCTTGAAGATAGTTTATCAGTTTGATATCTCTAAGATCCTTGTGTGCTTTCTGCCAACAATGGGATCAATACGGTCTGAAGTCCTAAAGTCTCCTGACGAAACGTTGTGTTATTAAATACCTTCACCAATCACTCATCCCATCAGATTGTCTGTATCTCATCAGCCCTCATCAATAAATGATCGAACTGGAACGAGTTTTTTTTTGTGTGGCCTACAGTCAACTTACTACGTACCTTAAATATTTACTTATGGCTGTATAAGTATCACTCATGACAGCAGAGACCAAAGGTGAACAAAACAAACATCGGTGTTTGTAGAATAAGGAGCACATGTACTTTGTGTCACGTTGTTTATTGACAATGAATACAGTTCATAAATACCTCATCTTATCCATCGTTTCAATATTTACAGCATAGCTCTCAGCCGATTGGCTGGTTTTTGTAGACAGCCGATTATCACCCTATGTAGCATATCGAATGAGATCCTTTGCATCATCTGTCACAAAATAGGACTTTGTTTGCAGATACATAATAGCCTCTTCCATTTCAATCGATTTTTTCTCCATTTAAATTCTGTGTTTGATTTAATCATAATTGTTTTATTTAATCTTCTGAATTCCTTATGTGTAGGAGTCGACCTGGTTATAAGTGGTAGCAGTTTCCATAACGTATTCTCAAAGTACTCTATACTTCGCAGATTATCTAATGCTTGTTCTGTGGGCGATTAAATTGTTTTTCCTGTTAAACTGTGGGCACTACGTCTAAGTTTGCATGAAGACAAGCACAGATACTTATTTTGCGCCTTCTGGAGTTTCTGCAGCATATAGTTTGCACTTTCAATATAGAGAATATCATAATATATAATCTAGATATGGTACAATGGCTGTCTAAACATTAATGATCGCCCAGGGGGACACAGTTTTCCGAACACCGATCAGTCAAAAAAAGGTCCCCCCCCCCATGGGAATACAAAAAAAAAATTTGGTCTCCCCCTTAGAATGCCCCTCAAAAAAAGTCCCCCCCCCCCCCCATCGGAATAGGGTAAAAGCACAGAGGAGGCTAAACTGATGTGGCATTTTTTCCATAAGGCTTTCCTTCTTTGCTCTAGAACAAACACAGCTACATTCAGTCATTTGTCAAATTTTAACCAGTCTAGGTGGCTAGGTCGTAGGGGGCCTAGTGGCGTTCACCTCAAGCATGGTAGGAAATGGGTTCTAACCCCGGTTGGGTTATACCAAATACAGGTACTTACACGAAAATAGTACCCACTGCTCATTTGGCTTGACACCTGCTATTAGCATGAGAAGTAAAGGGCTAGGGCCAGAGTGGGCCCACCAAATTTGGTGATTGCACACATTATTCACTTCATAAAAATTGCTTACAAATGAAAATAAAAGAAACAAGTAGCAAATAAACATCTGTTGTTGACGGAACAGCACAGATATGTTTCATGAGCTGTTAGGAAGAGAGTGTCTGCCAGATATATTTAAAAGAGGAAAATATATTTTTTCACATTATACGTGTGGATATTAATCAATATCGTCTTCTGTTTCCCATTATTCTAATTATGAAACATCAGAATTAGGTAGATCACCTAGATATATAATTGCACCGTAGTGGGGGTGTAATTATTGACCCTTTAGTATGTAACAAAGTACATACACAAGTTCCAGGTTCATTGTAGATGTTTAATAGTTGTACTTCTTCGTTGTGTTACATTGTAGAGGGTTCTGTGAGAGGCAGCACAGGGCAGCTATCAGTGCCCTGCCTGTTCCTCTCCCGTGGCCGGCTGGTGTTCGACTCCTCCCTGGATAAGGGATGCGACTCTCTTTATAGGAGGCACATTCCACAATCTCCAGTCGTAGTCACACTCTCCACACATATTACACATTTTAATGGCGCACTGTGTTACAGTGTCACGCCCCTTAAAAGATTTTGACTTATATATATCGACAAAATCTTTTAACAAATGCTACAAACTTTAACAACACAGTGAATATATATATAGTACATGTGATTAATATAGATAAATACAGGTAAACATGCAAGGATATATAATGTGCGCACTTTTAGGAACACCATGCAAACTCCTATTCACATAACGTTGTCTTGACTGCACCTTAGAGTAACACTGCACAAACCATCATTTGTATTGTAGTGTCCCCAAAGTCACACAACTCATGAATGATTCAGTTCATAGTTGTAATATTCTCAATGTCACACAACTCATGAACCATCTAGTTCATAGTCGTTATAGCCTCCGATAGCACATATGTCCATGTACTTCCTCAGACTACTTATCTCTCCGAGATAGTTTCATAGTAGTCCAGGTTGAGGTTTCATTATAGACTGGAGTTGGCTATCGCTAACTCATAGTCCCGAGGTTGAAGTACTTCGAGTCCAACCTCCACACAAATTTCACTCGATGAGTGAGTAGGGCTTTTGAGTTCACTTGCAGCAGTAGTATGAGCACTAAACACCCTCCGAGCACCAGTTTTTATTTGAGCACCAAAACCAATGTCACCATTATTAAAGTCACCATTTCCGCTGACTTAAAAGGCTGTTTTTTTGTTGTTGTTTCTTTGCATGGTAGATTTGTGGTTATTGCAGGAGACGTTGACGATGGTCTGAAATACAACTTGATGTCCTGACCTATAAAACATAAAATGTAAAACACTGTTTCTAATGGAAAACCAAATACAGTATTCCTTTTCCAGAACAACACAATTATTAACATGAGTACAAATGATACTTGCAGCCTTTAACATATCAATGATGCCAAAACAGTCGATAGGTCTTCAACCTTGCCTTGTTTTTCTGACCTTACAGATTTCATTTTGTTCATTCCCTATAATTGGTTTACTTTAGCTTTGCCCATTATTCATTATGAGCTATCCATCTCTAAGCTCTCTGCCCTGCTCTGTTTTTCTTCTGTTTTGTTGCTCATCTATCCTGTTTTCTGTCCCATCAACTTGCCCTAAATCTAGAGTAGGTTCTGTTCTGCCTACTACACTGCTTCACTTGACCAGTAGCCAGTTAAAGCTCTGATTATTCTAGAGGAGGTTCATACTGATCTCTCAGACGCTCTTGCAGCCTAGCAAGAGAATTCGTCTTCACATTTAAAGGACTCGTCTGAGGAGAGCATGTCTCCCATACTGTCACAACTAGGAGGTGGTCCCGCTAGTTCCATTAAACGAACCGAACATTCGTTCTCATTGAATGGGTAGCTCCCATTCAACATCTTAATTCTATTTCATCTTTGTTTTTGTTTTGTGAAGGTGCGTCATGTGCACCTTTTGCTGTGCACCTGTCATGACATTCCATATGACATGATCAACAGGTATGACTTGCTCCACCACTTGATAACTAATTTGTTTATTCTGTGATTATTGAACAAACACGCTGAATCTTCTTCTCTGAAGTCCACTTCATCAATTCTTTATCATGATTCTCTCGATTCTTTACCAACTCAGGTCTTGTTCTAAGTCCATAGCTGTATATTCCACTAACACAAAGCAGCCTTTAAAGCCATGTGCTTTGACTTCTTTTAACAAATCATTGATTCTATAATAGTCTTGTATTTTTCTATCTTTCCCTTCTAGATGTTCATCAGTTCTTTATTACACACTTGGCCTGCCATAGGGTCATATAAGATTCTATTTCTTTAATGAGTCTTTGCTTAATTGGCTTTGAATACATAAACTTGCCTTTAATTTATAAAATGTCAATGATTATAACCTATAATTAAAATCATTTCCATACCTCTTTTTAATTCAATCTCTGAAAACTGTTACTGTATTTATTATAGCAACTCTCTATTTTAATTGGACTATTTCATTAACAAAATCAAAATGTCTTGATTTGTAAAGTCTGAAAGTACAGCCAAAAGTTTTGTTCTAAGTATAAAGTTCCTCACTGTTAGTGTATCCAATAGTTTTTAACATTAAGAGCTATTAATTTGCTATGGCATCATCAGACACTTATCGGACACTCATCCGGATGTAGAGCTTGTTCACTGACACAAACAGAGCCATTACTTAGACACCAGTATGCCCTCTATCAGTAAGACCAATTTGTATAGACATGTAGGGGACTTGTTCACATGTTCTCACTAAAAGGTATCATGATTCTCAATCTCAAATCACTTTCCCCTATGCGCCATCAGTACTAATAACCAAATGGTGTACTGACAAGTATTTCCGGTATACTAGCTTTCTCTGTTACAGGCTGACAATTAAATTCACCAGCTGGCAAGGAATTACAGGATTCTCTCTACGTTTCAAACAAAATTATCTTTCAATACTATAGCTTTAAGTCATACACTTTTCAACTCAATACCAACACAATAGGGTTAGATTTAGTTCCAGCAGATGACTTTTAACTCTTCTGTGACTTTGTTTCAGTCTTCCCAACACATATTTTAATTCAATATACTTAGATCCACTTATTTCAGATTATTTCAAATAATACTTGATTATTCTGTCTGTACTTGACACTGATACTTGTTGAATTCCAACCTTTACTTTAAGTTTCTTCCTTACATGAGAAAGACAGCATTCCCATATACACAGAACCATCCAGTTAACAACCTCCCTCACGTTTTAGGGGGTTCACTACCTTAATTCCACAGTCTCAGCCATTACTTTTCAAAAATATTGTAGTATTTGCCTCCCAGTCTTTATTTTCTCTATAACATCTTAATGTTAATCAGTTAATGCAATTATCACGTCTTATTTCATTAATTTCCACTATTATTTCATACCACACTTTAGGATTATTTAAAAACACAATTCTGCCAATGAATACCAACAGTAGGCACTCTCATGCCTTTCTCAGAGGCAGCGCCTGTTTTAACCCTTTCAGGTTGCTTCAGTATACTTCTGTTACTTTGATAGAAACTCATTTCAAATAGCATAAACAGTATAAATCAGGCTCATATATATCCAGAATATATAGACAGATACCCACCAAGATATGCCACGACTATATTTCATACTGTCAGTACAATGACTTTCTGGATACACACTTTCAAACCAAATCAACATAACATTTTAATGGTGAGTACCCCCCACAGCTTTCTTGGAACCAGAGCTCACTGCCACAGCCAGCGCCAGCTGCTCAGGCTGTGTTCTACTCATAAAAACAACAGGCTGATAGCAGCATCCCATGCTCCCACCGGGTATATAAGAATACAGTGAAACTTCCATAGGAAGCTTCAAACCTTCATATCTTCCTTAATAATAGGCATATTAACATGATTAAAAAAAAACAAATTACTCAGAAAACATAGCTCTACAAGATGCACACAGCATATATAATCGAAATCGAAATATGGTTAAGTACCATCCAATTCTGACACAGTTTCTTCAATTCTTCTCATGTGGATTTATTCTATTCATTATCATACTGCCTTAACCCTTATACTTATAGGCTGTCTTTAGTTTCTCTCACACATATTTCCTCTATTCAAGACCACTTTACACAGCTTACACATTGCTCCAAACAGCCTACACATAACTGCATTACCATTTTCTCACTTTTCATATCATTTTCGTGCCAATACTCCACTTAGAAGTCCTTGTGGCCAAAACATGTTATTATTGAGTCTTTCCACATTGGTTTTCAGTCTCAAGCAATACACACAGTAATATTACTCTTTCCACTTTTTCCATAAATGTTCAAAATGGTTTTTCAGTGCTCAAAACGTTTTGGTGTTATAGTGCTCAGGTGTTTTAAAAGGTGCTCAGTAAAGCCCACTACTCACAGTACTTGGTGTAACATCTTGATGGTCATCTAATGGTCAGCTGGAGATCATCATTTGAAGATTGTCGTCCACACAGAGGTGTAGGGGATCCTCAGCTTTCAGTTTCCAGCTTGTTGTAGAGTGAGTCCTTTTCACCAGAGTCAATTAGCAGATTTATGGAGAAATCTGTCATAAATCCTGGTCACGGCACCATAATGTATGTAACAAAGTACATACACAAGTTCCAGGTTCATTGTAGATGTTTAATAGTTGTACTTCTTCGTTGTGTTACATTGTAGAGGGTTCTGTGAGAGGCAGCACAGGGCAGCTATCAGTGCCCTGCCTGTTCCTCTCCCGTGGCCGGCTGGTGTTCGACTCCTCCCTGGATAAGGGATGCGACTCTCTTTATAGGAGGCACATTCCACAATCTCCAGTCGTAGTCACACTCTCCACACATATTACACATTTTAATGGCGCACTGTGTTACAAGTAGTTGTTTAGGTAGCTAGCTCATTGTCTTATATTCTTCCATCTTCTTACTTATGTGGAGAGTTTTAGGGCATAGAACTACTTAGTGGAGTCACCGAGACATGGTGACCTCACATCTCGATGACCTTAGAGGAGGAAAGACAAACACTGCAATTAAAGTTAATCACTTTAATCTCCTGAGAGCAATCTGTGTTATACAAATACAGGCAGTATCATCCAATGCGATGTTTTAATCTCGTTGACCATGTTGTACAAACCATATAATAAAATTTCAGCTTAATGTCCGTAAATGTTTTGTTTCATTCAATCGTTCATAGTTCACATCATCCTTGCAGTTGTCCACTTCAGTTCCTATGTTTTGTTGGATTTAGTTGTGAGTCCTAGTGTTCCTGGGTAGATGTTATAAGTTGTCCACGCGTTCTGTGTTCTCTCCACTGAGAGATAGTTACTCACACGTCGGTCTGTAAGTAACTCATAGAACAGGGAATCTGCACATTGAATGTCTATAGTAGGTGACTCCACTCCTCATAGGATGAAGTCTCCTGTGCCCAATCCTACTCCAGTGGAGCAGGCTTTTGTAGCTCAGCTAGATCTTACTCCTCGTACCTTAGTGCTGCCTCTGGCAGCTACAGCGAAGGTGTACTCCTCTGCTGCTTAGATCACCTGGTCAGGTGACCAGTCATACCCTTATACAGGCGGGCACTGTAGAAGCTTCCTCGTGTTTACATTCTGCTACCAAACATTCATGTGCTTGCAACATCTCTATGTGATGATCTCGACATAAATGTGATAAGGTTTAAAGGTCTGAAAAATATGTATATATAAGCATATGTATGCACTCATATATACATATATATATATATGTATATATATATATATATATATATATATATATATATATATATATATATATAGCTTCCTCTTAGACCAAACTCCACAGTCAAGAAAAAAACCTTATCATGCTCAGCCTAACATGCTCAGCTCTAACACCCTCAGTGACAGTTGTATACAATACCAGTTTTACTTCCCTTATTAGTAAAATACAACTTTTTGTTTCAACTTGGTCCAAGATCACATTTTCACTGACATACCTCTAGTCAGGAAAAAAAACACTAAACTATTTTGAAGCAGTGAAAACAGTTAAAGTTGATGACTTATTCAGTGGCCACTCTATTCTATAGTGAGTGAACCAGCCCTGCATGAGCGCTTTGAACCAAGATGGCGCTGTTACAATGGTTACAGCCCCACTTACCTGACCTATTGTAGTTGGAGAGCACAAGCACCCAGCACTGGATATGTGCGCTGGCCATGGGTGACATCATCTCATCTTCCTTCAGCAGACCGAGCAGAACACCAGGGCCAGAGCTTCTCTCTCTATGTGTCCATAGTTGCATACTGCTGGTGCAAGCGATCGAACAGTCTGAGCCATCGGGCATGATATGTGACACCACGGCACCTACGCCATACGGCGAGGCATCACAACTGAGCAGGAGCGGGAGCTCAGGGTTTTAGTGCACCAGCATTTGGGATGAGAGAAGCAGCTCCTTGGAGTCGTTGAATGCGCGTTGCTGCTCTGGGCCCCAGTGCCAAGATACATTCTTGTTGAGCAGGTGGTGGAGTGCCGCGAGCACTACACTTAGGTTGCGCAGAAACTTTAAGTAATAGTTAACCATGCCGATATATCTCTGCACTTCCGCAATGTTGGTCAGTGCAGGGGCATCCACAAGGGTGCTGACCTTCTCAGGGAGCGGGTGGATGCCTGTCTCATTGGCACAATGTCCTAGGTAGATGACAGATTCCTTGAGGAAGAAACACTTGACCACTTGACCACTTCAAGACCATCAGAAGATTTTCTTCAGTCTCCTCCTTTGTGCGTCTGCCTACAGTAACATCGTCAAGGAACACCATGGTGAATGGAATACCTTGTAGCAGCTGTTCTAGGAGTCTCTGAAATATATCAGGAGCAGAGTTAGCACCATAAAAACGAGTAAATTCCATTAAACCTTTGGATATGGTGATGGTAGTGTACTATCGGGACCCAGGTGAAAGCACAATCTGTTGGTAAGCATGAGACAAACCTAAATTACTAAAATAAGTACAACCAGATAGTCACCACAGATACGAACTTCACTGCTGGGTTTGAGAATCGGAACTTGAGAGGGACAAGAGCACCCTCCTTTACAAATTCATCAAGCTCTGCATCGACTTTGTTACGCAAAGTGAGGTGTACGGTGTGCAGTTTGAAACATCGAGGTTGCACATCAGGGTTGACATGCAGAGTGGCTTCAAAACCCTTCATGTGACCCAGTCTGGGCTTGAACAGTTCAGGAAAATGTTTAGCATATGTGGTGAGTGTTCAGGGACTCTGAGGTTGAGGCAGAGGTGGTGAGAGAAAACAGTCTAGCTTCAGGTACTGAAGCCAATCAAGTCCTAACAGGTTAGGACCCTTACCACTAACAACGAGGGCCTAGAGAGACGCAGACTGACCAACATACTTCATCAAAATCTCTTCTCTCCTGAAAGGGCTGATAATGTCTCCAGAGTAGGTAAGCAGGGTCGGGACATCTTGGTTGCTAAGGGATAGTGGTTTTAGTGCCTCGTATGTCTCTGAGATAATAATAGTGGCAGCAGCACCTGTATCCATTGGCTCTTGTACTGAATAAATGATACTGATATGGTTTGCTAGACACTGGTAAGATAGTATGAGACTCCACATAGTTTTTATTTGCTTGCCTGCACACTTTGGAAAAATGGTTAACATTTATTACATGCTTTTCCCCAGGCTGGACAGTCACAAGCACAGTTCTCATGGGTTTTACCGCCACAACTTGGGCAAGCAGAGGGCTTTTGCCCTTTCTTTTTACCTTTAACATAACTCTGGGATTTACCACTAATTTTACCACCAGACTTGTTACTGTTTGTATGGTTCAATTTTTGACTTCCAGCTGCGCAGGGGTGGTCTGTAGGGTCACACCCCTAACTTTACGCTGAGCCGCCATCGACTCGATTCCACAAGCGTAAAGCTTCAGGTTGTCTAAAGTGATGTTGATGTCTGTGTGACCCTTCTCATGAACTTTATTGTTGGAGCACTTCTGGATCAGCTGTGACTTCAGCTCTGCCTTGATAGGTTCATCATCAAGCTGCAGTGCTTCGCCAACTTGTTTAGTCGTGTGCAGAACTGATCCACAGTTTCACCTGTTTGCTGAATGCTGAAAAACGGTACTTCTCAAACTCGAAATTTTCGCGCTGGTGCAAAATGCGTCTCGATCTTGATTTTAACCTCCACGTAGGGGTCTGTGCTTTTAATGTTCAGTGTGTCAGTGATATTGTTGACTTCCTCCACCACATACAAAATGAGAGCACAGGTACTTTGCCTGCCTCTATACCCTTGAACTCAGCGAAATCGTTCAAACCCAGTTATAGCTTGCATTACTGTTACCACATTAAGGGCTAGATCCACCAAAATCGACGCTCAGAGACGGCCTAAGCCGGCCATCCGGCCGTCCGGAATTCTCTAAATTCTCCGTGCTGGTCCACCAAAAATAGTTATTTCCCGCCGGCCGACGTCCACATGGCGTCCACACGGCACTCACGGGGACGGGCCAGCCGAGTTCTCCATTGATTGGATAGGTAGCGCGCGCATTTTATGTAGTAATCGAGTTTCCCGATAGGCAGCGCCACGTGCGGCGATACACTTCGACGCTCTGAACCCGTGAAACCCGCGTATCGAGCGAAGCGG
Source organism: Alentia gelatinosa (assembly GCA_950022655.1). NCBI lineage: Eukaryota > Metazoa > Annelida > Polychaeta > Phyllodocida > Polynoidae > Alentia > Alentia gelatinosa. The sequence continues at coordinate 32,712,388 of OX465583.1, forward strand.
TGTGTCAGCGTGCCGGAATTTGTACGGGAACGGTCAGAAAACATCAAATAACCACAGAAATACACGTTAAATCGAACAATAAAGGTAAATAAAGATAAGGATTGATGTATGAATGTGTATGGCACGCTTTAGTGCTAGAATTCTGCCGAAAATATCAAAAGTCTCAATGTCCGTTCGCGGCTTCGGGTATCACCGTGTCGGCCGCGCAGTGTTGGCGGCGATCCCTCACCGCGGGGCCCGGCAAAGCTTTTAAAAAAACCTAATGAATCAGCTTTGTGTCAGCTAGGGTCGGCTAGGGTCGGCTAGGGAGTTTCCAGCCGACTCCACACGGCTACAGATTTTAATATTCGGTGGATCAGCAGAACAGTGACATTTAGGTGAGGCGACGACCGGACGATGTCCAGACGATGCCCGGCCGGCTAGGGACGACAGGGAAACGGGAGAGGCGATTACGACCGACGAGAGGCAAATACGGCCGGCCCTAGCCGAGTGGACATGATTTGCTAATCCACCAAGGCGATTATTTCAACCGGCTAGCGCCGACCAGAGGCAGGAGCAGCCGACGTCCATATTCAACCTGCACGGTCATCGGCCGGCCCTAATTTCGCTTGGTGGATCTAGCCCTTAAAATTACTGTGACGACATTATTACCCCCTTACTGTTTTAACCACAGTTAGAAGTTGAGGCAACAAACTGAGGACCATTGGCGCCGACCACTTCTATTGGGCTCCCAAATTGAGCAAAACAGTCCTTGACATGACTGATGACTGCTCTGCTAGCGGTTGAACCCAGGCTTAGGACTTTATGTGTATAATTTCTTCGTTCCATTGGACTTCCATACGGAATCCGTGGTTGGAAAAAAAAGTTCCGTGGTCGCTACGTGGTGGGGAAAGAGCTCGACGCTAGGCCCCGTGAAAACACATACCAGGCTTAGGACTTTGCTCCACCTAGAGTAGTATTCAACAAAGACTATGAAGTCCTTGCCTTTAAACTGACATATGTTCATGCTAACTCGTTCCCAGGGTTCCTGTGGAAGTGAAGAGGCTCACACATCTGAGTTGGCCTCCTCCCTTTGCAATGTTTGCAGGTGGCAATGATGCGCTTGATGACTGAAGTTTGGCCAGACCACCATACACCTCTCTCAAGGCACATAGTAATGCATTGATGTCCTTCATGGATATTTTCCAGGATCTCTGCCCTCATAGACTACAATCCTGCTGCAGTAAACCAACGTGCCATCAACAAACAGAAGGAGGCTTCAGTGGGAGTGTAAACTCTTGAGGTTGTGAGTACATCTTTGATATATCTAGACCATCATGTCAGGGTACATGGCAGCAGGCCGCAGGACTGCATCCTCTTGGATGGCTTAAGCGGGGTTTTCAGTCTGTCAATGGTTATACGATAGAGAATACCTACATAAATGAAGGAAACGATGGTTATTAGGTTAAAATGTTTATCAATAACACATAATTAAGTAAATAAATATAAATTATATAATATAAATGAATATAAATATACAAAAAATAAAAAATAGATAATAGAGGTTGAAGGTGGATATACCTTCCTTGTGAAATTCGCTCCTTTTTATACCCCCGGTCAATGCGGCTGTAAGCGGGCCTCTTACCTGGCACCTTTAGCAGGTGCGAAAATCACTGGTACTAATATCCACTCACTGTGGCCCGCCCAGACCCGCCAGAGATGTAGTTATTACCATGAAAAAAACACACTAAAAACTAAAGCGGGGTGTCCCCTTAAGCGGGGTGTCCCTTTAAGCGGGGTTAAAATAAACTCTTAATAGTGGGGGAAATTTCCGTTCCGAGCTAATTGTCTCCTTAAGCGGGGTGTCCCCTTAAGCAGGGTGTCCCGGAAGAGGGGTTTTACTGTATATGTTTAGCAGTAGCAGTGTATCTTATCAGTCTCATTGGCATTGGAGTGAGAAATTGTCCAAGTCCTTATCATTGATAAGGGAACTAGCAGCTTGTAATCAGTAGATATACAGAAGCTCTCCAAGCCACACAGATATTGGTTGAACATTTCACAAGCCCAGACACTTGCATGGCATTCCTTTTCAATTGAGCATATCATTGCTTGGCTGATGTCAATGTCCTTGAATAGTAAGCAATAGGCTTCATCTGATGATCCTGTTCCTGTAGAAGGACACCTCCACGTCCATATGAACTAGTGTCAGCCTTTGCAAATGTTTGGGCTTGTCCCAACACCATATGTTATCTGACTTCAGCTGGTCGTTTAGTAGTCTTGTAATGACATGTAGCTCAGGGACCTATGGTAGTGAACCATGCCTAATATCTGTCATAGTTGGCTGACAGATGTTGGAGCGGTCATGTTCTGAATAGCAGTGATCTTGTCACTGTCATCTTTGGAGATGGGTTCTCTGAGGAACTTAAGTTCCCACTGTTGGAACAAACATATCTCTGTGTTGAGTTTCAAGCCCATATGCTTTAGTCTGTCCAAAACTGATGAAAGTCTATCATCATGTTCTTTGGCATTCTTTCCATAGACCAAGATGTTGTCCATTTAGACGAAGATACCAGGAAGAGCATCTTCCTCATAAAGATCTCAGGTACTATCGTAAAACTGGATGAGGTTTAATCTTGTCCACCGTATTCCACGACCGGCAAAGTGACTTCATGAGGCGAAGCCGAGTGAAGTCCGGAGCCAAAACTTCAGGAGTGGAATGCGGTGGCAAATATTAAAACGAATCAGGTTTTGATTTTATCCTACCCTATCTCCTCGATTTTGGAATATTACGTGATAACAATGCTGTATGCCACTAGTGGCATATAAAACCCCCTACGCCAGTCAGCGTGGCATACGGAAAGCCAATGTTAAGCCTATGGGATTTTATATTAGGGGTAGAATAATGAGGAAATACCAAATGGCAGGCAACAGAAGCAGTGTCTGCCAAAGGGTGTATAATTCTGTATTCCTCTGTGGCTATCAGGGCATCCCATCAATTTTGATTTTTTTTTTACATTAATCGCAAGCTTGTGTCGAACAAACCACCCACAAAGTATATTATAAACAGGACCGGCCCGAAGACTGATCCTTGGGGACACCTTTCTTAACAGTTCTAATGGTAGAGAAAGTACACCCCACCTGGGAGCTTGGCACCTGTTTCGGAAGTATGAGATAAAAAGTTGGATAACTTGGGGGCCTGGCCCTAACTCTGTAAGTGTTTTCAGCATATACTGTGCATGTATAGACATTACTGGGAGGTTGGATATTAGTCTTGGATCCACAGCTTGTATGGGATTTAGGAACTTAGGGATTAATGTTTTCATCCCCTCATACCAGATTTCAGGGAAATAGCCCAGCCCAAGCACCTTATTGACAATGTTTTTCAGGATGTTGGGTCCTACCGCTAGTGCCATTCTTATTACCATGCCATTGATGTTTTTAATTCCCATTGATTTATTCAGTTTACTGCTTTTTTATAAGCGCCATACTTAGCTCTATATTTATGTCCCTCAACACCATTAACTCCTCCGCGTCACCATCTTATATCGTCAGATTGTAAAGTCCCCACTATAAATGAGCACGAGCCTACTCAAGGAACAAGACTAACGCCTTTCGCTGCTGAGTTCATACTGAAGCTTTATTATCATTTCTCCTGCCAGCAGCTCACCGGCTACTCGCGTCTCCATGGAGATGGTTTCCAAGGCAACGTACCAGCAGTACTACCTCGGGCTGCTGGAGCACCCGCGTCACTATATAAATTATGCACATATTATTAGGATCATCAATCGAAACATCATTAACATCATTACAATGATTACACAGGTCCTCATCCCAAGTTTTCAAGTATTTGAAAATAATATAAAGATAAGAATTACATGACGACAGGATCGCAAGTATAAAGGATACCTGTAAGAGCTACGCTACAAAACCATTAAAAACATAAGTGAACAACATTTGTAAATAAGCATAATCATGACCCATTTATGGGGATGGTAGATATTTTCGCGTATTTGACATTCATCATTACAAGCTTGTTACCTTCCCATAAGTATGTAAAATAAATTGGGGTTACAACACCTATTTCTAAAATACAGTGTTTTACGATTCATAGATACAGTAATTGTTATCCAACTCTCCGCGATCACCTTTTCTTTTTTACTTTAGCACATTTTAGATCTCATCCCCCTTTGATCTATTTCTTATCTTTTCTTTCGACCACTTTTTCTCCCTGCCCAACATTTCGATTGACACTCATCACCATTTCTCTCATTCTCGGCGTTACAGGAGGGTTTACGATATCTCTCATGGGAATCGATATAGGTTCATTCACATTGTTTTCAATAATGATTTGGGGATGTTCAGGACCAACATCGCTATCTTCGTCGTCAACAATCTTCTTTATACATCTATTTTTGATCCGGTTGCGATTTACATATACTGTCACAACGACGGAGACGAGTACCACAACAATAGCTGCTATACCCATCGAACCTCCATAAATAGAAAACCTATTTGTTCTATCCCACCCCAAGTAGTCCCCCTGAACGTCAGGCAAAGCAATAATCGGTATCTCGTTACGCCTTCCCAATTTGAGTTCTTTAACCGTGATGGGGTCCAACGCCTTTGGCCAGGTGATGTTTAATCGAGGTAATTTTACCCATTTCTTAGGAAGAATAGTCACGTTGCTAGTGCCTATGGACATGCCCTTTACTTCCCATTCCTTGCTTTTCAGACGACAAGTTCTATTTAAATGGTATAGACCCACTCCCACATGGTTCACGATTTGTGGCACCTGTCCTGAACACAATTTTCTGATAGTAACCTTCTTTCTGGATACTACAACCACTGAAGACGCATCATCAATTAACCGGTATAATTTCGGATCCTTGGACCCTGCCGAGAAGAGGGATACATTACAACGTTTGGGGTTAGCCATTGTTATCATTTCGGCCTCGCAAACACTGGGATAGTTCATAACAACAGGTTGACATACCTTTGGCGCGTTACCTACACACAGATCCGTCATAACCTTAAAAGAGTCTTTGGAAGCCGTTGAAATAGCCACTAGTTGGTTTCCCACTATTTGTCTATCATATTCTGGGTTCATTGGCACCGGGAAATATTGAAGTCTATAATTAAGAAATACCTCCTTTTCAACGGTGATAAGGGATATCTGGTACACCATTTGAGAGTCCTCCCCTGATTGAGACCATAACGGTAACACGTTCATGTACCTATAATACCAGTGTTCGTTTATAGCGTCGTATCCCAACTCCGTCATCAAGGCCAAAGTTTCACGTAGAACTTTTGGTGGTAGAATGTCTCTATTTAGGTCATTTCGCTCTAGAGCCAAGAACTGTCTGTTGAATATTTCCGCTCTCCTGATGAAATCGTGTGATAATGCTTCCATCATTTCGATGTGGCCCTCGACCATTCCGTAGATTCTTAGATGTGTTAAAGCTTCGTCTAACCACGACATTCGGCGGGCCAGTCTGTCTGATATTCGATTTAATTCCTCGGTGGCCTGATTGAGTTTGTTAATATCTTCACGGTCTTCTTTCACAAACATCCGAGTCAAATTCATGACCGATATTAGTTTATGGTGATTATGTCGAACTGCAAAAGATGATCTCTGTAAACTCCTTATTTCCTCCTTCACCGAGTTTAGATCACTGGTAGTTGCCAGTCCGAATAAGAATTTGATGGCCTTTCCCACTATGTTAATTAATCCGCGTTTCGGTCTGTCACTGTTTGTGTCTTTGTTCGGGCCTGTAGTAGGGTCTACCCTCCCACAACGTATCAACTCTTTTCCCCAAGTGATGCGGTCGTCGACTAGATTCATCCGCAATTTCCACATATCCCTGCGTTTGTCTTCGTACATGGGTTTGAGTTGGTTAATCACATTTTCTGTGTCTTCTTTCCATTGTTGTAGATCTGGTATTTGTGGGCGTTCAATGGTGACCACTAACGACCACGATCCTCCAATAATTCTTGAAGATCCGGCTTTAGTAATAATTACTCCATCATTCACGATTCCCTCCATTTGCATATCCTGAGCGAAATAACTCATAGCCAGGCACAAAATTCCCAGTATCCAGGCACACCACATGTTTCTGGTTTTGTTTTATACTAATGTATGACTATTTCAATCGGTACTTCACTGTCTGCCTCCCAGACCGTAATGAAGGGCCAGCGTATGGCAGCACGATCGTGGAACGACCAGCGCCTGCCTTTTCAGCCTGGTTACCGCGTACCCCTCTAACCGCCCTATCCACCCCCGGTCCTTTTTGTCCGCCATCTATTTGTCGGGACCCCGCCCTAGTATCATCGCCGGCCCCCTTTGAGCCATCTGGAGGGATGTATTCATCATCATCATTGCTTTCAACATCTGATTCACCCCCATACAGATGTTCGCGCCCACTATCCTCCCTTTCAACATTTATCCCCTTTCGCGATGTGTGGGTTCGCGTTCCGAGCCAATCGGAATCGTACTCAGAATCCTCATCGCTATCGGTCCCCCGGCCGTTCCCATATCTCTCTGAGTCTCTGTCAGACACCCCCGTATCTACGTCCGATCTCCCAAATCGGTTCCGAGAAGGTTCGCTAGCTTTTGCCCGAGGCCCGCCCTTCCGGCCTGCTGCGATCCCACCTGTTCCTCTCCTTAGTGTCCCTCTGGATGGGGCCTCTCCGTATCTACGCGTATCGCTGGGACAGGTTCTGAGATTTCGCGCTCTGGCACGTACCCCTAGTGCCTTGTTCATATTCTTTGATTCAATCGGGTTTTTGTCTAGACGCAAACGATCTACATTTACAGTTTGTATCTTCCCGTCCGGTCCCTTAATCGCGGCGGTAACGCCATTGGTACCGATAACTACAAATCCACTCTGAAATCGCGGATTCAAAGGAGCCGCAGCTGGCTGGAACAGCAACACAGAATCCCCTTTTTCTAAAGGAATTGCCCGGGGGCGTTTGTCTAGCCTATCTTTGTTCCTCTTTTGTTGGGATTCTAAGTTGTTCCTGACTATAACATATGCTTGTTTCATGGCCTTTAACCTGTCGTCCAGAATGGCTGTGAACGACTCATGTGAAGCCCCTCCCAAATCAGCCGCAACGGGAATGGGTTCCCTGCCGTACTGTAGGAAATAGGGCGAATACCCCGTAGCTGCCGATACTGCTCTTCGATGTGCCATAAGGGCTGGTCCTAAAGCACTCTCCCATCTATTTGCTCTGGCATCTACTAATTTGGCTAGGATAGACTTGATGGTTCGATTGAATCGTTCCGTTTTCCCGTTCGATTGAGGGTGATAGCTAGTAGTGTAGTGTACCTTGGTACCCAATTTGTTCAGGTACGTTTCTACTGTATGGTTTTTGAACTCACATCCCCTGTCGCATACCATAATCGCTGGTGCACCGTAGCGGGGCACGTATTTGTCGAATAGGACTCTGAACACTGATTCTGCGGATTTGTCGGGGATTGGTTCTGCCTCGGCCCATCCCGAGCAATGGTCTATAATCATTAGGCAATACCGGTTCCCATTCTCTGATATTGGCATAGGGCCAATGAGGTCCATACCCATGACCTCACCAGGCCGTGTAGGTATGGGCATATTTGACGCGGGTGGAAATAGTCTTTTCGTTCTGTGAGCGTTGCATACGGCGCACTTTTCAAGTTGTTCAAAAACTTGTCGAGCCATGCCGTTCCACCAAAATTGCTCATCTAATCGTTTCATGGTTTTTTCAACTCCCATGTGTCCCACTCCTTCGTGGGCCTGAACGATTACCTTTTCCGTCAGGGATCCGGGCACCACCAACCGTGGTTTATCGTCATTTCCCCCTTTCTTCCCTAATGAATATACTATCCCGTTGTGTATTACGAACCGCCCTCTACCCTGTTCGGCCCACTTGCGCTCTCGCATTCTCACCTGTCCCTTCTCGACCTCTGTAGGACTCAATTTGCTGTGTTCCCAGAAATCCCACATCACCGCACCCTGCAATCTATCCCTCTGTCTCGGCGGTCTCGATAACATATCGGCCCTTACATTTTGGCTTCCCTTTCGGTATTCTATCGGCGCCCCATATTCTGCCAACGTAATGGCCCACCTTTGGATCTTGGAATTGTTGATCTTTGTCTTGAATAAATTAACGAGGGGACGGTGATCAGTTACGATGGATAGAATGGATCCCCAAATATACGGTTTGAATTTCTCTAGGGCCCAAACCACTGCATAGGCTTCTTTCTCGATAACCGCCCATCTCAACTGTACCTCGGATAGGGTTTTGGATAAATACTGTATGGGTCTTTCCACTCCCTTCCCATCTTTCTGAGTGAGGATCCCCCCAACACAATAATCACTGGCATCGGTGTACAGAATAAACGGTCTGTTTAGGTCCGGGAACGCCATTACCCTGTCCGAAATTAACTCGTTTTTGAGTGCATTCCATGCATTTTCTTCGTGCACCCCCCATCGGAAATGAGCGTTCTTCTTTGTCAACCCCACTAGCGGCGCGGCTATTTCAGAGAACCCCTTTACGCACATGCGGTAATAGTTCGCCATCCCCAGAAACGACCTAACGTCCTTGATACATTGTGGCGGCGGCATTTCCCTTATCGCCTTCGTTTTCTCGGGATCAGGCGACACGCCCTCGGTGCTCACAATGTACCCTAACAGTTTGATCTCCGTCCGTCGGAAAGTACACTTATCAGGGTTTGCTGTCAAATGGTTTCGCGCTAGCAATGTCATCACTTCTTCTAAATGTCGGGTGTGTTCGGCCTCATCTTTGGAAAATACAATTATGTCGTCCAGATATACCAATACCGATTTTGAAATCAAAGGTGACAGCACTGAATTAATATATCTCTGCCAGACCGCGCCACTGTTTGCTAACCCGAAAGGCATGACATTCCATTCAAAGAGACCCATATGTGTAGCCATAGCCGTTTTCTCCCTACTCTTCGGATCGATTGGGATTTGCCAATAGGCCGATTTTAGATCAATGGTCGAGAACATTTTGGATCCATGGAGTTGGTCAAATATATCAAGCACCTGGGGCATAGGGTGGGCATCCTTTTTGCTTATATCGTTAACTTTTCTATAATCTACCACACACCTGACTGACCCATCGGATTTCGGCACTAAAAGGACGGGTGAGGACCATGGACTCTGACTGGGCCTGATTATGTCCTTCTGTAGGAGCCCCCTTATTTCTTCTTCAACCATTCTGCGTTTCTGCAACGGTACCCTGTATGGTTTCTGATGGACCGGGTCGTGGCCGGCTGTATCTATCGTCATTTGTACCCCCTTTCTCCTAAAATGTGGATCGATCTTTCCCGAGAAAACTTCTGGGAATTTCAAACGCCACTCATCTAACTCGTTCAAAATACCTTCAACATAGCGTTCTCCCCCGTTTTCTGGTCCCCATTTATATTCCCTATCTTTCAACGTTATGGTTTTGTTTCTGCAATCGATGTGTGCGCCTAATATACCCAACGCATCAATGCCTAACAGCATATCATGTCCCATTTCTTTCACCACATAAAAAGGGATGGATTCACCCAACAGATTGATCATGCATACCCCCTCAGTATCAATGACATGTCCAGATAGAGATTTCAAACGCTCACCCTGCACCAGGCCCATTTCCTTTACGTTTTTCCTACACAGTTCCTCAACCACCGAGCATTTCATCATCGATCGGCATGCGCCAGAATCGGCTAGAGCGATATATTCTTTTTCCCCGACGTCCATTCGGATATTCACTCTGCCGTCCGGCGCACCACTCAGTTTCCCGAATAGAATGCCGATTCCTCAGGTTGGAAATCCTGGAAAGTTTCCATCCCTCCCTGGGTGTTATCCTGGTAGACATGACAATCCCGGGCAAAGTGTCCGTAGTTCCCGCAGGTGAAACACGGTCCTCTCGGTCCTTGTCCCGATCCATTTCCGTTGTTTTGATTTCCTCGATAGCCGTTTCCTCTACCTCGTCCTCTCCCACGACCTCGTCCCCGTCCTCGTCCTCTGGTCATTGGCGCATTGAATTGATACACTATCGGAGCCGAGGTTCCTCCTTGTGGTTGACGGGTCGCGGGATCCGTGACGTTGGCGGGGCTCTGATTGTTTCCAATCCCGGCCATATTCTTATCCTCCGTCTTCGTTGGCGTCGGTGCCCCAACTGCCGCCATATTTTCCTTCCCTTCGATTCTCTTATCTACACTTTTGAGGGTTTGTTGCAGCGATTTCATAAGATGACACAGTTCATTCATTGGGTCCTTAGGCTTTCCCCCGTCACCGTCTTTGTTCTTGTTTTTATTTCCAGACTCACTCGCCGCAGCCATGGCATTCTCTTCTTCTGTCTTAGATCTCCTCCCTCGTCTTTCAGTCGCCTTACTCGCACGACAAGCGAATTTCACTGCTTCCTCGAGCGATGTAGGATTTTGCATATCCGCATTGGACTGGACCAAACGGTCTGACAGTCCGTCGATGAAAGCGTCAATCACTCTTTCCTTATTCAGGATTTCGCTCAACTGGTCTTCTTCGTACGCTATGCGTACCGCTTCCGAAAACCATACTCCATAATCCCTCACAGACTCGCCTTCCAACTGAGCCATCCTGTCTACTTTGAGGCGTAGGTATTTCTTCTCATCCTCTCCGAGATATGTTTTCGATATTTCTTCTTCCAACTTTTCCCAGGAAATGTCTTCTTCGTTCCAACTGCTGAGCGTTGTCTCAATAAACGTGGCCAATCCACCCTGAGCCAGATACCCGACCATCTGTATCACTAGCGTTTGGCTCGCACCCGTCATTCGCTTAGTATATCCCACCGCTTCTAGCCACTCGCGCAGATTTTCTTTGTTCACCCCGTTGCATCGTCCTATGGATTTGGAATACATCTTGAGATTGTCTCTCGTTTCCCTATTGACATCCAAATCCATCCTTAATCTATCTGCGTCGTCGTCGGGCTGTTGATCTGCCATGATGTCTCTATAGTCGGAGACTTTACTAGTTTCTCGTCTCTGGTAAACAGATCCTGGCAAGATCGCCAATGTAAAGTCCCCACTATAAATGAGCACGAGCCTACTCAAGGAACAAGACTAACGCCTTTCGCTGCTGAGTTCATACTGAAGCTTTATTATCATTTCTTCTGCCAGCAGCTCACCGGCTACTCGCGTCTCCATGGAGATGGTTTCCAAGGCAACGTACCAGCAGTACTACCTCGGGCTGCTGGAGCACCCGCGTCACTATATAAATTATGCACATATTATTAGGATCATCAATCGAAACATCATTAACATCATTACAATGATTACAAGATAATGATCAACACCCCTCAGGCATTCTGGCACAGTGGTCAGATGCTTGGCAACAGTCACAGGGTGTTCATTTAAGAATTCAGGTAGTAACTCAAGAGAAATCAAGTTTGAGTCATTATTTGCTATCGAGTATGGCATACCTGATACAGGGGGCTGCCATACTCGATTTACAGACTTCCAGAATTTCTTAGGATAAACAAGGATTTCACATCTCTAATACCACAATTAGAAAATAAAAGGAACCAACAAAGTTAGAACAAACATCCAATAGAGGGGAAAATGTCCGTTCCCAGCAAAACTGTCCGTTAACGCGGGGTGTCCGTTAAGCGGGCTTCTACTGTATTTCAAAGTCAAATAATTTTAAAGTTAGAGGTGTATTGTCATGCTGCAAAAGAGCAACACATCTCTTCACCATGTAATAACTGTAAATAGGGTATAATTGTAATATGCAAACACACAGCTCATCACCATGTAAGTCAACACCCAAAAGACAATATCCATATTGTAGCAGGAGTTATGATGTATCGGTAAGGACGGTAGAATTCTCTGAAATGAAATAGAAATCTGTGGAAGGACTTGCCGGACACTTGGAGATATATGCAGAGGTTGGCTTACAGTGGTTAGAGTTCCATCATTCGGAAACCAAGTTTACCTTCTGCCCTAATGTCGGGATGAAAGTCAACAGGTGGACAATGAATAGTTCTGATGAAAAGCAAAGCATTGTGGTACATTTAAGCATATGAGATGACAGTCTGCAGGTACTGTATAAATCATTAGCTTTAGATCTTACAGTTCTAGTTCCCAATTGTAGTTGTGTTCATTAGCTTAAGCTATGTGTTGTGGGCTACGAATCACTCTCAATTTGAAATGATGTGCAAAATACTTAGTATCATTTTTTTTCTACTTGGTTTTTGATTTTTATGATACTTATTCGGCACCCTATACAAACGAAATGTGGTCCATATTAGGTACCAAGATGGTGGGTTAGGTTAGATGGTGGGTGAGCAAGAACTCAGCTAATATGCCTGCCTGGCATAGACACCAACAAATGCCTGATTTTCTCATCTATAAACAGAGAAAGGCAAACACTGCCAAATTCTCAGGTATTTTTTTTATTGAAATGTACTACTATTTCTGTTGCCAAGTATAATATGGAACATTATTCATGTATTTAAATATGTGATTTAGAATAGTTGCAGGAGGTCAAGAGTCTAAAACTAGCTAAAATGGAATTGCTCAGGATTCAGCTAAAGGATAATTTTGATGTGATATGTGTTTCTGAGACATAGCTGACGGATATGATACATGATAAAATGCTTGACATGGATGACTATGATGTTGAAAGAATGGATAGGTCCTAGATAAATCCATCAACTCGTGAAATAAAGAAAGGCAGTGGTGTATCAGTTTACTTTAGAATGTTGAACTAATAGAAATAGAAGATATGAAAATTTATAGGGTCAGTTTGATACCCTTTTCAAACCCTTCTGTTTTATCAAAGGTACCACACGAGACCGACCAGGAGATTGGGAGAATGCTAGATATATGAGAATTTTTTACTAAACGACAAATAAATAGAGCTAAAGCAAACTTGGTTAAGGATAATCTGGATAGACATCGTATAATAGCCAAATATTTTGCCAGGAAAATATTCATTTTTAAAGAGACTTTAATCTTTTCATACTAAAGCGAAGAGAATAGCCAGTAAACTCCCTGAGGATATGAATAGTTTGGATGTGCATAAGGAAGACAACATGCCCTATTTATGTGAGAGGAGGGAAGGACACTTGGCTAATCACATGTGCAAAGGAATGGATGATTTGAATTTAGTAATGGAAAGAAGGTGTAACACAAGAAGGACTGATGCTGTAATGTACCCAACTGTACAACCCAGGGGAGAGTTATAGAAACAAAGTGTATTATATAGGGGAGCCAACACATGGAATTCATTATCTCCCAGACTTCGGAACATTATAACATATGATACATTTAAATTGAGTTTGAAATCGATAAAAGATTTAATAATGAGATAATCATCCCTGACTTCCTGAAAAAGAAAAAAGAATTGGTTGTATAATACTATGTACCAAAAATTTAGCTAAGAATTGTGTATAAGTTGTTCTATGTGATTTTATGCTAAAATGATAGAAGGGATAGTTTAACAGAAATTCGCTATATTTTGTCTCCAGGGACAGGTGACTCATCGCCTATTTTTATCATTTGATATATAATATGACATTGAATTTTATGTACAAGTTCAATAGCATAAGGTTATTGACAAAAGAGTCAAGCTTTAGTATGTAATATCTCTATTTTACTCTTAAGACCCCGCACCCACCAACGCCAATGCGAGCCGACGCGAGCCGATACAAAATGACCATATCGTAGCGCTTCTGGAGGCATATCGTAGCGCTTCGGTTCGCGTCGGGACACATCGTAACGTCTTGGGAGAGTGCATGAAAAAGGTACCATGGTCTCGATACACCCCGATATAGCTCACGACGCAACCAGCGTGATTAACAATATTTCCTTTATAATTCCAGAAATAATGCATATTTATGGTTGATATTATACCTGTAAATACAAAACAATAGTATATATAATATTGCCTAATAATATTTAATGAAAAAATCAATTCCCAGTTAAAGTATAAATTGATCGATTTAAGACCCTTATCTACCATCAACTTTCATTATTTTTGCAGAACCACATTAGCATCATATATCCTAGGTATTCTAGGTATGTTTGATTGTCGTAGACCCTCTACGATATGTTCTTTTTGTCGGCTTGCGTCGGTTCGCGTCGTAGCGCGTCGGGCCGCGTCGGTAGCTTTATCATAGAAACCTGACCAACTGCCCCGATAAGCTCTACGATTTTGCTACGATATGGATTTTGTATCGGGAGGGCAATATCGGGGCGCGTCGGGGCGCGTCGGGAGCTTGGTGGACACCCCCCCTAAGGCATCATTATAAATTCAACTCCAAATGTTAGATATATGATCAAACCCAGGCATCTACAGTAGGGTGGATTATACCGGCCCTTTGGGCCGATCACTCCTACAGCCTAAATACAACAAATGCGTCCCACGTATACACTGGTAAAAAGGCAAATAAACCATCTTTACTTCCTGCCTCACAGATGCAGAAGTAGTCAGAGCATGAATGCAAGGGGCATTTTAGGAGTCACGACTCGGAACTGTTGAGAAGGTAGTTTGTACCCCGGGGATTCCCAGTAAGAATGGGATCTTCATGCCCCAGTCACACTGGCGTACAATTTGGCGTTTCTTCTACGTATTTGAATTGGTGGGGACCGCGTATTAGCAACGGATTTGGAACGTATCTGTTTGCGTTTCTTTAACGTTTTAGTACGCTTCTCAACGTTTATCAACGTTTTTTTTTACGCTTCTGCACGCATTGTGGCGTTTTCCGGCGCATTCTAACTTTCTTATACGTATCTCCGCGTTTTGCGGCGTTTTAGAACGCATTTGTAGATTTCAAAATGCGTAGAAGAACGTAGACGTGCGTACACGGGAAAACGGCGTTTTTTTACGCCAGTGTGACTGGGGCATCACAGGTGGAAATGATTAACATCATAAATAGGGCAAACCATGCCCTCAAAAGTCACCTAAACTCTACCACATTCATCTTTATTTTCTAAAGGACCATTTAGATCACTCTCTACAGTGTATTCAATGGAGCCTTATGGGTTTCCACATATCCACACAAAAGCTACTTACCGCAGGTTAACTACTATCGATCTTATTAAAGATTCTTAAAAAGTCCGCCTACATGACAGGGGCTCATTCATATGCTATCTTGATGTATGTGTGTTATCACGATAATTGGAAGGTATCGGCATAGAATACGTATACATCTGATATCACATTTTGTTGGCCAAACCTTTATCTATTTATCCAAAATTTTAAGCGTATAGGAGTGACACTAAAATGTATTGTTAAGAAAGACTAATGATTTTAAGATATGCACATGAAACACTTATCTTATATCACAGTGTATAGACTCAACCGACAACTTTGTCGATCTATCTAAAAGCCTGAAGGAATGACTCCAATGATTTATTATTGATAAAGATTGAGGATTGTTGATGGAGACCCAACGCTAACGAGGATATCTGCTCATGTTTGTGGTCCCAATGTAGATATTTGGATACACTTTGAACCAGGCTATGGTCCGTTATTGGAAGATGCCTAATCTTTATCGAGGGGTCATAAAATGTGTATCTGTTTTATTATTTGTGTAAATTCCTAAGTAGAACTATATTCACTTCCATTTACCCCATCACAACACTCTCGGGATACATCTAACCTTTTAAAATGCACTTTAGGTTGCTCGATAACTTAACAGAAAGGCTCGTATATCATGGTTTATTAATTAGAGGAAGCAAGAGTCGGTCAGGAGAAACCGAGCAATTGGTACAACTCTAAGAGGCTAAACATTGATACAGCAAAAACAAAACTGATGGATCATGGTAACCAAGCTCAAATTAAAACGGAGTTAAGAGGGAAAATCTACCTAAATAGGGAAATAGTCACTGTAACAGTCACTGCATCTGACGAAATCAGCTACCACGGTGCTATCATGGATAGCAGCCTAGGGTTTGATAAGCAAGATCAGGAAAACCATTAGTAAAGACACAGCTCTGAGAGTTTTGCAGGCATGTATCTTTCCAGTAGCTGACAATGGGTCGTTTCTGCTGATGGGCTTAACGAAAATGTAATAAATAGCGTGGATAACAAAGAATATGCAGAACTTTAGATGTTTAAAAACCGGTGTTTCAAAAGAGAAGCACAGACATGTTGTGTATGGCGGACTCATAATACAATGTGACAAGGAGCAGATGGGGTGGAAGGCATGTTGCTGCAATTTTAATATGATAAATGTTTTTTACTGTATGTACAAAGGATAGGCGATAGACATTAATACGAACATGTGAAGTCTAATGGCTTGAGGCAGCTGTCGTATTGAGCGCGGCTACCGGACGTTTTAAGAACTGTCACTGTCGTGGCGTGTATAGTCACGTGTCAGTCTTCTCAGGTGTTTTCAAAGACTCAACACGTTTCTTTACCTCCCACCCACCCCACGTGTATTTGGGTGTTTCCATATATGAACTTTACTGTTGACGAATTTCCGTATACCTTTGTATACCGTATACCATGTATACTACATATTTGTCTTTTTCACGTGAAAAAAATAAAAATTTTCGTCCACAGCTTGGCCTTGTATTAGTCATTATACATGGTGCTGTATAATCATTGTATAAAATATCATAAACATTGATAGCGACTTATCCTTATCATGGTCACAGTAACATAGTTCAGAGTAAAGTGATCTAAGAAAGATCTTCGGTACTGCGATACATTGTATATATCATCCATTTATTGTTGCTTGTTATTACAGTCTACTTTGCATTGGAAGATCTCTAGAGTTGTACATTGAAAGGCAATAAAAGACATATAAAAGACACACACAAAAACAGATTATTCTAGTCAAAATGCAATATATCAAGGGTCATTGCTCCATGTTTTGCGGATTGCAGAATAGTGATCCGAGGTCGAAATCGTTGCTCCAGCTCTTTTGCGGATCGCATCATGACTATGTCACTATCTATAGCCAATTAAAAATCTAATGAAACTTTCACCTATGACACTGAAAATGTGGTGATGTAAAAGGTAGCGATACAACATAAAAATAGTGATACCACACGACACGAACCGATATTACTGCACAAGCTTTTGCCACATTTCTTGGAGCAACGACCCCCAGGGCGAGGCCTCCAAATGAAAGCAAATGTTTCGGTGGTTTCTTTTTAAAGAAAGCCAAACCCAACACATCATTTCATAGGGGGCGTCCTAGCTATATCAGATATGTTATTATTCTGGCGTTTGGAGATATTTATTTGTATATCTCTTTAAAAAGAAAACGTGATGATCGTGACCAAAAGTACAGATGGGCAATTGTTGGTTGATGTCTACACTAGGTAATTCCCAAATCCCCATGATGTTTCTATTAACTTTCTCCGCTCTACCTACACATAACTCTTTTCTCGAAAACTACATTGGTTTCCTCGCGAAATCTTTTAGAATTTATTTCTTGCTTGATTATTTAATTTTACCTCAAACCTCCCGAGATGATCAAGTGTAGGACGACCTAACAGGAAAATTTGATCCCGTGTATCTACAGTCGATATTGACAAATAAATAAAAACTCCCATTGATCTGTGGTGGTCAATAAAGTGTGTCTATGTAGTATTTTGTTACTTCCAAGGATTATTGTATGGTTGTTTTATTATATCGTCAGCCTACCGTCCCACCTCCACATGAAAAAGTCAAAGACAGAACGATCAGAACGTGTGTCTCATTGTTTCGCTGAAGTTTAAATTTTACTATGCGAAAAATGGTCCTGATCACGACCCTTTGGGCTATTTTGCACATGGTCCCGATGTCCGGTTGGTCCTGGTTTTATGAACCTATGCATGGCTGTATAAAGGGACCTATGTATCATAGACCCTTACAGAGCAGTTTATATAGGTCATCGTTAATGTAGCTTGACTAGTTGATTACAGCTTATTTTTAGATATATTCCTGGGTTTATGAGCCACTTGATTGCCACCGATAAAGTGTGTCCCCCATGAGAGTGAGTCGAGGGAGATTGGACGTTTCATGATGGCCGAAGTCCAATTGAACAAATTTGACATTAAACTAGCGAAACAAACAAACAAACAATCAATCAAGATGGCCGACACTAGCTGTAGGTCAACACCCACACTTAAAATTATGAAAGTAATCATCAATAAGAGATCAACTATTATCTCTGATATAGATGCTCATTTCTTCATGAACAGTTTAAATCTGTCCAAATAAACCAGCACTAAGGTGACTGATTTTACACTTCGGCAATGTCTATATGAATATGTCAGCCACATTGGAATTTGTTGGTACATACAACGGTTTAGAACACTTTGCAAAACAGTATCTTGAATAAAGTGGTACCTTATATCTATATGCTTGGACCTCTGTGACACAATATGTTTTTTAGCCAAAGAAATTGTTCCTTGGTTGTCACGAAATAGTGACACTTCATGTCTGACACCACACATCTCTTAGATCAACTGGTTGAGAAATATAGCTTCCTGAGTCGCACAAGCAACTGCTACATATTCAGCCAATCGGCATTGGTGTAGCCTGTAAGGCTTAACCCGTCATCACCTTTGTGGGCTGGGTCCTGACCTCCTCACATCTTACATTCCATGAGGCAGCACCTGCGGAATGCACCCACAGGTGGGAGTGTTTCGTAATGGGGTCCTATTATGGGACAACCATTGAGAGACCCTTCAGCCCTCTGAAATCCAAGTTGTGCCTGAAAAATCCATGCGATGGTTTTCCCTGGCCCAACTCGGGATCGCTTCTATCCTCAATCTCCCTGGTAGCTACGCTTGTTTTGTCCTGGATACAGGATGAACTAGAGGTGGATGAGGCCAGAGATGCTGAAGTGGAAGATGTACTTTTTCACGGTCAGGTCAATGGTGCTCAATCGCCATGGATTCCGGGATATCTCTCCAGATTGTCCCCAGAAGGTAGCGACCACGGTTGAGTCTGGTTCTTGGCTGCTAGCCTTACTATCAACAAATGAGGATCTGGGACCTGTTTCACTAGTTTTGTGACATGTCTAGATCAGTAGATGGCGTCTAGATGGTATGTCCGGTTTCATAAGAACTAGACATTAGACTTCATTTTGTCTGTTCTTGCTTGCACTGTTGGTGCTGCTTTTCATGTCTGTCTAACACTTTTGTTACGAAATTAGTGAAACAGGTGCATGACGTGTAGATTTGTCTAATTCTTATGTTTAGGGTCTGTCTTTAGCTAAGGGCAGCTACTTGTGTTGTCACGAAACTAGACAACCCCAATGTCTATATATATGGTGTCACAGACATGTCACGAACTAGTGAAACAGGTCCCAGGTAAACTAGAGGGGGCCGGGGAAAGTGGTGAGGCTGTGGTCCCAGAAACTGTGAGCCAGAGTACTCAGACTGCGGAATGGAAGCTAGGGACCCCCCCCCCCCCCCCCCTGCTTCTGCTATCAAGGAAGAGATGCCAAATAAGGTTGCTACAGTCTGTTCTTGGTATCTGTCTCCGAATCATCCTTGTCTACAATGGCTATGACAGCGTGGATGGGATCCCGGTTCATTCAGCAGCCGTCACCCTTAGGTGGGAGACGATGGTAAGTACCTGTCAGAATCCAGGGGCTGAAAGTAGATCTGTTGGTGGATACTGGAGCTAGTCGTTCAGTGTTGGGCCACAATCTATATAAAACCTTTGGGCTTCATCGGGAATGTAAAATTTCTGAGGCAAGTGTATGGGCTGCGAATGGTACTTCGCTAAGATGCTACGGCAAAGTGATTATTCCAATCTCGGTAGGTAACACTGAATTAGTATGGAGTCCTATACTCGAGGGGAATAGAATAATTGGTGTGGACTTCCAGTCGCTCTATGGAGTTTCTCTTGATCTCCAGCAGGGACTGCTTTGGCTTAAATACCGGAGTTGTTGGAAGTAGAATGCTCATGTCGACAGATATCATCCGTGGTATCTGTACAACAAGCATTGCCCTCAGCAAATGGTGAATGTCCTAGTAGCTGGGGAGGTGGTTGGTAGTGCCCGGGTAGGATCTATACCAATCAGTAACCATACTACCGGTATGATCAAGTTGAATAAAGGTAATGTTATTGGTCAAGTAATGTTGGCCAATGTCGTAAGCTCCATCGAGGAATGTCCTCTAGGAGTAGTGCCTTTACCAATGGATAGATTAGGAGAGTTGGATTTGCCAACAGTTTTCAGATCTGGATATATATCCAGAAGTCAACGACTCGGAAGTAAGGATTTGGTGTGTGAATGCAAACCCTGGAAGTGATTCCGGGGCTAAGGTTCTGCATGAGACCCTAGAGACCCTAGCAAATTCTGTGGATTTACTTAACCGTGAAGAGCAGGACCAGCTAGGAGAGAGGTGGGGAGGTGGAGTAAGATCTTTGCTGAGCCAGGTGATCCGTTGGGAAGAACTGACCGAGTAGAGCACCACATAGACACTGAGGGAAACATTCCATTCAAGCTACCTTATCGCAGCCTCCCACCCATCAAACGGGAAGCCTTAGAGTAGGAACTGAGAAAGATGCTTTCCTAGGAAGTAATGGTTACTAAAAAGGATGGTACTTGCCAGTTCTGTATTGACTACAGGAAATTGAATGGTTTCAGCCGGAAGAACAGTTATCCTCTACCGTGGTCTCAACTCTCTAGGTGGGAGCCAATGGTTTTGTACCTTGGATCTCCAGTCCTGGTATTGGCAGATGAAAATGGCTAGTGAGGATCAACCGAAGACAGCTTTCACTACCCAGGAAGGGCTGTATGAATTTACAGTAATGCCCTTTGGCCTCTGTAACACACCTGCAACGTTTGAGTCTATGATGGATCAGATGTTCAGGGGTTTGCAGTGGAAGAAGTGTCTGGTTTACTTAGACGACATAATTGTCTTTGGGAAAACCTATAGACAATGTCTGAATAACCTGAAGGGAGTCATATGGCTTAAAACTCAAGCCTCAGAAGTGCCAACCGTTCAAGTGTTCTTTTGAATACTTGGGTCTCAGGTGAGGGAATCCAGGCTGATCCATCCAAGTTAGAGGTGGTAGCTACATGGTCGCAACCCCAGAATGTAAAAGATGCTAGATCTTTCCTCAGATTCTGTTCATATTACCATGACTTTATCTGATACAACAGTATGTGGGCCTTGATAAGGCAGGAAAGTCTAAGGAGATCCTATGGACTACCATGACTGAGGATGCTTTTACAGGGATGAAGGGCAAGTTCACAGAAACTCCCGTCCTCCGTTACCTGTTGCCTAAGGTCCGGTTCATCCTTGATACCGACATGGGCAATGACAGTATTGGTGCGGTTTTGTCCCAGATACAGGATGAAGTTGAGGTTCCAATAGCCTTTGCCAGCAAAAGTCTGAAAAGGGCACAACAGAACTATTGCACTACTAAGAGAGAACTCTTAGCAGTAGTAGTGTACATAAGGAAGTATCTACATTTCATCTTGCATACAGATCATTCCTCGCTGAAATGGCTTTTTAACTTTAAAGATGCTGAAGGAATGATTGGAAGGTGGCTGGCAACTTTATCTGAGTTTGGTAAAGAAGTGCCAGATCAAGCACAGGCCGGGTAAAGCACACATTAACACGGATAGTCTCTATCCTATACGTAAGTGTGGGCGCCCCAACTGTGTAGACTGTGGGGAACATGATGCTTTCTTGGCTGAATTGCACCAGATAGGGGATCCGGATTGCCGTTTTACCAGTGGACCCTGGAGCAGATCCGTGCAGCTCAACAAGCTGATCTGGACCGATTCCGGCTGATTAAACTGGTATCGAATGGCCTCCACAGACCTAAGGGACCAGAGTTCTTGATTGAAAACTAGGAATTTGAGATGCTCTGCAGTCTGTGGAATGAGTTACAAGTGCAGGATGATGTATACTATAGGTTGAGAACCACTATAAGTCCTGTGAGGCAAATCTTACACTTTGTGGTACCGATAGTCCTACGTCCCAGGTTGATGACTCTGAGCCATGAGCACAGAAGCTCCGCTCATCTGGGTGGACGTAGGACGGTTGCTAAGATAAAGCAACATTACCACTGGCTGTATGAATGTAAACATACAGCAGAGGTATGTCGCCTGTGTTAACAGGGTATCCTCTACTTCTTACCAGAAGTACAACCCCCTCTAGAGAGGGAAGATAGCATATGCTTGGAAGTGTTTCTCTGCCAATGGGTGTTGTGTCTTCGAGGGTTGCCACAGTGAGAATGTGAAAACATTGCCCAACTACGCAACTGAAAGACTATACGTGCGGCATCTCGTAGAGACGCACCTGGCAGAGTTCCCATGGTTTTGCTGTAGTAGCGGATCATGCTCCGCGGAGGCAGGTTCGTCATGCCAATCTTGGTTAGTATGCCACATGTTGGACAAACACGGGAATGGTGCAGCTCGTGGCAGGGAGCGAGTCATCCCGTAATAGGACCCCATTGCGAAACACTCCCGCCTGTGGATGCATTCTGCAGGTGCTGCCTCGTGGAATGTAAGATGTGAGGAGGTCAGGACCTGGCTTCCGCAGGAAGTTATGACTTCCTGCGGTGGGTTGGTGCTGGACTTGCTGGCTATCGTCAGTGAGGGAAGTGCCAGCCAGGAAGGGTAGGGGTTGGGGCCTTGATTGGTAATCGGTAACTTATGGAAAAAGACGCTGATACCACCTACACCGTGGAGAGATGGGAGCTCTCGAGGAGAGAAAACGCTATTGGCTTTTGCCCATTTCTCTTCCTTTTCCATATTAATCTCTTTCTCTGGACGGGAACTAACCGCCATCCGTGATGTTATCTACGAGTCTGGATGGGGGGGGGGGGGGGGGGGGTCGCCGAATTGCTGCCCTGCAACGCTGGACCTGTCCTGGAATGGAAGGAGGATGGCTGGACTGAGTAGATCCCGACGCTGACGGGTCTGCCTGGATCGCCTGCATTACGTAACTCGGTCAGTATATATAGGCGAGTCTGCAGTAACTCGGTCAGTATATATAGCCCGAGTCTGCAGCGGGTCGATAGGTTACTTGTACGTTCCTCCACGTGGAGCGAGCTGCTCGGAACCTCATACACCGTTAGGTTTCTCCGCGAAGCCTTTCAGCGGTTGAGAGAACAGAACCTCTCACCTTGCGCTACCTAGGACATTCCGTGCTAGGCGACTGTGATAAAGAACTTGTACCTGAAACTGTTCCGACTCTGGTCTTGTGTTCGTAGGCTGAGTGTAAAGTTGTAGTTTCATCTCCTTTTAACTTACCGAGAATACCCGAACCAACCAGTGTGGAGTATCACAAAGGGTAGCGACTCGTCTCACTCCGCCAGATAGATTAATCTAATCTCAAGATGTGGGTTTAGATCCCTTAGAACCGGCAGTCCGCTACACAAACATATTTCTATACCTGTAAGATACATAAATTCGCATCTTATGTTTACTGGTAGGTCTCAGATGGTTTGTTTCTTTTCATTTCCTATATGATATTATCAGTGCATATCTTTGTGAATATAGACCATATCTAATATCTGTATACTATGTATTAGCACGGACCTATATCTGTGTTCCAAGTCCGTGGTATTAGTATACCACTGATATAGGGGTCTGCTACAGCATTGCGATGATTTCAGCGCGTCAGTATGGCATATCCTGTGCTTCACTTAAGATAGAGTGCAACTCCATTCTCCATTCACCATGCAGTGTGCGGTAATATGAACGATGGCGATAGCCGAGAGAATATTCTGAAGGACTCCAATAGAGATGATAAACGGGGATTCGGACCAAACACAAATATGTTTCGGATTTTATCTTTGCCCGGAAATGTTTATCGATTCATCAAGTATTGAGTATGAGTTACTGTACTAGCAAGTCTGTTGAGTATGAGTTCCTAATTTTAAGCCTATGAATGTTTATACCAGGCTAATATAAAATCCAGGGCCAACTACTATTACAATGCATGGTTAATCTCACCGGCCACCCGGTGTTCTGTTTGTCGTTTGGGGCAAAATGGCAAGCCCTATTACTGAATTTTTTAAAGCAATTTTTAAGGGGATATTGTGTCACACAATCACCGAATTCGGCTATACGGCGTTCTCCCACTGGGGTCCTAGACCCCTATTCCTCCTTCTAAATAATGGTGGGTGTCAAGCCAAATGGGCAGTGGCTACCATTTTTGTGTAGGTCTTTGGTATGACCCGATTGGGGTTTGAACCACGACCTCCCATGCTTGAGGCGAACACCTACCACTTCGTATTTATCGTCACTCGGCTCCACCCCGATGACGATTGCGGCCCATCCAAACTCGTAGAGTATTGTGTGTTTTCGATTCTCGATGCGGTTCTATATCAATCTAAAGATCAATGCATGAAATACACTATTCCATCCCCTCATAGAATTCGGTTACCATGACAACCAGTTTCAGAAATGTGAACATAAGTTATGGGAATAGCTGACCTTCGCTATGACAATTCTTTTCTGGGATTATATATATCTATTCATAATGAAATTGAATATAACCAAATAAATCCATGTTTTGTCTCTATGGAATTAAATATTTGGTTTGCATGGCATCACAGTTCATTATATATGCCGTAAAATGGCAGCAACCATTAGAACTTATAAGACAATCATTTTGAGGTGCCACATGTCTATATTCCTATCAAAGAACAAATTTGATGGACTTTTGTTCCACTTTTGGCGGATATTTTGAATTTCAGCTTATAAATCGAATTCTCCACGCTTCCGCCAGTTAGGAGCCAGATAGAATTGCTATCCTAGAAGCAATTCTCAAATATTCGAACCCCAAAATGATTATGGAGCTGATGAAATGACTTCCTACCATGGGAAGAGAGTACACTACGGTCACTTCCCTTAGATTTCCCTCTATGACGCGATATACTCGACGAGTAATTTGCTTCTCTCATGTTTCACAGAAATCAGGAATTTATCACCAGCAGTACAACTAGCATTTTGTCACGTGTGTTTTCATTGGTCTATTCCTGCCGTTCCTCACACGCGAAATCACCTAAATCCTCACACGAACCTTACCGCTTCTGTGACTGGTAAGAATTAGGAGTAGACCAAACTCTTCATATATCAGCGGCGCCCCTGCGTAGCGGGCGCATTCAGGGCTGAGGAGAGACGACTGAGGCGAGCCTGGCCACTGGATACTGAATAAGTCTAGTTTATTTTGTACCATCTAAAGGTTAAAGAGTTTACCCGTAAGAATGTGGGCCGTTGCCCATACCAGCGTCCTCCTCTTCGGAGTATTGTCAGTGATGCTCGGTATGTACTTCTTTTTATTATCATTATTATTTTTAGAAGAATTCTATCACACCAGTTTCTTACAAGTATGATCCGTCCATACTTCCCGGTCACCTACTGTGTGTTGGTAATACTAAACTATGTATTTATAATAACGCCCGCAGGTATTCCCATAGATTTTATGGGTGTCGGTTTAAGTACCCGTCGGCAGTTTATATTGACCTAGTTCCTGAACAGAGATGCTATTCCCATTAAATATCTGATTTTTGTATCCATGTCATGCATTCATTGAAGAGGTGCATTATGTTGCATGTTATAGATGCTTACAGTCTATCTTTGCATATGTACAATAATGTGACTTCACTCCAATTTCGTTACTTAAAGCTCAGCCATTGGTCTGTATCATTGGATAGAGTAACTAATACTATTAAGAAACGTCACGAAGTTCCATATAATGATATTTCACGGAATGATATCATGAAGTGGAGCTGAGTGATATCTGTAGCAGAAGACAATGAACGCTGTGTACACAATTATATGAAATTGACTGACATTTAGATTTCATCCTACCCCGTCACGTGTTTTTAACTTCAGATGTTAAGCCCGGCATTATATACATATTGTATGACATAAACGCATACAGTCACTCCATGTTATGACTATGGAGATTTATATGAGGGGTAAGATAAAACGACATATTACTCTACTATAATCATAACACGATTGCCACTCTATTGCTGCTAAAGAACTGAATGTTGACGCGGAAAAGGATATACATACTAACAAATTACTGGGAAAAAACAGATGGTGCCACGTTTGTGGTATATTTGTCGGTGCGCTGCTGCAACAACAAAAAACAAAAAACCCTCTCCATAGAGGGTCGTACCCTCACTGCAAACAACAGCAAGAAAAGGTTGGGTGCCCAACTAGTGACTTGTTTCCCGTATAGGGGACAGAACCATTGTTAGTTCATTAAGCAGTCACTAGGTGGTGGGGGACAAAACCTGTATTCTGACTCTTTGTTCTGACGAAATTAAACTGCTTTTTCAATGTTTTACCATGGTTCCTTTGACTCCCTACACCCATCTCAGAGCAGGATCACATAATAATTAAACCCAAGGCATGATATTTTCCACATGGAACACTTTATATACATATGTAAGCAAGGCTAGAGGTGTGAGACTTTCCCACTATCACTCACTTCTTTTTCACCTCCATTAGTGAAGAACACCTACTTTTTCACCTCCATTAGTGAAGAACACATACTCGGGGGGCGTCATGGCGGCGCCCATGGATCATAGGCTATATGCTGTATACAATAGACTCCGGCAATTACGGTCACATGAGGGACTGGACCAATATGGTCACATTGGTGAAGTGGTCTTTTACCTGGTTCAATGTTAACTATCAAATATATTCAAACACATTTCTTACTGCTAAAATGATCACTACAAGCGTAAAACATTCAGTGTCATACCATCAAATCCTGCACACTCATTTGCTATTCCCATGTTTCCTTTCATTGATTCACACTGCCAACCCAAACAAGTCCTGATGGCGGGCATGCATCATGTCGCATTCGTCAGAGGAAAATTGACATTCGGGATTTCAAAATAAGGGGTGGGGGCGGGGGGGGGGGGGGCGGTCGTTAGGCGAGGTGGTCGCATTAAAGAAATTGTCGTATTACTGGGGATTTCGTGAACATATGATAAAGGGGAAAGATTCGGGACTGATTAAAATTGTCCATAATTAAGGGGTGCGTTAGGTGACTGTCTACTGTTTATGTTTTGGCAACAAACCATGGGTACAATATTAGTAAAAGGGACGAAAATTGTCAGGTGGAAAATGACTTTAATCTGATTTACAGAGGTCCCCCCAAAAGTGGCACTTGTGATAAGGACACCATAGAACTGTTGTACATTTGTACGTTACATGCATTCCCACCTCTTATCGTAAACTGATTGTAACGGACAATCTGATATGCCGCTTATCTCGACCCTTATTAAAGTCCGTAACTTATGATATTCGAGACCCTTGAGAAATAGTCGGCATAAATACGTTGCTCGATCAGAACTGTAAAACTGATGAGAGATTATCCATACCGAGCGATACCTTAAAGCTTTAATAAAACGTGTGAGCAACCGCATTTTTTTATCAAATTAAATTAGCGTAATTTTGGTAGTTCACGTGAATTTAAAAACACTTCTCTTAAGGGTTTCATATCGTTTGCGAAGGGATTTTTCAGGGTTAGTGACAACCTAATGGTTGCCAGAGACGGCGGCACTCAGTTGAGTATGTTCAATATCTTTAAAAGCTCGCAATAGGGATATTAATTACGGCATCTACACACGCCAGCACCGGATCCTGAGAGTTTGGATGAAATATCCCCTTAATGATCAAAATCCTTAAAAGGTGTGGCACCTCAAGGCCGCATTGTAATATGAATGGTGAATATGTGTAAGAATCCCTCTATTGGAGGTATTGGCCGTATTAAATACTGATACACATGTACATTGGACAGTTGGAATAGTGGGCACTCGGGACACTTGAGACTGTGCATCTCATTCATATCTATAATGGTCTCCATGAACTATTTTTGTATAAACAGAGTCTGCAGGTCCTGGGCAGTTACAGGGAAAGAGACGGGTTTTCCCAGGTTATGGTCTACTTGATACGTCTCCTCATTTCTATATAACTTGAAACATATGGGGACACTAGAGACCACTGACGTCATTGATCATTATGCACGTATCGTCATGGTCCAGAAATTCACCTGCCCTGTCAGTATCACCTAGTTTTGGTGTTGTTAGTCTATATACCAGGACCTGTTTGAGTTACTTAAAAATGTTAAAAATTCCATGTTCAATTATAGGCGTTGTGTAGTGCAGTAATGTTTTACCGATAAAACCATTTTTTTAGCGAAGGAAAGAGATGGTATTTGAATACATGTACATGTACAAACTTTAAGGTCTGTCTAGTACATAACAGGCATATATACCGATGGAAGATTTGTTAGTAACGAAAGGCTCCTTGAACAGTGTAAAATGGTACCTCCGAGAGAGAGACGAATGGTGTTACCATTAGGTATTATCAGGAGTTTGGTAAAACTAAACCAGATTATATCGGACTGTATTCGACGAAAGAACTGCAGGGTATCACTATTGCTAATATAACATTGTTATTATCATCCATATTATGTTACCTGTTTGTAAACTGTCAAGTTGTTATGTAACATTTGCGAGGAAGAACGATAACATACTATGAGGTATTTTAACATTATTCCCTACACATTTCATTCTGATCTAGCTGGCTTTGCGCATGGCATCACTCAGGAGGAGATTAATTACATGGCCAGGAACCTGGAGGTCACGTATACCGTGAATAATAACGTGGACCAGGAAGCCATGCTCCTCACGATTAATCTCAGGAACGGCGGATCTCAGAACATGGCTGGCCAGGGATGGTCGCTCTACTTCAGCAACATCCGCGTCCTACAACCTGCTGAGATGTTAAAAGATGGCGGCACGTACATCACCAGAGACGGAGTCCTCCTGGGGGACTCCAACCTCAAACTGTTCCATGTGAATGGTGTACTTTTCCGGATCGACCCCACCCCGGACTTTACCCCGCTGGCAAAGGGGCAGGAGATAACTTTGCCCCTTGAAGCTCAGCATTGGGAGGTATGTTCAGAAATATGGTGATGGGACATTAACCTTTAGCCCTTTCTAGGCGGGAATGCATTATGTACATGAAGGTCGAGAAAACCTTAAGGCATTTTTTTTTTTTAGAATTCAGGTGGGTTGGGTAGGTTGGTAGGGTGGTAGATAGGAAACTGTAGGGCAAGGTAGATAGGTTGGTAGGTTGGGTAAGGAGGTAGTGTGACAGGTAGGTAGGTATCAGGGTAGTAAGTAATGTAGGGTAGGTAAACGGTGGTAGGTAGAGCAGGGTGGTGGGCAGGGCAGTTTTGAAGGGTGGTAAGTGTTATGGTAGATAGGGTGGCAGGAAGGGTGGTGGGTCGGTAGGCAGATTAGGTAAGGAGGTAAGGTGGTAGGTAGGTAGCAGGGTGGTATGTAGGGTAGGGCAGGTATAGTGGCCAACCCTGTTCAATTGCTTTGTGAACGATTTGGCCGATGTATTGAATGTAACATCATACAATACGATGATGACCTGGTGACCAAAAACAACACGCTTATGCGTAAGTCTTCAGGAGCTACTCATAAAAAGGCTGGCAACTTGTAGCTTGCGGGCGGTCCATAAATAACGTTAGGCAGCAGGGAGGAGGGAGGAGGGGTCGAGGTGTTCCAGTCTCCATGACCAAGAATGATAAGGGTTGTATGTACGACAAGGGGAGCGGGAATAACATGGCGTCATTTAGTAAAAGCCCATTGCATGGTGACAACAAATTGCTCTGGTTCACCTTATCCAGAAATTCATGATACTTCAGGTATCGGATGTCTATAAATTCCAATACAGTGGAATCCCAGTATAATGGATACCCTCAAAAGTGCACAACTCATTATAGCTAGCCACTATATCGATGGCATTAATAATTATAGTGTTTATTGATGGAGTATATATATTACAAAACTATTAAGCATCCGTCTAGCACAGCTATTCCTTATATATAGTACAATTCAGCAGAAAAAAACCCCAGCAAGGGGGATCTTGGTGGGGTCAAAGAGAAGCTACTCATCAAGGGGATCAAGGAATTAGGTGCTATCAGTGGAGCCCAATAAGGGATGGTGCGCTAGTGACAAGGGCCATGTTTCCTACAACCTACATATGTAATTATCATTATAAAACCATATGTCAGGACCCCAAAAGAGGGTGGGTGTCCCATGCATTAGTCTAAATCCCTAACTGGATTCTATTCTCAATAAAGGATTGAAGTTCTTGCACAGATACTGAGCCTTCATTTATGTTCAATAACCGGAAATGTAGTGCCACCAGCAGCTTCATGGCGACTTCACCATAAGGACCCCAAGGAATATGTGCACCCTGTGCCATATAACTTTGCTTTGTCAAGGGTGTTGGGTAACATAGAGTAACCTAGCAATCTGTAACACATGTTGTTCAATAAGATATACTGATCTTCTCAATCAAAAGCCTATATCTACCAACGTATTGGACAAACAGGTAAAGGTACAAATACATATTCTCGTCAATAATGATGAGGTCATAGCCGGAATAGCAATGGGAGGCCTTAGCCAGTGTTAATTCATATTGTAATAGTACCATATATAAAGGTGTGCTCAGATAGTCTCCTGCATTACCAGGTAGCACGCTCAGACATCATGCCCAATTGGTACGTCGTGGGAAATAATACAGAGCCTCGGATCGTGGACAGCACATCTGGACAGAGTCTGGACTTCGTGGCGGACTTCACTGATCCTAAGCAGTACAAGCGCTCAAGCGCGGACCTCTACAAACCCTTCACTCCTGAAGACAGGTCAGTATACAAGCAGGCTCCCCAACAAAGTTGCAAACCGTAAATAGATATCGGGATGAACAGTTTCATTGAGATGCTTATTTTAATTATTGCGGTAAAGGTTTCCCCATGTTATACCCAACCTATATGGATAGATTATGTTCCATATATGAATTGCATTTGCTACCAGACCGAAAACTGACAATTTCCTAGTTTTATGATGGACTTTATACTAAAAGAATACATTGTCCATGGTTTCTATATGTACATGTATACAATTACATATGTGTGCGTTTGTGTATGTGTGAAAAGAATTCATGATACAAATGTTATACTGTTATTTTCATTATCATTCATCACCTTAAGATACAATTTCCGATGTTCAAATATTAGATATGTCTATCTGGAATATTTGCTGGAAGAACTGTTAAAACAAAATTGAAATATATTTTCATTATGTCTCTTGGAAGATGACCATTATTGTGGCCTTGCTTGGCCATTTAAGGACGCATAATGCCTGTAGGCATCACTGCGCTATTGCCGCATTCATGATGCCTGGAAGTATCACTGCACTATCAAAGTGAGCAAGATGGGTCAATGCATCATTCTTCAATTTTACAATAATGGATATCTTTCAGGATATGATCATCACATTTTGATAAGATTTGAACGAGATTATTTCCTGAAATATATACAAATATAGCAAGGTGTATTTTCGGTTATATAAAGGTTATGTCCGTAAGGCTTAACCAGTCGCCACTTAGCGGCGCACCATCACTGCTGGCTTCGTCCATAAGGAAGTTACCCAGTCACAAGAGCTCGCCTTCTTGCCCCAGGCTTTGCTGCTGACGTAGGCTATCTAGATTCACTTTGATCTTGTGGACACTAGCAAAAGGAGGAGGCAAGAGAGTCGACATCAGTCACTGTTTCTCTTCCCCTGCCCTAACCCTTCCAGTCCTCTCCACCTTTGTCAAGACACAGGAATGTAACATTTAGTAAAGTATGTTGCCCCGAGTTAGTTTATGGATTCAATGAATGTTCAAAATCAAAGACCTTAGCAAAGTCAGGAAGAATGAGGAGATTCACAAATAACTTAAACTGCATGTTATACACATATACCAATAACGAGAAAAAGCTCTACCTATTTCCATTATTATTCTTTCCAGATATAATATGTTCTCTATCATTGAAGACAATCCTCAGGACCGTAACAGAATTGTGCCTAAGGTTGTCCTATCAAACTTTGAGATGGAGAAAATGAGCATTTCTGGAGGGGATTGGGCTGTTGTTGCCCCTGCAGAGTTGGAATTCTCCGGGAAATATCTAGCAGGTGAGACATTGAGATATCATGAGATATACCGTATATTGTTAGTTGTCAGATATTTTCTGTTTAGAATATACATGTATATACATATATTCTAGTCCTATTATGAACTGGCAGGGGGAGATCTGCTCAGTCCACATTGGAATGATAAGGGATCCTTGATGGTGTTTTCACAGTTTTATATATCCAAGCATCCACAGTAAGTATTACACAGCACAGAAGATATACCAGCTACAATATCCAGTTATAGTGAGAGTCAAAGTGAGTGGTCAGCTCTCAGAGTAGTATAGCTCCTGGTAGCTCAGAGTGGTATGAGTTCAAGGTGTTGACTGAGCTGACTGTTACAGAGCTCACTGTCTTTTATTCAGAAGCCAGGTCATTAGCTGAGCTCACACTTACACATCCTTGTGGCGTCATGCTCGTGGCAAGCCGGATGCCCGCACCATTTTATGACCCCATAACGCGAGGGGCTTTTCCCACGCGGAGGTGGTGCTCAGTACAGTTCTATAATGCCTCATGGCTGCGTCACTGGGGTTTTCCAATGACAGTACCCATGACTGGCCTCTACACAACATTTCTCGGAAGGGATGATTCCTATTTACTCTGACCAACTCACAACTTTATCCATAAAACTACAATAAAAGTGTGTTAGTAATCTCAGTCACTTTGCAAACAGCAATTTGTCTTGTGATGCGATACTGCACCAGGATGTGCTGACAATATGAAGTAACACTGCCATATAAGTTTATATAGAAGAATACAATGGATTTCTACTACATCTGTAATTCACTACTAAGAGTACACAGTCATATATAAGAGAATATTATATGGTTTTATATAAATGTGAAGACATGAAATCTCTAATACATTTCTATCATATCTATTTCTGCAAATAACACTATAACAACTTTCCTCTCTACCGAAGAAAGTTTGTCCTCAAACTTTTAAAAGTGCTACGTAGTACAATATCCACACAATATCAAGGATACATTTCATCATAGTTGTAAAAGTTTAGATTATGCAAGATTGATATTCAAGTTACACAATGTCTAATGAGCTGTACTGCCCAGCTACTAGCACAATAAATATTAATGAGACCTAATATGGTCTCCACCCAGGCTACAGCATTAAAGTGAAGTGTGCACAAGTGTACATCAAGTCAGAAGTGTACCAGTATGGAAGTACATCAAGTATCATAAGAGTACAGTAATATATTTCAATCATTGATATCATCATTAGCACACTTATACAAGTATAATATTATGTCGACATGTTCAATATGCGCATTTAGAAGTAAATGTTGTACAACCATTACCACGCAAGGCTAGGCAAATCTGCCTATCAAGAACCATTAAAGTTTGTTATGGCCAGTATTTCAATTAGTTCATTAGCAAGCGGTCTCTTATTATTTGGTCTCTCATCATCTTACAATTAGGTCTCTAGGGTCATCTCAGTTGCATCCTCAGCCTCTATGCCAAACTGAAAGGCATAGCTAAAGTGGCTGAGGTAAAGAAATGCACAGCAATCTGTGCGCAAGATCCTCCTTATAAGGATGGCAGTGAGAAAGTTCAGTCTCACCTTCGATGTTGGTGATAGGGAATGGTTTGTCAATGTGTTGACCATGACAAAGCCATGCCAATTCACATTCAGAGTGGGGAACAGGTATCCCGAAACTTGAAAATCAGACACATATTCTGAAGCTCTAAATGTCCAATGCTTGGGGCATAATGGAAGAGTCGCCACTGGAATGGAGACACAAGTCGATCCATTGGTCAGTTCAATCTGTAGCACTGTAACATTGCCACGCAAAGAATATCGTTTGCTAACCCACGACATCAACATCGCAAATGTAGCCAAGACTACAAGTGCCATCGTCAGATACTCATGAACATAATAAGCAATGTCGGTGGGGTGCTCATCCGCTGGTGTAGGGGGATGAACAGTGGCATACACAAGTGTCTCTTCAGCTTGAATAGTTTTAATGTTTTGCAATAACAACAGGGAAGCACCCAAGATTCGCAAACGAATCAAGGTATATGCATTGATTGCAAGTCCCAAAACACAAAGTCCAAAAGTTGTGTATAGGAAAGCATCTGACATAAATGTCGAAAAGAATCCTTGTGACCTTATGAAGTCACTCTCCAGTAGAGGTTCAGCCAAATTTTGAAATATTTTTGAATTATTTTTGGTAGCTTCAACAACCTTTCTCAGGCTAAGATGTTCCTTATGATCAACTGCCATAAGGTCATGAAACCTATGCTTATAGATTTCAAATCCAGGAATTTTGACTTCAAGGGGTGCTGAAAAGTCAGTATCTCCAGTTATATTTGAAAGAGTTTTTGGATTGAAAAACTGTTGCAACAAAGCTAAATTGACAGGATAGATCTTTTTAACTGAATCAGTGTTTGTACAGCCAGTCAAACGAGGTGGAATAAAGAAAGATTTAGTCACAATAGAACATAGGCATGGGACATTCATTACACATTGTGTGCATCCACTCATAACCTTTTGATATGATGGACAATTTATACTGAATTCCCTAATATTGGTTATCAACAACTTCTCTGCATCCAATGGTTGGATAGAGGGTTTAATTGCACCCTGAATAATTTTGAAATTACACAAGTCTCTGACAAGTTTATTTTCCTGAAGGAATAAGGCTAAAATGCATGATTTTTCAGTAACTGCTACTTGAGTAAAAAGTGTAGCACAATGTTTCTGACTACGACCCTGACAGTGGGATATTTGGTCACTGGACAGTTCCAAAAAGTGGTTCCTATCCCTTGAGATCGCAAAGTAAGGAGTCAAATTTAGAAGTTGTGTACCATCCTCTGAAGAAGAATTGATTGGGACTGGTACAGAATTTACCTTATAAACCTCAAATGCTGATGCAGAAGTTGGGATTAGAGGAAAATGGAGAGAGACATATATGTCGTTGATATGTCTGGTAACAATAATGTCAGTAGACTGGTATACCTGTATCAAATCTGTATATAGCAATCTAAACATTGGATATCTGATAGACAAAGTCTTGCTAATATTCAAAAGAGTGTCTTCCATAATTGTGGGGGTAACCAACAATGGCGATAGTTTGCCTTGAATCAAATCTTTGATACCCAAGCGCAATTCCTCAATACTGTGTTCAAGGTCTGCAGACAACTGAATCTGTTCAGTCAAATGGTGAATAATTAATCCGACAGAAATTGCCAAACTTCCCATATCTGCAGTAATATTAGCTGCAAAGTTACTTATCATTTGGTAATTTTCTCTTATTGCCTCAACAGCATTACCAAATCGTCTATCTGTTGCATGCATGAATGAGGCGAAACTCTCAGACTGGTCATGAAAGACCTTACGCAACTGATTTGTATTTGATTTCATAATTTTGACATGTCTGGCTACCTGATTTACCTGTTTTTCTGTAGCTGTCCCTATTAGCCAATTACTAAAATCTCCCAAAAATGGTAGGAGTGCACGTCTATCCCTATCGTCAGGAATGGGCATATCAGGAATTAACCTGTTAATTTCTTTTACAGCTACATTCAAATCCTGTATAGCCCTATCCCTAAGTTCCTCTATTCTGGTCATTGTTCTCATTAGTATTGTACGCTGTTGGGGCCTCTCACCGACAATTGTGCTATGCTCATCCGGCAAAGCTATTCTGTAGGTGTGTGTCCAATAATCGTTTGATGGAGTTATGTCAAATGTATGATGGAAATATACACCATAATTAGGTCTTGCTACTATGTCACTTCCGAGTGCACCATAAACCAACAAGTAAGCCTGTAGTATGTGCCACCAGAAAGACAAAACACCTGTGTTTGGGCGTTGGAGTGGCCTGACAGTTCTCTTCCCACTTGGCATTTCACCGGTGCCTGCCAAGAGAAAGGAAACAGCCCTAAATCATGTGTGGTCTGACCATTGTGACCCTGCAATTAACAAATATTATGATTTGGTTGCGCAGCCTAAATGTAAATTTCATAGCAATGGGAAACATGTATCAGTCCACAACACTTTATAAACACACAGCACCAGATGCCGTCACTTCATGTCTGAGCATATGGATGTTCATTGATTTTGGCTAGCCTATATTCATTACACAATAGAACAGTAGAGGTATGTCCCAAATTTTGTTTTTAAACAGGCCTGTTAAAGAATTTATTTTTGCCAAGTGGTCTTTTTCTCTTTTTACCACTGGCAGTTCTCTGTACATGGAACTCTCTTTTTGCACAATCTGATACATTCTCAGTTGGGACCCATTCAGTAGAGCCTGTTTCAGCCCATTTCACTTTATAGAATATCCTGCCTTGCTGTCGCTTGCTTGCTAAAATCTTATCAATGGTATGCCATTGGTTATCAACATCTCTCGGTGTGAGATGCATATCATGATCATTGTTTGCCCTGTTATCATCACTGAGATCCTCACTGTCTTCAGTGCCATCCTGCATGTCCCTAACCTGTGGGGCACCAGGTTGACTTTCAGCACCTACATTAGATGGCTGCACCAACCTATCTCCTGGTTCAAAATAGCGTTTCAGCCTATTAGAGTGAATCATTGACTTCACCTCTGAGTTGTCTGAAGAGGCTCTCAATTTAAATGTGTAATTTGGACCTTTCAGCGTGATGTAATAGGGTCCCACCCATTTTCTGTGGAACTTGTTGGAAAGGCCTTTGGGTACTCTAGGATTATATAACCAAACCTTATCTCCAGGCTTAAATTTAGGTTCCTGAACTCTAACATCATAGTATTTCTTATATCTCTCCTGAGCTTTTTCCATGTTTGATGTTGCAATTTTCCTAGCATCTTCTAAATTTCTCAATATATGAGTTAAATGGTTTTGTGTTAAATTGCCTAAATTTTGTTTTGGGATCCACTCAACATCAAAAGGTAATTTCATTTCTCTTCCAAAAACCATAAAGTAAGGAGAGTATTGAGTGGACTGTGTACATGGAGTTGCTCTGTATGCCATCATGATACCTGGCAAAAGACTAGGCCAGTCCTTTTGATCAAGCTTTCCATAGGCTCTGATTGATTGTGCTATTGTGGAATTTAAACGCTCTGCACTAGAGTTAGTCTGTGGGTGGTAACTAGATGTATGCACCCTTTTTATGTCAAATAGTGAACACAATGCCTTGACTAGGTTTGACATAAAGTCTTTAGCTCTATCTGAGACTATTGAAACTGGGGCTCCAAATCTTGTGAAAATTTCTCTATATAAGATTTCTGCTATTTCTAGAGCCTGTTGTGTACAACATGGAAATGCTTCTGACCATTTTGTAAAGCTGTCAGTTACTACCAATATATGTTTGTACCCTTCTTTTGATGTTGTCACTGGACCCATAAAATCCATATGCCAACGACTGAATATGTCAGCCACAGGCAATGGGGCCAGTGGGGCCTTCACAACCGCTGGTCTATGCTTTGCTTGCTGACATTCAAGACAGGACTTAACATGTGAATGCACATCACGATACATGTTATTCCAATGATATTTATTCCGCATAGAGATATATGTTTTCTCAAACCCTTGGTGGCCTCCACCTGTTAAAGAATCATGGTATACCTGCAGTACCTCAGACCTTAACTCCTTAGGCACTGCCAGCTGTTGCACTAATCTCTCAGATTTGGGCAAACCTTTTGCTCTCCTTGAGAAGAGATGATATAAGACACCATCCAAAAGTGTATATGTGTCTGCCTGAAGCACAATGCGTTTGGCTTCCCTCTGGTTGTCAGGTAGCTCACCAGACTCCAGATATTTCATCATAGGGTTACAATCTTTACAATCCCTTTGCATGATCCTAAGATCAGTCACTGGTGCAATTAGTACATCACACTCAGCATCTTCAGTCTTCAAATTATCTGACTGCTTAGTCTCTGTATGGCTGTATGTGAAATCACACTTAATCCAGTTAGATGACAGATCCGCATCTGTATCTATTGTTAGAACTGGTACAGTCTCTTTGATATTTGTGTCTGCGCCCTTTGTCTCATATTCCCTCCTAGACAATGCATCTGCTACCTTGTTTGCTTTACCTGGTCGATGGTGTATGGTAAAGTTATACCCTTGTAAAAGTAAGGACCATCTGGCCAACCTACCTGTCATATTCTTAGTGGACTGTAAAAATTTCAATGCCAAATGATCAGAAAAGATATCAAAGTGACCATTGGCTAAATATGGATGATAAAGTTTTATTGCTTCCACCACTGCCAAACATTCTTTCTCACTTATTGACCAAGCTAACTCAGATCCCCTCAAAGCTCTGCCTCCATATGCAATAGGTCTTGGTCTACCGTGTTCATCTTCTTGCTCCAAAACATGCCCTATTGCTTCTCCTGCTGCATCGCAAGATATGCGGAATGGTCTGAGCATGTCCGGATATGCAAGGACTGGGGGTGACATTAGCTTTTCTTTTAGATTGTCAAAGGCATCTTGACATGCCTCTGTCCACTGGAATTTTGCATCCTTTCGCAACAATAGATTCAAGGGAAGGGCTATCTGTGAGTACCCCTTAATGAATTTTCTGTAGTAATTACAGACTCCAAGGTATGATCTGACATCTTGGGCATTTCGTGGAATGGGAAATTCTTTAATTGCTTTTGTTTTATTCTCATCTACCTGAATGCCTGCTTTTGAGATCTTATGGCCTAAATATAAAACTGATTCCATGGCAAATCTGCACTTGGATGGTTTCAATGTGAGGTTAGCTTTCCTGAATCTGTCAAAGACCTGTCTAATATGGCCTAAATGTTCCTCAAAGTCTCTGCTAAAGATTAGAATGTCATCAATGTAAACTAAACTAAATTTCCAGTTGAGTCCCCTTAGCACTTCACACATAATCATTTGGAATGAGCATGGGTTATTGGAAAGTCCATAAGGCATAACTTTATATTCATATATCCCTTGTGGGGTAATAAAGGCGGATTTCTTGCTTGTTTCTGGGTCTAAAGGAATTTGATGAAAACCACTTGCTAAATCCAAACTTGTAAAGAATTCAGGGTTGTTTTGACCTATTGTATCAAAAATATCCTCCATTCTGGGAATGGGAAATGACATTGGTTTAGTAACACTATTCAAACGTCTGTAGTCACAAGTAAATCTCTGAGTACCATCCTTCTTTTTAACCATAACAACAGGACAATGCCATTCAGATGTAGATGGTTTGATTATATCATTGTCCAACATTTCAGTGATCTGTCTTTCAACCTCTTTCTTTGCCTCTGCAGTTTGTCTATAGAACCTAAGCTTTATAGGTTTTGCATCTCCAGTGTCTATTCTGTGTTGGTATATATCAGTCCTTCCCAATTCTGACATTTTTGTAGCAAACACATCTCTATATTCACCAACTAATAATTTCAACCGCTTTTGCTGTTCTGTTGACAAATTAGCATTTGAGAGATCTAGGCCAAGCCCTGATGCTATATCTAACAGTTCCGACTCACCATGTGACTGTGAGTGCCCTGCTGTCATAACACATTCATGGACGTTTTCAATGTCATTTTTGTTTTCTATATTTTGAATGTTGTTTGTATCAATATCTGCAGTTGTTGCCACTACATACCCTGCTCTAACATGGACAGTAGAATTGGTGGGGTTTATAAGTAGATAATTTACCTGTCCTCTGTGAACGGTTACCAAGACTCTAGCCCCTGAAAGATTTAGACATTGACTAAGCTGTGTAGCTGGTTCTAGTAACACAACTCTACCTTCCTCTATCTTTTTCACTCTCAATGGAATGTTGCATTGAGACCTAGGTGGTATAACTGTGGACTGTTTAGCTCTTGCTACCCTCGTTTCCCTAGAAGCTTTAGTAGCCAAGCACACAGATACTAGGCCATTGCCCAGTACCAATGTACCAATGCCTGCATCTATCTGTGCACTATTTGATTGCAAAAAGTCATACCCCAAAATGACTGGTGTGTACAAATACTTAAATACATGGAACTTTTGGGTTGTCTTAAAACCTGAAATAGAAATACTGAGATTGACAGAACCAACCACTTCATGGATTTCACCTCCAACACCTGTCACCCTAGCCAAAGAATGGCCCTGATTTAGATTCTTTGTAGATATACCAATACTCTTGAGAAAGGGAACTGAGATGCAGGACACAGATGCTCCTGTATCCACTAGCATTCTTACAAAATTACCTTTAATTGACCCTTCAACATAGTTTCTATTCATGTGTGCAACCATTGCAATCATATGACCATTGTATTTTTGAGACCTTTTACTTGCCAATGATACTCTTTGTGGCCTATTCATGGGTCTGGCCTGCCCATAAACAGACTGATTATGTTAATATCTACCATTATTGTAGTGCTTACCATTTCTGCACTGGGACTTAAAATGTCCAATTTTGCCACAAGAAAAACAACTTTTATCATAAGCCTTGCACCTGTGAGAATGGTTGTACCTACCTCCACATCTATTACAGTTGTTGTCTGGTTTATGCTGATTTTGACGCTGTTGGTAGTGATGCTGCTGCACTTGGTCATCGTGACGAATTGGGGTAGGGGAACGACCATGGCTGGTGCTCCTTCTGCTCCACTGATCGCGGAACCTCACGTGCTGCCTCTCATCTGATCGGGGTTCTCTGTGTGCTGCTGCTCCAGCTGCTGCAATGCCATCTGCTACTAGTCCATTCAGCTCCTGGCGTAGTTCATTCACTGCTGCCAGTATTGGGTCATGTCCTGAATCAGTCTGACTGGCTTCAACCAGTGAGGCAATCTTGTTTAGAGTCTCCACATCCTTCGGCTGTTGTATAATCACAAGGCTTTTAATAGATGGCTTTAGACCACCCAAAATTGCTCTGAGAAGCACATCCTCCTGGAGGCCTATTAAATTGCCTTCATGTCTAATCCTTGCAATATAATCCTGCACAGTCTCTTTTTGGTCTTGTTTGTTATTAAAGATATCAATAGTTTTTGCAAATTTTAAAGTCTCTGCAATTTGGTATCTCTCTAGAAACAGTTTCTTAACTACCTCAAAGTCAGTCTTCTTTGCATCTTCTAGGTTAGCATACCATATGTATGCTCCTCCTGATAAATATAATGGTAAAGCTCTTGCAGCATCTCCACCTGTCTTCATGGAAATGTAAGCTTCAAATTTTGCTATGAATTCATCTGGATCCTCACCAAGCTTCCCACTAAAACACTTCAGAGGGCTCCCCTCCATTTCAAAGTCTGTTTCTATCAATGGAATTACCTGGTTTGTATTTGGCTGTAGTAACTGAGGCCGCTGCTGCTGCCTCTGCTTCTGCTGCTGCTGCTTCTGCTGCCTCTGCTTCTGCTGGTCCCGTAACTGCTGGGGGTGGTGATTTATGGGCTCATCACCATTTGCGGGAGTCCCTGGCTGGTGCTCTGCAGGGGGAGGTGGATTATTGATCCGGGTTTGGGGTTCCTCGCCAGCTGAGTCTGTGTCACTGTGTAATGCAGGTTGGAATGTAATACACGGAGCTTTCAGCAGCCTCTTGATTGTAGGATGATCAGCTGCCACTAGGCTCCTAGACATTAATCCGAGGTTCTCCACCAACTATGAACTGGCAGGGGGAGATCTGCTCAGTCCACATTGGAATGATAAGGGATCCTTGATGGTGTTTTCACAGTTTTATATATCCAAGCATCCACAGTAAGTATTACACAGCACAGAAGAT
Source organism: Alentia gelatinosa (assembly GCA_950022655.1). Taxonomy (NCBI): domain Eukaryota; kingdom Metazoa; phylum Annelida; class Polychaeta; order Phyllodocida; family Polynoidae; genus Alentia; species Alentia gelatinosa. The sequence goes on from OX465583.1 coordinate 32,753,961, forward strand.
ATAACAGCTACAATATCCAGTTATAGTGAGAGTCAAAGTGAGTGGTCAGCTCTCAGAGTAGTATAGCTCCTGGTAGCTCAGAGTGGTATGAGTTCAAGGTGTTGACTGAGCTGACTGTTACAGAGCTCACTGTCTTTTATTCAGAAGCCAGGTCATTAGCTGAGCTCACACTTACACATCCTTGTGGCGTCATGCTCGTGGCAAGCCGGATGCCCGCACCATTTTATGACCCCATAACGCGAGGGGCTTTTCCCACGCGGAGGTGGTGCTCAGTACAGTTCTATAATGCCTCATGGCTGCGTCACTGGGGTTTTCCAATGACAGTACCCATGACTGGCCTCTACACAACATTTCTCGGAAGGGATGATTCCTATTTACTCTGACCAACTCACAACTTTATCCATAAAACTACAATAAAAGTGTGTTAGTAATCTCAGTCACTTTGCAAACAGCAATTTGTCTTGTGATGCGATACTGCACCAGGATGTGCTGACAATATGAAGTAACACTGCCATATAAGTTTATATAGAAGAATACAATGGATTTCTACTACATCTGTAATTCACTACTAAGAGTACACAGTCATATATAAGAGAATATTATATGGTTTTATATAAATGTGAAGACATGAAATCTCTAATACATTTCTATCATATCTATTTCTGCAAATAACACTATAACACTATTCACACAAGGTTCATTTTAACGAACCCTGGGTTTCTGTTGACGATGATAAAGACTGAGGGCAGACTGAAAGTTTCATTTACAAATTTTAGAACTAAAATATCGACTTTAATCCTATCAAATTAAACTGTCCTTAGATTTTGATGCACTCCAACAGTGCGTTCATGACAAGATACCTTCGTATTCCATTTTTCTGTTTGTTTGTATATCATGTCCGCTAGATAGAATCAATTATTTACAATTCTGCCACTGAAGGCAATACTGTGATTTACAATCCATGCCTTATTTCAGAGAAACTGGGTTTAATATTCATCCCAACGACCGGTGATGTCCCAAGTAGCCGCTTCATAGAGCTCAAGGTCGACCCAAGTACGGGGAATTCCGACACCTGCAATGGCAACGAGGTACATTATAGTGTCTATTATGTGTTGACAATTAAGGGCCGATTCCACCAAACAACTGCTTTTTCGGAGCGAAAAGATGTTCCAGCCGACCTTTCGACAGACATTGGTTGAAACGTCTGGCCAAATGGCCTCAAAACGCATCGCTGCTCCACAAATACCCCCAGCAGACGCTCATGTGGTCGCTGTATGAGTGTCTGGCGTGTCCTTCCACCAAACAGATGTTTCGAACGATGGCCCAACGTGCCAGCAGATCCTCCAGCCGACACCCCACCAGATGCCTCAGAGAGAGCAGCGGGGTGCGGACAGTGGCACTGGCTCGTGGACGTTTCATGAAATTATTGAGTTCTCTGCTGAGGCGATAGGCGGCGCGGCATGCGGCGATACACTACAATGCTCTGAACCCGCGAAACCTGCGTATCGAGCGGAGCGGCATTGCGCCGTGTCGGGATTTGTATGGGAATGGTCAGAAAACATCACATAACCACAGAATTACACGTTAAATCGAACAATGAAGGTAAATAAAGATAAGGATTGGTGTTATGAATGTGTATGGCATGCTATGGTGCTAGAATTCTGCTGAAAATACTGAAATTGTCAGAATTTTCAATGTACGTTCGCGGCTTCGGGTATCGCCCATGTCGGCCGCGCAGTATTGGTGGCGTTCCCTCACCACAGGTCCCAGCACAGCCTGCGGGCGGGTGTCGTACTCTTCAAATGCATCAGCCAGACGCCCAATTCCAGCAGACCAAAACCTAATAAATCAGTTATTTGTCTGGTAGGAGATATGGCATCTGGCAGACAGAAAATGGACACCGGGTGGGACGCCAGGTAAAAGATCTAGCTGGTGGAAGCATGTTTCAGCCGGCAGATGGCCAGGCGCCCCAGCCGACACTCAGCAACTGTGAGGCGACGTCCCAACAACCCCCAATATCCTCCAACAGACGTCAATTTCAACTCCTGAAACGTCTGGCGGGAGAGCAGACGCCTGCTGGAACGTCTGGTGTCTTCTGCCACCAACCCGACAGATGATTCAAATAGAGCAGATCTGCCAGCAACCGCCATACGGGCACTGTACAATGTTTTTGTCTTGTTGGTGGAATACTCCCTTTATCGATGGTTTTGTGGACAGGTGGCCATAAATAACGAGATGGTGACGTGTAGTAATGCAAGAGCATTAGCGAGTGTATTACGAAGTAAACCTTGAGTGATTTACAGAGCCATTTGTCCATAAATTTCGCCAGAGCTAAGTGTGTGCTGTACAATAGCGTTGGCGGGAATGAAGGCCGGTGAAGGCGGAAGTGGTAATGAAGGCGGTAACACTTATGCCCTCTGGTGTAATTCCTAGATACTAATATAAGACTGTAGCGTCTGTTGGGATACAGTTCCCATAAAACAATTGTTTCTTGTATTTACTACCCATCTTATCGAAGGAATTAAACCCACGATTAACACTTTATATCATTTAACATGTTTTTGTCCTCCAGCAGTTAATAATTTGTCTGAATTCAGAAATGATATTTACCGAGCTGTACACGAAATCCTAATCCTTAGGCCATGCCACTGATTTCGTGTTCAAATCTATTCATGCAGATTTAGGCCCGTCGTCCACTGAGCTCCCAATTTACTACGATAGGCCTTTATGGTACATCTCCAGACATCGCGTTGGAAATTCAGTTAGCCGATAAACCCAAGAATACACCCCAATGCACGCATTGTTATGTCTATCGTAGGGTGTCGGGAGGTCAGTTGACGACGGGCCTTAAGCTAAGCCAAGACACAAATGGGCATTATACTAATCTTCATTTCATAGGAAATCAAGGGCAAGAGTAACTGTATTGGTGGTATTCGCTTTCTTGTCACCTGCTAATGAGTCGATGCAAAGTAGAATTAATTTCATAGATGGCCAGACAGATATCCAACAGATCCTCACATTGACCTCTGCTGGTCATCTCATCTCAATACCATCCTCCTCCTTTCCAGTCTTTCTAAATTATTGATAACTCTCCGCCATTATCCGCTTATATAAAACCCCATTGTATCACAATTCCACTAATCTCTCTTCGCTAACCATACAAACGCTCTAGGATTATTGCTTCCTTTTGATGCATGTGGTCAAAATTCCTCCTACTAGACTCTATCCCGTCAGAGGTTTAAAAGGTCTTCATAATTTTTCATCAACTCTAACTAAGCCTTATTATTGACAACAAACATGGTTTGCCGACGTTCATTTATTGTCAAGATTGAAGTTCACTTGGAGACATATCTTGAAATAGATGTTAATGAAGCTCGGGGAATGGCCGCAGTGCCACCATCTTAGGCAGGGGCGAATTTAAGTACAAAACAGCATGCACGGGACAGTCACATTTTTTCAGCAGTGTTTCATATATTAACAGTACAGCCGTCATTTAGGGAATGACATGTCTATCATTATTGCTCGCTCAAGTTCCTAACCTGCCCACATAATGGTAGGGTGCTTACACAATGACACCATGACATGTTTGTGCCAGGAGTACCCTCACTGGCATGTCTAGCAGAATGGAATGAGACTGGTCATCTCTCATTGGCTGTTGGTTCAATTTGTAGCCAATCATAGTTCTGAACTTACACGTTGAACGTACAGCAAGTTACCCTATGTGGATTATATGTTAACTCCTCAAGATGTCTGTCTTGACTCATAGGATTAACCTGTACTTCTATTACCGAGTTCTTACTCCCTCACTCTTACTTGGAACCTAGCTAGTCTAGGCCTATAGACTTTACACCGGGAATCGCCAGACTCCTGGGCTTGAGTATTGAAGTCAATGTTGGAATTTAATCAAGTTTAAATCATCTAAATCTCTTCAAACCACTCCAGTAAGTAAAGATCGGCAAGAGCTAATGTCATATACTTAAACTACAGGAAACTTATACCATCTACGTAGACACAGACGCGGAGAAGGTGACAATAACAGGGAGAAAGCCTGCAGGGGTCCTCCATGGTGTGCAGTCGCTTCGAGCTCTGGCCAACCATGGTTCTGGGAGTATACACAAAGGACTCGTGGAAGATTGTCCCAGGTAGGTTAGAGAATTCTTTAGTGTATCTTTTTTCTATTAGGTACCATTCAGCAAAATAAGTGATTCATATGATCATTCGGGAGGATGCGGAGGAGAGGGACTGGGGCTCGAGGCTCTGCTGTGCCGTTGTATTTCCTCGTTGTGTGTCATCTTCATCTGACAGTGAAATCTTGCCTTGATACAAATGAGCATGGACAGTATATATTCTCTTTTGAGAGTGTACAGTCCATGAACTCCGTCAACCAATAAGCAAAGAAAAGCATGAAGACATTCTGTTTCCCAATTTTTCAATTCTGCACGTACTACAGTTGGTACCGTATGTTTTTTTACAGGTTTGGTTATCGCGGCATGCACGTTGACACAGCGAGGAACTTCTTCCCGAAGGCGACGATTCTCGAACTGCTGGACTTGATGTCCATGTATAAACTGAGCACCTTCCACTTTCACCTGACGGATGATGAAGGCTGGCGGCTGGAAATCCCAGGACTTCCTGAACTTACTGAGGTATTCACCTGGTTGATATGAATCTAGTGGCAACATCACCCCTTCATTTAACAGATATGCAATATAATGCTCTTAATTACTAAATCAAGCCAGTGTATTATATTACATCCGCACTGTAATAAGGTGTAAAACATGAAGTTTCCAAACTACACAATCAAAGCCAGTTTTGTTATCCTGAGAAGCATTTATGTTGGATGTACTTAGGATAAAATGATTTGCATGAGTTTACTCGACCCAAATATTGTAGCCCATAAGGTATCTAAAATACAAAAGAAACGAAATGGACGGGATGGTACAATTCCTTATGTTTTAGCTCATAATAATGTTTTCACCACTATCAAATGACCTTTGGAAATTTGATGATATTTAGAATGTGGAAAGAAATATAGTTTTATTTCAATTTTCCCCCAAATACCTGCCAAAATTTGTGTACGTGACATTAAGAAGCTAACCTGGTACCGCGTTCTCTCCTTGCAGATCGGTGCTCGCCGTTGTCATGACCTGACGGGGGACCATTGCATTATGCCACAGCTTGGGGCGCCACCCAACGGAGGAGGCTCAGGGTCTGGCTACTATAGTGTGGCCGACTACGAGGAGATACTGCGATATGCCCAAGACCGGCACATCACGGTCATCCCTGAGTTTGATATGCCGGGACATGCTCATGCCGCCATCAATGCCATGCTGTCCCGCGAGAGAAAAACAGGGGATGCCACGTATCGCCTTGTGGATCCAGACGATACTTCCAGGTATTTGTCAGTGCAGACCTTCATAGATAACGCCATGAACCCATGCATCAACTCTACCTACGTCTTCGTCGAGAAGGTCCTGGATGAGGTCGTCAAGATGCATGAAACTATTCAGCCTCTGAAGGTGTTCAATTTCGGGGGCGACGAGGTCGCCCATACGGCCTGGGTGAACTCCACGGCTTGTGCAAGCCTGATGAACCTGGAGAAACGAGACATCAAGAAGCTCTTTGCGATGAGGGTGTCACAGCTGGCAAAGGCCAGAAACATGGCACTTGCTGGATGGGAGGACGGACTAATGTATGACGGTGGACAGAATCAACCGTTCAATATTTCCGACCTGGATACCACTGAAGTTCACGCTTATGCCTGGAACAACATCTGGGAATGGGGCTCTGGAAGCAGGGCTTACCGCCTCGCCAATGCTGGATACAAGGTGAGTTACTCAAACTGATATGTTTATACATAATCTCTTTTTAACATTGTAGTCTGAATTGTAAACACCAGTTGGGCGCATGTCTGGTAATGACACCAGTGAGTTGGGAGAACAAAAAAACGACGCCATTTAAGACATGGACATCTGTCACACATGTTTGTGGTGTACAAACCCACAGTCACACAGGGAAGATAGTGCTGGCCAACATCGTGCGGGTGACGTATGTAGGCATTCCAATCCTTTGAATTTACACGGTGTATTGTTTATTTTCAAAATGATTAGAAAGGGCAGGTATATATTCACTTTTCATATATCTCCAATGATGCTATCTTCTGAAAACATAAGCATTCTTTCAAAATGACAATGACAATAAAGTGTGTGATTAGGTTGTGCAAGAATATAATATGTCTCCCGGGGCCAAAGGCTGACATTGGGCGATTACAATGCGATATCTCCATTACAAAGATGTATATACTTGGTCATTGGCTGCACACCGATAAAAGAGCAATGCACGTCTTCTGATCATCGACATCTCATACAGTACACCCCTTAACATGCTGTTTCATCTTTCATAGCAAATTGATGGCAACTTCCTGGTCCTTCCCGTGTAAGGACATACAGATTTATTTATATATCTAATATCGCAGATAAGAATACCTATTAAAGAAAGATTGTACACCGATGACATACCAATCCACCATGCATCATAAGGATATTTTTTTTCGGTGCCTAATCGTAGAAACGTGGTCAACTGCCCCGATATTAGGTGACCTTCCGACGCGATTTTGATTTTCTATCGGGAGGTGCATCGTAGACCATATCGGTGCCATATCGTAGTAGGTGGACGCCGAGCCTTACTAATATATCACTTACAGAGCTTTTCCATTGGCATAAGTGAAATAGAGAAGGATAGTGGAGGTGGGGTCGTTTGTTAAATTTGCCAGCGTAGAGACAAATTATATTTGCCCCACTCCCTCTCATCTGGAGCAAGCCTGTAATCCTTATTGTAGGGTGTCATGAACACTAGTACCGTTATCAGCCAATTGCGAGACCAATGCAGGCAAAGATTGATGATACTGTAGGCTGGCTTTAGACATATAGATGTACCCTTTAAGATCCTCATTTTGTAACAATTTCAGGCAATTATTTCGCACGCGACCAACCTATACTTTGACCATCCTCATGAACCTGATCCTGAGGAGAGAGGTTACTACTGGGCAACACGCTTCACCAACACCAAGAAGACGTTCGGCTTCATGCCCGACACGGTTTATGATAATATAGACTTTGACCTAAATGGCAATCCAATAACGAAGGAGGAAATATGTAGCGATGAATCCAATTGTCCGCCTTTAGAAGATGTTGGAAATATTTTAGGTGAATAGATCCTCTTTGTCTTAATTCCTTATTGGATTACGCCTGATGAGGATGCCTGAACCTATCATCAACATTTCTCCTTGATTTCATAATCTCATAATAGAAATGTATAAAACAAAAAACAAAAGACAAGTCAGATACCTTTTTTATATACTCATCGGGATATCATAATGCACGATTTATAATGTACAACTGATCCATTGATTTAGCAGAATAGCAAATTCAAAGAAAACAACGGCAAGAAGATCTTATTTCTAGATCTGTTTAAAAGTGCCATTAATGTATGGAATACCAAGTACAGCTATCCTCATCAAGTCATCAAGTTAATATGATTAATGCATGCACCATATCCGGTTTCACGTCCATAATTCCATTACTTCTTTTTTCAAACAAGGAATACAAGGTCATCTGTGGAGTGAGACGGTACGGACAAGCCAACAGTTCGAGGATATGGTTTTCCCACGTTTCTTAGCGCTAGCAGAGCGTGCGTGGCACAAGGCACCGTGGGAGACAGAAACAAATGCAGCCAGTAGGGATGCAGCTAGAGATCGTGACTGGACGGAGTTCGCCAATTTGCTAGGACACAAAGAACTGAAACGTCTTGATGATATGGACATCAATTATCATATTCTCCAACCAGGCGCCATGTAAGTCATTACACACTGAGGCATAACTATCTCGTAAGGTTTCTTGAGATACTGAGGTTTTTTCGCATGACTCATTTGAAGCAATAGTTTTGTTAACACTAAATTACTTCTCTTTTTTTTTTTACGTCGTAGACATAACTTATGAAAATTCTACATTAAGTCTCCGTTGTGCAATCCATACCATCCTTTTCCTCTGATTGTAAGTGTTATCGGGTGAATAATCGCATGTAGTTCTCCGTTTTCCCAAAGCTTCCACTATCTTTAATCTATCATCGGAAGAGTATGAAGAAAACACTCTTAAAACTGGAATACTGGATACTGATGACTCAGTAATTTCAGGCGTGCCGTGCTATTTTACTTAGTGCCTATTATCCTTATCCCATACATTCGATCTCGCCAAGGTTACATATACGACCTTAGTGGCTTTTGTTACTAGATAAAACCCCATCAACACACTTGAATTCATATAAATGAAGTATATATATACATGTTCGATTTATCTACTGAAAAACCAAATGCGTGTGTGTCGCCCCAGGTTGGAGGGCACAACCCTGAAGGTCCGTGCGGAGTTCCCAGGCATGCCCATCGCTGTCTCCGAGGACAATGGCGTTACCTGGTGTCAAGTGACGAAAGAAATTCAAGTCACACCTGGTAGCACTGTTCAATTTGTTACAAAGTAAGTGGATACACAAACAATTTGTTTAGGGCTACTTTTATGGTATTTGTGGGATTGGTCACCTAGTTTAAATACTCTCTGCATTCGATGACAGAAGGAGGGAAACAGATAGAGGGATTGAGAGAGCTTGACAGAGACAGAAGAGGGACAGAAATATTGCCAGGGATAAAGAGACAATGAGCGATATTATTGGAGTTAGTCATTACCATAGAGGAACATGAGGCTACTGAATATATAAACACAATATCAAACACACTCTAGGTTTGCCACCTACTTTGATATTGCATTAGTCGAATCATCAGTTTCATTATGCGACTAGGAGTAGGGGGGCAGTAGCTTATGTATACTCATATAGTTGTTTTTGCAAATATGGCAATATCACCAATTATAATTGATAAGCAATATCTCTTAGCAAGGAACTAGAGTATACGTTTATCGATTTTCAGGTCGGCAGACGGCAGAAGACAAAGTCGGACGTCCACATTACCGATCCCGGATTCGACCAACAGTGCCGCTAATGGCAAACCAATACACAGTTTTTTCCTGATGCTAGCAGCAATCCTAACATGGTTCAGCAAGGTTATACATATTTAAACGAGGACCCGTGAGATCTTATGAGGTACCCGGTGCTATACGGGTTGGCAAATTGAAATTGGCTAATTCTACTCAAATAACATGATTATGACTTGATCAAAAGCACAAATGTTAATTCTACTTGATATTATATAGTAACGAGAAATGATGATCTTGATGTAAGTTATGGAAATTATTCCCCTCCTTATAGAACGCTCTAACACTGGCGTTCGGGAAAATAGAGGAGCGCCCATAGCGAGGGAATTTAATTAAAGAATAAAAAAAACCATATTGGATGTATTCAAAGCTGATAGTCAGATTAATATTACATTATTACATTATTGCACCCTTTCATGGCACCAACGAATAGGAAATAATAAAGTTTCCGGTTAGAGAAGAACACAAAAAGGTGGAACGCTCAGCGCAATCACGTTGTTATATAATATAATAAATGAAATACTTGTAAAGTATTGAAGCAGTATCATGACTCTATACCAATCTTTACTAGAATATACTGTAATGTGTGCACTGATTATAAGATGTAGACATGATTTCTCTATGAGGTGTACTAGCATGATATTAACGTGTGTGAGCATGGAAGTGACCAGAGTAGCGCAGGATTTACAGTAGACTGGCTCCAGTCCCTGCATACTATGGCTATCCTCTTTGCTGGGATACAGGGACTGGTACAATCGGTAATGGTGTTGGATTTCTGGCGTTGTTTAGCGCCAGTATTCCCAACACTCTCCATACAGATATTCTGGCTACCTGTCAGGATTGATACCCTATCACTTTGATCTCAATCGGCTCCCAGTCAGGAGCAGGCGAAATTTATTGCTATGACAACACAGGCGACCAGGGAACTGGAGGAAGGGAGGGGGAGGGGTAGGAGGGGGTGTAGGGTTACAGGGAGCAGTTTGGTGCCATAAACAGGAGATTTCGTTCATAATGGACAAGTCTTTGATTCATGGGCCAGCCAGAGAAGGATACATAGAGCTAGTAGAACCCCTAATAAGGGGACACCCCACAATAACGGACACCTTCGTTGGGAACGGTTCCCTCTATTAGATGTTTATTTTAACCTCGCGTAAGCGGACACCCCGCGTAAGCAGACACTTTGGTCCGGAACGGAGGGTGTCCGCTTACGCGAGGTTCTACTGTACTATAATGACCTTTATTCTGATTATTTTTAATCATTTAATGAATGCTAATAATCAAAGACTTGAGCAAGTCTAGGTTTACAGTCATCCCACTACACCCAGCGATAGGCTATTGAGGTCACTACATGTATGTACGCTGATGCGAGTACGGATCTTTTTCAACATTAATGATTTTGTTACCCATTGTGACATTTGTAAATAAAAACAAATTGAAATAGCACATCCTAACAATATATTGTCTGTATCGTATACATTGCATGCATGGTTATGATTGAAGTGTAGTTGTCATTTGATGTTATGTATTGTGATGATATACAGTACAACCCTTTTGGAACTTCCGGTTGAGCAACATGGTGGATCAGTAAGACTTTTGTGGGGAGGCGATCTTAATCTTTCCTAATCTGCCGTTTAGGCAGCCATCTCCTCTCAGGAGGGAATCAGGAGGGACATCAGTTCTCAGAGCACTTGTGGGGTGACTTTGGGGACGAGCATTGGTCGGATTCCGGAGATTTTCCTGGTCATATTTACGAAATGGAGGGGAGGAACACTAGAAGTGCAGTTCTAGACTGTGATGAGGAGGACTTTCCGGCCCTGTCTCGGGAGGAGACAATTGATCCATCTAAAAAGAAGGGAAAGAAGAAGGGGAAGAATGTTGTTTCTGAGGGGAAGAAGAAGGACGATTGGGAGATTTTCAAAGAAGACTTTACTTTGCTCAAAGAACAAACGGCAAGAGACAGAGAAGAGTTTGGCGCCCAGACAGCCAAAATAACGTTGTTGGAGGCGGAGGTGATAGCGCTCAGAAAGGAGGTCAAGTCTTCCAAGATAGAAATTGATTCTCTCAAGTATTTCGTAGAGCAGGTTGACATTAAGGAGAAAGAAAAAGGAGACAAGCAGGCCCAAGGGTCTGAGAAAAATAAAGTGACCGAGAAAGTTACTGTTTTGGAGGAGAAAGTTCGGAAATTAGAATCGAAATCAACAGCGTCTAGAGTGAACGGCGGTATGCTTAGTGAAGCTGACCTACTTAAAAAGATCAACGCCAGATCTTTTTTGATTTCTGGGGTCAGGGAGTACAGATATGAAAAACTCAGAGATATTGCTTGGGACATCATCTCTTCTACAGGTGTTCACCTTCACCCCACGGAGATGGACATGGTTATGCGTGTCGGCAGATTCGTCAAAGGTGATAAGCCTAGAGACATTAAGGTGAGCGTTCTGCATGAAACAGTCAAAATAGACATTCTGAGAAATAAAACCAAGTTGCGTAATTTCCCCTCGTGTCAACATGTATGGATATCGGAAGAAGTTTCGGAGACGGTCTTCACTCAACGCGCTACCCTTAGAGCTGTTAATGACAAAGCCAAGGAGGTAGGCCTAGAATCTAGGCTGGTGGAGAAGGGCGATAGAATCATCGTTCAGGGTCGTGCCTACGGGCCTGACAGCCTCACGGAGCTTCCCCCTGAGTTGAGGCTTTCGGAGGCCTACGTGGTGAGAACGGACGAGGCAATATTTTTTCAAGGGCGTCACGCTGAACTTTCTAACTTTCATAAATGTGAAGTAAAATTTAATGGGCATGTTTACAGCTCAGCAGAACAAGCTTATGCAGCCGCTAAGGCACAGCTAAACGGAGATAAAGAACGGGAAAATCTCATTAAGAAGGAAGAAGATCCATATAAGATCAAAAGGATTTCTCATGGAATACGCCCGTCGAGAGATTGGGAGATCTTAGAGGAAGGCGTTATGAGAGAGGTGTTGGAGGCCAAGTTTCTAAGGAACCCGGCCATGAAGGACATGCTAATGGCGACAGAGTCTAAGAGGCTGTACGAAGCTACAAAAGACAAGAAATGGGGTATAGGCCTTTCTTTGCAGGACGTAAGAAACAAGAAGGAAATCGCTGGGGGTAACAAGCTGGGTCTAATGATCATGGATGTTAGAAGGGAGTTGGTCAGGACAGACAAATCCAATAGGCTGGCTAAGGAAGGAGGGCCTAAGCCTCAACCAGTGACAGGCGGGAAGCGGCCAGGCCTTGGAGCTCAGACTTCGTCTGTGATGCCTTCAAATAGCGGTTCTAATAAGCCGGCTAAAACGGTAGCTCCATCTATCTGCAAGCCGGGCCAACTAAGTAGACTGCCAGTGTCGCCGTCTACCAGCAGTTCTGGGACTAAGACCAGCGTACAACCCAAAAAGAAGTCACCGTCTACCAGCGGAGTGAGAGCCGGAAGTGACACGAGTCATAAACAACGTGCGGCAGATAAGCGTAGATGAGTTCGGTTTGGCTTTTCCCTCGCCAAGTCAGGGACACTATTGTTGGCTGCTTTGACTTATGAACACCATGACGCTATTAGTGGTGGTGATGGATTCAAGGGGCCGCCATATAAGACCATATATTGACGATGTCAGGGTGATGATACGTGCCAAACCGGGAGCCACTTTCCAGCAGTCAGTTAGTCGAGCTATGATGATCGCTAGGTCTTTCCCAAACTCGGTCTTCTTGATCGTGGCAGGGGTGAACAATCTCACTATCAAGGCAAAAAGAAGGAGCGATCTAAGACTGAGTGGAAAGTCAGCACAGGAAATAATTGAGAAGATGGGAGCACAGATCGAGGAAGCTACCAAAGCGTGGAAATCTTTATTCCCAGTTACTCGCCTAATATTTTGACCGATAGTGGGGCTAGACTTTGCTGTGAGATCGGGACGAGGTCAGGAGGATGTAAGCTGGGAGCAAGGCGTCATAGACACTGCAGTGACAGCCATCAACAAAATTCTTCTAGCAGTCAACGAACAGAATCGAGTGCCTACACCATGGCTGCAAAGCAGGGTACACAGGTACAGAGAAGGGAAAACGAAGACTTATTACAGATTCCTGGTGGATGGCCTGCATCCAGGGGAAGAGCTTCTCAAGATCTGGGCAAAGAGAATTATAGACTTACTAAACGCTCTATAATGATTGAACTCTTAGATTGAACTCTTAGAGATGGACTGACATTTACAGTGACAGTAGAGGTAAGGTAAGGAGAGGAGACTATCGGAAGCGGAATTCAATGGATCTATTTTGTCATTATTATGGTTCAGGGTTCTATACACACAGGATTGTCAGAGGGGGGAGCCCAAACACATTGCCCAGTCTTCTGATAGGGTGGTGTGTGTGACTACTTCGGGAGGACAGACTGGTCTTCTGATAAGTCAGTCACTCCTAATAGTCTCCACCTGAGAAATGCCAAGATAGTCTCTTCTCCAGCTCACTTGAAGGGCATCATTAAGGAAACAGTTAATTCAGGATATAGTTATTTTAACAAAGTACTAAAGCAATAGTAAGGATTGATGGTTATTTATACCGGTACCTAAAAAAACAGGCAAAAGGGGGGGGGGGGGGAAAGGAAGGGGGGGGGAGGGGGGAGGGGGGGAGGGGAAAGGGAAGGTGAGGAAGGGATGGAAGGTAAGAGAGGGAAAAGGGATCGCCTTCCCAAGAGGATCACAATTACTTGAGCACGACTGGAAGTATAGAGCTCAGATTAGAGGTAAGCAGGTCTACAGACGGATGGGGGGGGCCAGTACCCACAACTGCGCCCTCAAGACTAAATATGTGTACTGTGTTAAATGTTTTTTATTTGATATATGTTATCGGAGGTTTTTATCAGATTCTTGTCAGGTGTGTTTATGTATGTGTATGTGTATACATTTTCCATGTAACAGGCCAACCGGGGTTAAGGAGTCAAAGTAACTTGGAACGGGGGAGTGTAGAGAAAGAGGGGAAGGAGTATAAGAGATGTTTTTTGCCTCATATACATGATTGGTGAAAAGGGCGAGAGTAAACATATCAGGATAGGTAGTCTCAATGTTAATGGTTGGGGGGACAGGGTCAAGAGAAGGGCTATGTTTGCTGACTTGAGGGACAAGACAGACATCTGTTTAATACAAGAAACACATGGGTCTGATTCTTCAAACCAGCAATGGCAGTTAGAATGGGGGGGCCAGGCTTTCTTTTCTAATGGAGAATCTAACTCAAAGGGGGTCGCAATTTTGGTATCCAGTAATTGTGATGTGGAGGTCACTGACCTTGAGATGGACCTAGGAGGGCGTATAATTACATGCAAAATCAAATTCGAAGAGGAGGAGTTTTTCTTGGCAAATATATATGCTCCAACTAATGATAGGCAGGATGAACAAATACAGACGTTGGAGACATTGAAGGAGTTCTTGAATGTGAACTCAGAATATCCCATTTTGCTGGGAGGAGATTTCAACACTCATCTGGACCCTGTCTGGGATAGAAAAATTATCAGGCAAAGGCACCAGGGAAATCTTATAGAAGAGGGGTTTTGAGCATGCTGGACTCCTTTGAGTTAGCAGATATTTGGCGAGAGACCTACCCAGAGAAAAGGAGGTTCACTTTCAGGAGAGCCAAGCAGGCTTCCAGGATCGACTATTGGTTCTTATCGGAGAGCATTAAAAATAGAGCCATAGACCCACGAATAGAATCTTCACTTCATACAGACCATAGCCTTATTGCATTCAGTTTTGAGAGGAAAATTCTGAGAAGGGGCCCAGGTTTTTGGAAAATGAATAACCTTCTTCTGGCCGACAGGAGGTATACGGAATCTCTTTCGGAAAATATTAAGGGTTGGACAGAAGAATGTGAGGGTATGAGGAGTAATATTAAATGGGATTTCATTAAATTCAAAATAAGGGATTTCTCTATCAAGTTTGCTAAGGAAAAGAAGAGAGAAAAATACAGAGAGGTGCTGGAGAAACAAGAGAGATTAGAGCAGCTAGAGGACCTCAGGGATGAAGAGGCTTTACAGGAATACAAGCTGTTGAAAGCCGATTTGGAGGCAGAGGCTAGGAAGAAAGCTTTGGGTAGTATGCTCAGATCTAAGATTAATTGGGTGCAATTTAGTGAAAAACCCACCAAGTATTTCTTCAACCTTCAGAAGGCCAGTTATAATAGCAAGGTTATTTCTCAAATACGAACAGAGGAAGGGGAACTTGCCACTGATCAGAGAACCATTAACAACACATTACTAACTTTTTATAAAGATCTATATACAAACACAGCTAAAGACGGTTTACTTGGTAGTATTGGCACGCTGACAAATGAGGCCAACATCCCTCGGCTAGATACAGAAGAAAGAGATTTTCTAGATTTACCGGTAACCAAAGACGAGATGAGGAAAGCCTTAAAACATCTTAACAATAATAAGTGCCCGGGAACAGATGGGATCACGGTGGAGTTCTATCGCTATTTCTGGGATGAAATAGGAGATTTAGTTTATGAGTCCCTTAGGGACGCAGGAGTTGAGGGAGAGTTGAGTATGGAACAAAGGAGAGGGATTATATCCCTCATACCAAAGAAGGGGATAGGAAAGGAAAACATCCGTAACTGGAGGCCCATTACTCTCCTCAATACGGATTATAAGATCCTAACGAAAACTTTGGCAATCAGGCTACAAAAGAGTATTCAGGATCTAATTTTTTCGGACCAGACAGGCTTCCTGAAGGGAAGATATATAGGGACTAACATCCGTACCGTTAAGGACTGTATTCATTTTGTGAACTCTAAGAAGTTGTCAGCCTTCTTGCTTAATATGGACTTTGAGAAGGCCTTTGATTCGGTCAGCTGGGGAGCATTGGGAGACACTCTACGTCTTTTTGGACTTGGTCCCCATTTCAGGGAGTGGATAAAGATTATCTATGCTCGGCCAGAAGTCTGCATTTCCAACAATGGCTATCACACTAAATGGTTCCAGCCCTCCAGGGGCACACGTCAAGGTTGTTGTATTTCCCCCTTGTTGTTCATCCTTGTTATTGAGATCTTGGCAATTTCATTGAGAGAAAATCATAGGATTAAAGGAATAAGAATGGCTAAAAGAAAGATAAAGGTCTCTTTATTCGCTGATGACTTATCAGTCTTAGTCAGGGATGAAGACTCTATCAGAGAAGTAATACAAACAATCCTGAAATTTGGGGAGTTTGTGGGGTTGAAGTTAAACTACGATAAGTCCAAAATTCTTTTAATAGGGGCACATGATAACTGGGATAGATCAGATTTACCTTTGCAAATAGAAGAATGTACAGAAATATTGGGAATTAAAATCCAAAATTCGACCTCCGAGGAGGAAGAGTATTCTCTAAATTTCAAAGGGAGGTTAGAAAAGGTACAAAATATTTGCAATCAATGGTCCAACAAAAGGTTGTCTCTGAAAGGGAAAGTAACTATAGTTAATAGTTTGCTTATCCCCATTTTATTATATCCTATTTCGGTCATTTTTACACCGGACAGGGTCTTGAGGGAATTTCGCAGGATGACGGATGCGTTCATTTGGCAGAGTAGGGTGAGTAAGGTATCGCACAGGGTGATGTGTCAGGATATTGCTGAGGGAGGCCTGAAGCTACTGGATTTGTCTGCCATGTATGAGGTCTCTAGGATTAAATGGATAGACAGGTTGTGCAACAATGACTTACAGTTGTGGACACTTTTTGTGAGGGAGACTCTTTTGATTACAGACTCAATCTTCTCCTTCTTCTTGGAGAAGGTGAGACATAAAATTACTTCAGAAATTTCACCTTTCTATAGACAGCTTCTAAAGTTATGGAGGAAGTTATATCTCAATCCTCCCAAAAACGAAAGAGAAAGGCAGAATGAATCGATATACAATAACGAGTTTATTAGGAATCGGGAGTTCATACAGAGGCAGATAGAACCAATTTGGAGACCAAAGGGTATCTTACAGGTTGGGGACTTGATATCCAAGGGGAGATTTCTGACACCAGAGGAATTAGGGGACAAGTTTGACTTTCTCTGTACGCCTTCACATGTAAAAAGGCTACAGGGATCTTTTCCTTGGCTAAAGGATTTAACCTTTGAACAAAATGAAAGGAGGGAGAGGAAGTTGCTGCTCTCTGAGGGAGATGGGGGATCATTCAATGTTCTGGGGTGTCAGACTAAGAAATTATATACTTATCTAACAGGACGAAATAAGACCAAAGGCCCAGGGCCGGGGCCTGTCAAATGGAGGGAGAATTTGATAGACCTGGAGTGCACAGACAGAGAATGGTCAGGGATCTTCAAGAACATATATAGAGCAACTCGCTCTACTAAACTCCAGACTTTGCATTTCAGGATTCTTAATAGAATAGTTCCTACCAATAATTTTCTCTTCAAGAGAAAGATAATTGACTCACCAGTGTGTTCTTACTGCAATGACTTAGATGGGATGGAACACTTCTTTTTTGACTGTGAAAAGGTGGCAGTTTTTTGGAATCAGATCAGGAAATGGCTTAAGGCGGTGGCAGGATGGAACCTGGATTTAAACCCCAGCTTTGTGTTTCTGGGGACCTTTGACACAGGCAGAGAAGCGGAAAGGTATAACTTTATAACTTGTCATATAAGGTTCTATATTTACAGACAAAGATTGTTTGGCAACAATCATTTGGACGTATATGAATGGAGTTTAGAATTCAGGAATAGTCTTAATATTGAGAGACATATTTGTAGGTTGGAGAATAAGGAGAACAGATTTAAGAAGTGGGAAAAATTGTGGAAGAAGCTGTAAAGGCGACAGAAGGCGGCCACTAAGTTGAGGACGTTCCTATCCTGAGACCAAGTTGATGAAGTAAAGAATAAGAGAAGGGGAAGGGAAATATTTCGGCTAAAAACCTTTTTTGTTTTTGTGATGTATTGTCTTTGTATTCGCCAATGTATTCGCCATTGTACCAATTAAGGTATGCAGGCATTGTATCCGTTGATATATGTAGAGTGTGGCAAGCAGAAGTGACTACAACATTATAAGTGCATGTTCTGATTATAGAGGTTGAATTGGATGCTATGACTAATAGATGCTAAATAGTTCACAGATCCAGGAGGGCCAAAAAGAAAATACAATTTTTAATGATTGGCATCACATTGTAATGAAAGTACTATGGTTTCTTATTTGTTGGTGGGTTATCAGACACAAAGGATAACTTACACGGATGTTGTACGGTTGGTTTATGTATGCAAATAGTACTCTTTATGCAGTACATGTTCCAGGGGAATGAAAAGTTTCATTTAAGAAGGATTGTGGAGCAGGAGGTTATGTCCCCTCACACTTGGGTCAACCCCACACTTTCTGTTATGTCATGTGCAGCTGTTGATTGTCTCTGTCACATATTGTTGCTAAAGGAAGGAAGAGAAAAGAACTTTAAAAAAAAAAAAAAAAAAAAAAAGGGGGGGGGGGGGAAGTATGAAAATACTATGGTTTTTTATTTGTTGGTGGGTTATCAGACACAAAGGATAACTTACACGGATGTTGTACGGTTGGTTTATGTATGCAAATAGTATTCTTTATGCAGTACATGTTCCAGGGGAATGAAAAGTTAAGAAGGATTGTGGAGCAGGAGGTTATGTCCCCTCACACTTGGGTCAACCCCACACTTTCTGTTATGTCATGTACAGCTGTTGATTGTCTCTGTCACATATTGTTGCTAATGGAAGGAAGAGAAAAGAACCTTTTTAAAAAAAAAGGGGGGGGGGGGAAAGGGGAGGGAAAAAAAAAAAAAAAAAAAAAAAAACAACCTAAAAAACTAAACCCCCCCCCCCCCCCAAAAAAAAGAGCATATATAGGATAAGGATACTTCAGTCGGTTACTGATTTCATACGATGGGTATATTGACTGGCAACAAGAGTTTAACCAGTAGGATGATGGAAAGACTCAGTTGGAAAGGAAGGTTCGCTCGCTCGGTTTAATCGAATGATAAATTTCTATGCTATGCATTTTTATTTCAGTTCTTGTCCAACGATGGAGTGATCACTTGTTGCAATGAGGATACACAATTATGCCTCGGGGGATCGCACACATGTATTTTCTAGGCTAAGCAACAAAGCGCAGATGTACGTTTTCATTGAATAAAGAGAGCTATGCTCGAATTATAAAAAAAAAAAAAAAGATCCTTCCCCTAAATAGAATCGGTAAAATGTGAGTAATTCCAGGGGCTTTCCCCTTGAATCCCCAGGATTGGCTTTGCTGTTGGATCCCTGGATAATTTCCCAGATAGCCTCAGGTGTGTGACCCCCCTCACTGAAATTGAATTCTGGGGCTTCATCAGTGCACCCCCAGGAGGGTCTATGCCATAGAACCTCTAGCAATCTAGAAATCCAACTGCTTCCAGGGACTTCACCCCCTGAACCCCCAGGAGTAGCTTTCTTGCTGGAACCCCTGCCAAGTGTGTAGCCACCCCAACCTGAAGAAAAATCCTTGGAACAGCTTGTATTAACTCTGAAATCCCAATGATTCCATGGGCTTTGCCCACTGGACCCCAAGGAGGGTCTTAGCTTATAGACTACCACAGGTCTTCCCAGGTTGTCTCAGGTGTGAAAATCCCCTACACTAACCAAAATCCTGGGAACAGCTTCTATCATCTATAAAATCTAAAAGCTTCCCCTGGCTTCACCCCCGGGACCCCAAAGAGAGGTTTTGTCACTTGACCCCTATGTCAATTATATAACCTAAAAATACTATCTCATCCATAAAAGCCAAGCACTTCAGGGGCTTTGGACCCAGATCCCAAAGGAGGCACTTTTCCCCTAGACTTCTCACAGTCCTCCCAGGTAGTCTCAAGTGTGTAACCCCCTACTGAAACAAAATTATGTATACAGATTGTATAAATAAAAGTGCGTCCAGGGGTTTTGCCCGTGGACCTCCAAGAGGGGCTATGCTATTTGTCCTCGAGCAACATTCCGGGTAGTCTCAGGTGTGTAACAATCCCCACTCCTTCAATCAAAATCCTGGGCACAGCTTGTATAAAACCTAAAACCCAAGCTTTGCCTCCTGGATCCCCAGCAGGGGCTTTGCTGCTGGACCCCTGGCAAGCTACCCATGTAATCTCTGGTGTATGGCTCTCCCTCCCCATAACACACACACCTCACTCTGTCCTACACCCACACTCAACTCTGTCCTATGCCCATACCACACCCTGTTATATACCCACACCCCACTGTTCTATACCCACACCACCCTCTTTACTATACCCACACCCTACACTATCCTACACCCACAACCCAATATGTTCTTCACCCACACCCCACTTTGTCCTAAACCCGCACCATACTCTGCCTTACACTCAACTCTCACTCGGTCCTACTCCCACAACACTTTTTCCTGTACCCACACCCTACTTTGTTGTATGCCCACCCTGTGTCATGCACCCAGATCCCATTCATTCTACACTCACAGCCCACTCCTTCCTTCACCTACAACTTACTCTGTCCTGCGTCCACACCTCATTCTGCCTGGAGTTTGTGAATATTGGTCTTCATATATGTTATTGATGGGACTGGGTATTGATTCAAGTTTGTGTTAGGGTTGGTGGGGGCAGGTGTTGGTGATTGTGAGTGTTGGTGGGTAGAGGTGTTGGTGTTGGTAAGTGTTGATGTTGGCAGGTGTGAGTTTTTGTGTTGGTGGTCACAGATGTTGGTGTTGATGTTTGTGGGTGTTGGTAGGTGTAGGTAGGAGTGGGTTGGTGTGTGTATGTGTTATTGTAGGTGAATGTGAATAGGTATGGGGTGTTGTGAATGTTGTTGGTGGTTGTTGGGGCTCGTCGGTGTGCATGTTGGTGTTGGTGGGTTCTGTTGTTGATAGTTTTTGTATCTGCGATGTTCCGTCAACGAAGGATGATTAGTTTGCTATTTGTCTGATTGGGGTGTGGAGATTAGGATCTCTCCATCTAAAACTATCCAACACGGGGAGAGGAATCATTGTATCCTGGTGTAAACAAATGTTGTGAACTCTCTTCAAATACCAGGTTAACAGAGAGCGAAAACTCGTAACAATTGCAGCCCACATACATAATTGTAGAAAGAAACTATTGGTGGCGCTATTCATGTCTTCCTTTAGCTATTGTCACCGAACTACCGCTGCACCGAACTACCGGAGACCAACAACGGACTATCAGATAGTGAAACAGACCCAAGAAGTGAACAAGAATATATCTCAAATAAACTATTATGGGTGGGCCGCCTCAGAGTGGAGGTAATTGCCACTGACTGTAGGTTTGGTATACAGAAAAGTGGTTATCTGTCCTGTGGCGGACAGATATATTTCTCTAAGAAATGGACTGTGGTGTCCAATGTCTCAGCTGTAAAATTGATGGTGTTAGGGGCCCCATGCAAAAAAGTTCATGAAGATATCATATTCCACCGGCCATATTGCCAGATGAAGAAGATATCAATGAAACGAAGCCACAATAGTGGTTGCCCCTTTTTGTTGTAGAATTCTTTTTCTTCTAAATCTGCCATGCATATATAGGTGCCACCTGTGTCCTCATGGCAATACCATCTACCTGTAGGTATATATTTAGTGTTTGCTATTAAACTTGATATTGTTTTTGGTATCTGCCACAGGAGCTGAATTGGGGATGTTGGCGTTAACCCTTTAAGGGTGGATGATACTTCAAGGCACCTATCCGCAGGGGGCGGATGATGCCGAAATTGTTTTTTCAAAAAGAATTCTTTAACAAAAAACTTGAAATCTGAACAGAATGTAGGTATAACATTATAACTTTGATTTCTAGATAATAGAAATAAAATTATCATAGACAACATATTAGATCACGTGATAAAGCATTTAATTCTAAGTTCGGAGGAAAATGCCCGTCCCCTAGAAGTAAATCTAGTCACTAGTAGCTGTCCCCAAGTGTGTAGTTCTGCCATGGCAGCCGTCCTTAAAGGGTTAAGTGAGGTTACATCCAACGTCCCAAAGAGACAAGTCTCTGGGTAACTGGCCCAATTAATTTAGCTTGTTTAAAAGGTCAACGGTGTCTTTTAATTAGCTGGTTATCTCAGGCAAAAAGGGTTCAAGATGTCTACCAGAGCAGAGATTTTTTCTGTTGGGCACCAGTTAGCCGAGACAATTGGACGGCCAAGGGGTGGACGGTCTGCCTTGTGTATCGATAGTTGTGCAGTCCTAGGTTTATCAGTTTGTAGTTTCTTTAGTATATACTATCAGTCAAAAGTTGATCAAATAGATCGTTAATCTTGGCATTATGGATCGAAGTTAGATCTCCCGGAACCTCTTGGTAGAAGTGAGGGTCAAAAAGTATAAAAAAAATTCGAATATTCAAAGTGCACTCATATTTTATACAAATTTTTATTGTAATAAAATAGATATAGATTTTCTACATCATTGATCAAGAACACATAAGCGACAGAGAAGAGCAGCCACCATCATACACATTGAACTGAACGGAAAGTTACCACTATTGTATGAAGTCATGACAAACGAAGTAACGTTAAATGGATGTCATCTGCTGTAGAACAAATGGAACACATATCAGGTTATTTTAAGCGCGAGACAAGGGGAGCTTGATACTTGAAATAAAGAATGTCCCAACTCTAACACAGAGTCTGCGGAAAAGCTTACAAGACATGGTTCAGTTATGATATTCCTAATATGTGTCCACGGGCAGCCACCGGCGCAGTTTCAGCACCTGGTAATTGCCAGGGCCCGGCGGGGGCAGTGGCCGCATTATTCCACCGAGAAAATCGTCGCTGGAAGCCCGTTTGGCCTGCCAGGAACTCCAGTACGCGCTGTCGCATGTCTGCCTCCAGCTAGGTAAAAAAAGTATACATCTAATCTTGACTTTTTCATCAACAGCAATATTACTAAACCGGAAATACTACTAGTTGTCAAATCATTAATTTGTGAAGGATAGATTCGGGTAAAATGGTAACGATCCAGGTGACAATAATTTGGATTTTTAGAAATGTGGGTTGAAGGTATATCATACGATAGGGTAACGCCAATGTGATACATTGCTAGACAAAACAAATACAACATAAGGTACCTTGAAATCACATTTCATGGTGGATAGTGAGTGTCTGTGTGTAAAGTAGTTCTGATTAAAGCTCTTCCACTGTATACACAATGAGATGTACTTACAGAGCACATCTCATTTCAAATACGTTTGCAAATATCCATATATTGACTGGTTTCAGATACAAGCGGCCGTATGCTCCGAGGAGTTGACGCAGTTATATCCGAGCACATGCGAGGATATTGGGCAGAGGCAATTGCGAGGAGCATACAACCGCTTTTATCTAAAACCTATCTATAGTGTATTTAGTATATCCATCTTTTCCTAACAAGTGGCGTAGTCCTACTGATATTAGTTCATTTAGGTGCGCACTATTTTTCAAATGCACTATTTTTCCGTATGCGCCAGCGTTTGCAACCCGGAGCATACAACATATCTGTATGCTTTGGTATGTCCATACACACTCCTATGTCTTTTCTATGGATACTTTGTATTAGGAGGATAATAAAATGTGGGACTTCCACATTAGATTTGAAGCACTCTCCCCTTAACTCCATCCTTCTCCGGAACATAGAATCTGCTAGTAGAGCACAGGAACAATTGAAACCAGCACTGTCGAATAAGTGTTGTATTTACCTCTATGGCTCCACAAACAAAAATCATTTTAAAGGTGTGACAAGTAAACGAACATTAAATCAATTGAAGAATAGTAACTAAAATTACCAAGTTTTATATTGACTGATTACGACAAGTATAAAGAATATTTATGGTCTGCCTGTACTTATCTTCAATTCAATTGGTGATGCTCTGTTCACATGACGGTGCAAATAAAAACAGTAGGTCAATTATGACATCAGGCATGGGATTTGAAAATAACAAAAAAAGTCCTGGAAAAAGGTTTTCCGGGTTTCGGTGCCTGTATTTTTATCTATTCTATGTGAATTTCTGGGCCCAGCTGTCATGGCCATTCTGAAATCCGGATAAATCCCATGCCTGTGACATGCTGTTGGGCAACCTTCTAGGTTTTACATCAATGCATATATACAACACAAATATACAGAGTATTGCTTGAAATCTTTGGTCAACGTGTTTAAAAGTAACCTTGAATTAAAACTGTTACTAATCAACCTCATCTAGAAAACCACAACTGTACAATCTGGCAGCTATTTAATGCACACAATATACATCGATGTTCGGTGTGTTTTACTGAATCTCACCATAATCGAAATCGATGCTGAGGAAAAATACTAAAACAGGAGTTAAGTTTCACGGGGAAGGTTTCTATTTCTCTTTTTGACGGCTACTATTACACTTCTGATCAAAGCTGCTGCTTATATTGTTTTCTACCTCTCAGTGTTAATGCCGGGAATAAAATATCTTTAATTAAACTACAAAGACTTTTATCCCGACTTAACCTATCAATGTGCCATAATAATTAAAGCTTCTGCTTCAGTATGATAAAATGAATGACTTGCTAGATAGTTTGTGTGTGAATAGCTTACTATTACGCTGTGATGTTTACAATGAAAAAATAACCTTCACCAAAAGAAAAGTCAGAAACTGTTACAAATACAGCGGCAAGTGTCATGATCAGCAGTCTAGTATCACAAGCATCCACGCTAATACCCTACTTTCTGATTGTTCATTAACGCTGTAAAATTTGGTAGATGTATCAGAGATGCCAGTGAGGTCTAGAAAAAGAACAGGTTTTGAAAATTTCCGGATCTTGCTGATCTCCAGTCTTTACCTCTAGTATGATGAAGTTATTATCATATATCTATGCAGGAACCTTTATGAAATACTGCTAATGCTAGGCGTGATGTATAAATAATGTTCGGACCCACTCTCAATAAGTAAATAAAATGGCGTTTCCCCCCCCATGATTTTGAGGTATATGATAATAAGGAAATATAGTGACTGAGCATGTAGTGATACCTTTCCCGATCTTACTTCCCGTAACTGAGGCCCTACGCCTTTTGTGTCAACCTGTAGCTACAGGACGAAAGACCTAAAACGTCCATCACAACGGGCTGAGTGACTAAGTTTCCTCATATTACATCCTAAAAAGACGGGATTCAGTAGAAAGTTGGCATCTCCGATGGTATTCACTGATGATGTATCACATGCTTTCTAAACAAGTGGTACATTTTTGGGATCTAAGTCAGAACCTCCTTTTGAGTATCCGTTCCAGAGACATTTGAAAATACAAGTTTTCACTTGGAAGAAGGATGTGACATTGTCAACCATATAGAAACTTTGTATTCGACGGACAACAAATTTTAAGACTGTTCTCGATTTTTCTTATACTTAAATTCTACTTATTTACAGAGAATCCAGTGAGGTCTAGTGCGCTTCTCTTCACTCTTTATGTCCAAAATGATGAAATTTTCGATCAACACAAAAACAAAATTCTTCGTTATGTTTTAACTTGGGTTCTCCAAAGAGAATGGGGAATTTCTTTACTAGGTTCTCAATATTGCTCAATAACTTTACACACGGCCAACATGGGTATCTTGCCAAACAGTCGCAGATATTGTAAAACTGTGGTCAAAGCAGAACAAAGTTCATGCACAATAATTTTCTCTTCCATTTTATACAATAGCCTCCTCTTTTGGGCAAGACAGTGGGAGATGAAATGTGTGTGCTTGGTTCAGTGTCATGAATTATTTTCGTATTTATTAGACAGAAAGAAACTAGCAAATCTGAATCAGGGAAGCAACTAGATAAAATATACATAATTCATTGTTTACGCTCGGAGTGTTTTCAATATTTGAGAATCTTAATTTAGAAAGATACATGTACATGTACCTGCTACCTGCTAATTACCATATGAAGGCTGACACTGAATTATTTAATCACCGGAAATTAAATCTAAACATGAAAAACAAATTCAACACTGATCAGTAGGAGGTTATATATTGGATCTATTTTTGCATGAAAAATGAGTTGAATGGCTTTTGATCATTGCAATCTCAAGGAAATTACATTGTTTATCATACGAGGCAATACGATAAAACCATTAAGGATATCGCTTCTCTGTCATAGGCTATGTACAATCTACTCAAATAGAGGACCAATATCAAATCGACTGGAAACTAAATTGCCATTGACACAAATAAATACACAATTCACCAAGGACTTGGATCCAGATGGAAGAGTAAAGATCGCTAAATGTTGATGATTTTCTTATAGAAAGGTCGCTGTAGCCAAATGGTCTTACAGCTAAAGAAGATTTTGTCTACTCGGCCACGAGAATTCAACTAATTCGTTGTACATAAATTAAATAAAGCTGGCTTAGACAAAATCTGCCACTTTCAAGTTAACTAATTGTTTACTACAAATAATGAATTCATCTAATAAGCATGAAATGAATATTTAATCTATGGCTAAAATAACATAATTACAAACACTGCATTCATTGACTTATATATACAGTTATCATCTACATGAAAAAAGACGCGTTTTACTGTTAATACAATCAATGAGGACGTTATCGATGAAAAAGTATGACGCATGGTAAGTAATCAAATATACATTGTTTTTCAATACCGCTAAGACCTATTGACAGTAATCCCCTCATTTGGTATAAAAAAAAGCATTTATTGTTTGCAGAAGTTGCAATCATTTGCAAGTTTACACACAGACAAATAACTATTATGAATACATATACGTATAACATATATGAATTCGGAGAGAACAAATTCAATAAAATGGACCATTTCTGGCAGGTAATTGGTAAAGTGAACCCTTTAATAGGAGATCATACCCTTAACTGTCAAGCAATTACATTTATCAATAGAAATATGGCTATATGTTTCAATATATTCCAGGATTACAACAGAAAGCAAAGTCTGAGATTCTCTAAATTTTCCCTGACTCATGTTAACGTTATTCTTTTAGCAGGCAATACGTAAAAGCAAACCGTTGAAGAATTGAAAAAAACCCACTAAATAACAAATATGGCTTATGTTTTAGCTGACAAACATAAAATACACAAACAATACAAACGAGACTAGAAGTCTACGCTACCTTAAAAAATCCGTTGTTCCCACTTGTTTATAAAGGTTTATGAGCACACCAAGAACTGGTGGGTAGGATCGGGGATCAGATTAATGTTTTGTTCCATGTAACAATCCAACTCCTTATATTTTACAGAGCTACAATATAGAGGGTCTGTCACCAAACCTTTATCACTTGAATTGGTCATCAAACTTTGTCAAGTCATGATGTGCCGGGACCATGTTTTTTCAAAGAAGGTCAACATGCCTGATCGATATAGAAATTTCCAAACCATTCCCTGTCATTGCTAAAATGATTTTCACCATTCAAATTTCACTGCCCTTTAGCTACGAAAATCTTTACTTCGTCACGTAGGGGGTCCATCAATTG
This sequence comes from Alentia gelatinosa, assembly GCA_950022655.1. NCBI lineage: Eukaryota > Metazoa > Annelida > Polychaeta > Phyllodocida > Polynoidae > Alentia > Alentia gelatinosa. The sequence goes on from OX465583.1 coordinate 32,781,397, forward strand.
GTTTAGGATCACAGTACAAGCACATATTCAAAGTCTTAATATCCAATGGGATGAATATATTATCAAAATGCTTGCAATACATGGTAAGTATTTTCAGATGTTTTTTTCAGTTCATACAATCGCATCGCTTCACCGTTCAGGGTAACGCCATTAAAATGAGATAGGAGAAAAACACTATACTACATGTCACCGTGATATTGCGTTGAATAAGATATAACAACTACAAATACATCCTCATAACTTCAGTATGTAACTAAAAAATGAAAAACATAATTAGTCATCACAAGAACGTTAGAAATACACCAACTGTCCGCGACACAAGGAAGGTGTACTCATTGGTTTTGATATGGATAAGTCTAGTGCGTTTTTGACAGCTTGACTGTTCACTTCTAAAGCTGTTTTCGACGAATTCCGCACAGAATTTATTCCGTTTTCTTCTCCGTCTCTGTCTTGGGTTCTTCCGGCGCTGGTGCCGTCGTGTTGTCGATGACCTCTACAGCACACTTTCTGGGGAACCAGCCACGCACGCGGTACCCATCTACGACAAACATACAACATCGCTTAATATACGAAAATAGTGAAAATAATTGCATCTATAAATCTAGTAAAGGAAGCAACCGCTTAATCTTAACTAGGATGTTATTTGCCAAAAGAAATTTCCATTATATTTGCCTCTCGCACGACTAGCTTTGGCTATGGAAATATTGCAGTTAAAGCATGATCATCGTACATGTATTAAGATTTAAGTAATGTTAAGCTATAGTTTATAACAACTACTAGCATTTGCAGAGGCGGGAGAGGCTGAGACAATCATAATGCATACAATGTGCTTTTCTTAATAATTTTTTAATTTTTCCTCCCTCTTTTTGATTTCAATCTATACATGAGACCTTTACCAATAGTTAAAGTTACATTTTATGTTTTAATATTCAAGGTAACACATGGATGTGATCAGAAGCATTTCGCCAGGAAGCCAACGGTGATAGCTATGGTAATTGTGGGTAGGAAAAATGTGGTGGTCGTGGCCGCCATATAATTATCAGATACTAGCGAGGTCTAGAAGAAAATACCAGAGACTTTCCCTATCTCCACAGTTTATCTCCATTATAATGAAAATTTGGCACCATATGAGAGAACTTGAAAACTATAAATAATCATAAAGTTAGCATCTCTGGAATAGTGGTGGTGATGGCAGGAGTGTGGGTGGCGTGGGAGGTGGACTATTAGTATAGGTATATGGTGCTGTTGGTTATCAGGTTGTTAGGTATAACTCTAGATAATTTTAATGAATGGGCATGGAAAGGGATATGTAATACACTTGAAGTTATTAACAAAACCAGTGATTGCGAAGCTCATCTAAGAGACCGAATTATACCCAACTATAGTGCGCAGTGTTTTTACTTTCGAAGAAAGCAAAAGTGTTTCTATTGTCGGCAGAAATATGTTTTCCTATTGTTTCTTAACTAAGGTAACATAAGTGTTATCCTTCTAGCCTCGCCTCTATTATAAAATTGTGTTTTTATCTATTACACTAAAATGCAGTAAAATTGCAAACTCTCTATCATTCATTCCCCAAACCCTATTCATGCCTCATTACTTCAATATTTCTAAATTTTTCACATTTTGTTATGTTTTCCACTTGCGAAATGCTAATTCTTTTCAGTGGTTGATACGTCTGTGGTGTATGCTAATTGGTGGATAATGTTTTTCGTGTTTACCTTTCATGGCGACAACAAAGCCTGCCGAGTCCTTATCGCCATCGGCCTCTGTGTGAAAAGCACCACATGGGGAAATGGAGATGGATGCATTTCACTCAGTCACCTCACAATCACAACACTACAAGGGATCTGCCACAAGGTCCCCCCCCCCCCCCCAAATCCATCTTAAAAATAGTAAGCCTTTTACTTTATATTCCGGTGTACTACCTATACTTTCTGTCTGGTCCATCCGTAAGTATGATATTTACATGTAAAGAGTAAGGTTTTGTGAAACTTAGCAAATTTGAAGATTGGTTCACAAATTCAAGAGACTGGACTTCATTAAAAAGAACCATAATAAAACCAGAAAATAATCCACAATAGAAGAAGTTTCCAATCCTGGACGCTAATCTGTCCTTATCAAGTAATAATGCTTAATTTTGTAACGCCTATATATGTATATATCACCTAAATTGCTTCATGAGTGTAAATCTAAACTTATCTATGTTTCTACATGTTGCCCTAAACTTCAGTCCTAATACCAACATACATAAGAATTTCTAACAAGTCCCTTCTCATATAATGTTTATGGTATGGTTTCCACACAGCAATAACTTCTAAGATTTAGGAAAACCGGAAAATCTTGTCGAATTCTAATGATATCTCATAGATATGATATATACATAAAAGATATGATATGAGAGTGAATATAGAAATGGGCACACACGGGAAGGAAAGCCACACATTTAAAAACTTGATATACTAAACACAATTCTTGACAGCAGTGCAAATATAAACGGACAGTAAGGTGTTCAGTAGAGATTTTTAACTATCGATAACAGCCTAGGTAGGGAATATTGGAAAAGCCTTACACCTTCGAAAAGCAAACTTAAAACTATTATGATAGGAAGAAGAATAGCATATACTTACTTATCGATTGTGTCCTTGGTATCAATTTGTCACCGTATAGCCAACGTCTGAAACAAAAAATAATATGTATGCAAATATAGCCAAAGAACAAATAAATGTATTGCAAATCCTGAAAAACAAAGTGCTAGGCCTATGTCTTAAATCTCGAGAGTGAACTCATATCGTAGTCCTGCATTCTTAAGCCAATATAGCTAAGCTGAAAGATATGTTAAGAGTACAAAAATTGCAAGAAATCAGGAAACCATGCTGTTGTAAACAAGAGCTAAGTGTGCATCTAAAAATAGAATTATTGGCCTCTAAAGGCCATACTTATAATTTCATGTACAAAAATTGCAAGAGATCAGGATTACCAAGCTGTTGTAAACAAAAGCTAAGTGTGCATCTAAAAATATAATTATTGGCCTCTACAGACGAAATTAGCGGGTGGACGCATTTAAAACTCAATACAAGTGCAACTCTAAGTTATGGCACTACCTGGTGTTAGTTGGCCATACTACAGGCTCCATGATCAAAGCTAGGCTGAGCTCTAACTAGGTGTTCTTATAAGGATATAAGTAAAAGAGGCATGTGCCAATGCTTGGAGAGCCCACTGGTGGTAGTTGACTGCATTACTATGCCAGTTGCTTTCAAAGATTATGAAATCAAGACTATCATGTCAAATATAAGTTTCACCTAAACAAGTGCTAAGTGTGCATTTTGAAATAGAATCATTGGCCTTTTAATTAAAGGCCAAATTAGCAGGTGGACACACTTATAACTTACTACAAGTAGCTTAAGACATGTTGAGATTAGTGACCGAAAATATGCTTAGTTGGAAATAATACAATATTTTGATATCTTAATTTCAGTAAATGCTTTTCTTCTTCCCAAACTGAAATGTCTTTTTTCTAAAAATCCATGTCAAAATACTAAATACTAAATCTGTAAGATAGTGTATGGTCATACAACTCTTTGTCCACAACGGAAATCATATTCCTATCTGTATTAGCGAGCTATAAAAAGCAAAACTTGTTGTCAGGTCACCTAGCGACTCTACAGGCAGGTGTACTACTGTTGCCAATAGACATAACCTATAAGACCAACTGTCCACCTGCTAATATTATACACACGGGAGTTCCGACCATGCCGTATGGTAGGGCAGACCGTACAAGTTACACACCTACCAATGTAGTGAAAATATCAAGATAAAACCTACTTTTTCCAGCGCGAGACAAACACCCGCTCGCCTATATTGAGCTTGATCCGTGGTTCGTCTGTGATTGGCGGACAACAGCCTACCCGGCATCCTTTGCTGCACGGACAGATGGCGCCACTGTAGTCCTCAATGATCTCGTAGACGACGCTTCGTTCTTGTTTCTCTCTCTTCTGTTTTATCTGCTCCACCTAGTGACGTCAGAGTAAACCATAATCATCATAGTCTACATGGAGCAGTTACAAAGGAGGTCGGAAATAAAGTCAAGGAAAATAATTACTGGGGACTGACGCACTGTAGTATACCATGCTCAGAACTGTGGGATGTGTTTATATTAATTCATTAGGATAACCTTGTTTTCCGAAAATTAAAAATAAAATGGGCAGTTTCAGCGGCCTGTCACGTGTTGCTGACACCAGGGACCAGTTAAAGTTTGGCTAGATGTAACCGACTTATATCACGGAATTTCGGTCATTACAAATAAATATCCATAATCCATTGGATTATTCAAGTCGCTGATAGAGAATGTTAAGGGTTCATCTTTATTTATTATTTTATTTTCTTAATGTAATTCTTCTTAGCCGGGTGTTTTCTTCAGTTAAACGCAGTGTATATGTTCTATAATAAGCACTTTCTTCAATTATTAAGCTGAGCGTATGGGATATCTTGTAATGTGGCAAAAGCGCAATTACAGCGCCGTGGCAACTGCCAACAAAAAAGACTATGTTGGTTAATCGGTTGCTGGTGTTTTATACCGTAGCAACTGCCAGGATGACATCTCGTCAATATGGAATCTATGAGATGAGGATGACATACAAACAGGAAACCCAGCGGCATTACTGAACTTCGAACTACGGATCCCGTCATTCAGAGGCCAGTACGCTGCCAAATGGGCAATCTTGCTCCCGTCTAATTTGGAGACAATACCCTGAGGGGATTTAATAAAAAGACATCATACCGTCAGTGTATACTGGTCGCAGCTCTCCTTCACCGGCCACCAGATGCCGTTCATGCGGGGGTCGGGTTTCCACGTGAAGATCATGCGGAAGTTCTCCTTGCGACCCATGTTGTACGGGAAGATGAATTCTCCCTCCCCCTCCTCACGCTCTCGGTAGTGCGCCTGCGTGGACGGGAATTATGTTAATTTACAGCACAAGAGACACCAGATATATTGGTTGTAATCCCTTTGTTAAATACCTGTCCACCAGAGATGTCCCCTGTGAAGGATATGATTGGGTTTACAAGGGGTTCCGATATATTCTAAAATAGATGAGCTGCACATATTCATTGTGTGGATTTAAATATTAAATGTAATAGAAATGAATTATTAGAGTACAGAGAAATAACGGCTGGCCACAGCAGAAAGAATAAAACTTTTCCTGTTGCAAAGATTGTAGTGGGTGGTGATAAAGTACATTCTATGAAAAACTTAGGAGGAGTGGCCCAAAGCGGCAAAAAAAAATGTACATACGTAAAGGTTGCTTCAGCAATGAGAGCTCTAATTACCTTTTCTATGATCCACGACTCTATACCCGTCTCGTTCTTTAGTATAGTTCTTATCTGAAAAGAAATTATCACAAAAGACAAGGCATTAGACAGACCTTTATGAAGGAGCTAGCGTTGCCAATGTTAAAGCAACAAACTCAAGTCATTAGAATTCACCTGATAGAAAGCTGTCATTGAAAATTGACCAGAGGGGAGTAAAAGCATCCGTATTCTTTTAGGAGAATATGGAAAAAGGTCTTGATTTATACCGTCTTTGTTTTATAAAAGAAAAATAATTTCATAAACTGGAGACAAAAACAAGGATTTTCGTGAAAAAGTGCCATCCCTGTAAGTAAAACAATAAAAATAAACTGCTGCCTTACCTGTATATAAAACAAGCCGCCTACTGCGATAATAACACCAATGGCAAGACCCACGGCAAACATACAGCCGATGAACTGGTTCATGGTGAGAGTCACAATGGGTTCGTCTCCATTGCCGTAGTATATATAATAATGCTGAAACACACAAGAATGCATACTTACTAAGAAACATTATCAACTTTTACTGCGCTCTGTGTGGAATGAAGAAATTGTGTGGATACTTTTATCAACAACCAAAGCTTTCGTTACATATTTTCCAATTCTACAAATACCCCGGGAATCCGTTGGATTACTAATCTATCTGTGATATTGATATAAATGTAGGCATTCAACCAATTTCTAAACGCAATTGTAGTCATATTAAACACTCATCTCTGTTCTACGATATATTCTTTATCTCGCTCCGTCTTGAAAGCCCTGCGATATAGTGCTTACTAATTCTGTTAAGATCTAGATTTAAGATGTACCGGTAATGACTATTCGTTTAACCTCTAACATATCTAGTTGTTGATCCACGGGTAGTCAGTATGGAGTACATATTTTTGTTTTAATCAGCTATGTAAATATAAGTCGCTTGAGTAGAATTTCATATTTGTCTGTATTTTACCAGAAATGCAAGTGAGGTCCAGGAAAATATCGGAAAATCTTCAAACCCTCATATCCAGTCTGTGTATCTACTATAATAATAATTTAGCACACAAGTAAAAACGGAAATCAAGAAATAACCGGAGACTGGTATCTGTGGCGTACACTATGCCAGTGTCCTGGGAGAGTGATAAAGCAGTCTCTTACCCTATTTAGTGCTCTGTACATGGAGGGAATGAGGATGCTTATGGCGTGAATGCAGCCTATGGGCGCGAAGAGGAGGAAGTATGTGAAGTAACCATGGTTGACATGACCTACGCAGTTGTTGATCCACGGGCAGTGATGATCCATCTTCATCACACACCTTACAAGGTAGAATGTTCAAAAGGTATATTTAGTACATACTGCAAAGATCAATGTCCTTAAGATAAGTTCATTTATGAATATAGTGAGCAGAAATTTCTAATCAGAGCCAACTTGCCTCAAACGGACCCAGAATGAATTCATCTAGCAAAAATGAAGCCTTCTATGCCATGAAAATTGATTTTGGAAGGCATTGTTTTCCCCTCAAATTCTTAACTTCATGTCTCGCCTAGTTAAATACAAGTCTCTCTTCTTAAAACTAGATTTCTTCCTATTATAATCATGGCAATCAAAGCCGATTTCGAACAATCGTCAGGTAATCGGTATGCCTCATTTTATAGCTAGTAATAAAAACCTTTAGGACTACATAATTTTCAACTAGAACCAGAATAATGATATCAATTAACAGGTATTAATTATGGAAGCCAGTGTACATTTATGATTTCGTAAGCTAGAGCTAATTCTCTGATTTTTTTTATTGAGTTCTGAATAGAAAAAAGCTCACCTGCTGCATTTACGGCAGTGGTGAGATCGGGGTGCTTTATATCCTTGGCAAACTGCACAGAATTGAAGCTTCTGGTTGTCTGCTTCTATCTCCTAGAAAGGTATTATAGAACACACATATTATTACTACATGTAGATGTATTTACATGTTAAAAACTTTATCCACTTTATCTAAAGCAGGTCAGCCATGTGACTATAACAAATCAGATTTGCCATCATTACAAATCTTGCTAGATAATTGATAATGTATTAACGCGGTATTCTTAAGGATACAAAATTTTAATCTGACTCAATGTTCATGATTGGAAATAGTATGACCATTACCATTAACCTGTACTTGACACACAGGGAGGGAAGGAATGAGTGACATGTAATATAAACAGAAGGAAAGAACCACGTATGAGAGTAAGGAAGCAAGCAAGCAAAGAAGGAAGGGAGCATGAAAGGGAAGGATGGAGCAAGGGAAGGAGGGGTGGAGGGAGGAAAGAGTGACTCGGAGTCAAGCGGACAGGAGACAAGGCAGGGAGAGATGCTTTGGCAGACAGGCAGAGGCTCAGTGTAAGATAATCAGATTATCAAACAAAAACAGTTATCTCAGTTGGAGCAGAAATCAAAATCGAAATTTTTTCATGTGGAATATCCTACCTCAGAGAGAGTAGGAAAATGAAGAATACACATCGGTGTCAGCCAAAACCTGGAACTGAGGGTTCATGAGGAGTTTCAAACAACTGTTTTATTGGCAAGGATGAGGCCGAATTAACATCTTTATTTTACAGAGACAAAAAGAACTTAATATACTGAAAATAAAAACATGGATTTTCATGGTCTAGTGGAAAGCTTCAGTGTGTGTGTGGAGGGGGAGGGGTGGATTTCGGTCGGTCGGATGCCTTGCCCTTTGTGATACTAAAAGAACGAGACGGATATAGAGTCGTGGATCATCGAAAAGGTAATTACAGCTCTTGTTGCTGAACAAAGGCAAGAGAGTTGGTGAGGAAGGCAGACAGGTAGTAGCGGACAAGCAGAGTAACTGTTATTGAGAAAAAAACTCACGGTTTTCCAGCCGAGCGGCACATGGCCGGGGCCTAGGAAGGCGGCGTTGAAGAAGTTGTAGAGCACGGTGACGTTCCAGAAGAGGAAGAAGCCCATGTTGATGAATCCTCCCACCGTGATGAGCGGCCACCACTGCAGCGAACACTGGATGCCCATGATGGAGATCACAGTGATCACCGTCAGCGCCAGGATCGGTCCCCAGTGCAGCAGGCGGCGGCCGTGGGAGACGGGGCGGGGCGCCATGTCGGCGGCGGACGTTGGGTGGTGAGCCGCCGGGCTTGGCAGTGGGGCGGAGACCGGTAAATGATGCGCTACCGACCTGGAGGATTCAATATGAACTTAAGGAACTGGCTGAGTATGGGCATATATATGGTTATTATTGTTATACAGTCTACTTCGCTACCTGAACCATCTATTAAAAAAAGTTACATTAATGACCATCGCAAAGAGCAATGTTTCAGTATGCTTTTGATATACCCTATATTAATTCGGTCACCAAAGATTTAATTCCAAATGATTATTTCATATCTGAGGCATAGATCTTTTCAGTGTTACATGGTAACTATAATCAAGACTTGCTAACTTCATTACAGCCTTATTACCAGATTCGAAATAGGTCCCTTTAAATGTATACTGTAAGTGGTATTATGTCAATGTATTTTTGTCGCGATTCGTCTACGGTACATATATTTTTGGTGTTGTGTCGTTTTTACCTAAGTCGTGCCTGACTCTTCCTGATAATGTTTCAGATAAAGACTAGCAAAAGAGCAAAAGGAGGAGCTGATGGGGGGTGAGGACTGTTGTGTCTGGGAGATTGGCGGGAGGAGACATCGTGATGCGCACATAACCCTGTAGGTATCCTTTTTTTTTTTTTTTAAAGATTCTTTATTCATTTATGTTCAGTGCTGTATAACAGATCTTCCACTAAATGTAAGGTTTTTTTTTATTCCTATCAGTTCTACTATAAAGAGCAGTTCTTCCCCTGATAGGTTAAACATACATGTTACGTTTCTCAACACTGGAAATAACAGTGAAGAAAGATGCGAACAGTGATTTTCTTTCCAATAGGCAGTGTATTATCATTCTCACCATGTATATAGATGTCAACCATTGAATACAAATGTGTAGTTATTTGTAACTGGTATTACTTGTGTATAATGCCGGAATCATGTTAACATGTTCTGTTGCTTGGAAGAACGATAATGTATTATCGAAGGCAATAAAGATCTCTCTAAAAAAGAAATGTCATGTAGGGAATAGCCTCTCCTCTGTAAATAGCCTCAATAGCACCGGACTGCTTTAGGCACGGAACTGTCCCATACAAAGGGATGTCAGTGTCTAGGTCACCATCAGCTCAGCCACTCTGACCTATGTCCATTTTTAGCAGCCGCCAAGTCACTCTTCAGACACAGGTCTAGCTTCAACACAATTTGGGGAGTTTTCCGGGGCTTCAGAGAGTTACTGATATCCTGTGGCAGTGTACCATAAAGGCAGTGTGTGTTCAGGTCCCCTGACTCTGCAAGGCCCTGGGGCACACAGGGAACCGCTGGTCTGTCACTGAGTGCTGCCGGGTGACCGCAACAGGGTTCATGGACGCCTTGAGACCGGGACGATTTGAGCCCTGGACGCCTTGAGCCTTTCTGTGGACGCCTTGAGCCTACCCTGTGGACGCCTTGAGCCTACCCCATTTCGGTTTTCTTGAGCATCTAGATGTAAAAAACTTTGAAAAGTGCACTTATACTGGTTTATACAGGGATGCCAGTTGGGGTCAGGAAAAATTCCTACATGGGGACTGAGGCCAGTCTATGTATCATCTAAAACGCAAATGGTGTATGGGGAATTCCCATCACTCTCCTAGCAGATCCTTGGGCATGGACTGGCAGTATGGGATATCTAGATATCTGCTATGAGAGTGGGTATATGAGTAGTTCTGCATTAAATGGGGTACTACTCAAAGAAAATCATTTAAGAAAGATTACCACACACTAGCAGTTCTATATTCTACAAAATATCTTTACAAATTCATTAGGCATTCCTTTAATATTTTCTTTTAGACTTGGTAATGCTTTAATAACTCTCTTCTCACATGACATATTTTAAGCCAATCACATATCAGTATTTTAGTTTGCCCTTATCCGTAGGATCATTTCCTACAGGAATCCTACCATCCTACAGCTAGGTTGGAACAATGTGATCCATAGGCCCTCTAACTGAGTGTGCTGGGGTAGCTGAATTGAGAATTTTGAAAGATTACAGAACAAGTTTATCTAAGATTTAGATTTTAGGGTACCTGGAGTCTATATTGTTCCCAAAACGTATACAATTTCTTAAAATTTTCGTCTGTTTTTTTACTTAAATGAAAATCCTACATGTAGGCAAAATCCTCCAAGCTGGCATCCCTGTTTATAGTCATATATACTCAACCCTAACCCTTACCCAACCCTTTTCTAACCCTAACCTGCCAATCAGAACTAAAATAGTGTAGGTTCAAGGCGTCCACAGGGTAGGCTCAAGGCGTCCACGTTTTCGCGCTGACAGGAGGCTCAAACGGTAAAAGGCTCAGGGCGTCCAATTCCCCCGCAACAGGGTCTGAGTACTGGGACTCCCGTGCCCAGTCCCTCGCTACCGGCCACCTATACAATATATTTCAGTAGAATTCATGGACATATTTAAAGTTAATTGAAAAAAACACGCTGGAATCCGGAAATTCCCTGAGAACTGGCATCCCTGCATGATACTATGTTTTTTTTTAAACGTTGATAGTAAGGGCATTTTCTCCACACCAATCAGGAATCTTATTCATAGTACCCTTTGCAGCTCCTCAACTCCTAGTTGCTCTCTAATGTCGCTGTAAATAATAACCAGTTCATCGTCTGGATTGCTCTTCATTTAGACAATGTGGTACTCATGTCATTAACATACAGGTTTAATAGATTTGGGCCTAGCAAAGATCCATGCGGAACACCATATTGAACCATGCGCATGCTAGATGTGAATCCGGTCATAAACCCCGCCTGTGAGTGATCGAAAGTAACATTTTAGATAATTTGAATCGGCATTCAAGCTTGGCCAAAAGATAATCCTTGGCAAACAATTGAACGCTTTTTTAGCGTCGAACAAGGAAGTGAAGTGTCTCTCCACTTCTTTGGCGTCGAAGTAGCAACATCCAACCAGTTAGGTAAAGAATTCACCCCTGATCTCCATTCAGGGGTGAACAGCTGTTCTATGATATTAGGCGAGGCGCTAAGCAGCTAGGGAACCAGCGAGGAAAACTGAACAAAATGGCTGGCTTTGAGAACCAGCCGAGATCTACTGGAAAACTACTTTTAAATACACAGTTATAAAGTAAGCGACAACTATTTTGAAGGTTGGCGAAGACTAATGGGTATATATTTATCGATTCAATTTCTTTTTCATACATGTCAGAATGCGGCCAGTCTGGAATGACAAGGCAGAGTAGGGGGTGTATGGAGTCGACACCCGGCCCTGTTTGGGGACAGGGTCGGGTATACTAGCTACCAACCAGTCAGGTTTTCACTTTTGCAGGCTTACGTAAATCATTTTTTAATGTTTTCAACAATGTTTATAAACTATCAAAGAGACAGGGGTTGTACCATTGGTAGTTCAGTAGGATATGCTGTTCAGATATAGACACATTGCAAGTATGACACTTTGTGGGATTTTCTTCTTTTTGGAGGTATTCGTGTGAATGCTTGACTGATCTTGTCAGCATCACCTGTTCATACGATTTTAGTAATAGTAACATCTATACTACAGAATTCATGATATATGAGAGTATGTTTCTCATTTGCTTGGTCAAGTCTGATTGCCGTTTGTTCAATGTGAATTTTCTAAGAATAGTCTTATCAATGAGTAGAGTTTCCACTATGAGGGTGCGCTACTCTATAGCTTTCTTTGCTGCTCTGTGAGACAGTCACTCTTCATTCCCATCAATCTCCGATAATTTGGCAGCCAGCACGAAAAATCAAATGCCTTCCTAAGACTAAGTTCCTTCCTTCAAATTGGTAATCCGAGGTTACTTGTTAGTACAGTTACTTACATTTTGTTATGCTCCATTTAAACCATTATAGCTGCACAAATACTGAACCACAGCTACCTGCCAGGCAGATATTTAAGATAATATTCCCTGTCTGTCAACTTGACGGGAACAACGTGACAGTAGTTTGCCTAGATTTAGATGGCCAAAAACGTCAACATCATTTTCATACTCATACTTCATAGGCTTAGGGACCACACCTGCTGAGATGTATACATGATGCTGATACAACCCTGCTAGCATTTGGAACTTGACACAACAAAACTAGCAGCGGCGACACATTCTTTTGCATGGCAACAACTAAACTCGCCAATGAAATCTTAGTTTGTACTTACAATACAAGCTGCAACACATAAACCACACAAGTTGTAGCATTCGCCGGGATTGTGCACCGGAAGTAGATCTAGATGTCAAACCAAGCGGAGCAACAGAAAACGTGGAGTGCGGTCATTGGTGCATTACTATGTTCGAGCAAACAGGTTCCAGCAGAAGTGATTTCAATTCAATAAATATTGAATAACGATTACGTGTCTGGAATAATCCGGTATCTGAAGGTCCTTTGGACCCCACAGCTCGTAGGGGCGGATCTACCCGACCCATCTACCCGTATACTGGTTCATCGACCATTCACTAGAGGTCTCGGCGGAGTACTGTACGCTACTTCCCTGGTCATCCGCTAGGCGGACTGGCGATGGATAGAGCTTCTGTCCATCTGCAATACCTTTTGAGAGCTGTTGCAATGCTCTCATTAGCTTTTAATCAATTATGTGGTAATTAAGACTAAAATGCTGTTCGGAATAATTCCCATCCTTCGCGTTTTCTTACTTTGGATTACCGGGGTAAGCTCCCCCCCCCCCCCCCCCGAATTGTAAGCTACCGGTATCCGGTACCGTACCGTAGGCCTACCTCAAATTCAATGACAATTTACGGTTTGTAGTATGGTATTCGGCGTAAACGCCTCGTTCCATACAAACCGTAAATTACTAGTCCGTATTTCTCTGTATGGACCAGTGGTCCGTACAGTATTTTACGTTATATGGCAAAACGATGTGTATTTACAGTATATATACGGCATGGTTAGTAAAGGCTAATACCATTATCTTAATTATCTTAGCCTGGAATAAACGTCCATAGGCTTAATATTAGGAACTTGTTCTCAACAGGCTAGCGAGTATGGTAACTCATTCTCAATGGGTGATAAATAGATATTTCCAGGCTAAGATGAAATCAGAAACATTTTTTATGCTTGGTCTGAGTCCTCATTTGCCATCTCGTTTGGAGTGCTTCAGAATATTCACTCGGCTATCGCCTCGTTCATTTTACTGCGCACTCCAAACGCGTACAAGGACACAGACCAAACACTCATCGGTTTCTTTCTTAGTATCCTAGTGACTTCGTTGCGTCGTATTTGTTAGGGTGTGGGCTTAGTGGTGCCCCCACTATTAATACCTGAAACTTTCAATTAGATTACCTTCTCTCAAGAAAAAGAGATTGGAAAACTACACTTCTAAATTATGTTTTCAGCACAGCTAGAAACCAATCTTAAGGATAGAAGTACATCTGTTTAGAGAAACACAAATTAAAAAATTAGCAGAATTCAGTTAAGTACTGCACGAGAATCTCACTCTCATGGCCCTTCATTCTCTATGCCCAGGTCTGGTTCACTCTGTCTCTATGTGCGGGAGAGACTCCAAGCGGATCCGACCAGAATTTACACGTTTTATATGTTAGGTAATAATCACGGACCTTTATACTAGTCTGTGATTATATCAAGAAACTATACATAGGCGGCAAGCCGTAGCGTATATACATGACAGTAATCCATGTAGCTATTAAGTCGTATATCAATGTCAGGGACATGTTCTAAAGAAGACTTCTAAAGCGGGACTCAACCAATGTAGATGGGGGGCTGTCCATAAATGACGTCATGCTATTTTTGGCCCCCCCCCCCCCCCCAACCACACACAAACACACTTGTTATGATTTTGTGATATACCCTTATCAATATTGGAGACTGAAACACCCTCTAGGTAATCTTGCAGCAAGTTTATGCCTGGTTTTCATATAATATAGTACTTCATAAACCAAAGTTTGTTAATATTAGGAAATTCTGTAATATATATAAATTATGCACGAGGAATTTGGCTAAGAAACACAAAATAACTTCTATTCATATCTGGTTCATTATACAATCTAGAGTGAAGATGCTGTTTGCGCAACGTATTGATGTAAATTTAACTACAAGCAACAAAAAACACTGTATCTGTAATATTTTATTGGGTAAAAAAGAAAAGAATATAATGACCACCATCATCAAGATTCTGGTTTTCGTCGATAATTGCGTCACGTGACACGGCGCATTAGACAAAGGATTGATGTTTATATACAATGTACATACATAAGAATAAAGTAATTCATTGAGTTTTACCCTCATTTTAATACACAAACACACACGACAGTGACATAGTTTCAAAAACTATGTCTGTCTAAGTCATTAGTTACCAGCGACTTAGGGAGATACGGTGAGCTTCTTTCTTTGTTATCTATATATATCTATTGAAGAAGGATTCTTAATAAAAAAGGAAAAAGAAAGAAAATGTATGTGTCCAGTAGATTTGTCTATGGCAGCTTGATTACAGGGAAGATCGGATGGAGACTGAAGTCGAATTCAGGTGACTCCTGAAAAGAAATATTCAATGTAAAAATAAAGTTTTTTATCACACATTAAAAATAAAGTTTTCCGACGCTATCTCCACAGCAAGAGAGAGAGCGAACGAAAACTCCCCCCCCCCCCCCCGAATTATTCAATGCAATCTTCAATAAAGATGAAAGTACCGGTACATATGATATGAGGGTGCTATAATTCAAAGTATTACTTATACTAATTCTTATTCATTTACACTCTACAAATTCTTTATACTCATCTCATAGTTATTTAATTCAATGAAGTGATGTCTTAGACAGTATATATTGATAATTAGCGGATTACTTTAATAACTAAGTCACCATCGACTTCTCTGTAATATTTTACTGTAAAAGATGTAATGTAAAAGATGGTAGAATTACACTAATAGATAATCCATAATAAAAGATCAACATAAAAAAGAGAACATATAACGAGGTACCGCTCGAGTGGCTCTCTCGGTGGTAGAGATTATCAGTTTATTACTGGTTCTTCTGCAGTACATATCTGATTATTTGAATTCCAGGATGAACATATAAAGGTCCCGCAATTGCATTCGAGTAACAACTTCTAATACCAAGGCATCACTGCGAAAGAATTTACTCACGTTTGAATCTTTTTTATGCCCTCCTAGAAGAAGTTTCATCACAACGAAGTTTGTTTTGGACACCTTGATCATGGTTTGGACCTAAAATGAAAACCATGATATTTTAGTTGAACAATGCTATAGAAAACTTTAGCTTTATGAAAAGTAATAAAACCAGACATATTGTCATGATAAACATAATTTAAAGGTGATATATATGAGGTACCTTATCTAGATTTTCTCGGTCGTTCTAGGAATTACGATCAAGTTTTGGTTAATTGTGTTTGATGCTGCCACGGTCCTATATCGATACACTCAGACAAGTCTGTGATGCTCTATAAATACGATTACGATACCAACATAAAAGGACAGTGTGTTTTCTCTCTGTTACTCAGGTGTATCATTCTCACGCGACAATTTCTACATCATATTTGATTAATCAGGCCTTGCATGAACCTGTATTTTTTTGGAACCAAGCTTATTTCTAGGCTTCTTGCTTTGAAAACCACCTAGAGTTACTATATCTTTGTACATGTTGATACATTGGATTCGTATATCATATACATCATCCCACTCCTGATATATTTTCATCATTCATTTAACCTGATAAAACTAATAAAATTCCCACTGTATTTACTGTCCGGGCTTCAGATAAATTTAAAATCACACTCACAATGGTATAATTGACAAATACGCCATTTGTTGAAGCCGATTGGGTATTACACCTTAATTTCACTAATAGAGCCTGCTTTTATAAGCATGTAGTGGTAGCTCACCTCGGCGTTTGGTGTGGGTATACTCTCGTAGAGATTGCGGGCTTGGGAGAAACATTTACACGACCACGAGTAGAAGGTCGCCGCATTCGGAGGGGACTCGTTCTTGTTTATGTTTGTCATTTCCTGAAAGAACCAGGTTATGCATCAAACAAAGGTGTATTTTAAAAACACGATAGAGCAGAAGAAATATAACTGTACAAAAGGTGGCACATATGTCTGGGATACAAGGCATCGTTAGGAAGAAAACCGTCTATCAAATCTGAAGGAAAAATGACTGGTGAGTGTAGGGACTGGTTGTAAAATCAAAGTGTGCACTGATCAATCAGCGAGTCTCATTCGATTTCGAGGGCCCGACGGTTAGTCCAGTGCGGTGCCAGGTTTGGCCGACTTGTCAATATTGCAGACCTGTATCACGTAACATTTGAAGAGAAATGTTGATAATTCTGATATTCATGATTAATTTGAATGCTTGCATCCCTGAGGATTATACCATTCACTTACTTCAACATTTCATATTAATTCGTCAACAATGAACGAGTTATTTTCAAAATAGAACCTTTTAAAATAAACAATTCAAAAATATTGATTAAATATAACAAGAGGTAAGTCAGGAGCAAAGACCTACGTACATCAAGGCCTGTCTGGAATAGAATACAAATTGTTGATTTTCAGCTTGTCCGGTTTTCTGTGGATAATTCTTCGACTTGATACTATCTAAAAAAAAATATATATATATATATAAAAAAAAGCGAACTGGTATACCTGAAAATGTT
Organism: Alentia gelatinosa; assembly: GCA_950022655.1. Lineage (NCBI taxonomy): Eukaryota > Metazoa > Annelida > Polychaeta > Phyllodocida > Polynoidae > Alentia > Alentia gelatinosa. The sequence goes on from OX465583.1 coordinate 32,798,461, forward strand.
TCTTTTTCTTTCGATCTTATCAAAATGAGCTCAATGATATTTAAATCTATTAAATAACAAACATGGGCATCTTGTGTGAAGTATGTTTTATGCATACTAAAATCTAAAAGCTGACTAAATGTCCTTCTAACACTGTCTAAGATTGTTCCCGTTGTGGTTCTAACCGTAATTTCTCACCTGGAACTGTGAGTAGGGCACAGGGGGCGGGGTGCCCACATTACCAAAGGGCGCGAACCGATGGTTGTAGCGGACCTCCTCACTATCAAAGTCGAACTTAGGAGGGCGTAGTTTGTCATCCAATCGCAGCCCTTCAATAGCCTGGAAAATGAATACTCTAAATTAACAAGAGCTAAGAGTGCATTATCAAATAGAAATATTGGCCTTTAAAGACCAAATGAGCAGATGGACACCTTTAAAACTCAATACAGAGGGAGGGAGGGAGGGAGGGAGGGAGGGAGGGAGGGAGGGAGGGAGGGAGGGAGGGAGGGAGGGAGGGAGGGAGGGAGGGAGGGAGGGAGGGAGGGAGGGAGGGCATCTATGAATAGGGAAGGCCCTGCATTGATTGGATATTTAAAGCCCTACTACTCTGTGAACTCAGCAGTTCATGGGTCAATGCACACTTATATATAGCTACCTGTAGGGGATTCAATTGCCAATCAAGAATGACCTGAGTACATAGGAAACGTTATTCAGTTTCACCTTCATGGATGAGTGCACACAGACCTTCCTTCTGACCATGTGGCTCAAACTGGGGGGAAAAACTCTATTCCTATGTACACCAATAAAGTAGGTCAAGCCAATATCTGGTGGTAAATGACATTACAAATGATTTTACAAAACAATATCATTTTACTGGGTCTTGACTCATTCCTAAAACAAAGTTATGAACCATTTTGACTTCTGTTTGTGTGTAAATATGATGAATAAAATATCTTCTCATACACCTTCTGCCTCCCCCCGTCCCATTATGAGATTTGGCAAAAATACATGAATAGCACATCAAATATACATTTTACCTTAATAATGACACTTTCTAGGGTGTAAGCAACTGTCAGTGACACATATGGAGATGGTAAATGTTACACTAATGCTAAATGTAAATCAATATTGAGTAAACATGTGTTTGAGTATGCCAATTTCACTGAAAATCCCTCCCCCCCCCCCACTTTTAACAAATACTTGAATATCTCAGTAAATATAGAATCCACCTAGAAAATTCCACTTCCTAGCACCTACTGTTTTTTATTCTCTTTCAAATGAGGCATATTATATTATGATTGAACCAGTTTAAGGGGTAGAAATATGTGCATAAAGGAGTTCTTAAAAATGGACCTGTGACTACAGAAGTCCCCCCCCCCCCAAACTGAATTCACTATTTTTTTTTAATCCATACCAAAATACTAAATATCAAAACTGTAAGGCATTGTTCCACCATAAAACCTTCTGTCCAAAACAGAAATTATATTCCTATCTGTACTTAGTTAGCTATAAAAGGCAAAAATGTGGTCAGGTCACTTAGTGACTCTACAAGCAGTTGTACTACAGTAGGCTATATCAATAACCTAAAGACCAACCGTCCACCTGCTAATAACTATCACAATATAATCATAACGTTCAACTCAGTCAAAAAGATATGAAGAGTTATCCAATTTTATAATTACCCCGTTACGAGCAGAATGGATTGTTTATGTCCTACGCCATTCATTGACAACGAAACTTATCATAGTGCCTTTTATCTACATATATATGAATTTTCTTTTTTATAATGTATGAAACTAATGATCAGGTGACATTACCAGAGGAAAAAAACCACTAAATCTAAATGAGAAATGAGAAATCCTCATAAAGTAACCCATCAACGATCTGCCAGGTTGTCTGTAAATAATTAGTCCCATACACCACATGCTACATGAGAACAGAAGTCCATAAGTTCTAAATACAGACGGGTCTTATCATAAGTCAAAAAAATTAAAAAGATTTTTGTCTTTACATTTTTTATCATTACATCAGAGTGGCATAGACATTGACAAGTCTAACTCGAGTTCGGTTTCGTATTTATCCTACCTCGTCTATGTTTTTGTATTACTAAAAGATAAATATTGAGTCAATGACCAACAGAACTTTTTTTCATAGTAGCTGACATACTGCTCGCTGATTGGTCAATATTGTTATTACTCTAGTGGCATAAAAAATGTCACGGCCTGCCACATAAAATTTCCCTATGTTAAGTCTATGGCGGTTTTTTTATTAGGGGTAGGATAATAATCATGATCGCACAGCCTGTGTTTTCTTATTGACTATAGCACGTGTTGAGTGTGATTAAGTCTGAAGCCTTACCTTAAAGTATCCACCACACAGGTTCTGAGAGGCCTGTGCGAGCGTGATCTCCCGGTTGTGAGGCCGCGCTCGTCGCTTCTTCTTGTTCTTCTTGCTTCCCCGCCCCTTTTGTTGTTGTTCTATATCAATGATTAAACACCAGATTAAGCCTCAGCCCCACTGGTGCGACCAACGAGCATAGAGAAAGAGAGTCTGGAGCTGTGAAGGCTTGGTTAGGGGCGGATGCGACCAGCTTGTTTTCAGTTGGTCATGCCCAGTAGGTGGTGATCACCCTCTCCTGGTGACCACATGTGATTAGGGTAGGGTGAGGTGGGTAGGGTAGGACAAGGGGAAACTGTGATCAGAATTCTTTCAAGCAATATGCGCATGTCTTATCATAATGTGGTGGTTGCCGCCTGTCTAGCAGAATGGAAGACCCCTGTTCGGAATGCTAGTTCCAGGCAGGATCCCACCCTACGCACTATTACGTAGGTCGGTTCGGTTTTCGGCAAGTTTGCACAAACCTAGTCACACACAACACAACTCACGAGTTTAATAAACAGGAATGTTTATTAACAATTACTTCCCGGAAAGATCTGGAAGATCTTCCCCACAAGAACAGTACCCCAGCACAGGGTGCCGGGTAACGCTGGAGAGGCTAATCTAAAAGACTCGCCTAACCACCAGGAAGGTTATGAGAACCCGCCTGCCAAGTGAGGGCCCAAGGGTCCGTTCCGTAGAAGAGAAGCACAGGGACAGCCTGTCGACCTACTGTGAACGCTGAGTATATATACCCAGCGTTACGTAATCCCGGTCTCCGCTGCGCCACTCTCGTGTGCGGCGTCGCCCGGAACCACTACACAGTAAGGATCGGCTCTCCGCGCCACCTTCCGTAGAACGTCCGAACACTGCTGGATTCCCACCCCACTACAATAACTTCTATTTAGGTCTGGGCATTACTTTTGCATTGATACGAATAGACCCTATTGAGGTATCCCAGAATTCAGTCTGTTTACAGGTCCCGGTGTGCGCTGGTTACCGACGTTGTATGTTGACAGACCCTTGACCCGTAACCCACAATCATTGCTTTTTAACGGTTTTTATAAGTCTTCAAATGGGAAATCCGATGTCAGAAATGGAAATTTCAGCTATTTCTACATGTAAAGCCGAAATTATATTCAGGTTACTCAAATATAAATGGGAAAACTGTGGTTCATATGATCGTGGTGTGCCCAGCCACTAGCGAGCACTTGTGTTTACCCTGGCGATAATCGGGAGATGAGTAATCTCTGGAAGGCGTATGGGAATTTGAGCTCTATTTATCTATATCAATGTTGGGGCACGGGAATTTCCGGAACAGCTAGTATTTTAAAGAAAATGCATTGAGTTCCTACAGCTTATATCTGTTCCATTTGACCAGTCTGCCTACAATGTGTCTTATATTTTTCTTAGCTTTTTTCATGCACTCAAAGTGAGATGACTGACTCCCCTCTTATTTAAACTGGGTCATGACGACTTTTTGGGGTTATACATACTGATGTCAGACCCTATTTTTTCACTGCATTTCTATTTCTATTTCAGGCATTAAGGTCTTATGATCAGTTAACTTCAGTATAGGATTATGGTCAATTTAAGCTAAGTCAACACACAGGATGCTTGATTAGACAACCCTGAGTTGTTTGATGATTTAGATAAGGAGAATAATGAATAACATTAAAAGAGATGATTTTGAAATTGAAAGTCTTACCTGATATAGACTCTTGCTCAAGAAGGAAGGTGTCGGCCCGCGACAGAGTAGAGATGAGCCAGTTGTAGAGGCATTCGTAAAGATACCTGGAGGACCACAAAATCTATTCAATGAACCACATTAAACATCTGTAGTTTTTTCTAAAAAAGGAACGGCCAATTTTGATTATCTTGGTATGCCACTAACGCCGAATCTATATCGGCATTGACATCATTATTTGAATACACCAACTAACGTTATTGATATTAAACGAATATGGAATAATCAGAGATGCCAGTGAAGTATTTAAAAAAGCCTAGGAGGTTTCCGAATCCTATTATTTTTTTCTTTGGATAAGCACCTTTCACACTAATATACCTTCTATTGTCAAAATATGGCATTGCTTTCTTAATTACGATCTAGAAAAATGAAATTAACTATCTGACTCACCAGAACACATAGTGGTACTCATGAACAGCGTAGAGCTCTAACTCGAAGCCGGCCAGCGTGTAGTTTATCATCACGTGCAGCGTGTGGTATAGCACCCAGTTACCGAAGCAGGCGAGGTGTTGGCGGCCCGGTTCCACCTTGGTCAGCAGCTGGTGTAGGTAGGCGTCAACTTTGTCAGCCTGAAATAGGAACAGTATTGTTGGACGAGGCTTGACAAAGCTGACAAAAAAATCATATTGATTTCAATTTCTTTTGCAAAGACGCATTGCAGGTGGTTAGTCATTCTCTGTCTGAATAATCATATCCTGGGAGGTGTTGTCATCTGAGGTGAATGCCCTTTTGTAGTTCCTGACAAATATATTGGTGTTCATCCATCTGGCCTTCCTCAGAACGGTTTGCATGGCAAGTCCCTCAGAGTGGATTTAGACCTACACTCATTGAACCCCCTTTATGGTTCAACTAGGCCACTGTCATCATGTTGTCTGACAGGCACCTAATTGTAGGGTCAAACAGGGACTTTCTAAAGCACAGTAGGCCAAAGGCTACTGACATAGTTTACCTCACATTAATGTGTAACTCCTGTTTGGCCAAATCCCAACTTCCCTTAGTGGTTTCTCAACTACTCCAGACCACACCCCAGCCTATAATAGGTGTTTCTGTGGTAAACATGAGTTTAAGCTATTGTACTCAAATATATTTAGAGCCTGAGTTGTCTTCCATGCCATCCTCAGAGATAATCATGGATCTCTCATATTCCGCCCACCCTCTAACGTTAGTTGTTTAGTGGGTGAGGTGACACTTTCATTCTTGTGTACTTTGAAGCTTCACCAGTTATGACAGTAGCACTTGAATGGTTTCCTGACACTGTAGGGAAGTTTCTACCATCATAAAGGCATTATCAATGTACCCGAAAACTGAGTGGCCCTGCTTTGTAAGTGGGCAAATGCCGCTTTCAAATCCCTGGTGAATTGTCGCGGCACTTGGGCCAGACCATTAGGTGGACAAGTAAACCGGTATGGTTTGTCTCTCCACTCAAACCTGTGGTACTTCCTGTCCTTCTCAAGGGATGTGTCGCTGTACGCACTACACAGACCCGATTATAATCGGGTCGGGCATTACTAGCGTGGGGGTAATGACCTACTCTGCCCGACCTTAATCTTGTCGATGAATGCACTTCACCGACTATTCCCGATTTTGAGCAGGCCGTTTGAAAAGTGATACTACCTATCCCAGAGTCCGATTTACAAATGCCTTATATCGATTTGTAAGGGAGTCAGAGGCGATGATAAATCTGAAAAACGTTTCCCGATATCTAAATCGGATCTGATTCCACACCAGCGGCCCGTGGCCCAGTCGGGCCCAGCTCCTAGTTGCTCTCTTTGATCTCACTCGGGTAGCTGTACGAGGCCATAATGTGGAGAGGTTTGAACGGCAAGCGCTGGTCTGCTGCTGTATGAGGGTATAAGACAGCGACATTCTTGTTCCCGATTATAATCGTTGATTGGATCGGTGAAAATCTGTGTTAGATGTCGCTGTCTTACCACTCTAAATCACTCATGGTTGACCTTGTTATTACTACGCGTCAACCTCTTGTGGTTTACAGCCGCATGTTCACAAAGTCATCGATTATTGTCTATATACATCAACGAAACATGCTGTATACGTTGTATAGGCCGGCACACAAAACAGGAGTATCTATAAGAAAATACCAGATAAGGCAGCTATTAGTAGCATTGACACCATGGTGCAAACATGAATAAACTCGTTGTTTCGTCCTCTGTACTAAAGAGGTAGTTTATGTCAAGTGACAAGTGAAATTATAGTAAACGCCTTCTGACCTTCTCGCCCCCTGAGAGATGTGCTTCCTATGGCTATCACTTGGCTTAGAGATATTGCTGTCCTACAATCTGCTTGCATGTTGGAGCTTACCTCATCCTGCAGGTTGGTTAGGTCCTCCAGTAAGTGGCCCCACTTGTCTCGCTGGCGGGCACGGTTATGGCCGGTGATCTGGAAGATGTTACACACGGGGCGAACGGCATGCGTGAGACATGCGTCCACGTACTCCTTCACCTGCTGGTTACCGGCGAGCGGGCTCCTGTCAACGACAACAAGTACTGTCACAACTGTCAAGATATACAATCATTATAGGATTGTCTCTGGTGTCACAAGTAATAGTCACTACACATACGTCACAGCTGTCACAATATACACTGTAAGTATAGGGCAGGGAATTCCCTGCCTCAGCCACTAGACTCCAACAGACCCTTGTCAGGCTGGCTTGTGGAGCGCGAAGTGTCTGTGAAAGAGACTTTAGTGGCATAAAGTGTATCAAGATATACAGTCATTATAGGATTGTCTATGGTGTCACAAGTAACAGTCACTACACGTAAGTCATGAATGCCACAATATACACTGTCCCTATAGTATGGTCTCTGGTGTCACAAGTCACTGTCAGTCAGAGATCTCACAATGTGCACTGTCACCACAGTATCAGGGATGCCAAGTTTAGGCAATGGCCTTGGGTAAGATCTGGCCAAGTGAAGGGCTGATGCCCACAAGGGTTTCCGGGGAAGTAAAAGGCATAGGAAGCATTTGGTTTAGACCTGGTTCAAGGGGTGCATGGAAGTCTATTAATGTGAAACAAATTGAAAAAGTGTCAGATACTCCCATTTCATGTACCTAGCTTTGAATTATCAAAATAAGAATCTATAGTCACACCTCCCTTAACTAATTAATGTGAGGAAAGTGAGAGATATTGTCACGTTGTGTTCGCTTACTTTGTCATGAGAGCTGGAGGCGCGATGAAGTTTCTGATGGTGTCCCGCAAAACGTCCACAATATTGTGAGTACCAAACAATCGACGACTGGGAGCCAGCACCACCAGCTGAAAACAACCACACATTTATTACCAACAAAAGCTAAGAGTGTATTTTAAAATAGAAATATTGGCCTTTAAATGCCAAATTAACAGGTGGACACATTTGAAACTCTATACAAGGTCTGCCAATAATTAAATACTATGATATCAAGGAAGCCCCCCAGTATGTATACATATATCTGCTTTTACAATATATAATGGAGGTCAGGCGATATGGGGTAGGCTCCTTTGTACAGCTGGTATGGTTCGGGGAAATAGGAACGGGAAATCAGAACGACGTACCTGTAATAATGACCTCGACAAGACACACGGCGAATTCTTGCTGAATTCCTGGAAGAATTCCTGACAAAAGAAAAGACATCTCACTGAAGGTAAGTTGTGTGGGCATACAAGTAATCCAATAAAATCTGTTGACATCGTTATCAAATTTAAGTCAGGAAAGGAGTGAAAATAAAGCAATACATTAATGAACGTGTGCAAATTTAGTTGAAATTACATTTTTTTCCTAATTTACACACCAATTTCTTTTTGTGCCCAGACACACCCAATTTGATTTAATTATTAGATTACTCTAAAACTAACTAAACCTGAACTCACCCACAGGTTCTAAAACACTTTAGATTAATTGAGTCATGTTTATTTTTCCACAAATAGTGGGATACTGCTTGTTAAATGGCTACTGACACTGACTCAGTGTATGAACAGGCCTTTGAGACTTAGACATAAGCAGCCTGATGATTCCCAAAGATGAAGCTGCTATTTGTTGTAAATAGTCGATACTCTGAAGACAAACCATGCCCCCAAACCATCGTGCTGTCTCCTGACAGTGCATTCAAGGGGTAGCTGTGCCTGAATAACTACATGCAACATCTTCTCTAAAGGAAACCAGATGAGGGCCTAATCGCCGAAACGTTGGTTTAATAAAACTACCACTTGTAATTCCCAATCAACAGCAATAAAAGCCACATCAATCAAATTTGGTGGACTCATGGTTGGTTTGTGCTCAACCTCTTGAAAACGGAAACATCAAAAATTGTACAAAATCAATAGTGATTAAATGCACATTATCTCACCCCTGGTACAAGTTTAGCCATAGGAATAACATAAGAAAAATATACTCAACGACCACCCTGGTAAAGTGACAATACTACGCCACGGCCGTGGCGTAGTGAATTTGCTAAGTATATTTTGATTATTCTGAAGTTGTGAGGATAGTTAAAGTCATAGAAAGGGGTAAGATAAATCCAGAACCGCACTCGAATCGTAAAATAGACAATACTCCACTTGTTTGGCTGTGCAATAATCGTCACTCGGCTTCGCCTCGATGACGATTGCGGCCCAGCCAAACTCGTGGAGTATTGTCTATTTATACGATTCTCGATGCAGTTCTATATAAAGATGACACTGGGATGTGCCCGCTTCCCGGACCCGTTGTGTGTATTCTCCTGGCTGCGGTACTACCGCCAAGTAGACTTACGAGCAGCGCGTGGAGGCCGGAGATCTCGGTGACGGAGCACACAGTCCGCAGACGCTCCACGAGGTCGTTGAGGTAGTCCATCGTCTCGCGCCGCTTCTTGATCTTTGTGTAGCGTGGGAAGGTGGGTGGTAACAGCCGCTGGTTGACGAGCGGCTCGAAGCCTGCGATCGTCTCATAGTCTGCCGTGTGAGAAAATGGTAGCATCAGGAAGAAGGTTCTTTATCAGAAATGTCAGTTGGAGTCAAGACAAAAATTGGAATGATTTTTTTACTGCCTCCGGGAAAACATAGGAAACACATACAAGTTGGTCATGGAATGGGGCTGAGGGTGCTTGGGGAGGTTTAAATTACTGTTTTATTTGCGGGAATGAGGCTCAATTCATTCTATTTTTGTTTTATACAAGACAGATATGCTGGAAATGAGAACAAGGATTGCCATGGAAAGGTGGAAAACTGCCATCCCTGTTTCCCCCCCCCCCCCCCAATTTGAAGGACTTTTTACCAGGCTGGGGCTTTGAAATAACAAAAAATCTGTAAAGTGTCGGGTGTTTAGCAGCCTGCATTTTCAGTAATCATATGTGAATTCCTGAAAGCTCAGACAGCTTTTTATATTTTGTTATTTTCTCCTTGGATTTACAGATACATTTTAAGAATGACACTTGGGGTCATAAAAAGTTCAGAATTCCGGAAAGATTCAGAGTTTGTTTGTTTGGATAGTTTAAGGTTCAATATGTTCTATTAGACTTACTATGGATTTGACTCGAATCTATGAGATAAATTTAGGTAGAAATCTCATTCCTATACATTTACTGACGTGAGAGTTCTTTTACTTCTCACACCACATATATGAGAAGGATTGGCCTTTGATATAACAGTAACTCTACCACTGCTGGGGATGATGGAGAAAAGTGGCTGCGGTGGGACTAGAACCACAAAGTCTGACAACCTTGGGATGACAAGTCTAGTATTCTTTACCACTGAAGTAACTCCCCACCCTGGTCGCTTTAGTAATGCTTGCATGCAAGCATATATATGTCCAGCCTGCACCATGCAGAGGCAAGGCGACCAAGAGGACAAACAGATTGATCATTGCTGTTCATCCCAGCAGGTAAGAATGATTCGGGGAAGTCCCCTGCCTGTTATATTCACCATTGTCCTGGGCATTCTTACATGCGGGCTATTCATAAATTACGTATGCAATATCTCTGACAAATTTGACACCCTTTCTTTATAGTTGCCGGATTTTGACCAAAAAATGGAACTGTCCAAATTTCTCATATCTGTAATTCATGGGAATGCTTCTTTAGCTAATTTTTAGAGATCCTCACCCTATTACCGATATCTTTTGTGGGCCTCACCACTGCAATTTCGATATATGGCTTCGGATATCCTTTATTTTATTTCAGTATTTGCATCCATGAATACTGATTCTCGATGTACTACTGATATTCGTGGACCTTACCAGCCGTATCGTCACTCGTCTCAGCAGCTTGTATTCCCAGATCCACAGTGCGTGTGATTGAAGGCAGCAGTTCAGCCAGTTGAGAAAGAAACTTCTGGGCATCAGGAATTCCCGCACACTGAAAATTTCAGATATAAATAACAGTCACATTACCATTACAAACAAGTATGTCAGTTGGGGTCAGAAAAAAAGAGTGGAATTATATTTCAAGTAGAAGTTACTGCATAATTAGAGAGATAGGAAACGTGGAGAACAGTGAGAACACATTTCAAAAATAGCTAAATCTTTTATTTAGACTGACGATGGACGCTCAGCAACATAGCGCTGGTAACAATGAACAGCCAGTCGAGGCTAAGTATATGCGGGGAGATTCAAACTACTGTATTTCTTTGCGTGAATGAGGCTCGATTAATAACATTTTTGTTTAACACAGAGAAAATAACATATACATATATATCATATTAATAAAGAAAACCTGGATTCCCATGGAATCCAGAAATCGTTTAATTAATCTCGTTTGTATTGTCCCATGCTGTTTTTGTATTGTAATTTTGTTCTTGTATCTAACCAGGATGTCTCGGACACCTGGTTTGTCTCGTCCTATACCTGTGAGTAATCTCTAAGTAATTTCTAGATATGATGGACTAAATATACTACAACTTATGACACCAATGTCCGGCATAACTAAATTTGTAGATGATCCTTAACACAAAGTATCTTTCTTCTGACCTCAGATTGAAAATCATGTAAACTGTATGTGAATTTGTGGTCAATAAAATATTTACAAAAAAAAAAATGGAAAAGAGGAAAGCTGCCATCTCTGTACAAAGCATGCACTAATGGTAAATAACAATACAGACACTCTGGTTCAACTAAGAAAGGTTGGAGACAAGCAATTCTAAACTGACATCATAGGTTCTGTTCTCCTGGCTTTGAATTTCTGCTGATGCAATAGGAACCCACTGACAGTGAACTTATGTATAATGCATGACTTACTTTTTCTTTATGGAAAGCCAACAGTGTAGTGAAGAAGAGCCTGCAGAACTTGAGACGAGCATGCACGCCAACAGCTAGTTCATGCTGGAAATATAAACGAATTGATCAACAAATATCACTTACGGAGAACAGTAAAAATACTGAAGACTAGTGAGAAATATGAAAGGATCATTTTTAGTATTCCATAACTTCATTATCAACTTACGTAATCATCATCGGAATCATATTGAAAACCGAGAGTATAGATGAACTCTGACCAATTAACAAAGGGGGGAAAAATAAGAAATAGTAATGAATCTTTATTTGTATAACAAGCTATATTTCAGTACTGTAATTTCATTCACTCTTGCACCAGCTTCACGATTCGTAAATCCCCATTTAGGGTATTAAATATGGACAGAAAACGTGTGACTGCCTAGTCGTTTTACCGTAAGTTGGCACTGCTGGTACTCAGCGAGCACTGGATCTTCGTTGATATCCGACCAACAAGCAACAAGCACAGACTTATCAGTCTTTTATCTAACAAGTTATTATAATTTGCCCTCCAGGACATTATAGAGTCTTACCTCCTTCTCTGTGTCTGGGTCTCTTTCCTCTCCTGCTCGAGTTCTTGTATTCTGTTAAAAACATTTAACAGAAGTGTTTTTATTGTCCGAAATCTGGTTGTATATTATAGCTTTTATCTTTCACACTCGATTCTTTCTATAGATAATAAGTTTATATCGATATAGAATGGCTTCCTCACTGCTCGATATTTATAGTATTATACCACCTCTGAAATAAATTCTCCTTATAGAGAAAAACAAGTTATTTTTACCCTATCAAGAATAAGACCCTGGATATCGAGATTGCAAAGGGACATTTTTATTTGAATTAAACTTATCTTATTTCATCACATACCAGCAACTAACCGACAGCCTATACACACAAATTTTATGAGCATATATGATAACATCTTTCAAAAAATACCTCCAAAACCAAAATTAATGTTGACATGATATTTTTAGGCACATCTTTGAAATTCAGATCCATGACAGACCTTAATAACGCGCATCAAGTCGTCCTCCACCTCTTTCACCATGCCCGTGCCCCGTACGTCCGTCACGTCAGATGCCAGTTTGAAGCCATACGCCATCGGCTGGAAATCTTCCTATAAGACCAAACAGTAAAGTACACTACTGAGGGCAATCAATGTCTCCATGAGACCATGGCGTTTCTTAAAAACACTACATAATTTGTGTATTGAAATAAACTCCCGGAAAATATTCCACAATAAATAAGTTAAAACACTGTGAGCTTAGATATACGTTGTTTTTTTCTGTTGACAATATTTCAAATCTATTTGATGCTACTTCCCATATATTTCTTGTATAATTCTTGACATTAATTGTATATGCCTGCTTTTACTATAAATTCAATGAAAGGATGTTAATACTTTATTATGCAAAATACGTTAATTATATTTCTTATTTACAATCTTTAATTATCAAACTAATCCAGCTTAATTTTCCCCAGTCTTATCATTTGATAGAGTACACTCTGATAGCAATCCAAGAGCGACAGATGAAATAACACCCACCTCTTCAAAGACGGAGGCGCGACTAATGCGGTCTCTCGCCAGGTCCACGATTTTCAGGATACAGATACAGAAGGCTTTGAGGGCGCGGTCGTCAGCGCGTTGTGGGTCATGTAGGTAGAGGTTGGTGAACACTGTCTGAGCCAGAGAGTGGCCTTCTAACCACGTCACCTGCAGCAAAGAGAAATCCATAAACAAATGTTTCTCGAGTTGCTGGTTTACAGGATTCAATGTTTTCATTGATGGCAGTACGGTCCAGGAAAAAAATCCGGAAAATCTCTAAACCCTGGTTATATTTACGATTTATCTCTAATATAATGAGTATATAATAAATTATGAGAAAAAAAAACACGAAAAAACCCGTGAAACTGGGATCACATCAAAGATTTGTTCTACTTGATTAAAAACTGTGTGCAAAATTATACTAATGAGAAGGACTTGAGTGGAGAATAACTTACTAAACATGCTAGGGTATCATCAATAATACCAATCATCTCTTCCATAGTCAACCCATCCGTCTTGATTGCCTTTGCCTGAAAAATAAATTGTATGTTTTAATGACAACAATCAGTTATTGATAGAGATGTTAGTTTTGTCAGAAAAAAAATGAGGAAATACTGTTCATATGGAATTCACTACCACATGTCGGTGTCAGCAAAGTCTAAAGAAACAACGGAGACGTGATCTTTGGGTCTGAGGGGTCTTTAGTTCTCTGACTTGACAAATTTCTCACCGGATGACAGCACTGCATGGCACATGGACATGCTGTTGCTATTTTCTTGCACGCGCCAATCACATTCTCTTACTAATAAGGAGGAACCAAAAAACCAGATAGGAGGGCATGGAGCACGGTGGATCCCGCATTTCACATGCAATTGAATGCAATCCCATAGACTCCTAAACATAACCTAACTAAAATCACTCGAACCCTGATTAAATACTAAAGAGAATGATTCTGATATTCAATTTGGCATATATCTAACCAATAATCTTGAGTTTGCTTCATCAAATGATGCCATTCTTGCACTTACCATGTGCTTTTCAAGATGGCAGATTATTTCCCCCCTTGTATGCCAGTAAAGTAGGTCAATAGGAAATAGGTGAAAAATGATGTTTCTGATAATTTTGGCAATCCAACACCCCTTAATACACCACAGATTACTAGAACATTATTGGGAACAATTCTGACTTCTATTTGAGTGTAAATATGCTGAATAGTGTCAAAATCTGGGGTTTCAAGGTACATCACAGATTTGGGTGGTAGCAGTAAGTAAGTAGTGGTCAGTAAGTATCCAAGCGGATATTCACCAGCCGTGAAGTGGAGACATGCATTGACCCAATAGAATTTAAAAAAAACCAACACATTATGTAACTAGCCAAAATACAGGAATATCCTATCAAATCTACATTTCATCTAAATAATGACACTTCCTGGGATGTAAGCAACTGGGATGTCAGTGCAACTTATGGAGATCATGGTAAACGTAACTCCAACGCCCGATGTAAATCAATATTGTGTGAACATCTGTTTTAGTATGGCCATTTCATCCCAAATCCCTCCTAATCTTAACATATACTGGAATATCTCTATAACTACAGAATCTACCTTGAAAATTCCACTTCCTAGCACCTGCTGTTTTTTTTTATTCTCTTTCAAATGAAGAATATTATAATATGATTGAACGAGTTTTAGGGGTAGAAGTATGTCCATAGAGGAGTTCTTAAAAATGGACCTGTGACTACAAAAGTCCCCCCAAAACTGAATTCACTTCTTGGAAAAAAAAATCTATGCCAAAATATTAGATATTAAAACTGTAAGGCATTGTACCACAATAAAACCTTCTTTCAAAACAGAAATCATATTCCTATCTGTAACCTAGCCTAGCTATCAAAAACAAAAATGTGGTCAGGCCACCTATAGATTCTACAAGCGCGTGTACTACCATAGGCTATGGCCATATCCTATAAGACCAACCGTCCACCCTCTAATAAGTGGAGGTTAAACACTTTAGAAAAGACCAAGGTATGAACCAGGGCTATAATCATCAAGCGAACAACCCTCAATGTTTACGTCCGTATATCACTTATTATTTTTCTCCATTTTTACTATACGACGTACCTCTATAGACTGTTCGAGGTTCAGCACTGGATGCTTGGCCTGGTTACACATCATCCCGGCGTCCATCTTGGGGTCCATCATCTCAATGGCCGACATCGCTTCAAACAGACCAAAACTGTCGAGGGCAAATCCAAGATTATCATAACAAAAAAGTGTAACAAACGCTCATCACATTGATAATTCGTGTGGGGGTCGTTAGAATGATGTTACAAATATCGTAGCAATCTAGTCTTGAGAAACTGTAGAGATTGGAAATATTTTTTTAATTTATTGAAGATATATGTCTAATAATTGGTCCATACGTTACCAGGCTTTCTATATACGGATCGGATAAGAACACTGAACTAACAAACTGGATGATTCAGGAAATCTTGTTTATCATCTATAAAATGGATTTTTAGTTATTTCTATAATTTTTGGGGTTATTACTTACTTCCTATCGTGCATGAGTTCTCCCAGACCTAGGTTAGAGGCGGCTGCTGTGAACTCTTCTGTGATGTCTTTCCACTTGTACAGCGGCGGTAAGGACACCGGCTTCTCGGGCGGCGCTGTCGGCTCCTCCTTCACAGCCGTCTTTGTCTCGGACGATTCGTCAACCACGGGCCGGTCACTACTCGACTGCGCCTGAGGGTCGCCCTCAGTGTCCGGCTCTGTGGTCTGTGGCTCCAGTCCGGTGTCTGTCTCACTTTGCTCCACCGTGGTGTCTGACCCTGTGGTCATGACTGTCTCTTGATTCTCTGCACCCGCCTCCATCTTTAGGGTAGAGTTTGTGTCTCCCGCGCCTTCCTCGGGGGTCGGTGTACGGACGTCAGCATCACTCGCGGCTAGAGGTGGATTTGGGTTGGAGGCTTCTGCGGATAAGCTAGGTGCTTCTTCCGACATATTTGCGTCTGTGATAAAGTAAAGGTAACGATGAAATTTGAATCAGAATAAATATAGGAGACAAGAGAATTTGGATTGCAATGAGTTAATAAGTATTTGTGAGAACTTGCAACCTTATCTCAGGAATCATCAGATATTATTTTCTCATATTTCCTTTTTCGGTTAATGTATGTATCATGATATCAAGGTAATTTCCAAGGAATCAACATCATAAGATGTCTAAAGGCCCTGCTCCATTACAGCCAATTCAGGGCTGATTATTTCTTCTTATGCTTTGCACAACTACATCGGGGGTGAGACACATCCTATTCTTGGTAGTAGAGCTCGAGTAGAGTAATGACCGTGAAGCCTACCCGATCATCGGCGTATACTCAGCTAGCAAGCGCAGGAGTATCATATCTGATTCTTGATTATTCCTTTCACTGATCACAGTACATTCGTAGCATCGGTGGGATTCAGAGGCGATTTCCCTATTTTCAGCTAGGTTTTGCTGTTCACGATGCAGGCAAGATTTGCTTGCGACATTATCAAATATATCAGATGTGGTGGTCCCCATGTAACACAATTTTCGAAAGTTCTGACAGAATTTGATCACTAGAATATGCTATACACATTCATGACATCAACACCTATCTTTATTCACCTGCTGTCGATCACCACAGTTCGTACAAATCCCATCATGGTGGCTGTGCTGCTTGATGTGCCCCACAGCGATTTAACGGGAAACTCGCATAACACGTGAATACTACCAATGTCCAACAGACAGCATAAAAGTTGGCGCCGGTTCGTGGGGATAACTGCTATTGCCTTAATGGAACTCTGATGGAAGCAGACCTACGAACCAGGGCCGATGGAGGCCAGACTGAGAAAAGAACAATCGTTCTCCTGATCGCGGGAGTGGATCGCTAATGGAGGGTCACATCCGATTATGGTAAGATTATAGTAAGAACAGTGTGACCCAATCTGGTGAAGAACAGACTCTGATTGGTAGAAGAACACATGAATGGCAGTAATGGAGCACCACCTTAAATGGACTGAGTGTCCATATTTTCTAGCTGCATCATGATTCGATGCTTTATTTCATGTTCAACTTATTATCTCACCCCTGGCTAATTGGGGGCATTATTTTATTACTTGATAATGTTGTTATAGGGGGTGAGATATAAAATAAAAAACCCACTTGATAAGAATAACTTGGTTATGCACACCACCTTGTTTGACCACTACGTAATTAAGGCCACTAAAAAACACAAACTTGTTTCTCATCACCGCGCGCGTCAGCAAAAACGTCCTGATGTCAGGGATGCATTCAATGTGGTAATATGGTTGGGAAAAGTGATACGTCAAGTGTATTCTATCAAGTGTCCACCGGGCTCCCGACACACCGATACACATAGATATTGACGTCCTGATACAAAATCCATATCGTAGTGAAATTGTAGTGCATATCGGGGCAGTTGGTCAGATTTCTACGATAATGCTACCGACGCACACAGATACGCTATTATAAAAGACCTGTATCATAAAGGGTCTAAGACAATCGATCATGTATTGATTGTCATAGCGCATCAGTTTGCATTAGTGACGCTTTGAACGGGAAATCATATGAAATGATTGACGGAAAATTTTGAAATTTTCAAAATACCTGGAATATACAATGATAATGCTGCTCTGCAAATATAGTGAAATTTGATAGACATATCAGGGTGTGTCGGGACCATGGTACTTTTTTCATGCACCCTCCCAACAGGTTACAATGCACACTGATACACTACGACATGCCTCCAGATAGGCTACAATATCAGGGGGTGAGATTTACTGTTATAACCACACAGACACCCGACAGATGCCTACCTGACACCTACAATAGCCGGTAGTAGTTTATAGGCCGGTAGACTAGTGTCTAGACAATCCAGCAAAAAAAAAAAAAAAAAAAAAAAAAGCGCCCTCGTCATATTTTTCATGGCTTGGTGATGAGAAACAAGTGGTCTAACTCAGCTTCACTTCATGAATTACTCTGTGGTCAAACTCAGTGGAGTACGGACCAAATTATTTTTATCTTGTGAGTTTCCATCATAAATTATGGGATCTATACTGGAATCAACAGATACTTAATGAACTAAGATATGTCCTTCACAGAAAAATTAAAATATCAGATATTGAGGATTGGTATGGAGGTATATAACTAAAGCGAATGGAGCATTCATTGATTATGGCCAGGGGGGTATAGATTCCAGAACACTGATCGATCAAAAAAAAGTTGCCCCCCCCCCTTTGGGAATACTCGAAAAAAGTCCCCCCCCCCCCCCAAAGTCCTCCCAAGGAATAGGGTAAAAGCAAAGGGTAGGCTAAAATAATGTGGACTTTTTCATTAAGGATTTCCTTCTTTACCTTAAAACAAACCCAGTTACATTCAGTCAATTGTGAAAATATATGATAGCGGTCACACTTCTGATGAATTATTGCTCTTCTTTCGGAACATCTCCCAGATTGTGTCGTTTCATGTGTTATTTGTGGTATGAATACACTCTCTTCCTGTGATGAGGAATAATCATGTTCTGAAGATATTTCTTGTATAACAATCTCTTCTGGCTCATTGTCATCCTAAAGCTCGGATTGTACACTGATTTCAATGTGACTGTTGAGGAGTTCTTGTGATACATGTGCTATGATGGTTTTGATTTTATCTTTTTGTGGCAGTTATAGATAACTTATGGTGTTCCAAGTATATATAGATTGACAGCACTGCTACCCACAGTTTGCCAAGATTGGCTTCACTAAGTAGCTTTTCCCCGTTGAGACCTTTGATTTATTGTCTTGAGAAACTCCAGCTAGCATGGGCAGACTATGATAAAACTGTATTCCCGTGGAGTAATATTCCAATATCTGTGAACCTGCTTTCCCCAGATGTTTAAAATGAGGTCTTTAGAACTGCAGGACCTTCACTGTTTCTGATAGGGGTATTATTGACATCCAAAATAAGAATGCTCTAGCAATTTGCTGTGCTCTTCCATAAATATGGTAATCTTATTGAAATAATGGTTACCAGTCAAAGTACCACCCTGAGTCAAAGTACCACCTAAATCAAAGTCAAAGTACCACCCTGTGGGTTGCGTTGATATGTGCAGTTCTCAGCTATTTCAAGCCTTACAGATTATTAAAAGCATGTTGTATTCTATATTCATGCCTAAAAACGTTCGCGCATAACTATCCTGAAAACTAAATGTGGATAAAGTATAATGATGCTGTGTTTTGATATAATATGGATATTGCAATGAATCAACCCCGCTTGTGATGTATGGTTTTTCACTTGATCTGCCATTATTCTATAATATTTACTATATATGAGAAAGCTAATGTACACTATATATTTGTTAGTAAAGAAATGTCAACCTAATATCTAATGTTTGATTTATTGTATTTTAAGCGAGTAGGCCTACCAGTATAGAAATACTACTGAGACAAATAATAGCCATTTCAGTTACACCAGGGACACTCACACTTAGTAGAACGACAGAGGTGTTAACAATACTGGCCAGACCACCGCCGTGAGGTGTGAAAGCGGCCGTCCGTCGGGCCCTGGCGAGGGTGGTACTTTGACTTCTCACTTGGGTGGTACTTTGACTTAGGGTGGTACTTTGACTGGTCCCCGAAATAATCAGTACCGTAACAGGGATGTATTGTAGAACTTGATATTGTAGTAAATGCACCTAATTCATCGATGTTAAAGAAAAAACCTTTTGATCTTGTGAGACTGCATTGATTCTGGAACAAACGAAATAGTGTTTGTCCACAGTTGACACCCTCTACATCGGTCACTGAACACCAGGGAGTGATACGACTATAATTCTCTTGTATGTTAATCATTACTATAGGTATAGCATTTTACAGCTTGTAGGATATTTTTAGCCGTGGGCGACCCTAACAGTACGTTTCCCGTATTTGAAATAATATACCTATATATTATGTATAGGGTCGGAGTCGTCTGACTAGATATTTTGTACTCCGCAACATCCCTGGGCCACAGCTGTCATGGTGGAATTCAAGTTTTCCTTTAATATCGCCCATATGTCGAACGGGCTGCCAGATTCGCTTCAGATAAGTTCGCAACATTGTCCTTATTGATAACCATAGAATCTTCTGTTATATGGTTGTTATTTGTATCGATATTTGTTGTATAAACACTGAATAGCATTGAATAAACAGCTGAATAGCATTAGTAAACTCATACTAGAGGCAGACTCATGCTAGATCTAGTATCAACACATATTCGAAGCAGGGTATCGTGACCGAGATAAAGAGGCATAGCTTAGCATTCAATACAAACTTAGTTTTTCACTGATCATAAATAAATCTATTATAAGTCTAGAGCGTAACAAGAATCTGTAACATGAAAAACACCTATTTCGATATTTACGAGGAAATAAGAAGACAACGGTGATTGTCAAATACCTTGTTTTTGGCTACTGTGAATGCTGGTAGCGATTGTGATAGGTTGATTATTCGATGGCGCTCGGTGAGAACAAGCTTCAGTCGAAAACGGATATCTGTAGCTGATTCCTTGTGTGTTAGTCACAAACAGTGACTGGTCTCCTGCCTACACGCTGGAACCCCCCTAGATCTCCAGTCGGCCCGACGCGACGCGAGCGGTAGATGGCGCAGGAGCTGCTTCCAGCGTGTCCTGCCAACTGCCCGTGCCTAGCCTGTAGTGCGGCCCACGTTCTCTAGATGGCGTCATTCATGGCTCAAGGTACACTACTAGCCACCAGAGCAGACGTTTGCTTTTTTCCCCTCTCTCTTTATTCGGTCATAGATTCAAACATTACATTTGGTATTCAATCCAGGCCAGATCACACCAAGAATATATGTCAATTCAATAGTTTTACAATCAAATTCCGGTTGAGAGAGCTACAAATCGAATTTCGTAATACTAATAGAGAGGGAGCGTTCATTAATTATGGCCGTGGGGGGAGGCCCCACAGTTTTTAGGGGGGGGGGGGGGGGGGCTAACTTTTTTGGGGGGTATTCCAAAGGGGACAGGGGGCCAAAATCTTTTTTTGGTATTCCAAAGGGAGGGGGGCAACTTTTTTTTTGGTATTCCCATTGAGGTGGGGGGGGGGGGGGGAGTTTTTTTTCACTTTCTGCCCGGGGTCTACGTTTTTAGCTAAACAATGAGGCAGACTCCCGTATTTGTGTTCAATGACAAGAATTGATATTTGAAGTGAAATGCATTCATATCATATCACAAGAAATCAGGGGGCTGTTTCACTAGAAGTGAAAAGTTTTGTTGTTTCCAACAGTGGTACCACAGCAGCAGTGTGCGTTTCATTAGAAGGTGCAGTCAAGCATGAGCAGCACTCGGGAAAGGAGTGGCACCAACAGTGGCAGTGACCGTTTCACTATTAAATTGGGTCTCGCTGTAGCTGCCACTGTGGTGCCGCTGTTGGCGAGAGGGTTGACTGTCTCCTTGGCGTGTTCTGAGCCCTCGTTGTCTTCAGAAACAGCTGAGACTGTTGTCAGGCTGTTGTAAGTCTGATATAAGACTGTTGGAAGATTATTGGAAGACTGATACAAAACTGTTGTAAGGCTGATAAAAGACTGTTATAAGGCTGATTCAAGTATCAGTTCTATAACAGTCTTTCAACAGTCTTACATACAACAGTCTTAGATGAAAATTATGTATGCATATTGCTAGCGATCAAGGCCTTTCAGCACTCTGTTGTTGTTTCACCACTGTGCAACCTTGAGAATAACGTTGTAAGCTGCGAGAGAGTGCATGATTTGACATCAGTTGCCACAAGAGGCCAGCATAGCGAGACCCTGTGCTCACTAAGTGCACTATGCTGTAGAATATGAGCGGCTGTAGGCAACAGCGAGAGTTGTTCCCACCTCAACAGCGAGACCACTGATGAAACACGTTTTTGGGATTGACACTGTTGGTGCCACTGTTGGTGCCACTGTTGCGGTCGTAGCTCCCGCTTTGACCCTACTACTAGTGAAATGGCTCCCAGCTTAGTTGTACTACTATAGTAATGATTAACACACAAGGTAACATAGTGTTACTTGCATGTGTACTAAATATTCTATATTGTGAATTGTATTTCTCTATATCTTAGTTATATCTGCACTCAACAAACCAGGATACTGGAAAAGCATTAGTTGAGGGAAAGACATTTATCTTGTGACAAGCTGTGAGGCCACTTTCCCGCATTATCCAGACTGTGTCAGCAATCCATATATTCATGTGCATCAACATGTAGCCAACCGGGAGGAGGATACTCATGCTCTACACCCACACCATATTATGCTCAGAGGCCTGATTGGACACCCTTAGATATTTCCCTTACACTGTTTCTATTTTTAGACACTAAGATCTTTTCAGTATGTATTAAAGACTGAGTTGGACTCATCTCCAGTCAGTCAGGATTCAGTCAAAGACTTGGTTTGAGCCTGACGCACACAACACCATGCTGGAGTCAGTAATCTGGAGACTGACTCAGGACTATCACCATGATGTAGGGACAACAAAGAGGCCCCATGCTGCAGGGATATGGATAGAACATTATGGTGCCACTCAGAGCAGTCACACCATGTGAGGCTCTAGAGTTAAGGATCCTCACCTACAGGAGTGCACAGCATGCTTTGCTATCAGAGGACTAAATTACAGTGACATTTCATCAAGAAGAACCTGTACATCAACTGATAGCTGTTACTCCCCATATTGGCATTATTCTTGTACATTGTGAATTCTTCAGTATATTAAATACAACCTAAACTAAAAAGCTGTATCACTCCCTAGAGTTAAGTGTCTATGGTTACTGTCTCGTTTCTCTACTGGGAGATGGGTGTACACCCTCCCTCAGTCTGACAGACTGATGTGGAGGGAGACAACAATGAACAAACACTAGTGCATTTGTCCCAGAATCAATGCAGTCTCACATAATCATTAGTTCTTTCTTCAACATCAATGAATTAAGAGCATTTACTACAACATCAAGTACTAAAAAATGCCCCTGTTGCTGCTTATTTCAATAAGATTACCATATTTATGGAAGAGCAATATAAGCAAAGAGAACTCTTCATTGAGAACTCTACATTGAGTATTAAAGGGGTTCTATGTGCAAGAAAATGGGACTTTGTCTTCCTTCTTTATTGCCACACCTTGGATTGATCCAGTCATACCAAGGATCCCTTACACCATTCAAGACTATAACAAATTGCCAGAACATGTGTATTTGCATGTCAATGCTACTGCTACAAGAAACAGTGAAGGTCCTTTAAGATCCTACAATGGAGCCTGATGACTACCAATTGATGGCACAAATCAAGAAAGCAATTGCTGCTGGATATTTGAATGTGAACAACCAAGTCTCAATAAGTGACTTTATTGAGAATTAGGTCCTAGGTAGTCAAGCTTTATGATTGATTATATGGGTACAGAAGAGATGAGGGCTTCCAGCATGTCTGCTAGTTGCCAACTACAGCCTCATATTGGCAGGGATTGCATCCCTGATTTTGGGTTAGAACATTAGCAGAATCTTACAACTATAGAGACTAGGAGCATCAACTCAAACTGTCATCATAGTGTAATGGTCACCGGCTTTGACTGTGTGGAGAAGTATATCCTCGGAATGATCGTATCTAACTCAATTCCCAGCAATATGCCACCCTATGTCATATTACATATTACAAACCTAGTTGGATAAACAGTAGATGTTTATTAGAGCTACCTGAAATGATCCCAGTTAGATCACTCCCAAAGTACAGTACCTTGGCATGGTGTGCCAAGTAAAGCTGAGGAGGCTTATCCAGATACCAGAGTACTGGACTCGCCTACCACCGAGAGGGTTCAGAGAACTCAACAAACAAGGATCCAAGGATTCACTCTTCTCAGAGAGAATGCACAAGAATGCCTGTCAACCGACTGTGAATCTGGCCCATATATATTCTGAGTTACGTAACCCCAGGCTTCCCCGCACCACTCTCGTGTGCGCCTTCACCTGGGATCATAACACAGTGGGGAATGACATCCTGCGCCCTCTTTTGAAGAGTGAAAGAACCACTGCTAGACTAACCTGACCCTACTATAGTAGTGCAGCCAACTTCAACCAGTTGGCATTGTGCTTGGTGCTATCACACTTCAGGCATTAGCCTGTGATTGTATGTTGAATCTCATATCATCACTAAGTATAGGGTTGAAGAGTTACTTTGAACTTGGAGGTGGGGAATCCAAAAGTAGCAGTAGGAATGGCTTCGTGCTGGACTTTGAAACTTGTTGGCAAAACTCACATCAGGCTATGACAAGTGTGTGCACAAATTAGATTTGCAATGGTGCTAACAGCTGAAATAAGGTAAATATCTTAATGTTTTTGAGGTATATAGTAATGAGAAAACTGGAAACCTGAGTTTATAATGTTCTAATTCCTCACCTGTATTCCCTGATGTTTAAAACCTGGTCTAAACACCTCATTTTAAACATCTGTTCAACACAGTTTCACAGATACTGGAACATTACTCCACTGGAGTAGTTTTGGTCATGATCTGCCTACTTTAGCTGGAGCTCCACAAGGCAATGAGACAAAGGTCTCATATGGTAGCAACGTCATGTAAAAATGCTATTTAAAGGATATGATGACTATGACCGGGAAAAGCTATATGGTGAAGGCAAGCTTGACCAACTGTCGGTAGCAGTACTTTCTATATATACTTGGAACACCAGAAGTTACCTGTATCTCATACAAAAAATATCTTAAGAAGATGATTATTACTCATCAGATGAATAGAGTGTGTTTATACTACAAACAACATTTCAAATGACAAGATATGGGCAGTGTTCCGAAAGAGCAAATTTCAGTTATTATTACACATATCAGTATGTACTATCAGAAGTGTGACCACTACCATATACTTTTTACAGCAATGATTTAAAATCATTACTGTCAGTTGCAAGGTAATTTCATCATTCAAATCATATATATATGATTCAAATTCATATGTTAAAATCAGGAATACTTTAGGGCTGACATCATCCACTATTGGTTGCCCATGGTGCAACTGCTAGCACCTCTTCTCCAGAGTTTGCGCTAGATTGTCTCAATGACTGAGATTGAAACTGGCCTCCAAATGGCGGTACAGCCATTCTTCCGCTCGGGCCCTAGCATCCTACTCCTCATTCTAATGGCAGGTGTTCAGCCGAATGAGCAGTCGGTACCATTTTTGTGTAAGTCTTTGGTATAATCTGACCTGGTTTGAACCCATGACCTCCCATACTTGAGGTGAACACCCCTACCACTTAGCCACTTTGGTCAAAATTTTGACAAATGACTGAATGTAACTGGGTTTGTTCTAAGGTAAAGAAGGAAAGCCTTATGATAAAAAGGCCACATCAGTTTAGCCTTCCCTGTGCTTTTAACCTATTCCGATGTGGGGGCCAATATTTCTTTGGGTATTCCCATGGGGGGCCAACTTTTTTTTGACCGGTCAGTGTTCCAAAAACTGTGTCCCCCGGCCATAATTAATGAACACTCCCTATCATTGAATTTAATGAGTATTGGGTGATAGATAATGAGATGAATGGATATAAGTGAGCTCATGGATATTTCCATCCCAAATGGCAGTTAAGGTGGATAATTAAGACAATCATTACAGATTAATTAGAGTGAAATGTGGTTCAGGTAAATTTTACTTTGACGATACAGCAAAGCTTGTAGCATTTATCAATTTATTACAATTGATAATAATATTGATATTTTCATAGCACATATAGGATCGGTATTGCAGAATCGAAAGGCCCAACCAGGGACATGTGGAGTAGATATCGATGTCAGTAATGATATCAACATCACTATCCTTAACTATTGCTGCAGGAGTTAAGGAATATCTCATCATGTATATACTAGTCAGTTCATTCTCTGAGAGGCCATTTGCTAGGTATGAGAGGCCATTTATTAGGTATGAAAGCCAAATTTTTAACTCTGTATTTGAATTTGGTTTTATTTGGTAATTCTTTTGTCTCAGTGTCCGGTGAATTCCACAGGACACAGCCTCTATAGTTTGGAGATTTCTTACGAAATTCTTTATGTGGTCACCTTATACTGAAATTAAGTTTTGTACATGATGGCAAGCGTTTATCATGTACTACTGACTCCTGTGTATCTATGGTTGAACCATGGTTAAGGCTCGATTCAGCAGCACCTATCTCTCCATTAGTTTTGATGTACACTTTTCTCATAAAGGATAAAGTTAATTCTTGCCTTTGTTTCACCAACAGGCGAACACCAGTCAAATCATGAAGTTGGTTAACAATACTGCTTCAGGTGCACAGGGCACGCTGTGAACATGCTGTCTGGTGAAAGTCGGCCGCACTACTGGCTAACGTTTGCTATGCAAATTAGCTCTCATCGGATCAGAGATTGATGACCTTGACCCAACCTAGTAACGGGTAACTAACGTCATAGCAATGTACTTTGTGGGAGGGGTTGACTGGGGCTGGAGAACGAATTCTGCCAACCCCTAAAGTGGCAATTCCACCAAACAACCCCTTTTTTTAAAAAAAGACGTTCCAGCTGACCTTGCAGCAGACATTGGTTGAAACGTCTGGCCAAATGGCGTCAAAATGCATCACTGCTCCACCGAAACTTCCAGCAGACGCACATGTGGTCGCTGTATAAGCCCCTGGCGTGTGCTTCCACTGACCAGGGAGCTGTTTCACTAGTAGTGGAGTGAAAGCGAGAGGTGAGACCGCAACAGCGGCCCCAACAGTGGCACCAACAGTGTCAACCCCAAATTCGCGTTTCATCAGTGGTCTCGCTGTTGAGGTGAGACCAACTCTCACTGTTGGCACAGGTCGCTATGCACACGCGTTTGACATTCAAATTTATTCGTCGACTGGCCGCGATGACGTGGAATTTCACCCCTTCCCATAGGAATTAAGCTATGACATTTTTACAAGAGTAAGGTATATATATAACCTATAATCGTACCAAATATGAAGAGAATCAGTCACGCCGTTTTCAAGATATCGGCGTTTGAATTTTGTCATAGCAAATACTGCACTTCCCGCCGGCCTCCAGGGGGAGAAAAAAGAACAGCCGAAACCCCGCCGCACTACGGAGGGAGTGAAAAAGAACAGCAGCTAACGCAATCGCACGGAGGGACAACAAAATTCAATCGCTGATAACTTCGGAACGGCGTGACCGATTTTCTTCATATTTGGTACGATTATAGGTTATATGTATACCTTACTCATTGCTTAATTCTCATGGGAAGTGGGTGAGAGTATTCTAAACGTGTAACAAACGAGAGGGTAGACCCTCTCGCTTACAGCAGCTCCACAGAGGCACTAACAGCGAGACCCAATTTACTAGTGAAACGGTCACTGCCACTGTTGGTGCCGCTTGTGTCCCAGGTGCTGTTCACGCTTGACTGCACCTTCTAATGAAACGCGAACTGCCGCTTTGCTGCCACTGTTACAAACAGCAAGACTTGTAGCTCCTAGTGAAACAGCCCCCAGATGTTTCAGGGGATAGCCCAAAGTTCCAGCAGACCCTCCAGCCGAGGCTCCATATAGAGCAGTGGGGTGCTGACAGTGGCGCCGTCTGGTGGACGTTAGTCACATTTCACGAGTTCTCCACTGAGGGGATAGGCGGCGCGGCGAGTGGCGATACACTATGACACTCTGAACCTGCGAAACCCAAATATTGAGTGGAGCCGTGTGCCGCCATGTTTTTTTAATGGGAACTAGTCAAATAACTGTGAAATACTGCGGTTAATTAAAGAATGAAGGTAGTGCCGGGGCGTGTTGGCGGAATCCCTCAATGCAGATCCTGGGAGCCAGATGCCCAAATCGTAAGTCGGGATTTGTATGGAAACGGTCAGAGGACATCAAATATCTGCGAAATACTGCGGTTAACCAAACAATGAAGGTAAATAAAGATAAGGATTGATGTTATCAATGTGTATAGCACACTGTGGTGCTAGAATTCTGGCGAATATACGGAAAGTGTCCTTTTGGGCTTCAGCTATCAGCGGTATTGGCCGCTCAATGTTGGCAGCGTTCCCTCGTCGCGGGTCCCAGCAAAGCTCGCGGGCGGGTGTTGTACTCTTCAAATGGATCGGCCAGACGCCCAATTCCAGCAGACAAAAACTAATAAATCAGTTATTCGGCTAGAATTCCATCCCTTGGAGGGTTGTTGGAGCATCGGCTGGGATATCGCCTGAAAAATCTGGTTGGTGGAAGCTATTTTCAACAGAAATCCCAGCCGATGGTCCAGCAACCACCAGCAATCGTGAGCAACCGTTGTATGAGCATCACAACGTTTTTGTCTGGTTGGTGGAATTCCCACTTAAGTTCCAGATTAGTGCAGACAGGAGTTGGCCATGCTGGAAGGCCTGTGCATCTAATGCTCGCATCGCTTGTATAATCTATGAAATCCAAATGTTTCCCCAGTGGAGCTTTCCTGCTCAATGCCTGCCAATATTCCCAGATAAGCTAAGGTGTGCAACCCCAACCCCCCACCTGAAAAATATCCTGGGTACAGGTTTACAAATCAAAGTGATCATGGAGGTTATGCCCCCTGAACCCCCAGGAAGGGCTTTGCTGCTAGATCTATTCCCAGATGTCTTAAGATGTGTAGCCCCTGTCCCTGGATACAGACCATATAATGCATATTATTCAAGTTCTTTTGTCGGCTTTGCCCCTTGGACCCCATAGAAAGGGCTTTGCAGCTAGACTCCTGCAAATATTCACAGACAACTTAAGATGTGTAACCCCCCTCCAAAGAAAATCTTAGGAACTGCTTGTATGATCTATAAAATCCAAATGTTTCCACAGGCTTTGCCCCTGGACACCCAGAGGGGGCTTTGCTGCCAGACCTGTCAATATACCCAGATAGCCTAAGATGTGTAGGCCTAACCACTGGCATTAAAACAAAAACCTGGGTACAGCTTGTATAATCTATAACATTCTAATTCTTTCAGGGGCTTTGCCCCGTGGACCTCCATGGAGGATCTTTGCTGCTGGATCCCTGGCAACATTCCTCCTGAAAGTGAGTCCTGGATACAGCTTATATGATCTATGAAATCCAAGTGTGTCTGGGGCTTAGACCCGGTACCCCCCTTGAGGGTTGTTTTAGCTGGACCCCTACCAATATTCAGAGATGTGCCCCCGTCCCCCAGAAAAAATCCTGGGTATGCCCCTGACAATTAACTAGAGATTTGGTCTATGTTAATACATTTTTAGATAGGTATGATAGTAGTTATGCATAAGTATGCAATGTCAGTCAGAAAAACTTTACTTAGTATGAGGATTATTTGCCCTGAAGTGATGAATAGGAGTGTATCATAAAAATTGTAATGCAAGATTTCTGCACCACATGATAATTAAATTTTTTTCAAAATGATAATTTCAAAATATAGAGCATATAGGGCAAAATTGCAGAAATATAGGTAAATATAGGGCAAGCTAAAAAATATCGGGAAATATGGGAAATATGGGGCCAGTGGCAGGCCTGAGAGGAGGATGTGGGTGTAGGATAAAGTGGGATGTGGGTGTTGGTCAAAGTAGGGTGTGTGTATATGACAGAGTTGAGTATGGGTATAAGATAGAGTTACCATAAAGAAATGAACTGCATTGTATTTATATAGATTTGATTTGAAACGATTGAAAAACAACACTGAAAACAAATCTGTTTATTGAACCTTGGAAGTCCTTCCCACGCAGGTATCAAATTTTACACCTTAACCGACCTGAAGAGGAGGGTTGATTTCTGAAGGACACGGCGATTGCAAGGTGAACAATGACTGGTTTACTTTCAGTTGATACTTCTGATGTTTACTTTAGCCACTTAAGATAAGGGGAGTGTTCTGAGAGTGGCATCTTCTAGGCAGGACACCATCACTAATCACTGTAGTTTCCGGTGCTTCTTCCGTCAATCTACACTTCCCTTCACTTACCCTTTGACTGAGATGATAATCGCGGATGGTCCTGAAACAAATAATTATTTGGATACCTAAACCGGAGCTCGTGGCCATTAGAGTTGAAAAACATAGATGTTGAAATATATTTCTGAAGCGTGGCAACAGATCCTTCTGTGCAAACCACCGACACGACCACTATGAACAAGGTGAGGGTTGGAGGTGCCACGTTTGTGCATCGTCTCCTATCCGGTGCTGTAGGCTTGTCTCTGATTTGCCGTTGACTGTATTGTTACCTGGCCCATGGTTTGTCCATGCCTCCCACTGTTTCGGGGTCATGACCATTTGTGTTGCTTTGCGGTGTCAAGTGTTCAATTCTTGGTGGGGAGACGTTGATGGTATCTAATCAGGTGGGGGTTTTAAGGTTTTGGTGGAGAAGCTCTAGTGTATTCTTGTTGCTCTTGGCCTGTATCTTATTGAGTTTATTTATATAGAACTGGATATAGAAAAAGATACAAAAAATATAGAACTTTTTCAGATGTTTTTAATCCTATTTCTTTTGAAAAAAAACCCAGGTTTTCAGGCCTGTTTCTCCCTTAGACTCCGGTGTAGTGTGTCTATTGCCCTTCCATTCGGAGTGCAGCCAAATATTGGGTCACTGCCACTATCCTTGTTCTTGTATTCAACGCAAACATCCTACCTTTTGTATGTGTGGCCCTATCTAGGTCACTGCCACTGTTGTCTGTGTCCTGTGCTGTACGTTTGTTCACTCTATACTACTTGTGGTATTAAATGTGTTCTTTTTTAAAAATATATTCTTGGCTTGTATTCACTACTGTATTCATATGTTAAATATCTCCCACATAAAACGGTTCTAGAGACCCTCATTGACAAGATTTATGGTATACATATTAATGCACCATTTATAAACAGTGATGAAATACGGGACTGAGGAAAAAAAAATCAGAAATCTAAAATGCATATTAATAAAGAATCATTCATTGCATAGGGACCAGTGGTCATATCTACTAAGCCATGGTCAAGTCCACTAAGCCTTTCTAAGTTTAGTCCCGGTGGCGGGTGCTGTGTCTTTAGTGATCTGCTACCAGCCATCTGTTTGACCACGGGCCGCTTGCTATTTCTGACACCGTGTTGGGACCAGTCCAATCGGGCTTTCTGGCCACCAGACTAATACCCTGGAGAGTAATGAAGGCACCAGCGAGACCAACTGGTCAGCTGGGTACCAGATTTACATAGAACCACCAGTGGGGACCCAGCAGGGGTTCTGCACATGCTCAGTGAGGACAGTGGTTGTATATAAGAAGCCTGCTGAAGCTTAGCTGAACACACTGGCGTGTGGAGGAACTACATGCGGTCCCTCTGCAGGGCTTTGTCTCTGTTCTCCACCAAGGGAGCTAGATCTCCAGACTAGCTTTGACCTTTGGGTGCCCTAGAGGGTGGATTCAGAGTATCCTGGTTCTCTAGGAGGAGAAGGTTGACTGTCGGGTCTCTTTTCCGGATAGAGTTCTGGGGTCCCGAGATGAGATCAGGGATTTGATGCCTTCAAGGCCCTCCCTGTGGTCCTCGAGGGCAGAGCCACGGTGCTGGGTGGTTGTGGTAAAACACAGCTGTGGGTGTGCGGGTGGGACCAGCACCGGGATGGCATTCAGGACCAAGACCATGGTGGTGCTCGGGAGGAGCTTCGGCTGTACCCGACACCCAGCCACTACAATTACATTATTTTGACCAGAATGGCTATGAATCAATATATAATCCTAAGACTGCCAGTGTTGCTGGTGTATATGAAAAGTCGGAATCCCGGCATTTGTCAGAAAACTTGCATCCCTGTATATTGTTTATTTAGACAGCTTCACCTTCATATCTACAGGTTTGAACCATTATCAGAATACGGTTTATTACAGTTAAGATTTATTTATATCACGAGTTTGAACCGTTATCAAAATACGATTTAGTATAGTTAGCAATTTACAGTCACCCGATTTACGGTCACCCGTAAAATGTATGGTCTTCCTGGCACCCGTTGCCAGGGGAAAATTGTACACTTTATGGGAAATTTTGTACTGTGTAGGAGTACTGGATGATGGGGTGGAATTATTTTCTCATGCTACATCAACTTTCTTATTAATTGCATTATGTACGTCCTCTAGGAATGGATATCTTTGTTATGACATCGGTTAGGTTTTGACAAGTATACAGGAAGAGGGTTTTCAACACTATCCATCTTGCCTTGGCTGTTTGGCACTATAGTTCCTGAGCGATTTTTTTATTACCCTTTAGGTGATTGCATCAACCTGCGTAGCTGTTACTGATCATCATAACGTATCTCTAGGGACGTAAAGGGCAGCGAGGGGAATAGGATGGGTTATGTTGAACAGCTGTAAACTGTGTGGGTACTAATGAACCAACATGTATACACTGTACCGCTAAACTGGCTACTTTGGCCATGCTGTCTAACGCTATGACAGTGCAACTTTAAGCGAATATACCATTGCAAGGTCTTTATTAATGCAGAAAGAAATATTTAGACATAGATTTTAACGTCCAGGCATAGTAAACAAACACAGAAAGAAACAGATTAGACAAAAATACATTTTGGTTTATTTCACGCCACAAATTGGCGCCTGATCTAACAATATATTATCAAATACATGTACATTCTGGTCAAACTGTTGACATACGAACCAATCAAGCCCGGTGTGTTTCCCATTTGTTATAGTATGATACATAGACTGTACATTTATTCCGCTAACACTGAGGTAATAGTCTCACTAACACACGTACGTATTCACAATCATCTGGGAAATCCGGTCAGGTCCATAGGATAGCTTCCACCATCGTCAACTCAGACCCGGCAGAACACGGAGCCTATGTTGAAGGCTGCCATATATAATATAACTGAATCATTACCTAGAATGGCGATAACATCGATATATCCATATATTCTACTTCCTAACGAAAAATAAGATTCTTCCATGGAGTGAAGAAAATACAAAACGCACATTCTTTCAACATTCACTTGATAACTGTAACAATTATGGAATACTCGTTGTCACATAAAAATATTCACCGGTGGCTTAAGGAGTCACCATACCATAACTGTTAACAATGAAGTTTAAAAGATCGTTATCCTACTATCGTTCAACGTTAACAGTGGTTCGTTGCACAAACTCCGGTGCAACTGAGTCTAGCTAACTAATTTTAAGGACAACAAATTGATTTGTGGATGATAAGGATTCGTTTCCACATAACAGATCAAACCATCAACAGATATTTTTTATGTCTGCATGTTGCTGCAAGGCATACAACACATTATTCATCAGCTCAACTTGATCCGTTGCATTTCATAGTTAATAATTGGTGATGGGACCTCTATTTCCCTTATACACTCTTTTAATTTGTAGATTGAACCCGCAATTTTCTATTCAATTCCCTAAACTTTATTTCAATATTTGAAGTTTAATTTAAATGTTACCATTCTTGAAATTCCCAAACATATTCAAAGTAAATTTCACTGGACTCCTAAGTCGGCAGTAGGAAGGTGGTGTTTTAAGCAACTCCACCGTCGCTGGTGATAATAGTTACATGTAACACCAGTATATCATACAATGCCAGTTTCCTAAGCTCATGGTCACACTTTTGGGGTACATGTTCAAGTATTTAACGACCTATACATTTAATTTTCTTGTGTGATTCAATGACCATAAGAAAACATTCTTATTTCTAGGAGGATTTTTATTTGTTTTAACATTTGCAGAAATCTACCCCCCCAAGCCATGACGAAGGTCCCAATTCTTAGGAACAGCCATAATTTAATATTTCAACCTATAAGAAATAGTGAATCAGGGAAGCTGGCAAGGAAAGGGTCAAAATTCATCATTGACCCTGGAGGCAACTCTGGAGGGGATAATCTAACAACCACTTTAATAAATGGAAAATTGTGAAATAATTAATTATATGCTAATTTGAGTGATTCCACAAGCTTATATTTATATGATATAACAGAGATAACATAATTGAAAACCTTTGCTCAAATTAGTTTAGGAAAATAAATATAACAGAGATAATGCCCTTCTTCAGATGAAATACCTAGGATACATATATGAGGTAACATAAAGCTTTATCGGATGATCCAATAAGAATAAAAGGTAAAGAATAGGTCCTTCTCCTTCTTGGTGACTTTTATCAGTATTTTGTTGGTCACATTTAACCTATATCACACCCCACGCGAGTGACAAGCAACACAGAAACGGATAACAAATGTGTATAACGGAACATATTGTATCAGTATTGTGGTATATTTGATGTATACTATATTTGTGTAATAGATTTAACGCCCGACTTGCTGTCCATTCAGTTCTGATTGTCTATAGTAGAAACGGTAAAATTGTGTTTTTGTATGTTGCGTTGCATGTATTCAGTCATGTCACGGACGAATGTATCCACCCAAGATCAAACGTGGACTGCAGTCGCCTTGTGTGAACAGATCCTTTTCTTTTTACATATTCATGAGTGATGTCAGGGAGGAAGGAGAGGAGGCGGTTGGGTCCCATGTGGGGTCTGCATTGTCAGTGTGTGCACCATTCTTGCCCTTAGCGATGATATATCATTAAACATGCATCAATAGTATGCTACCGGTACCAACACAACAAGCAACCCGCGTAGCAACACTGGTGGAGAACCAGGGGGCCGTTTAATATTTGAGGATAGTGAGAACGATTGGGACATTGGTAGGGGAGTTCGTGGGGTGTGGGGGCATTGACAGGGATAGGAGAGTGATCGCGTTAAATAAGTGTAGTCTATATTTAATTGTCCTTCTCCTGATTTAAATCCTTTGGAAGGGCAGCTCAAGATGCAAGCCATCCTGTGATTGGTTGTTTTATGTATCTGTTCAGAGAACTATGGGTTGCCCAGATAAAATCAGTGGTAGTTAAAAGCCCAATTTGGTCATAAATGTATAATTTACAAATAATCTTTTAGAAACTATGAAGGATACTATTCAAGCATGTACGTTGGTTACATAGGAGTTGTTAGGCCACCAGCATCAGAAAGGACATCATTGAAATGTCTTTTCAAAAGTAGAGATACAGGATCGAAGTCAGGACAGTGACAGGTTTATCAAATGGCACGGAAGGACATTTCAAGTCTCCGTCCTTTTCCCTTTCCTTTGAAAGGACAATCCACATTTATTTAATGAGGGAGTACACTGTGTGCTGTTTGAACACTTTCAGACAGTTACACACACTCTATGCTTGCATGGACAAAAGTATTGAAATGCTGTAGGCGGGCATTTGTTGCAAAATTGGTGTCACCATAACCTTTTTGTGCACATCACTGATGTTGTCGCTCGCGCAAGGTGTGAGTAACTTGTGTTGTTTTCAAATGAACCATTGTGGGGAAGTTGTGCGTTACTGGCCTTCGGTGGCTATCATAGTCACCTTAACCTCAGCATTAACTTCCTATTCCAGTTAATCTAAGGACGGCTTTAAAGTACTAACTGAAAAGAACTTGCTACAGATGCTATTCAACACCCGGATCAATGCCACTCTCAATACAGAAGTTTAGTCCCAGTGGCTAAGACATTAGAGAGGGAGATATCTGTATTGAGATTAGATTCAAGTATGATATGCAGTAGAACCTAATTAAGCGGGGTATCCTTTGTTCTAAAGGGCCGAACCCAACGGACCTCCTATGCATATCGATGCGCCTTATGACGCGCTGTACAACGCACAATTGCATTGAATTGAATGCAAGTCGGGTGCATCGAGAGGTCTGAATTCTGTGGTGGTGGGTTGGTGGGTCCCAGACCTTAGCCAAAGTGGTAAAGCAGATAAGTGTTGTTATTGCATGACAGATTTCAAGGGTGTGTTCCACCATAGTGACCGCATTTCTACGCCGTCAAGTGTCTGCCAAACGGACTTATTGTGTACACACCCACAGACCCGTTTAACGGCTGAAGTCGTAAGGCGGCCGTACGGTCGCCACCCGACAGTACCAGGCAAAATCTAATTAGGATTTAGCGGCTTTTGTTTGTACCAATACTGTGCGGCTGTCGCCTTTGGGCAAGTGGCCCGCTCCACCGCACCTATTTCTTTATATACTAATTCTGTATCAACTGCGTATACTGCCCTCTCCTACCAATTTCGCCATTTCTAGGTACATAATAATACGAAAACAGGCTGACTCTATTCGTACGTCAACATACTTGGTAAAAGATCAAATACGGCATCGGGATGTATGTGATCAATAATTTTACTGCATATTTTTGACGTACAAAGACAGTAAGCCGGTTTCCGTATAATACAGCAGCCTTGCGGCGGCCGTACAGTGGTTGTGTGGTGCCGTTCATTAAGCCTGGTGGAACACACCCTTCATCCGTTGCGAACACATCCTTAAGCACAAACCTTTGGTATGTATTGAACAGCAGATGTGAATGCATCATGTATCTGTAGACTGAGGTCATGTCCTTAGATCCTGCTCTCTGAGGTATACGGCACTATGCCTATCCTTCATGGAGGCCGACATTAGCCCCCGGCGCCAAACCTGTGTATATTACCTTGTGGTTTGTCTTTGAATTGTCAGTATGGAATAGCACGGAGGGTAGCGCCGTTTCACAGGTCCTGACGGATGGCAGGGGAATCAGGGTAAACTATGTGTCCTATTATATTAGTACTTGTTGGTGTGCAGTTGCATCGCCAAAGAGGCTGTGCGTAGATGAAATAGTCCTTAGACACATAATAAGCTAAAAAACACAACTTAAATATAACAGGAATATGTTTTACTGTGATAGCAACTATTGGCACTGTTTCTGCTATCCCTGAAAGTCAAGGACGCATTAGTCATTTCCTTAAACTTGTACTTGTTCTCATCTATTTGGTACAAGGAACCTTTAAGTAGGTCACTGACATCAACAAGTATAACAAAGGTAGATCACAGTGCATATTCTCCTCATACAACTCTATCAACAATCTATGTATTTTCCTCATGGAAATATGTCAATAATGCTTGTACCGTTTACAAGAATATAGTTCTTCATATATCAAACACCCAACTCCTAAACCATATGGGCTTAAAAGAGACAAAAGATCTCAATTTCATCTGCTGTAAAGTTCACATTTCTATGAATGTCACTGGTACAACAACAACCCACTGTTTATGTATAACTCAATTTAACTCGAGAATTGAGTCCTCACCAAGAAATACCCAATAGCGTAGTTCAATACATTCTTTACTATATCCAATATAGGCTAAACTTACCTTGTTTATTGGACGTACACCTAATATGTACAACATAGCAATGACATATTATTCCCATTAGTTTAATTCTATATCAACAAATTCACTTATAGATCTATTGAGAACCTTCCAATGATTATACAAACCATGGCGACATTTTATTTACAAGGATATCAATGTATGGCTCACATGATATGGACTCTATAGTGTACCCACATATTGGGGTGGGGCTACACTGGCACAACACTGAGACTGTATGTATGTGTATGTATGGATTAGTGAGTACTACACCAGGACTATGCTGCCCAGTACCCTCACAATACCCGCCTCTAGCTAACGGTGATCGCCTCGGAATCACCATGCAGTCCTCTTTCTCGACCTCATACCATCATCCTGCCATTGACATCTTCCCTTTTCCGTGCTGCTTATTCTCAGTAAACTGCCAGAAGAGATGCTATCTCGGAATTAGCAAGATATGCTGCACCTCATATGTTTCGAGAATGATAGTCTTCCCCCGGTTTGTGCTACAGAGAACCTTCATCATGTCATTTGACACTTCCGATAACTTTGTATTCATCCTTATATAAATGGAGTTTTCCATGGACTACACTGTAATTGTATCCTATAATTGTGATATCACCTGCACTACACAGTCAATCCTCATAACCACATGTTTATCCAATTCCTGGAACTCAATTGTTTTGACATTCAAGAACTCACCACTGCTCGTTCATGAGAGCACACGCTTGAGTTTTATGATCCGGGGCCTGCCCTCTACTGCACGGTAACTATATCTTGTTGAGAGTTATCTCCCTTTGAATCCTACTTCATAGTTTGTGCACGAATCCTTTCTTGGAAAGCAAAAAACTGTGACTTGTGTTTTGTGCAGTAAGTTTGGCAGAGCGTACCTGGCAGAATCCTTATTAGTTAGTGCACCAGTTATAAAAAATATGGTGCAATATGTCAATTTCAAACCAGAAGTATGCCTGGAATTCAGGCAAACGTGGAAACCAGTCCCATGTTTCAGCTGCCTTTGTTTACTAGTGGTGGAGGTTCCGGACATTGTCGAGGAATCTTTATGTCGACATAACACTACAGACCAGTAAAGTCTGAGGTACTCACCTAAGTTGTGTCATAGAACTGGAAATTCATACCTGCAACATTTGTCGGTGACAGCAAATGATGACAGCAAATGGTGACAGCAATTATAATGACAACAACTGTTAACAGGGATTGTTGATGGCCCTGGCAGGTACCTGTGTTGAAATCAGGTAAAGTTGAGGGTCAGTATGACTCGAAAGTTAGATTCCATGGTGTAGGACCTAAACCATTGGATTTTACCGGGAATATGGACCAGACCTGTGAGACGTGCACACAGCAGGTGTTTAATTGTCATTATCTCCAGCATCCTACACCTGCATTCAGCACTTTCCTGCTTCACGTATCTTCATCAGTTACAGTGAATTCGCCAAGGAAGCCGAAGTGTTGTCCACAAACTCACAGCTAACACATGATTCCTGCGGCTCAATGCGGATATGAACTTACATAATGATGCCAGCAGTTCCATGTGTCGTGAGATGTTACCATCCTAACGAACTGACGGCCATAGTGTTCTGACGTTCACATGATATTAGCATCCCAATGTGCTCACAATCACATAATGTTAGCATCCCAGTGTGCTGAGTCGCATGACGTTAGCATCCCTGTGTACTGACAGTCACATCGCACTAACAATCCTATGTGATGACGCTCCCACATGACATCGACAGCCCAGTGAACTGACATCCTCACATAACATCAGCAATTATGGTCGTGTTGCTATCATCTGCGTCATATCATGCAGTGTCTACATCCTGTGAGGCTGGTAGAGGGGATACCTTGTCTGGCTTTGCAGATGTCAACTCTTCTTGCTCCTTCCAGTATCTATAATTCGTCTGCAGGTGTTGCATGATGTCAGGAATATCACAGAATGCTGGAAGGAAATAATATGTGATCAGAATCATGCACGACAAATGTTGACTAGGTGTTCAGCATTAAGAGAAGCAATTTACACTGGATTCTGATACAATTCTAGGTTATACACTATGCAACAGCAAGGGCTATCGGCATGGTGAGATTATAAGCGTCTGGGACATGAGGGTAGTGAGTAGTTCATTGGGAGCCAAAGTCACTTAACTGAACCGGCAGACATCCGTTCACTAAACAGCACTTCTGGAGACAGGTACTCAAGCCTTTGACTATGTATGGTTGAAGAATGCAAGATTTGTCTTAAGATATTTTAAATGCATAGGGTCATCCATAAAGTACATACCCAGCAAGCGTACAAAAAATACAGGGGGGGGAGGGGGTCTGAGGACTTGATTAGAATGGGACATCCTCACCCTTGTGGGTATTGCTTCCTACACCCTGCTCGCCTGGTAAGGGATAATACCTTTTATCCCACCCTGATGTTTTTTTCTCAATGGTCCTAATATTGGGAACTCGTACTCAACACCCATAGAGTATTTTTAAGAAATACCAAATGGAAATGATGTCACAATTGTTAGCCAGTTAGTCAGTGATAGGGGTGAGATGGCTCGTGATATAACACCGCAACCAAAATTCATGGCGTATTTTCAGCACTTATGGATCTCGATGCAGTTCCTTCCTAATATCGATTGAAAGCGAGGGGGGGGGGGGGGGGTCCGGAAAATGTACAAACGCAATGGGGGGGGGGGGGGGGTAGTGAAAAGCGTATTCTGTGCACCAGGGGGTGGAGTGAATTTTCATATTTATTTAGGTACGATCATGATATGGTGTACCTCATCAGTAGAACTTTGCAATTGAGACAAGACAGATAATTATAGCCTCAAACTTCACTGAGCTTAAGCGTTTAAGCCTCGTTTTTAGTTTCCCAAAGTACGGTTTAGTGAACAAATATATGGTTTTTCAGTCAGTACACTCCGGCTTCCTATCAAATATGGACCTGCATAGAAGATCGCAAAAGTACAGATGGTATAATGTCTCCTGTGAGCATCATAAGATGAGTTATGATACAAAGATTGCCGTACCGTCCCATGCGTCAAACATGTTGTTGATGAAGAAGTCTATGAAGCTGGTTTGAGATTTAGGGACATTGCACGTTTTCCTGTCGAATACGGGCATCACAACGGGCAGATTTAGCCGCTTCTCCTCGTCCGTCTGAAAAATAGATTTCAGAGGTCAAATAGAGGTCACGGCGGTCAATGAGAGATAAGGTCAATACTGAATACAGATAATCAGAGATTATACTAGTTTATCACAGGTATTATGATAAGATTATATTGAAAATCAAAATCGGCATTCAAGATTACTTTGCATCAGACGAGTTTGAGACTAGAGAGATAAAATGTTATAATGATACCGCTAGCTATGTCTGAGGCATTTAATCTACACTGGGCATTTCTCACATTCTGACCTTGACTTGTATCTTATCTGGCAATGAGGCCATATTAACATCATCTTTGTTTCACACAATCAAAAAGAATATCATTTACTGAAATTGAAAACAGACATTTCCATGGAAAGGCGGAAAGCAACCATCTAGAGCTGCATAAGCAGAAACTCGAACAAGTCTAATCCGCATCATACTAAAGGATCCGTATTCAAACCTAACATGGCAAGAGTTGTTTACATTTACCTAGCGTATAGATATTGTAATTCACAAGGATGCCTGTATCTACAGCTCACCTGCAAACAGTATTCGTCGGCTATCCGATGA
The DNA here is from genome assembly GCA_950022655.1 of Alentia gelatinosa. Classification (NCBI taxonomy): domain Eukaryota; kingdom Metazoa; phylum Annelida; class Polychaeta; order Phyllodocida; family Polynoidae; genus Alentia; species Alentia gelatinosa. The sequence goes on from OX465583.1 coordinate 32,839,249, forward strand.
GCCCACTCTACGCATGTTTGTAGTGGCCTCGTGGGATTGCAGACGTCAGCACATTTGATGAGCATGCGCTTAATGAGCATCCGGTTCTCTGGGGTTGTCAGGTCCGACTGGCAGCCCGAGGATGAGGGGGTGGCTCGGCCACTCTGTGAAAGCAATATCACGTATATGGTTACTTGTTATGGACAGATTTACGAATATTAAGAGATGTCCTTTTAAAAATGTAGTCTAATCAACACAGAAAGAGTCCTTTCTTTCGGAAAATCAATCACTGCTTGCAAATAAATGATGGAGACTATGGAAGAGTTTTGTACTTAATACCATTATGATATAAGCATATATCAGGGGGTTGTTGTCACAATATTGTCAATGTAAATAAAATGTCGCCATGACACCTCGAGTTGTTCAGTGTCGGTGATATGTGCCACAGACCAGAACAGGCACTAAACCGGAACAATTTGGCCATCCCCTATTGGCTGTTGGTACAACAGTCAATGACGGCACAGAGCTCAAAGAGGATAAGCCTGTCATGTCAACCCCCTGCTATGTGTATAAAAGAAGAACCCATATTTTCAATAAATCAGTTAAGTTCTTGACTCATAGTAGTGCATAGTACCTCTGTATTTGAGTTCTTAATCCCTTCTTCTTAAGATCTGCACTTAGAGTCTGGGCCTCTAGACTTTACAACTGTATTATGTAGGGTTTTCTATACTATACATATGGTGCAGAGAGCAGCTATTAGAAGTATGTGCACGGGTATAATAAAAGGTAGAATTAGCACACTTATGCATATATATATATGGATGTGTATATATGTATATACATGTATACATATATTCATCGAGTGGGTTTCTGATTTTATCTCATGCCATATAACATCATTTATTGATGAAATAACTCAACCATTGACGACCGTGGAGTATGAGTATGAGTAATGTTAAGCCTATGGAGAAAATACTGGGGTGAGATAATATTAGGAAACGTCCTTACTGTGGAGGAAACGGTTCCTGTTCGAGGTCAGTCTTTGATTTCATACTGCCTGACGCCATAGGCGGAAGGCAGTATGAAATCGAAGACTGACCGAGAATGAGAAGCGTTTCGTCCACAGTAAGGACGTTTGCTTATTATCATATACCTTAAATCGATGAAAAAACGTTATTTTGATGACTTATTAAGTCACACTCACAGCGGGCACGAACATTATTATTACTGCACCCCTAGCAGCGGGCAGTATTTCATAGACATTCGCACACAAGTATATAATAATAGAAAAGAGACTGGGAAAATAAGCCACATCCCTTTTCGTATTTTATATACCAGGGATATCAGTTGGGGTCAGAAAAAGAAGAGTAGGCAGAGGGGTCTTGGAAACGTGAAATAGACGTTAAACACTCTAAGGCGTGCGGCAAAGGTCTGTAGTAAGGTTACACTGTTTGATTGGCTCAATTAATATTACGTAAAAAATCATATGCTGAATATGAAAAAGTAGATTTCCATGGAAAAGTAGAAAGCTACCATCCTTCTGGGGCCTTTTAATGGTCCTGTATGGGTACTGACATATAATTACTTTACCATGGCTGTACATCATACAATACGAGCTGACGCATGACATTATTTACGGAACGAGGCCGTTCCGTAAACAACATCAGTCTCATTGAGTTTTGAATAATGTACGACCATGGTACGGTGTTGTATATTCATTACAAACCCCAAATTATGATAACATACCCGAAGTTGTAGAAATCATGTTGGACTGACTATCCACACTCTGCTGATGTCTCAACCTGTTCTTTAAAACGGTATGGGAAACAGTGCTGAGTAATTATCGAAATTATGTGTATAGGGATATTTTAAAAAGGCATACTCACCGTTGAGGAGACAGCGTCATCCTCTACTTTACTTGGCGCCGGCTTGTTGACGCTGGACACGAACTTAGAGAGGTGCTCAAAATGGCGCGTCATCTCTGTAGCCAGCACCATGTCGACGATCTGCTGCCGGATTATCCTAAAGTCCTCTCTGTTCAGGTGAATAAAGAAAAAAAGTCATACCTGCTGATAAGCACTGCTATACCTAGGGTCATTCATCACAGGCATCAGTTATGCTCAGCGCATGTCTAGCACATACTAATTCATCGCAATAAGGCTGGATACTGAAGCCTTTCAAAGATCAATATATACCTTGAACTGTTTTCAGTAATAGCTTAATAGCTTAAAGTTACATAGTCGACAGTTTAAACTGACCGACATATTGACCGACAATGGGGACACCTAATGATACAGGAACACAATTAACCTCATTCATTTTACATCAACTGCCGACACGTCTTTATGGGTTTTGCACTTGATAAAATTTTGATTTCTGAATAATTATAAATACCAATGCTGCGGGAGATACGTCAGAAAGATTAATACATATGATACCTGACCGCCATAATTATAAAACGAACTGGGTGAGTGTGAAGGTACAATTTTGTCAAATTTATCAAGCTCAACTTCCGGTTGTTGCAGAAAGAGAACACAAAGTTCCTTTCTAACACCCTTAATGCTGTTTCATAAATAGAATTATCTGCAAATCTGCAAAATTAAGATGAAAGATATACGCTTATAAGCGAAATATACTGTGCCTCGGTTTAAATAAAGCAGAACTCAATCAGTAATTGGTTTGCAATGGATATATCTTGACTTAATGAATTTTCAAAAATCCATAGAGCTACCCTTTGTTCCTAGACATGATAACTCTCAATGTAGGTTAATGGCGGGAGCATGAAAAGCGTATTGGAAAATCCGTACATCTACGACAGGTGGTTAATCATCACCTTTGAGAAGTGTCAATTGACACATAGCAGCCAGAGTTAAAAGAACATTCACAACAAAACACCTTCCTCCTTTTCACTACCTGCTTCTGTTCAATTACATTTCCACAACCTTCATCCTCTCTTGCATAAACTGCTCCAAGGCCTATATATATATAATATAAGAGTTACAACGCAAATACATCCAACTACTCGTAACAGATTATAATTCTCCGTTGTATCATATTTAACGGATCCGTTAAATATGATACAATGGTGATTTATAATGAGTAATATGATCCAGTCAAAAAAAAAAGAACAGATTTGGTATGATTCTGGGACCGTCTCTCCTAATATATCCCAAATATATTGTCCTCTATTATACGGTGACATTTGAAGATGCAAGTGACAATACGTACTGTCATACACTTATAGACAATGCTGTGTTGAAATAGATATTGAGATGTAATAGTGGATACATCATGACGTACGTAACACATTAATTCGCCTTACCTGTCTAGATTCTTGAATATGTTGGCTCTGTCATCCTTTAATGCTAGTCTAAAAGCTAGCGAGACATGGTGACTTTCTAAAACCGCCCTAGAAAAAATGAAATTATATTTTTCGTATTACATTCTTTATATACACATTGCAATTAGATATGTCATAACTATTTAATCATCAAACCAAGTAACTGTGTCTAATAGCCAAGAACTATAACCTAAGTAGCGCAACTCTATGGGACTTCCGGTTATATGACTAGGCGGTGGCGCCTAACAGGGGTTGGCCTGCATGAATTGAAACTTTAGGGTGCTTAAGCATATTAGATATTCTGACCATGCTAAATATTAAAGGTACCGCTACAGTTGTAATGCTGAATCTGGGGAAATCAATATATCACAAATATCTATTCAAGATTTTTGCTCATGAACGGCACATGGTAGAATTCCACACCACATGTAACCTCTAACCTGGTTTAGAACCTGAATGATTTGATTCACTGACAAAATACACTCAAAACTGTCAATATCTCTGTTAATGATTGTGTAGCAAGTAGTACTTCTATAATATTAATGAAATAGAAACCAATATGAGAATATTTCACTGCCATGTGAACAATGGTCACCAGAGCAGACGCTTGCTACACATGTTTTGTGAGTCAAACAGGATAATTCGAAGATCTGAGGCTATCAGAAGCAAAGACAAATAAATACTATACATCATGTTGTTTTCTATGTCTTAAAGTATCTAAAGCAGTGTCGCATCGTAACATGGGAGTTGCACTTCTTGGTCGTATAGTTCTTTGCTAATAGTTATAAAACGTCAATAATACTTTTTTTTACACTGTAGACCTAACTTGCAGATCATCATGTTAGTAGGCTACGACCTGGGACCCGCCAACGCCAATGCAGAATTCAGACCTCCCGTTGCACCTGACACCCATTTAATTCAATTGCGCGTCGTAGAGCGGGTCGTAAGGTGCGTCGGTGTGTATCGGTTGGTTTGGCCCCTTATCATCAACCTAATACAAAGTGTCCAGAGTAGACCTATGTATGAACATACCCGGCACATATGGATATGTTGTATGCTGCGAGCTGCAAAACAGGGCGCATACAGGAAAATAGTGAGGATGAAAAAATAGTGCATAACTATAGTGAACTAAAATCACTTGTTGGATAAAGGTTGATAATAGATACAATATAGACAGGTTTCAGATTAAAACGGTCATATACTTCCTTGGAGTTGACCCTATGCACGGATATTATTATGCGTCAATTTCTCGGCTCATACGGCTCCTTGTATCTGAAACCAGTCATACTGTGTATTTACTTACAGATCATTTTAGAGGTTTCAGGCTAACTTACAGATCATGGTATCGTAAGGCTAACTTGCAGATCATTGTATTGGGAGGCTAACTTACAGATCATTATAGAGGTAGGCTAGGTCGTTGCCCTCGTTGACGAGGAAGGAGTTGGTCCTACCCGGGTGGTCTAGATCATGTACCACGGCAGCAATGAGAGCAGCCACTTCATCCATCTGATCCAAGACACTCTGAAAAAAATGCGAAGTTCAAAGTTGTCAATAAATAGTTAAACTCCTAAAGACCTTTACTCAAACACTGTTAATTCATCGATCCATTATTAAGATGCAGCGTATATGTATCCATATTCCAATGGGTCCTTGATCTCTCTACTTAATTCTTGCTCTGTGTCTTACTGGGAAGTATATTCCATATCTATGATCCATAATTAGCGAGAATTCCGAAATTTGCTCTTTTCTTTATATTGTTATATATTACAGCAATAGAACTCTATTATGAAAGACTTCTTGAAGTGAGGGGAGACTTATGATTAAATAATCACCTTTAGCTTTTCCCTTTGTAGGAAGTAGGCAGTAGCATGCATCACGTCGGCCGCATGCGTTGAGTTATGGTACGAATTGCTTGAGTGGTAGTTCGTCTCCATCAGTTGAAGCCAGTTGACAAGGGTTTGTTCAGAGGTCTGTAGATATCCTACCACGCCGAACCTTTGAAACGTCTTCAGTCCAAGGTATACCAATGGCCTGCAAGGGCATGTTCACGTTAAACTACATGTATTATGTATGCCAGAAAATCCTACATATTACCAACCTCTGCTACAGTTTATCTATCTCAGCATACTGTGCCAGGATGGGAAAATCCCAACATACTCTGATTTTGCCTGTAGTATACTTCGGCCCTCCCAGCACACTCTGGATACTGGTTTGACGGGGTCATGTTTTGGTAGATATTAACCAATCATTGATATTTTTAGGTATATAATACAAACAAAAAGTATTTACTTTCTATCTTTCCATTAAAATAATCAACCCGCCCTGGGAGCTTCCTGATTATCGTTATTGAAAGAAACGCAATGTGTCATGATATATACCTACAAGATGCATACGTTTCACTGAAAAACTACAGGCGGTCAGACAGAACCAGTGAGTCAACATTGGTCAGTCAGTATGAGTCAGTCGGAATTGGTCAGTCGGAATCAGTCAGTCGGTATGAGTCAGTCGGAATTGGTTACTCGGCATTGGTCAGTCGATATGGGTCACATGGTTTCAGTCCGTCTGTATTTGTCAGACAGTATGGGTCAGATCTGTTGGTATCTGTCGGTTGGAACCGGTCAGTTGGTATAATTGGTCAGTCGGTATGGGTCAGTCGGAATTGGTCAGTTGGTTAACCGGTATTCGTCACTCGGTGTCCGTCAGTCTGTATTTGTAAGGAATTGTGACGAACATGTGAGGTGTAAATGTTGTAACTAGTCCATGAACTCGTCTCACCCGCCACGCCCACTACTTAGCCCATGCGGACGTTTCATTGCACCACTTTACCGCACCTCGGCACTAGTTGGGGCACACCAGTCTTCATAGACAGTCGGAAATTTTTACCTACCCCCCGGAAAATAAAGGACAGACTTTCACCTGCTACAGATGGTTTTTTGATAACCTGTTAGCTTTCAATGTATTTCCATAATACTTAGATATAGCTATTTATTTCTGTCCTTGAAATCTCATACTACTCGAAAAACCCTTAAACTCCAACTGGACTTGTATTAGGTCATTATGGGTCAGTTAGTATAGGTCTGTTGGTATTGGTCAGTCGGTATTGGTCAGTCAGTATCGGTCAGTCAATGTCGGTCAGTCTGTATTAGTCAGCCGCGATCACCCTCTATTAAATCATACACCTTTACAGGAATCAAATTTGTTTTTCCTTATAGGGAGCCAAAGTGAAACCGCTGAAACCACAGATACCCACCTACAAAACACCATTTCCGGTGGCCAGTAAGAACGAGGCTTAGTGCTAAAGCTATGGGGGTTTGAGGCTAGACTTTGGTTTTTGGTTTGTTAACTTTTGAAGTGAAGTTTATAACTATCGTCTCTGAATAACATTGTTTCAATACTACGATGACAGTTGTTAAGTTTATTAAAAATTTGGATCTAAAAGATAGAAGAATGACACATATAATCTGGAACCTACATAGTCAAAGTACTGAGCGCCTATACCCGGAAATAGTATTTTTGACCGGCTATCTGTGGTTGCATCGGGTTCACTTTGGCTCCCTATGGTTAATTCGGCATACTCCTTTCCCTATTTACTTTATTACACCCTAGCACTCTCTACACCATGTCACAATACACCACACTATGTATGCCACTCTGTCACACGGTACACCTTGTCACTCTACACCATACTGCATCACACTATACCATGTCATACTATATCACGCTGCAACACCAGACACTATACCATACACCACACGATATAACACCAGCTCACATTACTGAACTGTCAACTGAAATACTGGTAGTTTGCATTATTTTTAGGCATTTATGAAATAAGCAATACTGTTACTCAATAAAAAAACCTTTAGAAATATGATCGCACTACACTATATTTGTTTTATCTGAATTCACTTTAAAGCTGTGGAAAACGTTTTTGTTGCCAAATACTGGCATCCAAATTCCGGAGTTTGTCGTGTGTTGTTTTGGTTCACACCTCTGCCCTCACTGGGTTCTGCTCACTGTGTCTGGTGACTCACTGATGGTATTTACGTCATCCCACTCTCCAACCTGATATCCTTAGCCACTGACAGAATGTTAAGGGTCTAAGCCAGGAGAGTGGCCTCTTCTCTAAGTAGTTTACAGAGAAAGGGTAACCACTTTCTAGCCAATGGTTTTCATAGTAATCCAATTATGTTTTATGGTGATTCATGAAGTTGTAAATGGCCTTATTGCTCTGATTATAAATACCTTTCAATGAAGCTGAGAATCAACTAGCTAACTATGCCTAGCTACATGTAATATCAAAGCATGTTTGACTCTTTGACTTACCTCTTCTTAGTAAGGGTTTCTAGTCTCATGATGTCAAAGTCCCACTTGGGCTCATCCTCCAGTAGTAGTTGTATCTCTGGGGGGATCTGGATGAGAACTGTGCTGGAAACTGGACTCTGTGTTGACATGTGTTGACCTGTGGACAGCATAAAGACATGGGCTTGTATATTCTCAGAGACCTCAACACACAGTATATATGAGGTATTAGAAGCAGTGACACAGTCGTCAAGTACCCATCCAGACAAGTCTAGCATGATGGCAGAGGATAACGAGATGTACATACTACAATGGAAGACATTTACAAATAACTGGAAATACGGCATTCCCCGATCATTTGTATCACACACAAAGATGTTTTAAGAGGGTCCTATCAATGCCTTTTATGCTAATAGAAATGACCATTTCTTTTTTTAAATGGTCTTTATTGCGTTCGGTTCATACAAATCGGCATTTGAGGCATATTATGGTTAATCAAAATACATACACAATATTACCATGATTTCAATCTGAGTGGCCGTATTCTCCTCGTATTTGACGCGTAGGAAAACTCATGGCAATGTATTTATTACTCACCTTTCGACCAATCATCATGAACAAATCTCGTAAATAATCAGAAATTTGACGTAACCGCCGTGCATTGTTTACATGGGATGAAGATACATACCTGTTATGTGTTTAAGGCTGCCTTCAGCATTGGAAAATTTCCGTTTCACACTTTGCTGAAGAACGAAAAAGAACATGGTCAGATACTATGGTGCAGCAATCATTATAGGATTCGTTATGGTTTCCAGGATTCTCGGCGATATTTCTCATTAACAAACATTAGGATACAGAACTAAAGGTTTGAATTCCACAATGGATGAAACTCGTGACACCAATATTAGCACCAAATCAATGCAACAAGACAACCATGGGAAATAGACATAGGCATCACGATCTTATTACTTGATAATTGAGGTAAGTGATATGTAGTGGAGGGAGACATTTTATATTTTCCAGACATCCTAAAACATTGTAAAGGAATATCACACAATCGACAGTGAAATCACTGTAGATAATTGCTGATATTTAGAAGATTTCACCCAGCGTTTTCTAAATAATGTCAATTATCAGTCAGACTACTTCTTTGTGATTTGTTCGAATGCCAAATTAAAAACATAACGTTTTCTCCACTTTATCTCACCGGTAAACTAAACCAATTTTTATTTCTTTGATTTCTTGTATGAAATGTATTGAAAAAAAGTTTTCCTCAACTCGTTCAAGAATGAGAATGGTGACCTAGAGTTTTCTCCTTAAATAAGTAGTACTGCACATTTACTATATTTTGTAAAAGTTTTAAGAACGACACGGGGTTTACTTTGTGAAATCCAACTTTTTATAACACAGATCTGAATTTCTATCATAAAATTACTGCAACGTTAATCTTTGGATAACAAAATCATGATGGCTCCCACTTTTTGAATTGAATAAGTGCTTTAGAACATTAGGAGATCGTCATTCTAGGGGTTTTAATTCACAAGGGAAATTGCCCGATATGCCTTTAACAGGAGCTTAACCATCATACCCATGAAAAGAAACACGGCATTTTCGCAGAACGACATTGACCGCGACGTGACATTGGGGTTTGCATCGACCTGTATGGATCGCCGCTAGTGATTTCCCAATTTTTTTTTCCAACACACCCAAAACCTTTTCTTCCTTAATTCTACATCCCTACATCATTTTCTTTTCCCCAGCCAGACTTCACTCTCTTCACTGCATAGGCGTAGCAATAGTGGAAGTGTCTTCCGCATGTATATTGATATAGAACCTCAAGGTTAAGAGCGTTAACAGATATCAAAATATACATATGTTGTATATTATTTGACAAAGGGTTATTCGACAACTTTCATTTGACAACCATTTACAGGGTTTACCTGGCGGGTTGGGGAGTTCGCAGCCTCTTTCTCCTGTTTGAGCAGGCAGGAGGATAACGAAACAGCCGGTCTCCAGGCCCGCCGTGGAGGAAGAGGGCGTGCAGAGGGGTAAGAGTGGTAAGCGTGCAAGAATAGCGGGGTGGTGCAGGTGCAAGCATGGCAACGGAGAAAACAACAAAACGTGAACAACCAATAACATATCATGGCGCACAGGGGCCATCCATAAAGTACTTCCGCAATTAGGGGAGGGGGTTGTAAATGCCTTGGACATTTTGCATACGCTCCTTCTGTAATGCGTACAAGATGGAGACGGGGGGGGGCAATTCTTTAGAAATTTTGCACACATACTTTATGGATGACCCAAACGAATTAAACGACTCAAAATAAAACGAACATAGACATGCATTTATTACGGGTTTGCATAAAAACACTAGATGCAGTTAGAAGCAGGCTTACGATTGTTGGTGGGGGTAGTGGTGTGGTATTGGATATTGAACTATACATGTACTTAGGATGATAATGGTTGTACGACTTATGCGTTATCAGGCTTATCTAGAAATAACTTCCAAAGAGCATTCAAAGTGAAGGTCCCGTAAAAGGACACATTTCCTGTTCCCCTGTGAGCTGTCCATCTGGTAAGGTCAATTTCTATTTCCCATTCAGTGATTTCCGTAAGTGCCACTTGAATACATACTTCTTAATAATTTCTCCGGAGAGAGACAATGACAAGTTATTTTATCTTATCAGAGTGTTACTGATATATCTTACAATCTAACGGTAGATAGAGAATTATCATGAATCCAGGGGAGATATACGCGATATCATTAGAAAATATCTTTGAAATGGATCAATGATTTTGGAAATAACCTTTACATTTACTCTTGATTCATTGATTGTTCGAGTTGGATCTAATAGGGTAGACTAATCGAGATATTTTGTATCATTTTAAAATGAACCCCATCTTTTTCTTCTCAGTTTGGACGGAGCGTACATGTCGTGATTTCATTTGTATCAAAATGGTAGAGGTTAAAGTAGCGTTAATGTTATAGCCCTTCAAGTGCGTGTCTGTGCATTGCTTTGTTATGATGTGTGATGCTGGGCCTTTTCATAATATTCAGCGGCTGTATGCATTTCTAATTGCATCTAACGCTAACATGCAAAAGCGTATATATACCGTGACAAGAAATCATCTGTAAAGAAATATCTTTAAAAGCCATCCATAATAGTGAGAAACAGGCTTGTACACACCTTCCCTCTTGCAATCGCGGTTCCAATGCCCCAGACTATATTTCCCCATTGGAATAAGATCCACCCGACCCTTTTCAATGCTAAGCCTGACAAGTTAAATATCCATCAACAGGTTCCACCGCTATCTTATCCCTTGTACTTCTTGCATTGAAAATCTTCCTTACTCTATCCCTTTCACATTTTACTTTCAGCTCCAAATAATCTCTCCTTGGTAGCTACACATAGGGAATTGAACCATTGCCTTTGCACAACCGCTCTAGTGGAGTCCCTGCTACTTCACGGGCTCAGCATTGAGGACTGGTGCGAAATTCCAACATAAAAATACGTTTCTTTTGAAATATGAAAAGTATGATATCATAGATAACCAACTAACTACTAACATACTATTCTTGTCATCGCTTCCGGTGGAAATGGCATGGTCGTAGGGAGGTAAGGGGGAAAGGGGGCGGGAAGAATCTAGTGTGACCCCAAAAGAAGGTCATAGCCGTTTGACCCCTTAGTATTCTTCTGCTTATCACGTTGTCTTAGGATCTAGTTGGATAAACTATGATTCAAGGGACGATTAAACGGTTAGAATTGATTAATGAATACCATGCTCAAATTCGATTCAACCGATCCTTCCTACAAGCCTGCAAATAACCACAGCAACAGTAAGGCCCCCTACCGTGGTCATGAGGCCGCCGACGAGGTCTGACGTCATAGGGTCGTCACGCGCCTGCGCGGGGGACAGGAAGGGCGAGTAGAGTTCCGACGACCGGAGTATTTCCAGCACGCGGTCCAAGGCCTGCACAACTGTGATTGGAGAGTTTTCCTGGGCTGCGTTGATGATGTTAATAACCTGGTGCAAATTAGAACAATTGCGGGTTAGAAAATAACTAGATATCTACAAGATGCCTGTGCCAAATTCGGATTACACAAACAGATTAAGTCATTACTATGCATGCTCTTTTTTAAGTCACTGTAATTCTTCCATTTTCCACTCCATATTTATATAGAACTGCATCGAGAATCGATTAAATAGACAATAATACACGAGTTTGGATGTTCCGCAATTGTCATTGAGGCGAAGCCGAATGACGATTACAGTGCATCTAAACGAGTGGAGTATCTTTTATTTTACGATTCAAGTGCGGTTCTGGATTTATCTCACCCCTTACACTGACAATAGAATAGCATTGCGATGTCATAATGATTCAAATTATTTCACAAATGCAGTAGGGGACGTTTAAATCTTCATGTTGATTACTTGTCATCTCTCTGAAATCCTGGCCGCTGATTGGCCAATCGTATCTGACGTCATCCCATATTCACTCCGCCACGACCATGGCGTAGGTTTTTCCCTTTACATGGGTGTTCGTTGAGTTTATCGTTTGAATGATATTATTATGGGTAAACTTGTAACAGGGGTGAGATAAAAGTACACACACAATTATACATATAAATATATATATATATATATACGAAAAAAAGGATCATCCTACAGAATCTTGTAGCAGGAATCAGCCCAAGTAAGTGAAACCCACCATGAACAACGCCTCTTTAGCTGACGTAGGCAAAGGGAGAATTTATACTTCTATGTTCTAAGATTGTTCGTCAGTAGCTATTTTTGGCAAAAGCAACAGTTGCCGCTCCAATGTGGTCCCGACCATGGTATTAATAACTTTTTAGATGGTGAAGCCATTTTTAGTATCATGTGCAAATGACCTGCTATATAGGTATACGATAAAAAGTATGATTATGACCCCCTAGTTTGGCAGAATGTATTGGTGTAAATTGAACGTCTATATTTCAGACGTTCAGGTAATTATGGAAGGATGCCATTGCTAGGCGTGAGACATGAATTACTTAACAGAATGATTTATCGTAAAGTTTGTGTTCTATCTAAAATAACCTAAAATCTAAAATAAGTATCAATGAAAAAGACGTCATAGATGCTATAACGCAAATAGAATATTCTTTCTGGGAAAGTTAATGTCAACAACTTTTATGTTCAAAACACTTTTTGCCAGAGAAGGACATATCCAAACCAAGTTATTTGTCTCGTTATCTACCTCGCTCAACAATGCAATACAAAACTTATTCTTCAGCTATTTTTCCATTATGATTCCTCAATACGATTCAAATTTAATATACCAAGATTATTCTAATTTAGGGTATCAGCAGTACCTCCAAGAATCACATATCATTCCAGTGCTTTCCTTTTACGAAACGATTAACTAGCGACCTCATCGCTGCCCTGTGTTGGAGTGGTACTGCATGTTATTACCTGGCAACTTGTGCCATCTCATGTACTTTGTTTGCTATAGACTAGCGTAAAGTCAGGCATTTTGAAATTGTCATAGGCTAATCTCAAGGTAAGGAGATAAGATAGAACTACAGTACTAAATTCAATTCTCGGCATGGTTACAAATGAATCATATGAGCAAAATTACATCTGGGTATAGACCGCGAAAAAAACATATTTTTTTCTCAACACGTGTTAACAATATATTAAGTTGTCAGTACTAATGTGTATTTATATATAGAGGTAGATCGAGAATCATATGAATAGGCAATATTCTACGACTTTGGATGCACTACAGTCATCACGATGGCAAAGCCAAGTGATTATCACGGCCCATCCAAATGAATGGAGTATTGCCTATTTTACGAATTGAGCACCGTTTCTGGATTTATCTCACCCCTTTCATTGACATTTTAATAGCACCAAAATATCAGAATAATTAAAATTACTTTATAAATCAAGTAAGGGTCATGTATTTATCTCCACGTTGATATCTTGTCTGCTCTCTGAAATCCTGGCTGCTGATTAGTCAAGTGCATATGCCGTCATCTCGTATAACTCCGCCACGGCCAGGGCGATGTATTACCACTTTACAAGTGTAATCGGTGAATTGTGTTTTTCAAATGCTATTCTTATTGCTAAACTTGTATCAGGAGTGAGATAAATGGCCGGCTAAAGATAAATACAGTGTCTATTATATTCATTACGTACCTTCAATACAAATATAAAAATACATCAGAACTATGAATGTATATGACTGACTAGAAGTAGTATATAAATGATAACATTTAGAATTATGCTGCAGATTAAGAAATATGGAATGAGGTCTGGTAGCATTTATTCAAGCTAATGTGTTTTTGATATCGTATAAAGATTGTCAGCTGGCAGTACTTACTTTAGTGATTGGCGCTTCAATCATCATTGAATGAATTCTTGCTACTGAATCTCGCCTCCTCCCCACGTACCCATGAACACCACCTGCAGAAGAGCAACTCAATTAACTCAACGGTGGCGGATTAGAATTAGCTGGAGGATGAAGCGGAATTAGAAAGTTGCTCGTATTGTCTGGCCAGGCGGAGGAAGGAGGAGGCAGCGATCATAACAAACCAGCTATTATGACTGAAAATAGATCCAGAGAAAGTCGTGAGCGCATGCAGGTTGCAGTGATGGTGCCTAAACGTTTACCATGGAGTCTGAAGAAATGCATTTCGAATACATTGCTTCCACAGACAAACATATATTGTAGTATGAGGAGTGGAGCTAGAGCAACACAAACATTGCATGAGCAGTATAGATGTATATACATGTATACATATAGATATACGCATCAAGTATAACATTTAAAAAAATATATATCCATGGAAAACAGGAAAGAAGTACTTGCAATAGTATTCGTGTATGAAATATGCGGTAAAATTTATCTATAACATCCACTAAAGCCGAAATTGGAACATAAATCGTGATATAAGAATTCCTCATTTCATTCCGATTATAAAAATCAGGAAATGATTCACACAGGCCCAATTTTATACAAAAAAGTATTCTCTCTTATATCATATACTGCCTTTATTGTTTGTTTCAAGAAACGTCATATATGCATCGCGCATTGTGATATCTAGTAATTCTTCTGGATAGCTGTTAACATTGTATGTACGATTTAGCGTTTTTCTTTCTCTGATACAGAAGAACCAATACACTGCACCCTGCACGTCATGCATGAAGCATGACGTACATCGTGTATGATATAGGTCCTACATGACCTTAGATATGCATGACACATGACGTCCATTACACGAGCCTCCAGGATGTTTTAAAGCAGGGTGTGTTGGGAAACAATTTGTTATTTCTGTGTAATTTTGTAGGATTCGCAATGTAGGAGTACTATTCAGAAATCGACAACTCATCTGTTGTAACACTTTGGACACTAGTCTAAACATTCAGGTATTTTTATTCCATTCACTACACATTTAGGGAGTGTGTGAGAGGTTAACAACACACGTAGTTTCTGCTACTGTGCTTGGTCACAAAACAGGTAGAAATATAAAAGCGAGCAACGAATTTATATAGTCGCAAGGGGAAAAAAGCAGATATATTCGCTACATACAACAGGAAATGGAATCTAGATCTGTGTCTCCACCATTATCGTGATTTTTTCATGATTTTATAAGAAGTCACCAGGAGCATGGTAGCCATTCTGTACACAGTGGGAGAATGTGAAGGCCAGTCTTGACGTATCCGGACTAGACGTAGGTACATATATATATACATACATGTGTGCAGTGATTTGTTGGGCAGTGAATTATTCCTACACCGAGGAAGGTCCAATGTTTTCCCTCTCTAGCTGATCAGAGAAATAATCTTTATTTACAGAATTGTTTCTTTGACTTTAAAAACGCCTGGAGTTTGTGTATAGTGCGATCTGAAGATTACATCTTGTCAAGTTAAATTCAACTAGTGGTCTTCTATTCATCCCTCTAAACTTGTCCCCTACCGTTCCTTCAAAAAAGATATCATCCCGTCTTTTGGCCAGGGAAAGTTAACGGCCTCACCTTCCTTTTAATCTATAAATTGTTTGATGACTCATTTATCAGCAAGAAAACTATTCGACAAAATCAAATGTATCAAAGTACTGATTGCTTACAAAGGTAGCAATATCTGCTTATGATATTAACTTGCGAAATGGTAGTGACCTTTTTAATTCACGCAGGTTATATTTGATTAAATTGGGGAACGGTAGAAGCAAGTGTTAACGCTGAACCATGTTTTTGTTACAAATTCCATGATAGGTGAGTCTCAAATGAGAAAATAATTATTGGTATCATACAATATAAATGTGAGATCGCTTTTGCAGCTACCTACTATGTGTTTGAAATATTAATTACAAACCATTATTATTATTATTTTTATTATTATTATTATTATTATTATTATTATTATCATTATCATTATTATTATATAAATAGACACGACATTTGTTTGCCATTGCAGTTACTTTGTTTATATCTGTTTGCAACACATAATTTTCATGAGAGGAAGCCTAGCATTTAGTATGCCAGTATCCATATTATCTATAGTGAATGGAGTGATGTTAAAATGTGTTATCTGTGGGGTATACTAGATATGAACTGCGAAAGCCTAGTGTGTGGAATGTAGAAGCAATCAAAATGAGCACTTAATCATAACTGTTTCATATGACAATATGCGATCGCCCTTTATACAACACTTAACCGAAATCTTAAAGACTTGATGACAAATATGTATTATTAGGATTTATAGATGGGTAGAGCTTCAACAAAGTCTTGTAATCATCCTAGGCCGTCAGCTAGAAATGGAATCAACCCACAATACACTCTTTCAACACAGATCGGTCATGTGACCACGCCTGATTCCTACATACATTTAGAAGCCAGCCATGCATGAAGAGAAAACCGCGTAAAGATAGCCTTATCAATGTGCGCGCCAATTAAAGGAGGTGTGAGTATAGGACAGACGACAATACAGAGACACCATCACAACTAACCGTCACTGGAGAGTGAGCGCACGTCAAAGGACCCCTTCCGGTTGTATGACGTAGTGCCCCTAAACAAAATGGCGTCTGTAGGGAGGAAGACAAACGCCATCAGTTCCACCCACCTGGTTTTGGACTTGTCTATGTATAGGTAGTTTACATGAAACTATAATCATAACAACATTTGTCACTTTACTTATAGGGGATATAGGTATAGATCCACGGGTGGAGTCCACCCTTTGTTCACCGCTCTGGAAGTCCTCCACTCTCCTTGTAGATCCTTAGGTTTTGCTTGGGTTGTGAGCGGAACAAAGGGTGTTCTGGAAGACTGGAACTCTGTGTGAGCCCCGCTAACGGAGGGCTAAGGAACCTGTAGTCCGGTTATGGAGCCACTGCAATTCGAGGGTCAGAGTTGCAGCGGTTGTGGGGGGGGGGGGGGGGGCGGGGGGCGGAGTGAAGACTATGCTTTTTAGGTTCTAATCCATGGAATATATTATTTTTATTTCTGGTTTGTGAGCCAGATTCAATGGTAGTACAATTTTGGAAAAGGTAAGTCATATAAATGTACTTAATACAGAATATGATTTTATAATAACAGAGGAAAATTAGAACAAGGTAAGGTATAGTGCAGGTTCAAAGATGGATATGATGAACCACTGGATGAGTATTGTTAGAATATAACTTTTGTTATTGTCCGTTTAAAGGAAGCAACGCCGTCATTTTCTTGGTACACTCTTCCAACCTATTCTATATTGCCTTCCCTTTGAAAGTTAGTGATATTTCATACTTGGTACTACGGTGCTTAAATACCCTTAAGAGTTCACGTTTCGACGATTTCGCGTATATCGAAGTAGTTCCTCTGGATTTTCAGATTTTCTTTACCTTTTGTACAGCGATCTATGGCTTGCCACTCCTAGGTGTGTATATGACTCTCAAGGTACATTCCATGGTAGATGTTGGACTCAGCTCGGAGCCGCAAACCAGCAGGTTCTTTCTTTATCCCAGTTTATCGCTAGGCCATATGTTAAACACGATATTTCTACATTTTTCATGGCATCCTCGAGTTTGCTTCTAGAGTTGGGTTATTATCACTTGCATTTAGAAGTAAATCGTTGACCGCATATTGAATTCTATCACAGTCAATGATATTCTTGCACATATCGTTTACGAAAACTAAGAAAAAAGGCGGACCACTGATCCCTGTGGGCCGCCATAGAATATAGATATTTCCCTCGAAAGCCTTCCATTTACATTGATAGATTGACTCCTGTTGAGGTTGTCCAGTTAGTTGGCTAGTAGCTTCTTCCGTCCCTAAACCCGCAGGAATTGGTACCATTGTGATTGCTCCCCAATTAGTTAGTTCCGAAAGGTTTGCACGCTTTGGTATTGGGGTTATCATACTATTGTTCCAGGCCTTGGGGATAAAATGACGTGTAGAAGGTAAGTAAATTATTTTGCTAAAGTAAGTATTGCATGTTTTAAGAGAAGTATTGAAACAGATGGTTTATGTAATCAAATGTCTAATATCAATATCATTACCTCTGACTAGGATGTCATAAGTGTTATATGGGTTGCAACTATTGTTTTAGTACCTTGTACCGTCTAGGATCTGATGTCATTTGGTGCCAGGTAATTGATATAAAGACCACTTATAGCTGTACCTGAATTCTAAACCTCTGTCTAATCCAATGACTAAAGATTTCAGATGATAGCATCACACAAAATGGTCTTCACGAACTTACTGTCGCTGCAAGAATTGCTATTTATCACAGAGCCTAAATATACGAATATTGAATAGATTATTTTACTGTTGAACCAGGCAAAGGATAACACAATCATTTCATTTGACAAATAAAGAGAGCTGACCTCATTTGCAAAATAATATCACTTATAGGGGTATATTGTCATCCATGTCCAATTTAGCATTATATTTTCGGAAATGATACTTTAAGATCTCAGTCATGCAATGTGAAAAGGTTATAAGATTTTTAGTATAGTATAGAGTAGTATGTTGGTGAAATTAGAAAAGCTGATGTATCTATTCGGATAGGCAAAAGTAGCTAGCTGTAGCTGTTACATTCGATATGGCACATGAAATTCTCAACAAACTGCATCAGTGTCAACGCAGGGAACAGTGTACAAAGGAATGCAAAACACAGAACAATGTGAGTGTAGTGAACGGTATTAGGATACTGTCACTACGAAGAAAAGTGTCATCATATATAGTGACAATTCATAGAACAGTCTCTTTAAAAACACAAATCAGGCATATAACAACATACCGCATCCATGTATAATTATGACACAATATCTACCCGCTAGTGAGCATGAATATGGAACTCACTATGGTGTTAAAAACACTATATATTCAACTTGTAATCTAAAATGTATGAATATGCTTAATCATGATTTGTCGTCGTTTGGACCGTAAACGCTGTAATGGAAGACCACCTACACTAGGTGAATTACTTTGCAATAAAAAAAGAAAATAAAAAAAATAGTGTCGAGTAATAAAACAATGTCTGCCTGCACACAAAATTCAGTTTCTGGTAATGGACATTACTTAAGAAAGAAGAGAAACGTATGAAGATGTTTCATTAAAATGGCTCTGCATTCCCCCCCCCCCCCCTTTATACCGTTGAAAGAATGTTTCCATCGATCATTGATGTAATGGTCAGTAACAAGAAAAGTACAGTGTTTGGCATAAAACCGTATGGGGCGAAGAAATGAAAATGAGCAAAATTGAGGAAAATGACTGAATATCATTATATTACATTTAAAAAAACCTATTTAGGTATTGCAATGCAATAAGGTACCCTAGGAGGTGACGACATTTGAACTAGTGTATTTGTACTCAAATAAAGAGATAAGCAAGTCAGATAAAATCAGTATTTCATCATGGTCACAGAGAGCGGTGTGACGCTGTGTAAGATACCGAAAGTCTCCCTGAATTTGTCCATTCGTCCCTACTGACTTTGACCTGTTACGGGTCTTTTTTTTTATTATTGAACAAACATGACGACAAATAATTCGCCGATAAAACAGCGTTCTTCCATTATTAGCCGAACAAACTAAACAGTACAGGACAGACAGGACAGAGACATACACAAAAATAAAGAGTGGGTCTGGATATACATAAGAGGATAAGGTTGGGCGCATGAAATTGTTTCGAGATATGTTGGCATCTTTGTACGACGATTCACTCCGGTCGAGTGGTTTAAATAGGTTGGCTTGTTTAGGTTTGGGTCATTGGTCTATTTAAAACTGACTCTGGTGAAATTGTTTACAATAAGTTGGCTGTCGTAGGCTGGCAATAAGTTGACTGTTTTCTAAAGGCTTAGTTCATTGACCTATTCCTACTTGATTCATGTGAAATAGTTTACACTAGGCGAGCTCTTTAGGCTTAGTTGTCTGACCTACTTGATAATGGTGAACTAGTTGTTGATACTCACCATTTGTGATCTGAGTAATGTCGGTGTTACTCGTCCGCTCCAGAACATTGTTGTCCAGATGACGCACTAATACAAGGTGCCGCACTCGACTGAAACATGAACATCATCAACTATAGAATTTCATTCTGTTTCACCTCAGAATTAGGATTATTCGTCTGATATTTCTGGTTGCTTCAACAAAAGAGGACTTGACCTGACTGAGTACATTAATTTGCATACACAACGTGACTTGTGTCCATTTATGAAGAATGATTAGTCTAGGCCTCGTGTTTCACTTGTCATACTTCAAAGCAATATGGTGAGGATAAATATATATGATGAGCTTCAGAAGAAAGAAACATGTGAAAACTTTACTTATCCTACCCCTGATAAAAAAGCCATAGGTTTAACATTGACTCAATGTATTTGACGGAGCGTTGAATAAAGTGTTATTTATGCACCGAGGTAAATAAAAAAGGTCAGGTCTGCTACTCACTACACTCGGCTAATGCCTCGTGTAGTAATACACAATCTGCCCATCGTGGCATAAACATTGACAAGGCTAAGTCTCGTTTGGTTTCTACTAAGTATATAACTGATGGTTGGAACTCAGCCTTATCAGCCTCGTCAATTCCACATAATTCCACATGCGGCCTAAAACGCATGATTTTCGTATTTCTTATTTTCCCCTAGTCAATCTATTGTACATAAATAGTTTGCTTATCTTGTATCATGGAAGTTATCACGTTCATGGAAGATGTGTCGGTTCTTTACATAGTGAATACAACTTGATAATAAGAAAAGAAGAAATGCAACTCACTGGGGATTGAAACGGATTAGCGCAATACTGTGCTATTGTCCCAATTAATGAATGCATTTTGCCCATTTAGAAATTGCATTTTGATCCCATTTTCGCATGTCAATGACACTAATGTTCAAACAAAACACCTCAGGTTAAGATTCTCCGTGGAATTATCACAAATCCAAGTATTACGAAGAATCACTGCTTATCAAGGTGCAACCGCTTGAATTAAGCAGACGATATTTGCAGCGTGACTAAGGCAGCAAGACAGCTCGGCGCCCGCCTTTTTGCACGGAGCACACTCGCCGGCCGTCGGCGTTTGCTGTTAACGCCGGTGAATCAGTCATGAGACTCACCGCCATATTTCATGTCTGCTCCCTAGTGGCGGTGGTCATTATTGAGGAGCAGCCATTATGACCGCCATGCGAGGGGCGGGATGCGTCACTGGACAACAATAAAATGTCGCCTGCTCTTGATGAAAACTGCTGCAATAGTGTTGGAAATAATCCTTTATGGTAAGGATGGGTAGGCAATTAGAGGTTGGAGGCTAAAGGGGTGATAATCAATATTAATTCTTCTTTTTTGTAAAACAGCCTTATTCTTGTTGAAGATTAAGTCAAAAGCAAAACTATTCATGAGAGCCTGATTCTAGTTCCAATGGAAATTAATTTTATGAAAGCTCATTTTTAGGGGAGTTTCTAAATCTAATCATCAGCATTTTCAAGTGATGTAATTGGGGTGCTAATAGATCAAAATCATTGATTACATCTTTCTATTACCACTGCAATTTCCTTTTTTGAAATATTGTATATAAGTATTATTAGACAATAAAACGTATTTTCTGATTCGTTACAGTCTTGCTTTTACTTACTAGAAATATGGATAAGCTTAATAACTAGTGTCAATCGGCGATTATTAATGTGCACCGGCGGACAAGACTGGAAATGGTCGGTCCATTGGTGATTACTACAAACAGAGACCTGCGAAGAAAAATGGTGGCGCCGGCCAAATGCCAGGTGTAATGACAGGCTGGCATACGGAATGCAACGTGCCCGAAGCTGGCCCTCTTAATTCACGTTAATTGATGTGAAGGGGATCCGGCATTCATATAAAAAACTAGTGATATTATAAAAGCATAGCATACAGGTGTTCCTATCAAATAGGGCGTGAGGGATGCTAAAGTTGACTGTGGGAAAGGCAGAGATAGAAACAGAGAGAGAGAGAGAGAGAGAGAGAGAACTGTGCCGGGGGATAGCGAGAAAGAGATGAGGCAGTGAGGGAAAGCCTCTGAGAAAGGGAAGAGTATTGGGAGAAAGAAAGAAACAGATAGAGGAAGAGATACATGAATGAAAGAGGGAAATATCACCATAGCAATGTTCACCAGCCTTTTCTCTCCGTGGGAGTGGAGCATGTGTAACATGATGGTAGGTTCTTTTTGTCAATCAAGATGACTTTTTAAAAATCTTAATCCAGGGGCTCAGTTGTATCTTTTCCTGAAAAGGTCACACTCCTCGTCATCGCTGTTTCCCCCTTTTACAGGTTTGATTGGCAATGGCAGGGCACTCATCTCAACTACTAATTGTCACTCTGCAACACCACTAGCTGCTCTTCCTGCTTTCAATCTCCTATCAATCTTATTATTTACGCAACGAATTTCTCATCGCCGGTGTTTTATTTCCTGGTAGTTGCGGGCAGTTCGTGTAAATATTTCACACGGCTATGATCAATACTATGACTAATTCATCGTTATTGTACATTTTAATGTTCTTTTATTCCTCACACGGGGGCATAAATTGATAATTCGTAATTAGCACGGTTGATGACACCATATGGTATAACAAAATCATGTACACTTTTTAAACCCGCGTTTGCCTGAATAATAACGAGCTGGATAACTATGCATTTGTAATAATGAAGACCGAACAATGAATCCCCTTCACAAATACCTGATAATTCTACTTGATCTTTTATGACTAGAGAAAAGAAATCGAAATAAAGGAAAAGGGATAGAAAACTAAACCATGACAGGCATTGTCAAGAGACCCCTGACCTTTAGGTGGTGTTAGAGGGACTGTGGGTAATTTGCAAGATGGGGCGTCGGTTCCTTTCATTGAGAAGGGCGTTTTACAAAATAAGATGTTTTTCTCAACGCCACTGAGTCTTCCAGAAGGCACAGCAACGGTTTTTCAAGATAGGCGTAGGACATGTTTTGAAGGTTGAACAATAGGATTATTTTTTAAAGATATTAATGATGTTTTGCGGGGACGTTGAAGAATGATAGTTTACGGACGATGCGTTTTAAGTAGGACGTATTTCAAAGCGGGGCATTTGGATATTTTTGTCAAACTACAGACCTCCGATTTACAGCTACTTCCTGGAATTAAAATCTGCACATACCTGTTCTGACCTATCACTGGCGTTACTTTACAATGGTGGGAGACACTCTCTCCCGACTTCCGCTTTGTATACGTCACGCCTTCCCATTGCTGCAACCGGAAGCGGAAGTACAATGTTAGTAATACCAAACACCCCCTGCTGGCCAAGGTCCTCATCAGGCCACATGAACTTTCGCGCACTACGTTGTTTACTTATATGAATAAAAGAGTGACGAATAATTATTCAGATGATATGCATACAGAAGTCATGTCATCCGATAAGATATTCCAATGCCTACGTCTTACAGTAGATGAATGACAGATCTATGTCTGCATGTAACATGTTCCTGATATACAAGGTCGTCTCTGGTTATTTCAAAGCTATCCTGGCCAGATTCCCTGAGGCCTATGTCATGTATATCTTGAATTACGGAAAAATTGAAATAAATCAGATGTGAACAAGTTGCCTTGACCAAATATAAAATATACTGTATAATGGCCAACTCAATGACTGAAATCTCGACTTATATATATATGATGTTATAGAGAGGCGTAATAATCTATCAATAATTCATAGTCGAATAGTATTGTTGCAAACACAATGACGCCAATCAAAATATAGATAACACACGTATATATTACTCCAGCTTAATCTGAATGATATATAGACGCAACTTGCATATGTCATACTTGGTTTCACAGAACTAGGACGTCGCTTACTCCATTTGGTTCTTTGTGAGAAACGGGTCCCTGGGGTCAAGTACTATACTCTTAAACATACCAACGCTTAAGTTGCCTGTGAATCCTAGTCATACTCAACAATAAGTAACAAAATATGGTTGCAGGGTGCAGCAATGCTCCCTATAATGGGTGCACTTATAAAATACTTTTGCATGCTACCATCTATTCATAAATCTAATACTGTGAAGATATATAAGTACTAATTTTATGTTATTTATCAACAAGGGATCTATCATGTAAAATTCCCAAGTAAATGCAAAAACAAATACTTATGGATGCCTTGTTGATTAAATCATTCACACTTCAGAATATTATAGAATAATGATCTGCTGAAATAACGTAAAAGGCTACCACTATACAGTACTATCATTTACAGTAACGCATCGTACTTCATCACCGCCACAATATTGATATAGATATGTTATCAAGTCATAATAACACCCAGAACATGAAAATCATTTCTCACCTTGCCCTTACGTAACTGAGCGTCCATGATGTCATTGTGGTCTGATTTACCACGGTCAGATCGGGTCACCTCCCGAACATCCCTTCCAAGCAGATCCTCCCCCGAGAAGCCGAACGCCTGCTCGTAGGCCGGGTTGACATACTACAAGCAAAACGCGAGTAACTCAATATTAAAGTAGCGACTAAGACTGCCGATATAGTAACCAGCTATAATGTCCGGTTGTCGACTATACCAGGTTTCCGCTGTATTGGAATTTGAAAAGCTGAAGCTATAGTTATATGTAGTAAGTAAACAAGGTACAAGTTGGCAGGCACTCATTCTTGTGCAACTTGGCATAGTGATTTCAGTATATTACCATGGTAACAGCCGACGTTTTGCTTTGTACTAAATCGCTGAACTATATATTCCAATACTTCGTAAAAAATTTGGGGAATTCAAGCAACTTCTATTAGGAAATGTATAGTTTTCAATGGTATCTGGAGGCATCACGATGCACTGAAAGGGTTTAAGCAAGCACTTCCCTAAAGGTCTGGTGCCAACAGGCCATGGCCACTTATCCTTCTCATGAATTGTTTTCCTCGAATTGTTTGTTACTCCGAATGGCTCATCTTTATGTAAGGAGCTATTGATAGGCTGATCTTTGCTGGGAGATAATATTTCTGGAGTGAACTTGTTGACAACAACAGAGAGCGCAACTCAGAGGGGTGTGAGTAGTACATACAAAGTGGAACCATTGCCAGGAGGCAAAATGCACCAATTACCATCCGAC
Source organism: Alentia gelatinosa (assembly GCA_950022655.1). Lineage (NCBI taxonomy): Eukaryota > Metazoa > Annelida > Polychaeta > Phyllodocida > Polynoidae > Alentia > Alentia gelatinosa. Next base: position 32,864,434 of record OX465583.1, read on the forward strand.
AAATTCTTTTCACCAAAAGGCCAGCTAAAGAAACGCACCAAAAACCTCATTATCTTGTGAATGACCTGCAAGGCGAACAGGTCGTTTCGGTAAGACGGGTGGTTAGCTGTTCTTTTTTCTCGCCCATCTTCTTTATAAAGAGGCAGGGTCGACTGGCAGAAGGGAGCGGCGGTGGAGGATGGGGAGCAGCCATTGAAGCGGGCTATCCGTGGGAAGCCGGGCCTTTCACAAGCATCGTGGTTGCCGGATAAAGAGACTCGGAAATCTATGAAAGGTTGCATGTGGAGGTAGGGTTTCTTTTCCCGAAGGTCAGGCATAGAGCTGAACTTTTTTGCGGAGGTTGCGTGGAGAGGTTTGTGCAGCAAGGTCAAAGAGAGTTTAGAGAGTACTTTAGAAGGTGTGACATGGCACAGTTGCATAGACCTGTTAATTTGGAGTTCTGGATACTGGGAAATGAAAGCATCACGTGGGCATTTAGATAAACGAGTCCATAAATGCAGGTTCAATGGCTGATAGGGCATTTAGATGTATAGAATGAGGAAGTGATATTTTCATAAAGCAATATTTTAGGAAGGAGGGAGTCTATGAATGCAGTTTATGAATGCATGTGGGATGTGGAACATTTTAAGAGGGTGATGTGTGGAGGTTCTTTTAACAATACACCATCTCGTGTATAGAAAAGAGTGCACTCGCGTGCTAAAGAGGAGTTTTCTAAGGGTGGTGTATTTTTACCATCGCCCCCTTTTGAGTGGAGTAAGACCTTCCTGGATAAATGTTTTGAATAAGGTCACCCTGGAAAACACGCGTTCGTAGCCTGACGGACGGTCAATGGTTACCATGGGAATAGGTGAGAGGAAAGCGGATTGGCCACGTCTGATCCGGCGTAGACCTTTTCTGCCGCTAGGGGAGCCACCTGCTCCAGGCCAATCTTCCTAGTTATATCACCACCACCAGCTGCCAACCCACTCCCAACCAACAAGTGAATCTATACTTGTATTTGCCTAGCTTCTTCATCCACCGCCATCTTTGCCGCCATTAAGTTCGTCAATTAAAATACCTTCCCATGTGTCTGCCCACCTTCTCAGCGACAAATATATCTTCATCTGCTGCCCATCCACCTCCCATTATGCTCACTTAAGTATACCCTCCTTTTATCCCATAACTGGTACACCTTTCACCGTTAGCTTAACAACGGAAGTAAATACTCAAATCTCCGTTGGCAATATTATAGCTATCAACAGCAAGTTGCAGTTGACGAGATGGTGATCTATACGATTCCAGAAGTTATTATGTGAGTATAAATGTCTTACCGATTTTATTTCAGTGGAAATTACTACGTACAAATACAGACACACACACACAGACACACACCCACACACAGACACCCCACCCCCATCAGACACACACATAAGCATGCGCACACAGACGTAATGGCCATGTTCCAGAAAAGGTCACGGCGCCTACCGCCGTGGCCAGCGGTGCAGTGGTCACGTCCAATTAGCACAGCTAACTCGCAGGTCTCGGCGGGTGACGAGAATATGGACGAGATTACCGTCTGTCTCGGTGAGAGGAGACGCCAGCCAATTACCCGATACCACGCCAGCTGGCCATGTCCGACTGTCCTCAACTAGGTGGCGCCATTGCCTGCCACCCCGTCATCTTCCGCCCCCGACAGGGAGCGACACCGTCTGTAAGTGTGCGTCCTGTCATGACGTCAATGACGTCATTGTCACGTCAGGCGGCCAGGGAGCCAGCCTGACTATCAGCTGAGCAAAACGCAGACACTTATATCTGAATGCATGAAGATGGCTATGCACGTAAGTTGTGGTGGTTTTTTTGTGTGGTGTGTTTTTTGTTAACGTTGTTGCTAATTTAGTGTACTAGTTCTTTGTCATGGACTGTTCTCTTCATCTGACAATATGTTCGCGTGTCTCTTAACCTCCAATATGCGTGCATGCTTATATATATGCTTACTGGCCTCAGTAAGCATATATCCTTCAATTTCGGCATGAGTAAAGATGCATTCCTGGGCTTGTCAGGCGTTGAAGGAAAACTACATATTGCAAGGTCGTCGTATTTTGTAACGAATGCCCATAATCGTACTCTTGGAAATAGCTAACTTGAATCTTGGAAATATTTCCCGATCCTTCCTCATCTCCCATCTGCATTGTCACCCCATCTTTTCGCTCTATGGCATTTCTGCTTGTTCCTCCGGAAGACCCTATTCATTGATACATGCGCATGTTTTCATATCCTGCCTCTCTTTTCATCTCCAATCCTCTCCCATGTGTCTGCTCTAAGCTTTCCTGCCTGTCATACCAATAACTCCTTGCATTGCCCCTATGTTTCCTGCTTGATGACTTGACATATTCCTTGGTTCTACTCCCGTTTTCTGCCTTTATTTTGAGTATAATTTCTCTTTTGATCCTGACGCATGTTGCCACAGATTAAAATACTTTACCATGGGATCCATAAAGCAGCAGGGGCCTAGACTTTCGGTACATAGACAATAATTGATGGTTTCGTGGCCAGGTGGCCGGAAACCACGAGAAGTTGACACATAGATTTAATACATTTGCTAACGCTCGTGTATTAAAAGGTCTCGAGTGGTTTACGGTCCCCGGACCACAACCCCATCAGTTTCTGTGGTAATCAACGGGTTTGAGGCCGGTAATCAATGGATTTAAGATGCGTAATCAATGGTTATAGGTTCTGACAGCTTAGAAACAATGGGTAGTGGTTTATTGTGGCTCCATACATGTTCAGTGGGGGTTTCGTAATTGATAAACCTTGTTATGCAATGCCTTCATTCAATCTTTCCCCTCCGTGGCTTTTCTGCCTGCCCCATTGTAAGTCCCTCGTCCTGCCCCCATCCCTTGATCACTGACCACGGCGGTGTGACGTACCTGAACCTGGTGGTCGTCGTTGCAGATCTGCACGGCGTCGGCGCACGTCTCCAGGGCGGCGAGCATGGCGTTAGCAGCGGCGAGCTGCACGCGGGTCCGCACCTCGCCGTGCTCCAGGCTGAGCAGCTCATTGACACACACAGACACGTTGGCGTTCTCCGTGAAGCGCTGGAGGAAGAGAGAGAAACAAATAGTCAGATATGCACTATATTAACTGGTTAGGATACTAGTAGCCGTATTTTCCGAATGCAAGGTATTGCATAGACGATTCCGATGAGGTTTTGTATGGAAGCTTCGTATTATGTGGATACTGAAAATGCGGTACATTGAAACAGACACTAGAGTATAGCAGGCAGGGGGGGGGGTATATTAACCAAGCGCAATAGATGACTATAGGGAAAATCCACCGAAGAGCGCTGCACAAAAGGAAAACCTGGTCAGTAGCCGAGGAATAAAGAATGTGTAAGGATAGGTGTTGTAGGTATGGTGGAGAAAGAGAGAAGGACGAGCGCGGGCTGTGGGCGGAAGTAGTTGGGTATGTTGGAATTGGTGGCTAGGTAAAGAATGTGGTATGGTTTTAAGGTTTCCAATAGATGGGGCAATGATCGCCCTTGAGGCGTGGGCGGAAGTAGTCGGGTATGTTGGAATTAGTGAGTAGGTAAAGAATGTGGTATGGTTTTCAAGTTTCCAATAGGTGGGGCAATGACCACCCGTGACCAATATAGGCCATGGACATCCAATTGAGGTCGGGAGAGGGATGTATGTACAGTCAAGAGATGGCGATTGGATTATATAAGAGAAAGAGGTAAAAAGTACAAACGCAGGGCAACGGATAACGATAGGAAAGATGAAGTTCTGAATAGGGAGAAATCTCTGGTCAAGAGTTGAGCAAAGTAATACATGCAGTCCAGTTAACGAGATAAGGAGAATATAGATTGTAAACTATATCGGAAGCACGAATGTATACAGGAGTGAAGAGATGATAGTAGGGACGTTGCAGTTCTCCAAGAGGGAGACAAGGGAGGGGATATAAACAGATGTTGGCTGAAGGATCAAATACAAGGATATGACAAAGTGGATAAAAATAAATGGACAATTTTGAGTTGAATATGTGAGGCTGGGGGACTTGCAAGAAAGGTTTAGAAGAATGATGCTATACCGAGGAAGGGGTTTGAATCTTGGGGCTAGTGTAATGATGACGGGAGAATAACGGGGTATCATAAAGATGTCTTAAAAGAAAAAAGTACAAAGCATGAGCTTTACATTTCCAAAACGGGTGTCTGCCGTTTCAATAATTTCACATCGGCTTCCTATGGAATTCCCCTCAGTGAGAATTCCTTGTAAGTTTTCTCTTGAATTTTCCCCGTGGCAGAATTTCAATGTTAGGGAATATTTTGTCCAGAAATGATTGTCGTCAAACATCATGTCCTACATATATAACTTTTCCTACTGGTAATTATTACTTTACCAGGATGGACTGCGACGTCCATGGTGGTGGGACAAAAAAGGTGGGAATATAAGGTGAAGGGGTGTCGTACCGTAGCCCGGACTACCACAGGCACGTGACGTGGAAGCTGAGCCAAATGCGACGTCGCGATTTGTCTGCACAGCGACAATAATCCACTTAATTAACGGGCCGTATCTAATTAGGGTGTGAGGAAGATGTGTATGACAACAACTATAGTAACCATGGCGACCGATAGAAGCTACATGCTTCTCTACTTACAAAGATAATCCATTACGGTCTGTTTTTTCAGGGATTGAAGTCCGTGGTTATATATATAAATATATATATATATATATATATATATATATATATATATATATATATATATATATATATATATATATATATATATATAAACATATATGTGACAACTGGAAGTGACAGTAACGTGGTACAAACCGCCGGTGATCGTTAATTTGCCTTAAGGTGATGGTATACATAACACTCGGAGATCATTTGAACTCCACACGAGGACACCACTGGCATTTTTGTGTGGATATCCTGGATACGACAAGGCAACCTGCGCATGTTTACAATCGGTACTAATTCTTTAGACATACCTTAAACGGTGGTTTAACGGGTACTCATATATATTTTCAATTAAGTTCTATTATTGTAATTATTTCAAGATATATATTAATAAGAAAACCGTATACCTGTTTTTGAATTATTACTTTACCTCACCCCTGTCCCTGGAGATTTAAAGCTTGGTCTTACGACCTCGTATTAAATTTCTAGGGACAGAGGTTCGGTAATGTAATAATTCTCTCACAGCAATAGAGTTTCTCATAGTACTGGATGAGTTGTAGTTGGTTGACAGATATTGGGTTCTGGACGGATTGATGCGATTAGGTGTACTTCTACCACGCGAAAACTACAGGCAATACTAACTCTATATCGCCTACTGGTGCCTTAGAAGCATTAATATTCTGCGTATCATCAAAGCAAAACAATGATTTGTAATATGCAACGATCAAATGGTACATAATCAAGGTAAGACATTGTACCTCATATTACATATTGAGACTGATACTCACCCTGTTAAATCCAGCTTGTAGTAAAGGTAAGAATGATGGTTCCTCCTTGTCTCCTGTCCTGTGTTTAGAGGGGAAATAAATGAAAGATGTATTATACTCTAAAACAGGAGAAGAAAAGGAACTCTGGCACAATATTAAATCACAACCATAGCCTATGTAGACACCTGGAAACCGTTAAGAAGGTCTAGTTAATTCGTCAGTGTTTACCAATACTTTCTTTGTTGGCAGCTTTCTAGTCATTCATGAATCGTGAAAACTTGTATCGGGGGACGTGGAAAGGGATACCTGACTGTTAGGTCATTGAAAAAACTGAAAGGACCACAAATAATCATGACTTCGATATTGCGTATCATGAGACGAAAATGAAACTGAAGTTCCAATAGACTTTTTAGTTCGATCTCATTACAATAATCTCCACCAAAATGATTCTGGGAGAATATTGACAAGTTATTCCAGTACCAAAATACGGGCTAACGGATATGGATACAAAGAATATTACCAGGTTTAGTACCAGACACCACTCCTATATTTGCTTTATGTGATCAGATTGGCCAGATTTGATCAATTCTTGAGTCATGAAAACTAAATAGTCCATGACACATCTCTTCTTAAAAGCGTTAGGCTAGGATGGGATTCATTCAGATTTCCTAGGATTCTAATTCTAATTTGTTGTTGACAGCTTAAAGAACTTAAAGTATTCAACTCAGTGATAACTTTTGGCTTTAATGTTAAGTGATATTGCAGGGTTTCTTCGAGCACTGGACCCCGCGAGCTCCATGAGAGAGCGCCACTGACTCTAATACCGAATGCTTACAATTACCATAATTATAGTCCCGTGTCAGCTACCAGACTAACTGATTTGAAGTATATAGTAGGGCATTTACGAGAATATATTGATTATACTCAGAACGGTCGGAAAAACTGAGAACCAAGTAAACGTTTTATGTGCTGGTTTTGGGGACTAATACATGTATGTGTAAAAGTACACTCGGGGTTCCCTTTCATTACCATTGATCCCAGGTTCTCAGAAAACACAGAATGGTTACACTGAAGGATCAGACAAGGGTTCTACTAGTGAGGCAGTGTGTAGGTAGGGGGTGGATCCGGTGACTGGTCGAAAGGTTACAATAATAGTTAAAGACATGAAGACAGACACAAAAAATACACTACACTATCCAAAGCGGCCAGTGCCAGGACGTAAGCTGAGTAGAACTGTACATTAACTCTCTAGAGTCATGCCAGAGTCCTGTCTAGCAACCCCCAGACTTCTGTGACGTCAGAGCGTCTTTGTGACGTCAATAAGTGGGTCATTGACCCTATCACCACCGTTGCCCTTATCTTATCGCAGACAAAACGGAGTGGTTTTGGCCTGGGGCCTGGACACCGTCTTATGGTCAACAAGCGGCGTTATCAAGCATGGTCGGCAGCCGGCATGCTGTTAGACGGATGCCCCCTGCCCCCTTTATCTTACGGCGGCAATGTTCCCGCTGGAGGCAGCATAACAAGGTCGGAATGTCGTCTGCTCTGCAAATCTCATGGAAACACGTGTTACCTAGAGATCTAACGAGAGGTGATCAGAGAGCTTTGTGAGGTGGCAGTTCCGAAGTTCCGCGAATTCTTAGCAACATGGAATTTGTTCAACGTGCTGTGACTCAGAATGTTGTTACCCCATCTCTCACACACGCATCCCTGGTGAGGTGCTGAATTCGTCTGGACTATGAATCCTTTGCGATTATAAAAGATATGAAAGCTAAATGATTATAGATGTAGAAACTAGAGGTAGATTCATGTATTCGCGAATACAATCTAGGGTGAAAATGGGATACCAAACAAACTGGAGAGATTGTTGTTCCAATATAGCAACGGCTGTGAAAAGGGCACGTGAATGGAGGAGGTGGCCAGAGCACCCTTGACTGTGCACCTCCAACGCTAGACCCACCGATGAAAAACTACAATCTAGAAACCATTAATGCGAAAGATGATTCAGACAGGGGAGTGCGATATCAAACAGCTAGAACAGGGACCGGAAGTTGGGTGTCTTTAGGTCTGACAACGCGGCGGCAGTATACATAGGTATGTTTGACATGAACATATGAATACAATCCTTATTTTAAGTATCAAAAACAGCGAAGATAACTGTTTATCTCAGCTGCCTCTAAAGTTACTAGATTGATTGGTATTCTTTTAGTTTCCCATTGATTTAAAAACCGATGAACCAACATTTTCCAGTGTACTTACACTCGCTTTGCCACTTCCACTATCACCGTATGTTCACTACTCTTCGTCGCTCGTATAGATCTGAAATGAAAATAATACTTTTTGCTAGTGTTTTGATATCAGTTATTATATAAACCACATTTGATAGTAAGTTCAAATGCCAGATTAAGGCAGAATGAGTACCCTACTTATATGAAATTAAGTCATCAGTTGTGTATTATAGGCATTTGATTCAAGCCTTGGTCAAAAACATTTATTGTGCCACTTATCCTACATATCATCAATAGTGATGAAAAATGAGAATCCAAAGATCTGTTTGACATACAATATGGCATCCTCCTTACATTCTACCCATGGCCATATATTCAGTCAATCCTCCTGATATTATTGTAGTATATTGTAGTTTATTATACCATAATTGAATTAATCATTAACGGGTACATGAAATCATATATGTATGTATGTATGTATGTATGTATGTATGTATGTATGTATGTATGTATGTATATATATATATATATATATATATATATATATATATGTATATATGTATATATATGAAATAGTTCCTCAGATCCATATTCTGTTCGTGCAGTGGAGATAGAGCACCATAGCTGAGATCTAAGTGTACTATCATGTCCTCTTCAACTCACCTACACAAGGTCTCGGCATCAAAGTATTTGGAACTGCGGTTGTCAATGATAACAACATCAGGACGTTTCTCCAGGAAGGCCTCCAGGGCCGCCTCCGGGGATGCGGCAAGGTTACACTTGTACCCAACCTTGTCCGCCGCCCACCAGAACCCATCGCTTTGTCCTTCCTCTTTACCAAAAACCAGCAGCACCTACAAAGGAACAAGGGAATCCAGGATAAGAATAACATATTGTACGTGCTAGTGGGTGAATGCTAATGTGAATCGGCATAGATGTATCTAAGAGATGTCTAAAAAGATCCTAAAGGGAGTATGCAGCAGAAATAGTGTCAATGGGTTCAGAGGGGATAAAACAGCTTGGAGGAAAAGAATGCATCATGTATATTGGCAAAATAACACTATGAATAGTAGGAAAATGTTGTACAGAAGATAATGTAACTACAGTGCATACTCCTATTGGAGGTCATAAGGTTTTGAGGTTATGAACCAAGAAAGCTGTTAACAGACCAAAATGAGGTACATGTATGAATATGAGTTCAGATGATGGGTATTACATGTAGGAGGGTTGGGAGATGAGCGCCTCTACTCCCAGTTTCGTGTACATGGTGTTTGAATATGACGTTCATAAAGCGTTCAGTTTGAGCTAAAACTATGGTAGAAGTAGACATCCTCAAGTCTTTGATTATGGACACTATATAGAAATGAAACTACTTTGCAACATGTGGACTTCCCTAACGCCTGGCAAGCCCAGGAATCAAATCCTATATCCAAGCAAGGAGGGGGGATTAGGTGGAGGGATAGGCAGAGGAGACAGGGACTGAAGTAAGTCTATGGTAGAAGCACTGTGATTTAATGGTAAACTCGCATATTAAATGAATTTCTTGATTATCATAATTCATGAATATATCCTTAATGACCAATTAACCTGAATTATAGCACCAATGCCTTCAGATAAGACTATTTTCCGGGGGAGAAGATTGAGTTCAATCAATGAGACGCATAGAAAACACCTTGCAATCAATTAATTTCTATTTCTCCATTTCAATCAGTGACGTGGGCCTAAATTGATGGATTCTTTCTTCTTTTCCATTATAACTGCTAATTTTGCGTGTGTGGATAGACCAATCAAAACCGAAAAATAGCCAAGTTGTGACCACCAGGACGTATATAAAAGAGCCTTCAATTAAATCTATGCGTACATATACGCCCCTTTAGAGCGACAAGTCCAAAACCAAGCTATACGTGCAAAGGTCTTCAATCCACTCCACCTAGACGTATTGGCGTCACAATGGTTATGCCATACCATCAATTAACCTAGAACTTAGTGACGAACTATCATTTCCTTTCACTGGCAATGCCTGTTCTCATTTTCTAATGACATTTTAGAAAAGGATCATTGACCAATATATCTCAAGGTGTGATATATCTTGTTGTTAGGTTCCACGATCTGACACATCGGTACATGAAGTACGGTGGGTGTTAACATCTGTCAATGCCCTGAGGCAACGGGTAACTGTCAAATGCAGAGTACCTTAAGGCATCGTCCATAACTGCCGTTATCACGCAACCTAAACAACGTTTCTTCAGAATCTCTTGCCATAGTCATAGAAAATATGTTTGTCATTTATGAACTCATCGGGATATCTTATATCTAAAAATATTCTATCCCCATTGACATATTACTGAAATGCATTGTCAACCCCCCTCCCCCCTCCCCCCTGTCGCATCCTCATCTGGAAGGGGTTCGGCATGGAATGCCTGCCAACATGCAATGGTGTAGGCCAGTTCATCATGTGGCATGGGGCTTCTGGCTGTAGATTCACACCACATAATCCTACAAGCTGAAAACCAGACAATGGTCACTTCAGGTAAAAATAATGGCATCTCCACACACATGCGTACTGACTACGTCTCCATGGTGATAGACGCTCCTAGAGGTTGATGGCACATGGGACTAGTTCCTAGAATTAGTTCGGGCTCATTCCGCTCTTTAAGTCAGGGTCTAAAGACTTAACACATTGGGAAAGGTATTGATCTGGTCGGATGCTATTCTTTCCAATTCCGACCGAAGGTGTAACTCCGAGAACAGCAGAGTAATACCTCCCGTAAGGATTGCTCACAATATTTCCTTCATCAATCGATTCAGTTATGTGGAGAGTAATCTCGATGTTTTAGCGAATAGAAAGGTATTTTAGCCTTCAGTAGTTTAGGTCTGAATCAATGATTGGGTGGACATGACCAATCATTGATTCAGACCTAAGCTACTGAAGGCTGAAAGGCTAAACAAATAGGGAACACAACAGGAGTGAATTTTAAATACAGGAAATCACTTGCTATGGCAGTACACGTTATGTTATCCACAAGTCATCTGAAAGTGTAGTTATTTGTTTCCCTCTTTCGGGGTGTGCCCCAAGATGCCTGCAAACAAAACTGGCTACTGGGAACGAAAGGCCAATTTCGAAGAGACACCAACAACATTGGCCATCAAGAAGTGGGTCAATAAAAAACTCGACGAGTTCAAAGGAAAAATTGATGGAATCAAAATGGCGCTTGTGAATACTGCCAAGACTCACTAGCTGCCGTTTTGTCTACCAGACAGCGCTGACAGATGACCTGATCCTCTTAATGCTGGCAGCCACGGCCTACAGTGTCTACCATAGAGCCGCCTACTTGATGACAGAATTTCGGTTCAGGTCGGTACCATCATGAATTCTGTATGTGTTACATGCACATGTTAACGTCCAGTCCCATCAGTATTTTGTGGGGACCGGGAAAAGACCATGGGTTTCCTTCCTACTCAGGAATATTTGTGGGGGCTCCTTCGAATGTTTGATGACCTGCCTCGAGCCTCTTCAATTCGCCCCGAGCTGGATAACCACTTCCGGGAAGTCTTGGAAGACCCTGTAGAATACAATTGGGAACATGTTCGCCATTGGTCAGAAGAAACCTGCATCGCAGAGGGAGGGATTCAGGGGGAGAGTAGTAGTCAGTTTGTTAATTACGCATTGCAACCACATGCTGCGCCTAAGAGACGTTCCCCTACAGGCAATGGTTTTGCATGCACAGATGTTACTCACAATGACGACAGTAAACTGTGTTACATACTAGAGTACGGATGGCCCATAGGGCACACTGTGGCCACCCCTCCGTACTTCTGTATCTTCAAATCATCGTATGGCCAAGATAGCCTCAGGAAATATCAGTGAATTCACACATAAGGAGGTCCTCTTGGGAGCATTGGTAGGTCCTCTCAGGGGGCCCCCTTTTGCTAAGTGGTGCCAAAGGGGAACAAGGGGGTGTGCATGTTATACTTAATCTTTTCTCCCTAGGGAATTCGTGAACGGTGGGATACCAGAGGGCTTGTATCTTGGCGCCAGACGTTCCTACACCCTCCCCTTCATCAACGACTTCTTGGAGAGGGTAAAGATGTCCGGTAGGTGGTCCTTCACCTGGAGACATGTCTCTCCTGTCCTTCAGAACGAAAGACGGGAAATTTTTGGAGAAATCCCCACCCACTTCGAGTGCCATACATCATCAGTCGCGCGGCACAGGACGACTGCGACCGTGGTCTACATCCTCCAGCGGCAGGGTCCAGTCACTTGCAGGCAAGTTAATCCATCTCTCACACTGCATCAAGCATGCGAGGAAGTTAAGCATATGTATCTTGGCAGCTCTTCACAACATGGGCATTTTATTATTTCACCACAACCATGCAACATCAGAGATCGTGTCAGCCTCCTCCACCGAAGCTTACTGCCTAATGGTCAATAAAGGACTGTGCCTTCTAGAGAAAGATTTCCAGCATGACGCTCTTAATATAGCCCTTGCCGCGGCCCTCCTCGAGGCACTCACAAGCATTGGGGCCCTTGCAACCCTCTTCCTTGGGAAGAGGACCGCAGACAAGGTGAACTCTGGCAAACATGCGATAACTGCGTCACCTACTGTACCCGGCAAGTGTGGCTTGCAACTGCCGTACTGGATCTTCACTTCCTACCCCCCTGGGGGACTATATCGTACCTCGGGTAATTATCTATTCAAAATATCTGCGGACTAAGGTTCCGGCATGCTGTAAGACTTGCTTGCGGAGGCATGTGCCAGTGCTGTAGCCACGCTTACTGGTTGCCCTCCTGCAGGGCCCAAATTATCATCACAACTATATACAGTTCTCAATATGTGCGTTTTTCTGCTTCAATCCTGGTCCACAGACACTGCTCCACACTAGGTTGGTCCACTCCTTTGTTGCAGTGGTGGCCCCTGCGACAAGGCGCAACAGGCAACACCAGGCCGTGCAGTTCCTGAACTTCTGTTATGATCATTGTATCACACCCTGTCACATCTTACCACTAGAAGCCTGTCTCTATGCATAGCCTCTGGCCATTACTTTGTCTCCTGAAGCCATGCAAAATTTCATCTGGGCACGCACCTGGTTCCGTGACAATAGGGGCTCTATCACATTATTTGCCACCCCTCACCTCAATGATATCTTCAACGGGACTGCCCACCTCAGTCACCTCAGGTGTAAAGAAAACAAGCTGACTATAAATGCTAGTATAACCAAATACACGATTTTTTGTACCAACAGGAAAATCAAAGACGCCCCTGATCAGCAAATTATGATCAAGGATAAAGACTTAGACAGAGTATACAATATCAAATATTCGGGTATCACATTAGATCCGACTCTTTCTTTTAATGCACGCTAATAGCATTAACTTAGCTTCACATATATTATATATTCTTGCCAAATTGCGAATATATTTGAATACTAAAGAAACTCTAAATTTGAATAAGACCATGGTGATACCTTATATATATTATAGAGACATCCTAATATCTAAACCTTCTCCATCCAAACTAAAATAGCTACAAGCATTACAAAACCGTGCCTTGCGAATAGTCTTTAAGCCTACAAGGGATAAAACAATTATTGATCTACATAAAGAAGCTAAATTGCTCTTGTTTTAGGATCGAAGGGACAACCACCTGTTAAGCTACATATATAAACTAAAGGCTAACAGTGACTATCTAGATAATAGCATTAAAAGAACTAGAGCTTATGACAGCCCAATATATAAAACATCTAGGCCGAGGATTAAAAATAAAAGGCAAGTACTATGTATAGAGGGGCCGTTGCCTGGAACTCCCTGAACCCTGACACAAGAAAAATTAGATCGTATAACCAATTTAAATATAAAATAAAAGGACTTGCTCTGTCATCTCTACAGGACCTATAGGTCCCATACTGACGTGTTTCATTGCAATGATTATGTGATTATTTGTGGATATGGTTACTCCCTTCCTACTCTTGTCTTTTAGAAGATAATAGTATCAAAATACCATTTGGAAACTTATTTATTTCATGAATTGAATCTATTCACCTGACATCCCGTGTGTGTAGAAAAACTGAGAATGAACATGAACTTATTGTGTTTAACTCTCATATTAATGAAATAAGGCAGACAACTGTTTAAAAACTGTGATATTTAAAACTGCTGCATGAAAGACACTCCAGAAGAGGATCAAATGGTGTGATCACTAGTGTCCGGGAATCAACATAAGGACTAGTAGTGCTTACGCCTGCTAAACCATTAGTGACCTTTTGGTCACAGACTATTTACAAACTGAAAACCATCTATATTTATCTATATTACATTGAACCATGTATATACTCAATTGCACATATGTTAACTTGATGCTGTGAGGACGCTCAAACAGATTGTCCAAACCTATGTCTTCAGAGGATAAGCCTCAATAAAAAAAAAAGTTACACTCACGTGTCAACTGTTATAACAAATATTCCTTAACTTCCGTTGCGCCTCTGGTCTTATTTATGACCTAGACCTTACGTTTGACAACATTTTACGCAGTCTCCATTGTTATACGTGGCTCCACCATGTGGTGATAGGATTACAAGCCGGTGAGATCCTACGCACGCACCTCGGGCCACAGAATCGCTCACCTAAGCCACTCGCTTTGTCAGATGTCTCCAGTATATATGCCCTTATCCCAAATAGTCTCCATGGTAACAGCGAGCGGTGAGCTGCTACAAAATGGGCAGGTATCATTTTGTCAAATGGCAAAGGCATCAGCGACGCTTGTTTGGCTGCTCTCAGCTCTCCCTGTGTGCTGTTCGTTGTATTTACTCTGCCTGAATAACGTAGATCCTATGTTTGTAAAAGAAATTTAATCTTTTAAAGGTGTGTCTATTGACAAGAAAATCATATTAGTTTCCATCCATTTTACAAAAAGCAAAATAGACACATATGGACAAGCATACATATCAGCGACAACGGACAGTATGTTATTGAACACTCGTTCGCTGACTTGCTATTGGTTAGGCTTTGTACTACTGATTCCAATATAGTAAATATAATCTACACTATGTATAAGTCTTCATGGTATTTACGGTAATTAGGGTTATGTTCTGCCATCACTACACTATATCTGACGTGGTCTTGTCTTGGTATTACAGATTTATATGGCATTGCCTCATAACGCTGTCCTCGTGATCAAACATGAGTCGCTAGAGTAATAATAGTAGCAGAAATATTCAACATGCTTCTAACCTATGGCTTATATCTTATGGCGTATGCCTCTTTCCTCATAGCATAGGTGTTAAAGCCTCTTCAGTGATACAAACGATATTAAGGACCCGTACCTTGTGTTTAGAATATAAAGAACAGCCTGTGTTGTGGTAGGTAAGAGACTTGTGATGCTGGTGGTGATGAGGATGGTGTTAATGTTATGAGTGATGATAGTCAAGTTGTAGTGATATTGATACCGGTAATATTTATGGTATTGGTAGTAATATTGCAGATGCCATTAGGATTTTGACCTTTGCAGTTGTGGTTGTGATGGTATTAGCATCGATGGTCAATATGATAGTAGTGTAGTGGCATTTAATGTAATCCCAGTTGTAGTGGTGGTAGTGTCACTATGATAAATTTTTGAGGGGCGAATAATTCCGTTCCATGTAAAGATGTCTCCTTTAGCAGGGTGTGCTCTTAGGCAGGTTATCCCTTGAGAAGGATTCTTCTGGACTCGTGGTTAAAATATTGATGGTGGTATTGATGGGGGTGGCAATGAGCCTTGCAACAGTAATGTTACTGGTGGTGTGAATAGTGAGACACATGTTAGCAGTGACTAGGATGTCGAGAGCTTCCAATATTGAATGTGACGATGGTGTTGTTAGTGGTGGTGTAAATGCTGATAATTGTTGCAGCAGCGGTTTGAATATTGATAGTGTTGATATTAAAGGTGATATTAATGTTAATGTTATGAATTCTGGTACTGGTTCTGTAGTGGTTAAGATATTGAATGAAAGGATGGTAACATTAGTGGTGTGCATACTTGCCATAGTGATAGTTAAGGTATTGATGGAGTTCATATTAGAGGTGGTGGTAATATCAATGGTATGAATGGTGATACATGTTACAGTAGTGTTTAAGCTATTGATGGTTTTGATATCGAAGGTGATGAGAATGTTAATGATACAAAATTTGACATTTGTCAGAGCACTGACCAGTTTAGATGGTCCAAATATTGAATGTGATGAATGTGATGTTAGTAGTATTGTGAATGCTGATACTTGTTACAGTAGTCGTTAAGATATCAGTGGGGGTTTACATTGAAGGCGATGGTAGTAATGTTGGTGGTGATGTTAATGCTGATACCTGTTAGAGTAGTGGTTAAGATATCATTGGTGCTTATATTGAAGGTGGTGATGGTCATATTGGCTGTGATGTGAATGCTGATACTCGTAACAGTAGTGGTTAGCATGTTGACGTTAGAGGTGACGACTGTGGTCTTGTGCCAGCAATGGGAAGTAGCAGTCGAGCAGGCAGCACACGCATCTTGCTGCCGGCGCCTCGGGGAGGCGCCTGCCCGTTTCTCCTAACGGAGCTTAAGCAGAAAAGCCAGGTACAGATCCCTCCGTTATCGACAGATATCAAACCTCCCACTGTCGCCATGGCAACGAAAAACCTTCCCACCAATCAGGCAGGGCGCGTAATAGATGAATGGCGCCGAGGCATTAATAGACTAGTCCAAATGTGATTGGTCTAGAATTGGATTGGCTGGCCAGTGAGCAGTGGGGGATGTCGTCGCTGCGGGCCTGTCCCAGTCGGGCCGGGCCGATAGGTCTTGCCACCAGGGGGGATAACGGCGCCACCTTTGAGTGGGAGAGCCAATGATGAACTGATTCGCTGTGTCAAAATTGTCAGCGTGCCATTACAACACACTTAGACAAGTAAAGACGACCCAAAGCTTGTTATGGGGACACAAGCTGAGCTGCAGCGTCTTGTCTCAGGCTGACTTGCCGTATTTAAGGCTATATAACGGACCTAATAGAGTTTAAAACTAGACAGTGGTCCTGACCCATGCCAAATCTACTATAGAATATATACCCAAAAGTATAATGGGGATCTTTTAAACGAGGATTAACTAAAGATCTTTTTCTATGAAATAATCGAACTGATCAGATATGTTACCCCTATTTGGACGGTTGTCAATGGCACAGTAGTATACAGGGAGCAAATAAACATTGTAGCTATTCTGTCTGCAATTATGCACTGTCCCTCATATAGGATGGGCTATTATGTAAATTGGGTTCTCTCGTGTGAAGCTTTAGGTTGTTTAATCAGGGTAATGGTAGCAATTAAAATTTCAATCTATTAGATCTTATCCTCATCCAAAACAAAATTACCTCATCACACCAATACGTTAGTAAGATAACGAACGGTTATCACCCACACTAAACATCATGCCCTTCAAATAATTCTGGTGGAAATTAATATTACCACCACCTTAAGGACTCCTCAGTATGCACAGATTTACTGAGGTTCACACGTAATAGAGTGAGGACACCTAAATCTACTGCCAAGAAGAAGGCAATCACCAATAAGCTAGGGTGGTTGTTGGCTGCTGATGCACGCTTTAATTTTGTGCAATACCTATCCGAAATTGGATATTCAATTAGCGTGTATCGTAATTTACAGCAGCTGCGGATATAAGTGATTACGTTGGAATTTACGAGTGTCATTAAGTCGGTTTCTATGGAAAAATCAATTGTGTGAAGATTGTTTCGTGCTACCACGGGGCTTGGGTTGGTTGGTGGAGCACCACACGTAGCGTCAGTCATGCGTTACACAGCGTTAACTCTTTCTCTACGACATGTCCTCTCATGGCAGGGAATTCTCTAAAATACATGAGCTACCGTTCAGCGCGTCGAGTGGCGCAATGTAAAGTTAAGGCCGTCCTTCGATCGAACAATAGACAGTGTGGCCTCACGCCTGGGGGTAGCGTTGGGATACACCTCCACTATATTTAGCGTTGGGATAGAACGCAATCACACGTAGAGTGTGAATGGTGGGTGGGATTGCAAGGCTGTTGTGTTTGCAAGATATGACTGCTGGGACAAAATTAAGTGTTGTAGGATTGATTGTGGACTGTCTAGTTAATAATTGTTGCCTCAACAACACCCCCACCCCTCTCATATCACTACCGGGTATAACGCTGTATACTATATATTCATTTGGGATAGCCCCTTAATAAAACTAAATGACGGCGTATGAGAATAGGAGAATTCCATGCCATACATGGCATGATACAGAAAGACATTATGATGACAAAAATGAATTAATAAAAGAAATGAAAAAGTATAATTATCGTCAATGCCTAACTATCCTCATTGTAGAGCTTATTATCTTTGATATCAAGTCTGCAATCAGAATAGGAACCTATATACATATAGTACAGAAAGAAAGAACTGGATCAGGAATAATTTGTAAGCATCACTCGGTTATATGATTTGAGGATGTTTCTGCATTCATTATCTCACCCTTTCACAGATATTAGATAACCTCGCAATATCAGACTAATTGAAATTATTTATGCAAATCCCGTTATGAACACGAATCTCCATGAATCTAATAAAGAATTCACGAATTTCGTAGCATATATTCATCATCTATATATTGCCACTGTCAAGTTTATCACTATTCATGCAAACATTGATGTCAGACCCTGAATCATTAGAATATGAAAAATAGTATTGGTGCGCACACAATTGGTACGAGGTAGCCATTATCAGTCCAGAAGCTGCCATAAAAAAACGACAAACTGATTCTTCATCCTGTTGATGGCGCTATACCAACATTCGGTTTGGTAGATGGGGTCGGTACAGCAGAACGCTTTTGATGGTGTACCCTGCACTGTATGGAAAATAGGCTTAACTGCCGCCAAAGTAGAATAGAGTAACACCCTGAATCGTGACAGAAGGATCCATACCTGTCTAAATGAGATATTCTGGAAAGCATTAATCACAGAGTCCTATCCTATAGTTATTTGATGCATCGCAACCCGCAAGCCTCTGTCCATTTTGTTTTGTCCTTATTCAATATTGGACACCCCTTGAAACGTCAGGGAACATGCCCTCTTTCGATTTCCCTCTCACCTTTGTGCGACAAATAATCCTAAATATACTATTATATTCAAACTGACAATATAGCCAACGAACAGTGGTCCACATTTTACTAACCCCCCCAAGGAGATGATCCTGGATGTAGGCCTGATGTAAATCAGATTAGATTCAATCAAGCAGTGCACTAAGTGTGATAAGATAGTTCCTTCTAAATCATATCTGTAGAGCCACACGAGACATGAGGTTAACGACCATCTCATTAAGTGACCAACGCGCTATAGCGACCATTCACCTCTGGGACGTCCCTATGAACTGATCTTAGATACAACTGTGGAGAAAGTTCTGTATGTAGTATCTGGAGTTCGTTTCATGTCCCAATGACTAATGATCAGTCATTTATCCTACCCCTAATATAAAATCCCATAGGCTTAACATTGACTTTCCGTATGCGCCCGTATGTCGCATACGGATAACAAATCGCTCCTAGGAGCATACAAAAAATGGACCAATCAGAGATCAGCAGCTGAAAGTAGTTCCAAGCACCTTCAGAGCAGCAAGGAGAGCTCTGAAGGCGCTTGGAACTACTTTCAGCTGCTGATCTCTGATTGGTTCATTTTCTGTACGCTCCCAGGAGCGATATTTTATCCGTATGCGACATACGGGCGCATACGGAAAGTCAATGTTAAGCCTATGGGATTTTATATTAGGGGTAGGATAATATCAACCATGTATCTTGGGTATAAAGTATGATTTTTCTCTAGACCCTATTAAATGAGGACAATAAGAAAAGACTTTCTCTAAGGCCGTTTACATACATCACTGCTCCTACCCAGTAGGGGGGATTGTGTTATCGTTCTCCCAGGATACCTTTCTCCATATATACCTGGAAGAATACATCGTGTTTGAATGCATCGTCACAGATAGAGAGGGAGTGTCCAGTTTAGTGCCAGCAAATAATCATACAGGCTCTACTCTTTCATAATTCTATGCCACAACACTAGTGACGAACTCACGCGCCGAACCAGCACGCCGGTACGCACGGACATGGCAGTGCCAGTAACCAGCTCACGTCTGCGAACTGATTACCAGCATGTTTATATGAGCATGGTGTGCCAGCAACCAGCTCACGCCTGCAAATTGATTACCGGCATGTTTATATGGCTTATTGTAGAGGGCAGCAATTCGTCAAATGAAATACGTTACTACAGAGAATATCAGACATTTGAAGTCTGTGGTATTTTACGCTGTAGAATTAGTGAGGGTTATAACACAAGATGATGATTGGATGAACGAGGAACCACAGAAACACCAATGAGCTTTTGGTGCGTTACAAACTGTGCCACGCTGCTCTTATGGCGGCTGAGCTTTTTCGTCTTTGCACGTGCAAAGGTCATGAGGAAATTCAGAGGCGAAAGAGCATGAAACGAATACAGGTTACATGACTCAGAGAACCACTGCCCACTACACCACAGCGACACCTACCACAGAACTTTCCTTACAAATATGAATAAGGAATGTCTCTTCTCCCACTCAAACACACGGCAATATGAATTCTTATACGCCTCGCCCCATAACTGGTGTATTTACGGTAACCTACTCAATGTATTCCAACGGGAACTACAGATATAAAGATAGGCTCTTCCCCCACCTTCTCACATACCTCACTCCATAGATGCCATGCCTCTTCACCTCCCTAGACCATAGTACATGTATATTCACATTTTAGTTACGCCACCAGCACGCTTCCTAGTTCTGACCGTTGGTACAAGCCAATAGTCATATTCATCTAAGATCAGAATGAGAATAGAAGAATTGAGGAAACATGCAATAACAGTAACATGCAATATACCAATAGTCTATAATAGCCTAATAAGGTCTGCATATATTTTCCCCTTTGTCATTATCGGTACCATTAATAATATTTATATGCCTCATCGAGTTTCTTTTGCGTGAACAATAAGGCTGTCATCTCAACATTTATTTATAACCAGAGTAATATGTGTCAAGCATATATCTTCATATTTTCAGGCGGAACTGCTATTTTCATGTAAATTCTTAGCTTATGATATTTTGTTCGGAACAGAATCATCTAATTGTAATTTCTGAATTCTAAATATCAATCTATTTGGTAAAGATCGCGAGAATTGAGCGACAATTTCATCAAGAGATATCATTTCGTGATAATCAGAGACATTTACATCAGTTTAGATTTAGACGTATCAGCGCAACACACACAGAACTGTAATCGCAATGAACCAGGCACCACACCTCAGCCCCTATAGCCTCATCTGGCATACCTAACATTCCAGCGCCACCTGTTAACAAGATGAGGCCTGCCGGGAAAGCGTATCAGACGTAGATAAGAGGTGATAACCCGCACGGGGGGTCAGTAGTGGCTCTATCAGCCGCCTCAATGCCCCGATAAACGGTTATATTTACTGGCCGCTTACAAAGTGGTGGTGATGAAGAGAGCGATGTGTGCATACCTGATGGGCTTTGGCAATATTAATCACATGGTATATGTAAACGCAAGTAGATATGTTGAGACAAGAAAGTATGTGAAAATAATATTTCAACAAATTGTTCCTTTTCATTGTTTTAAAATGTGTCTATTGAGGTGGTCTCAACGAATTGTTTTATCATGTCCGTCAATGTTGTTTTATGCTTTAATAACCCGATAGGAGGCAATCTATACAATTCTTAAAATTCATTCATTAGCATGCTTTGTAAGATGCTTATATGATATAAAAAATAAAGCAATACGACACCTAGTATTTTCTTTATTGAACTGCAAGGGGAATTTAATAAGAACCACAATGAAAAAAGAATTAAACTTTGATACTTGAGCTGTCATAAAAAATACCTACGAATCGGTCTTTTTTTATTGGTGTCAAAATGGCAGTTTCGCCTTAGTTTATTACCCCAGATCGGACCAGCCCCAAGAAATACCTGGTTCCAATGTTCTAATAAGGAGGTTTATGGCCAATAATCTATCACAGGTGTTTGTGTAGACGGCTTCTATTCAGTCCCTGTCTCCTATGCCTACCCCTCCACCTTCCCCATACATCCTTTCAGGTGATCCTTAGGCCTGTCGGGCGTTAGGGAAGTCCATATATTTCGAGGCCGATCAAGTTACTATTTGATTCACATTTTGTTCCAAATATAGGGACGAATTTAATATTTATCAATAATATATCCAATGTCCTTGCCTATCCTTCATCACCCTTTAAGAGTAAAGTGTTTTTGTTTGTTTGCTTTGGTTTACTTCTTTTATTATTTCTTGTTTGTTTTCGCCCCTGTCCAATGTTTATCTGAGGTTTGACATCTGCAGGTTCCGCATTCAGTGACATCCTGTGTTGGACCTCGCCAGGACTGTGGTCTACTGACAGAGGATCAAACCTTTTATCTCAACTACCATCACTCAGAGATCAACGTGTGCTTCTCAATACCTGGAAAAACAGACTTCTGTGAGACAATGCCATGTGTTAATCCCTTGCCTAATCGACCACCATAAGGTTAACCTCATATACAAACACAGTGGGGGCCTAGAAGGCATGGTCTGGATAAGCGCGGTCAGACAATCCAGAGATCTATTGATTGTAGAATGACACTAATAAGGAGTAACCTATCTGACTATAAGGACAATGAACCAAAGCTGTAGTTTAATGGATTTCTGTATGAACCGTGAATTATCATCTCGTTTTGTACCTTGTACAACATGGCCAGGTCGTTCTCTATAATTACACAACCAGTATAATCATATCAATACATGTACAGCCTTATCCTTCATAACTCTAAAGATACCATTTTATATACCCAGAATAATGAGTGTTTGGCGTGTCATTGAATCTATTGTTAACAAGTTGTACAGACCATAATAGTCTCTAAAATTGGTAACCATGAAGCACTATTGTGGCAGAATGACGACGGTAGATGTAGTTACTCAATAGTGTAGAGCTACATGTACAACACTCTCTTTCACACTACATGTGTATGCATCGCCGAGCTAAAATGGGCGTTGAATTGATTGTGTTTGTAATAATTCACAGGCATTGAACTACGGACGTCTAAACACTCTCACACACACACACACACTCTCACACACACACACACCTATACACCCACCCACACCCACACACACACCCACACACCCACCCACCCACCCACCCACACACACACACACACACACACACACACACACACACACACACACACACACACACACACACACACATTTTCATCACATTGTCATCCTCTATACCAAACACAAGACTAGTAAAATGGAGCACTAACATGGTGCTCTGCACGGAAGAACTGTTAACTTAACAGAGTGTGGAATAAAGCATTATTAAAAAAAGAAATTAATATATATATACGGACTGTTTGTTTGATCTAAATTCGCAACATTGACTTAATACTCGGCGTGATTTTCAGACCTTTGTCTTTCATATATGGAAACGGCACTGAGCATGTTACATACAGTAAGTCAAAATTCCATCCTGCAGGGTGCCAAGGTCGCACCCTGCCCCTGAATAACGTTCAACTTAACCTTCAGCATAACTGGACATTGACCAAGGTCAAAATATAGGTCTGCTTATATCATAGTTGACACAGTATGATTTCTGTCTAATAACCAAGGCTCTGTATATCAAGAGCAGGTATAGTTGCATCATGGAGAAGGCAAAGGAGTAATCTCAACGATTCCTGAGGATTGTGGTGGTTTTAAGTTATCCTGTCGTCATATTTTCAAAGCAAGGCCGAATCTGAATAGCAGTCAAATATAAACTAGCAGCATTCAATAATGTGCCACACAATCTTCAGAGCACACATTCGCCGCAAAAACAGATTCATTCTGCTAAAAATATATTCTGAGGACTCAATTTAACAAATTGTCAAAGGTCTGTTCTGGATGTTTTTGTGTGAGCTATCCCTGATAGAAGGGCGTCACTGGGTATATCTGTAACCTTGAAACTTTAGATGATAAGTATAGGCTCTTCTGAAATGCTTATTCTTTTCTGCGAATTTGTTTTCGCAGTCGGCATTGTTTGAAAAAAAAAATTGATAGTGCTTTGTTTATTCATGCAATGTGCTGCGGCTTGTCCAATTAGTGTGCTGTTGCCAAAACCGAGGCTGGTTATTTTTAAGCCGTTTGACTCGGCCTCAGACCACTGCAATAATCTCTAATGACATTGGATAGTGCAACTGTATTACCAGACCGATTGAATCTCAAAACAGACGAACACAACCTCTAAATCGAAAATTGTTACAATTCTTTTAGAATCCGAAAAAACTTCTATCTAGATCTCGTTACAAGCTTGGGCCAAGGATCTTGGGCCAAGCCTGTCCCGTGTATTTTGACAACCACGCGAGTCACAAATAATGCAGTTTTTTCTAATCAACTGCTTATTATACGTGTCAAATACAAACAAACATCCCTACCCATGAAAATGTAGAAAAAGAAACAATTCATCTGTTACCATGGTGGTGTATTTAAAACAGGATATTAGGCTCTTTAGCTTAATAGGTTCTGGGAATTTGTATTATGGTCTCAAAGTCAATAGGCCTTGTCTTACAAATACCATTTTGTACTGAGATAACCGTATAGACGAAAATAAATATTCGTGGCTTGTATCTTTCATCGATGGGTCTCCTCATTTTTAGCCACCGAATTGCAAGGACTACGCCCATTTTTGTTAATCTGCACTAGCTGAACAAGAATACGAATTCCAATCTTCTGACTAATCCCATCATCTCCCTTTTACTTAATACAAACTGACCTATAGTAACATAAACAGATCCCACGTTCTAGTGAATAGAACAAGGATATGACACAAGTAGTCCGAGACAAAGGATGCGTAGGGATCGTGGCAGGTCAGCCAACTTTCATTCAGAGTACCCCTTGTTCATATACTCTTCCGATCTTCTTTAGCATTTGTGTCTTTATTCCACAAATTTGAGGTTATTTATGGATTCTAAACCTGAGTCCATGGCCTCTTTCATTCTGCACTGAATATAATTGGAAACTTCATATATGAATAGTTGTAAATGTTTTGATATCTTATGGAAGAATTCATCCCCATACCCATACACACTATGCACGGACCTAGCATATCTGCTTACTGGGAACTGACTTGTTATCAAGAGTGTACACAGCAGACTAAAATTATATTGCCTTGGCCCAGAGTGTGAGTAGATTTTCTGGGGTTCAGGTAGAAAATAACAGACATATCTTGAGTCTGTATGCTCTCTGCCTGCTTCTACAGCAGACCTGAATGAGACGATCAATCAGGTTTGTATAAAATTCATTCTGGATTAAAACACCATTATTGACCGCTATGACTGTCTGGAGTACAGTCCTGAAGGCGAAGTACAAGGGTAACAGGCAGGAGTATAGGGCACATAGGCAGCCTGTCATTGGCACGATCATTGGCCCCGACGTTGAACATGTTGCATCCCCTATGGTATGTCTCTGGATCATCTGTACTTGGAATTCAAGGAAGTTATCCCCCGACTGGTGGCACTATTATATACTAAGATTTCCCTGGAAATTACCGTAAAGCACGGAGCAGATGGCTGGGCAAACAGGGGTAGGCTATGTGCTTTCTAGGTAGAGTACATGCGAGGGAACATAATAATAGGTATCTAAAATGGTAGACATGAGAATAGCATTTTGTTAAAATGATAACCGTGAACTTTGGTTGAGGGTCTAGTGTCTCAGCGTCAGTGCAGAGTCCAATGAAGGTCTTGAAATTATAGCATTCCTAATGCTTTTAAAGGCATTTCTGGGTGTTAATTTAATAAATTTAGCAATCTAGATTGAGATCCACAGACGTCACCCCAACAAAAAGATTTACAGGTGCCCCGATGTTTGGCTCTAAATTGATAATGAATTGAAAATCACGGAGGTCGGCTCCTTAATAGTGATACCATTTCATGGGTCACCCTCTAGTATATATTCAGGAAAGCAAGGTAGGCTCTGTATCATATAACAGGTATCCAATAGACTAGAGCATAAACAAAGCACAATAAGGGAAAGGTGTAGAACTGGCGAGGCTGAGGCAAGGGGGGAAATACAGAAGAGATGTGGGCCATAATCACAGAAAAGGGGAACGAGGTGTAGGTAGGGTAAAGCGACGAACCCGTATGGCAGACAGGTGAAGAACTCTTAAGGCAGCATGGCACAGTTGGAGGGCATACAGCTCAGAGCCCTGGTCATCGCGCCTCGTGAGATGGCACGACCAGTAGGGAAGGCGGCCTCCGATATATTCTATGCATTGACAATTCGGAGCCAAACTAGAGGGGCCTGCCACGTGTTCAGCGTTGGAGCTGGTGGCAGCACTCATGCCAAAAGAGCTATGTGACATATAGGGCGAGTACATGACCTTCATCTTCGGAGATTTTATGCTTCAATAGCTGATCAGAATCATGATGATACAATCATAAACCCGTAGATGATAGTAGGGCTATCACAGTATATATAATAGCCCTAAGGAAGACACTAGAAGTGACGAAACGTTGTTTTTTTCGTTTACAGTAACCTAATTAAAGCCTACCCAAAACCATAGGGTTGTTATTTTGTGTTCAACTCTCGAAAACAGAAGAATTCACCTCTTGTACATAAGCGTAGCGCGTCGGCACCACTCAAAACGGTGACCAATTATGATATGCACCATTCAGAAAACAAATAATTTTCTTTCACTAGCATGATGGTATTGATTCACATTGTTATGTGCCTGGAAAAAAATATTAAAGCCTAGAAAAGGCCTGGAATTTTATTGAGTCATCTATGTATGAACCCGGTCTTATCATCGCATGTATATAAATTTCGGAAAAATTTGAAGCCAAGATAATGATACTTCCTAAGTATTTTACTTCGTATATACATATTTGTATTTATAAGATACTGAGCTCACAGATACATGAGCACAGAGACTGGCAATAAAGACCAGTAAATAGCTAAAGAGAGACAGGCTGCAAGTTCATATTTTGATTATTTCCCATTAGTTACATAGTTGCCGCACAGTGAGGCATGGCTGTCCGCATGCAATACACTGAGTGGAGAGGGCTCGCCTCGTTTTCGATTGACCTACTTATGCGGCTATTACAAGATGGCGCTAGTGTGCAAGTCCTGAATGATGAGTAGATGTTGCTGGCTGAGGTGCTGGGGTAAGAAATCAGCGAGTGGCAGATACAGCATCAAATCGGACTAGCATATCCAACCTTTGTTAGGATACATCATAATACATCTCGTGAGATTAATTAGACACGGGTATTGTGAAAGCATGAATACCAGTGGGAGGAAGCGGGCGACACCTGGTTGGCTGTAGGCAGCAATAGACGTAGGTAGAGTCACATGTAGGGGACGGGTACGGCTAATACTGTATTACGTTTAAAGTAAACCAAGGTTCGGAACACTCAGATTAATGATTACCTCATGTCCTGACAACTCAATCCTAGAACTTAATGGACGATGCGCAGCATATCCGAGAAGACCATTTATACGTTATTCAGCCATGGTATACGACCTTTAAAGGTAGTGACAGTTCTAATGTAGCCACGTAAGGTATACGTGCAGGAGTGATAAGTGTCAGCTTAGACTACATGCAGGAATAAGAACTTGAGCATGGACTATCAAGAAGCAGTCCATTTACGCATTTCAGTCAGAAATTCTTTTTTTTTTAAATACCATAGTGAGCGTGTTGGTACGGCATGGTTTTTGAGCAGGTAAAGAAGGAAAACAAGGGGTAGATTGGGAAGCAGGTTTGGGAAGGTCAATGAGCCGGTCAAGGAGCAGGTCAATGAGTAAGTCAAGGAGCAGTTCAATGGGCAGGTAGGTCATCGAGACCGTCAAAGAGCAGGTCAAGGAGGGAACAGATGATGAAGGAGATCAGGAAGATCAACGAATAGATAAATGAGGTGAAAGAGGAGGTCAAGGACAACGTCAATGAACAGGTCAATAAGCAGGTCAATGAGAAAGCCAAGGAAGTTAGGATAAAGGAGACAGTTTTTGAGGACATCCAAAAGACGGTTAGAAACCAGATTAAGTAAGTGAGGGCGCATTCCATGGAAAAGTCAATGAGCAGGTATGAGAGCAGGTGTGTGACGATTCAAGGAAGAATTCAATAATCAGCTCAGAGAATAGGAGCAATCATGGAATATAGATTTTCAGTAGATTTTGAAACAGGTTAGGGAGAAAATTGTAGATTTGGTGAGAAAGCGGTCAAGTACTTAGACAAGTTCCATTCAACTCGTTTCTTGCTCAGGTTAAACGAAATCTCTGCAAGCGACTCTTGTTTCACCTGGGTCAATCGCATCTCTCTTGCTGCATATCCCCTAGGATGATCACTGGTTGGCGGCCGGCGACGCGCCACAAACATGTGTTAACACACACTAAGTGGTCCGACCTTTGTTCGTGCCAGTCTGCCACCTCTTGACTCTGTCCTTGGTCGGTGGCACCTGGACTCCGCCCACACACCGTTGACATGTGAGACAAGGCGTTGACCTGTCACACATTGTTTCCATGGCTGTAATTGCCGGGCTGGAGAAATCCACTCTCGAGTGAAAATCAATAACCTGTTCTGATACAGCACTAGGGAGCACGGCGCCTGGGTTCGTGGTAAATACTAGTAGTGGTTCCTGATCACGATCCTTTCCTTAATGAGTGCATTTGTAAGAGGTGGAGGGGTGTCGTAGGGGACGTGTTGTTGCTGGCAAATGCAGTGTGGTGGAAAAAACCATATTCAGAGAAGTATGACATCATTGAGGGTACAGTACAGTAGAACTCCTCTAAGAAGACCCCCTTTTAAAGGAATCATCAAACAACTGGAGTGATTTTCTCGGAATTCATCACATAAGTATGATATTATCGAGGTTTTGTTGAAGGAGGTACAGTAGAGCATCGGTAGCAGGATCCCAAATTAAAGTAACCACCCCACAACTGAAGTAATATGCTCAGAAATTACTGAGCGTCTGGTAGGGAATGTACCGTAGAGTACCTTCATGGGGCACCCGGTAAAGAGGACCACCAAGCAACTCGTATCAATTTGATCGGAAATAATTCCGCTTTTCATCGTGTTTGATATTATTGAGGGGTCGGTGGAGGAAGCACAGAAGTCAGGGGCATCCAATTAAAGGGAACACCCTGCAGATCGGACTAATCTAATTTCCTTAGAGAGGGTTTTCTTGGGGTGGTATTGTGATGAAGGCGTTGGTGTGAGATGTGGTGCAGAATTAAATGTATTCACAGCACTGTTTTGTTTTTGAGAGTGTTGCAAGGAAAGTGTAGTCGAACCCCAGGAACGGGCACTCCGTTAAGGGGAAGACCCGCCAACTTCAACTAATTCACTCCTCTCATTCAAGTATATCGTACTCTGGCTGGGCACCTAGCTAATCGACCACTTTGGCAGAGAACAGAGGGTGCCCCAGTTAACGTGGTTCTACTGTACAGTCTGGTAGGATTGGTAGATGACTTCATATAGCTAAGATATAATAGTTAGGTCTATTGAGTGAGATTCGCTCACCATATCCCATTGGGAGATGTTGATGGACGGGTATAATTGGAGATATGTGACTGGAATGGTGTGAGGTATGATGAGAAAGTTTGGTCGTCCAAGATTTCAATAGGGAGAAATTATGAGATGTGAATGAGAGACACTAGAGCATCACATCTAACCCTCAGTGAAGGTGTCATTAGTTTTTTCAAACAGGGTTGTGGTTTTGGAGTTTGGTTCATATTGTTTATTTATCTATGTATCCCAATACACTATCAGTGAATTACCAAAGGCTCAAAGATTCCAGAAGGTAGGACCAAAATCAGCTCTCTGGAAGCAGAGAGCAAAGAGGGATGCAAAGAAGGGATAAAGACATACCATAATCGATATTTATTCAAACTCCTATGGCTTATTCCCTGGGCCATACGTTCGGTTGATATAGATGATGTAATACCTATAATACCAAGTCTAGTTTGAATCTATGAATTGATGATAATGGAGTAGAGCAATGAAACAAATATGTCTTCAACAATCACGGTACGAGTATATCCTCATGCTGCCTGTGAATGATGAGATGTGATTTTGGGTGTGTGAACGGCAGTAATAGATGGAATCATTGGAACAGCAATACCACATCAACGATGATAAAAATCAATAAGAATGTCCGTTTCGCTTACCGACATCGGGTGCTGCTGGATACGCATGGGGCCAAGGGTGACATCGTTGCTCGTACTCTGTAAACAAACGTAAATACCTATTTTTACTATTTGCTCTAGATCACAATAATTATTATACCTATGCATCAAGTCAGTGTTAATAAAAAACCGCTGCTGGGGGTGTACTGATTCTGCGCAAATTGTGAAGTACGCCATGTACCTTCGTACTCAGATACATATTGCGTGCCTTAACCCCTACTACTTTGACCTCCCCATGGCATGCCTTGGACAAATAAAGCATTCGGATTGTCTGGACAGAAAATATTGCTATAATGGTCTGCCATTCAGGCTGTAAATCGATGACTTTGTAAGGCCACTCAAAAAAAAAAAATTGTTTCTCATCACCAAGCCATGAAAAATATGACGAGGGCGCTTTTTTTTTTTTTTTTTTTTTTTTTTTTTTTTTGCTGGGTCGTGGGCCTTCCGACAAGGCTACGACAAAATCGAACATGTTCGATTTTTCCTACAACTGGACCTTTGTCGTGGAGTGTCATAGCATGTCAGGAGCATGTGGGGTGTCCCAGGAGCGGGGTATTACTCTAAAGGGGGGGGTCCACCAACCACGACAAGGCTACAACAAGTGCCAACATGAAAGTTCCAATCGCAGCCTTGTCGCAGCCTTGTCGTGAGAAGAGCAGGGTCGGGACAGCGGTGTCGTGGCATGTCGTAGACGTTGCTGGTTGCTATAAAAAAGGCGCCCGACACACTACAACAGTGATATCGAGGAATCCACAACACTCCACGACAAAGGTCTAGTCGTAGCAAAAATCGAACATGTTCAATATTGTCGTAGCCTTGTCGGAAGGCCCCCGACAAGCTTCATGTCACAGCCTGTCATGGCCTTGTTGTAGCCTCTTGTCGGGAACTGGGGTCCACCAACCACGACAAGGCTATGACAAGGCTTCCAATCGTAGAGCTGTTGTGGACCTTGTCGGAAAGCCATTGTCGTAGTCTTGTCATGGTTGGTTGATGCCCCCCTTAATTGGTTACATGAAACCACTTTATGCATCACTTTTGCCAACCATATAACCACATTAAATGCATTCCTTACATCAGGAGCTTTAATTTGATACCAAATACTCATATTTTTCATGATTTCTATCAAATTGTCATCTTATCTATTAAAAAAAAAAAAAAAAAAATCTTCTAAAAAACGTTTTAGCTGACGCGCGCGGTGATGAGAAACAAGTTTTTTTTTTTAAGTGGCCTAAATAGATTTTTTTAAATCGTGATTTTCAGTTACATGATAAGGAAACGTAGTTACTGAGCCTATGGCGTCCGGACGTAGTGTACGGGATGACTGACCTCGAACACCAATCGCTACATGCTCAGTAACTACGTTTCCTCATATTGCTATAACAAATACACATGTGTAGAACATTAAATAGCATTTCAACGATATGATCCTGAGATAATTAACAAATGTTCAGGATATGAATAAAAATCTATTGTCCACAATCTTCCTTTGATAACATAGCTGCCACATCATGTTAAGTGCTATTCACTGCATAGATATCAAGAATATATTGATATTTATCGTTTGGATTTGGGTTCTTATTAGATTAATCTGGGAATAGGCACCTGCAAAGTGCCTGCGTATGACAGCTAATAAATCAGAAAATCTAATCATCAATTGAATCAATTTATCAATAGAAGATACGGAGTATAGTGTATCACACAAGGAGAGTAGCATGTTCCTGATATCATATAAATCTTTCAAATATCCGAAAGGAATTTTAATGTTCTTATTGACAAAATGGAAAACGAATCCGTCGTAGTTTATGAAATTCATCGTGAAGCCTAGTGGCATACTTTATGCATATAAATACATATAGTTTTAAGACATAAGGTACAGGGATTCAGTTTGTTAATAGTATGGGAAATACTTTCCTTGATCAATGAACATTTATCTAAAAATAATGCGCATTTATAAGCACATACTTGATCATCGGCAGACAGCACGAGATGCGGAAATAATTTGTCAACGGTGTTTTTACTTGACTTCAAATAAATATAGGGCGTTAAGTGCTGCCCTAGATATGTTAGTATGACCGCCGAATCCCGTCCCAAGTGATCCACGGTAGTCGACAGTACCAAGGAGTATTTTCTCTCACGTATTTAGTGGATATACTGAAAGTTCTTCATGACAGATCTTTATCCCTGGTGTTTTAGTACATGCAGCAAGTTGGTTACCCAAAGAGTCACTTGATTATGGCTCTTATTCCTCCTTCACGAAGTACCCAAGGAAGCTCAAAATAGCCTAGGCAATAAATCAGGATATCTCAAGCCTGTATCTAATTTTCTGTCAGCCCGGCGCCTTATCTGCTTATCATAATATCAACGTGGTGCATTTCACACACTTTAAGGAAAGTCCTTTGATAAGCAGTGAATTGAAATAAAGCATAAGAAGGGGAGGTTACTCCTATATGAAATCTCTTTACCAATACATGTAAGTGTAACGGCGAGGGACTACTTTACATTATGCAATCAAATTTCCTGATTTCCTGAGCACTATTTTTAAAAATACTTTTTTTCCTTAAACTTCCCTTTTGATTCTGATATATGCGACTTGTATCGCTATTTTGCCCAAATGGTGAAGGAACCGGTTAAATTAATTTTGAATAATTAGTATAACAGGAGACCAGCAGGTGAACATTATTATACTGATGGTAGGTATGGATATTTCTAGAATGAATTCCGAAACGCTGCTTGCTTTCGAATAATTTTCCGAAGAAATGGAATGTTTGAATCCTCGTCTCAACGAAAAATATATTCAAAAATATATATTTCTAGACTGAACTAAGTACATATCCGTACCATTTCACTTGCTGCGAACCCCTGGCTTTTGATTCAGATACATATTGCCTGTAAAGTTTCTTTACGCAAGGAATGTTAATAATCAAAGGCTTGAACAAGTCTAGGTAGGTTTGTCTGATATGGAGTGCACCCAAAGTAACTACCAGCCTTATCTTCGTGTTGGCTCAAGTTGATGATAATCATTTCTTTTTTTAACCATGTTCCGACCATGTTATTGTTGAATCAATCTTTATTTACAAAGGGCCTTGGGTTTAATAGCAAGTATATATTCTGCTGAAAGGCTATAAGCCATATCAGTGATATTGGTGTATTTAGAGATCAAGATAATACCATCCTAGATGTCTCAGTGTAGGTTGGATCATAATTATTATGTTTTTAAACACAGTTGACCCTTACTTTACATGAACGGGGAACAAATGCTGAAGTGTGAAAAATAGAAGTGGCGTTTTACACATATGCATTATACGTTGATACTGAAATACCATACGTTCTGTAGACAGCCTTCCTGACTATTATCAAATAAAGGTCAGCAAGCATAATAATCTCTAAACCTAAAAGGCGACCATAACAATCATCACAGAAAGTGACCTTAAGAGTATAGGCTCCCGAAGGAGACGCCAGACTTTAGACCGTGTTAGACTTGGCGTTGGACTTGGCACTTTTTCCAGGCTTGTCACGTAGCCCTAGTTTGTATCCCAGCCAGTGACGAGTTGTGAGTATTGGTGAAATGAACGTTGTGCTAATTGGTGTTAATGATGAACACCAGGGGCTTGCCGTCAATGGTCATTTCTTAATGGAATGGATCAAGTTTTAACACCGACCAAACCTATCAAACCTAATGATGGCTTGATGCCTTAAGGCGGACTTCTGCAGAACCTGACATGATGCCTTATGACACAGCTCATATTTTTCATCCTTAAGTCAATTCAAGTAAAGAAATACTTGTCAAGTTGCTTAATAGTTGATCATTAATCCACATTAAATATGACCATTTGTTCCATAGCTTACCAGATATTCTGAAATGGCCACGTCGATTTATAAAAAAAGCCCCCGATTTAAATCATTATACCCGCGGTTATGCTTGTGAAATAGTTTTGCAAATCAGTGTCATTATGCTATGCTTTGGAGACATAGTACTCGGATGTTACACTATATTTGGACTACTCTCATTTTGAAGGTGTATCGCGGCAACCTCCTTTCCTATACTAACTGAAAAACACCTGGACGGCAAAACAATACTCTACATGATATATGGCAATTTACCATCATCAGCCTGAGAAGATATCCTATGATCATTCCACCTCATGAAACAACAAAGACTAGCTGAAGAGATGTTTATAAAAGAATGATTCAAAGGTAGGTACGGTCAGAAAAGTAGTTGACACTAGAGTCAACTACAAAACATTATTTAACAAAGGCAAACGTGCCAATAAAAATCGCTAACAGACATATCTATATCTACATACAGAGATAACCTTGTATCTCTGACTTTGCCACTAGCCTTTCAGGTATGTAGTATATCACCAAATGATTATGTCTTCATTGATCAATCTGACAAATATCTAAAGGTAGGCTTCTTTACATACATATTTTGATGGTAATTGAAATGTTGGATCGATAACTGAAGTATTAGTCCTACAAATAATGGAGCACAATTAAAGGTATCTTATTTCATCGATCGTTCAACCTATATGGGGTTAAGTATTAGTATGAGGAGAAACGCGCTATTCAAACAACAGCTTTTTATCTTTTGTTTCATCTGTCTGTTAAGTATAAACTAGTCTTGAAATAAAAAGCCTCGAGTGGCTAGAAAAGGTTCACTTTTGTCAACACTTTAAAACTAAATAAAATATCACGATAAGTATCTGAAATGCACCATAGCTTATGATATATCCTGTTTATTAGTCAATATCCAAAGTAGGCCTTCAAGGCGCCACCTGACCTAATCATAAGCGTGGTCTATCTATGATAGACTACAATATGTCGAGACAAAAACCGATAAATCTAAAACAAACAACGGCTAGTATGCCAATACAATAAGGTCAATATATACATGTAATTCCACGAATTAAAACAGCCTGGTGAACTTGAATGTTGGGGCGTCATAAGTGATTAACCTACTTAAATGGGAAAAGAAAAACATAGTCGTTGGGACCAGTATAGTCTGTTTTTGGAGCATGGAGCATATTTTGGTTGGCCCCAATAGATTAGCTAACATATGATATATAGATATAGAATCACCAGAGATGTCAGTTAGGGGCTAAGAATCTATCTTGTGGAAGTCGCTGCCTCCGAGAGACCAAATGAATGTGGAAAAACAAACCAGCGTGAGGCTGAGGTTTTGTGTGTCTGACGGGGCTTAGGGGAATGCAAACCACTCTTTTATTTGGCATGGATGAGGCTCGATTAGTATCATTTTGGTTTTACACAAGAAAAAGGAATTTTGTTTTATATACTGAAATAAAAACATGGATTTTCAATTTGATAAATGGAAAGCTACACATTTCTGGATGTGAGCATGTGGTATAATGTATCTATTTCAAACCTAGTAATGTTCTAGCTAGACATAACCTAGGAAACTTGTGACTAACGCCTGTGCCCAAGAGTTAAAAGACCAGCATTGGTGACAATGACGGTCACTTCTGTTAAATATATTAATGACGTTAATTATCTGAAGTCAGGGGTGAGACAAAATCTGAAACCATTTTAGGTGATGAGACATGACAAATACGCCATTTGCTAGAATGCCACGTAATTTCGCTTCGTGAGATCACAACATTATCAAACTCCGGATGCATAAAGAGGAGGTAGATGGGGAGAGAGTGAATACAATGCGAGCGGTATGTGAGCAACTCGCTGGTTTTAATTTGCAATCCATAAAACAACGACTTGTAGCAGCGCTGAGTAATACGAACACGTAATAACGCCCGCATTCTGTCCACACCACACAGACCACCTGATGAAGACGGCTGTCACGTACAGGTAAGAGCAATTCCAGACGTGAGGGCAAGACTAAAAGACGGGTCACGCTAAGTGCCACTGGTCAAGGTGGGAGGATTTTAACTACACAGGGAATAGAGAGAGGGCAGGATCTCGTAATGGTCTCGTGGACGTGGTGGTATACAATGGAGGTGGACAGCTTGGTAAGAGGTAATTGCATGGCATTTCTGAAAAGCTAAATGCATGGTAGGAGGTACCTGCCGAAGGGTAATGGAAGAGGAGAGGGGATGTTGGGCATTCAAGGAGGCAAGTGCATAGTAACAATGGTGATATATCATTTGGGCAAGACAGGTAAGGGTATAGTACCGTTGACATACGCTCTTGGTTGGTAATAATGTAATATTTTCCGTTGCCCATTCTTTTTCAACCCATTGCTCTGGGCTGATATTATTGAATGCATAGTATATATTTGCTATAATCATACAAATCGTGAGTATCCAATCACATCAGTCATATCCAGGGTTTACAATCGAAAGAGCTGTTATTTGGCAAATGTTTACTGCCAATGAAAAAGGTATGTCGAGTTCATCAATTCAATATAATTAGAATTGAGGGCAGAAAATTATGACTTCTGGAA
The DNA here is from genome assembly GCA_950022655.1 of Alentia gelatinosa. Classification (NCBI taxonomy): domain Eukaryota; kingdom Metazoa; phylum Annelida; class Polychaeta; order Phyllodocida; family Polynoidae; genus Alentia; species Alentia gelatinosa. The sequence goes on from OX465583.1 coordinate 32,900,773, forward strand.
ATGTTATCAATATAAGACATACCAAGGATGGATGCAAGGTATGCATAAGCACAGATGCATCATTAACGGTATGGGGTCAGTAGCCTACTGAAAAATGTACTCCCCGCACTCCATTCTTTTAGCAGTATATTAGAAAAGGTACGTATGCAAGATTTCCAAAGAATTTAACCCTCCCTCATTGCGTATGTACCTTATGGATGGCCCAGACTTAGAGCAAGGTAGGGGGCATTATATGTCTCCAGGCATGGTAAATTGCTGAAGTCTGGTAACAGGTAACAGCCAGGTGAGACGCCTGGGCCCGGGAAGCGGCGGGTCGGAGGTGAGGGTGTACATGGCTCCGAGCCGGCAGCGTGGGCCCACCTAATGACGTCATCAGGTGTATTGGGTTATACCTATTAGCGGCGGCAGATGGCGTGCTGGTGGTGACGGTGGTGCAGTCGGAGGGTGGGATAGGTAAGAAGAAGGCAGGCTGTGGCGCTGGCCCACTGCTGATTAGACATTCAGTCTGGTGTCTGCCACCACACACTGCCGCCCTATTATCGCCCGGGATGTGTCAGCCGCAATCTCAGACTGCCCTAAGCATGTCATATTACCTTGACAATAGTGTGTCAGCACAGGTGTCACTTTAACCTCACCACAACTGTCAGTGTGTCACCATTACTTAACCGTATTCTATATGTGTTAATATATTCCAACACCACTGCCAGTATTCCAGCATGGGCCATTGACAGTATGGCATCACATCATTTAGTAGTCTAGTACCAGGTTCTCAGCCCACTGTCAGAGTGTCACCATAACCTATATAAACCATACTATTGTGTTAATATGTTATTAATGCTATACTATCACACTGCTTATGAAACTCAATTGGTACTGGTCAAGCATTTAAACCAGTCCACTTGTGAGCTGAGCTTTGACCACTCTAGATAAAAGATTTTAAAAAATACATTGGCATTCTACTACCAATATGCCAATATATCATCAGCTCACTGTCAACATGTCAGCCTTAATCCCAACTATCAGAATTCCACTACATCATCATCCCACCCTCACTGAACTATGTCATCGGCACAGCACACTCAGTGTCACTGGACCCTCACCTCAAGCTATCAGTAACTGTTTATCATCACATCCTCGTCCGACTGTCATTGTGTCACCTCACCTTCAGTCCAATGACCATACCTAACCTGTCAGTGTGGTACAGCATCCTTGCCTATACTCAGTATGTTGCCTTACCTTAGGCATATTGGGCAAAACACCTTCAAAAGTAAAACCTATGTCAATTTCCTGGAAATCGATCGTGATGATCTCCAACTGTCGTAAAACGCATACCTAAATTGAAATACGGGGGTCACCGTGCTAGATTCTGATTTAAAGAACAATGTTATGATAATGTTATAAAAAGAATATAGAAAGATTGTTCATTACAAAGTAAAGTCCATCACAATAACAGACTATAAGAAATAGATACAAATGTAGCACTATACATTTCAGTTTTGAAATTCAGTTTTTCTTTAGCACTATCAATATTTTACACACATAATGTACATGTATTTCTGGACATTATTTGCGACGATTCAGTTCCATCAGTGTGGCATACCTTGTATTTCTAGCGCTTGGATGCGATGGATCCGTCGAAGTTAGGGTAAAATACCGTCGATGGGACATCGATTGTCCCATAAAACCTGTGCGACGATCTCGTCCCACCAGTGGAGTCGGGTGTCTACCGTGTTACTCTAGCTTACCTCCTCTTCACCCATGTATAGCCAGCAGAATATCTCGCCTTCAGACCAACCACATCACATTGCCTCAACTACTGCTCTTCTTTTGTCACCCCACCCGTACTCTACTCTCACTCTGTCACCTCAAACTCACCCCATCCTCATTGATTCATTTCAACCTTACCTTCTCCCACTATACCACCTGAATTCAGCCTTTTTTTGTCACGCGTTTCTCACCCGTCATCATTGTGTCACTTCAGCTTCACCACTTCCTGACTGAGCCAGGTTAATCTCACCCTATAATCAATCTGTCACCATAACCTCACCCCATTCTCAATGTCTTACCCTATCTCCACCCACCATCTCTGCACACATTATGTTTCCCCATAACCTCAACCTATTCTCAGTATCTCACTTTAACTTTAGAACCATCTTCACCATGTCACCTTAACTTCACCCCCATCCTCTTTATGTCACATTAGCTTCACCCATAATCAATATCTCATCTCTCGTACACGGGTTGAGATGTTTTATCCAATGCATTGCCACCCCCACGAAAACTCAAAATGGCGATGTGACCCTAAGCAGAGTGATGATGGCCGAGACAGATGTGCATGTGTCAATGGGAGAGTGGAGGTATCGAGGCGGGTGTCGATGATGACGATAAGACATGGAATACGGTAAAGTTATAGGATGGAGGGCTAATACGTAAAAAGGTGTATGGATCGGAATAGCTGTGAGGGTATGAGGCAGCTATAAACAGGTCAGCTGAAGATAAGGATGGAGATGTGATACCCAGGCCAGGAAGGGGTAATAAATCAACTGAGAGGGTGGGTAATTAAGTGTGAAGAAGCGGGTTGCTGATGCAACGATTGGTGTGAGCCTGAGTGTGAAAGAATCAGTAGTGGTTTTTTGCTGGGATGCCCAGCCTCAGTCCTTCCCATCAGTGCTCGCTGATGATGAGGAGGAGGCCCCTGTGTTGGATGGAGCAGGGCCGTGCGCAGAAAACATGAACCGTAAACGCCACCGCGGTACTCACAGCAAACACAAATCCCACCCGAGCAAAGGCTATATCTCATGAGCCCTGGCCATTGCTGTCATAGGATATACGTATACTCACCCCTTTAACGACATTGGATAGTTTGGTGTTGGCCTTGTTCCGTTTGCTGCCAATGTACCTCTTATAACACTGCATGGTGCCGGGTAACCGTGCTCGCTAAGTGGGCCTGGCATGTAAACAGCTCCGTGCTGCGCGCTGCCGTCAGCGGGCCGCCACTCCGCGCGCACGCTGCCGGCAGGGGGAGCCTCGACGCCGGTCACAGACTGGGGGCATAGCCAGCATGCTGCTGCTCCGGCCCTGTCGAGGGTAGCACGGTGTATGTAGGACGAAGTGTGTGTTGTGACGTATGTGGGACGTAGTATATGGGAGAGTGTGACGTGAACCGGATGTACTGTGTCGGATACCTCGACGTGTATAGGAAGCCCTGTTTAGGATGCCGTAGGTTGTGATGTGTGTAGGACGTACTGTGTAGGACACTGCGATCTATGTAGGATGCCCTGTGTAGAATAGTATGTCGTAACTAGGACGCTCTGTCTAGGACAGCATGAACACTGTGCATGTATACCGTATTTAGGACAGGTTGACATAAGTAGGGCCCCTGACCTAGGATGAAGTGTGCAGCAAAACGTATGTAGGACCCTGTGTAGGGCAGGGTGTGCAGGATAACATATGCAGGTTGCCTTGTGTAGAACTGATCTGCAGGCCGAAGTAAAGCCAGATTATGAGGTAAAAACTGCCTGTTGTAGAAGATATTATATGGGATGCAGATGTGCTAAATGCTGTGGTGAAGGATGCTGTTCGCACAACGTTGAGACTTGGTATTAATGTTGTTTATGCAATACTGTTTACAGCATCCTTGTGCAAAAGGTGTATGTACAATCCATCATGTATAGGAGACTGTCGTACAGATAATGATTTGTACAAGATGATGTGTATATCTGTAAAGAGTTGAGGACACTCTTTACAGGGTTTCTACTGTAGAAAGAACAGTTTGTAGTCCACTCAGTAAAAGAATCACGCTAGATATTGAAGGAGTCCATCTGTAAGACAGCCAACTCAGGACACTCTGCTGAGGTTAGTCTGTTTAGGATACGGTGTGTCGGATACTGTTTCCAGGACGCTGTGAGTAGAAAAGATTCTGTGAGTAGTATTAAATGATGTTGTGAGTAGGTCCCGTGTGCGGTATGACGCTGCATGTACCAGTATGCCCTACACTGGACTCCCGCTGCAGTGTGCCGTTAGAACAGAACTGTTTACACCAGCTCGCTCCTCCTCCTCGTGGTAAATATGTCCGCACAGGCCGGCTGTCCTGGCAGCACTGAGGCGCGCCGACCTCCCACTCTCCACCTCCTCACGCTCACCCTGCTGCCTCCGGCCGCCGCGGGCGTCGTTGTCGTCGTTGCCGCTGTCGTCGCGGTTGTCGTCGCGGCCGTCGTCGCGTGGAAAGCAGCGACGCTGTGCGCGGGTCTGGGTTCGTGTGAGGCGGCGTCCGACGCGCGGGGCGCTCAGTGGTGAATGAGCGTCCGGGAAGAACGTGCAGTGCTGCGTCTGCCCCGTGAAGCCCGTCGCCCATCGGCCAGACACCTTTGGGTGCCGACCAGGGGTACCGACCGTGTTTCGACGTCACCACCACCGCCACTTTACGTAGGCCTACTACTATGAGCCTTTCCAATGGTAGGCCTATCCACTGGAGGCTTGACATGTGGTAGGCATTTTAGTGCAAGCCACTTATAGGCCTTCCAGTGTAGGCTTAATCATTTGTAGGCCTTCTACTATAGCCTCAACCAACGAGTAGTTACCAATGACAGGTCTTCCATTCTAGGTGTGACCATTGGTCTAGACCTTGCATTAGGAGGCCTGACAATTCATAAGCCTTCCACGTGGCCATCGGTGTGCCTTTCCACTGGTAGGCCTTCACATTAGTAGACATGTTCGATGTAGGTTTGTCAACTGATTAACATTCACTGGTAGGCCTTTCCACGAGTAGGCCTGGTTAATTCTTGGCTGTCTACTGGAAGGGTTTCCACTTTTAATTCATATGTCAGGAGTAGTCCCTGTATGCCTGATCATATCAATATCTCATTTTCGTATTGGCAGGACTCAACACTGGCAAACATGAATCTAATCTACCCAATAGGAGCCCTGTCAACTAGTTGGCTTTTTCTCAAATATGATTGTCCAATTCAATGAGAGGCATGCCCTTTGGTAGCTAGACCTTGCCCGTCTTAAGCATGTCTTCGGTTTACATCTTTTAATCCAGTCTAGTCTACTCCTCTGGAGAGATTATCTACTTGAAAACCTTTTCAATTTCGGCCTGGTGCGATCCGTATGCACACTGCATGTAAGTCTGTCGCCTGTTGCGCTTGCCCTGTATCTATAATATTCTTGGCCTGCCCTTCGACAGACCTGATGGCTGTTGGGTTTGCTCTTTTCAAGCCCTAACATTATAAATATATCTTCTGATTACTGAGAAGCTTGTTGGGTCTAATGGCCTATCTTATAATGGTTTTACTTCGCTTGGCCTGTCCTCTGTCTTCTCACATATCTGTCGTATTGTAAACAAATTCTCTATGAGGCCCTTCATCTCCAAATCCACTGCCAAATCCATAGATGACCCTGGATATTCCACTGCGCCTGTCCGTTGCCTGGTTCTTTTCTTTAGTGGGAACCTTCTCATCTAGTCCTTTTGTTACATATCTCTGTCCTCTGGCCGCTTGTAAATTCGTCCTGTTAAAAAAAATCTGCCCTTACCTGAGGCTGGCATTCTGATAGATATTTCAAGCTGCCTCCTTCCTCGCCATTGCTAGGCCTGCCATATCCTAGGGCATGTTAAATAACTTATGTCGACGAAAGTACAGGGCACAAGGAGACCTCCTGCAAGGGGTTATCATTTGATGATATTCAAGCTCTTTCGCTAAGATTGTCCTTCGTGACCAATCCATGACCCTAAATTATTCAAGAGGTGTGCCTCATACTGGGCCTACCCCACCCACCTGTACTTCACTATTGGTGCGTCCTTTCCTGGGCTTTCCTCCACTGGGAATTAAATACATATAGGGCACAGAGTCTACCAAAGCTTCATACTGATTCCCCCAGGAGACTCTGCGAATTCCATTTAGATGCATGAAGATGGCCCCACTAAAGTCGGGGACCAACCACTACGGTAATCCACTAATTAAACCCGACTCGCCTCCTGGTATTTTGTATGGCATAGATGGCATGATGGCCACCCTCCACGACTGGATCGCTATACGCCATATATACATTACTTCCACTAAGCCCATTGCCACTAGAAGCTTGGCCTATGTGCTCACATATTAGGTACCGGCCGCCATTTTTCTGGTGCATTGAGTTCTCTCCCTGAACAATATCATGTTTTTATGGATTTTCTTTTCAATTAGATTGCCATTGTTTGCTCCTTTGCCAATCTCGTATCAAACACAAGAGCACAAAATAGCAGATGTTTGGGATGGATAACAAAAATGATAGGGCTTATATTACCAACAGTTTAACTTATCATACAGATTGTTTGGAGGACCCTTGGAGAGCGGTGATAGTACTACAGTCTAGCAATGCCAGTTGAAATAAGCCATTTAAAAAGTTTATGCATTATATTTTTGAAGGGTGTCATTAGTTTATTTTAAATTGTCATTCATTTTACCCCAAAGAAAATAAGGTATTTGGGAGGTCATGGGAGGGGGAAGGAGAGTTCAAGGTCGCTCAAAGTTACATGTGACCTGTACTTATATCTATTTTGACAGGGAACAAATTCAGTGGCCACTCTTCCTGCAGAAGTGTCATGTAGGGTGGGAGACTGCCCTATACAATCACATATTAGTCCAGGTTGGTATTGCCATTGTGTCAGATACACGGTGAGATAGCTCTATGGGTCATAGCATACCCAAATTCAAATAGACCTGTGGTTGGTCTGAGCCAATCCGGTTGGTTTTGGTATCAAACAATAAAGTAGATATCATACTTTCTTGTTCCAAAGGGGACAATTGTGTAAGCTGGACAGAAAAAAACATAAATGACTGAACTCAGATTACCTTTACTTAATTAAACTTGCCACACATACTGCTTGGAGGACCCCTGATGAAAAGTAGTGGTCTCACTGTCAGTTTTTACTTTTTATTGTCATTCATCTTAAACGAATGTAAATAGGTTATTTGGGGATCTCATGAGGGAGAGAGGCTTGATTTGTAAAGTTCAAGGTCGTTCAGAACATCCCTCTCCCTGTCCTATTATTCATTTGGACAGGGAACCAGTCTAAATTTTCATGCCGTTTCGGCACTAATTTCTGCTCCAACTCAGTGGCTCATGGCATTGTATGTAACCGGATAGCAATACATGAACACACTAGAGTAAGCAGTGTGTTAATATTGAAAATGTGGCATAGTGTTTGGATGCATATAGGATGAGATAACACAAGATAACGATATATGCTTCTCTTACAACAGTTATCCCTGGTTGGTACCTCAACCTTTCTACTGATGTGGTGTTGCCTGGAGACGTGGCGTGGCCTCTACTGCCTATTAACAATGACAATTTGAACAGAACTAGCCTGATGTTTGTTCAGTTGGTTGAAAGTTCTCAAAGACCTGGAGCTCATCGAGGAGCAGCTAACCTGGTAGTATACGGAAACTGGCTTACTGTCACCACAGGTATATGATGATAAGATATATTAAACCTCCCTGAAACTATATTGTGATACATTTTATCTCTGTAATTTAGTGCGCATCTTGGAGGCAGCTAGTTGAACAAAGTTCAAACAGATGTTTGGATTTGCTATTGTAATACTCGCTGTTGTCTTATAATACTTTTCTTTCCGCTGCAGGTGGGAGACTTTTGCCAGATCATCCTAAATCAGATTCGCTATTCGTGACGTTTCAGCTCCAAAATTAGTTCATTTTCCTAGATACACTGGCTAAGAAATATAACACCTTATGTTAGCATGTTTCCTTTTCATAGCTTAGGCTGAAAATAAAATAATACAACGTGTGTTTCTCCCGAGACCTCTCACAGACGCATATAGGACTTGCCAACTATGGAGGGTATGGCACAGTGAACGAAGGGTATATTTACGGAATATAGCTATCAAGTAACAGGGGTGAAAATTCTGCTTCGACACCAAACAAAACAAATGGTGACGGATCAATAGATTATAATAGAAGTTGGCCCCGGATTAAAGTGGTGCTATCGTCACGGGTGGCACTGGAGCTAACCCACCCTTCTGGAGGATGACCATGGAAATATAGTTAAAACTCTGTGCTCTATAGTACATACTTTAATTTCAACCTGAAGAGAGATGAGAGTAAATGTTCATAAAATTTAATGCAATTAACAAAGCTATCACACATGGAAGCTGCTATATTGGAACTATTCCCAGATGAAGAGAGAGGTAGTTTGCTTACTCTAGGATATTCTTAAATTCATCCTAGATATCGACCGCAACATAGCAACGGCTTTGCCGTGTATACTGAAGCAAGCAAGGCCAGAGAGTCTAGTTCCAGTAACCATCGACAATCTGGTAGAGAGCAGCCACATCATCACATCTTCTTGGAACCTCATTTGATTAAGCCGACTTTGTAGTGCCATGACCTGGTTTGGTACCACTAAGCAGAATGAAATAACCAGCATTGCCACACTGTCTCATTATACAGATGGATACATTGCTGCTGTGATTACAATGCAAGACCAGTGGGGCTGAAAATCATCAATAGAAAAATGTCATTACAGTGTCATAACTGTAGGTAGGAGCATACATGTATCCTAGGTTACATATCGACAAACGTTAACAGATCGGTCTTGTACGCTGGTGATACGGGCAAGCTCGCATGTGGGAATGTAATTATGTATTTCGGTGGTTTCGTCGTTACAAGTAGCGGTATAGGCATGTGGGATGAAAAGTATAAAACACCACTCGTTAACGACCACATAGGCGAAAATGCTAGATCGTACCTTACGAATGCCCGTCGGTCATTTTGGTATATGGCTGGAAAAATATGTGGTGTACAAGGTTGGATGATATGGACTATAGACAAGAGAATACCATCGATGTTATGGAAACATAGACATGAACTGGAATGACCATTTTGACAATTAAATTCTTTTCCCAGAAATGATACACTGGGGGTGCTCTTACCTCTATTTTTGCGGAAAATGAACTAGCATGGTTATAGTAATCAATCACAACAAAAACGTTCTGATGGAGTAATTGATGCTGCACTATTATATATTCGGGGATATGCGGCCCTGCCTGTAAGTCAATATATATGCAGCCATAGACATGGCCGCTACCTGGGAAGTAATTAACTGCCTTTCGTAACGGACTTGGGTTGAGATATTCTGCGGCGCGGGGGAACAAAGCCTGGCTATCGCAGCAGGGGTCGTCGGTTACATGACTTATTTCTGTTATTGGCCTGGCTGCGTGATTACCAACCGGATCTGCAGATAAGAGCGAATAAATTAACGTCCGTCCCCCGCCCGCCTATACGCCCTCTGCTGGCCATGACAAACACTCTCTCGTGACCGATGAGATGTATTTGCTGCCCCCTCCCCACCACAACACACACACACAACACACATTCCCTCTCTCAGTCTCTGATCACATGACCTTTTCAGTCATTCTATCTATCATTCCTAAGACGTACAGTGAGATTCATTTCGCTAACTACGCGTAGGATCTAACAAAACCTGTATACTATTGTATATAAATGTTTTACTCTTGATTGTATGTTTATATGGATATATATATCACAAACAGTTGCTGCTATCGCCCTTTTAACCTTGTTCAATGGAAATCAAATATACGCAACGTACAGAGGTATGCTAGAAGAATCAATAAAATGTGCAGATAACCGGCCAGCTGCTGTGCACTTGGCCTTGTATCAACCATGGGGTGTTAAATGAGTTACAATAGATATCAGTGTCGTGTCTGGAATGGGACCTTTATGACCCAGTATCAGCCAAAAGGTGTTGTATCGTATTCAAGACTCACTCAAGTCTTTGAATACGTACATCATTAAGAAATAAACCCACATTTTGTAACATGTGGTCTTCCCCTAACACCCGACAGGCCCAGGCATAATGTATGCCGGGTAGGATGGGTAGGGTGGTAAGCATATGACACAGGGACTGAAGCCCGTCTAGGGACACCCTCCGTTCCGACCAAAAATGTCCCAATACGTGGGCTGATCCCTAAAGGTAAAGCCCATAAGACAGCGACATTTTCCACAGATTCTGCCCGATCCGATCACCGATTATAATCGGGAACAAGAATGTCGCTGTCTTATACCCTCAACGATGCTTGCCGATCACACCTCTCCAATTTATAGCCTTGTACAGTGACCCGATTGAGATCAAAGACAGCCGCCGGGACCCGAGCTGGGGTGAGCCACAAGACGCTGGTGTGGAGTCATGAGAAATACTTCAAAGTTTAATAATTTTGGATCCAATTAAGATAATCGGAAATGGTTTTCAGATTCATTATTGCCTCTGTCTCCCCTATACAAATCGATATAAGGCACTTGTAAATCGGACTAGATGAGGGTAGTACAATAATCAGCAATGGATTGTTCTTTGCGCAGGTGTCCTTAGATATTGGAAATTCTGAGACATAGCAAAGACTTACTTCGTACATGATTACGATTCGTCACCCTGTTATTTTATGTCGTGTTATTTGAATCATATGATGATACAAAGGGGGGGGGGGGGGTAAGATATATCAAAAGGAGATTCTAAGCTTTCTATTGCCATATGAACACTCCTACTTCATTGCTCTATCGGACAGTAATCATATATCAGGATACCTCGATGTAAACAAGTGGGTTTTACCTCATGAGACCTTGATGTTTGCAATGCCTGAATAAAACGTCTTTTATGAAACAAAAAATATATAGCTTAAACTGTTGTTGTGTGTAATACGGTCCTACCACGATATTTATAGGTACAGTTATGCTGAATGTCCTCTATGACCCATAATAAAATTGAAACCACCATGTCAACACTACCTTCTTAGAAAGCACTGCCTGACACTAATGCCACCTCCCAGTGATTTGGTCATGCTAACAAAGGGGTATGTTGGATACTAGGACCTATGGCACACAGGCCATTAACCCATTCAATCCGAGACATGATTCAATTAAAACTTACCAAATGACCTCCTGCTCCCTCAGGCTCATTCAACGTCAGGGCGACACTTTACTTGACAATTTAACGCTTGCTGCCCCGATTATCGTATTATAGGTGAATGTTATTGATTTAACCAAGGTTTTGAAAAGTTGATGATCGACCTATAGATCCTATTGTTGCTTGGAGGAAGATTCTTTTAGGCATTCCATTGGTGCCTCAATGCATTTTTATTATGTATGTCAAATTCTTAAAGATTGGGTTAAAATGAATGAAAATATTGTATCATCTTTTAAGGAAAGTTAATTCCGGATTGGGGCCTATCAATGAATTCCTTATTTCTATGAAGACACATTCGAGTTGCTCCGAGTGTCCACCTTATCCATAGTGACTGCTTGGAACCAAAGTCACTTTTCATGGCTTGCAGGAAACACCATGGAGAGTTATTAACTAATATAACCCTATATTCTCTGTTTATCCATTATATTCTATGAGTTATATGTCAATGCTTAAGGTATAGAATTGTGGTTCGGGAAAATATATTCCTATTGTCAAATATTATGTATCTTCATCTCATATTCCCTCTGATTATCTACGCATTCAAACTACGCATTCAAACTAGTTGGGTGATTGACGGTTTATCCTTAAAGATAGAGAATAAAAAATATGATTTTGCGTTTGTTAATCTGACCAATCTAGAGGTGATATAGACATCTCAATATCATGTCATGGGCATTCGTAATGTCATTACGGTATCATCAGTTATATAAAAAAAATCTAATACGGGCAGCCGTTTGTAGTTCAAATCCCAGAGAATATTCTTGCACGAATATTAAACTAGGCTGAACTGTTCATCACTGGTGAAATGTATGTATTGTATGACGAAAATAAAGATCACTCATAAAAGAAAATCCCATCTTTTCTGTAATACATTGAAAACCGTATTATAATTCCGATCAGACGATATATTGTGTATTGGGGGTGAAACGGATATACAGGCAGAATTGATATTTCATGATACCTGCACATTTCCTCCCGAATTAAAAAAAAGTTTGAGGATTAGATAATCTGGATAATACAAAAGTTGGAATCCTGTGTCTGCACTTATAGTTTGGGAATGTCTACCATTATAGTTACTGAAATATATAGGAATTTTCTGTAACCTCGCGTACCACACTGCGAACTATTCCTTTCTCACCAGAGGGAGGGATCAGATACATTTTAGAAATTTAAGTAAGAAAATATCTTCTCAGTTTTCAAGACATAACCCTAAGTTCATTAGATTAGAAAAAAATCAGTGGTTAAACAGCGGTTCAGTATAGAAGCAGCGCCCCGTAACACATTGTACATTTTTGAGTACTTCTATGGTTCAAAAGGAACAAAAAGGATAAACCCCTTCCATATATCCCACCAAAATGCTCTTAAAATGTCACATTTCAGAGCTTCTGTTGGCACCTTCGCCCGGGACTCACAGCATGGGGGTTGCCCCTCATCCTACCAGGATCCTTCTCAGGCGTCAGCCCCTGACCTGACAAAATCTCACTCAAGTCCATTATCAAACCATGGCAGCCATGAATATGATAACTTTACTAGGTATAGGAAAGTAAAGTGGCACCCATGAAAACTTACAATAATTCAGATTTGTGTATTGTTTGAATTTTTTTGGTGGGGGGAGAGCTGTGGGGCAATATAAAAAGTAGCTGCTTTTCTGTGAGTACCAGTAGTTTCTGTCAAAGTATACTTTGACAAGTGTCATTCAATAATATGTACATAAAAGATAGCCTTTTCCATGACATTGGAGCTTCGGTTACACAAAGAAATTACCAAATATTAATTACCCTGAGCAGGCACCATACAAGGTCAGTTGCATAAGTGTGTTTCCGGCCATGGTATTGGACCATCGTTCTGGTGAGATACAATAAACATTTGCATAAATATCCAGGGGCAATTTCAAGGACATATTGACATTGCAAGGAGAACAATTTGACCTGTGACAAATTTGCACACACTCTTAACTACGGAGTGGAGTATACGGGTCCTGGTTCATGAAATAAGGCCCGCGCAATGGCATAAATGAACCATAAACTGGACAGTATTCTTGTTTTAACGGTTTAATGCATGGGGAACGGGGATTCTAGGCCCCCTTGATGGTTCTCCCATCTTATATGAGAACCCATCTATATCTGTGTAGTATCATAATCCCTAACAGAAACTGCATGTTTATTGACAGCCCTCTTTCAGTTCTTTGTTTGTATTTATTTTGCGAGGTATTTCTTTTAATTGTTCCTCTTGAATACAACTGCTTACATTTCTAGTAGAGACACCCAAGTTGCTGATCAAACAAAGACAATCTCCATAGATCCAGACTATAGACTTTACAATAACAAAGATATACATGGCATAGAATGTGTTTGGGCAATGCGAGGCTCTTTGGTACAACACAGAGCTCAGGGCCATCTCTTTGTTATCTCCACTAATTAATACACTCTTATATCAGGATAATGCGTGCATCATCGATGAAATGCTAATACCTACTGCCCATTTTCAAATAACTAACGGCGCATCCACCCCTTCTCCTTTTTGCATTCACTGATATAGAATTTTAAAGTGGATGCCAATGCAGATAGATGGAGCAGTAGAAGCTCACAAAAAGTATATATACTGTATACAGCTAGGAACTTTATCGTATCTTGGGTAGTACTATATCACGGTAGTCCCATGAAAAGGCGCGGATGTATAATCTTAAAATCCTAAGATTTTTAAAGAAACTATCATTGCAGAGACAGGTTTTGCGGAACAATAACCTGAGCGGCGCAGTGTGCCGCAAGTCGCGTTGTATAGATATCAAATTTATATCATAAGGGCTAGGGTGTAATTATGCATACATATATATGTATCTAACGGAAGTAGACACACACACGCTGGGCCCAGTTCCAATCTCTCTCTTTATTTCCAGACATCATCTTAAGCGAGAGTTGCACCAGCTAGGCCGGTGGTCGCAGGTGGCTGTCTGGAAATGTGCAAATTCTCCTAGCTCTTCCACCAACCCACATTATTCCAGCTGGCCAACGACCTCTTAGGGCCCATACACTGCCCAGTGGGCACCTAGCGATTTCTTCCACTAAGCCAGGCGGTCAAATCGTGCTGGTAGGCTGGTGCCGTGCCTCAGCGATGCTACTGCCATCTGGTGGACGTTGGTGGCATTATCGTGCTTTCCTCGTACCCCGTTCATTTGATAGGGAGCACATCATATGCAGCCGCTGCTGCCTGCCTGTGTCTCTGTATAGTACATTCCGCTAAGCATCCCACGTAATGCGCACTTTGTCTGTCAAATTTCTGCTAAATACTGTGGATTACCCAATAATACAGGTAAATAAAGATAAGTGTTGATATTATGAATAGGTATGACATACACTGGTGCTAAACTTATGCCCAAAGTACCCAAACTTTTGCTCTCTGCTTGCAAGTTACTGGCTAGCGGGGTGCTAACGGTTCACGGTGATGGCATCCTTTGCGGTGTAGGACGAGAGTGATCAATGCGGTTGCAGGCAAAGTTCACACATACCCCGCTGGCCAGCCGGCCTACCACTAAAAAGCTATTCAAATGGGTTTTTGATGAGAGTGGCCGCTGATGCTTTGCATGCAGGATTGTATAATTTGGTGAAGACAAGCACTCTTAAGTTTGCGCCGTGCGGCTCCCTGGGTTTATATATTGGGGACACCATATTTGTTATGTACACGACAGTGTATGATGTGTGTAAGGCTAGGTATGCGTGTAATGCATAAAATGTGTATGTAATCCTTATGCAAATGACTAACACTATCTCAATGAGAGCTTTAGTAACGTATGAACAATCAGTGGGAATGTAGCACTTGGTACTACACACTCACTATAGTAGTGGGGGGGGGGGGGGGGGGGGTGAGAAAGGGTAGGACGGATGTGTGACTTTATCTTGGATTGTGTTATCAGACACTCTGATAAGAGCCACCGTAATGAACACTCGCCCTTCAGACTAGTCCCGACCACTACCTCCCGACAGACCGCATACCACGGTGTCCCCACAGACCACAGTGTTACTGAATGTGGCATGATTTAATCGAACACAGCACTCACCCTAGACTTCCTTAAGTCTTTGATTATGAACATTCATTAAATGATTAAATACAATCAGAATAAAGTCCATTATAGTATGTATTCTTTTCTGACTGGTCCATGAACCACGTATCCCAGCGAGGCGGGTAGCCATAGGAGGCAGGGACTGGAGCCAGTCTACACTCATCCTGAAACAAGGTCGATCAGGGATTTTCTCGTCCCGTTTGGATTTCTCCCGGCATTGCATAAAAAATCACTACTTCTCGGCTTATTTGATGTTAATTTTTTACCAGTTATCTGAGGTCTTTAGTAAAAAAAACCCACAAAGAAACGGGAAATGTATTTGCCTGATTTAGTATAAAGGAGGATACCATTATGTCCTGCTCAAGTGAATATGTATTTCGAGACCTCAGACTAAATCACTGAGTGACTTCTCCAAAACGGGACGAGCTTGGTGCCATTTCGTTTAAGGACGAGTTCTCCATCAACAATTTTATCACAGCCTCACAATCTGGCCACAAGCAACAAGATCCTGACAGACTTCTCAGTATAGATTCTCTACAGACCACAATACTACAATCCATTGGGTGGTCAAAGATAAGGGTATCTATTACATATCCCACCTTCTCCTTAAGGTCCGGCTCCATCAGAGAGACGGATTCGTCGCACGTTTTTAATTGGCCTATAAACGCCGCTCGACCAAGTTTTATTACCCCAACTGCAACGGATTTGTTGCACTCGATCTCATGAGAAGTACAAGGTATGCCACACTGGTGCAACGGGATCGTCGCAGTGCTAGTGGCATACCCCTATACCAGTGGCATATACTGATACACAGTGTAAACATATTAGATATGATTTATATGAGATAAGATAATTTCATATAGGAAAGGAAAAAGAAAAAAATAGACACTTAGGGGCCTACACCTGCAGCACAGTGCCTACAGCCACAGCCTTCCGTTTTCACAGCTTGTTTAGCTATCACACCTTCTGAGACCTGGTGCTGTCATACCAGTATGTGCTAAACACTGATAGCAGGACAAACCATGTACCAGTGGTATTGACTCCCTACCTCAAGACACGAGGCTTTTATACATACTTATTATAGGAAGCACTCCATGCCTGTGCGACGGATCCGTCGCATATCTTGAACATCTCATGATGTGCGATGCGACGGATTCGTCGCATCGCACACGCGCACACGCCTGCCCCTCACTGGTGTCATTGTGTGCAGTGCGATTAACACGGCCGTTTTTATGACCCCCGGCCGGCGTTTATTACATTTTATGGACTTGCGATGGATCCGTCTCTCTGATGGAGCCGGGCCTTAAAGGCATGGACAACAGAGGCCATTCCAGCCACCTCTCTTTATGAGTCAGTCCCTAGGCCCTATCCGAAACTTTTGAAACATGTGTATGGACTTATGCAACAGGGTCCTCGACCTCTGATAGAAGACAATTGGAAATGACTTTAGGTCATTTCTCTATTCTCAATTATGCCTCTTTCTATCTATTTATGTAAGTCTATTGCATAACTGTCAAGACCACCTTTCTCCAAAGATTTTGGATACCTTGATTTAATATGATGATTTAGTATGTACTTGCATCCCTCTGCCTTCCCTGTAGGCAATTAAAAGACTGTAAACCACAGTATAGACCACCCAAGCCCACTTCGGCCATCCACCTATAGGACATAGAGCTATCAAAAAATGGGGGCTGTTATTTTTCCCCAAACTGAGAACACGTAGCTGTAACAGCATACAGTTTAGCCCCGACTGATGGCGCTCAATCTCCTGGCTGATCCTTCGTGCCACTTGGCTTGCAAGTGGGACGATCATGGTGATCTGCTATGAGACTGTAGTACATCCCGTTGTCGCCAGGACCAGGGCGCACAGGCTCTCAAACGTATCCGGAAGGTGCGTGCGCTCTGTGAATGGACTAGACTGGACTCTCTAGGAGCCACCTAACAGATGATCAGAGAACCAGCAAATGTTCTGTGCCCTATGGGGCACGCAGAGAGTGATTATTAGTTCTGGCATCATCTGCCAGGAAATTGTAATCGGGGGGTAACCAATGATTTCTGTTGTTATAACCTATAGATGTTATTGAGACAAGTCTAATATCCCTCCATGGCAAGCCCAAAAATTTGTTTTTATAAAAAATCCAATGATAATTGGTCCCGCCACCTGATATTTTGGAAGGTGTCGGGCAAGACGGCTGCCTGCGTAGCACAATAGCTATGTGCCCTATAGACTACTCACCATTGTCCTCCTTATAACCAACAACCATTTTTTCTATTGACAGGGTGGAAAAAGTGAAAATTTTTGTCATCTGAAATTTACTGCCTCAGAAAGGAAAAACATCAATGTTGGCCTTGGTATATATAGTGGTGAATATGTGTGGGAAGGTAAAACTAGCTAAAGAACTAGCTTAAGAACTATGTAAAGAACTATACCTTATAAACCGGAAATGAAAATAAGGATTTGTAAAAGTGGAAATCTGCCACCCCCTATATTATATTGAATAGTCTGCACTGTTGCACCCCTAGACTTTCACCATGGCCCCCTAAGAAACTATGGAACACAGTATATAACATAGAGATAGCTAAGCTATATCATTCATCTATTAAGCCATCCACATATTCTATATAGACTACACACCACTGTCTTCCTTACGACCAGCTACTGCCGCCTCCCTATTGATCACACAAATGTATATTCCTATTGACCACCTACCAGTGTCGCTGCGCTACATTTCCCTCTGGCATCTTCATCGATTTGATCATCACCTGATTTAACCCTGAATCACCTCGACCAACCCAACCAACACATTTCCGTTAGAGTATAGAGAACCGAAGTGAACCTACTGAGACGACTGAAAACGAGGCTTCAGTGCTTAAGCTATGTACGGTTTGAGGCTAGATGTTGATTCTGTCCCAATCGCCTCTACTGAAGTGTACTTATACCATGATCATCTCTGCATGAATAGATATAAGAGTAATTTAAATGAGACTCATTGGATGTTTTACCAATATGCACTTCCATGTTTTGAGAAGGGGGCATGTAACTTAAAGCCACACACAATATAAATCATGAGTGTCTGTTCCCAGTGCTGTTTTGTGAACGGGATCTGCTATTTCAGCAGGTTCACATAGGTACCTCGTCCATCTAGGGATCTGATGAGTCATAAGGACTACATACGTTACCTCTAAACGGTACAATTTCCACTATAGACTACACATCACTACTTCCTTCTACATAACCGACTTTTAGATATATACTCCTGAGCCTACTGTCCATATGTCGCACGTAGTCTTTGCGATCATATAATAGCCTAGGCTTCCCCTTACCACATACTGCCATTTTCCTACATGACACACACCACAGCCTTTATGCAGACCACACAGATATTTCTGTGTAAACACCGTGAATAGACGTTCGTAGACTTTGGTATGAGCGGCTACACCTTGTTTTGGCAGGTTCATTATGGAGGCCATACATATGTTGTCATTGGGCATGAGGAACACGTTCAGATACACTGCCTAGGTTAGGGAGAGGCTATATAGACTCTCAACTTGTGGCACAAACTATCCCTCCGCTATCTGCATTCCAACTCTGTGACATTGATAAGATGTAGTAGGCTACACCGATCCAGTATTTGAGTATCTCAAAAGAGTGTCCAGCTGATCATGACCAATCACTACAGACTGAAGTACCTCAGTGACCCACTGTTGCTTGGTACATTTGGACCCTCAAAAGGCAGTTCTAGAAGTAGCTGGTTCCCAAGTGGGATACGGCAAATGACTAACAGACTGGATAAAACCCAAACCTTTTAATTGTTTTTTATAATGCCATTTCTTGTAAATCTGAATGTTTAGGGCTTCAATCCTGCAATCCCTCATATTGGTATCATTTTTATTTTTCTAGATTCTATTGCACATTATGCAGTGTCCGAGGCAGCTACCGCGACTATTGAACAAGAAATTTCTACCCGGGACCAAAAAATACCCCAGTCAAAAAACATATTTATATATTCCCACCGGAAACAAACTGAATGTTGACAATCTAGGAAGAACACCACAGTTCCATTGCACATTATTATATACCTGTGTACAAACTAAGTGTAAATACACACTGCTCCTATGGGTATAGAAACTATACACAGATTGCACTGTGCACTGTGAAACGTTGTACTGGTGCCTTTGGATATCAACAGATTGGACGCTTTGAGTGACAAAATGCACGCTTTGAACCTTACCTGCACGCTTTGAGCTACAGATTGCACGCTTTGAAGAAATAAAGCATTTTGATTGGTTGAGAGGCCGACAACAGAATTAAAAGATTAAAAAATGGCGGATCCTTTAACTTCACGAGTTCTGTGGCGTTGTACAGAAACCACGGAACGAGTTAGTGTGAAAATATATCAAACTTCAAAGTAGAATACGATTACGAATCACGTGAAACACGTTATAAGGCTTAGATATGCGAGATCAATCGATTTCGATACGTTCACGAACCGAGCGGATGACTGGTAGATGTCAACAAATAGCGGAGACATTGCACCACTCGAGTACAGCTGTCCGACAGGACAATCGAGCATAGCAGGGTGACCGTGTGTTAATTTATGCGGCGGTATAATGTATTCGCGCCTGAGCGGTGATCACTTCAGGTTGTCAACTTCCGGCATGTCTGCTAACGTACACATCATCTTTGCCAGTTGTAAAAAGTGACTTCGACGTCAAATTACGGTCAGTTTTAGCAAATTAAGACCGAATTAAGGTATATAATAATATGAAACCATAGTGATGGTGCCAATACGGGGTAGATTTATGAGTTGTTTCGGAGAAATTCGTTCTGAACAAGCCGGCACGGCGAGTTCAGAACGAATTTCTCAGAAACAACGAGTAAATCTACCCCGTATTGTCACCATAACTATGGTTTCACATATTACCATTAAAATGAAAAACTGTCATAACCATCTGTCATCAGAACCTTCTATTACAATAGTTTTTGACATGAAATCATAACTAAAGTTCTTCTTACAGTCATGTCTCACAGCCGTGTCTCACATTTATCTATCATGGCACCTCAAATCATAAGGAACATTCATGATATTTTCTTTCATCCGCCTCTTATAGAAATCTATGAACGGAGCCTGAAATCAACATCAACCCTCATAACCTCCTCTCATATTCATCCATCATTGACAAAGTCAGAATATAATACCAAGGCTTTCCAGTCGAGACACTATAACATATATGTATAAGTAAAGGTAGCAAAATCTGATAAGGTTAACCTCTCCTTACATCCATTTTCCACAGTTATCTTTCCTCTCTTAAGATCTTTCTTGGCTTTCTCTTTTATTATCTATCTATTACAAAGTCCCCAATGAAATATATATATATATATATATATATATATATATATATATATATATATATATATATATATGTATATATAGTGCCACAGCAAACACAGCTACACTTTGTTTCGAAGCTATCACAACCCATAACCATTGATAACAGATTTGAAACGCGTCTCGAAAATGTTGATCACGTGAAAATACACTCGGATAGAGATCTGTAGCCCCTTTGTGCACAAAGAGCAAACAAATTGTCTCTACTGATAGACACTATAACACAGAAATTCCTGGTTTCAATTGATTGGGGAACATTGATAATAGAAACAATAAAGTTAAAAGTCAATTATGGTATACTATGTAACCAATTTAAAGTCAAAAGTCAATTATGGTACACTATGTAACCAAATTACTGTCGCTCATGTATTACTACACATCAACCACTCATGGTTTAGGGCCGCCTGTCCACAAAACCATCGGATATCAATCCATATCACCACCAACTCTAATACCCTCCTCCAGCAGCCATCTCTCACAGACAGCAATCATAAAAGGTTATTGTCGCACCTATTTATTACATCCTCGTATCCCCACTATCTGTGATGACAGACTCATATCATAGTTATCTCTCACAACCTTCTCCCAGCTATATCTTATTAACTGGGCCATCTCTCATGCCCATAGTTCTCTAAGCGTTGATATTAAAACTTAGTCGTCAGAATTCTCACAACATGTGACTTATAGACAGCGAGAAAGAATTACAGCAAACTGCACTACAGCACTACAGCAAACAGCACCACTTTAACGGCCACCCTGGCTCATCTGCTACAGGCTCTTGGATGTCAGTTGTGGTAAGTAAAACACTGGAAATAATTTTCATGTGGAATATACTGCCCCTGGGAAACCCTAAAAACATGGGAAACACGTCGATGTTGGCCACAGCATGGGTTGTGTGTGTGTGGGGGGGGGGGGGGGGGGGTGTTCAAACCACCGTTTCGTAGGCATGAACAAGGCTCGATTAATATTATTTCTGCCTTACACATGGAAAGCTAACACCTCTTCAGCCTTGAGTCACAGACTGCTGTCACGTGACTTTGTCATGGCCCTGTGTCACAGACTGCTGTAAAATGCCTCGGCCACACTTTCCCCTACTCACTGTCACGGCACGGTCTCACGGGTCACACATCCTGTGGACAGATCCGCCGCTCACGAGTGCGCTTTCACTGCTGATAAGCCACGGTCCGCCGTAATCTGGCTGATTATCTACGCTGCCCGTGTATCGCGGGGATTACAGCTAATAATTCAGACCTGTCTGCAGCGGGCAATCTGCTGGTATCAGGCGGGTGGGTGAGTGGATGGGCGGGTGGGAGGACATACTCGTCCCCGAATGGTAGGTAGGTAGAGACCTGAAATAATAGGTAATTCTAGCCTCACACTATCGAGTCTCTGGATCTATAATGACACATGATTGTATATACTTGTAATGAGGTTTGATTTTAGAACTCATTATCAAAGTCCCCCATAACTGTCATGCTGGGTGACATATATTCTTATTAGTAGTTGTTTGTGAGTGTCTGTCTGCAATTAAAGTGAGGGATGGCTTCAGATTATAATGACATTTGACCGAGGATTTATATTGACGTGTTAATGTGCACTATTATTATGATGGTTGTTATGTTGAGTTGGACTAGTTGAAAACATTTAGTAATATACATGAACTTAGAATGGCATCAACTCATGTGACTTTTCGTGAATTGTAAAATGATACTACAAATAAACTAGTTTTATGTCTTCGTCCTTCAAAAGTATGCTGTAAAGTTGTCGATTAGACATATCTCGATGCCAAAGGCAGAGGGATACACAACCATAAATACGAAATGGATACATTGTGTGAAAATGCGTTTTATTCATCTATTTTCCGATCTGGCCGGAAGTAGGTGGCGCTTTTCTCACTGTCTGAGGCTTGGGGCCGCCATTTTGTTGAAGTACCTACGCAATGCCAAGCCTATGGGCGCTTCCAGATGTCTATCATTTTATATGAAAGGCCCAGGCCTTTCCCTTGACAATATCACAATTCTTTTGCAGTTTCAGGTCAAATAAATATGTGATGCTTCAGTTCAGACTATAAACGTGATGTCAACAAATCTTCGAAACAACCAATTTTGTTCGAGTTGGCACTTTTAGATCATGTTGGAATAATGTAAATAATCCTAGTTCAACTATAACATGTACAGAATGCCCAGAAGAAGGTTGATTAATATAACTATTTCGCCATTTTAGACTCTGACAGCGCTTTGTTGTCATCAGCAAGATGGCGGACTGATCAGTAACATATTAATCATCTTGAAATACCTAGGATAGGATGTTAATAATTTCTATACGTCATCGCGACAGATTCTTATTAAATCGCTGTGAAAACGGGAAAGTAACAGGTTCTAATGTTTTTTTACCTAGACAATCGCGATGTTCATTCCATGACAGGAAATCTTACTCATAACACAGATATATCGTGTATATATCCCAACAGAAAGGCCGATTTCCATCTTTCAAGTTAGACTCAGGACTGAGTGGAGAAGGCTCGTCTCGTTTTCGATTGACCTACTTAGGCGGCTATTACAAGATGGCGCTAGTGTGCAAGTCCTGAATAAGCCATGCCGAACTGGCCGTCCTGACAGGGTTTTTATTATCCATCGTATACAAAGCCCCCATTGAAAATGTATGGGGACTCAGTAAAATACGACCCATTATATAAAACCTGTCAGATACCATAACTGTGGTATACGGATTCTAACCTGTGGTATACGGCTTCAAAACCATGGTATACGGAAAAACTATTACTACGCGTCAACCTCTCGTGGTTTACGGCCGCCTATCCACAAAACCATCGATTATTGCCTATATAATTACCTACAGTCCCCTGTAGCCTCAACACATTATCAGTGTATTGTGTATGGGATGACAGACAGGTACGAAAGAGTGTGCGGACATGCATGCCGAGCCGTGGTGATGGCAGAGGTGGCGGCGGTGGTGGCGGAGACGGCGGCGGTGTGGCAGCGGTTGTGGCAGCTGGGTGATATCTGGTCACAGTTTGCATTATATATACAGGGTTGGAATGATAACCATAAGAATGATGTTTTCAAAGTAAAATCTATCGAAATAGCAGGAGAATGCTGCGTTTATTATATGTAATTAATCAAATGATAACACAAACTTGGATGGTTAATGACAAATGAAATAAAAACAACAGCGGTGTCCCCTAGGTACAGCGATCAGAATGATTGGACAGTGGTGCACATATGCGTAAACATAACTCAAACTGGCCTAGAATGGGAAACATACAGAATCAGGGGTATATATGATGCCAAATAGGACAGAATCATTTACGCACGAGGAAACATGTATCAACGGAAAGTAAACATATGCAAATTTGAATTCCATGCTGTGGTAGGAGCGGGTGTGTGTGGTAATATCGACATACAACCATTCCAATACTGTGAATTTCCATTAAATGTATACATCAAGGTGTATTGTAGCGGAATATTCTTAATGATGCGTGACTCTAACCCATTTATTTGTTATTAGCACCAATAATACAATAACTATCAATGTCAGCCACTCCAGCATATCTATGGTTATACTTGGCTGCATACAGGCTTATATGAGAACATTGAGTGAATGCTCCTTACGGAATAATAGCGATTTATCTGGGGACACAATTGTGGCGCCTCTCGTGTCAATATATGGAACTAACAAGTTTTCAGCGGTTTGTCAGCGCTTGTACATGTCTCAATAAGTATATCGTAATGGCATTGGCCTGGGTTAACCTATGAGTCATGACTTAATCATGACTATCATGGCGTATATCAGTATATACATCTTCAATGGCATTGATTGTGTTTGAATTACCTGGCAAAATTACTGCTTCATATATCCAATAGCCCGGAACTCTATTCATCTTCAGCATTGTTGGTATTGCCTCGTTGCAATGATAAAGTAAACACCAATAATGAATGATACGAGAAGTTGCACTTTAACAACATAAGCAATCACTTTACTTGACTATTTTACGTCTTACACAGCGAATAGCATTCCGGCTCAGTTTGTAACATTTCGATGTATTCACGAGGAAAATATTGGTTATACATGTATATCCATATATAGCGGCAACTCTTAACTTTTCTCAAGAACAATTAAATAGCACGTGGTATTTAACGTTTTGCCTGATATGATGTATCCGAATAACACGTGGCCCCATTGGTGCGAAGCAATTGTCGCACATGATCTATTGCTCATGGACGCCCATCGACGGTGTCTTCTTGCCCCAACTGTGACGAATTCATAACACTCAATCGCAAGAAAGGTTCATGGTATGCCCCACTAATGCTAGTGCAATCTATCTATGTCTTATACTTCTTAAATGCAATAGAACATACATAATACATACATAATAGAGGGAACCGTTCCGAGGTGTCCGTTGACGCGAGGTGACCGCTTACGTGGGGTTTCCCTTAGGCGGGGTTCTACTGTAAAATGATTTCAGATGAAAGCGGTCACAATCTCCTCGGACTAGAGTACGTAATATCCTCGTATTCGTTCGGATATAAATACGCGTCTTGTCCTGGCGCATTGCGGCCGCCTGTATCTGAAATCAGTTAATATTGTGTATTTATATACATTTTGTATAATGAAGAGGGCCTACTGTAAGTGTTCCGCCTTCCTTTTACAATCCACTATTTTCGCCGCTTTTATAAGTGTGAGTGGCCACAAACCTCAATATGGAAGTCATTATAATAAAAAAAATAACAGTGATTGCTGCAGTCGTGGCCTTGTCTGTTAATGATGGGTTGAGCGGTGCTGAGTAGTGAGTTCACATCTGTAGCACCAGGTGGCAACACAAGCACCACCGCTGCTGAACTGGGAGCTGTTTCAAAAGTCGAATGAGGTCTCGCCAGCGGCACGTCACATTTTCAAAGTGAGAGGCCGGCAACAGCGAGCGGCACCTCAAATCAAAGCGGCAGCAAAACTACTACCAATATCCCATAGAGAGCGGCACCTCCACCTCGACAGCGACGCCTCAAGTTCCATTGTTGGCCTCTCGCATTGGCGATGAGTACTCTTGTTTAGCACCCTCCCGACTTTTGAAACAGCTCCCAGACTTGTGAACAAGGCTCTCACACTCAACCTTTCACGATTTAAGGGACCTCCTTTTTTGCCGAATGGGTCAGGAAGTGCAAGGTAGATGTTCGTCAATCACCTTATTTACGAGAATTAAAACGTGTGTCCTCATTAATGCCACCGTGCGGAGTATTTTCCTTTAAAATGTTAGTCGATTCCTCCACATCCATTGCCCAGAAGATCTGTGTAAGATTTCGTTGAAACTTGGAAGCGTTTGGGAGACCTAAAACTGGTACTTTACAATAGACCGATGCGACACCGAGATCTAGACTTTTGCACCGATCCTACACCACGGGACTAGTCTATAAGTGTTTCCTGTTGTCCATATTGTCCTGTGAAGACTTAAAAGATACTCGCTACGACTAGCCCGGAAAATGGTCTTAAAGCGTACCAGACAAGCAGTCTGAAACCGATGTAACACGGTCTGTAGTGTTGGGTCGGGAGGGAGTAAAAGGCCCTATGAAACACTGACGGAAAAATAGCGTACACGAGTACTTCCTCTCTTCTTACACGTCATAGACTCCTCACAAACACACCTTTTACGTATCAATCATCCAAAAACATCTAAAGGGTCAAGAAAGTGGTTCACAGGCATGCATCACAGAGTGGAAAACACTAGTGGGGCCCTCTGCACGCAATATATCGCAAAAGCATTAACTGGAAATGAGGATAGAACTCACCATACATTTGATCTTTATATTTAGCTATTCCCAACAGAAGATAAATATTACGTGGCACTGCTTTATTGACTAATGAGCAATTGACCGATCCCTGAGTGAGCTCCTCTGATGGAGGGCAAATTAGGAAAAATAGAGGAACACATTTTTCTGGTACATGGAAATTTTACCGCTGCCGATCGATCAATACGAAGGCCCGGCGTCCACTGAGCTGATATCGTCTACTATTATCGTCTACTAATTAGTAGAAACCGAACGAGAGTTAGACTTGACAATGTTTATGCCACGACGGGCAGGTCGTGTATTACTACACAAGGCGTAGCCGAGTGTAGTGAGGAACAGACCTGACCAGAGGTTTTTTACTAGGGGTAGGATAAAGATCGATTACGATGCATGTCATTGTTCCTAGTCTAGATGTTTGTAGAAGATAAAGAAATTCCTGATTGTCTATGATTTTTGACATTATGTATTGTAGTGCATCGGGAGGTTTTAATTTTTTATAGTAGTAGGTGGATGCCAGGCCTTAGTGAATTTGCAATCATGATCTCATACAAAAGGACTGTTAAGGAGAGGTTGGCATAGTAAGCTTAGATGTGCGCAAAGGTCCTCTAAATGACAATACACAATGATGCATACGTCAGCAGTTATGTATATTATGTGTTGGTGTTACAGCTATCGTGGGTTGATCTTACAGATGTGGGGGAGATATTTTGGCTTCTGGGAAAGGAAACGGGCGGAGTGGTTTTGGGAAAGCATGCCTCATAGTTGTGTGCAGTACTGAGATTCTGGTAGGGGTAAGGCATGTGTACACATACAACATGTGATGTGTGAATAGACGTGTGGTTGGGACGGAGGCTGATGGGAATGCATTACAAGTCATGACGTCAAGTGTGGAGATTTGTCGACATGTTTCTGGCATTTTAATCGTCGAGAAAGAAAGATGTAACTTATTGCGATAATAAGACAGGAATAAGCGGTTTGATCTTAATCTAATTAATTAACCTTAAATTAATGCTGGTTAATTCAGTACAATAACGACTTAGTCACCATGAACCCTCGCTATAAATGAGATGGCGATGTCGTACTCTTCTAAATCAGTTTATATATCCGAAATCCTATTTTTTGTTTTATGTAGATATTAATCGACTACATTTTATACTTTTGGTATTTATGTATACCTATTTTTATGTATCATAGATTCGACCAACTCTCAAAGGTGTCTATTACTTGTATATTATTTACCATCTCGTCATCCAACAGAAAGTATGGCAATAGCTCTAATTCTTTTTGTAATATTGAAACATACTATTCATATCTGGAGTAGTTGACATACTCTACCTCAGAGGAAAGGAGAGGGAGCGTACCCGTCAGTGTTGGTGCAACCTCTACCAACACCCACGTGTGCGGGGAGCTGGGGGGGGGGGGGGGGTGGGGTGGCAGGTCGGGATTTTGTTGTTGTTGTTATCATGTTGTTATCATGTCTACGCCAGGCGTATGTCTATCGCGCAGAGTATATTTCCTTTTGTCTACGCCAGGTGTGAAATACAGCCAAGTCCCGCCCGTATTCAAAAGGAAACAGTCTTGTATACGCCTCATACGTAGGCGTGAAATATAGGCGTATACATGTGACAACAAGTCCATATTCAGCCGATACATGCACTTCCGCCATGGCGTATACATGAATAAAATGGTTAGTTTCGTGCAGTGTATAGAACTATATTAGGGTGTATGGTCGACAATAAGCCATGAAGTTCATTTTGTTTTGTCTCTCACCATAGTTAAATAAGTCGTTACACTAGTAATGTGGCCTCTATACAATAAATAGTGGGGATGTAAATGTGTCTGAGTTAAACGCTAAGGTTTTCAGTACACAATTTCAAGAATGCCAGCTACTTGTTTTGACACAGAACGTAATGCTCGTCCCACTCCCCCAACACCCTCTCCCCCTCCCTACCTTAACAGCTCTGTTCCCCTAACTGCGCCCTTCATACGTTGATGCAATCTGACTATGGGGAGTAATCCCTAGTCTAGCTGGTGGATTTAACTGCTGCTTTCCTAGAACCCACTCTCATAAAAGCCACAGTAATTGACCCAGGTTTTGGTTTTTCTATCTGAAAATTATTGGTGATTCAGATACACATCTCCTTCCACATGGTGAAGTTACACGCGATTTGAGGAGTTCTTAGATTTTAGTTCGTGTGACTTTTATGGAAAATTCAATATGTAATATTTATGAAGGGGAAATCTGGAAAGGTCAAGAGTGAACTTTACATGAACACCTGTGTGTTTACCACGGGTGAAATCGTTTCTGGACAGGCCTCAGCGGACAACTAAAGGCTGTTCGTCATTCCCCCTAATGTCCTCCAACCCGGTGCTTTAATACACCAGACGACTTTTGTCTACAAAACCTTTATATGGCACCACTCCACGGATATGTGTCTCTCCCTAAAACATGTCGCCAGGTGTAAAAAGAAATTATAAACTCCGTCCACAATTTCTCTCCCCCGATATTATGCATTGTGGCACCACCTCACGAATAACTAGGCTCACAATTAACTCAAAGCTACTTGAAATAGCCATGAACGGAACGTAATTAAGAAAATATCTCGGACAGCAAAAATCGTCAGGTTTGAGCGCTCGAACCACTCAGAATGGTCGACAAATACTGATGCCGACATTGCATAGAGTACACTAGCGACTTTGTCGATAGAGCCTATGAACATGTAGGATTCGCAGGCATCCGCCAATCCCCCTAGCGGATACCTGGTAACCATCATAGTTCTGAATGGGCTATTATTTGCCTTGACACATGTCAAATCTCAGAGGTGTCTATCAAGGTAATGAGATCAGAAAACCACAGCATTAAATTTTGTTTTCAGCATGACTATACATAAATCACGAGATGAGAAGGAGAGCCGAGTTCAGAACTACAAAAAAGAATAACAGCTTCAAGTTAGTCTCTCCAAAAGATTCCCACTCTCGTGGGTTTTCAGTCTCCAAGCCTTGGTCTGGTTCACTCTGACACTATGTGCGGGAGAAACTTCAAGCAGGCCCTACCAGAATCCTAGTTTTTTATATATGGTAGGTAACCACTTCCCGATTTTTCTCATCCCGATAAAGTATCCGAGCATATTTAGACATCTAGTGTAAACAGGTGGTAACACATTACTTTCCATAGAATAATGAACTAAGATAAACCGAGATCAGAATATCTGATAATCAATTGTTCGTATACTTGTGGTATGATCATCGATTACGATGTATTTTTGTTGTTATCTATGGGCTTTGCGCATAAATAATCTCCGATGGCCATGGTGACTGAGAATTTTCGTAAAATTACTTCACCTAATTTGTGTCCGGATTTTGTGACATTTCCTTAGCAGTTAAGGAGATCTTTTTCTCACGTACTTTGATAATGCATAAACACATTATCACAAGGAGCAGGAGGCACTCCCCGTGATATGTATCACTGGCTAGGTGTCGTTGTGGGTTACCATGAGTTAACCGATGTTTTTAAATTATTACATGTTTTGTTTGTTTTACAACGTAGAAATTGCCAGATCCTATTTACAGAAGAGAGGTTAACTGGGACCCGCTCCAGGTATTTCTAAAACGCTGTAAAACTTGAACTGTTTGTTACAAATATTGTACTCTTAGTACAAACAAAGCATTTAACTACTGCCTGTACGTGGAAACAATAATTGTCCTTTGGAGATGTCTTTATTGCTTCTATGCAGTCGTCCAGGTATATACCTAGACTTGTCCAAGTCTTTGATTGCAAACATTAAATATATAATTGAACTAAATCACTGAGGAAGAAATGCATTACATTATTTATCCTTCTACTGATTGGGTTAATAGAGGGGTAGGCATAGGATCCTGGGACTGAAGCCAGTCTAGTCTACACCAATAGACTATTGTAGGGGAAATGTTACCCTATATCTGATATCTGAGCGTTTGTTACTTTTTAGGGTGTGCTTGCACGCACTATACATCGCCTAGAGGTTAGAGTGGTCTCAGAAAGGCTTCCAGTGTTCTGAAAAAAATGCTATTCACTGTGATATTGAGAGTGGAGCAGGGAGCCAGTGTCTCAGGGTCTTAAGCCCATAAGACAGCGACATTTTTCACAGATTCTCACCGATCCGATCACCGATTATAATCGGGAACAGGAATGTCGCTGTCTTATACCCTCAACGACGCTTGCCGATCACACCTCTTCACTTTATGGCCTTGTACAGTAACCCGAGAGAGATCAAAGTGAGCCGCCGGGAGCCGAGCGGCGGTGAGCCACGGGATACTGGTGTGGATTCATAGAAAATAATTTAAAGTTTAATAACTTCCGATCCAATTAAGATATCGGGAAATGGTTTTCAGATCCATCATCGCCTCTGTCTCCCCTACAAATCGGTATAAGACACTTGTAAATCGGAATAGGGGATAGGTAGCATCGCTGTTCAAATGGCCTACTCAGAATCGGGAACAGTCGGTGAAGTGCGTACAGCGACAAGATTATGGTCGGGCAGAGTCGGTCATTACCCCCACGCTAGTAATGCCCGACCCGATTAAAATCGGGTCTGTGAAGTGCGTACAGCGACCCGATTCTGCCCGACCCGACGGATTCGTCGGGGAAAGGTGTGATCGGGCACAATGGTCGGGTCGCTGTCTTATAGGCTCTAGAGGCATGTCAAGCTGACCATGATCAATCACTCAAGACCAAAATACCTCAAGACCCACTGGTGCTTGATATGTTTGTATCCTAGATTGGCATTTTCATAAATGTCAAGTTGACTAGGTGCAAGTGGCTTACATACAACTATCCATATACTGCATATAACCCAAACCTTTTAATTGTTATTCATTTATAATTGCACGCTTATTCATCAGTGATGAACATACTATTTCCGCCTAGTCTTTTGAATTTGATAACGCAATCTACTGTGCATATTAACTTATATATATATTAGTGTAGAGCATGTCCATAAACCAAAAATTGTTATCATAAGCTCGAAGAAGTAAGCACACTGACCCATGAGATGCCTGAAAAACTCGACTTTGTTGAGAGGCATTGACAATAAAAAAAATAACAATAAAAAAAATTGAATCTATGCTCCCCTCGCAGGTCAAGTATGGCTCCTTTACACGCGTTATACAATAGGCAGCTCGCCGTGTGGAAAATCGGTTATAACGCAGTTGCAAAGTACTGTGGCAACTACGCACATGATAGAGGTTTTCCGACATTGGAACATTGATGATATATATACGTCTTTGAAATTTCATTCTTGAAAATGAGAGGGTGGCCCTTTTCATTTCGCGGAAAACAAAAATGTTTGAGCTCGACAACTTCGCACCGTTTCAGTTTACCACTGAATGTATTTGTTAAATATGTGGTGAATAACAATAGCAAAACCAAACCATAATGCGTGTTCCAGTTTCATCTTCATCAAAAGCGAGACTCATCAGACCGCAGGGTAATCAGTGACGTTATTTTGCCCCGAGAAAATCTATTGATGCATAAATCATGCAAAATACTTTTTGTGGCAAAACGCGGGATCATTCTCACCCCGCTGTGGACAAATTCTTAGAATATCTTGTTGCAATTGGACCGGGGGCATATATGGCGTCCCTGGATGTAAGCTGGGCACACAAAAACTTCCTCTGCTGCCCGTTAGACTACCCCCTCATGGCAGTCAATTGGAAAGACAATATCTACCTGGAGACATGTATCCCTTTCGGCAGTCGCGCCAGCAGTGCTTCCATGCCACGCATTGCAAACGATTTTCGAAATGGTATCACCAACATGAATTGTTAAAAAGGGATTTATTACTAATCTACCCATTGCATCTTATAATAATAATAATAAAGAGGTCCTGAAATTAAGACATAAACATACTCTTAAGCTAAACCGACATCCTTTTGTGAGATGTCTAGTGAGGCAATGGCTGCCATCTAGTTTTTTCTCTTCATACTTCGACCTCGCCAAGAATAGGTTAATCTGCTATAAAGGGTTAATCAAAGAGGACGATATCCCACGAAATAGTTTCAATAAATAGGTTAATCTACAGCAAAGGGTTAATCTGCAGCAAAGGAGATCATCTCCCAAGAAGGGGTTAACTTCCGAGAAAGGGTTAATCTAAAAAAAGGTTAGTATCCAAAAAGAAGGTTCATTAAAAAAAAAGTTAATCTCTCATGACTTTGTTGATTTGAAAAAGGGGTTAATCACAATGAAGGGTTAATCTAAAAATAAAGGAGTTAATCCCTGATGAAAGGATTGATCTTCAACAATGGGGTTAATGACTCACAAATAAATAATGTGATCAACACCTTCCTACTTTACGTGCTTTAAAGCCAAGGTGATCATGACCAGTAGCCGGCCACTAAATAACAGTAAGACAGGTTAAAACTAGCAGCAGCCAAGTCCTTAACCGAGAAAGGGAGCAAATAAGCCTGTAAAGCACCCTTGGCCCCTTCAGCATACAGATAGACTAGCCTCAGTGTGTGGATCGAGTCGGGAAGTCCTGTTCCTACCCCTGCTCCTACGTACCCCACCTTTCCCCACCCGGACATGCTTCAGAGGAAGGCTGCCCATTGCTTTTTTTCTCTATGATTGAATAAATGTTCATAATCAAAGTTCTTGTCGATGTCTCTATTACACTGTTTTGCACCGATCTTTGTTCTTCACCAGTTCTCCACCCACTCTCCACCCATTCTCCTTTGGTCTTGCTATGATTAGTGGTGCTGCTCCATTAGCACTCCAGTACCGCAAGAATGGTTTTTGTCAATCTCTCCTCGATCTGCATCCGATCATGGAGCTACCCATGATCGGGAACTGACTGTCGTAGGGAATCAATTTTTTTCTCTTTTATGGCCAGATTCCGCCGAATTTTGCAATTATTTGCTTCGTTCCCCCTAATTAGACCGTCACCTACCCTTTTCCATAAAAACTTGGTCTGGCTTCGAGCACTGCCACTACTACCAGAGTGGTGCAGTGTCCGCCTTCTTGGATTTGAATGGTAGGTTGATCAATTCCCGCTAAATATCACGGTTAACGGAATAATAAAGGTAATCGACCATAAGCCTTGATGTTGTGAATATTTATACTAGACTCTGCTGAAATAATGTCCAATCTTTCAAAATTGTCTGAACTCTCGGCCTTGGCTCCTTGGTTTATTGGATGGCTGATCGACCAGCGACCACATGATCACCCCTCAGTCTCCACCCAATCTCCATAGCTGCAGTGGAGCACTGCCTTTATACCATTGTTTTGGTTTACTCTATCAAAAAATATTGGTAGTGAGTTACTGCAGCCCATATGTTGTCAATAGGAAATCTGTAATAGGTGAGTAATAAATAGCGGAAGAAAAGGAACAGGAAGATACGAGTCTAATTTCCCAATTGAGGTTCTCACTATTGCTACGACAAGTGCCAAAATGGGACCCGTGTCCAATTTAAAACTGATAATATGAATACAGGGAAGCGCTCTATTAAAATGGCTGCAAGAGCATGACAAGTCAAGTGGGCCTCATTGTTACCATGAAACTATCTGCCTTTAGACTAATTTCCACTTGGCGCGACAACATTTTTGGAGATATCAACGAAAAATATCAATCCGGGTTGAATTAGTCGACGACGAATTCGTCGGTTGGTGGTGCCAGAAAATGACGAAGGTCGGTAGGTCGTTCTCTGTTTGTTTGTTTTTGATTTTAACAATCGATTATCATAATGAAAACTGCTACAACGTTGGTCGGTGACTTCCGATTAATTCTATGAAACCAAAAGTTCATAAATGGAAAATGGCTTAATGTGACAGTATTTCTGAAATATTTTAACGTCAAGATATTAGAGATGACTTGATATGTCCAACAGGAACTATACCAACTCGTATCATATATCCAGAAGCAACACGGAAGTGTCCTCAAAAGGATTAAAGTTGTACATGTGTAATTGTGTCTTGAAAAGAAGATTATAGCTTGGTCTCCAATTGCATTGAAACGTATAGTTTTCCTGTGATGGTTTCCATGCACCGACCTTGACACCTAAGGTGTCTAGACATGTTTACATTGCTGTTAACATTAATGCTAAGAGTACGTGTATATTCGTTTCAGTTCATTCAAACACGAGTCCTGCTAAACTGACAGGCCGGTATGCTGTGACACACTTGAAATAGTTTTTTGTCATTCTTGTCTTTAAGGTCTCTTTCTGCTCCTGGCTTTGCACAGTAGGACAGGAACAGTAGGTACAATCGCCCTTTGACGGGCGTTCGCATTTGAAGTACTCAGAAAAGAAAATACAGGATAATGTACAAGACAGATTTCTATGATGGCACAACCATCCAACCAACCAAACAATCGGCCAAAGAATCAACAAATCAGGAATTCAGAGGACAGTTATATTTGTCTAGTTGATAGACCTATCACCTTCTGCCATATCATATAATGGCATCTGCTGCACCAGACAGTGATTGACACTTTAAGGACAACTACTTCTGACCGAGTAACTTTCTTGTGAATTGCCGTAATGTGCTGCTAAGGGACAACGGGTTTGAACAGAGTATCACTTAAACCTCCCTTCCTATGTACATGTTGCTATGGATAACCACATGACTTTTTTTCACATATACCTTAATCATACCTTTTATCAACAAAATGTCAAAATTCCGATTAAAATCTAATGACTTGATTCCACCATACTAGAAAGTATCATTACCATTATGATACTGCAACATGCCCGGTCGTAATATTGGTGGTATATTTCTTATAATACAGGTGTTGCCGTTCAACGCCACCTAACGGTGCGTTGATTATTTTCACGTCGCTCGGACAAACACGAGTGCGCCCACAAGCGTTTAGGGAAACACAGCAATAACACCTTTAGTGTAAACAGTGAGTGTGATTGCAGGAGTGTTGTTTTTTGACGGATTGAATTGCTGGGACAAACTATGTTATTGTATTAATGAGTCTGGACTGTCTAAATTTCATAATTGATAGTCATCTTGGTTTTAACTTGGAAAAAGATAGGCATATTCTAGCTAGGCCTGCCAATGTATTAATGTGTATCCAGTTCCGATGTCCCTGCATTATCTAAGGTATATCTAGAGTATCATTTAGGTGATATCCATGTATGACACACCAAATTGGAAATGGAATACCATAGAATAAGTACTCGTTTCTGACCTAGAATACTGCACTACAGTCTGCAACCCTTAGCTCAACATCTTATTCACTAGAATATACCAAGGTACCAGGAAAAATTGAACTGGTATAGAGACCAGCTTGTGAATGGTTAACCACTGGCCCCCGAATGAGGGCAAGAGCCTTTTTTCCCAGCATTACATACACCGGAAATGGCAACTCAGAGCAAATGTGTACCCACGCGCACACACAAGATCTAGAGTATACAAAACACTCTGTTCGGGAGTGATAGAAATAGTACCCTTTCACTACAGGACCTAGTGCATACGTAACCTATGCATCAGCTGTCCCCTAAAAGGTACGTATTTGAATAAAGCATTTAAGATTTGAAGGATACACTGAAAAAAGCTATTTATAAGCATACAGTGTGTTTGACGCAGTGACCGCTGCTCTTAATTTCGGAGACCCTATGTGGTCTGCTACAGTTAAATAGGCGATCTAGGTAAAGTATTCACGCCCTCATCTCCATTGAGGGGTGAACGGCTGTTGTGGACAGGGCTGGGTACACTGGCTATCGGCGATAAAGACCTGGGCCCTGTTTTTTAGTCACGATATCGCAAGTCTACGATCCCCAAAGATCGGATCAAGATTCTACGGCATTTTCGACGACACAAGATGGCGGGTGTGCTATAGATAGTGTCGTAGGTTGAATCAAACGATCTTGGCGGAAGTTAAGACAAGTATAGAACTGTCTTAGGTTCTATAATACCTCACTGTGTATTTCCTGTGCTTTCCTTACGAATTAAGCAATGAAATTTTAACCTGAGTAAGGGATACATATGACCTATAAGCATCTCAAATATGAAGACAATCGGACCCACCGTCCCGAAGATATCGGCGTTTGAAGTTGAAACATCGGGCTATCGATCGGATATCGTACAAGCACTTTCCTAGCAGATCTTTCTGGGTAAAGCGCGCGGAATCTCTGCTGGGAGAGTGAAGTAAGCGCAGAATGAGGGTAGAGCTACACTGGCCACCAGAGCAGCGTTTGCTATGATGAAACTCAAATTGGTACGACATGTCCAGAGTGGTCTTAGACATACAACACTTATAGCCACTATTTCCGCTCCGTTGGCCACCGACTATCGTGACTATAGCACACCTTTTAGCTCCCTAAGTGTCGTATCTTTGCTAGGTGTCGTACCCACTCTACGATCGTAGCTCTCTAGCACACTGACGGCAGATACGTGTCGTAAGTTACGAATGTCGTGACTAAAAAACAGGGCCCTGGCTGACTTTGTAGTGTGTTTCTCGGAAAATCCACTAGGAAATCTAGTATTTTTGATCGTTTGTACATACCTTTCGCTAGCTGCCACTTTCTTCGTCGTTCAAGGCTTTTCAGCCTTCCATATTTTTCTCTAAGGTCTTCTATTCTCTGATAATTGTTATCATCATTTAAGTATTCTTATTACCTTATTCTGCAGTCTCTCTTTTGTTTGTATTTCTTATTTTCCATCCAGAATCTAACTACAACATTCTACTACTCATCTTATACGTTTCTGTTGTAGTTTTTTTTTCATTTTTGTGAGCTTAAATACAGTGTATACGAATATCAAAAATTCTAGTTATTTTCCCAATGTGTTTCCAGAAGTCTAGAGATTTATCTATTTCAACCCTGTGATTTGTATGAGTCTCATGTTGATAGAGGTGGATCATTACAATACAAATCTAATTTTGGTAAATGGCGAAATCTGCTCGGAGGTGCGAACCAGGGCCCTGTTTTTTAGTCACGACATTCGTAACTTACGACACGTATCTGCCGTCATTGTGCTAGAGAGCTACGATCATAGAGTGGGTACGACACTTAGTGAAGATATGACACTTAGGGAGCTAAAAGGTGTGCTATAGTCACGACAGTCGGTGGCCAATGGAGCGGAAACGGGGGCTATAAGTGTCGTATCTCTAAGACCACTCTGGACATGTCGTAACAAACGAGGAACTTCACTTCCCGTCGGAATTAAACGATGAAATTTGTACACGAGTAAGGTATACATATAACCTAAAATCGTACCAAATATGAAGAAAATCGGCCTCACCGTTATGAAGATTTCGGCGTTTGAATTTCGTCATAGCAAACGCTGCTCTGGTGGCCAGTGTAGCTCTACCCTCACTCTGCGCTTACTTCAATCTCCCAGCAGAGATTCCGCGCGCTTTACCACGAAAGATCTGCTAGGAGAGTGCTTGTACGATATCCGGTCGATAGCCCGATGTTTCAAATTTAAACACCGATATCTTCATAACGGTGAGGCCGATTTTCTTGATATTTTGTACGATTATAGGATATATGTATACCTTACTCGTGTTCAAATTTCATCGCTTAAATCCTATGGGAAGCACAGGAAATCAACAGTGACGTTTTATAGAACCTAAGACAGTTCTATACTTGTCTTAACTTCCGATACATCTCGCCAAGATAGTTCGATTCAACTTACGACCGTGTCTATAGCACACCCGCCATCTTGTGTCTTGAAAACAGGCGTAAAATCTTGATCCGATCACAGCCGATCGTAGACTTGCGATGTCGTGACTAAAAAACAGGGCCCAGCAGATTAATTTTTTTTCTCCGCTAATCGCAAGCCCCTTTGTTTTACACCATCTTTCCACTACTTTGAGTGCTCCATTCCGCTTGATGTTTGATACTGCTGGGTTTATATCGCTGACAGAAAGGAATGAGATCATTTGTATATTGTAATCCATGGCAGTTCGTGATATTATTGCACATATTATTCACGAAAACCAACACCTGCGGCACACCGTATGTCACCTAAATTTCACTGGATCGCCGGCCCTTAATATTGAACGATTGGCTTCTGACTATCATGTAGTTCACTAGCCAGTATGTGAGGTTTACAAGGGTATACGCCAAGCGACGAAGTTTTAGTGACAACAACGCATGGGGTACTATTTCAAATGCTTTGCGTATATCAACGAACAATGCAGCTGCCATATGTATATATATATATACTGGTATATCTTATTTTCAAGGTTTACTTGACTTGTTTGTCATCCAAGCTAGAAAGATGTTTCCTTTCGCATTCTAACCGCCACAATAAGATTCTCATTTCCCAATCACCCTGCACCCTCCGTGAGCATACAACTGAAATCGCCTTTCTGGTACAATAAATAAAAGTTAAAATAGTTCCTAGATACGATTATTATAATGCACTCTAAAGTGCAAATACAAAGTAGGGGCCAGGATTGGAATTCATGAAATCTAAGAGTGTTGCTACTGAAACCTGGCACTCAAGTGAATTGATAATACAGTTATACTACACTAAAGTCTATATAAAACAACAAAAGAATCAATCAACACTTTTCGGATTGTGCCCTACCATTTCAACGGATCTGCTTCGCTCTACACCTACAGGCGGGGTTCTTTGAAACCATGACAGCAATCGGCCATTACTTGCATTTGGGAAATTATTGACCTCGTCTGATTGTACTCTATCCATTGCTAACTGCGATATATCGACAATTTCTTCCATTTTTCATTTATTCAAATAGATTAAAACACAATACAAGTGATCACCTGTGACCAGGCGATCTTCCACCTCGGCGTCTACACAAACAACACAACCAGCACCGTTTAACACACTACATACTCTACACTTTCTTTTACACACCGTTTGCCCCAGATTCTGGTCTTCTGACCTTTGACTCCTCTCTGATTAGTTTCATAACCCAATATTGTTAGGATTGTTTTACAATATCACCTACTGAATGTGGTTTTTTTTTCAAACCAAAATATTAGATAACACATCACAATCATAGTCATTGCTGTCCTGAATTATACTTTATATACTGTTATTATTCAAATACCATTGTTACTGTTAGATATGTGTCACGCTGGGCGATTGAATATTTTCATAGGCAAGTTGACTAGGTGTAAATGGGTAGAGAAAATGACCCATAGACTGAATACATACCCCACACTTTTTAATTGTTATCGTTTCATAATTATATACTCATTCATCAATGCTAAACTACCGCTTTCTCCTAGTTTTGATCAATTGCATTACCAGAACATCTGTATCCAGATTTCCCATTTGCTGTAACTCGTTGCTGATAATTTCAGTAGTGTAATGTATATATGCGTGCCTAGTAGAAGCTGCTACCATATAGTCAATACCAAGCAGTCTACCACTAAGAGACACAAGACAAATAGGAGAAGATATCGCGGTGAGGGAGGAATAAATATCGCTGTATCACCATCTTCCCTAGCTTGAGTGACACAGCACAGCTTTTCATCAGTATTATTTGTGATGATGTCATAGAGACTGGTGTCAGCTCTGCGTCTGCTAGGTTGTAGACGCCATAAGTCACCGTTTGTTACCAAGCCATGTGTAACTAACGTTGTCTGGGAACTGTAAGCTTTGACATCATATTCTACAAACCGGTGGTTTCAGATCATTTCAGAAGAGGAGTATCCTGCAATATCACCTACTGGATGTTTTCTCAGACCGGAATATTAGATTACTCATTACAATCATAGTCATTGCTGTCCTGAATTATACTTTATATATTGTTATTGTTGAAATACCTTTGTTACAGTTAGAAATATGTTTCACATTGGGCGATTGAATGTTTTCATAGGACTAGCGACTTCGTCGCTGCCCTATGCCCTTCCAAGTGTCTGTTATCGGGACCACGCGTATACTGCTCCCGCCCATGCGTTATCCCAACCATCCAACTAGGTTAGCCAGGCTGTGATTGGATGAGAGTATTGTTCCTAGCTGGGACCTGTTTCAGTAGCTTCGTGACATGCCCAAAAGGCGTCTGTGACACCATAAGGACAGATCACAAGATTGCAATCGATGACACGCGGAGTTTCACTCACTTCCCGTAGGAATTAAGCAATGACACTTTATCATGAGTAGGAGATACATATAACCTATAATCGTTCCAAATATGGAGAATATTGGGCACTCCGATTTTCTGATATTTGCTAGTCTTTTTCTGCTGTTGCTTGCACTGTTGGTGCCGCTGTTGGTGTCTGTCTAGGCCTAATGTCATGAGCCTACTGAAACAGGTCCCTGGTGGCGCACTGTCGATCGCCCATGTATGTACCAGAATATACATACACGCATATACCAGAATAGAAACTGAAAC
The DNA here is from genome assembly GCA_950022655.1 of Alentia gelatinosa. Taxonomy (NCBI): domain Eukaryota; kingdom Metazoa; phylum Annelida; class Polychaeta; order Phyllodocida; family Polynoidae; genus Alentia; species Alentia gelatinosa. Next base: position 32,941,283 of record OX465583.1, read on the forward strand.
TACAATTTGGCCCTTACAATATAGTAAGTGGGATAAAGAACGTTCGTATTAGATGAGCTTACCAACATGCCAGAAGTGTCTACGTCATCATTAATCTAATATAGTGGTCATCCATAGTTCATGAAACTATTTCCACTCAAGGAAGTAGTCCAGTAGAGACTTCCGTGAAATACATTTACTTAGTTGGGACGACCTCACGACCCAAGTTTCTTTGGCTACAGATATTTCTATTGACAGATATAAAGTAAAAATGTTTCACTTTTACTATATATTGTACTATATACCTAGAAATATAGATAATTAATGAAATATACCATAACATGACGATTTCAAACTGGTAGCCAGAGTGTGATACGAGGGCCGAAGCATGTTTAGGCAGTATCAGAGTAAATACCGAAACTAAAGCAGAGGGTGGTATCTGTAGGATATTCCAGTATAGATATATGATAAAATATGGGAACTCCCTCGAAGAGATCGGCACCCCGATTTCCATAAATCAAGCTCCGATTTCTTCGAAAAGATATACTGAATAGAATACAAGAAAATGTGGGCACAATATGTGGGTCAGACAAACGGGAAACTCAAAGGAGGACTAAACGAACATCTTCGAAATATCTCGAAGAACATTATCCAAAATGAAGTTCCAATCACAATGGTTGCGAGGATGTACTGTACTGGACTTCATGCACAAACATCGAGACAGCAAACGGACAGTGAAGTATCTCAGGAACAAGATCAAGTTCAATTGGATACATCGCCTGAAAAGTCAATCCCCATGGGTATTGAACACAATGGACAACTGACACTGTTTTCAGATAACACAACGTCACTTCAAAATTTGTTTCGAAGATTTACAGAAATCAGAGTGCATATTTCTTCGGGGGAGTTCCCTTATGATTTTTATTACCGATATCTGAAGGTCTGGCTAAAATTAAAGATACCCCAAGTTAAAACCTCAGACTTAAGACCTAAACAATAAAGAAGTGTATGTCTTTCAACAAAAAATTAGTTTTTGTGAGCACAAAAACTAAACCTCAATCCCTTGAGTTTTACAGTCAATAAGAGGATTATGAAAAGACGTAATGCAATAGCAAAAAGCTTGTTGACATTAAAGTTACTTCAAAACCACAAATAGAAAAGATCCGAAACAATGCACACAGAAATCTAGATGGAATGTCGCTTATGTAACCATCCACTGTTTTCAAGTCAGTCACATGGATTGACACACACGCACTCCATGGCCAAACAGCCACAGAACCAGCACATAAACCATCTTCTCTCCCATTTGGAAGATCCCGCGGCATAGAGGTCAGAAGACTGGGGTTGCTAGGCAGCTTAGGACACAGCCAAAGGTACATTCATGCCATCCAATCACAGCGGAGGATGCTGAGAAAATGAACCAATGGTGTGGGGGGAATAGGCATTGCCAACATGCCGAAATCCGAGGTCAGAGTCGAAATACACTTCACACAACTTCTACAGGACAATAGCTAGTATGTCTATAGATATTATTTACCGTATAATATGAGTGTCTCTCCTTTACATGTAGAACACACAATACTCCTCAAAGTGATCAGAATTAAGGAAATATGAAAACTTAGCATAAGGTGAAAATTCTGTAAAAAAAAATCTTGGCGCAGAGATACAAGCAGGGCGTAGGATCTATTCTTGGAGAGTGGTACCAGTGTTGGATAACTAGTGCTTTGTGGTACCATCCAAAACGTAAGACCTTTCTAACGAGGGATTAAAGTCTTTATACATTAATCCGACATTTTGACCTCTGTCTCTGGCCTACCTCTCTAATCACCTATTTTCACTTTCTGTATAGGGCCTACATGTATCACGTTGGAATATGGATTACATATCTATTTTACACATGTACACTGTAGTTCTACATAGGACACTAGTTATTTTGTAGTTTCCGGAATACCGAACGAGCACACAAGAGAATACAATTCCTATAGCTTGGGAGTAAAATCGGAACCAATATTACCAATTTTAACTGGTTTCAGATACAAGCGGCCATCATCTCCGAGGACTAGAAGCGGAGTAATATCCAAGCGAATGCGAGGATATTACATACAGTCAGGCAGATTTGTAAACCACTCAGGGTTGACTCTATAATACAACCGCTAGTACTTTACGCCTTCCTACCCACAAAGCTATCGATTATTGTTTATTCCCCTTATTGCAAACTCTATCTTATCAGCACTTCCTCTCCATAATCATTCTCTCCATCCCTCCTTCCATCCCCTTCCATCGCTCTCTCCATCCTTCACTCCATCCCCAGTGCACGTCATCTATTGGTCTGACCTCATCCATTTGTCCATCCGTTCATTATCTATTTCTCGCTTCGACCTTGCTCTCCTGTCATCCTCATCTCATCAACATCACGCCGTGATATAACTAATGCGACCACTATTTACAAGTAAGAGGACGCAGAACGCGTATCAACAAACTAACTGACCTTCGTCCCCTCAACCATTTAGCTACTCTTCCAGTCCAACCCTTATTGGATTATTCTTGATTTCCTGCCAGTGGTTATTTGATCATCATGTTGAGAGACTCCCAGGGGGAAACAGTATTGAAATGAAGGCATAACAAATAATGGACGAAGATGCTTTAACATGGTGATCAAGGGATCAGGCATGAATTTTCAATGAAACGAAATTATATGTAATGTATGTAATGTGTGTGTGTGTGTGTGTGTATTTTTTTATATGGAGGATGGCTGTGTACACGAATAGCATTAGTCGTAGATCTTTGTTTCAATAAGGTTGTTTATGGAATAAAGGCCACCATCAGCCTTAAATGGGTTCAGTTAAGTTGCATATCTAGTTTGAGTGTTGTATTGTCCCCGCAGCTACAAAAACCTATGCATGTAGTTGAAATATTGATATTAACGACTTAAGCCTATACGTCATAGGAGGCAGTGACAAATAATTACTGAGGTTGCCATGTCCCTGTTCGCTGAACTTTAACACGCAGTATGGTCTAATAACAGCGACCCCTACCGTGGCCTTGTCACAAGCATTAAGTGGGTTCCGCATGTGAGTACAAACTAAATATGTTGAGAGACGCAGTCATCGGTCATATCCACCCGTATTACAGGAGAAAATCCTATCTATGGGATACTTCGACTCCTGAGATCAAGGAGCCAACAAAATGCGTGACATAAATTAACTCAAACTCAAACAAGTGGCGTCCAGATCTTAATCTACCCCGTTTCCACGAATTTTGAATATTAAAAAGTAGTGACATTAACGACACTTTATGTCACACCCATGACATAAACAAATCCAATGTTCAGCCTATGGCGCTTTTTATTAGGGGTAGGATAACTAGTCTAAAATGTTCCACAAGCTATCGGCAAGATTATGAAATGGTAGAAGAAAATAAAGAATTGGCAAGGAAACCAGAATGGAAGAGGAACAGGATCACGATCGAATATGTATCGATCGTGTCTACGACCACGATCCCGACCGGGGTGAACCTAATGACCACAATCATGGTTGTGTTGATACCCGCGACATTTACTGACACGCGACACAACTGGACTTGTGTCTTCTTTTTCTCTTTTTTTTTTATATTGAAGGAAACTTTACGACATAGATATTCGCCCTATAGTAGCAATCCTTCATATTGATGCCATATATAACAATAGGAAAGATCACAGGACGATACACAAGAATATATGCCTTCAATAAATTGTTTTTCAGCTGTTGCACAAGTTGCACTACTAGCCTTAGGGTTTTGCATAATAAAGACTACTTGGTGAGGGCTAACGTAGAATGAAACGGGAGGTTACGATTAACCTTGCATAAAACCAGTCTTGGAAGGTTACAGGGACGCTAGGTGAAGTGTTGTTAGATTTCTTTTGGTTGTGACAAATACATGTTTCAGCTCTTCCATCTAGTTCTATCAAAATCATCTACGACCCGACGTAAATCGCGTCTCGTCCGGTCTCTTCTCCGTCACGTCGCTGACTTTTCCAGTGATCTTTTGTGTAAACCTACTTAAACAAAGCCTCACAGCCCGACTCCCGTTTGCCGTTTTCTGTTGGCTGCTCACAGGTTTCAGTTGATCCATACAGTCTCAGCCACGTGAGTGGAAGAGAAGGTTGTGTAAGTTACCAAGCTAGGGATTGTAACCTCTATCATTTGTAGTTAAATGTTTAATGATACAACTACTTTGTCAAATTCATCTTTTTACAAATCCTATATATTTTATTGTAATTTATAACACCTTTGTTTTATACCAAAAACACATGAACTGGAAATGAAAACAAGGATTTCCATGGTAAAGTGGAAAACTGCCATTACTGATTTAATGTATCATACTGTAGAAAATGGGTTAAGCAGAAACTCACAGACCCCAGCAGCCCACGAGTGGGCGTGCCCCGTGAGAGGAGGCTGGCGACAACATAGTTCTCCAGTGGAAATAGGACAAAGGTGAATCATGGCATAACACGGCGTCTCACCAGGGGCGTGCGCCAGGTCCGCGTCCGTCCACTATTTATCTGTGATAAAGGTCACGTGGTACTGGTCACGTGCTACTGCTGATTATACTTTCTCGAGCTTTAAGGCTCTACACTGTAATATAAGCACACAGAGGTCCCATACTCCATCGCGTATATATGTTTTATCATTATTTCATTTATTTATTTCTATGTTTGGTCCATAATTCTAGTCTTAGTGATTCTAGTCTTGTCACATTCTATTGGAATTGTTCAATTCATCATTATATAGGAGTACTTTGATCCAACAATCAATTCTTGTCATGTATAATTTAGTAAATTGGAATAGTATTCGTCCTAAACTGTCTTCATTGTGGTACAGTCCATAAAAGATTTGAGGCCATATCAAAAGATGGCTCGATAGGTGTCTATAGCAGCAATGCAAACAGAATAATAATCATTCTAGCATGCGCCTTTATATACATACACACCCATGTATAGATCCCTGGGCACATTGCATGGATTCTTTAACTGGATCACGTGTTATACGATCAAAATGAACACTCAGAAGGCCTTCATTTCCACACCATAGGGTGTTGTGTCTCGTGATAAATGTTTTTTACCAGGTATGTCAGTCAGTGGGCTTTTGGATGTACGTGAATCTGTCACGTGATCCACGTTTATCTTGACGTACACAGCAGTTCCCGTTGTTTGCTCATATACTCCTCATGTCCGTGCAGTAACCGCCACGTTGGTTTAGGGGTTTGGCAAAACCAGCAGGTCGGTGCCTAGAATCAGTGTCGAGGAATCAGTGTCTCGTTCTGGTAGACTCTCATTGGTAGACTATCATACATGTATATGATATGTATATGTATATATCTATTTATATAAATGTATACACACACACACACACACACACACACACACATATATATATGTGTGTGTGTGTGTGTGTATACTTTGTGTATGGATAATTTTCCAATGGGTTGTCTTTGAAGTTATCCCGCCCATATATATTATATGAGTTATGATAAAGGCAATTCATATTAATATGAATATCATTTCACTTATTCCAAATGATATGGCGACGTAAAGATGAAAATAAGGGGTGTCCTCGTCCAAATCACTCTCATGAGAGAACCAAATAAGATATCTTTTGGCAAATTCTACTGATATAGCAAAATATGTACACTTTCAGATAATATTCAATAAAAGTTTGTAAAAGGGGTCCTACCGATTCGTGAGAACGGGTCATATATAGATAGCATTCTCGATGTATTACTATGTAAGATTAATGAAACGAAATAGATTTATATTGATTTGAACTAAGGTTAACCTCGGCATAAATTTTATGCTTGTGTGAGTGTCTGATCTGTCTTGTTACTTGTAATGTACTTGTTGTCTTGTGTTGTTCCTGACATATGTAAGGAAGAAGGCCAATAGGCGATTGAGCAATGTCTTTAAAGTTTACTTAATAAAAAGAAATATATACATGTACAGACATACAGATATTATGTATACATGTATAATACGTCATCTACACACACATATAATACGATACTCTTATCATCCTTATGTATGGCGAATCATTGGATTATGATACATAACGGTGTGATTGGATGCAGTTCCCCATTGGTTCAGTAACTGGGCCCAGAGTGCAGATCCTATGGTAATTCTTGAACAAATATGTCCGGATGGTATTGATTACTAAAGGGAGATGCGTATTATAAGCAGATCTGTTCCTTTCAATGCCATTGAATAACGATACCCTAAGATGTAAGACTAGATCGAGGCGGCTCATTATACACGAATTGGTACAAAATGAGAGAATCAGCTACTTTTCAACAAGGTATTTCTCAGGATAATGATTTCAGGACTTTTCCCGGGCAGTCACACGATTTGCCTACTAGTAGTAGCGGTAGGGGGGATAGTTTTGCTCATGTCCTTGATTATGGATATCATTGGGAAATCAAACTACTTTCCAACATGGCAGCCCTGTCTCCCGACGAGGAGTGACGGGGAAAGAGTAGTAGGCAAGGAGTGTCTCGGGACTCGATTTTAGGACTGGTCCACGTGTGATCAGAACATTTTCTCTCAATATGGACAGGTATTATGGCCATGCTCAAAGAGATCCATAGGACGTACCTGTACCAGGGGCACGGGGCCGCGGGTGGGGGAGAAGCTGGGGGTAAGGGCGGGTGGCTTTCGTGGGAGGGGGAAGCCACCGGGGGACTTTAGGATTCGATCCCCGTCCTGACTGGCGGTCTCGAGGCGGTTCAGGTTGACGTCCTGGGTTGATTGCCTGCCGCCCGGACTGACCCCCTCCGGCGCCTTTTCCTATTGATTAACGTGGGATTTGTTTTATTTTAGCCCAGACTCTGCCTATTTTTGCCTTCCGGATAATATAACGTCTGTGGAGTTGACCCGAGCGTTTAGCGTAGATGAATTTTCTCTATGGTCGTTGGGACATTGTATTGATTCAGTAGCTATTGACATAACTGAAGTATGGTTATTAGCTTATATAACTGGAGTATGGTTATTGACGTAACTGAAGTATCGAAACAAATTGGCCTGAGTGAAGTGTTCACAGATTAGCTAAAGTATACCAACCATGATTTTACGGGTCTAGTGCAATTATAAGCACAAAGTGGATTGGGAATGGGTCCTCTATGAATACATGCAAATAGCGGACATGATATGTTATTCTTTCATCGTTATTTGCCTAAATGCCTGGAGTTGTTTATTCAAATTATACATGAATCATGTCAAATATAGCCCAGATACATTATATGGATTTTCGGGAAAATAAGTAAAATTCCATAGCTAAAAGTAAGGTTCATCATACATCTTCCCATTTTGAAACTGATATTTTCCTCTTACAATATGAGAATATGCTTGGAGAGCATGGACAGGACAGCGAATAGGAACAGGAATAGCTATCAGGGATAGCTCTGGCGGAAATACCCGCTGGGCATAAGTATAAGCGGCAATGGCTTTGGCGTATATGGTATCTATGATTATTTAACTAATCCCCGGCATCCTAATTGGATTATGAAATTTATGTTGGCCTGTTGGTATCGTATGACAGGACAACTAATGTCATATCACACCAAGATCAAATATATGAGATGAGGCAACAGAGAACCGTGGCAAATCCTAACAAGCCAGAACTTGATCGCATATATACATAAGAGTAGAGTGTCAATGGGCAAGTCCCTGTCGCTACTATCAATTGGCCTAAGTTTGTAAAGTATTCTAACTGTATTGATTCACATTCATGAAGTCACCTGTTTGATACATCCATTGAAGATTTTGATACAAATAGAGTGTACTCATCCATCTATAATTGTTGATATAAAATGCAGTGTGTAGATAGACACACCTGAAGTAAGGGTGGCATAGCACAGTATAGTATTGGCCAGCTATTCCTATATCCAGACTCTGGATGTATTTTTTATGCATAACAAGAGCCCCAACTACCGCTTTAACAATATCAAAGATGCAAAAGCTACCTTCCCAGTGCTTACTGGTGTGGAAACACTAATCGACATGCACACAACCAGTGATCAATAACTGAGATGTATATATAACGTATAAAAAAAATGTCCACCACAATGCTGGCAGACCTGTGAATTTACCTATTCTAGCAATAACATATGTGTAAATATACCTACACAAACAATAGCTGGCACCAATAAATCTTTTATTTATCAGCGACCTACTGCAGTCGGGTAGCGGTACTAGAAATAACATTAGTTTGCACCACTGCGGCCTATTCTGTGTTGAATAAACCACATATAATGATATAGGATGACAAGGTTACCCGGGAATATGGCTTACATTACGAAATGCTATAACTCAAACTATGTCCCAAGCCCCGAGGCAGAGGAACGTAATTTTAGGCATGGCAGTGAGTAATACAAGCCATACACCAATGGTAACATTGCTGTCCTACGATTGTATATAAGTACCTTAACAATGTGAAAAGTAAAGGATTTTAAGCTCGAATACCCAAAACATCAGTAGGATACCATTGCCAAGTATTCCGAATTCGGAATGTATGGGCGAAAGTGCCACAGGTTCAGCCTTTGCTATGTAACCCGCTTTATACATATAGGTGGGTCTCAGAAGGCCAATAGGTCTCTTGTCATGGTCCTTCTGTGACGAACTTTGGATCTCGACAAACTAAGATCTTCCTTACTCTCTCAGTGGTTGAACTTGGGCTACCCAACTTCGGTTGTTTGTGTGTTGGTTCGCTCGGCGCGGGAACGTTATTAGTTTGCAGTAGAGCCTTGGCTCTCCCATTAAAAGGTGTAACTAGTTAATAGGTAGTGAATAAACTTATTGTGTATTTAATGATGTCTATAATGCTAGGTTTACACCATCACCCCGACAGTCCCAACAGCCCCAACATGCCCTCGCCGTGTCTCGACGGCTATTTCCAATTTCGCCGTGGTTGTAAATCTTAAGTCGACTTGTGGCTAATGAGAATGGTGACTGTCGTAAGTAGCTGTAATTGACTGTAGTCCGCCTTAGGTCATCGGGATTGTGGAGCGTAACTCAACTTGGCTAGCACTAGGCCTATGGGGCCGAAGTCTGCCGTAGTCTGCCGGGATATTCATTCAACTTCCAACAGTCACAGGTAGAGAATACATTGAATAAGATACATGCAAACCACCGGAGAAGGTGAACAACTGTTAACGGTGGTGAACATGAAAGTTTGATGAATGTTTTTGGGGTTTTGTTTATGAAACCTATTCAATTTTGTTTTAAAATAGTGAATCATGGGAAGGAAGTACTTATATATATAGGTATATATATGTAGGCATTTGTGTGTGACTTGCATAAAATCACATCAGGACCACGCCGGGATCGCACAGTATGTCGTCGGGACTGCCGCAATCCACCGCAAGTCAACTTATGTCGATGGGAAACTGCCGTAACCTGCCCTAAGTTGTCGGGCCCGGCAACCTTAACCCAACCCAGTACATCTTAAGTTGGGCAGGATATTTGGGGCCAAGTGGTGAAAAACCATAAAAAGAAAATCCCATAACAGTTATATGTCATCGGGACTCCTGCAATTCGCCGCAAGTCAACTTATGTCAGCAGAAACCTCCGCAATCTACCGGGCTAACAATGTAAGTCGCTGTAAGTCGTCGTGGCCGTACCATACCCGTGCTGTCTCCTTGCCTACTGCAAAGATTACGTCAACCTATGTCAACATTAAGTCAACTTAAGTCACCATAAGTCGACGGGACGTAGTGAGCCAAGCGGGCAAAAACCATAAAAATCCCATAAAAACACCATGTCGACTTACGATTTGGCAAAAATCCATTGCCGGGACGGTCGGGGTGATGGTGCAAACCTAGCATTACTTCTTGCGAGTAGTAATACATGTACTGGATCACCCGGGTCTTCTAACTCAAACTGAACTGCGGGTCTAACATATCACAGGGTAGCTCATACATTTTTGATGATTATCCCACGTTTATTTCGGCGTAAGAGAGATTAAGCCGGCGACCGCTACAGGTAAATAATGATAAGCGTTTCATGCTGAGCCTGGGAAGGATTCGTGAGAGTAGTAGCAAAACTGAGGCAGCGTTGAGTCACTGTTTATCTTACTGCATTAAAATCACGATGACTTCCTTCCTACACGTCCTCATAGTATAAGGGATATGTGTCTTTAGAACCATCCTCCTTCGGATCGGGGTATTGGCCCACTTAACCCGCAGACATGAAACAGTGTGCAGCGCGATGCTTACACTCTACCTATAGTGTGTGTTTTTTAATGAAACGTGTTCCATGCTTAGCGTGTTTCAGTGCGACATACATACTGCTTTGAATGTGAAATATTAAAATGCTTATACGATCTTGTGATATGTCTGTCCGGTTTACCGATCGTTAGAGAGAAATTAAACTAAGGGCTACTGAGGTCATAAAACTACAAAATATCCATATTCAATTTGCGTCATTCTACCAGCTTTGGTATAGAATAGACGGTACTATCATTCATGGGTATGGAATAAACGGAAGCTTTAAGAGTAGTTGAAAATGATAGTCTTTTGAGGATGAATTTCTGGCCCTAACCAAGCTTTCCCAGCGTCATTTGCAAAGAGCCTTATTGATCCATGTGACCGGATGGACATAACTCATTATCTCCAGGATGAGAATGTATATTAAAAATTCTCCTCTCAGAGCAAAGGTGACAATCATTACTTCTTATGCTATCGCGAGGAGAATGTTTTGCCAAAGATTCCGGGTATAGCATTAGACCTTCCACCATACCCACTAATCCAAGCCATACATGTATATCATTATGAAGAATTACCAGTGTTTTTACAAACTTCATGCACCATATATACATATAAACATCAATATATATTGTAACTTGTTGTATAATTCTAAAGGTATATGTTAAACTCAGTTGTGCCTATTTGGATATTGTCCCACGATTATGGACTGCACCTGTAAGATCACAAGGAAGTAGTTCGAATTAAACTGTCCTCGTCCATTTTTCCCCCTAAAATCTTATATGCAGACACAAATATCAATGTAGCTGAATAAGGGCGATGCCTATTGTCAACTGAGTTATAACAGCTGATTTTCTAGAGTTCTCAAACTTCTAGGCATTTGTCCAACGTTGACAACACACATATATATAGCAGTCACACTTCTGCGTTTATCCAAACTGCCAATAAAGGACCCACTGGCTCGGAGTGCGAGGGTTCTCTGTTTAGGTCAGACTGTCTAGCAATGTTTCCCACGAGGTCATTGTTAGTTCATGAACATGCCAGGGTTGACACTGAAAATTAAGGTGGGGAAAATGGAGGGGCAAAACTAGATCGAGGCAGGTCAAAAACATGTCAAAAATGGGATTCATCTTGTATCGAGTTAAGATCGAGGCAGGATCATTATAGGAAGGTGCAACATCAATGTATGACTGCGACAACTTTGAGGCCAGATCAATACGCGATTGAGAGGAGATCAAGGCAGGAATCATGTAGAATGAAATTTAGTTCGAGGTAGGCCAGGGCCAGAAACAAAGCAGAATCAAAACAAACATTGCGTCAGGTACAATGTATAGGGTCGAGTCAAGAACGAACCTGGAACTACGTGTATATAAGTTTGTGACAAGTTCCAGACAGGACCAATATTGGATCAAGACAAGATCAAGACATGACTGATATGAGATAAGGATAATGCAAGATCGAGATGATATCAGATCAGGACACACTGGGGATTGACACAAGGCTGGACGTACATCAGTTCCAATGCAAGTGGAGATTAAGGAAAGCTCAACATAAATAGAATTCTTGGACGGTCAAAGTTATGTCGAGATATATCAAATAAAGTTGATATCAAGGTATGAACGGATAAGGAACACTGTATGGGATGAATTCAAGTTGTGAGGAGGTTGAGCAATAAATCAAAGGTAATATGACTGTTAGAATGATATTTTAAAGAATACAGGCAAGATTGAATGAGTTTATCATTGTCTTCATACGAAAAGCCGGGCATCCAACAAAACATAACGAAATTTCTCAGTGGCATATCGCTTGTAGCATACGCGGAGTGCTTTCTCCCTCTAACTTCGTTTCAATCGTTTACTTGCAAGACTAAACTGTTTACTCAAAACTAAAAGTACACCGATAAAAGAGATATAATGAGGAGATGTGGATCCAGGCACGAAAAGCACCATCACGAGATGCTACAACTATTTGTATACACACAGTTTAGATCTCAGAAGTAGGGCAGTAGAGCAGTCAGTCACCCTTGCCCTCTCCACAAGTAATGCACAGCCTTTTTGCCATGATCATGAACACGACATGTTTTGAAATTTAACGCCGGAACACCATGGATCAAATTTACCAAACTGGATGTGCTAGGATGGTATAGTTGCACGAGCTGGAGCCAAACACAGGATCTACATTTCAGACATATGCTTTACGTAAAATGCCCCACCCCTTATCCTTCAACTTTCTTCCTCTTCCTAAAAGGTCCCATAGTGGTGATGGAACGGTGATGGCTATCGATGTGTTACGCAGTGGGAACATATATATATATGTACACATTGGGGGAAGAGCCTTCTGCCTACATACATATAGGCAACCCATGGTATCCAAGATTTGGCCCAAGGGGATGAGAGTCTTTTGTTGTGCATTTTCTTACTTGAGGAAATCATAACTACTTCTTTGACAATGTAGTAAGAGTGTAATGATGTGGTTTAGTGGGGTGACCACCTGATCCAGGGATCCGCATACCAGTGAACGGCTACCTCATGTGACAAAGGACAGTTTACGAATACGTACGTATTCATCAATGCACTAAATGATGCGATCACAGGTTGGGTTAGGGGTTTCCGTGTCTTGAATGGGTCCCACGAGCTGAGAGGGGGAGACCCGGGGCCGCGGCCAGGGGGGGGGCGTGTTGGGATCCGTGGTCCCGTGAATAGCGTGAATGATCCAGTCCCACTTCTCCACAGCCCCAAAACCAAACGTACTGGCTCACACATCCAGCACCTCACATAATACACACAAGGCGAATTACACAACTTTAAACCAGCAAACCATGCACTAAATCTGGATACCTTGGGGCACCCCCGACGTCATTGATCGAACCCTGAGTGTGGAAGGATGGGGCAGATCTGGCGATCGGAAGCGGTGACTATAGACTGGATCCTTACCGTAGGTGGCCCATCGTAGATGTTGTTGTTGGTTATCTCGTCCATGCTGGCAACGCGTCGGCCCGGCTCGGGGCGCCCGCCGCCGCCGGTCGAGTCTGTCGTAGTGCGTCGTCGTCCAAGACACCAGCAGGGGCGCGAGTTCACATTTCTGGGTCACCACAATAACGCCGTATGACATGGATCAAGTTCGTCGCGTGGTTATCTGTCCGTGTGTCTTTTCTTTCCTGTCGATCTGCGGGATTGTTTATCTTGAGCTGTGGTGTAGGCTACACGGGCCACACTTTCGGGGTCGTGCCTAGGTGGTAGCGGTACGTCTGGATCACCTCTCGGTCCTCACTGGCGGTGGGTTGGCCCCAGGCGTCGGGTTTGACCGAGTAACAACTGGGCACTGCGCCCGCCCGCCCACCCTGACCCCCACGGAGCGTCACTTTAACATTAATGGTAGGAGCTGTGGTGGTATGGTGGCAGCGGTGGTTGTGGTCGTGGCGGAGGCATCGGCGGGGATCAACGACGTACAAGGAGGAAGGAGTGTGTGGGGTGAGGGACACGCCGCCGCCCACCGCCTTCCGCCCGCCCACCGCCACCGCAACGTTATATATATATACACGTATACTGTTAACCGCCCGCCGCCCTCCATCAGACGCCAGCGTCGTTCACCCGCGAACGTTTTTAATCCACCATCCCTCCAGCTTTAGCTTTTTACGGCTTGAGCTATGCCCTGTCTACCACATGTCCTTCCTCGCTGATCACAGCCCACTACCCCTCTTCTACTGCGCACCTCCTGCTAGGACCCCTGCTCCTCCCCTCCTGCCCACTGCCTGCTGCCCACTTTCTGCTGCCCACCACCCGCTGCATTTCTGCCACTCCACATCTCAGCTGCCTGTTGCTTGCTGCCTGTTGTGCCTTCCCTGATGCCCACTGATTGCTGCCCTTCTCCTACTGCCCGATGTCCACTTATCTGGTGTCCACTGCCCGGTGCCTACTGCTCAATTCCTTACTATTGCTGCTTAAAGCCCACCGACCGATACTCAATGCGCACAGACCGATGCCCTTCTCTTAATGCCAATTGCTTGCTTCCTGACACCTGCCGTCCGCTGCCCACTGCCTGCTTCCCAATGCCCACTGCTCATTCTCAAGAGATTTTGATTTTAAGCACATTTGAAATTCATACTGGCATTTTGGAGACGATGGACCCACTGCTGAGTCACCGACTATGTACCCAACCCAGGCAATAGTCCAGCACACAGGATCACATATTTTTCCACACTCCTCACCTCAGGCTACAGGAGTACAAGGGTGAGTGTGCCTATCGGCTCGGTTAGTACGGGTTTAGTAAACTTACGTGTTCGGCTCCTACATCTTGGTACATTAAACTATTATTCCCTATTATTCTGTTTGATGTTAAGATGTCAATATCTATTGCTAAAATTGATACACTAGGCAGTGAACAAGATCAGATAACAAAGTGCGCTTCAACGATTGTAGATTTGAAATATCTAGCTACAGAAAATCACCTCTATATAGGGGAATTCATTTATGGAATGACTTACCGGCACAAATTCAACGAGCTTCTTGCAAAAGAGACCTAAAGAATGAACGGAACTAGTACTGGTAAGCGAACCAGATTGAATTCTGGGAGGGCAATACAGACACAATACATCTTGACACATTCTAAAGTAGGTCTATCATGAGCACATCTTAAAAGGTATATCTACACATCGTTGTGTCTCGCTCTCCCATCTCATTATTCATCTATTTACTATACCCATGTATTATTTACCTGACAAGAATGAAACATTTATGACAACTCAATGTATTCATTGCAAGATCTGTTCTACTTAATTGAAATAGAAATTGGCGATCTGTTAGAAACTGATCAGGGGTAAGATCTCCTCCTACCTTCCGGAAGTGGCTCTAGAGTGCAATGTCAATGTTTACCACCACATTATCTTGTGTAATCTGCATATTTACTGAATTGTAAGGGACACAAAAAGGAGAATATTATTCTATTATTCTAATATCGCAAGTAGATCCAAATCGATTTTAGGAATAGGGCCCAGGACAGAACGGTTAAAGAAATAAGAAATACCACACCAAATACAAGTGTCGACTCTGTTCGTGTGGCATTGTACCTTGTCCTACACTATTTATAGCAGCTCATAATATCCTAAGACAGTACAATACATGCTTAGGAGCAGCTAAGGTTCCAGGGGTTTCATAGTGTGTAATATGAGTATGTCCGAGAGTGGACATTTTAGTAGTAAATGCTTAACAGTATGATAGAAAGGCGATGAATTATGAACCTTTTTCACCAAATATTTGGGAGCGCATTGGTGGGTGCTTGTTCAGTTTTCTTTATTGGGAAAATATGGATAATAGGTCCAGTCTAAAGGAACATAGGTGAAAGTCAATTTTGATATATGCAACAAAGGTCATTTCTCATTCACCCTACCCCATATCCACGAAATCAAAGAACCATACAACCAGCTCTTTCACGAAATTTAGATCGAATGAATCGTTGCATAAAAACATGTTATGCCACGCCCCATCGAATACAGTCAATCAGTATTAAATCAATGGCGTTTATCATAAGGGATAGGATAAAAATTCCTATGCACCTTCAGCCCCAACAAACTCGCACGTTTAATCCCCACAGACGTCATATACCCTTATATATATATATATATATATATATATATATATATATATATATATATATATATATATATATATATATATATATATATACCCTAGACAGATCTGATTGTCCTGTCACTTCCCCACGCAGGGACACTGGGCCAGTCAGGTATTAACGGAGGGCAATGCATTGCCTGCTTAAGCTGCTTTTATGACAAAATGTTCGTAATCAAAGTGCGCGTATAAATAATACTGCAGCTAACCACAGTTGCGCAATAGGCACCCTAGATCCAGGATATTTTAGTATCCCAGTGCGAGGAAATTGATATTACCTCAAGCCCAGCAGTAGTGAAATATCACTATAGTATCATTATAGTGCCATCAGATTAAAGAAGAGACGTACGCAAAATTTCCAAAACCTTTAAGCATACACTACATCCCCCTAACTACGTGAGTACTCTGTGGATGGCCACTATTAAAGTGAAAGAATCTGATGAAATATCAACCTAGATACTGTTTCTATATCTGTCACTTATAGAATTAATTGTTTCCACCGTCTTTAGGATACATCCCTTATTGTATTCCTGATCAGTATTACTCCTTCAGTGTGCTTACATTTTAGCTAGCAATCCTGCAACAAAGACAATACCCGGAATTCGAAACAGTGTTTGATTTTGTATTTTGGATTGGAATGTGGTCTTAGACTTTCAATGTGTAATAAAGCTTTCCAATATTACCGAACAAATGAATGTTAGATTGGAGGATTCGCTATCCTTGAAAGCTACCCTTTCGATCCGCTCACGGGAGTCCCCCCCCCCCCCCCCCCCCCATCAATGACACTTCACTTGTCCAGGAAAATATATATGAAAGCAGGAAAGCGAATCGTTGGCAGCTTTATACCCGTACTGGCATCCTACAGGCTGAGGTATAGACTGCTCCAGGTGTGCATCCAAGCACACAGCATACCTGACGACGCCATGATGAACCTGCCTATGTAATACACTCTCCATCCAGAGGGAAAATAGATGGCCGCAACCTCTGGATCCGTGGTGTAACAAGCGTTTGCTCTGGTGGCCAATGAAGAAGCGGACCTATCATCAACGCTGGTTTAAGTAGTCCGTTTACAGACCGCCCCACCTTAGGCTTACGGTCTGTAAGGGTCTAACAGAGCATGGTTCCCATATGCCTGTTCCCTCTGCCTGATTGGAGAAAGGAATTTCATGATTGGCTGTTCTAATCTTAGCCCTAGTCCGTTTACAGACCGCGCCGCCTAAGGCTTACAGTCTGTAAGGGTCTAACAGAGCATGGTTCCCATTTGCCAGTTCCCTCTGCCTGATGGCAAAAAGGAAACTCTTAGTTTGAGGCAGTGCACCCTGGCCCTGGCGATAACAGACTGTACTAGAGTCTAATCTTAGCCTAACTCTAGCCACTTGTTACTGGCAAATGAGTACCAGCTAAGTACCAGTGAAGGCAGGAATCCCTGTCTCAAAATGGCACCCCCTAACAGTCTGAGTTTGAGCCTGTGCACCCTGGCCCTGGCAACAACAGACTTTACCAGAGTCTATAGTGTAAGGTGACTTTCAACACAAGGTGGCAGCACTATTCAAGCGCGGAGTTGTGAGTAGTACATGCATTTATATCACGCTGGATGCCTGCACATCTCCCGTCCACAAACGTCAGCGGTAAATGCGCGGGGCTTCCAGCGTGTGGTAGGATTGGCGTCCTCCAGCGTCGACTATATACAGCAAAACCACGTGTAAGGGACATCCTCTATAAGAGGACCCTCGTATCTAAAATGGCACTTTGGCTTATAACAGTTGCCTCTGTTAGATGTTTGATTGCACCCCATGTACGGTACAGCCCGTTTGCTCAGAACGGAGTATCTGCACAAGGAGCAAAGAGCAGTCCGTCTTAGACGGATAAGTGTAGCATTTGTATATAAGAGTACTTGGAACAAATCTTATCATATAATGACCGAAATATAATTCTAAATATCACAAACTTTGATGAATTTGACAGGTGTTTGAGTGATAATAAGTACCGCACGTATCTTGGATTTGTACATGGTGAGCAGACCTTCATACTGTACGGCTCCAGCTTGTTGTTGGCAAAGCATAAACTGGATGTGTTGCTCCCCTGAAACTTGATGCATGCGCACCATAAGTTCAAGGCGCTTCACGGTTTCAAGTTCTCTGGTATCTGCCATTTTGGAATCTTGGGATTCATGGGTAACGAATTATTAAAGCAAAATTAGATGTTCTTCTTCACAGAAGAGCTAAGGTACATACATATTATACTATGTGTATAGTATAATGGTTTGTCGAACTATTGAACCTTTAAAATAACACACCCACTTGCTTCCATTCCCTCTCCTGCGTATGCTGAACTGCGACTGAAGACTGAAATGTGTAGCTCATGTGGCCAGTGTTGCGGCCAATAGCCGAGTGTGATTCCCCCGCACATTAAACTCGCTCTCCATTCAGATCCTTGGTTTTCTAAACACGACAATGTGAGACAGTCTCTATGATCGGAGCTTTCTTGCGTAATTTTCACCCTTCCTGCACACAAGCTGAGGTCTTCGGAAACTTTAATTGAAAAGGTATCACAACAGCTATTTTCCGCCTATTTCCTATTAAGAACCCCCCTTTTGTTTTCGAAAAACAGGGGTAGACTATTAATGGTTATTAAAAGAGATCAGTGGCCCATAAGAGGCTATGCTATTGGTAAAGCTCAAAACAGCGGGTATGCAATTAGAGGCGACCGAAAGCGGTACCAAAAGATGGGTGCACCTTTCAAAACGACCATGCATCCAACAATGAACTTGGATGGCTTAACTATATAAACCTTCAATTGGTATTAATTGTAAGTTGATGTTAATTCTGTATCCGGCTGCCCGTTACTCTTATTGCATGTCAAATCTAATGTATGCAGACGTCACGGTCACGTGTCGCCGCCATTTTTCTCTCAATTCCCGCCTGCCACTTAAACAGGGCAGACGTTTTTCTCCTACACTTGTCAGGGATTTTCTTTTCCCACCCACCTACACCCTTCTTTTATAAAAACTACCAATATCTTACTGCCAGCTACTTAACTTGTCAAATGTACTCTTTTAAAAAGCTTTTATTGTAATAATATTTTTATTGGCAGACCAGGTTATGTCATGATTAGTCAGGCCTAGAAGGGGACACTGAAACCGTTAAATGGTGTGCTTGCGATAAACTTCCCCATTCCTTTAAAAGGGATATATTTATATACGCACAGAGAAACTATATATATATATATATATAGATATAACTATCGGGAAACGAATACCAGACGTAAGAATTAAAGATCAAAGCATTCCAGTAACTATATGTCACCACCTCCACAACCCTTGCCTAGTCTCAATCATGCAATAGAAACACCGTAGCTTCCCCTATCCTTATTTTCGCAGAGTGACGATTAATTAATCGATATCATTTTATGATGATGAAGACATTGTCATATTAGATATTCTTGGTGTTTTGCCACTGAGATATCCAATCGAATAGACATGATCTCATTCTCCTACCACAATAACTTCGTTTCGTTCGTTGCCTATAATACGTAAAGAGAATATGTTTGTAGTCTTTCTTCATTTTTTTTTCAATTCCTTCATTTACAATCATAAATGGATCTTTCTGAACATTTCAGTGATTCACCGTCTAACACTTCCAGTTTGTATTTGAGTCATAATTAAAACATTATCGCTAGTTTAAATTGATAAATAAGGCTGTAATTATGAATCACCCACGACACCCCTAGGCGAGTTGTATCCTAAGACACTTTGCGGAGGCCCCAGGACACTTAACACGAGGTATCATTCCCTCGCGATAAATTATTAAAGGAGATGGACGAGACCTCGTGGGATCGTCGGCCACAATTGTCCTTCCCTACGATAAATCGAAATATTAAAGCGGAACCCTCGTACAAGCTCTTCCAAGACCTTTTACTCTCTTTGGCATAAGAATATTCAATGGGCACCATGGTTCTCCTGCTATAGGTTCCTAACTACATATGTACTCTGTATTTGTGACCGACTTGTAACTGCCTTCTCTGACGAGTGCTGAGTAGGTCCAGTTTATACACATTAAACAATTCCGATATGAAAGTACCTTAGACATTGCTATGTGCAGGCTCTATACGTTTAGCATAGAATCCACATTAGGCGGATAATCAAAGGAAGAAGTAGCACCCAAATCAACACGATATCACAAGGGCGTATGAACACCACTAGCATTGGAACGGAGTTAGTTTCTACATGTATTAGCTCTCTCAAGCTGGCTACCCGTAGTATGAAATATAATTTTTTTTAAGTGGATGTTGCTCAGAAGCAGGGAATTGAAACGAAGCAACTAAAATCACCTGATTCGCCATGGATTATGACTACGTGAACTAAACCGATTTAACGATAAACCTGGTGCAAAGATCGCTTCAAACAAAGTGGATTAAGGTAACAATGCTGAAAGCTCAAGGACTTAGGATTCTGTTCACACCTTGTTGAGCATTCATATCAATCTAAGAGGTGGCCAAGTCCCATCCATGGTAACCAGTAAGACAATATTTAAATACTCCTTTTAAGGAAAAACTCACCAGGGTATAGAATATGTTCACACCTTTCAAAGGTAGAGGAGAACGTTTCAATGTATTTATGGTCACCTGGGGCTATAAAATCGTGTTTACTTAGCACTTCTATTCATTCTGTCTCTTTTCCTCGTCCAACTCGCTCTATGCTTATTGGCAGAGACCCAAAGTCACCCTTAACTTAGTCATGGATGTTTCCACTCTACACATACATATTCTATAACAGGAATGGATGAAACGGCGAAATGCACAGAAATATCTGTTAACTATAAAATATGCTCATTAATACAAAATAGAGACATGGTTTAGATAGCTATAACTTATCTCTATATCGGATTATTATGAGGTAAACTGGAGGGAAAATCAATCAGAACGTTAACAGCGTTGTATTTTACTTTACAGATTCATATCCCCACTGTAGTGACAAACACCTAACAGTATTGCTCCCAACCACAACCGACAGGTTACAGAGTCACAGAGAGACTGAATACGACACTTCAAGCCAATCCAGTACATGTACACGTTGTATTTGAATATAGAACTTTTCTAAACCAAAGCAAGATAATGCATATTGTTTGTAAGAGCAGTTAAAATGTCAACAAATTTTGGCTATTTTTCTGCCTGGTGTCAAGAATCTTTCCAGTGACTGGACAGGCGTCATCCGCACTAGATATTCCACCAGGACAGTCGCCTGGTGAAACTTGGCCAGATGTCATGAGGCCTTCATGAGGCAAACGATCAGCCAGCCAGCGGTGAAAAGGTTCAACACTTTAGATGGTTTCGGTGTTCTGGTCTGGACCGACTGACGCATGGCACCAATTAGTGGTCAGGTAAGAGCTAAGATGGAACCTCTGTCTGCAGAATGGAACTAAATAAATTCTAAAGGCCGTGAACATATACATGGTATGTGATGCATGGGTATATAGTTGCTCGCTGGATTCTATAATTCTGTAGTTGTTATTAGTATACGGTATATAGCCTATGATCCATGGGGGCTGCCATGACACCCCCCGAGTAGGTGTTCTTCACTAATGGAGGTGAAAAGGTAGGTGTTCTTCACTAATGGAGGTGAAAAAGAAGTGAGTGATAATTGGGAAATGTCACAACTCTTGCCTTGTTCACATATGTAAATAAAGTGTTCCATGTGAAAAACATCATGTCCTGGTTTTTAGCCTTATATATTCCTGCTCTTGGATTGGTGTAGAGAGTCAACGGAACCATGGTAAAACATTGAAAGACAGTTGAATTTGGTAAGAACAAAGAGCCAGAATACAGGTTCTGTCCCCCGACCACCTAGTGACTTTTTCATGAACTAACAATGGCTCTGTCCCCTTTACCGTCTCTGTCGATTTACAGGTTTTGAGGTTTCGTTTTTCTAAGGCCATAAAAGTAGGAAAATGTTCGGTTTAAAAATTATAACCTACAGTTTCGATGCCCTGTCACATTCTTAGACTTATGAGTCTCACCTCGTGCAGGAGGCGAAATATCCAGAGGTCGTTGCCTACTGGAGAATATACCCGAGAGAAATGTCATTCTGGAAAATATTAGGAGAATAGCCGTTGACAAAGTGTCCTGTTATGCCAATATTCTCGGCAGAGCTTTAGAATCTGTGTCTTTAACAAGTGATAAATTATACGTCTACAGCTGTCCATGGTTTGTAAACGATTGCTAAGATACTTGATAGAACAGAAAATTACCCCTGATATATTTTGTTAGCCAAACACTAACACAAATTTGAAGATATAAAGAAAACAAACTATAAAATCAGAGATGTAAGGACATGGTTCTGTGAGGTCTTAATTTAGAACACTTGACCAGAAAATTCAGCAACACCAATATGTAATATAGCCTTTTAGTGTTTACAAGATGTACCATCTCTTCATCTTAAGGCTACACCGACTGATACGCTATTTTTCGAGGTTTGGTAGTGCGACAATATGCCGCATGGTGGCACGCGCATTCACATTCGCGAAAGCTGATCTGCAGCCGACAACCAGGCCGCGCTGATTCCTGACGAGTCCGATCGTGTTTCTACACAAACTAAACATGGCTATGCATATACCAGCCTAGTGACAGCCAGTAGAATAGTATCAGATCAGGTGTACTCTATAGAACCTGTTCCCTTTAGACTAGCATAGCATTGCTGTGCCAATGGTGAGGGCCCTGAATGCCTACCCGCCAGCTTGCAGATACAACTCAAGTATCACTATAAACCTGTGCGGGAATTTCCCATGTTTACTTGTTTGTTCAATTTAGACGCATAAATACACCAAAACAACTCGGAACAGAGTTAATTCAGTCTTCTACTCCTAACCTTGTTTCCACATGGGTGATGACTGCGGTATGCACACACTCGTACACTTATTTTTTGCACAAAGATGCAATAATTTCTCATACTCTGATACTGCGAAGCACATCCTTTTGTCTCTACGGCAGTTCTTGGGTCGGCCCTGGGAGAGGACATAGTTTGCAATGGTTTAAATGCAGGGTTTTTTTTTCAAATATCAATGTTCAAAAGAGTGTGGAAAATATTTTTAGTTCGGTATTAACATATAAAAGATATTATGATCATGACTTCCGCTGTTGAACCCCTATTCTAGCGTTGCTAAACGCCTGTTGCCAGAGAACTGTGGGTGCGATTTTTTAAACCGGCTAGATTACCCAAAATACGATTATTCAAGGCTAATGTTGTATAGACCTACCTCATCAATGTAAAATTGACATTTCTCAATGCATCGTGTGATAGTCTTTTATTTCAACATATTATATTGAAAAAATCAACAAAATAAACAAAAACTATGAGTTTCTAGTGTTTTTCAAAATTGAGTGGTTTGCCTTGCGTAATATAGCTTATCATTTCATTAAGAATTTTATGATCATAGCCACAGATATCAACTTTTTTCATTATTCTGAGTAATTCTAAAATTGTGTTGTTCGACATCCCCGCATTGTCCAACACCCCTATGTTGTCCAACACCCCAAATATGGTTCTGAGCTTTTGTTTTAAATCTGATGTATGATAGTGGTGTTTTGGGTTAGATATGATACATATCAACATATAATATTAGTTTTTCATATCTCACATAGAGAAAAAAAGTGAAAATATATGGGAGCATGTTGTCCGACACCCCAGACTACAGATTAGAAATCATCCATTCAGATTATAGATAGATTTTTGGTATGTATAAAGGGCAATTTCTCTGATTTTAATAGCTAAAGTATGAAATCGTTTATGCATGTCTTATGCATGTTGCAAGGTTTTGGAAATATTTCATAAGTAGAGTAAGTATTAGCAACTCCTTTTTATAGGGTTAATAAAAGAATATCTTTTATTGGACATATATATATTTGGCATATTGTATGTCCAAGAATCACAGAGAAATACCAGCATCTATAAAGTTTTGCACTGGAGTACATCCATGCACAAACCACAATGTGAAAAGCATTTAGCTGACACAAGTGTCCTTGACACAGAACAGTGCACCAGCCCTTGGAGCATAATGCTGCTGAGTGTCCTTCACCTCATTAATGCACAGAGATGCTGGGCATCCCCAGCCTCATCAATAATGCATGGGCACTCAGTAGTGGCCTTGACACAGTGACTGGGTGTGACCATCCAGACTCATCAGTATGCATGAGCATCCAGCAGTGGCCTTGGCCCAGTGACACACAGCAACCACCCAACACAGCGGTGGGGGGATGCATTCTCAGTGTCATTGACCTTGAAAGGTGCAAGGACAGTGTGCCACAAGGGTGGACATAGCAAGTGGTACAGGGACCTTAACAATGTACCAACCTTAGCATTGTAATTTTCTTCATCCCCGATAGTGTACCAACCTTGACATTGTAATTCAATCAGCCGTGAGAATTTATAAGCAAGTAGCATCCCTAGTTCAGTGTTCTTCTATCTGAGATTGTGAGAAGAGTGTTTGTCTGTGTACCAAATAAAAGGGAGCATACTGCAAGTACCTTTCCTCCAGATCTTTCCGTAAAGGGCTGATACAGTCAAGGAGTACTCTACCACTAACAACCTACCTATATTCAGCTGTTGCGTTCTAGTGACGACTTAATCCAGGATTCCAGTGACTGCTGGTAACCATCCACAATCCAATAAATATCTCACTGTGATACATCCCAGGACTATTCCAGATAGAGCAGGCTGAGGCTACTCATCCCCATTGCAACACTTAGATCATTTACCTACAGCCACTCACACACACCATTGTGTGGGTGAATGGTAATTCCGTTCTTTCCTGTTGCTAAGCACTCCTAAATGAGTCACGATTCTGATGTCATCCTCGCCAACGACGTGACTTGAGCAGAATCAATAAGGGAAGCTATACAATATTCAATTTAAACAACCACACTGACGAACAAACAGCACTATGAAAAGCATTTCGATGCTGTCAGCGGTTTTCTGCTTAATACACCCCGAAATAACGATACCAAAGTGCCAGCGTTTGTCTATGCCGTGAATAAGACCGCGTTAACCAGATTGTCACTTTGGCGATTAACTCGCCTTCCGTTTGGATTTATAGACTAAAACTAACAAGCCAAACTCGATACACTGATCTGTATGGATTATTCGGACATTCATATTTACTATTACGTCGAATGGATGTCAACTGCCAGCGATTCCTGCCGAAAGCAAGCTGGATTTCAGCCTCTGCTTCTGGCCCTGTCTCCTATGCCCCGAACCCTCCACCTCTCCTCGCCCGGATTCCTGTATTTGAGTACCCATACATTTCTAATAATCTAATGACGTTTAATATACATAAGTTCGATGTGATTTTAGTTGAACTCTCATTATCTGCTTAGTTGAATAGCATATAAAACTTAGTTGTTTGCAGATCACAGCAAATAATTAGCAGCTTTACGCACTGTGTCATTGTCAGTTGTCGTCGATTGGGGATTCTCAACAAGATATCGAAATGGCTGAAAACGCGATTATAACTGGATCCTTTTGAGTATTTATTAGAGCGTGCTTGCACGCGCTAAATACATCATCTAGAGACCTAAAGGTTAGTGTGGTCACATATATACACTTTCAGCGTGCTGCCAGAAAACTATCCCTTCAGTATCTGCGTGCTATCCACTGTGATAATGTGAAAGGAGCAGGGTGCCAGTGTCTCAGGGTCTTAGAAGCATGCTCAGCTGACCATGACCAATCACTAGAGACCGAAATGCCTCATTGACCCATTGGTGCTTGACCTTGATATTTTTGGATCCTATACTCAGGTGGTTGCAGAAATAGCACACTCCTTCATCAATGATGAACATTCTATTTGCTCCTAGTTATATACCTATGCCAGTATGTTACACAAATACCAACCTCTGCTAGGGTATTAAATATATACTAGCACAGTATGGTGGTATAAAATGATGTACCACCCTACTTTGAATACAAATTCTGATTGGCTGACAAAAATTGCACTGACCTACTTATGAAGTGCTGGCAGTGACTTGCGGCACTCCACTAATTCATGTGTGCAAAGGATCACAGGAGTTGAAGGGGAAAAAAAGAGGAAAAAAATGCGATTCCACTCACTCTGCGAGCTTGTGGAATATTTTTATCGAAAGAAACGCGCTATGCGAGTATGTACCAGCAATGTATATACATTTTATCTTATTAGTATTCTTTTTTTTCAGAATGATGTTTGAGGAGGGGCTAGTTTCACAAATTACGCCTAAAATTGCGTATCATGTTAGCAAACATTTGAATGGGCGTTTTGGGTCCAACCGGAACTTTGTTCGTAGTTGCTCACATTCTGGTCACTGATTGGTCAATATTTTTTATCACCCTATTTGCAAAAAAAATACTTTAAGCCATGCCCAACCGCATGCAGTCCCTCTATGATAAGCCTTTTTCATTAGGGTAGGGTAATTTCCATACTCTACGCCCCATCAGTAGGATTTTTGTGAGATGTCCACTGTGCTCCCGATACGTGTTCGAAAAAATCAGAGCAGTTCTAGTGCATATACGATACACGCCAACCCTTGGTGATTCGCGCCCGACAGGCGATCGTTAAAAATCCGAATCGTAGGCCTCCCGATGAACTCAAACATGTAGAGTAGAGTATCGGGAGTTTATTTTTGTGGGAAAATCTCTCCCACGCGTGAAATACTTCAAAGAAGATAGGAAATAGATGAAACACCTGTAGACAAATCCTCACTGAATATATGGTTTCATTTGATTAAATCTAATGAACTCAAAACCATAGTTTCCTGTCGCAATTACTATGCCGTCAAAGTTTCTAGTGTCTGAAAAATAATTTGATATCCTGGTGATGTATAATCTGTATCCATGCAATATTTCCGAACTTATTTTAATATCTTTGTTTATTCAGTCAAATTCTGAGGAGTGCTCAGTTCTACCATTTGGCAACGCTTTTGTATATTTCAGTATCATAGTACTGCCTGAGACCTTCATTGGTACACTGATTGAATCGTGAGCTACAACGGAACCATGGTCACATGTTCTGTACTGCCAAAGCCGTTCCGAAAAAAGACTACGATACACGCTGATAGGCTGCGATTAGAATTTTCGTGAACCTCCCAATACAACACGATTTTGGCAATTTTATATCGTAGTATGTCTGGAGGGATCAGTGTATCAGCGGAAGTGGGCGCCGGACTTCAATTGCCTAGCGCGAAACTAGCTGCGATCCAGTTGGCAGGGGTCGTAGATATGAGCGATGTTAGCCAAATTAGATGGTCTTTGTTTTTGGTGGTTTTTTTTAAATTTCATTATCCCAAACACATAACAGCAAAGTGGTTCACAGCACTTAACGTGGCAAGTGGCCGAGCCTTGTTTGAAGCTTGTTACTCACAGGAATAAAAACAACAGATGTTTCTGTCGAACATGTGTATACAGAGACCACTGGTACACTACATCTAATATATATACTGCGTTTAAGTTGTACCAACTTGTGAACTATCGATAAAAAGTGTAAAACTGGAATATGTGGGAATATAACAACAAAGGTAAAGTATATCTAGTTACGTGTGCCCAGATGCAGAAAACCCGTCAATATGATATATCTGGTAATAATAGATTAGTCTAATTAGTTACATATTTACACATTAACATCGCGTGAACGTACATGTATAATTATTCAGTTCGTATAGTTTGGAATAATAAATGTGCGGGTGGATATGCACGGCCATACCACGGGTGTTACACATTTTGTTTCCTGTTGTGTACACCAGTTACTCATGCACCCTCTTCAAGATTTGCTTTCATCTATCAAAAACCTATTAATATGTGGTTCGTTATGTAACTGGGTGGAAACACATATGATAGTTGTTGATTGTACCTCCACTGTTAGGCGACATTTGTTGAAAATCATGCTCCTCTGTATGAATCATTTTGTCAATAAATAAAGACTTCACACCAAAAATATTCAAGTTTTGAGGCAGGTACATATAAAGAATAGCCTTACCATGGTCGTACACCATACGAGAGGAAATGGGGCTTGACATTATTTACGGAATGGGGCTGTGAGACTGAGTTTCCTTAAATAATGCCAACTTCATCGAGTGTTGTTTGATGTATGGCCATGATATGTTACGTTGTTCTATATACATCATATATAGAACGGACCTCTATACACGCCAAGTCCGTGCATATACCCAAAATTCATAATATTTACTCCTATATTGGCATAGACATCATGGAAATGTGAAATTACATAATGTGCGATAGACTGCACACATTACATAAAGTATTTTCCCTGTTAGAATTTTGGAAATTCTCAGAATATAAGAAAAACAAGGGGGGGGGGGTTAGCAATCCAGGGAACCAATATAGATTTGAGTGAAGAATACTTCATAAGTACATATAGAAAATATCTCTCTAAAATCCCCTGTAGTGAAGCATTTACACGGGTGTTATCAAAAGGTATCTATTCAGAACATGATTGTGCGACTCCTTCATCTTGGCATACTAAATCAGTATTCCCTGATGTACCTAAAATATAACTAACGATACGGAGCTGTGACCTACCTGGGAAATTCTCACGGTTGACCGGACAGGCGTTTTCCACACTAATTGTTTCCCCCGGGCGCCGTGCCGGGTGTTCCACGCCGCGCCGACGGGGTGCCGGGCGGGGAAGGCCGGGGCGGAGGCGGTAGGTGAGGGCGTGGCTTCCACCTCACAGACAAGATGACCCAGCTCCACATCCCCGATACTAATCATTGTGTCCACCACCAATGACTCCTTCCTCTTGGACCCTCCTGGCCTCCCATGCCGTGGAATGGCGGGTAAGACGGGGCGAGTCGACGGCGGCCGTTGGTGGTTGGATGCGGGCGGGTAGGTCCTCCGGTACATGTTTTATAAGAGTGTACAATATATATATATGTCCTGTGTGTAAGCAACTGGCGGCTGGATCAGGCGGAACTGTTAGGGGGACATGGGTCAGGGCCGTCACGGGTCACGCAGCTGTGTCTCCCGGTCTCGTCCCATCCTACGGGCTCCTCCAGCGCCGTCCCTACGTGTACAGCCGGGCTGGTAGTGTTAGTGTTCCCGGAGGTCTTGCTGGTATTGCTTGCTAGTATTGCTCTGGGGTGGGTTTGTCCTCAGCTGTACCGCCAGCAGGCATGACGTAACTCAACAGTTAAGAAAACGCCACAGTTAATCCGTATCGGTCACTTCTACGACTTATCGACTTAAGTGATACATGCACTGTTAAGGTCACTGAAGTTCCCAATGTTGAGTTTCGATTTCTCAGTTTTACTTTAAACACTCCTAAATTTCCTTTAGAGCGTGGGAAGCATGCTCAGATACATTGTCTGAAGGTTAGACAAGTCAGAGAGCATCCATAAATTCTGAGCCTCCTTCAAAAACCGAAACGTTCACTATCTGTGTGCCAACTCTGTGACATTGGTTTGCTGCTGCGACCCAGTATTTTAGTGTTTTATAGGAGCTTCCAGCTGACCATAACCAATCACTTCGGACTGAAATACATGTACCTCATTGATCCTCTGGAGCTTCACATATTTGAACCCTACAAAGTTAGTTGTAGAAGTAGCTGGTTGCAGCAAATGACCCACAGACCAGATTGAACCCCAGCCAGATTCCATCACGAACATACCGAATGTCCCTAATTCATATCTACCACATGTTCTTGATATTTCCTCTATTTAATGTAGAATAGAACTGTGTTGCCTAGTGTTACTCTGTGATTAGATTGTCATATTTCCTCCTGCAGTTCTATTCAATCATTTCCCCCCTGATATCCTACTCTAGCATATTCACCACTTGCACATAAGCCTGGCGCGTCGGTCGCCGTGATAACGGGTTGCGCTGGTCTTATGTACCAGCGCCCCACTCGCTGAAGCTAGCGTCCCTGTGCTTATTCGAAAACGAGGCGTGCTACCTGGTGTGGTTTTTCTGTGCAGTGGGTGCCTATGTGTAAAGACTTAAATTCACAGACACAGGCCATCGTTTTTCACAGTTTGTTTTTCTATCACACCTCCTGAGTTATAACACCTGAGTGGAGAGTCTTGACATCTGGGACAAGGTGTGAAAACACTGCACTCAGTATATAGCATTTGAAATATGAAATGATAGCTAACATACATGCCACTACCTAGATTGATGGCACCACTCACAAAGTCACGCCCACTTTTCAACTATATTATATTCGCATATAGAAGAATTCATGTCGTGATTTTTATAAATTCTCACATGGAGCATGGAAAAACCTGGAAGAGCATGGACAATTTAGCTTTGCATAAAAACATTTTTTTTAGTCTATGAAATTCTGGTCTCTATTTCATTTCCTTAACTACAGTACGGACTGGGTTTATAAGGGTCCTCAAATGAGCATAGAGACAGTGTGTACGTTTATATTTTGATTATCTAAAGGGAAAATATGAATGTTTACTATTTCCCGTCAGTTACACTGGTGCCGCACTGTGAGGCATGGCTGTCCGTCTTCAATACACTGACTGGAGAGTGCTCGCCTCGTTTTCGATTGACCTACTTAGGCGGCCATTACAAGATGGCCCTAGGGTGCAAGTCCTGAATTGTCTCTTTCCTTTGTGTGTTATCCTAGGGCACCATCATAGTGTCCGAGGCTCGTAGGAACATCAATTCCCCTTCAGTACTAGGTAAGTACCTCGGGTAATTAAATACTCATCTCCATTTGATTATTGTATCTCTATTCTACAATTGCCTCCTACTGTAGCATCCTTAGATCGCCTCACACAATGCTAGCCGTCACCGTAGCCATATCCTTTAAATGCCTCCTGCTTCAAATTGCTAACTGGCTACTCTGCTCTTTCCGACTGTCGATCATATTTCATATCCCAATTGCCACTTTTCCTAAATCCCTACCTTCAACTCCGTTGCAGATTTTGATATATAAAATCTTCTAATGGAATTCCAGTAATATACGCGGATTATCTTTGTCATTCATAATTGTATCCTCTGTTCGTTCATTCCACTTCTTTCTCGGGCGACTCCAGGGCTCCTTGTGGCACGGCACTGAGTCTTGGTCGGCGGCGCTGTCGTGTGCAAGGAGGGAAGGTAGGGGGTGCATTCGCCCGGAGGCAGCACGAAGCGGGTTAAAAGGCACTGACCACTGGCCACAGGGATCTGAGTGGACCCAGGGCACACTCACTAGCGTCGATTCTAGGAGATCGCACTGTGATTGTATTAGGGATAACAGTCGGGCAGCGCCCTCCCCACCAGTCACCAATAGTTCTTTACCCAGACCCTCATTCTGCCCTCATATTGCCCTCACCCAAGCTTCATTTTGCACTGACTCTGGTTTCATTTTGCCCCCACTCTGCTCTCATTCTGCTCTTACTCAGTCCCCATTCTAATCTAGCTTAGCCCTCATTCTTCTCTTACTCAATCCTCATTCTGCCCTCACTTAGCCATCATTCTGCCTCAGTCTGTACTGACTCAGTTCTCACTCTGCCTTCATTCGGTACTAATCGACCCTTCCATCACACAGCCCAGATTCTGCGCTCATTCAACCCTCCTTTTGCTGCACCACTGAGTTGTCATTATTCCTTCACATAACCCTTACTCTGCCCTTACTCAACCCTCATTCTGCTCTCTCAGTACTCGTTATGCCCTCCGTCAGTCCTCTTTATGCCCCCCATCAGTCATTATGCCCTTCCCTCACTCCTCATCCTGCATTGACTCTTCTCTCATTCTGCCCTCACTCAGCCCTCACTATGCCTTCACTCGCCCATCACTCTGTCCTCATTCTGCCCTCACTCACCCCTCAGTCTACCTTAATTCCGCCGTCATTATAACCTCACTTAACTCTCAATTACCCCACAGTATGCCTTCACTTAGCCCTCATTATGTGCTGACTCAGACCTCATTCTGCCCTTACCTAGCCTTAATTCTTCCCTTGCGCAGCCCTCATACTGTTCTCCCTCTCCCTTCATTCAGCCCTTAATCTACCATCATTCTGCACTGACTCTATTTTAATCTTGCCCACACTCTGTCCCCATTCAGCCCTAAGTCAGCCCTCTTTCTGCCCTCTCATCACTAGTTCTGCCCTCATTCAGTCCTCATCCTGTCCTTCCTCAGTCCTCATTCTGCATTGACTCTGTTTTCATTCTGCCCTCACTCCGTTCTCATTCAGTGCTGGGTCTTCCCTCACTCTGCCTTCATTCTGTATTGACTCGCATTCAGTCGTAATCCTTCCCGCATTCTGTACTGCCGCAGCCCATTTTCTGTACTGATTCTGCCCATACGCTATCCGTCCTCTATCCTGATTGCTTCCACGATAAGATCAGATCCTGCAGGGGCCCATTGAGTAATTTAGAATCATCCATGAAGACCCTTCTTTGTACGCCAAGGAGACCCAGGGATGATGTGGGTTAACTTAATTCAACACTAACGGGCGATATTATGGAAGGCTAAGACTGTCTTCGCGGACAAACTTAAAAATCATCAAACGATAACCCTTGTGCGAGGTACAGAAAGTGGCTTCATGTACGACCCTAAACTACTCAACGTGTCCCTGATCTAAATTTAGACCCAGCCTTCACTTTGCCATCATTTCTGCGCCACCATCATCATCCCCGGTCATTCCCACACTGTTCACCCTATTCCAACAACCACCTAACCCAGGGCTATTCCAAAGTATTGTTTGGAGGCAAAAAACATCAGTATTGAGTTCTCTGCATGTAGAACTAGGTCTGCGCTATTTATATGCAAGGCAGGAAGCAATCAAATAACAATCACTACATGTGTTTAGATTAAGTCTAACAAAGCAGTTCCAAATTTATTGCTGCAAGTTACTCGAACATACAGGGGAATAGGGCCAAACACCATTTCACATATTTCAACGTGTTCTTTGTAGGCTTACCTATGCACTGGCTACCTTTCCTTCTTAGAGTTCAATATATATATATATATATTTAAATAGGTGGGCGTCACCAAGTAACCACCGGTTACCGCATCAGTACCGTGTAACCTGGAAGAGTGGGTATGACGCCAGACAACAAAGCAGGAACCGCAGTGAATAATTGTGAGTGTAGTATTGGTTATTAATCTATATTGATATAATCATGCTTATATAGTATATTCAAATTACATATATATATATATATATTCATATTTATAAATGCGTGTGTGTGTGTGATTGATTTATTTATCAGGATTGCCGAAACCGAATTCGGGGTCCCATTTTAAACGTAGTTAGTTGGCTGTTTTATTCACAGATCACTGCTCAAACTAAAATCTGATGTGCACCAGACACTTATTCTAGCACCTATTGCAAGCCTGTTCACCACTTAAGCTGCGGTTTTTAGTTTATAAGATATCGACCATACTGTCTAATGCATTACACTTCCCTCTACGTATGGAGACTAACAGACCTTTTTTAAATTGAAGTCTGTTGTTCAACCTGTCTTGCGACAGGTCTGCCATAAATGAATAGGTTTACACAGAGAGTTTCAAACTGCAGATGCCATTGATATGAAATTAGAATACTTAAAGCTCGTAATTAGTTCGGATGAGTCTAATAGAGCCTGCGTTGTCCATCAATAGAATCTGGCTATTACCAGGCACAGGTAGTAGAGTTCTTTCTAGTTTGTAGAGTTAAGGCCCGGCCCCACTGGTGCGATGCGATTGTCGCAAGTCAATAACACGTCATAAACGGCCGGCGAGGGTCATAAAAACGGTGCCTCCCGTCGCATTGCACACAATCGCTCCTGTGGGGCCGGACTTGCGCGCGTGTGCGATTGTGTGTGATGCGACGGATCCTTCGCATCGCACATCTTGAAATGTTCATGATTTGCGATGGAGTCGTCGCATAGGAGTGGAGTGCCTCCTGTTTTATCCCCCTCTCCTGAACTAACCCAGACAATAACTACCACTGGTACATGGGATATACTGCAGTCAAATATTAGCATACATGCCAGCCACCACTCAGGTGTCAGGGGTCAGGAGGTGTGGTATACACTGATGTCAGTTGGGATTAAAAAAAAAAGTGGAAATATTATATATGTAGGAGAGATACTCAAATAATATCATCATTGTTTTTTCCATACAGGAAAAAAATACTTTTTATACAGAAAATAAGGACATTGTATGCTGTTGGCAGAATTCTTTTTATAACAGTGGTGCCTCTATTGTTGCAACGAATCCATCGCACCAGTGGGGCATACCCCGGATTTATTTTGCGATTGTGTGCGATGAATCCATCGCAATAGGGGTCATTAACCCCGCCGAGGTTAATAAAAACCATAAAACACGTGCGACGATCGCATCCCACCAGTTGGGCCGGGCCTTTATGAGCTCATGATTTCATGATTTGTGAGCTAGGGGAGGAGGGTTTGCAGGATACGTCGCTTTATCAGTAGACTCGAGGAAAAATACTCGAGTAATAGAATTCCTCATAAACCAGGTATCCAAGTAATTCACATGATCCAAGAAAAGAATGTCTTGAGATTTCAATACGGAAAACGGCAGGGGTGCTTTGCAGCATTATTTTTCCAGTGCTTGAAACAATACCCCTTAACTAATCCCTGCTGGGAATGTTGGCGTATGATGTTTTAGTTAATTCGGTTTGAGTTAGCCTGTTCTTTAGTCAGCTTTGTCTATACCTGTGAAATTTAGTTGGAATGGATTTGACGCAACCTGATTTGGCGATCGATATTAGGAACATAAGGTAAATTCAGGTCGTGTTAAATCGGAGGATAAATAGTGCTATGGCCTACCATAGGTAATCCATACCCTTCATGCTGAGCTAGTATTAACAATTAGGCGATTTAGACCATGTAAACTGTCTGGCTAATGCTTAGCACAGCCTCGAGTGAGAGCGAAGCTCTTGAGTTATATGCTTAACGAATTTGCGAGCATTTCTTTCAAGATGTCACTATGGTCAATAAGCATCTGATTATATGTAGTTTAGTACATGGTATGTCATATTAGACAGTGGTAAATATGTCTTATGGTATGCTTTAGGGCAGTTCTACGGTAGAGTGTATGCATGTGTGTACATGTATGTATGTGTTCTCACTAGTAGATATATGGACATGGAAACTATCAAGGAGAATCCAATGCACTTATGACGCCATAAAAACATGTCTTTTTTCATATTGTTTTTTTCAATTTGATAACGCTTAATTTGAGACTTAAGTTCACCGTACATGTTCATGAAATGATAGACAAGTTACGACATTCGTATTCGAGTATTTGCATAGGCATTGGAATATCGTCATATACAGTAAAACCCCGCTTCCCGAACAGTTCGCCTAAGGGGACAGGTTTTCGGACAAGAAACTTTTAATTAGTTTTTTTTGAAACCCGCTTAAGGGGGCCACCCAGCTTAAGGGGTTTTACTCTATGTGCTATAAAAGGGAGTGCTGTGTTAAGTGGATTAGGCGTTAATCCCACCACTCAGGGTCACATTGCTTTCTGATCAGACCGCTCATTCTGCCCTCTCATCACTCGTACAATAGTTTGATCGTCATATGACCCTGATGGTCTATGTTTATACCGGTAAACTCATGCAATAGATACTGAGTCTATAGAGCGAGCATGAGATCTCTGGACTAACAGTGTTATGTATCTGCAAGGAGATGATATAAACCTACTATCGTCAGTGGACATAGCGCCTGAGCGTAAAAGGTCTAAGGTGTACACTGCATTTTGTCAGTTGGCATTGTGAATGTGAGACGGTTGTGAGAAACTCTTTGCAGAGTTAGCACATCGACCCCAAACCTCATTGTCAGCATTGCTGGCCCAGACCGTTAGTTTGGAGTCCCCCTTGCCAAACACACTTTCTTTAGCTTTCTGATTACTCGGCATTTCTACCTCTCAACTTGTGTGGTTAGTTTATGTAAAGCAATCTGTTCTACGCTTTGATATGGATTCCACTTCATTGGGACCAAACACGGGTCATTAATTAAATGTTGGCAATATGGGTTGAAATCTTACTATTGGCAGAATATATGTAACTAAATGATTATATCATCAGCTAGTTACATTTATTTCTCATACACAGAGGAAAGTTCACACTTGGGTAAATCTCATCTGCAGTAGTTTTCACACTTGGCTGCATATGACTAATCTGGGTCTGTGGTTTAGTTATATCCCTTTTTGGACGATTAGTTTTCCTTTTTTAATCTCGTTATAGAAAGAAATATAGTCTTTAACAAAGGTTTCAGTATGAAATAGTAAGGCAGTACTCTTCGAGTACTTGCATTGACTTCACTATTACACGTGAATTTAAGTATTCCTTATGTGTTGTTTTATTTTCGAATTCTACGTTGGGGGTTCAATCACTAGGAGCGATTTGTTGTTATTCACATTCCTTGGCTCTCCACTGAAAGTTATGAAGTTGCTTGAACCAGATGACGCCATTTTAACTAGGACCACCAACAGAGTAACAACTAAACATAGGGAGAACAGTACAATGGTAAGCACTCAAAACCTACTGTGTTAAATACCAATATATACATACTGGAAACAATACTGAGATTGAGACCAAACATAAACTAAAGTAAATTGTCAAATATTTCATTATATTCCACTATGTTGCAATTTAAACACAGCCATATGACTTTACAAATATATATACCATACGAGCTACAAGGTGGCAGCATTGTGCAGTTTTGCTTTGAAGTTTGAAGCCTAGTCTGAACAGTATAGGCTGTGCGATATTATTGTTTCCCTTAGCTTGTTCTGTAATAGGTGTAATTTCTTTAATGTTAGTTGTGTACATAAAAAGATTGCCCTTGCTGTGATCCAACATTTATTCGGAAGATCAAGAAGCTCTATCATCTGATAATTAAAACTGATGTGTTATTTTTGAGCATGGGAAAACGCTGTCATATATCATGCCGAAACGTTGGTCAATTTGCAAAAAAACCTAGCCTTTCACTATCCATGTGCCAACTATAAAGGCCTTGTAAAGGGGTCTGGAGCTTAGTATCTAGCCCGACCATATCCCCTGCCCCACTAATTACTTGGTTCCTAAAAGTAGAACTTTTTGTTTAAATAGTCTTATTGGTAACAAAGGATTCACTATGTCAATCCTGCCATTGAAAAATAAACACTTATTTATGGATACGGGTTCTGTGATCTGCTACTGGAAAAGGAAACTAGCAGATGATGATAATAACTTATCACGATATTTATATTTTCAAATCTGATGGGAAAG
Organism: Alentia gelatinosa; assembly: GCA_950022655.1. Taxonomy (NCBI): domain Eukaryota; kingdom Metazoa; phylum Annelida; class Polychaeta; order Phyllodocida; family Polynoidae; genus Alentia; species Alentia gelatinosa. The sequence goes on from OX465583.1 coordinate 32,978,301, forward strand.
ACCGAAATATACTTTTTTATACACCAGTGCACAACTGTCTTATGATGACTGACCCTTGCTCAGTCTATCGTAAATAAATCATATTTTACAGTGGTACAACCAAGTGTGAAAAGTACGGCCTGCTTTGCCACTGCAGGCGTCGAGCATTGGATGTGTATCTAGAGCAAAAATCAAGAAAAAAAAGAATATTTCAGAAAAATTATACAGGAAATGACGCAATATTTTTTCTTATGAATATATCTATGGTATCAACATTTTGAAAACGGGGGGTAGGGGGTGGGGGGAACACCTCTGTATAGGTGTAGCAGGGCCGCATCAGTATGAATGGACCAGCTCCGAGTACCTAAATTATACTTAATATGGGGATTACATAATTTCATATTGATTTAAAGGTGTAAAATAAGGGGAAAACGGACCAGCCGTGTAATCTGTGAATTATTACTCATACACAGAGAAAAAGATATACACGTTAACATATAGGAACAGAGACAAGGATATACATGTAGTAAGACATATATACTAACACACAGGGACAGAGACACACAGGTAGAGAGTCAGATATACAATATCAAGACAATGATAGTGCTAGGGAGACAGACTGAGAGGCAGACAGCTGGAAACAAAAACAGACATAAACAAAGAGAAATAGACATACATACTAGCAGATAGGGACAGAGAATGAGACACATAGAGATAATTTCAGACAATCATTTTAACCTAATGTCATCCATATTGTGTTTTGCAGACATACAGACAGGGACAGAAACAGACAGAGAGAAAGACATGCATACAGACAGACAGGCAAAGGGACAGATAGGCAGTCATTCATTCATACAGACATACATATCTATGTGATAGGGATAAACATACAGAGAGTCAGTCATATACATGTACAGACAGACAGGAATAGAGAGAGACAGGGAATCAAACATACTTGACATACATACATAGAGACAACAGACAAAGAGACTAATAGTCACATATACAAACCAGGACAGAGACACAGACAGGTCGAAGCAGACTTATATTTCTTTAAGAGACATTTCTAATGCACTGATTTTATACCAGAAATTAGTTTCAGTCAGTAATCAGTTTCCATGTGTTCACAAATATACCTAAATAAACATTCCTGTGGATGATACTTGAGAACAACAATTTGATCCATTTTCTAGCTCCTTTGAAATATTTTTGATACTTTAGATATACCGTAGATTACTTACTGATTAGTAATTTCTTATAATATTCTCTTATTTTTATAGGTCTGATCAAAGAACCAGAACCCCTGGAAAGCCCAAAACATCTGGTTCACGCTTCTAGCATGTCCGACTAGATCTACTAATAATGTGCGCTGGTTCCCGGGGTATCCCCTAGAGGTCTCTGTGGAGATATACCCAGGGCACTCTTTACATGTGTCGAATAGGCAACTGGAAGTCCACCTCCCCTGTATCTTGAAAACGTGTCCCATAGGCGCAATTAAATGCTGAACGACCGCGAGTGGGCTTTTCAGGTGTCTAGTTCTATGGTCTGATGAAATGATTTCGGAGTACCGCGTTTTTCCATTACAAATGAAAATAACGCAAGCTCCTAGTTCTCTATTAGGGTCTATTACTGTCCCAGCTACTTATTCCTGTATATGTGTAATCATTTTAGTATTCAACTGTCCAACTATTCGACTAGAGCTCATGTTTCATAATATTACGAGTAGTTACGTTGCAAAATCTATCGTTTTGCTACATTTGTATGCGGTTGTAACAGGCACAGGAAATTTCACAGAGAATTCAGTTTACAGGCTAGTGTCTTATAGGTTTTAAGCCTATAAGCCCAAAACATCCTGTAGTTCACTGTTGCTCATACTGTTTCGACAACTTTGGCGCTCACCATGCTCACAGTTTCGTGGATTGCCGCATAAGGGCCCGGCACGAGGCCGCCGCCGGCAGTCACGCATCTAGTACGCCCTTTCGCGGGCAGGCAGGGGGACGACCTGCCACTTCCAACACTCAGCTTAGCTCTCTTCACAAGGGGGAGCGTCTCCCGGGGGGAGGGGCGGACCCTCCCCCCGGCAAGTCCAGCTGACGCCTCTGCCGCCGATGTGTGGCGCCCCCCACCCCCTCAGATGAGTTTTGTGAGCGCTTCCCGACGGAGGCAGCGCTTTACAATTCTATACGAGCTGGGGGAGACTACAACTATCGAGCTGCTCGTTGCGAGGTCCCGTCGGGCCTACGGGTAGACCGTTGGGCCAAACTCCTCGTTCACTACCGCGACACCGAGCTGTGCGATTTCCTCCGCTACGGGTGGCCAATAAGCTTTAATCAGGCCCGTTGGCCCCTATCTACGTTCAACAACCACGCTTCAGGGAGGGCACAGGGTGCCGCCCTTGCCGCTTTCGCCAAAAAGGAGCTGCATCACGGGGGGCTGACGGGCCCCCTCGTTCACCTCCCATATGGCCAGTGGACTCAAGTCTCTCTGCTTCTCACCCGTCCCAAAAAGGGGGGGGAGGGGGTTCGTGTCATAGGTTCGACGCCATAGCCCCTGGCTACTACCTGGGGTCTCCTGCCGCTTACACTCTACCTGGAGTAGGGGATTTGATCGAGGAAATTCTTGCGGTGGGCCCTATGGCTCACGTCTGGTCCGCAGACCTCTCCAGGGCGTATCGCCAACTACGAATCGACCCCGTCGACGCCCCCCTACTGTGCTTCCATGTAGGGGGGTCTTTCTATGTGGAGCGATGCCCCCCGTTTGGTTGCCGCACCTCCTCCATCGCGTGCCAGCGCACATCGAACGGGGTTGTCTACATGATGCGCTCCCGTTCACGGCATTGTCTCGCATACCTGGACGACTTTGCAGGTGTTGCCGCAGGGAGGGGCACCTCTCAGGAAGCGTACGACCATTTTCTGTGGTTGGCCGACCATCTGGGCCTGCAACTGGCCGCCGAGAAGTGCCAGCCCCCCACACGCCGCCTCACCTGGTTGGGGTTCGTGTTGGACATCGATGCATCCACTGTCTCCATTCCTCCCGGCAAGCTCGCAGATGTCCTGGAAGTGTGCCGCGAGTGGGGGGGGGGGGGGGCGCTCCCACGCATCACGCCACCAGCTCCAGTCGCTTCTCGGCCGTCTCGTCCACGTCGGCCACTGCGTCCACTATGCCCACCGTTTCATGACCCGGCTCGTCTCAGGGGGCCACGGTCATCACCGTAGGACGGGAAAGGGACGCAGACATTGCATGGTTCCGCGCTTACGTGACGTCCTCGAACGGGTGTCACTATTTCGGCCCGCCCGACGCCTCTACCGACCTCCTCGTCGACATCTCCGCGGCAGGCGCATCGGCTTCTCTGGGGAGTACGGCCATCAGGTGGGAGTGGAGCATCATCGACTGCGACGTCCCCAAGGACGACCAGTCTCGCCAGGCCTACGCCTTGGTGGTGGCACTTCATTTCCTCGCTCCTCACGCCCCCTCGGGCACCGCCATCCGGGTCCATGCCTCCCACGCAGACGTCCTCGCCCCCCTCGCCTCGGGGGTCATCAAGAACGGCCGAATCGCCGCATGCGCGCTGCAAATTTGGCTCGACGCCGCCCTCAGAGACACCGATGGGGGGGGGGGGCTCCCCCCCTCGATTCACGTGCCGAGTCACGTCGATGTACCTGCTCTCACAGATCTCTTCAGTATTGGTTTGTAAATTGCAGGCACCCCTCTCGATCTACACGCCCGGATGAGAGCCTCCCACGATGCCGTGCTTGCCCCCTCCACACACAGGAACAAGGAGGTACAAGCGCGGCGTTACATCCGCTTCGCACTCGGGCACGCCGTGGACCACTTCCGTCCTACGGTTCTGGAAGTGTGCTTATACATCCAACACCTGGCGGATTCACTGTCCGGGGCACGCGCTTGGCTCTCGGACCATGGAGGAGACGCCAGCGCTTTCGACTCTCGACAGGCCGCGGCCGTGTTGCGCGGCACGGGTCTACAGTCAGCTCACATCCTCCGCCGTGCACCTCCAATCACCATGGATATGTTGTCGTCGATCGCCTCCCAGGCGGCATCCCTCACGACCGGGGTTCTCGTCAAAGCCGTGGCGCTCATCGCCTTTTTCTCCCTCCTCCGCGCTTCAAATCTCTTCGCCCCATCACCGGGGAGGCGCCAATCATCTCATGCGCTTCTGTGCGCCGACGCGGTCCTCCAGGACGGCCGCTTAGCTCTCACAGTAAGGTCAGCTAAAACCATCGGACCCGGCCGCCCTCCGGCCATTATTATCTTGGAACCCTCCGACGACCGGGCTTTGTGCCCGTCAGGGCATGGAGATCTTATGTAGCGGCCGCCCCCGCGCGGCCGTTGGACCCCATGTTCTTGCTTCGACCGGCAGAGCCGTTTTCGGCCTCTCAGTTTACCGCGGTCGTCCGTTGCCTGCTGTAACGAGGGGGCTTCCCCCACGCGAATGAGGTGACTCCTCACTCGTTCCGGAGGGGGGGTGCCCAGTTTTTCCACTCTCATGGCATGCTGGCCGCAGACTTACAGCGTCGCGGCACCTGGTCATCTTCGGCAGCCATGGCACCCTACCTTTTATAATGTTTCAGACTTCCAGCTTGGTATCAAATTTTCTGACATTATACTGTTTATACCAGTTTGAGTCCTTCGTTCATTCTGGGTCTGTATTTTATACTGTGTGATACCGTTCTGTCATACCTTTCTATCTCGGTAATAAAATTTACCAAATGCCTTCGACGAGTTTTTGGTCATTATTAAGATATCGTTGTCCATTCAAATGGTGACTTTACAGAATTACGGCACTCATAAATTTGGTTGATATAATCATTGTTGTTGATATAATCATTGTTGTAAGTTAATTTTATTCCTGCTATAGTGCTGTCTGCAGTAATATTAACATTATCAAGGATATTATCAATATTATCATTGATATTTTCGTCGTCGATTTTATCATCATTAATATTATCACCAATGATCTCTATGTTATATTTTCATCAATGATATTAATACCAACAATATCATAGCTCTATATGATATGTTCCACATGCCAACTCTTCATCACCGACTTGTAAGCAAGGCTTGAAACCGTATAAGAACTCGGCTACTTCTAGTTTGCGTCTACGGAGGAGTGGGTTGTGAGTTTAGCTGCTATTCATTCATCTTGATTGAAATTTGTCACAAACGAACCCTCCGCTACTTGGCGTCAAGTAATTAATTTACTATTCTGACGGATTTAATAGGAAAAGTAGGTCAGTGAACGGTCAATGGTGACAAAATAGCTATTGACAAATGGTTATTGTGACTAAAACATGAACCTTGGTCACCCTTATTTTATTCTTTTTTTTCAGTTAATTTTTTTTCTTGAGTATACTACTAGGACCATGGTCCTATTTTCAGTAGGCTCCAGGGTTGCTAGGTGCTCGTAATCGTGGTGTGGTCGCTTGAAATGACCTGGTCGATAAGCCCAAATCACACTGGTTGCAACGCGATTGTTTTATTACCCCAATAGGTGGTATTTTATGGCACAATTGGCAATGAATACCTTGGCACAGTTGTTTTTGTTTGTTTTTGGTTCGAGAGGATTCCATGTAACCAAACAAAAAAAGTTTTGCCTTGAGAATATTGTAAAAGGTTGGTATAGGGCAACGATTTTGACGTCCAGACCTAATGCCGAAATAATTGTGTGAATGATATTGGGACCTGTTCCCTAAAGAATATATTAACAATTAATGCTAAGAACAAATTGTAGGAGGTGTATTTGGGCTACTTAATGACTATGGAATTTTGTATGTTTCTGCGAAGGCTATCTCTATGTCAGAGAAAAGCCATAATAATGGTTCATAGCAAAAGATTCGTCTTAGATTTAGAACAAAGGCGACAAGAAATAGGTATTTTAATTGACAGGTTCACAAAGTCTTGCTTCTGGTTGCTACGGTTCTTGTCAATAGATTACATACTGCACTGCTAATAAAACATGTCGGCACTGAAATATCACATTCTATCTAGATTAACCTTTCCATCAAACAAAAAATAAAATCCGCAAATTCATATATCATCATACGATTGAGACACAAAAGAGGTTGTAACGTTAATGTATGTATATTTGATTAAATGTAACTATAAGATATGAGATTATAGATTATAAGGACCGAGCATTTGGAGGTTGAGTCGTTCGGGATTAAGATCCTTTAGAGGTTATGCTCTGATGACAATTTTCCCAAAGTAATTTTACTTCAAACGCTCCTTTTCCGTGACATCACGGTACTTCCCTTCTGTAAGCATGTCAGCGAGGTCCTTAGGTAAAACATACGCTGGAAAGGACACCTGCTACCACTCACGATATAGTTGGCACTCAGTAGATCTTTTCTTCGTGTTATCTATAGACACAGATTCATATAGATGTCTTTATCTTGTCTATTTTTACTAACCTTTGTTTCATTTTATCTTTTCTAGCTATCCTTCGTATGAATTTGATTAATAGTCAATTCACGAATCATTACTACATAAATGTACATTTAATCATTTAGCTTATTCTACTCTTTCCTTGGCTAGTTGTGTTCTTTATTACATGGGAAGATATGGTCAACTGCTCCGATATTAGGTGATCTTCTTAGTTTAAACAACTGTTCTCTTTGCTATCACGACATTTTTACGACAGTCTAATTTCCTGTGGACTGTTTATGGAGCCCACCATGTAGTTAAATGTAATAACCTTGTGCTGCAAGATGATGTCATGCCGGTTAAGGTGTATTCTACAAAGACGCGGGCTTCTCCGCATATATATGCATCCTATTATGGTTCCGGTAAGAAGGAATTCTGATCCTCGTTATTGTGTGGTATCCAGGGTTGCACTCATGTTTAACGGTCGGCCCCGAGATTTTACCCCCCCCCCCCCCCCCCTGTTCTTACACCCTACTACGAACGTCCCCTTGAATGTGCCAATTGTAACCAAGTATATCCCGGGGTATCCCCCAGAGGTCTCTGTGGAGATATATACCCTCACCGTGCAACAGTAGGATGGCCACGATTAATTCCCTAAAGTGGAATTTACACGATGAGACAAATGGACCTGAGACTGGTGTACTTCACACCTTTGCACCAGTCGGCTACTATTTCCAGCAGGGTACAAGAGTTTCACAGATTGGTGTGTTCTCCTGTCTCAGGGTAACACGACGGATTCAATTCACATGGGAAGATTTAACAGGTACATAGTCTCACCCCTACACCCCTACACAGGGTACACATTCACCAACTCAGGGTACTTTCCCGTGTGAATAGGTGTTATTTGGGACCACTAAGACTCACAGATTTGGGGAGAACGTGTGAAATACATTTGTCTCTCCAAATTGCCCCTCTAAATTTTAAACCTATTTAAAGTCAAAATCTCATGAGATTCTGTTCCTTGTTGGGGGTGATTGTCGCCGACGTTTGCAAGGGAAAAAAGTTGTCTCAGCAAAATGGAACCCTGTCATTCACACGAGGAGATTGTGTTCCAGTACTGGATCTCAACAGGATTTGTCTCAGACAAACGGCCTGTGAGGTAAGTGAATCCCACCGTGTGAAGGCACACAGGAGCCCACTGGGCGGTCAGAGCCGTTGTATAAGTAATCTCTTTCCACAACCACTAGTTTCCTGTCATTTTATGCTAATGGATGTTCGTTACAAAATGAATTGATATTAACCGCACGACATTTCATCATTATATGTGTTGAATTCTAAAGTGTGAGGTAATGGCACATTGTGACTAATACAGGTGTTGCCGTTCAGCGCCGCCTAACGGCCCACTGTGTAGTAACGTGGCCGCTCGGACAAACACGTCCAAGACCGGCCACATGCCCGTAGAGCCACACAGTATCACACCTAAAGTGTGAACGGTGGGTGTGATTACAGGAGTGTTGTTTTTTGACAGATTAGATTCTTGTATCAATCTTGGGTATTGTATCAACGAATCTGGGCTGTCTAAACTTTATAGTTGATAATCATCTTGGTTTTAACTTGGAAAAAGATAAGCATATTGTAGCTAGGCCTGCCAATGTATTAGTGTGTATGCAGTTTTGGTGTCCCTGTGTTATCTAAGGTATATCTAAAGTATCATTGAGGTGATATGCATGTATGATACATCAAATTGTAGCTGGAATACCATAGAATACCATGAAATCGTTGTTATTTCTCTGAAAATGAGATACATGGGTCTTATGAACGTATTACGCTCATATACTGATAGATCCAATGCTATAGAATACGTTGCCAAGTGAATGTTTGGCTTCAGCCGTGGCGTAGCTAGGGAGATAAGGTGCGACACCGGCCTACGGAAAAAGGCCTATTGTAGGTGCTGCCATCTGGGTTACCAGTCTACAGGTGACGTGACTACCGCCATGTTGGCATTGTATTCTTTACAATGTAGACCGACGAGATCCCCCCCCCACACACACACACACACATACACACACACACACACACACACACACACACACACACACACACACACACACACACACACACACACACACACACACCATCCCTACACAACTATGGTATGCCGCATTCATTTTATGCTAATGAATGTTTGTTATAAAATAAATTTTAATCAACCGCACTTCTTGTCATCATTACTTTGACGACTAATGGCAAATGAGTACAAAAAAATCAATGGTGCCCCCTGGTGTAGAGAGCCGACAGTGGCGTAAATATAACTGTCGCTAGGATATTACTATGCGTCAACTACTCGGAGATTACGGCCACTCGTACACAAAACCAAAATTTTCATGCTGTGTATAGAATGTGTGGGCATATATATGACATATTATAGATGAAGCGTATACATACACTATGGCAAGTAGGACTTAGTTATTTAAGCCAAATGATATACGCATGACATATACCTATGTAAAAGGCGTATCCCACTATCACGATTTGAGCCTCCGACACACTACGATAGCCTTACGACAAGCGTTCCGATGCAAAAAATGAAATTTTTATCGGAAGAAACGAGTCTAGCTTTCACGATGGACCCGTTCCTTCCGATAAAAATTTCATTTTTTCATTGGAAGGCTTGTCGTAAGGCTATCGTAGTGTGTCGGAGGCTCAAATCGTGATAGTGGGATACCCCTTTAAATGCCAGCCCCCACATACCACGATTCTGGTCCCGATAGGCTTTACGACTGCCTTCCTGACACCATACCGATTCTATCGTGAGGTCATCAAAAATTGGGTCATAGAAAACGCCAACCGTAGAGCTCCCGATGAAATCCAGCATGTTGGATTTTTCAGCCTGTCGTAGGGTGTTGTATGTGATTTATCGGGAAAATATCTCTTGCGGGTGAAATACTCAGCGGAAAATGATAAAATTCTGGAATTCAAAAGAGTGCATGAAGATATATGATTGCTGTAAATATCATATTGATTTGTTATGTCTAAGGGTCTGATGATAATAGTTTCATAACGGAATAATGATTCTACCACGGTTATATTTTTCAATTTTATTGTTTTAGTGTCTGAAAAATTTCATGGGACATTTCTAAAAGATAAGTCAAATTGACTTTATCCTACCAAATATAATTGAACCTTATCAAAATTCCGATCACTACTCATATGATATAGTCTGCACTGACAACTTCAGAGTTGAAAAAAAAGTTTATGTTTAAATAACATTGATCACAATGAATGCAATGATCAGTGATATTTATAAGCCAATCACTACTATATTAAGATACTAGACAAATATTACATAAAAGGGTTTCTAGAGACCCACAGTAAGAAGGTTTATGGAGTATGCATATCAATGAGCCATTTGTATAGTACTTTTTATACAGTTTTACAATTTATATTTACGGTTACAACCGTAGTCAAAATACGTTTTATTACGGTTAGGAAATACGGTAAGAAAATATCATGGTCACCTGTAAAATTTACGGGTATTTCCTTGGCACCCCAGTTGCCAGGGAAATACCGTAAAATTCACGGGAAATTCTTTTTACAGTGTAATTGTGTTTAAAGATACCGCATCTCATCTTTAATCATGTACGACCATGGTAACATTGTTTTATATAAGTATTTAAGCACGCATGCGTACAGACGCGAGTATGGTATTCTTGGAACTGAACATGACAGGTGGACATTTTCTAGCCAATTTAATTGCAGCTGGTGTTTATTTACTCAGTCTCCCCTGTAATACGAGGGCCGGGAACGTGTTGATACGATGTAAATACCACACTGATTTCCTGATGGAATACTGATTATCTGTTTCCAGACAGCTGCCCATTATCACGTCCACCGCCAGCGCCACTCACTCAATGACACTGGTCCCTTGCGCCAGTTGGCAGCAACCTTTAGCACCACTATGCTCTGACTCGGAGAGGCTTGGTGTGAATCGGCAGCGAGAAGTTACCTGGCATTGCTGAAGTGTCTGGGAGAGTATGTGAAGCGTTCTCTTACCTGTCCCACGGACACCGTTTATGAGGGTTGCCTGGCAACGTCTGGTGACTACCGAAGTAAGCAGCGTGCCTGCCACAGTTGGCGGCCGACAAATGGTGGTGTTGGTTCGAAATGGTAATAAACCCATACTGTATAAAAAGGTATGAGTATATATATATATATATATATATATGGAATCATATACATGTATGTATCTAGTAATCGTCACGGGCCCATATCTTAGGTCCCTGATGATTAGTTTATGAACCTGTACCATGAATTTTGATTCTTCACTGTATCCGATTAGCTCTCATGATAACACTTGATTAGATAGCATTGTGATTGAAACCAGTTTAGTATTTTTGACCAGTAATATACGTGTAAAGGAAACCTTCCCCAATGAAAAATGACACAACCAAATTAGTATTCTCAGCCTGTGTCTAAATTTGCCTTTCGTAGTTTCTCAATTATCATTTGCGAATCTGAAATGGATTCACAGATTTGATACACTCAACCCTGTTTATTTCCGTTATATAGTGAGATTGTATATAAACCAGAGTATAATCAGTCTAATGATTATTTGTAGCGTGAATAAGAAACTTACCAACGAAGTCTGCCTCATCCCCGGATTCTTGCAGCTTTTCCCAAAAGAGACTGCAGATGTATAAAAGCAAAACGTACCCTTCCTGAATGTCATAATTACTATTGCGCTGATATTTAGTAAAAGCAGTCTCTGTAATAGCGTAATAGGGGCGTGTTGGATGTCATAATCATTGGCGTAATGAATTATGTAATGAATATCGACAAGTTCACTTTATAAAACAGCGGTAGTATAACTATCTCAATTCTATTGGGTTCCATTGGTTTTTGCCCTCTGCTCTTTTATTTCGTTTTATTTTGTTTTATTAAAAGATCGCAACATTGGTTTATGAATACTATTTTTCATGTGTGGGGTATTTATCATTTACAAATTATTATTATCTTTTATGGTTTCCCAGAAAATGTGATAGCAAGGTACACTGTACTCTAATATATATCACATACAATCATCATCAACCATTCATTAAAAATACCTGTTTCATACATCACATCGAATCTGATTTTGTATTTTTCCTGATCCGGACGTTTTTTTACTAATAGTTTTTCTCAAGGACTGGAAAATGGGACCTAACAGGCAGAAAGAACTAGGTTACAAAAGTGAGCCTACAGTGAGCTGCCTATACCCCAGCTAACAGTTGTCTGGATCCTTAGATATTCCTCGAAAGGCAAAACCATAGAACCTATATATACACACAAAAAGAAATATACCAAAAAGTACAAAAGGTCATAGTGGTTTGTTCTCCTTTCTCAACGGGTTTTCAGTTTCAGAAAATCCATACAGTACCCTTTAAAGGTGAGCTTGTTTATATGTGTTTTCTGGACGCATGGATTTGGCCAAGAGTATGCGCGATATCACGTGATGCTGTTTAGTAGAAATCCGGCATCGGCACTGGTAACGGTGGTAACGAGTGCAATGACGTATATAGTGACCTTGTTGATTTGACAGGTGTTGTTGACAAGGTAATGACGTCATCGCATTGCCCGAGACTTTCTCGTATAGCACCTGAGGTATTTTCGTGATTATAAGTAGACTAAACTATGAGGTAATAGTGAGAAGCTCGACGTCACATTAGTAGTTCACGCCTACCTGGACGCCCACCTACAACAGCCAAATAAGTGAGACATGACAAACTTCCCCGGTTTCTAATTTCAACCAACGTATTGGTCGTCGTATTTTAGTCACCCCCCATCCCCACCCAGTGTCCGGCGGAAACCCATATTTGTGCTGTCCGACAATACCGATTTCTGCACATAAGAAACAGCACTCGTTTTTAGTCATTTGTTACTCCATGGAGAATTCCATCTTATATAGCAGTTTTGAAAATGATTTTTTTCAGAACCCTATTGTGTATCGTTTGATTAATCATTCAAAACAAACCCGTTATTCTTTTGATTTTTAATAGGTATTCTTTTTATCATTTGAGCTTAGCTCTACTTATTTTCAGTATTTTCTCCCTCAAAAGTATTTGATTGTATACTTCAATTTGATTATACAGCAAAGGTTCTCATTGCATTGTATAGGAAATAAGGCAGGGTTACGGGCTGATGTGCGGTAGTAGAAGGGGGCCAGGCGATATTTACAAGTGTTGGTGTAAGGAGGTTGGTGTCTGAGACCGGACGTATGCGGGACTCTATGCAAAGCTCTGTTTTTCCTCTTCTTGTGGCATTTACTTGCTTTTTGTATCGGTACCATATCAGTAGGTCTAAATTTCTATCGTAGTAGGTGGACGCCAGGCCTAATTCTTTTTAGTTATGCACCATTTTTACATACTCATTATTTTTCCGCATGCGCCAGTTTTTGCGGCCCGGTGCATTCAACATATATCCGTATGTGCCGGGTATGTTCATATACAGTTCTTGAAGGTTTACTATGGACACTTTGTATTTAGTGGATTATAAATGTATACATGAGGTTGGCACAACATTTTCACTGTTCCAGAGAATAGTGTACCTTTTCAGGGTATTTTATCTATATATATGTTGTACCAATTGAGCGTCATTCATGTTGCGAAAACAGGGGTTTGAACCTCCCCCCGGACCCTCAGCCCCACACTGTGGCCAATACCGTACTGTTTTCTGTGTTCTCTGTATCTGAGGCAACTGACATCCGTATATTTATACCTGCAAAGCAGATATTCACATATCCCCAGTACTTTGACACGGCTATTTCTCCATGATAAATCTCTCTTGAACTCGAACCTCAGGCATACACCTTATCACTCTGTCATTTACACACCTTATATCCCTACCCCTGACCATATGGCTATATATATGGTAATATTCCAAAACCAAATAGGTATTTCATATTAAGAAAAGCTTGAAGATTATGCGTTGACTGATGGTTCATCTATGTTCAAGAGATCTAAATTGACATAGTAACCTTGTAGATGATTTACTCCTTAATTAATAAGTATTTTGTGTCTTACTGAAAATATAGTGCATGAATCATAATATGGTACACCATTGGAGGTAAATTGAAATTATCTAGTAATTCAGACGGCGGTATCTGAGAAGTATTGTACACATCTCAGGCCTGCAATACGGACCCGATCATACCACAGCAAGTGCGGGACTTCCTTCAAGCATTGTCACTGTGCATGGGAGAAGCTGTTAAGCGACACCGTTTTCCAAATGACTTTTTAGTTTTAGAGGACCGACTCATACCAGGACAAGCCTAAATGAACTATCTCTGCCTGAATACGCCTGGGCTAGCCTTCAGATAATCGAGGATAATGAATTTCCTCAACCATATAAATGAAATATTTGAGGATGCCCTTGAGTTTGACTTAGGCCACTCCAGCTGGCTGTCCCAGGCCTCAATTAAAAATAATCATGAGAAAAGGAGAGATCATGAAGAAGGCCTGACAGGCAGGGTTACCTGTAAGCCTACGGCCTACTTATAGCCTGTGAGAAACCTAACGGTCACATCATTGATGGGGTGAAGCAGTGTCATGTCTATGTGTATTGCTATAACAATATGGAAACAGTACACCCCTTCCAGATCATGTATGCGGTATCAAACAAAGAAATGCTGCTAATGCAGCATCAGCAAGTGCTATGCCCCCTTTTCCAGGTTTGTTGGCTCTGAAACTCAGGTTCTCCCTCTACCTGATTATTGCAACTTTGATAAATATATAATCATGTTCCATCTCCGAGGCCCCTCGATCCATGAGGGCTACCCTGACTGTTGCTGGAATGCAGCTACAGTGCAAAAGGGGAACAGTACCTCATTACTCAAAGGGGGCCCCACATGGGGCTGTCCAACCCCATGGAACATGGGCACACCAACTCCTTGATTACATAACCCTTCTGGGAGGACCGTCACCTCTCTACCAGCAGGCCTAAATTCTTGGCTTTTTCAGAAATAATCATTTAGGGCTTGCTGAACGATGTTAGGATTTACTGACCATGTGAACCTGAAAAATATAATGTAATTTTCACTCCAATCAGTCGTTTGTAGAATTGGAGATAAGTAAAAATTACTAGTAATGACCACTGGAGACATAGTGTGTGTTTGTATAAAGTTTCTTTGGTCTATAGGGGATATTCTCGTGTGGGACCACCATTTGTCCCCGAGACAACACTTTCCAATCAGAAATCGTGAGCCCGTGTTAATTGCTAAGCCCAAGGGGTTGGTGGGTGACTGCCAACGCACTCGTACTCTCCGAACAGATCCTTCGTTCCGCTTGGCTTGTATGTAGGATAAAGGTTCTACTGGGAGACTGGAGCTTCCCGCCAACCCCCTAACGAATGATCAATGTCCCATGATACACTTCGCCATACATCATAGAGCTATTGCATATAGGACAAACCTTTCCCATTCTTCTTGAGTACTATTTCAAATATTACTGATTTAACCCAGAATAGCATGCAGGGTCTTGTCTCAATCTCAATGTCTAATGTCCTATATTCAAGCACAAGCTGCAACACAACTGTGACTTCAAGCTGCAACACAACTGTAAATGGCAATTCCCCTGTGAATAGGGGCGAGCAGCCCTGGAGCTCATATTTGTTTGAAAATTCCGAACATTGTTTTCCTCTGGCCTCTGGAAGAGCATAAACATATGATTCTCTATCTTTACTCTACATTGCAACTAAAATGTTATCAGGACGTCAATGGCAACGAGTCGGCTCTTTAACTATTGGACTTGGTTCCTGTAATCGTCGACCCATATTCTGTTTCGCTCAGGGGTTTGTTACTAAAGTCTAACCAGATTGAACACAGAATTTGGTCAACCTCAATCTATCCTAAAAGGTCCTCTTACGTTTTTGTTATCCTCGAACTCGCTGGTAGCCTCGACCCTGCCTGTCTAAAATCTGATCTGGATCTGATACTGAGTGGTGTAAAGATATCTCAATATGTATGTTTTAGGAACAGTCCTCAGATTAATGTAGTGTTTGCCTTTGTTGAATACTTTTATCGCTCGAGGTGGTGTTAGCTAAACGCACGCTCAGTGTAAATGCCGGCTAGTTGATATGTTTATAAGGCATCTGAGACTATGGATCCTGGCAACGGACAATAGCGTTGCATCACCTGAATCCACACGACCCTGCACACAATTAACTGCAGCGCATTGGGCACCAGCCTCACCATTGTTGTGTGCGGGATAAACAATAGAGTTGATGGAGCTAACTGGTAATGAGGAAGAGCTTACGTATCGGCGCAAATGTTGTTGGGTTTATATACCAGGTTTTATGCATTCTCTGCATAGACCACTCGTCTTTGGTAAACTGTCTTTATGCTTATTATTATTATATCTTGGAGGTAGTTGTCACCTGGCGTCGTTTATATAGATTTAGGGTTGTTAGGAGATAACATGTAAGACTCATTCTCTAAACCCTTAAATGCATATTTTTAATTCAACATTTCTCATCATAATGTATTGTCAAACTTATCAAAGGAGATCATATATAGAGAAAAGTTTGAAAGTCAGCTGAATTTCATAAGAACAAAGAGCCACAGAACATGCTCTGTCCTCCGAATGGTGATACCATCTTGCAGGTACTACTGTATAACACCTGGCGACTGCTTCATTCATGAACTAATAATTACTATGTGCCTTACATCATTTACTGTCGTGTAAACATAGACAAGATTGCAATCCTGACTGATTGACCATTTCCTTAGCCACTAATGCCGATTGTTGTGAGGGGTTTGCAAAATTGAGTCTCTGCTCTAGACGGCATACAAATGGTCGAGCAGTATCGGATTAATGATAGTCAGTTTCGTTTGTGTGTTATAAGGCAGAAGGATATTTAAAAGTAACTGACAAGTCTTCACATCCCGATAAGATGGAAATTTATTTTAACCGCTTTGAAAACTCTGTACAGCTATAGTGGTCGCGGAAGTTCAGGATACAGTCGATTGGACATCAATTGGAAATGAGGATGTTGCCTGGTAGCACAAAACTATAGACGTACTTACCAGTTGTATCATGTTGGGAGGCGGTGTGGGGCCGGAGCATACCAGACTTGACGTTGTTGTGCGGTTAGGTGTAAACACGGATCCCCCGGCGTCCGCACCGGAAGCCGAGATGACCGCGCCGGCGCCGGCGTAACCGTGATGCGCAAGGGCGGAAGTGTAATTATCCGTCATGGTGTTGTCCGACTCCACCGCGACCGCCACCGCCGCGGCGCCCAGGCTGGACGGACGCGCGGAGTTGCGGCAGTAGACCACTCCGGTCTGGCTGACATGGATACTGGGCGTGCAGCCCATTCCTCCTTGCCCACCACCGACGTCGTCACTTCCGATTCTCTGGAGAACCGAGTCGGAACCGGAAGACGTTATTTTTGTACCGGAAGTGACTTAATTTGGGGTTTATGCACTGAATTATACACTCTCGCCCTTTGAAGATGGTTATCTAGCGCACATGCCATTCATCCACCAAAGGAGTATTTTAGCCCCCAGGAGTTGCTCTACTTCTACCGGGAGTAGTGCCTCGTGCCCCGGAAGATGTTAGTTGTATACCGGAAGTGGCGTTCCATCCAACGGAAGTTGCTCCCCATCCTCCGGAATTGTATGTCACTCACCGCAAGATGCTGTACTTTCACTAGAGGAGTATTTTGGCCAAAGAAGTGCCTCGTACGCTGGAAGATCTGTATACTAGCTTTATACCTAAAGTTGCATTTCGACGATTGGAAGCTGTTGTCTCTCAGAAGATTATAAATATTACCCACCACAAGATGCTGTTTTTCCACTGGATGGGTATTTCAGCCCAAAGCAGACGCTGTTCTACCGGAGGTAGTGCTCCGTACACTGGAAGGCGACCTCCGTTTTAGATCCGGTACTTGACGGTCTAGCAGAATCCAACAGGCCTCCACTTGGAGCTATGCTAGATCTGATCTGAACACACTCTGCAGTTCATAAAGGCGTCCTCTACCTGTTGTTTTATAATAAATATTCTACTAGCGTCATGTTGTGCACACCTGACATACCTCTCAACAGGTATGTAAGAGTTCCTCCGCGTTCCAGGAAACAGTGGCTTACCTGATCCCAGGTCATCGTGCACTAGGCTGGACACGTGCGAAAAGTAAGGTCCTGCAGTATGGCACTGTATGTGTCCTCCAGTTCAGCAGTGTGTATTTTTTTCACCAGGAGATAATCGGAAGGAGGGGATTAAAAGGTCATGGAGAGCATCTCCTATATGAATATTGTAAGGCAGCGAAGAACGTAGGATCAGCCTGGCAGGTATAAACATTCAGAAAAGGATGGTATAGGGATCAAATGAAGGGTAGAGACGAGGCAGGGTCAGGGGCAGGATAAGAGGGCCGCTGAACCACTAACCGCAGAGGCGTTAGCTGTAAACTCCATCCACTCCGATAAGACCACGGCGCGTGGCTGCGTCCAGAGGAATACTACTGCCAGTCTTCTGACTGCCCACAGCTCCCGTCACTGAAAATTCCGAGCTGCTCACCAGCAACCACGTGTCACGCAGTCGCGCCTCTCCCCTCCAACACCGCAAGGCCAGACCGCGGGACACGCTCTCACCGACTCAGTGTTACTCAACGTGCTCCTGTCCATGCACGAACCAGCATGAATGACTTGCATAAACTTGACAGGCAGAACAGGTGGGCCGCCCGATACAGGTGTGTGACAGCAGCCTTGATGAGGCATTCAGGTGAGGATGCACCTGGTGGGAACTACATGGGAGGGCTTGGTAAATTCTCAAGTCACCACATAGGTCATCGACTTCTTGACTATACACACTATATTGTAAGCGAGTTGTTGGTCGGATAAATAACCGTAAGGTCTGTTGCATTATGGCATTCTGTACATGTTTACACTTGTTAAGTAATGTAGACTTATGATTACTCAGATCAACCCACAGCTGCGTGTTTAAACATGTGGCCAGATAAAAAATACATTCATAAGAAATCTTTGAGATAGATAAAGTATGCATGACATCTACAAGTGCAAAATACAAAATTTCTCTTCCTAGAAACTGCTATTACATTCAAAAGAGAGATTAGTTTGTTCAAAAGGCTGCTTTTCGTAACCAATAGTAATCCACGCTTGAAGCTCCCTATAAACGTGACTTGTCATACCTGTTGTTGTTCACACCTGTGATTTTTCATAACTATAAAGCAAATAGGAGTTTTCCAGATGTCGAGGCCATGCGTCGTCTGAGAAATAAAACTGACGACCTAAGAGTATACCTGTATGTTGACAGTCTTAAAATAGTCTCAGTGTGCTTCACATGCTTATTCAAAGGCTCTATCATCCGTGCCTTTATTCACATGACGAAAACCTGAAGAGGTGTGAAAATAAATTTGTTATAGCAAAACTTTAGATAGGTGATAGCACGTTCACAGTGCATGTTATTCAACTGTTACCACCAGAACCACTGTCATTGGAACAATGTGGTCGAGCGGTCGTCTGATCTTCTGTGCGTTTGTTTGTGAGTGTGTCTTTGGATGTTGGCTTTGGTCTGGCATGTCGTGGTTTCGCTAGTTGAGCATGGGGCACACGCTCATATATACACTCTCTAAGGTTTAGAGTTGTGACATAGCCTTTGAGATTGCTGCAAAAAACAAACTTTCGCCATCTGCGTGCTAACATTTTGACATTGGGAAAGGGTCAGAGGGCCAGTATCTTAGTGCTTTTAAAGCCGTTCTGACCAATTACTATAGACCGAAACACCATATTGACACGATGGTGCTTGAGGTAACAAATTTGGATCCCAGACAGCTACTTGCGGAAATGGTAGTATGGTAATTTAACTTTTTTGTGAGTGGCATAGGGACACTCTCCTATCATCCTAAATATAAAAGAAATTTCACACACATCTGTTTTGACATAAGTTAGCTACATGGTTTGAATACAAAGTAAAATATTACTCCATATATACTCTTGCCCAGATATGCTACATATGGCAACAATGTTCCTGCTCAATCTGCATTGCTGAGAGGAAGATAAATTCTGTATAAGAACACAGTTTGCTGTCCCGCACCAATAACAATTACTCCCAGTCTCGTTGGGTTGTACACCATTTATGCTCAGCAACTGTGGTATATATACTGGTATATATTTAGAGAGAGTTGGTGAGAAGTCCCTGTATCAGTATCCTGAGTGTGGAGCGATACATTGTATCTGGTTCCATCCATTGAGAACAGACCACAATGTCGATGTACTCGCCCGTATCTCATTTCCGGTTAGCACGTGGAGTGTGTCATGGACACGTGGACGGCGCGCGGGTGGCAGGTGACTGGCCGGAAGTGCCGGGCAGTGGGTGACAGAAGGAGCGGTGCTGGGGTACGGATGGTAAGAGACTGCAGTCCCACAGCAAGACTCGGAGCTAAGATTATTTCATCTTATAATGGAAGGGTGCGGTATTCCTATATAATAGACTAGTATAGCAACGAAAAGTTTGTGATCCCTTTGTCTTTGTCCCTTTGTATATATTCAAGTCTGACTCTCTGTGTGTATTTCTTCATGAGGGTCCATGATCAAAGACTTGAGCAAGTCTATAGTCAATTCTCAGGCGCAAGGCTGTGCCATCAGTTATATGGATATATAGAAGGAATTATAGATCTATAAATTAACAGCCACTTTTCAGTGTTGAAAACACGCGAAAAAACATATCAGAATGGAATTTGAAGGCAGGTCTTATAGAAACTTCCCAGAAGAAAAATTTGCATTTGATATCGAAAATGCAAAAAACCAACAATACCAGCCTTTATACTGACGATACCAAAATTAACAATTAACGATAAGAAGACATAACACATGATATTTGGGACTACTTTTAACACCAAATGAAAATGATGGATTTTCAGTCACCACGAACTTAAACGAACGGAATAGAGTATATACTTTTCAGTACCTAGGCTTTACCCTTCATGCGCATCTTAATTCACAAAAACATAGTGAAAACACAATGCAGATTATTTCTCACAAGCTGTTCATTAGTTGCCCTCTTGCCATTCTTCTGAGACACTAAGATACTAATGGGCCTTTGAATGTATCGGGAGTGGACCTTCAATGAGGACAAGGAGAACATCCCGGGGCCCATTTAATAATCTAGGATCGTATATGTGGACCCTGTTCTGTATGCCATAGAGACCTATGGACGATGTGGGTCAACCTTATTCAATACTTATGAACGAACATATGGACGGCTAATATTGGCTTAGCGAACAGGCTTGAATATGATTAAATGATAACCCTTGTACGAGCCACAGAAAAGGGTCTTAATGTACTATCCTTCATTATTAAGCAGGCCCCCGGCCTCGGAGGACACTGGTAACAATTTGAGTCTTGTTGAATTCGACAGACCCTCCAAATTTGTCCTGATTATGAGCTCTATTCTTATATAGCACCTTTCATGATGAAAGGTATCTTCTGATTGTTTGCACGTTGTGTCTGTCCCGGGTGCTGGTTGAAGGGGTGGTTATAAAGACAGGTAATCCGAGGGTCCCTAGTTCAAACCCCAGACAAACCCAATTTGCTGTCGTCTTTTTCCTTTTGAATAAAAGAAATATTTATGAACTTGGCGATTTCATTCAAAATTGTTAGAAGGGCTCGAGAATTGTTTTTCAACATACTAATTATATAGTGGTTTTCTTCGTCTACCAGCTTAAGTTGCATGCTCTGCTTCAGTGAAGGGCACAAGGGTCACTCTTAATGATACAAAAGGACATGTTGAAACTCTTTTGTACAAGTTTACCTCATATTGGTAAATGTTTTCGGATTTTAGTATATGTCTCTGGATTTCTATGCAATAGAAAATGCACCTGATATGTCTGTAGCATACATTTATACTTAGAATTACTTTGAATATATGCATGCATATATCAACAATAAAATGTCAGATTGAAATACAATATTAAAGGTTTCTGACTCAAGAAGGTATTGGTGTGGTGTATGTTCACACTAAAAAGTATATGCGTGTGACCTAATATACATTCACTAATATACACAAAAGAGTATATAAAAAAATTCAAGGTGAGCATAAAAGATGTGACACTCCTTTCTTTAAAAAAATCCTTACTCAATCCAACTAATGTTGAGTTATGATTTGTTAGAATTTCTAAATTTGAAATTTAGGACATATCATGAGCACTATAGGTTACCGGCCTATGACGATATCTTTATCTGTCAAAGTCTTAATCAACTGAACTAGACTAGTTACAGTATGGCTTATTCGATGCTCCTTTCTCAACAGAAAGAACACATGTTCGATTATCAGATCAACAAGTTAGCTTATAGTTATTTTTACCATAATTGGTATATCCGATTAGTTTGCGAATCCTCGAGATTCAACTCCGCTGGGTTCTCAGTGAATTATTAAATCCCTGCTTTTAAGTTCCAAAAGATAGCTGACCTGCCATGATAGAGACATGCAGCCTCTGCCGTGACCAGGATTCGAACCTGGGTTGTCTCGGCCACAACGAGAAGTACTAACCACTATACGATCACGGCCTTTGCATCAGCTGGAGTCATATGGTGTGAACAAAAGGAAAATCCATTGTATTGCATTGCATGCGCTCAGCAGCCAAGTCCAAGTATCATCCATGTGACTGCAACCTAGCTTTGAACTCTTGCCCCACACCTGACATATATACATACATTTCACAACGCATCGTGCTTTGTTTACTGAAAGGATAAATTTTTATTTTTCAGCTGTCGGTATTGAGGCTCCCTCCGACACACTCTGCCTCCTCCAGACATATTCAGCCAAAGAGCCATGGTGAGATCTAATGACTGTTGTAACCTGTTGTGACCAAGGTATTGCTATTGCATTTCGAATGCATTAATAACAATATTTCCAAGTATTGTTGAGAACCAAATAGGTGAGAAGTTGATAGATGGAGCAGCATCGTTAACTACATTTCTGAAATTCATGTGGTTATAACAAGTTCTATGTTGGTTTCATATATATATATATATATATATATATATATATATATATATATGTATATATATATATATGTATGTATGTATGTATGTATGTATGTATGTATGTATGTATGTATGTATGTATGTATGTATGTATGTATGTGTATATGTATATATATATAAAGACGTGGGCATGAAGAGAGAAGATGAGGCAGTATTGGCGGAGTAATGTTTATATAACATTGTAAATATACAAACAGTGTAAAGTATACAAAACCGACCAACAGGAGGTAAGGAGAAAAAAAAAATTCCGTGTGAGTTGAGTTGATGTTGGTAGTCAAGTGACGCGGTGGTGCCGCTGCGCTAGCCGCGATGCCAATGCGCATGCTCCAGCCTTTACCTGGATAACTTCCTGTCCAGTGTCCCAAGTTATCCCGCCCATATATATATATATATATATATATATATATATAGGAAAATAAAGCCACCTTTATTACAGTATAAAGAGGAGCCGCGAGAGGGACTACCGGTCGGTTATAATCACAGAGCCGTCAGAGGGAGCCGCCGATCGAGGGTGGAATGTGACGTGGGGGATCCAACCAGTACCCAGAGCCTCACTCACCGCTTAGCTTCAGGACGCGCAGCATGCTGACCACCACTCTACCTACTACGATACATGGAATTTGGTGCCGGTACTGGGCCATGGCACGCATTGTCCGATGCTCGGAATGTGGTTATTTGCATCGGCCTAGAGGACCATCACCATGTGGGTATGTAATAGAAG
Organism: Alentia gelatinosa; assembly: GCA_950022655.1. NCBI lineage: Eukaryota > Metazoa > Annelida > Polychaeta > Phyllodocida > Polynoidae > Alentia > Alentia gelatinosa. Next base: position 33,001,415 of record OX465583.1, read on the forward strand.
CACGGGAGCGTTGCAAAAAGGCAGGTAGGCCAGAAAGTGACTTCATGGAATTTATTGATGAAGATAAGATGTTAGCGGATAATGAGAATTATTTGAAAGCGGAAAATGCTAGTCCTGAAGCGAGCGAAGGGTCAATAGAAGCTAGGTTGTAAGCTACTGAAGAGGCTAACAAAAGTTTAGCAGCAAAATTGGAGGCTAATGCTTCACAGTTAACAAAGGCTTTACAGTTATTGACCATCCTTACTAATGCTACAGTAGGGAGTGAGGAAGGGTTAGCGGGTGCTAAGACTGTTTCAGATGTACCACAGGCTAAAGTGGCCACATGGGACAAATTAGTCCCAGGAGACAGTGTAGGAAAAGAAAAACCGGTTGAGTTTGAGTCAGACAAAGTTAAGGAAGCTTTGGGTATGGGGGCACGTTCTAAGGTCCCCAAGGCTGACTTTTATCCAGTTTCACCTCAGGGGATAGATTCCTTAGGCGCTACAGCTAAAGGTATTTTCCCAACGGACACGGTAGCAGGGAAAATGTCTCCAGGTTTTATTTCACCTGGGATAATGGACAGGACAAGCCAGTCGGCATCTTCACAATGTTGCAAGAGTGATGAAAGAAAAAAGAAGCGTAAGTGCCTTTTGTTTGACCTCGAATTTCACTACCCATTTTGTAAAAATGCCTCAAATGCCAGTATCGAGGACGTAATGTCAGCTAGTGCCAGTATGTGTGCCGCTATGGCGGCTAGGGGAATTCCGACTGAATCCTATTCTAAGCATCTCCAATTCCTCATCGATAAATCGAGAGTATATACCAGACCAGCAATGGTCAGATATGATCAAATGATTAGAGAAAAAGCCGAAGTTGTTGGTCTGCAGGCCTTTTCTTATGGCGACCATGAAGGGTTTTTCCAATGCTTAGGGGTAGAAAACCTAAAACCCGTTGACAGGTCCAAGGACTCAACTAACAGGCAGAAGTCTAACAAGCCCAGGCAAATGAAAAAGATAGGAATATGTTGGGCATTAAATGAGAGGAGAGGGTGTACCATTAACTGGTGCAAATACAAACACGAGTGTATTGAATGCTCGGGAGGTCACCCAGTACACACTTGTCCAAAACCAAAGGAATCCAAATGAAGTCAGGTTAGCTCTGAGCCAGCTTTTGATTCGGGTTGTAGTCAGGTTCAGAGTAGCATGGTTAGGGGCGACCGAGAGGATAGGCAGGAGCGGGAATTTGAATTTTTCGTAGAGCCTGCATCGGAAGGCAAAAGTCCAGCCCAGTGGTTGAGCTTCAGGGACAGTCAACCTGAGCCTTTTTCAGTTTTTTCTACTGGTCGTAATTGTCCGGTCGACCCGGGTCCGGATGATTTTCTATTCCCAGATACTCGGTCTAGAGTAGTCAGCTTAGGCGAAGGTGGTGGTGTACTGGGTGGCGAGGCGGTTGCTACTGTTGTTTCAGATATAGTCAAACCGACGTCGTGTAACCAGAACGAATATGGTGGTGGTGGTGGTCGAGTTGGTGCTCAACAAGGAAGCGGTGTTACTGCGTCGACCAATGGTGTTAGTTCGGTGTTTAACTACTCCAAACAGGTTTGTAATGGTGTTTGTAACAGAAATCATTATCTAGAAGGTTGCAAAACTCAATTAAACCCTTGTGTATTTTGGCAAATGTCGCAAGAGATTGCAGACGAAGTTATTGATAAAGAATTTATACTCAACGGAGTCTACAATGGTTTTCGCATAGTTGATGATAATTTCAGTGGTGATTACTATTGCGAGAATTATGATTCAATCCTAGAGCCCGAGTTCTTTGGTCAAATGTCATCAATCTTGGTTGAAGAAATATATAAGGGAAAAGTAGTGGTGGTAGATCACTGCCCTTCATGTGTCCATGCTATGGGCGCCGTACGCAAGAAAAATCTAAAACTTCGGCCTATAACGGACGCCAAACGCCCCCTGGGTAGGTCGGTAAATAGTTTTATGGATACAACATGCAAAGAATTTCAGTATTTGAAATTAAATGAGGTTTTGCAAGTCATTGCAGATGGAGAATTCTTGGCAGTGGTGGACATCAAGGCAGCGTATCGCACGGTTAACATTTACCCACCTCACAGAGAGTATCAAGGTATGGTGTGGGAGTTCGAAGGACGGAACGAATATCTTGTTGACTGTTGCCTTTCATTTGGACTGCAGTGCAGTCCTTACATTTTTACTCAATTAAGTGAGTTTGTGGTCAGAGTGGCTCAAGCAAGAGGAGTAGAACGAGTGTTCTGCTACTTGGACGATTTCATTGTCTTGGGAGAGACCAAGGAAAATTGTGATAAAGATTTGTTAATTGTTCAATCCGTTTTGACTGAATTGGGGTTTGAAATTAATCATGACAAGTTAGTTCATCCTACTCAACAAGTGGTGTTTTTGGGTATTGAGATTAATACCATGGATATAACCATTTCTCTTCCTGAAGAAAAAATGAATCGACTACAAACATTGGTAGAAGATTTTGCTCGTAAGTCAACGGCTACTAAAAAGCAATTGCAATCATTGTGTGGTGTTTTATCATCGGCTAATATGGTCATTCAAGGAGCCAGAACTTTTGTCAGGCGTATTATTAACCTGATAAAAAATTTTCCTGAGTGGAAAAAATGTATCATGTTGCCCACATGGTTCAAGGACTATTTGTTGTGGTGGCAACATTTTGCATCTATTTTCAACGGATGTGTGAATATTATCAAGGAAGAAGAGGCCCCCCACTGGTGTATAGAGACGGATGCATCCATGACCGGGTTCGGTGGAGTTTGGGGAACGGATTGGTTCTCCGGCATTTGGGACGATAAAATTCATAATATAGATCATCATTATGCAGCGCCTCCTACAGAATTGGAGGAGGTAGACTCTATTAATATTAGAGAGTTATGACCAGTGTTGGTATCATTGGGGCGCTGGGGAGTATTGTTTAAAGACTCAAAAGTTTTAGTAATTTCAGACAATACGCACAGGTAGAAGCACATCGATAAAAACAATGTGGTGGTTAAGAGAAATCTTTTGGATTTTGTTTGTACATAACATTAAATTAGTTACACGATACGTATCTTCGAAGGACAACGTGGTACCAGATATTTTGTCTAGGTGGTCAGATTATCGTTTTTCTTTTAATCCGCTGCTTCTCGATCATTTATGTTGTAGGCGACGAATTGGAGGAACGCCTAACTCAACTGAAAGCTGCGTGGATGTCTGAAAATACCGCCATCACCAGAAAAACTCAATGGAGGGCATTTTTTCGATTTGCAGAGGATTATAATATCCAAGACCCACTCCCTACTTCAATGGGCAATGTTTTGTTATATATATCATTTTTGTCAACAAAGTATAGTTATGTTTCAATCCCTAACTACTTATCTGCACTAGGTCATTGCATAAAATTCTGGGTCTAACACATGTAGATCTGTCTTCTTTTGAAGTGAAAGCAGTATTAAAAGGTGCTAAGCGAATTCTAGGAGCCAAATCCACTCAGGCTAGACCTTTACAGGTATTTGAGTTATTTCTAATGTACAAGAAATTAGACATGACTGTTGGAGAAGATGTAGCCTTTTGGGTAGCAGTACTGTTGGGTTTCAGGGGGTTACTACGCAAGAGTAACATTGTGGAACGAGAATTAGCAGTATTAGTTAAGGATGTAGAGTTCAAGGATTGGGGTGTTCAGATAATTATAAGACGAACAAAAACGATAACTTGTAATGAAAGAACGCTAAAGCTTCTTTTTTCTACGATTCAAGGTAACCCCTTTTGTTTGAAAAAACATATTCTTCTGTTAATGTCAAAGGTGGACTATAAGTCACATAATGACCATCTGATTAGTTTCCAAGTTGGTGATAATGTAGTACAAGGATCGTATAAATGGTTCTCTAAAAAACTGCAAAGCTTAATTGAAATGTTGGGATTTCCAAAAGTTACTACGCACTCATTGCGTAGGGGTGGTGCAACGGCATTATCAGAAAACGGTGTTTCATTAAACGATATTCGTGAGATGGGGGATTGGTCTAGTCTTTCAGTCCTTCTGTATCTCTCTAGGTCTGAGGAGTCTAAACTAAAGTTAGATAAAAAGTGTTCTCATTTGTTATTTTCAGAATTCGGTTGATATTCGGATAAGTCCGTTTTTTTTGTTGTTTTTTTTTTGTTTCTTGTCTTGTTTTGGCGTTTCTTGGAGAGTTTTTCAGTAGTATAATTTTTCTCTCCGGGAAAAATGAACGTACATTAAATGAACGCCAAATACAATTATGCTTGTTTCTTATCTTTTATTAAGACAGAACAGCGAACACTTTATAGGAAAATAAAGCCACCTTTATTACAGTATAAAGAGGAGCCGCGAGAGGGACTACAGGTCGGTTATAATCACAGAGCCGTCAGAGGGAGCCGCCGATCGAGGGTAGAATGTGACGTGGGGGATCCAACCAGTACCCAGAGCCTCACTCACCGCTTAGCTTCAGGATGCGCAGCACGCTGACCACCGCTCTACCTACTACGATACATGGAATTTTTTTTTCTGATTAAGGAGAGTTTTTCAGTAGTATAACTTTTCTCTCCGGGAAAAATGAACGTATATAAATGAACGCCAAATACAATTATGCTTGTTTCTTATCTTTTATTAAGACAGAACAGCGAACACTTTATATATATATATATAAATATGTGGGTCTGTGCTCGGCCCTCTAAAACATGCTGGTATGCCACACCGCCTAAATTAAAGAAGTTTGATACGATATAGTTTTTTTATCTGGGAGAAGTTATTTCAATTGCCAATTAATACAAGTGCCTACGAATTACGCTTGATAATAGATTAACCTTTACGGACCAATAGAAGCCTGAATGAACGGTCGAAACTGCGACAGAGTATAACCTATGAAGTTGCCAGGTAATTAGAATGAAACTCACAAGATAAAAATCAGTTGGTCCGTACTCCACCCCGTGTTTGACCGTGGAGTAACTCACGAAGCGAAGCCGAGTGAATTACTTGGTGGTGAAACGAGGTGGAGTATGGGCCAACTTATTTCCTTCGAATGGGTTTCTGATTTTATCTCACCCCGTATATCATTATTAAGTAATGAAACAAATCACAAAATGAGACATTGAATTAGGAGCTAAAAGCTATTGCAAAGAAAACAATTGAACTATTAGTAATTGTAAACTATTGGAAGAACTACCCATCTATGAGATAAGGAGTTTTGTCTCATCTAATATCTCCCTCTAAATTAATGGTCTTTTACAGTGGCTTTGTCAAAGATGTAATAACTGTTATGTTATGTTATTGTACATAAGAAAGAAAATGGGGGGTGGGTGTTTCAGAAAGTGTGACATAATATTTTGGGGGGTGGTACGAAATGTGAGACAAAGTGTGACAGGGGGTGGGGGGAGGGGTCCTAAAAATGCCCTAAAAAGCGTGACATAATTTATGGACGGCCCACTAGTGTCCATGTTGATATCGGTAGATTTCAAATGTCTAAGCGGTAAACTGTATCATGTAAATGCCCCACGTCAGATACCTCATCAATTGTGCACAATCTAACTCATTCCGGGGTAATTGTCAGATGCCCCAAAACTCGCGATGTGGCATCGTCTTCTGCCCAGACCAGTGTTCTCAGCCAATCAGAATGTGCTATTTTCAAAGCTTGCAATATGACGGTCAAAGCACTCAATATGTATCTTGGTAAAAAGATACAAGGCGTATCCCGCAATATCTTCAGAATTACTAGACCCCTAGCAGCAGTGTGTAAAAAAGTTTACACTGAGTTTGTGCATAGGAATATAGTAATATCTGTTTCACAACAAGCAGAAAAACGTTGTATTCATCGCCGCCCATTCTGGAACCCAGCAACGCCAACACAGAAATTCAGACCTTCCCACGCCCATTCAATTCAATGCAATTGTGCATCGTAGAGCGCTTCGGAGTACATCGGTAGCCCGCTGGGTTCGGGGATTTACTCATGAAGTTTCCTCAAATGCAATGGCCTTATGAAACAATGTGAGGTGGCTCTGACGTCATTACGTTGCACTTGGATTACCCAATTAAAATACTTGTATTACATTCCTAATTAAAGCGGAAGACCACAACTACGGCGGCATGACTAGGTGACGCACTACGCTGGGCTCGCAGTCTTTCATGGTTCTATGTGATTAACGGAATGAATCCAACATCATAACTTGACATACACTTACATGAAGGTATCAGGAATCTGTGTATAAGTTTAAATTGGACTACATCACCCGTGAAACCGACATTTTCTGTGAAATACATGGACTGCTGCTGAGAGACCATTGTGCGCACACAGGTGAATCTAGGTCACCACTCTTGTGGGTCAGGTGTGAGAGGGTCATGTCAGGACTACAAGTAAGTAACGACAGTATAATCATTGATGACTTTTGTCCGAGTTTGGTGAGTAGTAGTACGCAAATTATTGACCCTGTATCGGATGAGGTCTTCTTGACATCTGAACTTGAGAATAATAAACCTGCAGATAGACCTAAGAGTCAACGAGGAAAACATCGAGGTAAACGTGGTGGGAAGCGGACCCGCCCGGTTAGTGACAAAAGTGTACACACAGACACACACACACACACTGCAAATACATCCCCCACTACACAGCCTTCGAAAAAAATAGTGACTGAAAAAATGAAAAGCAAAACTCGCAGTCAATCATCTAACTTACCCATTGATAGCATGGCTAGCACAACTGGTACAACACCTACAGTACCAAATGTAGTTATGCTAGGCGCAGCTGCGCTAGACATGTTGAGCAATGTCATGTCAAAACAGATTCAATCTCTCTCCGCTGAAATGAAATTGAGCTTTGATCAATCAAGTAGCAAACGCAAAGAAATGCGTGAACTGCTTGACTCGAAAGTTGATAACATTAGTTCAAAAATCTCTGACTTAGAAGGAAAGATAGATCGAGTCGAAAAAGATCATGAAAAAGGGCTAACTGATTTAAATGAGAAACAAAACACGTTACAACAAGAAATGATAAAGGAAAACAAAGCCATCCGCAAACAACTAGAAGCATTGGAGAAAAAAATTGAACAACCGATACACAACCCCATCCACCCCAACACGCGCACACACGAGCCAGATAGATTTGTATCACCGCGAAGAATGAATGTCTACATTGAGGGTTATCGCGATGCAAAAGACGAAGATATTTATCAGACAGTGGTAAGTATTCTAAAGAAAATCGTACCATCGATCGATGTAAGAGACATAAGTTACACGCAACGAATTAGGAAAAAAAGCAACCCACGACAAAACCCACCAATACTGGTATGTCTGACCTCAGTGCGAACACGGGACTTGATTCTGAAGAGTAAACGACAGTTGCGGCAGATACAAGGATATGAAAGGGTATACATCAACGCTGATGAGGACCCGGAAACGCGAAAAGCCAGGACCCGCGCCCGACTGGTGGTAGCTTTTTGTAAGAAACAAGGCTTGAAAACACAACTGCGAGGTGAGGACTTCGAAATTAACAGTGTATGGTTTAATTCAAGAAATATGGACAAAGTCCCTCAACAATATATCCCTAGCAGCTGGAATGTTGACAAAACCCCGGTAAGTGTGACAACCAATAACCCGACCCATACAAGCAACGGTGTGAAAACAACCGGACCCGTGCCTCAACAATATGACGCACCTCGGCAGAGCGCTAGCTTCGACTGGGCTACTGCCACAGATCCTACCCTCCCGGAAGAACAAACGACAACAAGTATGGATATAGACGGCACAATCCCTGACACAAGTGGCCATGTGTCAACTGAACAACGTGTCAACGAGGTGTCCAATCGAGAACCACGAACAAACAATGACAGCATATCACCTGGTGCAATTAGCGATTCTGCATTTCCTATCCTCAATACAGAAGAAAAGGTCGTTAACGCCAATGAAGTTCAGACTTCGCGAAATGGACAGAGGTTGACGAAATCGGGTGTTATCTTTAAGGGTCCTCTATCGATTTTCAGTAACTTCTACACTGTAAATATTAAATACAACGGAGTCGACTACGTATCGAGTGAACAGGCCTACCAAGCTGAACGCGTGAAAATGTGTAAACGCCTTGACCTTCTACCAGCAATCTTAAAAACAAAGTCTGCCTATGCTGCCAAGAAGCTTGGTGATCAATGTAAACTTACCACTGTATGGCTAGACAAAAAGGAGGAAACAATGAAAATGATCATTGACCATAAATTCAGGCAAAATTCAGAGCTTAAAAAAAGCTTGCTCTCTACACACCCCACGCAGCTAATTGAAGGGACCAGAGACCACTTCTGGGGGGGTGGAGCAGAAATTGATGATGAAACATATGACCTGGGTAAATTCTATGGTCACAACACATTAGGTAACATCCTCATGGACCTTCGATGCGACCTACGTCGAGAGCTACCTGTGAGCGCGACAAACAATGAATCAACATAATCAACGTGCATGTTGAGCTTCTGGTCTATCATCCCAGAAACATACATTCAGATCAGTCTGAATTCTGACACCATGGCCAACGCACGCTACCTGCTGATAGGTGACTCCCGCCTAAGACATATGAGTACACATCTAGGTTTCTGGAGAAACCTGGACTATACTGTATCATATCACCCGGGGGCAACCATACAAAGACTCACTAGGCACACGGTCGAAGCACTCAGATCCAAACGTGAATCACACCAAAGATTTGAGGCGGTCTACTTCTTCGGAGGGATAAATAACATTACCACAAAGTCCCTGGACACTGGTGAAATACTACTTAGAGAAATACATGATGACAGAATGGCAGCTGATAGTGTCCTAGATCTCCTTGAAGACGCGTGCCTGGCAGTTCATGCCATCTCCCCAGGCACACCTCTAATCTTTGGAACAGTATATGGGATATCATTAACTCGGGCAAATCACACAAATAGGATTATCGCTGAGCAGAGAAATCTAAACGTGCAAATTCGACTACTCAATGAAGGCATCGGGAAACTGAATGATGAAGAAGGGGTGCACACCCCATATGTCGCTCGGGATATACATCGAAACCGTCCCGGCCGCCACACTGTTAACAGATACTACTATCTACATGATGGTATTCATCCAGATCATGCGACGCAGAGGAGGATGGCCCGCCTGATTTCCTTTTGTATTTCAAAGAACACATACCATGGTGTCCACAATTAATCGACCCAAAATGTCAACTAGGTCAAATGACCAATCTTGTGTTGTACATGTGTTTGCGACATGTGGAGTTCCGCCACTTGGTCAAATGACCGGTATGCTGCACCATTAAATTAGTGGACCAATATCGACCACCGGAGTAAACTCATTAATCAATAAGACTGCGTAGGTCAAATGACCACCGGATTACCAACAACTGATTATCATATTTTAGGTCAGATGACCAACACTACACTACACCATCATCTGGGTCAAATGACCATGTTGTAACCACTAGTATATAACATCGCCGGGTCAAATGACCGCTTGGAAACTGAGGTCAAATGACCCCCCATGAAATTACCTGGAAACGGTCATATGACCGTAAGAACGCTGAACTCTCTACGAAACACCTGATATGAACAGACTGACACTGTCGTTACCATGCTTTATGATTTATATTAATATTTGTACTATATCCTTCTATTTACTATATAAATAATACTTTCCGCATGCTCTTATTATAGAATTTGAAACTATTCCTGATACCTTCACAGAAACTTATAATTTGCAACATAAAATTGACTGTACGAACCAGTGTCTTACTGGCACTTTAGAACCTACCTGGAACTAAAATACCTAGATATTTCATTACAGACTGCTTCCAAAATTCCCAAATTTACTGTAACAGTTCAATATTTCCAAATCACACATTTTGTTGAATTATATATTATCATACTTATCTTGTCAGCACTTGTAACTATGCTCCTGGTTTGTAAACCGACGGAGCTACGCCAGCGCCGTACTTTCGACACTGACGTTGTGTATGCACTGTATGTTATTAGTATTTTGTGTTGTTTGCTTGGCTCAATTTTGATGCATGATGTGACTGTAAAACATAAGGATCAGCGGAATAAAGGTCAGAATTTGTCTAATCGCCCCAATCATGGCTTATATACTACCAGATGAGTTAAAAAAGTTAAAAGGAGATATATTCTTAAATGTAAACATCCACAGTCTCTATGCAAAACTAGATCAGCTCTATCAAATATTTCAATGTTGCAGCTACATAACAATAACAGAAACATGGTTAAAGGAGCATCATGCTCCGAATCTTCTATGTATAGACAATCTCTTCTTAACGCGATTAGACAGAAACTATGAGGATGAAAAAATTGGAGGTGGTGTTGCGCTTTATGCAAAAAGCTGCGTCCAACCCTATTTCAGTAAAATTTCCAGGTATTGTGCCTCTACTCCGAAGTATGAAGTTTTGACCTGTTCAGTCACTGAACCCCATAAAAAGAAATTGTTAATAATCTCAGTTTACCGTCCCCCACATAAAAACGTCAAGGCCTGTTACGAATACCTGAATAATATTTTGATTGATGAAGAATTTAAAAACTATGAGATATGGATTCAAGGAGACCTCAATATAAACACCAATACTAGAATGAGCCCCAAATATAGGATCCTAAACAGTTTTCTAATAAAAAATGACCTTACGCAGTTAGAAACACTTGACACCTTTATATATAATAATGGAACAAGTAAGATTGATTACTTTTATACTAATTGCAAACAAGTTATGAAATCCGGCAATCTGAACTACTTTATCTCAGACCATGTGGCAATTTTTGCCCAGCGTAAACATACTAGGACAAAACTTGAAAGAACATATGTGACAGGTCGAAATTTTAATAAGATAAATAAAAAGCGTATGTCAGACCACATGAGAGGATATACCTACCCCGATGACGACCGGGACCTAAATACAGACCTAGAAAATCATATTTATACACTGTTAAATTCGGCATGCCCCATAAGGAACTATATGATTAAGAGTAAGGGAGGCCTTGAGTTACCTAGATCTATTAGGGAACTAATAGAACACAGAGCCTCGTTATTGAAGGAGCTAACGAAAAGTAGATTTGTGGATAACGGTACCCTACGGGAAATACGAACCCTAAGAAAAACCCATCAATAAACAAATCAGAGCCCATAAAGCTAAACAAGTGACCGAAAAAATTGAGTCTAATAAAAAGAACCCTAAGCGTCTATGGAGAGAAATTAACGAAGTATGGGAACCAAGATCAACAAACGATGGCTTATACAAACAATGTGCTGCAGGTAGCAACCAAAGTTTAAAGGATACAGCTGATGAAATGAACGATTACTTTGCCAACATAGGCCCAAACATTTTGAACTTACTTGGTAGAGTTGAAGATGACGCCGGCACAACAATTCATGACTTACACCAAAATGTCTTAGCTCCTAAGGAAGTATCAAACCCTGAGGTACTAAAAATATTGAAAGATATCGATCCTAACAAGGCAACTGGTCTAACCTGTCTCAACTCCGGGCAACTTAAAAAGTTACTGCTGAGCAATCCAACAATTGTAGTGAAGCTAATAAATACAGTGATGACAGAACATACCTTCCCAAACTCTCTACTACATGGGACTATAACCCCGCTACCAAAATCTGGAAACCGAACCGAGTTCGCTAATTGGCGTCCAATTACTGTTGTACCCACCATGTCTAAGATAATCAAAAAATCTATCCAAGGGCAAATAATAGCACATATTTATGAAAGCCAACTCATTCATGAAAACCAGTTCGGTTTCGTGCATGGGCATTCTACAAGCCAAGCTATCTTCCAGTTAGTGACAGTCTTAAATAATGCAATGAATAGGAAAATAGTAAGCCTGTGCACTTTCGTAGACCTACGAAAAGCCTTCGACAGTGTGTGCCATATAATACTGTATAAAAAACTGAGGAATTTCGGCCTAACCAGTGACTATATTAAACTAATAAAATCATATCTGGAAAACCGCACACAATCGATAAAAATGGGGAACATTATCTCAAAGAAGAACCCAATTACCTGCGGAGTGCCACAGGGCTCTGTTCTAGGCCCTACGTTATTCATTATGTTTGTAAATGACCTTTTCCGTGTCATTAAAAACAGCACAGTCCTCATGTATGCGGACGATTTGGTTTTAGTATCCAAAAATAAAAACACTGACGATTCGTTCCGTGAGACGCAGGAAGATTTGAATAATATTGAGAAATGGATGAAAGAAAATAGACTACTTATCAACACCCAGAAGACAGTTCAAATGTGGGTTGGAAATAACCTAAACAACAAAGTTTTGAGGACTAACATAATAAACAACATCAACCTTCATAGAGTACAACAGTTTAATTACCTTGGTATAACGATAGATAGTAGATTAACTTTCAGAAACCAAGTGAATAAGATAATAGCAGAATCTAGGTTAAAAACTAAGAAGTTGTCTCTTCTGAAATACATGCTACCCAGAGAAATAAGAATAACAATAATGAAACAGTGTATCCTGCCGATCTATGACTATGTGGGCTATATTTATCTTAGTAGCACCCGCACTGACATGAATCGCCTAGATGTATCCTTTCATCACTGTATGCGTGCAGCTTTAGGGACCCGACATATACGAGAATTCTCAATAAACAAGCTTTACCAACATTGCAAAATAAGACCGCTGAAATACAGAAGATTAGTACACCTACTGATGACAGTGCATTGGTGGTCAAATGACCCAGCACATAGGGACCCTCGAAATATTATTACTAGAAGACAGCAAAAATTAGTACTAATGGTTGACGCACCAAGGACTGAAAAATTCAGGAAGTCACCCCTGTATCTTAGTATCCCATTCTGGGACAGAATCCCTAAAGAAATCCAGCAAACAAATGACCCTGCATATTATTACATTTGAAAAACCTTATCCTCGAACTGCCTGACCTTATTTGTTGACTGCGTCCTGCACTAAATGAGCCAAGCAGCATTGTACCCTGCCCTGTATTGCCTTGTCTATACTTACCTGTTTAGCCTATGGACTATAATGAACTCTTTCAAGGACCACCTGACCTTTTTTACTTTTTTACTTTTACTTACCACATAGCATCTTGCATCGGAGAAGCCAAGCAGCTTTTTTGTTTTGTCCTGTATGTCTTGTCTATATCTACTTGTGTGTCTTGTTGACTACGATGGAAGAACGCCCAAGTTGGGGTGAATTGTATGTTTTATACTGAATAAAAAAATAAAATAAAAAAAATGTGATATGCAATCATTGCATGTCCATTTCAAATAAAATCATTAATAATAACATTGTTTGAACGTTGCAATTTTCAACGAAATTGCTTCTGGGGAGACTGATGGTTGTGAACGATATTTGGTAAGCTTTGCATAACAATGTAATTCTGTAGCATTTTACGGATGTGACTGAGGCACAAGATCTGCATGCCTTTCAGGGCTAACAACAATCCATTACTAACCCACACATCTTCAATAATGCCAATGCCAGTAATCTAGATCCATCTTACTGCCACAACTTGTCCTATAATTCCTTCTTTTTCACACTTACCCATCTCCCTGTCTACATATCATTTCTCACTCTAATACCCTCAGTTTACCTATCTTAATTATGCTGTCGCCCCCAATCTGTGACCTTCTTAAATCCACTCTCTTGAGCTCTCAAAATGCTTGCACCAACAAAAGATCATTATATACACTCAACTGCTACCCTTCTGTTCACCTTCAGCTGGGTCATCCCTGTGCTGTAAATCTGTTAATTATCCACAGGTCTCACTGAAGTATTAAACCTACCCACCAACTCATCCAGGTTTATTTAGTGAAGTTCAAGAGCACCATTTCATCCATTTAAACCATGACCTACAGAACCCTCTCCAATTATAGATATGTTGAATCCAGCATTGCTTTACTGTAGGACGTACACAAGCAACTCACTTTAGAGGAGCTCATTTTCGTCTCATACTAGCGACTTCGTTGTGATTTGGCTACTACCTACCCCCCCCCCCCCCCCCCTGCTTCCCGTTTAAGAGCCTGTGCGCCCTGGCCCTTGCGACAATGGGATGTACTACAGTCTAACGATTCCTAGCTGCCGTCGTGCCCCCTAGCGGGTGAACAGGAAAACATCGTAAACTTGTGGTTATCATTTCTCATGACACAGGCGCTTGAGCTGATCATCAGCGATCAGAACTCTTTGGATTGATGCCAGCGAAAGGATGAGATCTCATTGCTTTCTCTCAAGGAAAGGAGATAAGAGAACTACAGTTATAATTCATGTTTTCAGTATGGCAAGAAATGAATGCTAAGAAAAGATCTGTGTAGAGAGATACAAAAGAGAATAGCAGGTTTGAATTTAGCACGACACGAGAATCTCACTCTTGTGGCCCTTCAGTCAGCCTAGGTCAGGGAGCTGTTTGAAAAGTCGGGAGGGTGCTAAACGAGAGTACTCACCGCCAAAGCGAGAGCTAACAATGGCACTTGAAGCGTCGCTGTCGAGTTTCAAAAAGTTTGAAAAAAAAACCGCTTGCCTGAAAGAGTTTCCTTTCTGAGTGTTTTTCAAACTTTCGTTTACTGGAAGACCGGAAATGGATATGTATATAAAAGAAACAGCCACCAGATGAATTACAATTGATGGACGAAGGTTTGGATTGCATACAACCAAATGGAAATACGTGCACCAATCTACCTGAAATTTTAAATTTCTATAATCAAATCTTGTAATATTCAGTTATGCAGCCCTTGAGAAATATGGACCGCTAGCGATGATTTAGGAGCAATTTCTGCAAACTGGTTAGCATAGATATAGAATAAGATGGCCACCACTAAGATTTATCTTAAGGGGTGTTACATTGAAAAAGTGGAGGAATCGAAAAGATGACTTGCATGTGGTTAGCCACATTTTCACAGCGATCACCTGACATTGACCATTCAGCTGAGTATAGACACCAATACAGTGGAGCTGCACCACACATAGTCATGCAGCAATATTCTGACATCGGTATCGCCTTTGGTAGTCTTATCATGTTCATGCACACCCTAACCACAAACTCTAAAATCATAGCAACTTTTCATTAATTCTTGCACAGAAAAAAGTCCTGTTTTTTCATGTATTTGAAGTTTTTAAAAGATTGTAAATAAAAGACCACATTAGTTTTGACATCAATATTTATAGTTCCCTGGTATTTTGGTGCCAAATATGTTTCAGTAATGAGGATTCAAATGGAGAAACTCATGTACTTGACACTGGTGTACTTTAAGTCTTTTCCCAAATAATTTTCCCTCTGTCTAAAGATCTCAGAGCAGAATATTGAAATTCGGCTTTCCCATTCTTGTGAGAAAATTGTAGATTTGATTTATATGGAAGGACACACCCATTTCATAGTCTCAGATATGCTCCCTTTTACCAGGTGCATAGTCTCTGGCTTGCAGCTTTTTCCTATCCATAAATGTCACCCATACCTGATTTTCGACTTGTAGCAATGGTATAAAGTTTGCCACAAGAAATGGTTTATTGTAGCTTTGCTATTCATAAAATTATGTTTATTTGTTGTTTAATTACTATAATAATTTATCTATGTCAAGACCATGTACTCGAAGCATTATACGATGGACAAATACTTTTTCAGCATATTTGTATTTTTGTTGTGCTCCAAGCCAGTTAGGGAATCGTCTAGACACTACAAAGAGTGAAGACTGATTGTAAACAGGCAATTACTGCCTTATCGTACCCAGGGTAAATAAAATACTATTAAAAAGAAATTCTGACTACTGGCCACTTGGTATACGTAGCTGATGCACAGGGGAAAGTAGACATTTGGTGTCCTATAATTTACATATGTATGAAAAGGAGGAACAACCATAGTTATTTCTCATACCATCACATAACCATACAATAATATAAGTACTAGTTATGGTTGTTGCAATCACAACCTCCAACAAGGAATTGATACAATAACCATAACTTGTTAAAATGAAGCAATATCTGTTGCAATCACAAGCAGACAGTTTGTGGTATCAGTTATAATCTAGTTGGTAAAGACAATTGGGATAATTAATTTTAAATTCTTTTCTGCTACCTACATTCGTATAGTTTGGGTTCAGTGTGTTCCCAATTTTAATACCTCGCAAGTAATTCATTTATCTCTACCAGTTTGTTTTTAGCCCATGAAAACGTATATTTCTAGGTTTAAATTAAGCTGTTCCTGTTATTCTGATTCACCAGGATACCCAGGGAGGTGTCACCAGTCAGGAGAGGTCCAGGACACTTTTCACGATGTACAACTCCCCACAGTAAATTATTAAACGCAAATTGGATGATTCCTCGTGGATCGTCGGCCACAACGTACTGTCCGTGCCCACGATAAATCGAATTATTAGATCCACACCCTCATACGACCTATCGACGGACTTTCAAGTAGCGTCGGGGTGAATAATTAAACGGCCCTTTCATCTTCCCCACCTCTTGGCTTGACTTGAAAATAATAATCTTGATATGTCAGATGGTAAGATGATAAAAATACTTGTTCATTTGATCTTTTATAAGAACGGCAGGTACATATATATTACTGGATATTAGAATTGTTAGTGGCCTCAATTAATCTGTATAATGTTTTACTAATAAAATATGATGTATTGGTCTTTGAAGAAAAAGTGAGTTTGTCCAGGGTTTTTAACATGTTTATTTATGACAGATACTACATAACTATTTAAATGTATATACATTTATACAAAATACAAACCATGGACTGATTGCGGGATTTGTTCATCTTTTGCTGGCGCATGCGACCGATCAGATACCTCATCGGTTGAAGGCCAGGAATAACATTGGATAATGACTCAAGTATCGGGCATAGGCATAAAGGATGTAGCGCCATTGTTTCCTGCTCATGTGGGAATAGTTTTCAACGATGCAATAATCAACAATAAAAGTGGAGTGACTGCTGTGGGCACAGAGACTATTACCTTATGGACCCATGACTCATTATTACCAAAATAATACCGTTACTGTGGTGTAATTCTCTTAAAATAAATAATGGTATGGTTTTTAATGAAGATATGCCAAAAGTTGTGAAAAGTAATGCCTATTCAAAATAAAAACACTATTGATGTAAATCCCTAGAATGAATAAGAGAGCGAAGCTCGATTTGAAAATTAATCTGCGTGTTCCTTGGCGTACAAATAGATAAAGGCGCCAACACAGAGGAGTACCTCGGATACCAATAACCATCGCCCATCGATTGCCGATTGATTTCGTTTTTCTTCACACTCATCCTTTTCTTCTTTAATGCGGTCAAATGGTGCAAAATATCTGCAAACACACATGGTGAAAAACAAATGTAAACATGTATTTACATAACTATAATCTCAATTGAGCTAGTTGTGAACACCTATTTGATTTTGATAAAGAAGAATGGGCGTTAATAGCGACCGTTTTCAAGAAGGGCAAAGTGTTTTTCAAACATAAGAATCTTTATGCATCTCAGCCACATGCTGAGATGCGACCGTTTTGCTAGATTTGGGCGTTTTTCAGTTGTGACGATCACTACTGATTGCAGGTGACAATGGGAGACAGTTTAAGACTTGTCATATATAGTTTTGATGGGTGGATGTAACTTATTTTTTCCAAAGACGGAGAAGCATTCTGATAATCTGGCATGCCAATATCCGAGATTTCAGAATCATCTTGTTGTTATTATGACCATGAGAAACATTTGACTGAAAATCTGCAAAATGCAGACACTGCCGCACTGGGCGAGCGTGTGAATAGCCTTCGCGCTTGCTCAGCTTTAATTGTCAAGATCACCCTATATATGTAAATAACCACAACACACATTCAAAAAGTAACTCATGTCTGACTCAGGAAATACTCAATGGAAAATTATGAAATCTTAGGGTTGAATCATATGAAAATGGGCAATTCATCACAGTAAATATGGTTTAATTTGAATAAGTATAAAATTCCAGAAGCAATAATTACAAGCAATCACAGAGTAATCGTCTTAGCGGTGATCACCTCTGCGACTGCTTCTGAAAAACACATCTCACCGTCACTATGGAAATACATCTGTCATAGATGGAAGGAGTGTTGTCTCAGTAGCCAACTATTGAACTTTTTATTTTTTAAATCGTTAAATCTGGTCATTCCCACGCATCCTGATTATAATCAATTCTTTGATTCACCTATCCACAAATACAATATACCACCATTACGTTTGCTTTCAGGGTGTGTTCCACCAGATAGGCATTGAACTGGTGGTCAGCAGGCCTTTCAGTTCACCTGCCGGGCCAGCTCAATGTATACAAATTGTCAGAGCTATTCCACCAACCCAACTTATTCTAGCCAGCCGACAACCACATGGGACCCTACACTACCCGGCCACCAACCTCGCACACGCTTCCACTATGCTGGGAACCTGCCAGGTGCCAGTGAGGCGATGGAACTGCCACACCATCCAGTGAAAGTTCCCCGTTCATTCGATAGGGAGCACACAAAACTCTTTTTTAGCTAAATTAAGTCTATACCAAAAGTCCCCATCACACCATGGAGACAGGCTATGGAAATAACTGGATGCCAACACACAACACATACCCTAGGTAAAAGAGTTTAAGAAGGTAAGAAAGTCCTGTTTGTCCGAATACGATTGAAGTTGTGAGGCTTGTCAGACACAGATAAGATGTACACTGTATAGATATGTCATCATCCACTCATTATCCTACCCCGAATAAAAAACGCCATAGGTTTAACATTGGCCCAATGTATTTGACATATAGTTGGATAAAGTGTTATTTATGCACCGAGGTGAATAAAAAAACGGACCAATCAGGGACGAGATAACGAAAGTAGATCCGGCAGCATTGATTACTTCTAACGTGGATAATTACAAATATTCTCTGTATATCGGTGAGATGGGGTAGGATAAATACGAAACCAAACGAGAATTAGCCTTGTCAATGTTTATCTCGTTTGGTTTCTACTAATTATTCGTCATAATGTAAATATTTAACTAAGTTCATGTGGTTCACTGTTGTCACTCAAAAGACTATGTAAAACTACATTGGAAGACCTGCTCTAGCAGAACTGTATTTTGTGATAAATAAATAAAAATTCTAAAAAGCATTGTACGGCGGTTTCATCTATGTAAATCTTAATATTTAGAAGGTGATGCTTCAAGGTAGGCATCATTCGCATTTACAACGAGTAATTCCACTGAGAATAAGGAACGTACCTGATATTTCTGAGTTCTGTGGGTGTCTGCATCCAACCCAAAAGATCTCTATATGAAATAATCCACACGTCGTCATCATTACCCATCGCTAGGATCTCATCAAGGAACCTGCAAAGTACAGTACATCGTCTATATTCCGGGAAGCAGACCGTGCCAGTGGCGTCAGAATAGGGGGGGCAGGGGGGGCGGCCGCCCCCCCCCCCCACTTTTTTGCCAGCCCCAAAAAGTCAGCACCCTCAAATTTAACTCAATCAAGTGTAAAAACTGTCTTGATTTTTCAACATGTCGAAAAATGTCGAAAAATGTCTAAATCTAACTTTTTAGCATGCAATGACTTTTCACTGTGGAAAATTGTCAAAATCTGACCTTTTACCTTGCAATGACTGCTAAGCTCTGACTTTTCACCGTGGAAAAGTGTCAATGTCTGACCTTTTACCGTGCAATGATGGCTAAGATCTGACTTTTAACCATGCCAAAGTGTCAAAGTCTGACCTTTTACTGTGCAATGACTGCTAAGCTCTGACTTTACAGTGTGGAAAGGTTTCACAGTCTGACTTTTTACCGTGCAATGACAGCTAAGCTCTGACTTTTCACTGTAGAAAAGTGTCAAAGTCTGACCTTTTACCATGCAATGACAGCTAAGCTCTGACTTTTCACTGTGGAAAACTGTCAAAGTCTGACCTTTTACCATGCAATGACTGCTAAGCTCTGACTTTTCACAGTGGAAAAGTGTCAATGTCTGACCTTTTACTGTCCAATGACAGCTAAGCTCTGACTTTTAACAGTGCTAAAGTGTCAAAGTCTGACCTTTTACTGTGCAATGATGGCTAAGCTCTGACTTTTGAACGTGGAAAAGTGTCAATGTCTGACCTTTTACTGTCCAATGACAGCTAAGCTCTGACTTTTAACCGTGCCAAAGTGTCAAAGTCTGACCTTTTACTGTGCAATGACTGCTAAGCTCTGACTTTTCACTGCGCCAAAGTGTCAAAGTCTGACTTTTTACCATGCAATGACAGCTAAGCTCTGACTTTTCACCGTGGAAAACTGTCAAAGTCTGACCTTTTACCATGCAATGACAGCTAAGCTCTGACTTTTCACTGTGGAAAACTGTCAAAGTCTGACCTGTTACCATGCAATGACTGCTAAGCTCTGACTTTTCAACGTGGAAAAGTGTCAATGTCTGACCTTTTACCGTCCAATGACAGCTAAGCTCTGACTTTTAACTGTGCCAAAGTGTCAAAGTGTGACCTTTTACTGTGCAATGATGACTAAGCTCTGACTTTTCACCGTGCCAAAGTGTCAAAGTCTGACCTTTTACCGTGCAATGACAGCTAAGCTCTGACTTTTCACTGTGGAAAACTGTCAAAGTCTGACCTTTTACCATGCAATGACAGCTAAGCTCTGACTTTTCACCATGGAAAAGTTTCAAACTCTCTGACCTTTTACGGTGCAATGGCGGCTAAGCCCTGACTTTTCATCATGGAAAACTGTCAAAGTCTGACTTTTTAGTGTGCAATGATAGCTAAGCCCTGACTTTTTACCATGGAAAAATGTCAAAGTCTACCTTTTTAGCATGCAGTGACGGCTAAGCCCTGACTTTTCACAGTGGAAAAGTTTCAAAGTCTGACATTTTACCGTGCAATGACAGCTAAGCCGTGACTTTCACCCTGGAAAAATGTCAAAGTCTGACTTTTTCAGATGCAATGAAGGCTAAGACCTGACTTTTCACAGATTTACGGTAAATCCAGTGGAACAGGGAGCTGTTTCAAAAGTCGGGATGGTGCTAAACGAGAGTACTCATCACCAAAGCGAGAGCTAACAATGGCACTTCGAGGCGTCACTGTCGAGGTTGGGGTGCAGGTATTGGTAGCGGTTTTGCTGCCGCTTTGATTCAAAGTGCCGCTCACTGTTGCGGCCTCTTGCTTTCAAAATGTGACATGCCGCTGGCGAGACTTAACTCGACTTTTGAAACAGCTCCCAGGGAGCTGTTTCAAAACGTGGGTTAAGTCTATGGTTTTGAAACAGCTCCCTGGGTCAATGTCAAACTTCATACCAAGAAAAAAGTCAGCAATTTTTCAGTTCGCCCCCCCACTTTCAAAATGTTCTGACGCCCCTGCGTGCGGACATGACTAGTGATTGGAGTTTTTTGTTTCCGTTGAAACCTCATTCTCCAATATCCTTATAGGATTCCCTGATATCTGTCCACTTCCGGTTTGAGCAGGAGATTTACCAAACTCTACATAAATGGTCTTTGATTTTGTTATGTTTTTAAAAGTATATTTGCATTTTTATGGTATTGATTGAAGGTTTGTTAGGGCCTATGTATGATAAAATATACTGATTGGGAGGAACTTTTCCTTTCATCAAATATGGACGCTTTGCCGATTTTGCTATGGATAATCAGCGAGAACATGTTTAAGGCTATTAGTTTGAAAATACATACCTCTTGTTCTAGAGAAGTCACGCATGTACACAAACACACCCCCCCCCCCTTTCCCCTCGACACGCACACACACACGCACGCACACACAATACATAAAACATTATATGGAGGACGAAACTGACAATGTCCAACAACTAGACCCTGAGTGTTGGGGTGGTATTCTGTCAATATCCATCCCTGGTTAAGATCTATAGCGATGCGGGGGTGGGGGCGGTATCTTTTTATCATTTGATAATTAGAACCATCTTTAACCTCGAATATATTAGAGAAGTCACCTAGGATAATATCTTAATGTTACACAATGAATAGTACATATAGAGTAATTTCAGTGTCTTAGTTACTGATATTTAGATAATGCATTTTTTTTATCTCATGAAATGTAGGCCCTACCTCTCAACGCCTTCTTGTGCCCATTCGTTGTTCTCAAACCAGTCTTTGTAGTTGTTGAAGTTAATCATTAAGGGTGCTCTGTTTGTAATGTAGTTGGCGCGAAAGTTCCTGCTCAGCACATTAAAGACCTGGAATATCATGAGTCATTATGACGAACTTGTGAGACTAATGACAGGAACGAAGTCCAACTCACTCAGCACCACGCCCACCTTCCCGCATGTCATCTAGCGTATCGCCCATGCAACATAAGGGCATGTGACCGCCACACACCACTAGTTGTGCCGCCGCTGAGTTCAAAGGACTTCATGGAATCTTTAGCCTTTCATCCATGCAAACACCTTGAAGATGCTCGGGAAACGGTCAACACATTGTCACTAGAGTATATTGGTTTGTATTTTAAGTTTCAACATTGTAAAACATCATATTCCGACAGGGTTAAACAATAACACATTAAATGATTCTATTGTGTTTGCTTTTATGGGCTGGTTCCAATAGCGAACATAATAAATATGACCATTGAATTCATTTCTGAGGCTTGCTGACTGTAACATATAGGGCGAGAATAAGCGCGATAATAAGAAAATGTTTCACACTCTGAACTAGACTGGCTCCAGGCCCTGCATCCTATAGGTACCCTCCTCGCTGGGACACATGATTCATGGGCCAGTCAGAGAAGGAGAGATACTATAATGAACTTTATTCTGATTGTGTTAAATCATTTAATGAATGTTCATAATCAAAGACTTGAGCAAGTCTAACTCTGAACCAGTTATATTGTCCAATAGGCACATAACCTCCTTTAAATGGTACCTCCCGTAATTCGTTGTACCTACATACCACGATGCAAAATCCAACTCGTAACAAGCACAGAATATTATCTCGAGCTTAAATGTGTATCGCTTAATACTTCATTGGTGAAATACAATGTATCTAAGCGCGTGACCCTGAGCTCTAAAATCACATAATACAACTGAGGTGGGTATGGGTTACCAATATGTATTCAGACATGCATCTCACCTCATCTGCGCTTCTTGGAGAATTCATACAGCTGTCTAAATAGATGCATGCCTGACCTGTCCGGTCGACCAGCGGCTGGATGGGGATCTGCCAGAGACCCGGAAAGCTGCCATCAGGACAGGGATTGGTGTAGCAGGGAAAGTTGGTGGGGTAGTCCATGGTGTAAGGCCATATACGCGGAGCCAGGATGGGGAGGACGATGGAGGAGTCGTAGACGTACTCCCTCTCCACTGCAAACCTGCCAATACAATCAACAATACGTGTACCGAGGTGAATTGGTATAGGGTAATTTGAATAGACTTTTGCCCACCAGGATGCTTTATTTGTGAAAACTAGCAACTTTACCATGGTTGAACATCATCCGAGACGAGATGAGGCTTAACTTTTTTAAAGACACGAGGCTGTGAGATCTAGTTCCGTAAATAACATCAGCCTCATATAGTCTACGACCATGGTACATTGCTCTATGTTTATTATACCCGAAATAAAGGATATCTTTTAGGAAATTGGTGTAGAAACCATGTTGATGTGAAGGTTCATATTCCTCCGATGTCCCAATGGGTGCAGTATTCCTCCAATGTCCCAACATGTGCAGTACCAAGAAGGAACTACATCGGGATCCAAAGCGGCTAAAAATATGCCATGAGTTTGAGTTGTGAAGTAACCTCATGAAGCAAAGCCGAGTGAGATTACATAGCAAAGGAAACTGAATGGTGTATTTTCAGCCGCTATGGATCTAGCATGACTAGCATTTATGACCTCATCGCCCATTGAGAATAGGTTTACAATACTTCATGGGCGTTGAGTATGAGATCCCAATATCAAGTCTATGCGGAGAAAATACCAGGGGTGAGTTGATTTCTGTAACCCACTAGCACCCAGTCAACTTGTCATTTCTGCAATTTCCTGTTTAGGATCCAAATATATCAAGTACCAGTGAGTCAATGAGGTACGCGGTCTCTAGTGATTGGTCCTGATCACTTGGGCATGCCTCCATTAAATAAAGACACTGAGACATTGGGCATCTGCTCCTTTGTCACTGTGTTAGCACGCAGATGGTGACGGGTTAGTTTGTTCTGCAGCAAGCTCAAAGTCTATGTGACCACTCTAACCTTTAGGCAGAGTATATGAGCGAGTGGCGCACGCTCAGAAACCTCTGATTTATAGAGGTGCAAACATTGTAGAAGGCCTATAGCGAAGGTAATATAAGATTAAGCCCTGTTCATTCAAAAGAAATATGATAGCTAGATGAAGAGTTTAAGCACACGAATAGATGAATAGAGAAAGAGTTTGACCTCTAAATATTCTGAAAAGGGCAGTTCAACCAACAACTATACCCGTTGATTCAACACAGAACAACCACTTGTCGACCAGATTGGACTTAGTAGGGCTTTATTGGTCGTCATGACACGTCTATATTTATATTTTATCCTATAACATCAGCAATAAAATTGCAACTATGAGAGGTATAGTTTGTATTGCCTTATCCGAAATGCTGCTGGAAAGTGATACTTATTGCATATTATAAATAAGTTAAATTATAAGGACACTTACTCGTATTGTGCATTGCCGCCTGTTTGGAGGTGAGGACTCCTGAAGCCTATGATCTGCGTTAGCGGCACACTGGCATTACCAGAGATGTAGAGCTTCTGCGAGTCGATCTCCTGTTCCCAGTCTTCTTTGCTGGCTGTCGCCCACCAGGACGCAGGGTCGCGACGATTTACACTAAAACTGGCCACTTCATGACCTTCTGCCCACAGACCATTCACCTGAAAGCAGAATCCATTAGATTGCAAAAAGTCTCATGTCCAACCTTTTGGCTTTTCCTATCCTAGAATTGTCTAGGGGAAAGGTGTGAAGTACACCCGTCAAGTACATTTAGTCTCTATGTGTGAATCCCATTTCACCTTCTTATTCACCCGCAGTAGCTGTTTGTACTCACCGTGCAGTAGTCAGTTTCCTTCTGATCGTCGGACACAAAGAGAGTAGAACGTATTGGGGTGCCGTTTGGGTTCCGACGCCTCCTGTTGAATATCCTTTTGATGGTATCTCCATGCTCTGCCGTCACCGGTCCGTTAAACGAAAACAGAATCACCTGTGGGATCTTGTCTATTTCTAGATTGTCTGGGATCCTGAAAAAATATGTAGTTCAATCATACTATGCCTCAGAATTAGAAGTAGTTAAAGATATATGACAGGAAAAGTGGTATAACAGCTCTTGACTGTTCTTGAAGCCTGTAGTTTTCACTTCTTTTATAATCAAGTTAAATATGTATATTTGTATTTCAGCGGCACCTGCATTATATACTCTGGAATTACCTAGATTAATTAGTTAGTAGTAATTTTTAGTATGTAATCTTTTCCTAATCATACCCTTATTTTTATCCTTACAGATGGGGTCGTGCTGATGAATTATTTCCAAATATCAATGTCCTTTCAGTTTAAATATTTATATAGCTTGTAATTAGCATATTTCATCACTTCCAGTAAATGATACGTTATAATTGTCCCCGTTGTGGATATTCATACTCTCTTATCTAAACACTTTGATTTTAGTCAAGGCAAAATTAGGTAGCTTGAAATGAGGTCATTTGAGCATTTCAATCAGTAGAGAACAAATCAATGTAAATATAGCTAATCAAAATGAGGGGATTTAGTTATCATCAATCGCATCAGACAAATGCCTGTCGACCCCCGATGAAAGTCATTGAATACCAATACTTATGTATTAGTGTACTTGTCACAGGCCCGTGTCGCATTAGTTTGGTAACTAACTCCTAGATTAATCTTGCTGCTTCCCGAAGGTAATTCAAAACCGGATTAAGCTAAATGGGATCAGCAGAGCAGATCACTGCAATAAATACCTGACATATCGAACTAGGAATCATTGGCTTTACCATCGAGAGATCACCATTGAATTAGATTAAGAAGAGGACATCAACGCAAATGGAAATCACCTTCCGGTGAAATGTACATGCATGTGAGTAAACGTAGTAATCATATTCTCATACTTCATTCGGTTATTCGGAAAATTTCTAAAGGTAATCCAGATTTGAGAAATCATAGATCAAGTTCCTTAGCCGTTCATCAGGACTGGTTTGCCGAGAATATTACCCACGATATGATATATACCAATGTAATGACGTACTTATCTGACGGGCAGAGGCATTCTGGTAGGATGCAAGCTGTCGTGTTACAGGCGGCATTGGAAAGAACCTTGGATTGTCCGCTGGACGGTGGAAATATTAACAAGAGGACAAGTGTCCCGTATTGTAACGACATTCCCTTTATGAAACCTGTGAGTGAATCCATATTATAGTTGATCTGTTTGGAGATGTGTATTTTGGTATCTGTAGGGATGAAGTAAATACATGTATAGCCTATGTACATGTACATGTATAGCTGTACATGCGTGATAAATGTGATTCTATATATCGGAGAAATATCGTTATAGTAACAGGTGAGGGTTCTTCCCGAATATAATCTGTCCTCTTGTTACTGGATATATATATCGACTATACATTTGTGGTTGTGTGGATATGTATAGCATCATTACTGATGTGTATAAATATAACTTACATGCCACTATTGATTTCATGTCAATATAAATGTTTTGAAATAGTTATTCCTACCAGTACCTTTTCTATGTATCAATTCTCCATTTTCATACATCTGTATATACTTGTCACGACATTCTCAATGACTCCAGATGCTAAAATGATACCTATTTCTGTATTCTACCTACATTCTGACGATAACAACATGCCTGCATATAACGAGTGTAGTGAAACTTCTTAGTTACCTGTGCATTTGACGAAGTGGCCTCCACTGACTGTTGTAAGTTACATTAAATGCCCGATCTTGTTGGCGAGATGTATCCGGGAATACAGTGTTTATGTACACTTCCTGTTTTCTTACTCATGGAAAGGTGTGTGCAAACGCCGTGAGGTCACACGAATAGTCGCACGGAAACGTGGTGGACGGACATAGAAACTTATTAGGGCGTGACTCTGTCATGACCCAAACTGGGATTCTTTTTATACCCTCTGCTTATAAATACCCCTGCCTCTCCCGAAACTTTGCAAATAATAGTCAGTTCCATCCGAATTCTGGGAGCACGCGTTTTTGTACTGTTTGTTTCTGTCTAAAAGGTTATGGTATGATTAAATGGGCTATTTTAACCAGAGGGTAGATAATGACATTATTAAAGCGTAGGTGTGGCAAAGGAGGCACAGGTCTACCGACAGATGTGCCCCCACCCCTCCAATAATTAATGTGCCCCCATGTCAATAATTAACTAGGGCCTACTGTGATAGCAAGGAAGCCCCCCAGGAGTTAGCAGGAATTGGAGGTATAGGGAGGTGTCGGGTTGTAGGAGAAACTTACACGAGTTTTGTGCCTATCTTATAAGTCTTTCATTACTGGGACCAACCTCTAGGTCAGAGATATAGGTGGTGGCCGATCGAGGGTTGGACAGGCTTAGCCTCTAGTGCAGCCGACTTTCACCAGACGGCATCACGCATGGCTCAAAGGCTGCCTCGTGCGTCTCCTAGCGGTCTGTGAAAGAGAAGGCCAGGCTTCACACTGGCGTTAGGCTAATGATATTTCTTAGTAGGTAAATCAGCTTTCAGAACTTGAACAGAACAAAAGTATTTGGTTTGAGATGCGGATACCATATGTGATTTAAACCGACGAACCTCTTAGTCTGAACAGAGTGGAGACAGAAGTGGTGGCCAAACTAGGCCAGGCTATGCACTGATGTACTTAGAACTCCGTTGAAAAGCTCGAGCATAAAGAAGTACTGAGACCAGTAACATCTCTATGACTAGAGGAAGTATTGTGCCATACCCATCAAGTTGGCCCGATTGTTAAACGTGATTTTTATCAACGATTATAGACAGAGGAAACATATTCACTAATAACGTAAGACAAGTTGTGACATGACTTGGTTCATAACCTCCAGAAATGCATAAACTGCTCGTGCATCATGACACCGGTCATCAGTGACCAAGGTAAGAGTTAGAACATTGGTTGTGACTGTATTCTTGTTGTGAATAACAACACGAGGAAGTGAGATTGCATCGTTTCAATGGAATGTAGGCTGAGGTTCAGAAGGATATGAAATCTTCCGAATTGCTGCATGGTCCATGTGAACTGAAATATGAGATGCTGGCAATTCATAACTGACAAAATGTGCTGACTGATTCCGTGGTCGCTACGTGGTGGGGAAGGAGCTTGACATCCAGCTAAGCCCCGTGACTAAGCAAATATGCTGACTGAGGCTCTACTTCTGCATCAATATGAAAGAACATTTGAGTTCTAACAATTCATATCAATCTTGCTATGCAATTTTCAGAACAGCTAGTATTTAAAAGAAAATGCATTGGAAAAGTTCAAAGTATCCTGGGGGGTGTTTTCCAGTTGTTACAATCTCAAGTTGAGACCATTGAGGGGCAAAGTGTTTTTCAGTTGTGACGATCTTAAGGGATCTCAGCCAGGGGCTGTGATGCGACCGTTTCGGGTGACTTGCGTGTTTTTCAGCTGTGACAATCTCAACCTGAGACGAGTTGATACTTGTCATAACTTATTTTTTCAGGTGTTAAAACTTATTCAAATTAGAAGATATTTAGAGCGAAGGGTACCAATAATCTGGCATACCTATATCCCGAATTTCATAGTTTTCCTGTGGTTATTATGACCATGCGAACCATTTGATAAGAAACTGAAAAATGCAGGCACTGCGCCACTCAGCTAGCATGTGTATAACCTACTGTAATGCTCGATCTTATTTGACCAGGGTAGGGTCAATTTTACTTGATTAAACGCATATCGATTGATCACTAGCGATCAATAGTCAAACAGAAAACGATTAATAATCATGTTTCCTACCATGAAACAAAATTTAACCTTTCACTACGCTGCATAGCAGCAAATACACACCCTGAAATATTTTATACAATATCCACAATGAAGTCATTCTATCACACCTCCAAATAATAAGGATGTTATTAGCCAGTGTACCCAGCCCTGTCCCTGTACAGGGCTGGGTTTCTACTACATGTAGCTCTCCCACGCTTTTCCGTTACCGTGTGTTTGCTACTGGCCGCCTACTGCCATGTATGAAAAAAGTGTGAATGAATAAATATATACCAATTTGTGTTTGCCAACCTTCAAAATAGGTGTCTGTTGCTTTAAAACTGAGTATTCAGCAGTAGTTTTCCAGTGGAGGTTCCCTTCTTCTAAGTTCAGCCATGTTTGTCACTGGTCATTTCACTGCACACCAGTCACCAGCTCTGTACAGGAAGTCATGTTATCCGTTTACTTCCTGTCTGCTGAAAGTATCTACACTTCTTCAGGTCGAAATTAAAGCCATGCTTCTCCCTCAATGAACTGTAAACTTCTCTTATTTTTAACTCCATGGCTGTGGTAGTAACTCTAGAGTGCCACGTTGTGACAGGGAAGGGTTTGAAAACAATGTATGCTCCCTTCCTGTGACCTTCACCTTGACAGGAAGTAGCCACACTTGATAAAAAATGGCTGAAGCTGTGCGAGTAGCCTCACATGGGAGGAAAATCACTGGAAATTTACCATTATATTGGAATGTCAACACTTGCAGACAATTAATCTAATGATATTTATTAGTTCTTCAACTTAGGAACCAACTATTTGACTCAATTGGCCATTATTAAGGTAAGTTTGGTGAAGTTAGAAAAACCGACTCTGTTTACATAGCACAGCTGTCCACCCCTAAATGGAGAGAACGAACAGATTAGGGGTGGATACTTTACCTAGGATGTTATAGAATAGTACTAGCGACTTCGTCGCGTCATATTTGAGAGGGTGAAGGCTTAGTGGCGCCCCCTACTATTAATACCTGAAACCATCAATTAGTTCCCAAGCAACATTTCATGAGACACCGATTTTACCGACTACCAGCGAAATGTGAAAGGAGATCGGAAAACTACACTTCCAAATAATGGCCCTTCAATCTCCAGACCTAGATCGGGTTCACTATGTCTCTATGTATGGGAGCAACTTCAAGCGGATTCGACGGAATTCTACCGTTTTAAATATAGTAGGTAACTAGCGACTTCGTCGAGTCGGAAAAAATATAGAAAACCGAAATGCCGATAGCGGGAACCGAACACCCGTCACTCGCATCCCCAAGCAAAAACTCTGCTGACTGCTCCACAAAGACAGGTGACCTGAGAGGCTAAATACTTAGTATGGTGGTGGGTGGGGGGGAATCAGCGGAGCTTTGAAAGGGTTACCAGCGAAACTTGAGATCTCATTTGTTTCTCACGAGAAAAGTAGATAAGAAAACTACGATTCTTGGCCAAGCTATCAGATGTGACCGAGCCCCTAAAACAACACACAAGAGGAAATGTAGAATGGAAGTGGACAGAAGTACATGAGAAGGCGTTCTATGAAATATGTCAGCTAGTAGTGAAAGTGCCTATGTTAATAATAATATTAATAGGGACGATAATCCGAAAACAAGAGGCCAACTAAAACGAGCTATTAAACTAAAGAGGCCAAGGTCAAATTTCTTTTTAAAAAATCTGTTATACGAAGGCGGACGATACTGGAATGATCTTCCACTAGAAATACAGGATGCAGATACCATCTACTTGTATAAAAAATTTCTGAAGCTTAAGAGCAGAACCCTGTATGAAGGAACACAATGAGTATGTATAAACATGTATATATGGCACAATATGTAATTCATCTCATTACATCGTATTCTATCATCCATATATGCTTTTCTCCCATGTATATATATGTACACTTGACTGATATAGTTGTCGACACAGGTACTGTAAATGCCCTAAAAAGGCATAAAAAACCTGCTATTCGCAGACTGCCTGTAATACTTTCTGATAAATTTTTTTTTAAAAACTCTCATTCTATGAACCAGAAAAAGAGCTGGTAGTTCAATGTGATGCCAGTGAGAAAGGACTGGGTGCTGCTCTCATGCAAAACGGCCAACCCTTAGCATATGCTAGCAGGGCCCTAACAGACACGGAGACCTGTTACACCCAGATAAATAAAAGAGATGCTGGCCAAAGTCTTTGCTATAGAGAAATTTAATCAGTATATGTATGGTCGATCTGTAACTGTTCAATCAGATCACAAGCCACTAGAGGTCATTCTAAAAATTCTCTAGACAAGGCTCCGGGCGATTGCAAGGAATGATGTTGCGCCTACAGCAGTACAGATGTATCTTGCAGATGCTCTGTCCCGTGCCTTCCTCCCTAACAAGGGCAAGCCTGTCATAAAGATACTGAAACAAGTAATACTCCAAGGGTGGCCTGATGTCAAATCCAAGATTCCCAAAATTATACAAATATACCATCCCTAAAGAGGTAAGATGTTGGTTCATGATAGCATAATCTACCGTGTTGATCGGGTAGTCATACCATATGGTCATAGGAAAGTTATGAAAGAGAAGATCCACTCATCTCAGTCTACTAGCCCAATATAGACACAGAAATGTGCAAATACATCAGCCAGTGCAACACTTGTAAAACCTTTGAAACAGCAAACCAAAAGGAGAAACTGATGTCACATGATGTACCATACAGGCGGTGGGCCAAGATAGGGACTGATGTTTTGATGTTTGATGGAAAAGACTAATTGGTGACAGTGGACTATTTTAGCAACTTCTTCGAAGTGGACAGGTTATACAGCACTGAAACTGACACAATAACTCACAAACTGAAGGCTCACTTTACCAGGTATGCTATACCAGACACAGTAGTCAGTGATGATGGGCCTCAGTTTTCAAGTTTGCAGCATTTGCAAGTAAATGGAAGTTTCAGTATGTTACCAGTAGTCCCGGCACCAGCCAGGCCAACGGTAAGGCCAAGTCCGCAGTGAAATCTGCGAAAAACCTCAATGAGTCTCATGAAGAAGTCTTAACAAGAAGTTGGTGATACATAACTAGCTTTACTGGACCAGCGAAACACACCGACACAGGGAATGACATCTAGCCCTGTACAACGACTAAGGAGTAGACACACAAAGACTCTGTTACCCAGTCACCACTCAGCTACTAAGGCCACAAACTGTCAACAATAAGCAGGCAGATCTGGAGATCAAACAATGCCAGAAAAACCAGGCAAAGTACTTTGATCTACATGCGAAAGACCTACCTCCACTAGAAGGAGATCCAGTTTGGGTTCAACCATTCCGCCTGAACAAAAAAACCTGGGAGTGTCTTAAGATGGTTGGACAGCCGGCCTTATGAAGTCCAGACACCTACGGGCACTATCAGCAGATATCACAGACACCTTAAACCTGGAGCGAACCATCCTAATATCACTACCATGCCACTAGCAGAAACAACTGAGACAGGCAGTGTGGACCCAAGGAACAAAAGAAACTGCACCTGTCCCCACCAGCAAAGTGCCTGTTGTGGTTACACCCACAACACCATTCAGAAGATCTGCTAGGCAGTCAGCCAAGCCTAGCTACCTGTCAGACTATGTGACAGAATAGAAACACTGCAAAGACAATCATATCATATCTTAGCTTTAGATAAGTCATAAACTAATAGAATATTCTAAAATATTTAGGACTAAAGACTTAAATTCAGAGACCATCATAAATCAAAATTCATTTCTCATATCATCTACTAGTAGAGTTAAACTTTTGTAAAAAAAACTCTTGATAGCTATATAGATACATGGACAGAAAGTATAAGGACGAGCGGTTTCAAGTACTTCTAATATATGAAACAAGGCGTAAACAGACAAGTATCTTAATATTTATTAGGTATCTGTTGTATTCCTACTGTACACTAGGCGGCGCCACCGTTACCGCACTACGTGAGAGACGTTTATGAGCGATAATACACTTCTTCTATGAAAGCAATGCTACTGAGTTCAGTCTTATGTCCATAGCCTAAATCACACCATTTAAAGATATTACATTGGCGACTGAGGCTGTTAATCTATGCAGGTATACTTTCCTGACTTCAAGGAACCCATTGGTGGTGAGTGGAACTGGCTGGACATAAAATTTGGCAGATTTTGATGACTTTGATGTGGGTGTGTATTGGCACTGTACTGAGTCACAGTGAATGTAACTATAGTGTGTGCACTTTTGAAGACACTAGGCCCACAGCATTATTCTGTACTACTGATGAACTTTTGTACTGTGAACAACCTGTTTTAAAAGCACTGCACTGTACTAAATTTTGATCAAAATGGCTACACCATGTAATATTGGGCCTTATATCAAAGAAAGGGAGACTTTCAAGGCATATTGTGAAAGGTTGGAGGCATATTTTGATGGAGAGGATTTAGTTACTGTAGAACTTGTCGGTGATGATGCAGTGAAAGTAGCACAGGAAGCGAAAAATGCAATTATCACTAGAAAAAGAAGGGGCATTTTTCTGTCACAAATTGGAGCGGAATGTTATACAACGCTTGCTAACCTTATTTCTCCCAAAGTCCCACGTGAAACTAAATAAGAGGATTTAGTGAAGAAGTTAGAGGAACATTTCAACCCAACACCTCTTGAAAGAGCTGAGTCATTTTATTTTGGTACTAGGAACAGAAAGGAGGGTGAGTCAGTGAATGACTATATTTTGGCTCTCAATGAATTGGCAATTCACTGTAATTTTGGTGATAATCTCAACCGTTCTTTACGAGACCGTTTTGTCTGCGGACTAAATATACAACCTATCCAAGATAAACTGTTGAACACAGAAGGCCTAGACTTTAAGAAAGCTTGTACTATTGCCCAGCAAATGGAGCAATCTCATAAAAAATCCAAGGATTTTAAGTCTAGCTTATCTGCTAGTGCTGCTAGTTCTGATGTAAATAAGGTTTACAAATCTAAGCAGTTTAGCAAGAGTACCAAGAAAGTAAAATGTTTTAGGTGTTTTGGCAATCATAGTCCAGATGACTGTAAGTTCAAAGATGCGACATGTTACAAATGCCAACATAAGGGATATTTGGCTAATTCATGCAAGTCCAAATCCTCTAAGAAAGGGAGTAAGGGAAAAGTTCATTCTATGGACAAGCAACCAGGTTCTAGTGATGATAGTGAGGATGACCTGGGCATTCACAACTTGTTTTCCACTAACTCTGATAACTCTAAGAAAAAGTACACAGTTGATGTTGTAGTTAACAACCGAGTTATTCAAATGCAAGTGGATACCGCTGCAGATTACACAGTTATGGGTTGCGACAAATTTCGGAAATTCTTTCGCGGTAAGAAACTAAAAAAATCTGATGTTAAGCTACGTGTGTATTCTGGTGCTCACATACATGTCTGTGGGGAATTGCTATGTGATGTGGAATATAAGGGTCAAAAGAAGGAACTACCGATCCTAGTTGTGAACTGTGTGAATCGACCAATTCTGTTTGGCCGTAACTGGATCGAAGCAATCAAATTGGATTGGAATGACATTTTTGGAATCGAGAGTAAGGAAAAGACACTCAACGATATTCTCGGTGAACACGAGGATATTTTCCATGATAGCTACGAGGGCATTTCAGGATTCAAGGCGCATATCAAGGTCAAAGACAATGTCACACCTCATTTTGCCAAAGCAAGACCAGTGCCTTACTCCTTATATGATCAGGTCAATGCAGAACTTGATAAACTTGAAAAGAACATGGTTATAACACCCATGAACCCTGAGGACACTGAATGGGCCTCGCCCATTGTTATTGTACCTAAAACCGATGGTAGTGTCAGAATATGTGGCGACTATAAGGTACATGTGAATGAATGTATTGAAGATGAAAAATATGCTTTACCTACTGTTCAAGATCTAATGTCTTCTCTTACAGGTGGTGAAATCTTTACTAAACTTGACTTGTCGCATGCATATGCTCAACTTGATCTAGATGATGAGAGTAGAAAATTGATGTCTATTAATACTCATCGGGGTGTCTATGGTTATACTAAGTTAGCATATGGTGCTAAGCCTGCTTCTAAGACTTTTCAATCCACCATGGACAGGATCTTACATGGTATTGATGGTGTTATTTGTTTTCAGGATGATATATTGATCCGTGAAAAAGATGAAAAAGAGCATCTTGAACTTGTAGAGAAAGTTCTGAATAGACTAGCCAAGTACAATGTAAAACTCAAAAGAGAAAAATGTGAGTTCTTGAAAGAAAGTGTTGATTACTTGGGTTATCGTATTGATGGTAATGGTGTACATCTATTACAGGACAAGGTCACAGCTATCAAAGAAGCTCCCGCTCCAACAAATATAAGTGAATTAAAATCGTTCTTGGGTATGGTACAGTATTATTCTAAGTTCATTCCACAGATGTCTACTATTGTTGCACCATTGAACAGATTACTTCGTAATGAAGTCAAATGGAGCTGGGGTAAGTCTGAGCAAGAATCGTTTGATTTTTTTAAATCGAAATTGAGTAGCGATGCATTACTTGCACATTATGATGTGAAGAAACCGCTCAAATTGGCTTGCGATGCATCTAGTTATGGTGTTGGTGCAGTGATAAGTCATATTTATGAAGATGGTACTGAGCGACCTATTGCATACACATCTCGTACTCTAACTTCATCCGAACGTAATTATGCTCAAATAGAGAAGGAAACCTTATCTATTATATTTGGTGTTAAGAAATTTCACCAATATCTGTATGGTAGAAAATTCACTCTGGAAACTGACCATAAGCCACTTTTGACAATTTTAGGTCCCAAAAATGCTATACCAACTTTAGCAGCTGCCCGTACGCAGCGTTGGGCGATAGTTTTGTCTGCATATGATTATGATATCAAATATCGTAGATCAAGTGACCATTCTAATGCAGATTGTTTGTCAAGGTTACCACATGAAAATTCGAAGGTGGGTAGAGAAAGTAAGATATACAGTATCAATTTTGTCGATACTCTTCCTGTAAAGGCTGATATTATAGCGAAAGAAACCAAAACCGATTCAATACTGAAGATTGTTTATGATTATGCTGCAAATGGTTGGCCTGAAAATATCAATCGAGAAGAGTTGAAACCGTACTTTATACGAAGATCCGAAATATCCATTGAAAACGGATGTCTATTGTGGGGAATTCGTGTAATAATTCCAACTAGTTTGTGTACAGGTATAATGGATGAAATGCATACAGAGCATCCTGGTATTTGTGCTATGAAGCGTATAGCGAGGTCACATGTTTGGTGGACTGGTATTGATAAGGATCTAGAAAATGCTGTGTACCGCTGTAGTATTTGTCAGGATAGCCGTGCTCTTCCTGCAACCTCTCCATTGTATTCATGGAAATGGCCGAGGCGTCCATTTCAAAGAATTCATATTGACTTTTTTGAGAAGGAAAATATGTATTTTCTTGTTATGATTGATGCACATTCCAAGTGGATTGAAGTTGTTCCTATGCGAAGCACAACTGCTGAAAGAACTATTGACGAATCAAGATTGATATTTGCTAGACATGGTTTACCCGAAGAATTAGTGTCGGACAACGGTCCTCAATTTGTCTCATCAATGTTTTCTACATTTTGTGATAAAAATTGTATAAAGCATACTCTCTCTCCACCATATCATGCAGCGACGAACGGAGCTGCAGAGAGATCTGTAAGACTGATAAAAGAGATGTTGAACAAACATATTCTTGAGAATCAAAAGTTGTCATTAAAACATCGACTAGCGAATATTCTGTTCAAATATCATACGACACCTCATACTACTACTGATAAGACTCCGTCTGAATTGTTGTATAAGCGTCAGTTACGAACAAGGTTAAGTTTAGTGAAACCGAATCTAGCTGAACATGTTGAAAAGAAACAAGAGCAACAGAAGTTATATCATGGTAGAATCAGAGAAAGGCATTTCGATGTAGGATATAAAGTTTGTATCAAATACAATACAAAAGGTCTCAAGAAAGGTTCAGATCGTTGGGTTAGAGGTAAGATTGTGAAAGTATGTGGTCCGCGTAATTATGTTGTACAAATCGGACAGGCTACTCGTTTTGTGCATATTGATCATATATTGGCTGATCATGTTCAAGATAATATTCCAGAATATGATCCATCTGAGTTTGTATCTACTAGTATAGATGTAACAACTACTGATACACTGCCTGTTATGGACAATGATAAAGGTATAATTGAACCACCTGAGCCTGTTGAAGATGTATCTGAGTCACCCAATGTCCGTCTACAAACTCCCATTCATGCAGAAACTCCAATACCGAGGTCTCCACGTCCTCATATTGAATCACCTGGAATGGCAACTCCACCTCCACGTAGAAGTTCAAGGGTTAAGAAACCAATTGTCAAAATGGATTTGTAAATTGGTAAATGTCATACACATTTATTTGTGTATTTGTGTATTTGTGTTACATTATTGTATTATGTACTTGGTAGCTTAAGGGGGGAGGAATGTAGTATTCCTACTGTACACTAGGCGGCGCCACCGTTACCGCACTACGTGAGAGACGTTTATGAGCGATAATACACTTCTTCTATGAAAGCAATGCTACTGAGTCCAGTCTTATGTCCATAGCCTAAATCACACCATTTAAAGATATTACAGTATCCAGTAATAAAAAAACTGTAAACCTGTGTTCATAATCTTCTGATTTGTCACCAGTATTCCCTGATGTTTAAAACCTGGGGGCTGTTTCACTAGTAGGGGGGTCAAAGCGCGAGGTAGGACTGCAACAGTGACACCAACAGTGTCAAGCCCAAATTCACGTTTCATCAGTGGTCTCACTGTTGAGGTGAGACCAACTCTCACTGGTGGCACAGGTCTCGCTATGCACACACGTTTGACGTTTGAATTTATTCGTCGACAGCCGGGATAACGTGGCATTTAACCCCTTTCCATAGTAATTAAGCAATGAAACTTTATCAGGAATTAGGTATACATATAACCTATAATCGTACCAAATATGAAGAAGATCAGATGAAGCAATCTGCCGATATCGGCATTTGAATTTCGTCATTGCAAACGTCTGCTCTGTTGGTCGCTGTTCTTTTTCACTCCCTCTGTAGTGTGGCGGGGTTTCGGCTGTTCTTCAAACGCCGATTACTTCGGAACTTTGTCTATCCCAAAGACAGACCTGTGGACGAATGTCAGTGTCTACTAGACACTGCTGTGAAGCTGACAAATACAAGAATTGTACACTACAATGCGGAAGCGGGCTACGAGTGTATTAGACTTGATGTTTCACACTAATCGCAAAACCAAATCGAAGTTGGGCAAGAAAAGTGAAATAGCTAGATATGTCAGCAACTATTTGCGGCTTCATGATGGGTGTCACCCTTATCAGGATGAAATCCCGAACATTGCAAGATACTTTGCGGACTGGCTGATAATGTTACCATTTATAGAAACAATATTAGACACATTTGAGAAATTGCTATACTACGCCATGTAATCTGCTAAATATGGTCACCACTCCCGTAAGAGGTTAAAATGGTCCGTGAAAAATTTGGATTGTCTTGTGCTGGAAATATATGTTACTGACTATTATACTATTATAAATTATATGTATACTCATACGCGATGTCAAACGACATCATGTACCTGGGTAATTGTGAACACTATGTTGAACAATATCTTGAAATCTTACGCGATGTCAACAGACCTTGCGGAATACCTATCTGTATTGGCATATAATACATATATGTATGTAACTATTGTAAAGAAACTCGGCTCTAAGTGTTCTTAGAGGGGATAGGACTCTAATGAATTCAAACTGGATATGTAGATCAGCCAGTGCGATGTCAAAAGACCTCACAGTGACTGGTACGTTGAAAACTATTATAATGTTACATAATCAGACAACTTATTTCTGATATCTGCTCCTCCCTTGCGGATACAATACTCGAAAAGATAACTTTAATCTAATTTAATTTCCCTTTCCATATCCATGTCTGACACATAGTTATCAGTCCAAGTTAACCCTTGGCCAATTGTGTGCCTTCATCCTGCTTCGCAGAAGGAGCCTTGCAGGGTTTATTGTATTATATTGTGTAAAGTTTGTTACTCCATTTCATCATTTATTATCGATCTAAGGAACAATGCTATTGACAGGTGATGAATTTCGCAGTCAAAAAGGTTTCAAAATAACGCATCATAACTGCAGGAGCTTGATTAAGAACAAGGATGAACTATTTGAACTTCTGGCTGGTGTGGATATAGCAACGCTTAGCGAAACCTGGCTAACTGACCTGTCTCCTAGCAATCTGGTACAATGGGATGACATGAAATTATATAGGCTGGACCGTCAACATAAAAAAGGGGGCGGGGTGGCCTGTTTCTTAAAGCCAGCGTTAGCGTCTTGTGCTACGGTTATGGACGAATTCAGTGTAACTAATAAGGACATTGAGTGCCTTACTATTAAAATATCACTGCCTTGCTATAAGCAACAAATAGTTAGCACAATCTACATTCCTCCCAAAGGTTCAACAATGGCGGCCTTAGATTTTATTGCTAAATTCGGTAATATTCCAGATATCCAAAATAGTATTATTTGGCTGTTAGATGATTTCAATGTCAACTACTTCATGCCTGATAAGCTACATGCAGAAAGGCTTGAGGAGATCACGAGAGACCTTAATTGTAAGAGAATTGTAAACACTACTACTCGCCCAAACGCCAACGGAGGAACGTGCATTGATAACATTTTCACTAATGCTATCAATGTCACCCAAGGGGGCACCCTCAGTTTATTGATCAGTGATCACTATCCGGTCTTTGCGGTATCTAAGAAGCTAAAAAAGAATTTGTATGACCCCAGACAGGTATATGTAGGTAGAGACTATAAAAATCACAGAGAGGAATCACTCCATGAATGGTTAGTAATGGCTGACTGGAATCTGTTTTTGGGTCTTACAACAGCAGATGCAATGTGGACCTTCATTGAAAGGGAAATCACTGACTATCTAGATCATCTGTGCCCTGTTAGAGAATGGCAGATTAAGAAAGAGCGTGCAACTTGGATGACGGATGAAATAATGGGGC
Source organism: Alentia gelatinosa (assembly GCA_950022655.1). Classification (NCBI taxonomy): domain Eukaryota; kingdom Metazoa; phylum Annelida; class Polychaeta; order Phyllodocida; family Polynoidae; genus Alentia; species Alentia gelatinosa. The sequence goes on from OX465583.1 coordinate 33,041,470, forward strand.
GGATAGTTGAACGAGAGGGGTATGTTAAATCATTTAATACTACCAATAATATTGAATACTTAACTAGAGCAAAAACACTCAGAAACACAATAAACAGGATGGTAAGAAAAGCGAAAGGTGACCTAGTGAAGGGATTGCTAACTGAAAACGAGCGAGACCCAAAAAAATTCTGGCAAATAATGAAATCTGTAATTGCCCCAAAAACTCCAGACATACCTCCCACCTCTCTAGATAAGAATGGAAATATAATCGAATCCAAAAACTCTCCCCAGTATGTAAACACCTATTTTGCGAACATAGGTGCCGATTTAGCTAAAATCATACAGCCAGATGTAAATGTAACATACTTATCTGAAAATGAGTTAAAGGATTATGAGGGAGAATACCTACCAATAGAGGTCAAAACCTCAACAGTCCTAGGCCTGGTAAAAGAGATAAATGTCAACAAACCGTCGGGGATCTTGAATATGCGTACCTTGGTGCAAAAGGAAGCTTTGTTAATGTTAATACCACAATTGGTGTATTTGTTACAGACCTCGTTTGATACGGGTAAATGTCCCGACATATGGCGAAGTGCCTATGTCACTCCTATACCTAAAAATGGAAAGTTAACGGAAGTATCAAACTGGAGACCAATCTCTATTCTCCCGATCGAATCAAAATTAGCAGAGCGCCTAATGCATGGTCACTTATCTAAAATCCTAGATACTAAGCTATCGATAAACACGCTACAGTATGGTTACCAAACTGGCAGGGGCACATTGGATGCGATAATGAGCTTTGTACAAGACTTGTTTCAGGCTAGGGACGATTCGTTGCTGACTGCGGCAGTCTTTGTCGATTTCCGCAAGGCCTTCGACAGTGTGCACCATGGGATACTATTAAAAAACTCTTCACTTTAGGCATGGAGGAAAATAATCTCAAATGGATTGATAACTATCTTCAAAATCATAGGCAAAAAGTGAGGTTTGGTAGTAGTTTCTCTAATTGGGAGACGGTGTCTTACGGTGTGCCCCAGGGTTCGGTCCTGGGGCCACTGCTTTTTATTTTTTACATTGACGATATCTCCAAGATTCTAACAAGGCATGACTTATCCTATAGAATGTACGCAGATGATATAGTATTTTACAAATCTGGGAAGAACGCACAAGAGTTGGGAACCAAAATCCAACTCGGTCTTGAAGACATCTGGGAATGGACCCGGAAGCATTTCCTGGGTATAAATTTCCAAAAAACCAAATTAGTATGGTACGGTTCCAAGCAAAAACTAAAGGGGACAGTACTCCCGGATTTATACATGGGTCTAGAGAAACTAACGGTGGAAAAAGAATATCCGTATCTTGGGGCCACGATAGATGCAAACTTAAACTTTGAAAAGAATATAAGACAGGTTATGAAAAAACTGAACCATAAAATATATTTGTTAAGCAAGGTGAGATATATGATGAGCAAGAATGTAGCCATTAGGGTTTACAGACAAATGTTAACTCCAACAGTGGATTATGCCAGTTTCTTACATTCTTGTTCGACCAAGAAATTACAAGATAAGCTTCAAAGAATGCAGAATCGAGGACTGCGAATAGTCCTGGGGGTGGGTCCCATGGTGCACACCGTCGAAGAGCTGCATACCCTTTCCAGAGTGTTACCTCTTGTTAGAAGACGAAAAGAGTTATTGATATCGTATATGAGACGAGAAGCCCTACGGAGTGGTATGCTTACTAAAGGAGAAGTAGATGATACTGAGAATAGTGATGAGAATGGTCGTGATATGAATCAGAGACGTACTAGGTCTCAAGGTAAAATTTTGTTCAATATGCCACGTCTCAGAACTGAGTTCCTTAGGCGATCTCCACATTATGTTGGTAGATACTTGTGGAACACACTTCCTGAAGATATAAAAGCTTGCGAGAGTAAAATAACCTTTAAGAAACGAATGGGCAGCCTGGTTAACCTATAGCCGTCTGAAGTACTGCACAAACTGCATTAAGCCTGTCGCTTTTTGCATAATGGTATGTTCCGATATAGTCAGCATTTCATCTTATTTCGTGATGTTCTCGTATGGTTTACATACCGTAGGTAAATTGTTTACTGCATTGTATTGTATTGTGGAATTCTGTATGTGTAATTAATCTGTTCAGTTTTGGTTACTGTTATTGCTATTGCTAATATAAAATGTCAAAATTGTGACCTATATGTAGTAAATCTATATTATGATACAACGGACAGGTAAACGGGAAAGTGGTAGATCGAGTCATATGTACTGCGAACTGACCCAATAAAAAACAAATAAAATTTAAAAAAGTTCTTCATCATATTTGGTACGATTATAGGTTATATATACCCCTTACTCGTGTTAAAATTTCATTGCTTAATTCCTATGGGAAGCACGGGAAATCCTCTATATACATACAGTGAGGTTTGACAGCACAGCGAGACCCTGTGCTCACTAAGTGCACTATGCTGTAAAATATGCCAACAGTGAGAGTTGGTGCCACATCAACAATGAGAGCACTGATGAAACGGGATCTTGTCATTGTCACTGTTGGTATCGCTGTTGCTGGTACTGTTACAGTCCTAGCTCTCACTTTTACCACCCCACTAGTGAAACAGTCCCCTGGTCTAAAGACCTCATTTTAAACATGTGTGGAGCTCCACAAGGCAATGAGACATAGGTCTCACATGGTAGCAGCATCATATAGAAATGCCATTTGAAGGATATGATGACTATGACTGGGAAAAGCTACATGGTGAAGGCAAGCTTGACAAACTGTTAGTAGCAGTACTGTCTATATATACTTGGAACACCATAAGTTATCTATAACTCATACACGAAATATCTTCAGAAGATGATTATTCCTCATCAGATGAGAGTATTTTTATACCTTGATTAACACATCAAACGACAAGATCTGGGCAGTGTTCCGAAAGAGCAAATCTCAGTTATTATTACACATATCAGTTTGTACCATCTGAAGTGTGACCACAACCATATACCTTTTTCTTTTTTTTCATTTCTAAGCAATTTTTATGAAGGGAATATTGTGTGTACAATCCCTAAATTCTTCCACTCAGGCCCTAGCCCCCTAAAAGGCCACATCATTTTAGCCTCCTCTGTGCTTTTACCCTATACCCGACTTTTGGGGTGGCATTCCAAGGGGGGGGGGGGGGGTGAGCGTAATCTTTTCGTTCCAGTAGAGAGGTTTTACTGCTCTGTGGTTGGAAACCAATTTTCTATTCGTGGTCGCATCGCGGTCGGTGTTAGGAATCTCTTTGCTACGCCTCGTTCACCTCCGTTGGGCATTCCAAGGGAGGCCAAAAGTTTTTGGGGTATTCCAAGGGGGGGCCGAAATTATTTTTGGGTATTCCCCTGGGGGCCCAACTTTCTTTTGACCATTCGAAAAAACTGTGCTCCCTAGGATTGCGCCAAGAGAGTGAACTTTAGATAAGTTTCCCCAAAGATAATAACATCATGAAGGATGAACCTTGAAGTAACGAATGGAGATAGTCTTAAGATCAAAGACCCAACAATAGTACACCATTATGCATTACCATTATAACCACATTACAATACTAACCCGTTACATATTAGGGGCCTTCAATAAATTATGTCACACTTTTTTAGGGCATTTTAAGGCCCCCCCCCCCCCACCCAACCCCCCTGTCACACTTTGTAACACATATCTTACCACTCCCCAAGATATTATGTCAGACTTTCTGACCCCCCCCCCCCTTTTTTTTTTTCTTTTTTATGTTCTTTATTTATACTGAATCTGCTCAGTCAAGTTGACTGGTTTGCGTCAGTTCTCCAGTTGTTCATAACAATATAAAATTTGTATAAACCGAATAGTATTACAATTTCAACACAATTTGTATAAGATAACCGTATAGTGCTAGTAACAAACTAGCCCAAGATACCATGAAGCATCGATACAAATTTGTCCAGTTATGGGTGATAACACCTAAATTTAACAAATTACAGATAATTTCAATCTGTTGCTAACTATTTAACATTCACTCTTATCATCACATCCCATCTAGGAAAAAGACAGGAAACTTCCTGTGTTATGTAGTTTGTTAACATATGATGAGTAAAAAGTATCAAATAAACAGACATCCTACTCTCCTATATACATCAAACAACAGAAAGTAATACATTATCAATACTCAATGTTGAGTCATACAATCTGGAGCCAGAAGGGCGTCTTCACAAATATGTATGATGCAGAACCCTTGCCCATTGACCAGCGACTATCTTTCACTCCGTCTGCACATTCTAAAGTTATTTTTGAGCCTGATGAAAATCATATAACTTAGCAATTGCCCTCTTTTTCGTAGATAATTTGAATGCATCATAATTTTCAATATTCCTAAGTTCACTGGACAGAGAATTCCAGAAGGTGGCACCACGGTAGAGTGTCCCAGCATTTGGGTCTAATAATTTAAAATTTAACAGCTTCCGATTGTCTGGTCATCCTTCGTCTTTGTTCAATCAAGTTAGCATTACCTTTTTGTTTAAACATATAGTTTAATATATGTATTTCCTCTCGATCCTTCAATAAAGGAGTTTTAACATCCTTGTGTAATAAAGTAACATTTGATCTGCTATCTCGCTTAAGACAAGCCCGCAATCCCATATTTTGTTTTATTTGAAGTTGATTTTTTAAATGTTGGTTACAGCCCGTTCGAAAAACATCCCCATAATCAAAAAAGGGTAAAACCATGGTCTTGTACAATACAATAGCCGTGTGCTTATCCAAGTATTTCCGAATCTTGTTTAAGACATATAATTTTGATGAAACTTTCTTCAATGTAAATTCGACATGTTTATTAAAATTCAAATATTGATCCATAATAAAACCTAGGTATTTAAAATGATATACTCTCTCAAGGTTCTCGGCATTTAATAATAAAGGTTGAGTTTGTATATTGGTAATTTTATGAGGATAGCCAAAAAATATGTATTTAGTCTTTTTTACATTTACCGTTAATTTATTCTCATTCCACCATCTGGAGACAATAACTAATTCATTTTGCAAACATTCTTACATTGATATCGGGTTTTTACCATGGATGTATAAAGCAGTGTCATCTGCGTATAAGTGAACTGAGGCTTTCTTAAGAGGTTTTGAAATATCATTTACATATAGGAGGAAAAATAGTGGGCCTAAAATAGAACCCTGTGGTACCCCACACTGTACTGATAAACTACTAGATAAAATGCCATTAGCTAATGTTCGTTGAGACCTATTCCCCAAATAATTCTTAATCCATTTAAGTAGAGTTCCCTTTATACCATACACTTCTAATTTATTTATTAAAATCTCATGGTTCACCGTATCAAATGCCTTGCATAAGTCGAGATAGCAGACCATTGACAATAATCCATCATTAATAGAGAGAAGAATATCTTCGGTAATACTAACACATGTATTGACTGTGGAATGATTTTTACGAAATCCACCTTGTTTCTTATCTATAATCTCATTTTCTTCACAAAAGACATATAACTTTTCATGTACAAGTCTCTCAAGTAGCTTACCCATCAGAGGAAGTGTCGATACTGGTCTCAAATTTGAAACTAAAGGAGAATTCCCTGCTTTCTTTAGAGGTATCACAGTTGCCTGTTTCCATCCTTCAGGAAAAATGCCAGTAGACAGGGAGAGGTTGAATAAATGGGTAACTTGGGCAGGAAGTGCTAGAAGAGCATCTTTTAAAAATCTTGAAGAAATTCTAGTCACGTTAGAACATTTCCAAATTTCTATTTTCCGAATACATTTAATTACCTCATCAACTTCACAATTTATACTATATAGATCATTTCTCATGTACCCATTTTCAACAGGATCTCCTTCGTCGATGTAATTAACCCAAGGTTTGTCAAGACCATCAGCCGATTTAGGGCCTATACTAGTAAAAAATTTGTTAATAAAATCAGCTGTCTCTTCCTTTGGGACCTTCTCTTTAGTATCACTATCTATTAATTCTATATTACTCTCAGAAACTTTTTTTGGCAAAATCTTATCAATTTCTTTCCAGAATTTTTTACTTTTGCTAGAAAAACATTTCTGTCTTATGTAAGACAGCATAACATATGTTATATGTATCTTTTACTAAGCTACTGTAATACACTTTAATTTAGTGGGAGATATCACATGAGACAAAACTACTGATTTCCTAGATCACTGAAATGCTATTGATACTTCCCTATACTTTTAAATACTGTAGCAATTGTCATTTTAGACCAACCAATCATATGCAGTGCTGAACTTTTGATCAAGCATATATCTAGTCTACTCTAGTCTACTCTGGTGGTACTTCACATTGTTTGGGTAGTTTAACATCCAATTTGTTCAATTAGACTCCACATCTTTCTCCTCCGAGTATATGATGAAACACTGCTCATGAAATGGGCACTGTACAACAGTTGGCAGGTGGTGCATTTGGGGATCTATCCCTGTGCATAATCATCTGCCCCATAACAGACCATTTACACCCAGCAGAAAAAAAATGATATTCAAATAATTCTGAATAATTGCTCATGCATAACAGTAGAAATATGGTGGGCAAAAGCATCTCTAATGAAAAAATTGTAAGATGAACCCATTGTCATTGAGGAGAGCACAACATCTATCAAACTTAATTCAACAATAAAGTAAGGATCCTAATAATGTAATTGATATGGGTAGTGGTGGCAATATATACTGCCAGGGGACGGGAGATCTCAGGCTGATTACAATGATTCAAAAACTTATGACATGGTAGGACATGTCACCCTTAATTCTATTATCTATTTTGCCTAGAGTCTATACCTCAGTGTCATACCTATATTCTGTGAAAATTTTAAGATCATTAATCCAATATTTCTTATTTTATTCCATGAAAACGTGATTCTTCTAAATCTTAAAAAATGATGCCTATGGCAACAACCGCCGTGAATGGTTTAAAATGGATTATGTGTAATGCTTCAAAACTCTGTGATAGGATTCAACGAACTATGTCTAATTATATATTATATAAGTTATCTAACAATTGGCTATATGGAAAAACAGCTATTGCGGGTGAAAGTTAGCTTTTGAACTGAATAACAAAAATTTGAACAAAATTCTCTCTGTAACAATTACCCTCTCAGTCCGGGCAATGCATTGAGGCACTCCCAGGCAAGGGACGAAGAATGCCTCCAGTCATTTTTGGGGGCCATTACTAACAGTGGAACAGGCAGAGTGGAAAATAGGAACCGTGGTTCCGATTCCTAAAGGAGGTAATCATAGCAATATCGATAACTGGCGACCCATAACACTAAATCTGATACAAGCCAAACAGTTGGAAAAATTGTCACTGTCATAATAGATAACCAACTAACAAATAGTAACTTTTTAGAAGATAGTCAATTTGGATTTAGTCGGGGACTCGGTACATCGTTTGCTATCCTTTGATACACAACTGACTTGTATGATGCTCGAAATGCGGAACTGTTAACTCCAGTATAAATAATTAGTAGAAACCGAACGAGAGTTAGACTTGACAATGTTTATGCCACGACGGGAAGGTCGTGAATTATTACACGAGGCGTTAGCCGAGTGTAGTGAGTAGCAGACCTGACCAGAGTGGCATAGACATTGACCAAGTCTAACTCGAGTTCGGTTTTGTATTTATCCTACCCGTCTATGCTTTTGTATTACTAAAAGATGAATATTGAGTCAAGGACCAACAGAACTCTTTTTTCATAGTAGCTGACATCCTGCTCTCTGATTGGTCAATATTGTTATTACTCTAGTGGCATAAAAAACACTTTATGTCACCGCTTGCCACATAAAATTTGCCTATGTTAAGGCGGTTTTTTATTAGGGGTAGGATAAAAGCTTAAAAAAAAATATAAAAAAACTGTCTCTGCTTATGTCGACCTATGGAAAGCGTTTGATTCCATCCCACATGACCTGTTATTGTTGAAATTAGAAAAAGTTAGTCTGTGTTCCGGCCCCTGTTCAAAAATGGATAAGATCATAACTAAATGGAAGGCAACAGAAAGTCAAAGTCAATGGTACAACATCAGACCTGAGAGAGAATAAGTTTGGTGTCCCTCAAGGGTCTGTGTTGGGGCCTGTTCTTTTTATAATTTTTACCAATGATATGTGTAAGAATATAGATAGATGCAGCACGTTACAGTATGCGGATGATTTGGTTCTGTATAGTAGTAATAAATGTGAATATGATGCAATGTATTATCTGCAGTGTGGTTTGAACAAGATCAATGTGTGGTGCTAATGGAATGTCAGTGAATGTAAAGAAGACTAAGGGGGTGTGGTATGCTTCTATTCCAAAGATGAGATACTTAGATAAGTCTGCGGTATATTGTGGAGAAATGATGCTTGAGGCAGTAAATAAATACAAGTATTTAGGATTCGTTATTGATAATGTCTTGAGTTTCAAAAATCATATTTAAGAAATCCACCGTTCTGCCAACAAGAGGTTGTTTAAGCTTAGTAAAATCAGAAATTGCATAAGCAGGAACACGGCAAAGGTGATTTATGCTGTTTTCATTAGACCAATGTTAGAGTACTGTTCCTTTATCATAGATGGTTCATCTAACAAATTGTTCATAAATTCACACCAAGTCACTCAAAATCGGGCTCTGAGAATAATAGGGAAGGTTTCGAATAGAAGATAGAATATTGAGGAATTACATAGGAAGAATGGCATTGATTTCTTGGATAATCGTAGAAATATGCAGTTACTGAACTTGATGTATAAACTGTCAAAGAACTGCAATAATTTAGATTACACTGTCATAAGAACTAGAAGCGATGATAAGGTAAAATTCAAGACTAGACATATACTATGTAGAAACTATCTACGATCACCGTATCACCGAGGTCAATTATTATGGAACCGCCTAGGGGCCGATACTCAGCGAAGTGAAAACTACAAATTGTTTTAAAAAGAATTTGTTTGTTTGTTTGTTTGGTTTGATTTTACATCCAGTCAACCATTATAGGTCCTTTCCAGACTTTCTCAAGGTTCTTTTACACCACTAGGGTGGTGATCGAATCTATATGATGAATTAAGGTAGAAATCTCACATTTACAGAGGTGAGAGTTCTTTTACTTCCCACACCACATAGACATGGTATGAGAAGGATGACCTTTGTTATAGCAGTAAATCTACCACTGCTGGGGGTTGGACTCGAATAAAAAAGAAGTGAAAAGCATGTACTCGGTATACAACTGGAGACCGAATTTATGAAATAGTTCACCCCCTTCTCCATTTCATCATTAATATATATACACTGCATTATATGTATCTATAATACAGATGTTTAATACAAGATGTATTCAGATGTTGGATGATACAGTGGCGTCAGAATAGGGGGGGGCAGGGGGGGCGGCCGCCCCCCCCCCCCCACTTTTTTGCCAGCCCAAAAAAGTCAGCAACTTCAAATTTAATTCAATCAAGTGTAAAAACTGTCTTGATTTTTCAACATTTTCAGCGTGGAAAAGTGGAAAAGTCTGACCTTTTACCATAAAATGATGGCTAAGCTCTGACTTTTCAGCATGGAAAAGCGTCAATGTCTGACCTTTTACTGTGCAATGATGGCTAAGCTCTGACCTTTCACCGTCGAAAAGTGTAAAATTCTGACCTTTTACCATGCAATGACGGCTAAGCTCTGACTTTTCACTGTAAACAAATATCAAAGTCTGACCCTTTGCCGTGCAATGATGGCTAAGCTCTGACTTTTCACCGTGGAAAAGTGTCAAAGTCTGACCCTGATACCATGCAATGACAGCTAAGCCCTGACTTTTCACTGTAGAAAAGTGTCAAAGTCTGACCTTTTACCATGCAATGACGGCTAAGATCTGACTGTTCACCATGGAAAAGTGTCAAAGTCTGACCTTTTACCATGCAATGACGGCCAAGCCCTGACTTTTCACCGTGGAAAAGTGTCAAAGTCTGATCTTTCACCGTGTAATGACTGCTTAGCCCTGACTTTTCACCGTGGAAAAGTGTCAAAGTCTGACCTGTCACCGTGTAATGACTGCTTAGCCCTGACTTTTCACCGTGGAAAAGTGTCAAAGTCTGACCTTTTACCGTGCAATGACAGCTAAGCCCTGACGTTTCACCATGGAAAAGTGTCAAAGCCTGACCTTTTACCATGCAATGACAGCTAAGCCCTGACTTTTCACTGTGGAAAAGTGTCAAATTCTGACCTTTTACCATGCAATGACAGCCAAGATCTGACTTTTCACCATGGAAAAGTGTCAAAGTCTGACCTTTTACCGTGCAATGACTGCTTAGCCCTGACTTTTCACCATAGAAAAGTGTCAAAGTCTGACCTTTTACTGTGCAATGACAGCTAAGCCCTGACTTTTCACTGTGGAAAAGTGTCAAAGTCTGACCTTTTACTGTGCAATGACAGCTAAGCCCTGACTTTTCACTGTGGAAAAGTGTCAAATTCTGACCTTTTACCGTGCAATGACGGCTAAGATCTGACTTTTCACCGTGGAAAAGTGTCAAAGTCTGATATTTCACCATGTAATGACAGCTAAGCTCTGACTTTTCACCATGTAAAAATGTCAAACCTGACTTTTCATAGACTTTTTGCAGATCTATGGTAAATCCAGTGGAACAGGTCAATGTCTGATTTAAAACAAACAAAAAAAGTCAGCAATTTTTCAGTTCGCCCCCCCACTTTCAAAACGTTCTGACGCCCCTGTGATATTGTAACACCCAGTGGAAGATCTTACCTAGGTTAGAACTGGAGCTTATTGAATACAAAAAATTTAAAAAAAAGTATTCTACGTGACAAAATTCATAGACATTCTTAAATTTTCAAAATAATTTTAAAATACTATAGGCATCATTATCAGTGTGAGTGCTCTATATATAACTAAGACAATGCATATGAAATGCACCTTCCGGTACCACTACCATAAGAGTATGCTTATGCTTGAACAAAGGTTCATCACTGAATATGATTGGTTGGTCTAAACTGACAATTACTACAATAAAGTATGGTGAAGTATCAATAGCTTTTCAGAGATCTATGAAATCAGCAGTTTTGTCTCATGTAATATCTTCCACCAAATAAAGGTGTATTACAGTAGCTTAGTCAAAGATGTAATAACTGCTATGTTATGCTATCTTACACGAGACAGAAATAGGGGGGGGGGGATGTTTCGGAAAGTGTGACATATTTCGGGGGGTGGTACGAAAAGTATGACAAAGTGTGACAGGGGGGTGGGGGTCCTAAAAATGCCCTAAAAAAGTGTGACATAATTTATGGACGGCCCCTTTCCACATTACCATTCTAACGGACACCTTTCCTCAGAATTGTTCCCTCTATTAGATGTTTATTCTCACCTCGCGTAAGCGGTCACCCCGCGTAAGCGGTCACTTTGGTCCGGAACGAAGGATGTTGGCTTAATTACGCGGGGTTCTACTGTATAGGCATTCAGGTCTTTTGACAGTAGGTCTCTTCAACAGCTGTTGTCATGGTAATCCGACCACTTGCCAGAGCGATAACAAGTGAAAATGTTAACTAAATGGACGGATCAACAAGATTAAACAATTACACAAATGTTTCTGGAGGGGGGGGGGGGGGCAACAGAAACTAAATTTGGGGTCTTGGCCCAGGGACTAATGTGCTAGCCTTTACTACAGACATGCATCAGCAATTTACACGTGGTGTTTGGTAAAATACAGCGACTCATGAGTGAGTCACATGTGATGGTCATGGTGCATTTGGTCTAGACATATAGTCTATAGTTTGTACTGATACTGATAGTGGTACTGGGTAACGTGAGAATAGGTTGGTTAATTCCCTTTTCCACGGAAAGTATGATTTAATAAATGTATACATGTAAAAGGCAATTCCATTCCAACTATCTAACTAAACTGTCAATACCGTTAATTCGGCCGTAATTAAATAAATAAACAGCTAGTCTAGAAGGCCTATTTAGTATTTAGTACCGGTAGTCTGTACCGTGTAGCCTACGACTATATATTTGTCCGGCCATTTAAAACTAGCGATAACATTGTATATCCTTGTCACTGGAAACCACTTGTTAATTCTCTGAAAATAACTGAGTGAGTCAATAACAATGTTATCGACAAGGTTCCTTGAACTTGGAAGTTGGAGCTGAATCAGTAGTTCATATCCCCACCTACGTAGTCACTATAGATCTACTAGATCTAGATCTAGTCTAGTAGTAGTACCACTACGTGTCAACAAGGATTGTGTGTGGTGTCCAGTTGTGGCGCAAGACGGACCTTGGTCATGTGGTCAAACGCCATAGTCTTGGTATCCGCAATTTTGGTAACATGTGGTACTAATACATAAATTGGCATTAAATAAATTAATCGGCTTGATTAACAACTGCCAGAAGTGACAGCGGGAACAACATCCACGTCTCACGTGGGGGAATCCCTCTACTTGCAATGATGACGTACACATATTCACTCTCCAAGGACACTACCAGATCAGAATAGACTAGAAAGACTGGAAGGATATATCTGGTGGAGAGTGACTGCAGTACTACACTGCGCCACTCTAACGCCAACTCACTATGATTTATCACTACTAGTAACGCGTTGCAGTGTGGCGAGGAAGAGCCTCCCTCTGACTTACTCAGGCCGTCACGTGACCCAACTCGGTCCTTTCTACGAGTCCGCCATAGAGACAACCGTTTCATCTGAAAGCGTTGTCGAAAGAGACTCAAAAATCCAAGATGGTAAGTGTCATCCATCATTTATTTCATTGATATATCTTCACTAAGTATATTTTCTTTCAGTATACCAAGATTCGTGTATTGTTAACGCCTCTAAAGTAATAAAAGTTGTATTTATATTAGGCATGTATTGAAACCCCAACCGGCGCGAGGCTTCGGCGAATCAATGGGGTCTCAACGTTTGGATGGGACATATATTGCGATTCAGGAAATAAGAGAATGTCAGGATCTTAGAATTAAAGTATTGCTATCAATGTACCTATATTCACTATAATGGATGGAAATAACTTAAAAAAGCTGTTTGTGATGTGTCATGTTTATAGACCACATCAATGAAAGCGGTGATATTTCGCAATCAACAGCTGCAGTGGAGGCAATGTCAAGGACGGAAGCTCTAATGTGATGACGTCTCGGTTGAGACTGAAAAATAGTAATGTGAATAGAATAATTAGACAGTCTGTATATTTCGTGACTTCTATTGCCTATAATTTATCCATAACATAAGGGTCGTTTGTAATGACATGTCAACTCATTGAAGTGTATAACTGGTCCATATTGAGAAGTGTAAAGTTACGCAGGAGGATCCACGAGAACACCCAGTGCAGTGAATTATCCCCATATTGAAGTCTACTTTCATATAATAATGCCTACTGACAGAACCACAACAATGTTGGTTCCCCATGTAGCATTTATCAGTTTCGGTCAAAGCAGTTGCTATTTTTTTCTACGAAATTTTAAGATTGTTATGGCTATTATCACAAATGTAAATAAAGTGTCATCATTACAGACCATGGTTAGTTAAATTGCAAAAAGATTTAAGGAATGATATCTTGACATGACCTTATGCTCAAAGCAAATCATTGGTATTTTCTTATTTACCAGAAAAAGAAAGGGTAACGGTCGAGGTTGCTTATGATTTGGATTTACAAGTACCAAAAAAAATCCAAATGGTGTGGGTGACTAAGGACTGAGACTCGGATTCTTCCTTAGTTATACTGTACAAGTATGAAATCCAAGACCTTCAAGAGTGGCCTGTTAATTTCTGTTTTAGGGGACGTCTAAACGAAGATGTATCAATATGGGTTCTAAGTTAGTGGATGGGTGTTGTCTTTTTTTGTATATACCAACATCGAGGGTCATATCACAGAAATTAACCGTGAACACTTTGCTCTTCTTCCAGGTGAATTTCACTATAGACGAGATCCGTGAGGTCATGGACCGGAAGACCAACATCCGGAACATGTCCGTGATTGCTCACGTCGATCACGGTAAATCCACACTGACTGATTCCCTTGTCAGCAAAGCCGGTATCATTGCTGGTGCCAAGGCAGGCGAAACCCGTTTCACAGACACCCGTAAGGATGAACAGGAGAGATGTATCACCATCAAATCAACGTGAGTGAACCTGTAGAAATAAGCAACACAAGTTACTTTCAAATCACATGGGAATAGATTTCCGGGTATATGCTATTCGATGACTGATCGAATATACGTCTGATCATAATGTGCAATACTTCAAATAACGTCCCGTATTATGTAATCAAGAAAAGCCTAAATCCGATGACTCGAGTTCCACATTAATTTGCAGATTGCTTCTTAAATCGTATAATGAAGAAATTGCAGCTGTATTACTAGCGAAGTCCAATTGAACATATTGGGCGTTGAACCGCCCTAACAGAAAGTATTGATAGCTGCTAATACAAATTTGTATCCAGTGTTTCATTCAGGAACATAATATAAACAACCTACAGCGAAATGTCACAATGTGAACCGTTTTGTTTTTCAGTGCCATCTCTATGTACTACCAGCTGTCCCGTGCTGATGCTAAGATGATCACAAGCAAAGAGAACTGCAGCTTTGAGCATGTCAAGGAGGATGAGAATCCTGGATTCTTGATTAACCTCATCGACTCTCCCGGCCACGTTGACTTCTCCTCAGAAGTAACAGCAGCCCTCCGTGTCACTGACGGAGCGCTCGTCGTCGTTGACTGTGTCTCAGGTGAGGTCCAAGGTTTAAATGTATAATCGCAAGCGTCGGTTCTATGGTACAATTTCAATCAGTGTAGATTAAAATGCGTTTACCGAGTTCCTAGGCTAGCTTTGCGACATTAAGCTTGCCAAAACAATCCAACTTGTGTAGCATGCTATGCGTTTTACACATTAATCCCTATGAGAAGTTGGTGCTAAGTACCATCAAATATGATAAAATGAAATGAGCTCATGACTGGTCAATAAAACATGAGCTGTACGGGTGCCTTTATTAAAAGCCCTTACTTTTGGAATTTGGTCTTTAAAACCTCTTACCTAGAAATGTATGTATGTAAGCTCAGTGGCTAAGGCATAGGACTAGTAAGGAGAAAGTTGTGGGAGGGGAGTTGCAATGCAGCCACCGTTCTTTTTCATCCATCAGGCTGAGTGGGGTTTCTTTTTGCGTTTTTTAAATGAAAACCTGAAAGATAAGTTAGTGGGATTTGCATAATTCTTGCGTCTTTATCTCTCAGTTGAGGCTATTAATTCACTTGAAATCGCTGAAAATAAAGGAGCTACGGCCAGTATTTCCCAGATCATTCCTGGAACCTACGGCCCAGAAGAACCCTTAGCACGTTTTTCCAGACCTTTTATTTCCTAGTGCTATACTTGAATCGGTCTCTCTCCCATGAATTATACAGATTGCTGACAGTCGGTGCCATTTTTGTTATAATGTATATACCTCAGTCCCGATTTTATTACTTTCACAATGGCTGTCATGTATTGCTAATGTGAATTCCGCCAATCTAATCGGCAATTTTATTTTATCAAGAATATTATTGCATATACAGGACCTTGTTAATGGAAGGCCTTTATACTTTTATTTTTTCGTAAAATGTATGGTTAACCCCTTAGAATACTATACATTAGTATATTGTGAGATAGCTGAATATGTGTTAATGACTTAACGTGATGTTCACCTGACAACAATTTCTGACAGGTCTTAATGAAACTTTACGCTTGTGTTACAGGTGTGTGCGTGCAGACAGAAACTGTGCTGCGTCAGGCTATTGGTGAGCGCATTAAGCCCATTCTTTTCATGAACAAGATGGACCTTGCTCTGTTGACGCTCAAGCTTGACCAGGAATCCATGTACCAGACCTTCCAGCGTATTGTTGAGAGTGTCAACGTCATCATCGCCACATACGGAGACGAAGAGGGACCCATGGGAGATATCTCTGTAAGTTATCTTGAACCGTACCAATATCAAGTCATAGATTTACTTTTATTTATGGTGTTGGGATATTGTAGCGTGCACTGAAATAGCAATGGCCTGCTTCTATGCAGCATATTGTTGGGAGGAGGGTGTTGACTGCAAAGACATTTTTCTCCTTTTAACAATTTCCTTTTTTAAATATCATCATTCCCGACTATGTAAAATGGGCTATTCCTATATACCTATGGCTGTACACTCTATGCTTACACCACGCTCTGGGGGGTGGAGTAACTATCTGATACTACCCAAGGTTGGTATACTACCCAAGGTTGCCGTATACTACCCAAGGTTGACATTTAGACCAATCAGATTGTCTCTTATTAAACCACATTTGAAGGTATATAGGAATAGGGAAACCAAGTACCAGTGAAAGGAAGTCAAAATTACTCTGTAAGGCTTGGAAAAATTACTGCCCGCCGCCAGGGCCTTGGGCAGTAATTTTTCCAAGCCTTACCTCGTAACTTTGACTTCCTTTCACCGGAACATAGTTTCCCTCTAATACGCACGAAAGGGATAGCAGTATTCTCATTTTCCATGGAAATCCTGGTATGGAATTCCGTTTTTTTTTTAAAATTATTCCTGGCACACTTTAGAGGATATTTCGTTTTTTACTCAATTCTTATCTGAAAATAGGGTGGTGCGCCGTTATTTTAACCACAGAATATGTCAACCACTGATAGTTACCAGCTAATCCTTATATCAAGTCCACATGGTGGGGGAAGTAAGAGACCTCTCACCTCGGTAAATGTATAGGTGTGATTTTTCTCTTGAGAATTCATCTCAAAGAGTCGATCCAAAGGCCTGGGGTGTAAACTAGTGAGAAAATCTGAATCTTTAAGAAGTCTGAAAGGGACATTTAATGGTCGATTGGAAGTAAAAACAAAACCTAGGTGCTGTATCACTGAACTATCATGAGTGCTGCCTTCTCAAAGTACTGTGAATCTCTACACAGGTCCAACCAGACAAAGGAACAGTCGGTTTTGGCTCAGGTCTTCACGGATGGGCCTTCACCCTGAAGCAGTTCGCTGAGAAGTACGCCGAGAAATTCAAGATCCCATCAGACAAGCTGATGAAGCGTCTCTGGGGAGACCAGTTCTTCAGCCAGAAGACGAAAAAGTGGACAAAGAAGTACGACATGCACGACGAGACCATGTCCCGTGGTTTCACCAAGTACATTTTGGATCCCATTTTCAAGATGTTCGAGTTCTGCATGACTGGCTCCAAGGCCCAAGTGTTGGAGCTAGTGGAGAAAGTTGAGGTGAAACTTACAGCCGATGAGAGGGAATTGGAACAGAAGCCTCTGCTGAAGTGCATCATGAGGAAATGGCTGCCAGCTGGCGAAACCCTCCTGCAGATGATCACCATCCATCTGCCCTCTCCCGTGACAGCCCAGAAGTACCGTCTGGAGCTGCTGTACGAAGGACCCAATGATGATGAGGCCGCCGTTGCCATCCGTTGCTGCGACCCCAAGGGACCCGTCATGATGTACGTGTCCAAGATGGTACCCACCAACGACAAGGGTCGCTTCTATGCCTTCGGTCGTGTCTTCGCAGGTACCGTGGCCTCAGGCCTCAAGTGCCGCATCATGGGACCCAACTACGTGCCCGGCAAGAAGGACGATCTTTACGTCAAGAGCATCCAGAGGTAAGCAGGATTGAACTATGCTTGTGGTTCACGGCTAATCTCGATCAAGAGAAAGGTCCGTGCGTAACAAGTCTCAGAAATGGTCTACTCTAATGTGGTTTATGAAGGCATTTCCAATATTTATTTTCATATTTGCACTTTGTTGTAATTACCAACGACTTCGCTGGGATCAATAGGTTTAGATATTGGATAAGTGCATGGTTACTCTGCAAGAATTTGATTTTTTTTCTACATATAAATCTAAAGCACTAGTTCTAAAGTTTACGACCAGATACCACTGGACGTGAGCTTGTAAAAAATGTGCAATATCAGCTGCGATGGTGACATTGCCGAGTTTGTCTCACAAATAGGCAGTCCTCTTTTTCCCGTTACCACACATGATTACTACTAGTGCTAGTTCTATTTTCGTACATCATGGTATAGTTTGAAGATGCATGACTAATTATTAGGGGGAGCCTTTGGACTAATCTAACAATCATTATAAGCACTAGTTCTAAAGTTTACGACTAGATAATTACTGGTCGTGAGCTTCTAAAAATGTGCGAGATTAGCTACGTTGGTGACATTGCCAGGTTTGTCTCATAGATGGACACTCCTCTTTTCCTGTTACCACACACGTAAAAAAAGGTAAAACGTCCTATTCGATGTTATGGTAAAAGGAAATGTCAAAAGGAAGCTGTTAAAGTATGCTTTATTCACAAGTATACCATCGCATGGTTTGCCACTAGTTAAAGGACAATTTCTGCAAGACATTTCCTTGCATTTGAAACATTTAAATGTTATTTTGTGTTTTTACCTATACCTATTCTGCACTGTTTAGTTAGACCCCGCGAAATGGGACACTCCGCCCCTATACGCAGGTGCTCTTCCGTATTTTAATATGGTTTAGACTAGCCCACTACCACTAGAAATACTGTTCTGACGGCTTGCATTATAAACTCAATTACTAGCTTTGTCAAATGGGTCGTGAAAATTAACGACCCTTTTATTGTTACCACAGAGAAATGCTGTGGCATGCTTGACCAGAGCAGGGTTCCGCTTTTTTTTAAACCCGCTGATATTTTCACTTCAGGACAATCCTGATGATGGGACGTTACACCGAGCCCATTGAGGATGTGCCATGTGGAAACATCTGTGGTCTCGTCGGTGTTGATCAGTTCCTCGTCAAGACCGGAACCATCACAACCATGGAGAAGGCCCACAACATGCGTGTCATGAAGTTCAGCGTCAGCCCCGTTGTGCGCGTTGCTGTTGAGTGCAAGAACCCCGCTGATCTGCCCAAGCTGGTGGAGGGTCTTAAGCGTCTGGCTAAGTCCGACCCTATGGTCCAGGTAAAGACAAATTTCTGACCTCGGAGATACCAATTTTCCTTTTTCCAAGAAAATTCCTCTCCACTTTCAATTCATGAAATTATCTTTCATGTATTAAACAAAAGGCACTAAATCTGGCCTCATTCCCACCAACAAACACACCCCGTCCCCATTCCATGGATAATAATGATGCGTCTTCCATGTTTTATTAGTCTTTCGGATGAAGTAAATTCCACATAAGATTTCCTCCTCTTTTTCTTCTTTTTTTTTTACCCCAAATGATATCCCTGTCGTCGTGTTAAACAAGACACGAGATTAACTTAATTTATTCTGGACGTCCAATATGTAATAACTTGACTATAATTAAGGTGTTAATTGTCATTAAATTTGTATCTTATCTTGTTTTTTCTTCTCCTTCAGTGCTCCATCGAGGAGTCTGGAGAACACATCATCGCCGGTGCCGGTGAGCTCCATCTGGAGATCTGCCTCAAAGATCTGGAGGAGGATCATGCTGGTATTCCCCTCAAGAAATCCGACCCCGTCGTATCATACCGCGAGACAATCAGCGAACGGTCCGACCGCACATGTCTATCCAAATCTCCCAACAAGCATAACCGTATCTTCATGACAGCCCAGCCGATGCCCGATGGTCTTCCTGAGGATATTGAGAACGTAAGAGAATCGTACTATTGATACTACAAACAGAAGTATTAAAGGAATATCAGCAAGCATTCAGCAACATATTTGATATATTACCTAATTGTTAAGGTAGCATCTGGCTTAACGAGGTGTCCTAGCTACTGCTTAATGATTTGATTATCATTCAATGATGATTTGAAATGAGTCATTTCCAGTGGTTTTTGGCTGTACATAGTGCATTAAATTTTCGTAATTTCCTAGATGGTTGACTGAAGCAGGGTTTGGAAAATTTCCCGGTGGACCTGGGGATACACCGATATTGTAGATTGAACGTTGCCAGTATGTCAGGATGCATGGTGATCTGCTGACGGTGACCTCGACTAACATCAAATTTGTTTTGTAGGGTGATGTCACACCGCGCCAGGAGATGAAGGAACGTGCCCGTTACCTTTCAGACAAGTACGAGTATGACGCCACAGAGGCCCGTAAGATCTGGTGCTTCGGACCAGAGGGAACTGGTTCTAACATCGTTGTCGACTGCACCAAGGGAGTACAGTACCTTAACGAAATCAAGGACAGCGTTGTCGCTGGATTCCAGTGGGCCACCAAAGAGGTGAGCAGATATTACACAGGACCTGATTCTTTGCGCACGATTTTTATACTATTGAAAAGAGATGCAAGCTTTTTGTCAAATGACGGAATTCCGACATTTCATATACTGCAGTAACACGTGCTAGAATATATATCGATTCATAGCCATTCTGTTCCAAAATAATGTTATGAATAATTCTTTTTTTAAAGCGTTTTTAAATTTCCTATTGTTTTCCTCGGTCCCAAAGGATAAGAGAAATTTGTTATTAACTTTCTGAACCTCAACCATGCAATCGGATAATGTTGTTAGCTGAAACCTTTCACCCACAGAACATTTTCGTAATGAATCTCTCAAGAAAACGTCCATTTCGCCTCCTGGTCACCAACAAGTCCAACAGAAATGGCTAAATGTTTCTCTACATATTACACCTTATCTTTTTCAGGGAGTGCTCGCCGATGAGAACATGCGCGGAATTCGCTTTGATATCCAGGATGTAACACTGCACGCTGATGCCATCCATCGTGGAGGTGGCCAGATCATCCCCACAGCCAGGCGCGTCTTCTACGCCAGTGTTATCACTGCTCAACCAAGACTGCTTGAGCCCGTCTACCTTGTAGAGATCCAGGTAAGAATAAAAGTGGTTTTTTTTTTTTCGTATAAATCATTGAAATGACTACATCCAGATAATTTTCTTCTTTTTTTTCAATCCCAAACTGACATTTCAGTTTCATGAAAAATTCGAAGTATAAATATTTTAATTCGGGCGATGACACAACCCTCCTGGAATTAGTTTGCACGTTCTTTGCGAAATCGTTTTTATATAAAATGACCAGCATACTGATTCATTGAAAAAAATGGTTGTATATCTCGGCGAGAAATTCTGTTGCTTATGATAGAGATAAACTTGTGAATCGGGAAGCTATTTCTGGAAGTCCCCAGAAACTGTTAACAATCAGCAATCAGCACTTTGTTTACACTTCCGTCTTCCTTTGCAGTGCCCAGAAGCCGCTATCGGTGGTATCTACGGTGTGCTGAACAGGCGTCGTGGGCATGTGTTCGAGGAGGGACAGGTTGCTGGAACCCCCATGTTCATTGTCAAGGCCTACCTGCCCGTAAACGAGTCATTCGGTGAGTTAAATGATGATTTCAATTTGTTGGCTTTGTAAGATGGTTCTCTCTGGCAACTTGACATATAAACGAATTTCCTGAAAGGAGGACAAAATAAAAATGTTAAAATCTTTGATGCTTCCCATATGTCCCAACATCTCCTAGGACGTTAAACCAAAAATAAATGTCTTAATTGACACCCTCTCAAAAATTTGTACAGTTTTCAAGTACTAGAATTGGTCTAGTATCAGATTTATTGGTAATTCATAATGCCTCCCAACTTTCAAGTTACAGTAATTGACGAGTTTGAATAGCGGCTACTCGAGCTATTATCTTTGCATCAAATTATTCAGAAATGCCACAAAGATTTTACTAGTGTTCCAGTCTGCATTTAACACAGGTTAAGTTGACCTTTTACTTTTGTGAAGTAATGCTAATATTCATTTTCATCTCTCCACAGGTTTCACTGCTGACCTCCGCTCCAACACAGGAGGCCAAGCCTTCCCCCAGTGCATCTTCGATCATTGGCAAATCATGCCCGGCGACCCCTACGAGCCCGGCAAGGTCGCCACAATCGTCATGGACACGAGAAAACGTAAAGGATTGAAACTGGAGATCCCACCACTGGAGAACTACAACGACAAATTATAAGATTCAACCTAGCAGAAAAGACTAAGCTTTTGTCCTGTGTCTGTTCAGTGAAGTCTCGCATGAGAATCTTCAATGTATTTATTTCATACACGTCAGTAAACCAAGTGGGAACCGTCAGAGGATGAAATGAGTGACGACAATGCTCTCAGAGAGAAAAATTGACTTCGAAAAATGTAAAAAAAACGAAAAGCAAGAAAAAGAATAAAAAGAAAAGTTAATTATGGTTGTTCTAGGGCGGAAGAAACAAAATGGAACCGTTGCACGAAGCAAGAAAGCGTTTTGTAACAAATACAGTGCAATGAAAGAAGTAGAGTGCTTACTGTACACACTATTCACCCTTTACATGAATTTCCAATGTAAAAGGCATACCGATATAACCCATTCAATTCCATGGGATTTATGTGAATAAAGTTAAAAGCATCTGCAGAATAATACAACTCGTGTTCTTGTTGGTTAAATTCGGTGAAAGTTTACTTTTCGCAGCTATTCTGTTGTGGAGAAATCTAACTTGCGAAATAGGGACATCCTGTAAGGTTGGGATCCATAACAGATGGACGTTTGATTGTGGTTGTAGTACAACTACTTGTAGTGTCGCTGGATGACCTGACCACATTTTTGCTATTTAAGTATTTATACCTAATGACATGAATTCGATTTCTGTTTAGGACGGTTCAGTTTTAGTATATTGACATGGATTTTAAAGAAGACAATTAGATTACATCCGTCAGTAATAACGTGTGCAAAAGAATAAGTGTTGGTGTAGGACAGTTTGGGAATAGGACAAAGTGAGGTGCAGGTATAGGGAAGATTGAGGTTTATGGAGTAAGACAGATCAGAGTGTGGGTGTTCGTCAGGTACGAGCGTAGGACAGAATGAGATTGGTATAGGCCAGTGTGGAGTGTGGATATAGGACAGAAGGGTGTGGGTATAGAACAGGGTGGAATGTCAGTGTTAGATATGGATGTCGGTGTAGGACAGAGTAGGGTGTGGTTAAATGGTGCGAACAGAATTGGGTGCAAGACACTAAGGCATGGAAGAAAGGGAATGTAAGATTTTCGATAAGATATGATCGAGAAAAGTAAGATGCTTGGATCAACCAGGCAGCATAGCTTGTTATTCCAACAGGATATGCAAATTTGAGTAAAGTAAGCCAAAGTAAGTCTAGGTGAACAAATTGGACGTTAAACTACCCAAACAAACAAAGTAAGGCATGTTGTAGGACAGCGTGGGATGTGGGTATAGGATAGATTGGGGTGTGGATGTAGGAAACATGGGTGTGGGTGTTGAACAAAGTTGGGTGTTAGTGGGTTAACATCCGAGGGGACCAAGACTTGCTCAAGTCTTTGATTATGAACATTCACTCACAGTCGTGACATCACACTGTCAACACAGTATCCCCAGTGTCTCTATAGTGATCTATAGGTACAAAACCGCTGATGCTGTGTGCTTTAATTTAACAATAGCATATTGTTATTGGTCTAAAGTAATGAACTTTAGGGAAAGGGGGTCAAGGTTTCGCCGTGCTCGGCTCATCAGACATCTTAATCAGCTTTTGAGGGTTGTTTCAAGGCGTCGGACCAATTTGTCCGTGCTTTTCAGTGTCATGCCCCATATATAAGTGATGTTTTTAGTAGATTCAATAAAGTTACACCTTTATTTAGGACATGACCGTGCTGTGCAACGGTTACAAATTCCCCTAGTGGGGAATCGATCACAATATGCTCCCATATTTCGGGTCTATTGATCTTCCGTATTCATAAAAATAAAAAAATTCAAATGATTAATCACAATCAGAATAAAGTTCATTTTAGTATGTATCCTTCTCTGACTTGCCCATGAATGAAAGACTTGTCCAGTATGAACAGAATCTCCTGTTTATGGCCCCAAGCCGCTCCCTGTAACCCTATACTTCCTCCTACCCCTTCCCCTCGTCTCCTCCAGTTCCCTGGCTACCTGTGTTTTCGTAGCAATGAATTTCGCCTACTCCTGACTGTGACCTGATTAAGATCAAAGTGAGAGGGTATCAATCTCCCATCAGATATCCTGATCAGTGGTCAGGATATCTGTATGGAGAGTGTTAGAAATACTGGCGCTATACAGCGCCAGAAATCCAACACCATTACTGATTGTACCAGTCCCTGTATCCCAGGGAGGAGGGTAGCCACAGTATGCAGAGACTAGAGCCAGTCTACAGGGGACCCTGAGGGTATATAGGGACCATAGAGTCGGGTGTAAGTATATACGAGTGTTGAACGCGGGTATGGGTGTAGGACAGAGTGGGGTGTGGTTAAAGGACATTGGGGTGTGGGTGTAAGACAGATTAGGATGTCGGTGTAGGGTGTAGGACAGCAAAGGGGTGCAGGTATAGAATAGAGTGAAGTGTAGGTGTACAATAGAGTGAGGTGTGGGTGTAGGAGATAGTGAGGTGTGGCGTAGAACATAGTGGGGTGTAAGTAGGATAGAGTAGGGTGTGGGTGTAAGTCAGACTTTGGTGTACGTATATGGCAGAGTGGGGTGTGGGTATAGCAAAAAGTGGAGTCTGGGTGCAGGACAGAACTGGGTGTGAGGGTAGTGCAGAGTGGGGTGTAGGTGTAGGAAAGATTGAGGTGTAGTGTAGGACAGAGCTCCAATAATAGTGGTGATGTCACTGCTCAGTTATTCCTTTGAAGATTCGCCAATCCTGACCAGTCCCCCTGAAAGCCGCTATATAACATTTTTTTTCATTTGCAATATATATGATTTCCCTTGGTGGTTTGTTGTTTTTGTGTTTTGTTGGGTTTGTTTGTTTGGGTTTTTTTTGGAGGGGGGGGGGGGTAGGGCACTTATATAGAACTGTATCGAGAATCATATAAATATTCAATACTCTACGAGTTTGGATGTGCCCAAATCATCATCGAGGCGAAGCCGAGTGATGATTATTGCACGGTTGAAACTAGAGGAATATTGTCTATTTCACAATTCGAGTGCGGTTCTGGATTTATCTCACCCCTTTCCATGACATTGGATAGCATCAGAATAGTTTGAATATACCTGGCAAATCCATATGACGTCATGTCACATTCACTACGCCACAGCCGTGGCATAGTATTGTCACTTATAGGGATGACCGTTGAGTATTTTTTCCTAATATTATTTCTATGGCTAAGCTTGTACCAGGGGTAGATAATTATTGAGTCACAGGTCCATTTTTAAGAACTCCTTTATGGACATATTTCTACCACTAAAACTGGTTTCAATCATATGATATGCCTCATTTGGAAGAGAATAAAAAATAGTAGGTGTTGGGAAGTGGAATTTTCTAATTAGATTCTATTTAAGTATTGGTTAAAAGTGTCGAAGGGGATTTCGGGTGAAATGGGCATACTAAGACATTTGTTAACTCAATATTGATTTACACTGAGCATTAGTGTAACATTTATCATCTCCATAAGTAGCACTGACAGTGGCTTACACCCTAGGAAGTGTCATTATCTAGGTGAAATGTATATTTGATGTGACATTCATTGGTTTTTGCCAAATTTCATAATGTGAGTTGGGCAGGCAGCAGGTGTATCAGCGGATACACCCACCTCGGCTGTGTGCACTGATCCATGAAAGTACACAAAGTACACAAAGGGGTAGGGCTTTAAATATGAAAGTCCCCATGCATTTTCGTAAACCACCACCCATTATATAAAACCTGGTAGATACCATAGCTGGAATATGGGAAAATAGTCCCTTAATGCTATAGAGCAAAACAATAGTCACTATTGTAGTGGGATGGGAATCCAGCAGTGTTCGTTTGTTTCACGGAAGGTGGCGCGATATGCCGATCCTTACTGTGTAGTGTGTGAAGTAACGAGGCTTATCAATTTCCAGAACCGTCTCCCACCACTTGCGACCACTGAAATTTTTCCCCAACCGCGGAATTAACCATCCATCGGAATGGAAAAAATTACATGAAAAAAACCTTACTGTGTAGTGATTCCGGGCAACGCCGCACACGAGAGTGGCGTGGCGGAGACCGAGATTACGTAACGCTTAGTATATATACTCAGCGTTCACAGTAGGTCGACAGGCTGTCCTCGCGCGTCTTTTACGGAACGGACCCTTGGGCCCTCACTTTGCAGGCGGGTTCTTGTAACCTTCCTGGTGGTTAGGCAAATCTTCTGGATTAGCCTATCCAGCGTTACCTAGCACCCATGTGCTAGGGTACTGTACTTGTGGGGAAGATCTTCCAGATCTTTCCGGGAAGTAAGTGATTAATAAACATCCCTGTTTATTAAATGACGTTGTTGTGTTGTGTGTGATTAGGTCTGTGCAAACTAACCGAAAACCGAACCAACCTACGTGAGTGCGTAGGGTGGGATCCTGCCTGGAACTAGCGTTCCGGATTGGGGTCATCCAACCTGCTAGACAGGCGGCGACCACCACACTGGTGCCGTGACCAGGATCCTAGGTTGCTTGCACAACCCGGGATTCTCGGTAAATGCACGGATCTGGAATAAAAACCAGATCTCAGGCTGAACAGGAGAGTGAAGATGGGGAGGTAACTTCTCAACAAACTCTTCCGGCCCGGAATGACGACAAGTCTCCAAAACCAGAGGGAGGGGGTGAAACCCAGAAGTCCGGTAAGGAGAGATCTCGGAAGAGAACCGCCGCTCAGAATCTGAGTTCGACGGTCCTGAAGAGTTTCAGTCCGGCGGCCGACAGCCGACATGGCCCCGCAAGGGATCTGGAGGGACTCAGTAAAATTGGGTCTCAGACAGATAGTCCCGGAGAGTCTAGTACTCCCCGGAATAGGTCGGAAGATACCTTAAGAGTACCTTCCGATGAAGTTCCTGTAGGTTTCCTTGGACCCGAACTCTTAGCCGAGTTTGATAGGGAAAGGGAAGCCAGAGACATGTGTCGGGAACTAGAAGCTCGAAACCGTGAGATCACCGAGAAGGTAGCCCAAAGCCACCATAACTCTAGAGACTCTAGAGAAAATCGAGCGATTGGACCAACATGTACAATACATGAAGGACCAAGTTCGACTAGCAGAGACAGAATCATCCCAACGGATGCCTATGTCACAAGCTGGCTGGAGTAATGTGAGAGATCACCTATATTCCCCACCAGGGAAAGTAGAAGATCTAGAGAAGACCCCTAACAGATTCATATCTGGAACAAAGGGTGTGAAGACTCCTTTGGTTAGCTTCCGGCTACCCTCTGAGTCAGGTTCCGATGATGCGCCCAGAGAACGCAGCCAGAAAGAACGCTGTCAGTCCAAAACCTTACGGGAAAGGAATGTAGTGGGAACACTGGTTCGCGGGATTTTGTGAGGATTTACAATGTAATGGCTGGAATAAAGTCGATGCATTGCCATACCTCAAAAGAGCGTTACGAGATGGACCCAGAGAAGCTGCACTTCGCGCTTTTCGCCGTTCCGGTGGTACGGAATGGGATGAGCTAAAGTCCTGAGCGTTTAATATGGGTAAAATGACACTATCTAGTTCAATTATATGCAGCATTGGTAAAAGATGATATTTTCGAAAATTAAGTAGATAGAAATCAAGAGAACATTAAAAAGAATATATATAACACACTTTTCAGGCCTAATATTCTAAAATTGTGGTGCCACCTGTCATTTTATCAAAGAACTTTGGCCTGAGGTCATATTTCTGCTTGAATCACTGACATTATAAATAAGCAAGTATGACTTGATTTTCCTTCAGTCCTATCTCAGTCAATAAGCAGCACAGATACTTTAAATAAAGAGCGATTTGTAGATCAACTCCCACAGAATACAACCAGTAGGTTATCTAATTGATCAACTATTATCTAGAGAAAATTATTGGCCGTTTCTAGCTATGCCATTTGCCCAAAATGCAATAGTATAAGAAAATCTCGTTTTAGGGCATGTTTGGAATGTTTGTCATCTGTCATAATGCTCCTGTATCTCAGGAAATATTTATCACAGCCTGGCAATATAGGTATCATTTTAATTGTCTTGAAATAGCTAAGAAGATAGGGTGTTAATTTCTATAGGTCATTGCGATAGATTTTTCATTAAATCGCTGTGAAGACAGGAATGTAACATGTTTCAGTGTTTTTACCTCAGAAATTCCAATGTTCAATCTACAACAGGAAATCTTAGCCATAACACAGATATATCAGGTTTATACTGACAGATAGGCACAAGTCTTAGCTTTCTAACAATATTTTGTTTGTAAAAATCGCCCTATTATTCATGACACAAGAGCGATTTGCCTTTTTCAAGATAGAAAAAACTAGTTTTTTGTCCCATATTAAACGCTCAGGACTATAGTGGAGGTAGCCTCATACTACTGTGGTCAGTTGGTAACGCTGAACCCCCGATCCACTTTTCTAAAGAGTATCCAGGGTAAAGAGGAGACAACTCGCGCCTATGGGCTAGCTTTGCAACAAATGTTGTTAGAGGTTTACCCAGGGACGGGATTAGATTCTCCTGCGCTACATGAAGATCTACAAACTCAGTTTGTGAAAGGACTTCGAGATGATGACGTGAGAGCGGAAGTCATCTCTAAATAGGAGCCAGGTATGAACTTCATGCAGGTGTTGCGAATAGTAGATGCCTATGAACAACGGTGTATACTATTCGGAAAATATGCTAATCCAGGAAAAACTTCCCGGGTTAACATAGTGGGTTCTACTTGGTCACAAGTAGAAGAAGATACCTACGAGTGTCAGGAAGCAGAAATAGAGGATATACTCTCTAATGTCCGCTCAATGGTACTCGCAAGAGGAGGTTTCAATAGACGGGGACGTGGGAGAGGTCGAACCCCTAGCTTTGGAAGGAACAGCGATGTACCTTCTGTGGCAGAGGCAAAACCAATAACCACTGATCCTGAAGGAAATTCCTCGGAGGTTATGAAGTTGTTGACCAAAATCAACGAAAGACTGAATCAGGTGGAGAAAAACCAGCTGGATGTCCGACGTTGTTGGCGGTGCAACAAAATGGGACATATCTCTCCAGATTGTCCAGAAGCCCGGAACGTTACTACGGTGGGAACACCTCGTAGTCTGCCTGCGTTGATGGTTGCCTCTCAGAGTGAACCGGAAAACAAAGGAGGACTGTAGCGAGTGGCAACACTGCGGTCCGGGAAGGAAAGTGCCAGGAAACCCAAACTTGTGAGATTTATAAGAAGGAAAATATTTCCAACTTACCAGAAAAGGGGAAGATACAAAATACAGTCGCAACGATCTGTAGTAAGTATCTTTCACCCGGGCATCCCTGTCTGCAATGGCTTTGTCAACGCGGATGGGATCTTGGAACCTTGGATGGGATCTCACAGTTTAGAGGCCTATTCCACCAAGGAGGCACAAGCCCAGGCCGGGCCCCTTGTGGTCGCCTATTGGCGACCGGCGGCAATAGCCGGCCCAAACCTCCCGCCGGCGGCGATAATCTGCTTGGTGGAACAGCTCATGAGACCTCACAGGCCCCTCACGGCCGGACCCTGCCGGCCACCGTGCCTCCAAAACCTCGTAGCCGGGCAGTATCGGCTGACCTGTTGGTGGCCGCCGGACGCCGGCCGGGGACAATACTCGGTGCAACAGCCAATTTTGGAGGTGTTCCACCAAAATATAGTGATAACCACAGAGAAGGCCGGGCGGGCGGGCGGGTATTATGAGCGCAACATCCCCCGCAAGCCCTGGCAGGGGAAAACCGATTCATTTGATTTTAAGCCCCCGGCAGGCCGGCCGGCGTGTCAAGAGCTACGCCGAAAGAAGCACGGCCGCGGGCCCTGCCGGGACCCGCGGCGAGGGAAAGCCGACAACACTGCGCGGCCGACACCGGCGATGCCCGAAGCCACGAAAGGACATAGAAAATTCCGACACTTTCGGCAGAATTCTAGCACCATAGCGTGCCATACACATTCATAACATCAATCCTTATCTTTATTTACCTTCATTGTTCGATTTAACCTGTAAATCCGCGGTTATTTGACGTTTTCTGACCGTTCCCGTACAATTCCCGACACGCTGACACACTGCTCCGCTCGATACACGACTTTCGCGGGTTCAGAGCGTTGTAGTGTATCGCCGCACGCCGCGCCGCCTATCGGATCGATAGAGAACCGCGGCCTTGTGCGTTAGTGCCGCTAATGTCCACCAGACGGCAATAGCGAACCCGCTGCGAGTGTATCGCCGCGCCGGGTCCGGCCGGCTCTATGGGCGCCTTGTGTACGCCTGTTGGTCGCCTCGTGAGGCTTTGGTGGAACAGCTCCTAGAATTTAGGGGTTTAGGGGCGGCCGGGTGGCCGGCCCCGGCGGCAAATGCCGGCTGGAGCGCAAAAACCCGCCTGCTGAGGGCCTTTTTGGTGGAATAGGCCTCTTATACGACAACCGTCCCCTTTAGGAGGGCGACGTTGGTATGTGCCGGCTAGAATTCAAGGAAGAAAGATAGATCTATTATTAAATACTGGCGCTAGTCGCTCTGTGTTGAACAATGGACTCTATCAGTCTCTTGGATTTGCACAGGAATGTCATGTTCCCGGAGCTTCGGCAAAAGCTGCTAATGGCACTCACATGAGATGCTATGGTAGTGTGATTATTCCAGTCTCAATAGGTAACACTGAATTCGTATGGGGTCCCATACTCAGTGATATTGAAGAGAGTGGAATATTAGGCGGATTTTCTCACCCTCTATGGAGGTTCTGTGGATCTACCAGATGGCACTCTCCGACTCAAATTTCCTGAGTTAATGGAAGTGGAATGTAGTTGTCGACGGATTTCTTCTTTGATTTCTGTTCGACAAGATGTGGGCATCCCACCTCAGCAGATGGTTAATGTCCTGATAGCTGGGGAAGGCGATTTACCACGTGGAGATGCACTCTTCGAGCCAGACCCGGAACTCTTTTCTAAAAAAGGAATACAGGCCTGGGATACCTTGATCGGAAGTGCCAGAGAAGGATCAATTCCTATAAGTAATCATACCTCCGGGTTGATTAAACTGAGGAAGGGTGATACATTGGGCTGGGTAACCCTAGCTCATGTAGATGGCCTAGTGGACTCCAGTCCACAGGGAATCACACCTATTCCAGTTTCCAAAATAACCGGGGAAGATGAACAATCTGGGAAGGTCGGACTTAATAGGAAATGATTATGAAGAAGTACGGGTTAGTGCTACCGATACAGGAACGGGATACTTTCCAGTTCCGAGTCCATTGCACGAAACTCTGGAAACCTTAGTTCAGACGACAGACGCACTAAACAGTGGGGAACGACATGAACTAAGAATTCTTCTGAAGAAAATGGAGTCAATCTTTGCTCGACCTGGAGATCCCTTGGGAAGAACGGATCGAGTAGAACACACGATTGACACTGAAGGTCATCAACCTTTCCGCCTTCCTTATCGACGGCTACCTCCGGTAAAACGGGAAGCTTTAGAAGAGGAAGTAGGGAAAATGATGGACCAGAAAGTAATCATCCCCAGTGCAAGTCCTTGGGCTAGCCCGGTGGTAATGGTTACTAAAAAGGATGGTACTTGCCGATTCTGTATTGATTACAGAAAATTGAATGGTATCACCCGGAAGAATGCTTATCCAATACCCCGGATCGATGAGAGTCTCGACTCTCTGGGAGGGAACCAGTGGTTTTGTACTCTGGATCTCCAGTCTGGATATTGGCAAGTAAAGATGAACAGTGGCGATCAGTCGAAAACGGCGTTCACCACTCATCAAGGGCTTTACGAGTTTACAGTAATGCCATTTGGCCTCTGTAACGCTCCCGCAACTTTCGAATCCATGATGGATCAGATGTTGCGGGGTCTACAGTGGAAAAAGTGTTTGGTTTATCTGGACGACATAATTATCTTCGGAAAGAATTATGTCGAATGTTTAGAAAACCTAAGGGAGGTATTTGAGCGGATTCAATCTTATGGGTTGAGGCTCAAACCTCAAAAATGCAAACTGTTTCGCAAATCTGTGGAATACTTGGGACGGATAGTTTCCGGCAATGGAATCCGGGCAGATCCTTCCAAGTTGGAGGTAGTGGCTAATTGGCCACGCCCCCAGAATATAAAAGACATAAGGTCTTTCCTAGGATTTTGTTCGTATTACAGCGACTTTATCCCGGGTTTTTCTGAAATTGCACACCCTATGCAACAGTATGTAGTACTAGATAAGCCAGGGAAGCAAAAAGAGATCCAATGGACTCCGGAAGCTGAACACGCTTTTCTGGGACTAAAAAGAAAGTTTATGGAGACCCCCGTGTTGAAATACCCTCTAGCCCAGGGTCGGTTTATTCTTGACACTGACGCTAGTAATGAGAGTATTGGAGCGGCGTTGTCTCAGATACAGGATGGTGTGGAAGTTCCAATAGCTTTTGCCAGCAACAGCTTAAGTAAAAGCCAGCGGAACTACTGTACTACTAAGAGGGAACTCTTAGCGGTTGTGGTGTATGTAAGAAAATATCGACACTTCTTAGCAGGTGGAGATTTCATCTTACGTACCGACCATTCTTCTCTCAAATGGCTCTTTAACTTTAAAGACGCCGAGGGAATGATTGGAAGATGGCTGGCAGCTCTCTCCGAATTCGGGTTGACAAACTGCCAGATCGAGCACCGGGCTGAAAAGTCACAGATTAATGCGGATTGTCTCTCAAGGAGACCAGTGCGGAAATGTGGACGACCAGATTGCCGGGATTGTGGCGAGCATAGAGCAGTGATAGCTACTCTACGTTCCCAGAAAGTGAAGCCGCCACTAAACTATCAGTGGACACTAGAACAGATTAAGGAAAGTCAACAGGCTGACCCAGATCTGTTCCGGTTAACTAAACTGATAGCTAATGGACTCCATAGACCTACAGGACCCGAGATCTCGCCTGAAAACCGAGAATTTCGGAATCTATGTGGTCAATTGAAAGAGCTAGAAGTCCGAGATGGAGTATTATATCGATGGAGAACCACGTTGCAACCACTTAAACGTGCTCTTCAACTAGTGGTCCCTCGAGAATTACGATCCGGACTAATGACTCGAACATAGGAGTGCAGCTCATCTAGGACGGAAAAGGACGGTAGCCAGAATAAGGCATCGTTACCACTGGCCTGGAATGGGTGCAGATATTCGAAGATGGATATCTGGATGTTCCATATGTAGCAAAGTCAAACCCGGGGTAGGACTCGGAAAGATGCCGTTACAACAGGAACTGTTTGGTGTCAGGTTTGCCAGAATCGCTCTCGATATCATATCTGGTATCGACGAGTCAGAGGAAGGAAATACCTGTATGATGGTGGTGATGGATTATTACACAAAATATATGCAGATCTATCCCATGAAGAATCACAAAGCTGCCACGTGTGCGGAAGCTTTAGTGAAAAACTGGATGTTGCCTTTTGGAACTCCGAGCGTACTACATTCTGACCAGGGAAGGGAATTTGAATCCCAGATCTGGAAAGAAATGTATAGGATACTCGAGATTAAAAAGACACATACGAATCCATATCGTCCACAATCAGATGGTATGGTGGAGAGATTCAACCGGACATTGATCCAGTGTCTTTGGACCCTGGTAGATGAAAATCGGAAGAATTGGGATGAATTGGCACCATTTATAGCTCATGCGTACAATGGGACCATTCATTCAAGCACGGGGTGTTCACCTAATTTACTCGTCTTTGGCAAGGAAATAGTGATGCCCGCTGACATAGTCTATGGGGTTCCTGGAATGTCTACGGATGATCCTTGTCCCATAGGGTTTGTCGAAAAGCTCAGAGAACGTTTTGTAGAAGGATATTACCTCGCGAGACGGAACCTGACAAAAGCTGCCGAGTGGCAAAAGACTGGCCATGATGTCAATCTTAAACCACGTAAGTTCCGAGTAGGAGGCCGGGTTGTACGATACCACACTCCGTTGGTAAATGTAAAACTCATTCAGAATTGTTCAACTATTGTCAGAAATGACAGTTGTGATAGAAGATGAATGGTCAAGAAGGCATTATAAATCCCATGTAGCTCGTTTACGACTATGGGAGGGAAAGCGCGAATGTTCCGACTTTGAAGTTTCACACCCTGCTACAAAGCGGGATGTGTCACTGAACACGGGTCCTACTGGGGAACCAGAGAGGTCCCGGGTTCAAAGAGCCGGGAAGCCGGGTGTCAAACCCCCGTCAACACGATGGAGGCAGACCCCGATGGGGAAGTCCTGGTCAAAGGTTACCGGGGTTCCGAGTGGGTGCTCGCCTACACGGTGAAAACCGGGACGTCCGCGGAAGGTGATTCCTACTTACGCCAACCTAAAAAGGGAAGTGTGGGTAGAAGAAAAACCTGACATGGAAAAGTCTAAATTTGCTACAAATCGAGCTGTGTATAATAAACATGGTTCGAGATGTAGAATGGAGTCTAAAATAGACTCAAAACCCCGCCGCAGCTCTCGACTAAAATCGAAGGCTGTGGTTAGCTACAAAGAGTAGTGGTGCGGGGGTTGTCGAAAACACAACGAGAAGCAATGGTACGAAATATAGATCGTTGGTAGTCAGTGGCGTGTCAATTATACATGAATGTTGATCAAACAGTTACCTTAAAATCAGTCGTTGTGTGCCGCAGCCCAGACGTTGCTCTAAGGGACCCCGTCGAGGACCCTCTTAGAGGCTGCAGAATTGCCGAACGCTCTGTAAGGTCTGATCCATTTATATGAAAATTGTACAAGCCTCCCATACTATCAACGAGATATACGACGGCGATAAGAAAATCCATGCGGTGGAGAACTCAGGGTGGAGCTCAAAAATGGGTTTCCCCGGGTTTCGGAACCTGTGCTGGGTGATTGAAGGCGGAAATAGTGATGCCCGCTGACATAGTCTATGGGGTTCCTGGAATGTCTACGGATGATCCTTGTCCCATAGGGTTTGTCGAAAAGCTCAGAGAACGTTTTGTAGAAGGATATTACCTCGCGAGACGGAACCTGACAAAAGCTGCCGAGTGGCAAAAGACTGGCCATGATGTCAATCTTAAACCACGTAAGTTCCGAGTAGGAGGCCGGGTTGTACGATACCACACTCCGTTGGTAAATGTAAAACTCATTCAGAATTGTTCAACTATTGTCAGAAATGACAGTTGTGATAGAAGATGAATGGTCAAGAAGGCGTTATAAATCCCATGTAGCTCGTTTACGACTATGGGAGGGAAAGCGCGAATGTTCCGACTTTGAAGTTTCACACCCTGCTACAAAGCGGGATGTGTCACTGAACACGGGTCCTACTGGGGAACCAGAGAGGTCCCGGGTTCAAAGAGCCGGGAAGCCGGGTGTCAAACCCCCGTCAACACGATGGAGGCAGACCCCGATGGGGAAGTCCTGGTCAAAGGTTACCGGGGTTCCGAGTGGGTGCTCGCCTACACGGTGAAAACCGGGACGTCCGCGGAAGGTGATTCCTACTTACGCCAACCTAAAAAGGGAAGTGTGGGTAGAAGAAAAACCTGACATGGAAAAGTCTAAATTTGCTACAAATCGAGCTGTGTATAATAAACATGGTTCGAGATGTAGAATGGAGTCTAAAATAGACTCAAAACCCCGCCGCAGCTCTCGACTAAAATCGAAGGCTGTGGTTAGCTACAAAGAGTAGTGGTGCGGGGGTTGTCGAAAACACAACGAGAAGCAATGGTACGAAATATAGATCGTTGGTAGTCAGTGGCGTGTCAATTATACATGAATGTTGATCAAACAGTTACCTTAAAATCAGTCGTTGTGTGCCGCAGCCCAGACGTTGCTCTAAGGGACCCCGTCGAGGACCCTCTTAGAGGCTGCAGAATTGCCGAACGCTCTGTAAGGTCTGATCCATTTATATGAAAATTGTACAAGCCTCCCATACTATCAACGAGATATACGACGGCGATAAGAAAATCCATGCGGTGGAGAACTCAGGGTGGAGCTCAAAAATGGGTTTCCCCGGGTTTCGGAACCTGTGCTGGGTGATTGAAGGCGGAAATAGTGATGCCCGCTGACATAGTCTATGGGGTTCCTGGAATGTCTACGGATGATCCTTGTCCCATAGGGTTTGTCGAAAAGCTCAGAGAACGTTTTGTAGAAGGATATTACCTCGCGAGACGGAACCTGACAAAAGCTGCCGAGTGGCAAAAGACTGGCCATGATGTCAATCTTAAACCACGTAAGTTCCGAGTAGGAGGCCGGGTTGTACGATACCACACTCCGTTGGTAAATGTAAAACTCATTCAGAATTGTTCAACTATTGTCAGAAATGACAGTTGTGATAGAAGATGAATGGTCAAGAAGGCGTTATAAATCCCATGTAGCTCGTTTACGACTATGGGAGGGAAAGCGCGAATGTTCCGACTTTGAAGTTTCACACCCTGCTACAAAGCGGGATGTGTCACTGAACACGGGTCCTACTGGGGAACCAGAGAGGTCCCGGGTTCAAAGAGCCGGGAAGCCGGGTGTCAAACCCCCGTCAACACGATGGAGGCAGACCCCGATGGGGAAGTCCCGGTCAAAGGTTACCGGGGTTCCGAGTGGGTGCTCGCCTACACGGTGAAAACCGGGACGTCCGCGGAAGGTGATTCCTACTTACGCCAACCTAAAAAGGGAAGTGTGGGTAGAAGAAAAACCTGACATGGAAAAGTCTAAATTTGCTACAAATCGAGCTGTGTATAATAAACATGGTTCGAGATGTAGAATGGAGTCTAAAATAGACTCAAAACCCCGCCGCAGCTCTCGACTAAAATCGAAGGCTGTGGTTAGCTACAAAGAGTAGTGGTGCCGGGGTTGTCGAAAACACAACGAGAAGCAATGGTACGAAATATAGATCGTTGGTAGTCAGTGGCGTGTCAATTATACATGAATGTTGATCAAACAGTTACCTTAAAATCAGTCGTTGTGTGCCGCAGCCCAGACGTTGCTCTAAGGGACCCCGTCGAGGACCCTCTAGAGGCTGCAGAATTGCCGAACGCTCTGTAAGGTCTGATCCATTTATATGAAAATTGTACAAGCCTCCCATACTATCAACGAGATATACGACGGCGATAAGAAAATCCACGCGGTGGAGAACTCAGGGTGGAGCTCAAAAAGGGGTTTCCCCGGGTTTCGGAACCTGTGCTGGGTGATTGAAGGCGTGAACGAATCAAGTCGAGCGTAACGCTGACCTTTGGTTTCTTCACGCATGCGGTGTTGAGACGCTCAAGATGAGCCAGTCTCGACATGGTTGATTGGTTCGCGACTGCGAATCTAGGTCACTTAGGAGTATATAAGACCCTGTTTTTTCAGTAGTCTTCACTCTGTGATCCGAGTGGTGCCTAGCACCACAGGAGTCGGGCGGTAGCAGCATGGCTAACCATGCCCCGTCTACGGAGGGTGAGCGCGAGCTCCCCTCACCCCTGCCCGGATCCTCAGCTTTGGCTGAGCGGGGGGCAGATCTGGACGATGATGCTTTGCTCATCGGGTCAGATGATGGTGATTTTGACTCTGTTCTTCTTGGGGTAACCCGAGATGAACGAAAGGAAAGGGAGAAAGTCACACCGGGAAGAAGTCCGAGGCGGCCCCGGCCGCTAAGGGTTCTTCTGGTGCCCGTCCGAAGACGAGCTCAGTGAAAACTGAGGCCTCTGACTCGGATGTGGTTATGGCCGAAGGTTCCGAATCGGAGCGCGATACGCCAAGGCGAGGCCGAGCCCGCCCGCGTCGTCGCTCTCCGAGGAAGTCCTCCGAAGAGATGGGTTCCAGGCATGAGGTTTCAACTCAGAGCCTGGAACAGATGTTGGCTGGGATCCCAGATCCCAAAACGCGTGCCATAGTACAGTCAATGTACCAAAATTGGACTCCACCCGGAGTAGAGCTGGCGGAAGCCGGGACCTTTTTGGCCCCGGGTCCGGTAGCAAAACTCGGAAGGTCCGAGGCTGGTACAGAGACAGCTATGGAGACTGATTCGTCAGTTGGGGGCGACTCTGTAACGGGGTCGTCCAGCAAAGGTGAGAAACCGGTGTCACAACCGGCTAAACCCGCGCCGGGGAAGTCTGTCAGCAACACTGAGGTGTCAAAACCTCAGGATGCTAATAAGACTGAGCCGCAGCTGTCGAAGCAGAACCGGAAGCGACTCCGTCGTGCAGCCCGGAAACGGGCTTAAGCGGAGTTGGAAAAGACTGAAGGTCAGCCGGAATCGCATGACTCGGGGAAAGGGAAACCTCAACCCGGGAAGCACGAGGAGTCAAAGGGGGCTGAGTTGAAAGGCTCGGACAAACCCGCGGCGCAGGCTGGACCTAGTGCAGCTGACGCTACACCGAGTACCTCAACAGGTGCCACGGGTGGCGAAGATGTCAAGTGTTGGGGAACGGAGATGGACAAGGCTAAACCCCTGGCCAAATCCAACCCCGACAATGATGACGGTGATTTCCAACCTGGCGTAAAGCGGGCTGGGAAGAGAACGGTAGCTAGACAGATACCCGCCTCTTTGCCGCCTCTTTGCTGGGCATTACATCCCAGATGGTGTCGGTTTAGATGGAACCTCTGACGACGAGGAATGGTTGGTTGACGAGGGTTCGCCTGGTACATCGACCGGGTGAAAGGAGTGTCCCGAGTTAGCCGGCTGAAGTACGAGGATCAGGTCAAAGACCGGATCGCGTACGCATGGCACAAGTTTGGTAACGGCAATCATTGTGTCTTTCTGAGTTGCCATGGAAGGGACAAGAAATTGTCACCGACCTACGCGACTGAAGGTCGTTACGCTAGGCACCTCGTAGAGGTACACTTAGCTGAGTGACCGTGGCTACAGTGCCTTGGCAAGAAGGGTGGTTCTTGCCAGGCCGGGTGTGCCAGTTCGAGGCGATCGTGTCTAGTCCGACACATTGCCCGGGAACACCGGACTGCTGGTGCTGCTGCTCGGGAACGGGTCATGAATCTGTGGCAGAGATTCGTTGACTTAGGTTCCGATGCTCAGAAAGGCAAACCGGAGCCCGAGACTTGTGTGACAGACGGTCGATTGTTTAAGATCGGATGGAAGAAGAATCCTGGCTGGTTCGGGAGTCTGATGCTATCCGCTTCAAAACATCGACAGATGTCAAAGGAGTCGAGGAAGAAACGGTCCCTTAGCCGGGAACCGTCTCAAAAGTCCTCGAAGGCTAAACGACGGGTCAAGAAGTTGTCATCGTCCTCGTCCAGCGAGACTGACACTTCAGAGCGATCCAGTCGGAAGCCTAAGAAGAAGTTGGCTCCTAGTAAGCACACCATCGCTGACGTGGTGGAAGCTGCTTACCAGGTTGTGCCAAGGTTGTCTGAGGGATTGAAACTACTCTCAGACCCGAGCGAAGGGAACGCTCCAACGGTTCAAAAGCCCGCGGACCCGCGGAAAAACCAGCTGGGACTCGTCCTAGCTCAAGTCTCCCGGGAGTTTCCCCGCTGAACAGAGGTGCTACCCAAGCACCCAGGAAAGTTGAGGATGAAGAGGCCTTTCCGGCACTCCCTCCACCAGCCAACCCGGTTGTTGAGGTAAAGAAGAAACCAACGACACAACCACCCGTTGCGTCGAAGGTGACTTCTTCTCCCTGTGCGATGTCGGTTGAATACGTCCAAAGGGCGGATCAGCTAGAGTCGCATATAGGTGGCACCTTGGAGGGCCGCGTCCGAAGGGGCGCTCAGTCTCTCCATGAAGGCCTCGTTAAGGAGCTAGTAAACCTAGCCCGGTTCGAGGTGAGGGAAGCCACGAAGGGCCTGGCTAAACAGTACGCGTTGGACTTAGAGGACGCGCGTATTGCTAAAACCACGGCCCAATCGAGGTTTGCCCGGGCGGAAGCCCAGACCCATCGCCAAGATGAACGTTGTCTTCGGCACTTGGGTATGTCGCTCTATGACATCGGTGACGACCCGCAAGCCCTTGAGGAAGCGTGGTTGGCCTGACAAAGGAGCCGGGGAAGATTTCTTCAGTTCACCACGGAAGAATCAAACCCGACACGTCAGCAACTCGCCAGCATGTTGGGATGGTCAGCCGTGGAAGAAACTTCCCACCAGGACACTACATCCAGAAAGGCCCAGCCTATGGATGTCAGTGTAGACACTCAGCTGTCAGGACCCGGTCAGACCCAACAGGATCAGACTGAAGTCCTACAGTCGAGGATGCCTCCCGCCGTGACAAGGGCTGAGAAATCAGCAAAGCCCTCCAAGGCTAAGCCGATAGACCAGCCCGAGGAACAAAGTGGGGCACAGGGGATGAATACCAACATCATCCCGTTGGAGTCTGGAATCTTTTTAGATACCGGACCAACCTCTCTGCAGCAGTTGATGTCTCAGTTGCAGCCTACGACTGCGCTGAGTCCACTGCGACCACAGAGGACCGCCCCGGCAACGTCGGTTCCACCGACGGTTAGCACACCAAGCCAGTCGGAACTTCTCGACCTCAGGATATCCTCTGACGAGGATATCTAGAGGTTGACAACAACCGACTCGGCTGGTGCCTAACAGGCCGGGATGACGCCGTCTAAACTCGGAACCGGCAGAGCCAACAACTCTCCTGGATTCGAAGTCAGACGGGTATGGGAAGTCCCGGGGAGGAAAATTTTTTTTCCGACCTAGCTACTTCCAGAATGTGGCCCCCTAGCCAGAATTCTGCACTTTCTCAGCGAACCGCAAGGATCGCTGGGAGGGGTAGAGGGAAAGTTAGAAAGGTAGGTCTGCTACACCGGTAGGCCAGCTGGGCTCGATACTCCAAGATGAGAAAGAAAACGACAAAGGGCTTCAACAAGATCCGGAACAGCTGGAGGCAGAGTGCTCGACAGGCCAGGCTGACCACCTGTAGGTCCGCGACTGTCGAGTCTTCCCTGCCCAACGCTCAAGAATACGCTCCTCGGCTCAAGATGGGTGAATATCACATTTATTCAAGGTGCTAGCGAGGCTAGTCCTTCATTCTTCAAATGTCGTTTCTTCTTTCCTAAATGTTGTATCTTCCATATTTTTAATAATTTCTCCATCTTACAATTCCACCTTTTTCACTTATACATTGGTATCAGTGAATTCTTTTGAACACCAGGAAGCTAGAGAGTAGACCAAGAACTGCTGGGTTTATGTTGTAATTTTTAATTGGGTAGTCCCTTAGCAGCAAAATGGCTGCCTTGGTTCCCCCCCTTAGTAAAAACTGGGAGGGGTAATGTAGTGGGATGGGAATCCAGCAGTGTTCGTTTGTTTCACGGAAGGTGGCGCGATATGCCGATCCTTACTGTGTAGTGATTCCGACCAACGCCGCACACGAGAGTGGCGCGGCGGAGACCGAGATTACGTAACGCTTAGTATATATACTCAGCGTTCACAGTAGGTCGACAGGCGGAGACCGAGATTACGTAACGCTTAGTATATATACTCAGCGTTCACAGTAGGTCGACAGGCTGTCCTCACGCGTCTCTTCTACGGAACGGACCCTTGGGCCCTCACTTTGCAGGCAGGTTCTTGTAACCTTCCTGGTGGTTAGGCGAATCTTCCGGATTAGCCTATCCAGCGTTACCTAGCACCCATGTGCTAGGGTACTGTACTTGTGGGGAAGATCTTCCAGATCTTTCCGGGAAGTAAGTGATTAATAAACATCCCTGTTTATTAAATGACGTTGTTGTGTTGAGTGTGATTAGGTCTGTGCAAACTAACCGAAAACCGAACCAACCTACGTGAGTGCGTAGGGTGGGATCCTGCCTGGAACTAGCGTTCCGGATTGGGGTCATCCAACCTGCTAGACAGGCGGCGACCACCACACTATTATCATACCCAAAGAACCAGAACCCACGGCCGTTCAACGTTGTGCCTATGAGACAAACTTGTTAGAGCATGCTTGCTCGCGCTAAATACATCATCTAGAGGTTAGAGCCAGGGTTAGAGTGGTCACATTGAACTTTCAGTGTGCTTCCAGAAAACTATCCCTTTACTATCTACATGCTGTTCACTGTGATAGTGAGAACAGAACAGGAAACCAGTGTCTCAGGGTCTTAGAGGTGTGCCCAGCTAACCATGACCAATCAGTCAAGACCGAAATACCTCATTGACCCACTGTTGCTTGATATGTTTTGATCCAAGACTCAGGCAGTCAGAGAAATGACAAGTTGACTGGGTGCAGGTGGGTTACAGAAAACTATCCATAGGCTAAATCTAACTCAAACCTTTTAATTGTTCTTCATTTATAATTGCACGCTCATTCATCTGTGATGAACATACTTTTAGCTCCTAGTTTTCAAGATACAGGGGAGGTGGACATCCGGTTACCAATTCGACACATGTAAAAAGTGTTCGCCAGGACAACTAGCGGATACCCCAGGAACCAGGGTACATTATCAGCAGCACTAGTCGGCCTAGCCTGGAAGCCTGGCCTAGTCACATTATAGGCCAGGTAACAGGTTCCATTTTTTTGTTGCACTATGAGTAACGCCTCCATTTCTTGCACTCTCCCAACAGAGCCTAGCAGGTCTTTTACTCTACTCCCGTTGTAACTCAATCTACCACCATTTCAGTTTAGTTTATTAATATGGGAGAGTTTTTGTACAGCTATTTTATTATCATACTAACAATAATATAGCCAGTTGGAACACAAGCTGACTAGCTCATGTAACAATCTGGGTAATCTTTTTTTTATAAGCATTTTAAATTTGTTCTTGTCTGTTACTATGGTGTTAAGTTATTCTGGCCTGAGATACTACGGATGTAAAACGAGGAATCAAATACAGCGTCTTTGAGAGGGGGTTGTAATAGTCTGCCATATTCCCTCCTAAGTGGCAGGTTTCGGTAATCAATCATTGCAGGAATTTTGGCTAGAGAAAAAGGCAAGTTCATCACCTTACAGCCAGTACAACAGGATTGCTGAATGTAACACTTTTAAATTGACATATTTTTGTTGTGATCTAGCCTGAATTGAAAACCAAATATGTTTGGATTTGTAACCTAATAAAAAAGAGAGGATTAAAAAAAGATTTGAGCAAGTCTATGTAGAGCCAAGAGAGGTGGCATGACCGTCAGTTCAAGGTCTGTATTACGTAAGAAGTAGTTACCTGTCCCTTATTTCATTTGGGCAGGGAACCAGTCTATCGTCGGCCATGTTAGAAGCGTGAACCGGATGTTCTGCTCCACTGTAGGAACCGGTGCATGCGCGCCACTAGTTAACAGCGCTGCACGGCAAGTGATCCTTCCAGGGGTTCTAGTTCTCTTATGTTACACGCATCAACTACTCAAAGTTAAGGGCCGCCTGTCCATAAATCAAGGGTTGTTCTCTATGTACACAATGCTAGCATTTGCATTCCAAGTTTGAAAGCTTGACGTTAAACTATTGACCTTTCCGTCCCTGTTAAATACATACAACAGGGATGCCAGTCAGGGCAAAAAAAGACATTGAAATATTTTTTTATAGAAAAAGTACCTATTCCAAGCAAATTTCCAGTTGACGTGGGATTTCACTGTAATAGTAAATATAACCATAGTATTAATGCTTAAAGAGAAATTCGGGTAGGTATTCCCGTGTCCTTTGTGTCTACTCTCAGGACTAAATTTGTACTGGTGCTGCCATTTAGTTTCATGAGCATCTATGAGGGTGACCTTGCACGGAAGGTGCACCCCCAACTAAGCAGAATAACATACCAGGAGCACCTTGAGTCAGATTTTTGATACTTTAGTATTGTTCTATATCTATAGAGTAAAACCCGTCAGCGGGCACCCTCCGTTCCGGGGCAAAGTGGTCGCTTACGCGGGGTTATCAGGGTTTCCTCCAGCATAATATACAAGTGTTATATGTCGATATGTAGGAGAGCCAGAGGCGAGGATAGATCTGAAATCCATCTTCCAATATCTTAATTGGATCCGAAGTTATTAGACTTTAAATTACAAAATGTAATTTCTAGGAATA
Organism: Alentia gelatinosa; assembly: GCA_950022655.1. Classification (NCBI taxonomy): domain Eukaryota; kingdom Metazoa; phylum Annelida; class Polychaeta; order Phyllodocida; family Polynoidae; genus Alentia; species Alentia gelatinosa. The sequence continues at coordinate 33,085,176 of OX465583.1, forward strand.
TATTAAAGAAAAACACCATTCATAAGCAACACAGATTAATCAATTTTTGGTTGGGTGTCCGTCTGAGGTGACCGCTTACACGGGGCTTCAGGCCTTTTCGTACCGAAATAACAGTCTGATTACGCGGGGTGTCCGTTAGGCGGGGTTCTACTGTATCTAAATACCTCACCTACAAGGTCACCCTATATATGCATGTTTGGTATCAAATGAAAGCTGAGACCGATATGTGTACAAGACACGCCTTATATGCAAGGTTTTACGGTAACACTACAAAAAGTTAGCAGGTGGATGGGGTCTGGGAGGGTTGTCTTCCCTGGAAATCTCTACATGGATTTAATCTTAAAGGCTGCTAACATCCTTGAACATGACTTTTTAGTATCTTAAATTTCATAAACATATTCCTGTCATCCTCTCTTCCTCCCAATGAATGCTGAGCATTCATATTTGTGGGTGTTTGGCTGAATTATTGAGATCAGCGTGTGGTCCTAGCATGTTGAAAATCAAGTTTCCCACAAAAAAATTGAACAATTTTATGACATGTGACACACTTTGCCATATGTTCAAATTACATATGGCTCAATTCATTTTGATCGTTCGACTTTTGAATCAATTTACAACAGTGATGTAACACGGGAATGTCTTGATTTATTTTGGGTGATATAAAAAGTGGTTGATGTAAAAGAATTTCCTGCTGCTGACTACCGGTACTTCATTGACTTTACACTTATTGCATATGTATTCAATAATGCTACAACATCGTAGTAATATTACTGTCAATTATCATTACAAAAAGATTGTATAAATATTTCTACTAATAAATTAAAATCATTGCACAATTACAAAGGGATCAAGCGACATCTAATAAATAGAATATCATAATGGCAATGAAAGGTTCAACAGGTTGTAGGTAGCGTTTGGGGATAAACGCCCATAAATACCTCTTCTCTACTACACTAGATATCCATGTGGGATTATGCATAAATACGAATTAATAATAGTACAAAAATAGATAAATCATCAGCGTATCATTGACGTTATCACAGCCTTGTTACATGTGCGTGGTTTGGCACAGAGCGCAATAATCAACCTGTGACATGCTACTCCTTAAGGCCGTTTACTGACATTCGAAGGTCGAAAAATGCCAGAGTCTGCTGTGGCGTTGAGGTCCTTGGTGAGGTCTCTGCTGAGGTCGTCGCTGGCGACAGACCTGTTGTCGGAGAAGCCGCTGGTGTTGAGGTGGTGGTGCAGCATGGGGATGGGCGAGAGGAGCTCGCGGCCGGACGAGCGTAACGGGTCGTCGCCGTACACGCCGGATGCCAACATCTGCTGGGCGCGCGTCTGTGAGCGGGCGATGATCTCATTAATCTCCTCCATACGAGACTTGGATCTGGTGGGGAAAATATAAAAAGTTTAATGAATTGATGATTAAATTGTATCTAATTGTGTGTTTTCTTTTTTAAAGAAAGTTCTCGTGTTTGAGAATATAATTGATACCGAAATATATTAGATTCTAAACAGCTTCCTATTCCTCCTTATTACATTACTTAAGACGACCAATGTTACAGGGTCGTCAGATGAAGCAAAATCGATGTTCCTCTCGCCGGGTGAGATTGGGCGAATGATGCAAGGCATCAACCAGACTTGGTAGAATGATGCCTTGAGGCATCAACCAGACTTGGCCGAATGATGCCTTGAGGCATCAACCAGGCTAGGCCGAATGATGCTTTGAGGCATTAACCGGCCCAGGGCGAATGATGCCTCTCAGAACTTAGGCATAACATTGCATTCAATATTTCTAAGCAGACATTTAATTATACCAAATACAGTGCATCATAACATGTCAATAAGCAGTGAAAGTATGAGCTCAAGCAACAATGTCCTGGTCCCCTAGCAGTTTATATGGAGCAGGGAAACAAAAGTCATAAGGGCTGGTTCCATCAACTAAGCAAAATTGATGTACACCAACCACATGTCATTTGCCAGCAGATCTGTCCTGTAGCAGGTTATGATCTGGGCTGTGGAACACCTCGGCAGCTGCTGGGTGCTGAAAATGAGCACCAGTCTCAGGTTGTGGGTATCGGGCGGCTAATATGATGAAGGAAAAAAAACACTCTTCCACCAGCTATGGCGTAGCCCCGGTATCAGAGCTGACCTCTGCCAACCTCAAATTGCATATTCTTCCTGGCCCTCCGTCGTGGCATCCAGTTGGCAAAAACTTTTCTCTTTTGTTTTGCCGGCTCTGAGTCACGGCTGACCAGTTGATGCAAGAAGGGCTCCCATGTTGATTGCTCTCTGCCTCCACCTCAATGGAGGCGGTCAGGAACCCCATCCCGGGTGATACACACGAGTAGTACAACCGTGAGCATAGGCCGAAAGTTAAGACAGTTTTTGAAAGATTGGACATCATTTTATCACCAAAATGTGCTAGACACATTCATAGCATCAATGCTTATCTTTACTTATCTGCATCATATGATGAACTGCAGTATTTAGCGGAAATTGACGAGCTGTCGATCCCCAAACGGTACAAATTCCACAGCATGTTCGTTGCTCCCTCTCTCAACTGAGCAGGGTTTTTTTTTTGTCTGTTGGTTTGATTTAACTCCCAGTGAAGAAACATTAGAGGTCCATACCAGACTTTCTCAAGATCCTTTTACTCCACAAGGGTGGTGATCAAATTTGTGTGATAAATTCAGGTAGAAATCTCACCCTTACATATTTACCGAGGTGAGTTCTTTTAGTTCCAACACCACATGCACATGGTATGAAGACGATTGGCCTTTGATATAGCAATAAGTCTACCACTGCTAGGGGTGAAGGAGAAGAGTGGCTGCAGTATTCTACAAGCTTGGGTTTACAAGTCCAGTGTCAGAGACTCTGTGCTCTGTGTAACAATCATACCTTTCGCTTACCATTGTATCGATGGAATAATAAAATAGATTAACATGCAATACAAAATACATGTACATGTATTTTCCACGAGAAAACCCAACTGGCTGTTTGTAACGTACAGAGCTGTAAACACCTCATTGTGAATGACTTACTTCTCGTCGGAGGCGGGGCCGGCCCGTCTGCGTGCGGTCTGCAGCTGCTGGCGGAGTCGTTGGTTGTCATCGTCCAGCGCCGACAGCTGAGTCTTGGTGACCAGGTGCATGGCCTGCTCCTGATTCAGTGCCGACTCCAGACCGGCCAGCTGTGCCAGAAAACATTATATTAGATATGTTTACAATTATGTGATTTTTAAAGAAAAGCTCGCTACACTCACAACACCCAAGCCTGGATAAATGTAGGTAATCGTGTTGTTGTTTTAATCTATCAAAAATTTGCTGTTGATGTTGTTGATGTTGTTGATGTTGTTGTTGATGTTGTTGTTGTTGTTGTTGTTGTTGTTGTGTAAATATAGAGAAAGCTCTCCTTCCATTCCCCTCATTACTTCATGAATGTTTATTCGGAAGTACTTTCGCTTTTCAACAACTGTTGATTATCAAAAACAAATTCGTGACACTACGGAGTTTTCCATTATACTCAATTAAAAAGGCAAGTTTAACATCAAACATTAAGTTCAATCATTAACATGCCACGGACTACAACAGTGAGGTGGCTATTGATTTCATCACACTGTAGACAGTTATATACATGTATTTAGTTTCTATCCTCGTTTGCCTCTATATCTGCTTGTTTGTTTCACACAATATAAAGACTCGAAATAGCATGCAGAGAGATGCACATGAAAACAACAGCGGGCAAATCTCAGCGATGGAGTGTGCCTACGGGAACATTCAACTAATAGTTGAAGAACGGGTGGCAAACACTGTGAGTTATGAGGAAAGTATACTTCAGGATTAAATGAGGAAATGATAATCAAGTGATGTCCCTTGTGACACTAACTGTCCAGAAATAAGTCTATGACAAACTGGCCTAACATAACAAAGGCAAAGGTACAATTTAGTTTTGAAGACAAATGTTGTGCAACGTCGCTTACCACAATCACAAAGGAAAACAAACGCAGAGCTAGATCTTTAAAATAAGTGAACGGTAAGTGGCGAAGCCATATCGTTGCATTTAAAATTAGTGTTACAAATTATATAAGTATAGATGCCTTCACTTTGGGTCAAAAGTCTGCAGGGCAAATTGTTCAACAACAAGAAATATAGGAGCATCACTAAAAACAGCAGTGAAGACTATCACCCAATGAACCACTGAAAAGTCAGCACATCCCTAATAACATAAAATTGTATAACCAGTAAAACAGATTCAGGTTTAAGCGAGTATCCCACCAACTAGGTGCTAGCCCCGGCCAGGGCCCGGCAGAGCACCAGCCCTCCGAAGGCCCAGAAACCCTGCTGTTCCACTGACCAAGTTGGCCGGCCGGCATAAGTTTATGAGCGCCTGTCCACACTAAATCATACAATGCTAACTACAAAGGAACATCGGCCAGAAGCTGATTTAATAGCTTTTAACGGCAGCACTGGCTCACCCAGTACGAATCCGTGACCTTTGCCGGCATCTTCGTTGACTGCTCCTTTACCTCAATTGCTGCCGTCAGTGTTGAGGTAGCATGAACAATTTTGGTAGTTTGGGAAAAATTTTAGCACCCGAATGTGCTATGCACATTCATAACATCAATGCTTATCTTTATTTACTTTCTTTATTCAGTTAACCGCAGTATTCAGCAGATATTTGATGAGTGCTCATTGTTCCATACACATTCTCCGATCCGGCATGGACGTATCCGGTTCAAAATACCCTCTAAAATATGCAAATTCACCTGACAACGGATCGATCTGCCATCTTGCTGGTGAATACAAAGCACTGTCAGAGTCTAAATTGGCGAAAGATTATACTAATTGACCTTCTCCTGTGCATTCTGTAAATGTAATAGTTGAAATAGTATTATTTGCACTATTCAGACATAATTTAAATGTGCCAACTCGAAGAATATTGGTTGTTTCTACGATTTGTTAATATTGCGTTTACAGTCTAAACTGGGGCTATCTCATGATCATTTGACCTGAAATTGCCAGGGAAGTCTAATTTTGTCAGGAGAAATGCTTCAGAAGTACTTAAAACGTCCCCACACATTAAATAGTGTCATAAATGGACGCCCGAACGGTCGCATAGGTGCTTCTCCAAAATGGCCGCGCAGGGGGTTCGTAGCGCCACCTATTTCCAAGCCGGATCGGAGAATCCAAATCTGGTGAAAATGATCTAGTACTGCGAAATCACATTTGACGCACCCCCTATGGAATGAACAGGGAACTTGCTTAGCACGTCAATTCGGCCAACGTCCACCAGACGGTGCAGCGAAACAATCACCCTGCTGGTCCGGCTGACTGCTCAGCTCAGTGGAAGCGGTTACTGGGTGCCTGCACAGTGTGTTGTCGTTGGCTGGCAAGGATAAGGTGGGTTTGTGAAAGCTTTGATGATTCATACATTTTTAGCCGAGCGGTCTCCCGGCGCAGGGTAGAGCAGCCAGCAGCCTAAACATCTGTTTGACACCTAGTTGGTGGAACACTTGCTTTAGACTGGCATCTAATTGTATGCGGGGGGGGGGGGGGGGGGGATTAAACATAACAAATTCTGACATAATCTGTTCTTGCTAACCGAGACAAGATTCAGATTCGTTACATATATTAAACTAATAGGTGGTATTGTCCAAGGTGAATACCACACCAAGAAGACAGGACGTGTGCAGAAGCGATATTTCACTTATATTTCTAGAAAATAGGTAGAACCTTGATATTCATTTGAGTGCCTCACCTTTCTCAACAGCTGGGTGGACATGTGAAGAATAGTACAGTGTTATCTTTGAGTCCATCACGGAAAGGGAACACTTTAACGAACCAGTATGATTCTTCCATGTAACATTTCTTGTAATATAATGCTCGTATGTATGATCAGCCAGGTTGGCTGCATGTACTGCCAACCATACTGGTATCGATAGTTTAATACAGGTATGTATAGAGGTCATTCACACAGTTTGATAAAAATAACTGAGGCCGACCTATTTAGTTGTACACAAGTCATATTGCCATGATTTCATCTTTTCACATGACAACAATAGAGCAAGTTTGAACCATGTGTCTGATGTTAGAGAGATATCCCCATTGAATGTACCTGAAAGATATCTGTAATTAAAATCTTATATTTCCGTGATTATTACACACTGAATACAGTAAGATATCTATCTCGTTTTCGTACCTTTTTCTTATAGTCTTCAAGCTGCTTCTGCTGGCGAGCCACCGCCTCCTTGTCCACATTCTTGTTCTGCTCCATCTGGTCCTTCATCTTCTTCTGCATGTCTGACATGAGTTTACTCACTTCAGTTCTGCAACGTCAAATACAATATCATTCGCTCTGCTAACCAAGTCTTTCAACCTCGGTCTATCAAGGTGCACAGCAAAGAAATATACAATATGTGCATATATATTCGAAAACCCTTGTTAACAATTCCTACCTACTTCAGATATGGACGACATGGATTATATCCAATAGATATATAGCTGTGACACTCTTGAAGAAAACCTCAAGTAATTTGAAAATAGTAAAACAGGTATAATTCTAAAATTGAAGTAGTGCACAGATTTTATGTCATCTTACCTTGTAGCATCTAATTTGTAAGACTCGGAGTCCACATCCGAACGCATCCTCAGTTTTAGTTCTAATTCTTGATTTCTAAAAGACATCAAACATGTATTTGATTACAATAAATATGTTTCATCTACATCTGTGTGTTCAACACAAAATGTCTTTTTCAATCGTGCAGAATCATATGTGTAAAGGGGGTATTCCATCAACCAGGCGAAATTCCCATACGGCGCCCGTACAGGGGTTGCTGGCAGACTTGGCCTGCAGCAGGCCACGGCCTGCCTGGTGGAACATCTCGGCCCAAAATGAGGACCTGGTGCCACCGGCACCGCCCGGGGGCCCCTTCCGCGCTCTTCCACCGAGCCAGTCGTTGCTGGCAACAACCCAAATCTGCAGGCAACCGCTGTTCGGTCCCCGGCCGGGGCTAGCGCCTGGTTGGTGGAACAGCCCCTGTAGTTCTACATTCACCTAGCTTTTGGAATTACTTATTATTTTGTACATACTTTATATATATGAGAAACAAACTTGGACTATTTTCTGCACAAGGAATAGTTAAAAATGGCAATGCATTTAGAGTGTGGTTAGGTCACGCATGAATACTGTGGGTGACACAGACGCCCGGAGATGGCTGCACGATTCGGGCAGTCCTGCTCCATTATACAATCGGCCTACAATCAGCCGGTGATCGCCATGGAACATCAGATTTCGTCTTTTCCATGGAACATCAGATTTCGTCTTTTCCCAGGCTAATAGAACACTCAATAAAATCTGGCTTAATCATATCAATTTATCAAATTAGTTGAATATTGATGATATATCCTTGACGTGGGCAAAATTGTTGAAATTCTACTGAAAAGTGGAAGTCTGAAAACCCTCACGATCCAAAATTATATTTTTCTTTATAAACTGGTTTACCTGTGTTCTAGCTTCTCGCGGTGCTGCTCCTCTATGCTGAGCGCGTCAGTGACGTGCCTGTTCTTGGACACGGCCTCTCTAACCTTCTCCTCGAGGCGCAGGATGTCCTCCTGTAGTTTGAGCTGCTCGCGGTTCTTGACGGCCACCTGCTCTCTCACCGCCTCCAGGTCTGTCGACAGCTGCTGGGTCTGCAGCACCAGCTTCGTTCGCTCCTTGTCGAAATTATCCCTTAAACACATGCACACATACACAATTATATACCTTACAGAAAATGGTTTTGTCCCTTAAAGATATGCAGACGGTAAATGATTACATAACAACACGAACATCGTTTTTTTCTTTAAAGATGTAGAGACCGTTAACAAATCATATAGCTTGCTGGGAATGGTTTGAGATTTCAAGTAAAACGCTAAATTTTCCAATCTGGTCTCTAAAATTCTTAGAATTAAACACAGGTAGATGTATGTGTAGATGGATATGTATTAGTTACCTGTATATACAATAAACTGATTTGATGCGTTTTGGACGCCTATTAAAACTTTAAGACTTCAAACTGAATATCACACTGCTTACACGTTGCACATGCGTAGTCGTTGAACTTATAATATTGACAGTATTATTGCAAGGAAGGATTGATTAGCCATACATGTTTTACAATCTCATCCATAACTCTTTGCAGAATCATAATTTCCTTACACAGCAAATATTTAAAAGAAATAGCACGCAATGCCATGCGTTTTCATATTACATGATCTTAGCGTAAGTGTCATAAGGCTTCCCTATTTGGGACTTATACTGAGATTCATCAATTTTACACATTCTCAGATATACAAGTTTAAATCATATCATCATTTCTCATTTGGAATTTCAGGTTGTGCCATCTATTATATTTACATTATATAACGTAAACCATAACCATATTCATATCTGCGGGTCAATAAACTATACAGGGTTTTTTTTGCCAACCATAACGATATTGGCGCTGGAGGCTGTCATAAATGAACTATTCACCATTTATCTAATATATTAATAACATAGACCGGGATTTTTAAGAGGGATACATATCAGCCTATTATTAAACAGCTGACATATATAAAGAAATTATCTAATCAGCTACATTCCTTAGTCATGATCCGTCATACCAAATTGCAACCAATGCACTTTACAGCTAAAATCTATACAATTTTCCGGGATTAACCAGGTCCTTTGAAAAGGATATTCCAGGATGCCAATAGAAAATATTACTTTCGGTTTTATCTTAATTCTTGAGAAATAAAATTGATACCTTTCTGCTATCAATGCCAGGTTGCTATGGTTCATAAAATGCACAGTTAGGATGAGGTAAAATACAAATACAAACAGACTTCATATCCCATGCGACCATATACATATCAGAGATGCCAGTCAGGTCTAGAAAACGTAAAGTTCCGAGTCTTGCTTATCTTCACTCCTATCTATAATATAATGATACTTTGGCACGTCATAACAAGACAGAAAGCCGGTAATAACCTCAACAGTGACAACTCTGTATTATAAGTACAAGTAGAAAGATATTCTGAACACAGACGTGAAATATCTATCACTGCAAACCATTATAGGTAACATTTAGCACTACATAGGACTGCCATAAATTTCTATGGATCTATGAAACAATGGATATGTCTGTGCTTACGTTTGCTGCTTCATTTCTAAGACAATTCTCTTATTCTTGCCCTGCAAATTCTGCTTCTGTGTCTCGAGCTGTGTGCGAAGGGAGCTGACTTCAGCCTGACAAAAAAGAAAACCAACAACAATAACACACAAAGTATATATATGTATAGCAATTGTTTATAGATTCTATGAGCTTGATGCAGCCCATTGATGAATATGAAATCTACCAATGAAAACTATTATGTTATAAGGTAACAACATTGTAACAACAGAGTGTGGATCATTTGTGCCCAGGAATATTCACTAGCGAGATATTATTGCTAAATTAGTTCATATTACAGAAAACTAATGTATCGCAGTTGAAGAAACAAAATACTACATCCTTACTACAGTTGGGATACAGTTTAATGACAATGGCCGATATAAACTAATTAAGAAAGCTGATACCATTTAAAGTCTGTTTCATTTTTAGCCTTTCGTATCATTAGTTAACATTTTTATAATTAGATATATGCTCAACCCTTCTTACTGTCCCTTACTAATGATTTTGGCGTTGAGATTAGAAAAAAGATTTGACAACCGGTGCTTTGCTACTTGTGCCAAATCATTTTGTGAATAAATATGAAGTTGCGAGGCGTACCTGTAGCTCGGTGACCTGAGTGTGGAGCGCCAGGGCGTGCGCCTCGACGTTGGAGCTGGTGGACTTCTCATCGGAGAACTCCTGTTTGAGGCGGCGGTACTTGTCCTTCTCCAGGTTCAGTTCAGCCTCCATCTTAGCTACTGTTGCCTGGAGGTCCACATAGCGCTCGTCCAATTCACCCTGTAAGAAGCAATTTATACTGACCCGGTACGGAGTGTTTTCTTACTAACATAATCGCCGAACTATGCAATAATACATGTATTCATTTTGACATTGAGGCCAGCAGAGTATACATGAAATATATTAAACACCCCTCTTGGCTAAACAAGTGTCTGCTATATAACTAAGATATTTCAAGCGGTAGCATAGTGTAGCATACTAGCTCCTTACAATGATACAGATATGATTAAAAGATAAATACTGTTTTTTGCATTAATGATGAGATGAGGATGACAAGTAATACAGGCTCAACGAATATTCCTAATTTCATTTGTATATAGTGTGGCATAGAGAAATCACACAGATTTGGAGATAAGTTAATGAGAAAAATCACCAAGTATTCAATTTATAACTTTGGAGTGTTCATGATCTGTCTGACATCATAGAATTTATTGCTATAGACACACGTCTCTATTTATATTGATATCTATAACTTCTCGTGGAAACATTTTCTCTGAATATCAAATTATTTTCTTCATATATCTGTATCTATATTAATATTTATCACTTCGTTTCGCTTCTTTCTACAGCCTTTACTCATGTTCCCCTCTAAATGAACACATACCCTTTTGTTTCTCAGGTCCTCTACCTGCGCCTTGAAGGAGTCGTTCTTCTGCTCGGCCAGTTTGCGCGCCGTGATCTCCTCGTGGAGCTGACTGCGGAGTGACTCCACCGTCTTCTCCAGGCCGCGTGAACTCTCGTACAACGTCGTTTTTGTCTCCGATAACGACGACAGAGTCACCTCCCGCGTGCGCAGATCTGACAGCGCCTACACACAAAAAGGAGCACATGAATGCAAAGTGGCAGAGCATGAGTGACATGTATCCTTCTTTTTTAAGTCACATAATTATAGATACATTTATTCAATATCTTTTTTTTAATTTTTTTTTAAGCATCAGTTGTGTGAAGAAGTGTTCTCCAGCCTCGTATTCTTAACTTTATTCAATATCTTGAAAATAATTATAAAACTGAAACTACCCGAAAAATGGACGTCCACCCCAAAAATCCCTGTATGAACTTTTTTTTCAATTCCTAATTCCGACTTAGCAATAGTCTTCTTCATGACACTGCCCCGGAGACTGAGAAAACATGGAAAACACATCGTTGTTGGCCACGGAATGGGGCGGGTACGTGTGGGGAGGTTTGAACCACTGTTTACTAGTATGAATGAGGTTATCTGAATAGAGAAGCCTATTTCTCCTTCTCAGTATGAGTCATGGCTCTGAGATGGGCCTCATTTTTGTAAAAGTATATAAGAATTGCAGCGGCTATTTTCATATCGCTGAGACATATTTTTAGAAATTCATTTATCTAAACTTATACCATCCAAGGCTACTGACCCTGCCTTCCATGTAGCCAGTGCAATACATGATTATTTCATCTGTTAACACTGCAACGTTTTAAGTCTTACATGCTAATAATAACTGCAGCGCATGGCAGACTGGTGGGGATTACTGTCCAAAAATAGCTGATAGTTTATTATATGAAAAGAGATGCCCACACTGATGTAAATATTTCTCTCTCAATATGAAACAAGGCCCTGATACTTGATTTATTTTGATAACCTCCTTTAGGAATTGCAGCATCATACTATTGAGACATAACATGTGCAGAGACCATGTCATTTATTATCGTACCTTGTTGAGCTTGTCCTGCAGGGCAGACCGTTCGGTGCTATGTTTGTGCGTCTGGTCAGTGAGGGTGAGCCTTAACTCGCTCATCTCCGCTGAGTGCTGGTCGCGCTGTGCCTTCATCGTGTCCTTCATCTGAGACACCTGACTCTGCGACTTCTCCAGACTCTCCTGTAAAATACACAGATTGGAGTGAGGTCTAGAAAAAAAATACTTCTCATCTCATATCTATTTCTTTTAATATGATGAAATGTTAGTGTGCAAGAAAATTAAGCTCGGGGGAATTGGCTTCTCTCCCCACGACTGTGTATGTAATTTTAACCCAAGCTGCATAATAAACGCTTATCCATACAGCAAACAGTTTTAAAAACCTTAAGGTGATGTTCAACCCTGTCTTGGATGTGTACTTGAGCTAGAGCACAAATGCCAGTTATGTCGCTAATGGCTAAATCTACATCTATTCTCAATCAATCATGTTCTTGAACGAGTGTCTATCGGTGATATCACTGTAGGAATACTTGATGAAAAGGGATCAAGCCGTTAAGGCTTGTATACCACCAACCGTATTATAATTGTGAATTAGTACTGCAACTTGTTGTAAGGTAACCTCACCTGTTGAGGTTACCAGGGAAGATTGATTGAAACAAAGATTGTACCAAATACTCAGATTTGTCCACTGCATGGACGCTAAAACCAGTCCGTTGTCGACTGACGTTCGTGTAGTCTAAAGATAGAAATAAAAAAAATAAAAATATTTAAAAAAAAAAACCAGGAGATTATTCATTTATTCATTTATTCGTTTATTGTTGCCGTGAAGAAGACACTTGGGGGTTGAAACGTCGGCACCGCTATAATAAACATCAAAAAGTGGAGCTTGCTGTCGAGTATTTCTTGATTGAGGAAAAGTCGAGTTGGTCGGCCTGCATAACTTCAGAGTAGGTTAGAAGTCAAACTGATATAAGTGTATCTATTTAGACTAGTCATACTTAAGCCTACAAGACAGCTTGTCACTGTACGCACCATCACCAACTCTTCCTGATTCTTAGCAGGCTCTTAAATAGCAATGGCATCCACCGCATAGTCTTATATACAAGTATTAGATACCGCCGTGTAGGGCAGACCAAGGCCATGAAAAACTTCAAAACCGTTTCCCAAGATACTAATTAGCCCAGTCCTACCCAAACCACACCTATTTAGACTGGTCACACTTACCTGTTTATATTTAGACTGGTCAGCATGACGATTGTTGTCCATTTGTAAGGTGCTATGTGTGCGGCGTGCTTCGGCTAGTTCAGCCTCCAGTTTGGTGACCTGTGACTCTGCATCATGTCGGCCTTGTCGCTCATATTCCAGCTCCTGGGCTGTTCGTACGAAAGATTCCAGTTGCAAGTCCTTGCGCTTCAATTTCTCTGATAAGTCCTGCATCTCTTCCCTGTTAAGTTTATCAAAAGCAAGTTACAACTGAAGCATTGCATTCATATGAAAACATTTCCACTATTGATGATATATGCAATGATATTTTCCCTATGGATTTTCAAAGTTCAACTGAGTTCTTCATATTCATAACATTACACAAGAAATATGAATATAAAACCAGATAAGTTAATTAGGAGTCCAATTGAACTTCCTCAGATTTGTCCTGATATGACAAGTAGTAGAGCGAGTGTTCCACCAATCAAGCACTAGCCATGACCAGGGCCCGTAAGGTCGTCGCCGGCAGACTTGGCAGGTCTCAGGCAACGACCTGCTCAATGGAAGAGCAAGGAAGGGCCCCGGGCAGCACTGAGCCTCTTTCTGGCGGTGCTGGCTCCTCATTTCGGGTTGAATATACTGCCGCTGCTCTGCCACCAGTTGGCCAGGGCCGGGCCAAGGAGCACCAGCCTGATCTTCAGCCCATTAGCCCTGCTGCTCCATGGACACGGCCGGGTGGCTGACGTAAGTTTATAAGCACATGTCCACACCAAATCATACACCGTCGCCAAAAACTGAATCAATAGCTTTTACAGGCTGGAACACACAGCCAAGCGATAGGTTTGATGCGAGTATGTCTCCCCTGTTGAATGCTCCCCGCCTCCACCGACACAGACACAGTCAGTGTGACACCTCTGAGTCGTAAACCCACGAGCAAAGGCAGAAAATTCAGACAGTTTCGAAAGATTGGACTCAATTTTAGCACCACAATGTGCTATACACATTCATAACATCAAGACGTATCTTTATTTACTTGCATTATTGACACAAGTATTATTGTTCACCACAGTATTCATTGGAAAATTGACAAGCTGTCTTTGTTCCCATACAAATCCCAACATGGCAGCTCACTGCCTTGCTTGCAGACCGGGTTTTGCGCAGCTGGAGCTGCGTATTGTTAAAGGGTGCATTCGATGTGCACCCTATCAAATGAACAGGAAATGAGCGAAGCACGATAATGCTTTCAATGTACACCAGATGGCATGGCGGACCCATTGTCTGGCCAGTGCCAGTCGGCCACCCAGCTTATGGAAGCCTCACTGGGTGCCCATCACACAGTGTACAGCCCCTGTGTGGTCGTCAGCCAGCTAGAATAAGGTGGGTTGGTGGAACAGCTCAGAGAATTTGCACATTTCCAGCTGATTAGGCCCCCAGCCCCGGCGGTGACCACCAGCATGAAGACTACTTATATGCCTGCAGAACACCTAGTTGGTGGAACACTCGCTTACGATTCCTTAAGTCCAAGGGAAAGAAATGAACATTGAGGTGTCAACAACAGCTTTAAATGTGTAAAACATAGTTTGGGATGATCAGTCACAAATCAGCAAAGTTGCATCTATATTACTCTAGTAAACTGAGATGTGCTCTGATTGATAGAATGCTCAAAAATAATTCTAACAGTATTCTAGTATACAGAGCACTAGAATGGTTCTGCAGGTTGAACCACATTAATCAGACTTGGTGTAATAAAGGGTGCACTCTCAAACAATATCATCCACAGCCAACTGCATAATACATCTATAACTGTAAGTCTGTTGTAACCAGAAAAAAAGACAGCAACATTATAATAAAAGCAAATCACAGACATGTATAGTATTAGGACACTATACTCACCACAAAATCGATATACTGAAGTTGAAACAGTGTTATCCTGTTTAAGGTATTAGCTCAAGTGTTAAATCTATTTTCAAATCAGTTCTAACCTGCTAATATTGATAACTTTCTGTACAAGCACTCTATATCATTTATACATAGGCAATGCACATTCACAACCCTATATAAACTACTTCGATCTGTTATTCAAAATTTAACTTTTTTCTTTCAAATTTGAACAAAATCGAGAATATTACCAGTTCTTCTCGACTGAGACACCAGGTCAACCAGAGAAGGACAAATATCGGTAGTGCACAAGCCAACACTCACTTGGTCTTGGCCAGGTCCAGCTCTAAGATCTCGCGCTCCTTGGTCATCCACGCCTTCTCGGTGGTGATGTCCTTCTGGAGGTGGTCGACAGCGTCCGTGCATTTCTCCTGAAGCCGTGCCAGCGTCTCGTCCTTCTCAGCCAGCTTCCGGCACAGCTCCTGCACGTCTGTGGCACACAGAGGGTTCAGCTGAGTTTTATCAAGCCAATTCTACCATAATTCTACAACATCGTCAACATTCTGTGAAACCAGAGGGGAATATTTGTAGACTATATGAAATATTTTGTTATGGTTTGTTTAAGATATAAAGAGGAACCTCAGTTGTGGTCAGAAAAAGAAGAGGAACACAATTCCATATTGAATTTACTGCAGAAAGAAACGTGCTTAAATGTGTCGGTGTTGGACAAGATGTGGGGAAGAGCGTATATGAGGGTGAAAACTACTATTTTAGTTTCAATTAATACTATCTTTTTTGACATCGGCATAGACATTTTTTCATATGTTGAATATGAACAATAAATGGATCGGAACTCTTGCTTCGTTCCTTGGCCGAGACCAGATTTTACTAAATATAAATTGGCACGATACTTTGCAGTCGTAACAAATCCCAAATCTTTCCAATGAAAGGAGCCATATGTTAATTATATGTACCTTGGTACAATGTATGTTTGTCCTTCTTGTACTGGTCAATAGTGGTTCTGTTTTCAGCTAGGTGAGACCTCAGCGTTTCTATCTCCAGTTTCTGGGTTTTGACAGAGTCCTCTAAGGCGATAATCTTGTCTTCTTCCTGCTGCAGTGTGGTCTGTTGGGTGAATTAATACAAGTTCCAAGATGACAAAAATTGCTCAAGAAACTCATGTCTTTATGTCCTCTGATATAGTTAGGATGAAATACTATGTAATTAGACAAGAAAGACCTAACCTATATCGTCATTATATTTACATGTACATGATATAGGAATTAAGAGAGATGCAAGCTGATATTTCTGGAAATGTGGCGAGGTTTATAGCATGAGCTACCACATTAGACCATATATCGTTTGCTTGGTCAATCTTCCCCCCCCCCCCCCCCCCCCAAAAAAAAATGTGTTTATCTCTTACATGATGGTAAATCTAATATACCATTAAAAGAGAGAGAGGAAACGGAGATATCCTGAGGAAACTAACATTTCTGAACTAAGCACAATAAATGTGAAATGTGAAATTGATGGCGGTCCATCACCTGAAGGTTGCGTAGGTTGCGGCGCTCCGTCTCCATGTTCTCAGTGGTCATCTCGTGTGTACAGCGCAGAGACTCGATCTGCCGCAGGGCGTCGGCCAGCTCCTGATTCACCAAGTCACGGCTCGACTTCTCCGACGAAAGCTACACAAACAATGATAATCGGGTTAGTGTCCTGAAGAACAAACCTTATCATATTTCTAGATAAAACAGGTAATACATTTGACAAATAAATTAGCGTTTGGCTCTACCACGAACTTTAATATGTAAACTCGAACTTGTATGTAAGTCCGTGCTTCTACACTTCTTGGTGGACTTCTTTTAATGACAGTTTTACACGTATTTGATCTCTCACAGGAGAACAGTCATGTTTTTAAATGTAACATTCGTCTAAAACGTAATCAAAACTCTCTACTTTAATATAAAATACCTGTCTTATGTTTCTTACAATGAAATGAGACGTAATTGCATAGTAGTATTAAGGCACGTATGATAAGCTCTGGTCTAATTTATTTGCTTTCCCACCGCAGAATTGTTACCTGCATATAGCGCAGGCAATAGCTATACCCTTTCTTGGTAGAGTATCTAACAATTTGATAAGATGCGAAGTAATGTTCAGAAAGATAATGAACCACTCAATGTGCTTGGGGTGTTTAGGTTATAGAAGGAGTACATTTACTTATGACCTGCAGAACTTTTGTCTACATGCAGTGCAAGACAAAGTCAGGAATTTAATATATCTTGCATGTAATATAATGATGAACTTCATTGAAACCTGGAAACAGAACCTTAAAATGGAACTCCAAACATGTACTATTCAAAATATGGAGCCAAAAGCCCCATCATGCGTTGGTTATTGGCACTTCACGAGGTTAAAATTTACATAAAGATAATTACAAAAATATTGTTTTAATTCGTCAACCACTTACCGGACAGTGTCCAAAATTCTAAGGGTTTTATCGCAATTTGTGTATCGGACGCCTCGTCCCCGACCGTTTTATCGCAATTTGATTACTATCATCGATTGTACTTTTGAATACGCCAATAAAAGTTAAACTCCTCTTAATATAGGAGTGAAAGGTGGACTAGTCAGCGCTCTGTGTATGGAACTCAGCCTGCGTGAATAGTCAGCCACACCCAGGAACACGAAGAAACTCCAGTAATGCATAGCCTGTAATGGAAACCCTATTGAACAACTCAGGGTTCTTTGAGGAAGCTGTGTCATAACTGAGGGAGGCTCTAAATGTGTAGCCACTCGAAATTCACATTTTTTAAAAATTAAAAAAAAAAAAATTAAAAAAAAGAGAGAGAAAGATAAGCACACCATAACCTGATTTTACACCAGAATTACCTTTCTCCAAGCCTTTTATTGGAAATTTCAAGAAATACATTATGATCAGTTTAAATGTATTTGTCTCCTCTTTTTTAACAGACCATCAAAGCAGCATGGACATGTTATCAAGTTTCAACAACAATATTTTCAACATGCGTCACAAATAATCATTCCCCCCTAAGACTGGTAGGCAGAACTAAGAAGGTCTCACTGTTTACAAATCAATTTAGTCAGAGGAAAGAAGAAAACTCTCTGAAAACCATGTATAAATGACACTCAAATGAAATTGGCCATTGACCTGATTAATAGACCGAACTTCACTAGATACACACGAGTCATAAACTGGAAATACGCACCGTTTCACTATAGCGTAATAATACCGTATGGAATAGAGTTCTATACTGCAAAATACGGAACCCTGATCCGTACCCATACTCTGACGGGAACAGGTCGACCCCCACAGGGATGGAAAAGGTTTTACATCATTGTATATATGTTGCAAACTCAAAATGAGCGAAATTTGTATTGAAGACCAATGTGGAAACATTGAAAGCAAATATCTTTAAGAAAAAACTCACATGTATATTAAAAATGATAAAGTTGATTTCCATGGAAACTGGAAAGCTGCCACTTCTATGATATTCGAGACTAACGTTTAAGGTAGGGCTACACCCGTAAAGATGGAGATATACAGAGATACTAACAGTGGTCTTTTCCTGGGTGAGCTGCTGCTCGAGGGTGGAGATCCTGCTGGTGAGCGTGCGGGCCTCGTCGTTGGTGCGCTCCACCTGGGCCTGCAGGTGCGCGCGCTCTGTGGTCAGCGCGTGGTTGTTGCGGTTCACGTGCTTCAGTTCCGTCTCCACCGCCACCAGCGCCGTCTCCTTCTGGTGCAGGTCGCGCTCCGCCTCCCGACACCGTGATTCCGTTTTCTCCAGCTGAAAATGATCCAAAGATGTAAAAGAAAAAAAAAAAAAAAAAAAGATGTCAGTTGGGGTCAGAAAAAAAAGCGGATTTATTTTCCATCTGGAATTTGCTGATAATTAAAGATGAGGAAAACATGTAGATAATATGTCAGTGTCAGCCATGCATGGGGTTGAGGGTCTGTGGGGATTGGCAGACAACTGTTTTACTTAGGGTAAAAAATAGATTTAAAAATAATTCCATTGAGAAGGAGATCATTTTATCTAAACATAAGAAAAATATAATTCAATCTCGACATGATTTTACAAAAAGGCATTTTTGTGTGCTAAATAAAGCCTATATGAGGAGATGGGATGGATTCCCAGCTTTAGTTATAAGACGCTTTCTGCACTCGCTCACCCTGCTGTTGAGGTCGTGGATCTTGGTGACGTGTCGGTCCATCTCGCTGCCACCCTGCCCCACATCCTTCTCTAGCTGCAACTTTTCCATTTGGAGACGAGACTTTTCCGCCGCCAGCGACTGCGACGACTCGACAGCCGTGGCGTTCTCCCGCATCTGATAAAGGGTAACGTATTGTTAGGGTTAAAAAAATATATAAGTACCACCGCATGGGTTTTGGAATTAACAAAAAATACCAGGAAAAGGTGCTGAGAGGTTAGGGTCGAATAGGCCTTGGAGTCAGGGTCAGAGCTCCGGCGGGGGCCCAGAGGGCGATGCTGCCAAAAGTTTCTTGCATTTTCAGTTTTTCTAAGTGAATTTTTAGAAATTAAAATTGCCTATTTTATCTAGACAACTAACTGAATTTACGCTATATATCAAAACGATGATTTTTAACACCCCGCCCCTCCCCTTTTTCCTCGGGTTACATTAATGTCCAGAATGACCACTGGGACATCCAAAGGCCGGAATTACGAGATGAGATGTCAGGATAATGGCATGCTGCACTGTCTCTTCTACTGTGCAGATGGTTCTATGCGAGCTGTACATACCTTCAGTGTGAGGTCGTTGGTGAGGCGTTCAATGTAGTCGCGGTTGTTGTATTGTTCTTCATTAATCAGTTCTATCTTTCTTGTTAATGCCTGTAATTCACCTTTCTGCCGCCTTTATTAACAAAGAAAAAAACAATGCATTCTCATTAACTCATTGCTGTCTACATTATATGTCATTAAAGGTAAATTAGAGGACTTATCCGCACAAAGAAAACTGAATGAAATAGATTTAAAAAAGATTAATCAATATGATCATTCGGCATTCTGTGCAGGATTAATGGAATAATTACAGCACACGTGACATAAAACTTAATATACATGTATTCTGTATTGCATCCAAGTCAATATCTTCTAATAGCATTAACTTCTTTATAATTTTCAGTGGTAGCATAGTGCAGGAATGATAATCTCTCTTAATGTCGGTCTTAAGCACGGGATGGGAGAAACATGAATGAAGATGAAATTGTGTACCACCTGGACCAAATGTTCTCCTTAATCAAATTGATCATATCCGACTAGTCAATTATAGAGAGTGCATTTAATCATCAGTGTAACTGAGTAACGTACTCTATGGTGTCTCGGTAAAGTTGATTCTCCGCAGATCGGGACGTCAGTAAACGGTTAACTGTGCCCAGCTCAATGGCCATCTGTAAGAGGATGAGCAGATAATTCATTTTTTATTGTTTTAACCATTTTTAAGAGGGTGTCCTGGGGACTTACTACATAAGTCTCCTGACATCCTCCGGAAAGTAGTCCGTCTTTAGACTGGGCTCATACCACCTCCGGACGGCTCCCTGTGAACCTCCGGGTCGGCACCCTCCACAATCCTAGTGGACTAGTGTGACAGTGCTCTGCACCTGGTGCCCATTACGGGGCTGTTGGTTGCGTGTAATACTAAGAATGAAATTGACGAGTGTTTGGTATGTGTCCTCGTTCGCCATCGAGTTTGGAGTGTTCAGTAATATGAACGAGGCGATAGCCGAGTGAACATTCTGAAGCACTCCAAACGAGATGGTGAACAGGGGCTCAGACCAAGTACGAATATGTTTCTGATTTTATCTTAGCCTGGAAATATTCATCTCTTTATCACCCGTTGAGAACGAGATACCGTTCTCGCAAGCCTGTTGAGAACGAGTTCGTAATGCTAAGCCTATGGACGTTTATACCAGGCTACGATAAATATTGATACTTGATGTTACTGTACGTGCATACGACCATTGAGTCGTCTGAGTTGTTGGTAGACAAACTACAAAAGGGGTTCTCCCGTGAATAAACACACTTTATTGTACTTAGTGTCCTCGTTGTTTTGTACTATAATATGATATATACAGGTGCGTATAAAAACAATTATCATTTCAGTTTCGAAAGCCTAACGAAAGTAAATAACAAATCTGACATAAAACCCTACCTTTTTAGCATCCCCATTGAATGTTGGAAACATTTTCTCGTAGTCCACTTTAGTGTGAAGCCTTTCGCTCTCAAACTGCAAGATATCCTTCTGGACTCCGCCGGAGATTCTGCTGAGGTCTGTGAGCAATACTTCCTTCTGTGAGCGAAGTGTGTCCCGGTCGTCGCGGCACAGCTACACCACACATATATCAAAATATTTATCTCAGAATGATTGAAATAACGCTGTAAGGTCTTGTAAAAAGCCGGGAATTTTCTGCATCCTGCTTATCTCCCATCTCTAATATCATGAAAACTTGATACACCACAAAAATTGAATAAAACAACCCGGACAAAAACAAACAATCTAATCCTATTTTCAAGTATATAAGTAAAGCTTAAATGGGTAATACATGTAAAATGACATTTTAAACTAGTACAGTAGTTAGAAACTAATAGAAGTTGTAATTTCTAAGAGTTGTCTTTAGTTGGGCTTGGTATGAAAATAAACTGCACGCCTATAGTCTTTAAGCTCTTATTAGGGAATACACTGTTGGGATAACAGACATGAAATTTGGATATGAGAAAAAAAATATCGGGAGAAGAGGGTGCTGGGGGTTTGGGAGCCCCATTTTTAGCCAATAACTTCTGGCCTCAGCTCAGACCCAAAATTGCCTTTTAAAAAAATATCATATAAACGTACTTTCTCCTTGGATTTACATTGGTGGCCATTGGAACAAAAATAATCGGAATTCCGGAAAGACCTCGGGCAGTTAAAGCTTGACCGTGACTATAAGGATATACATAATATTTTCATGATCTTGATCTGCGCGGTCATATTCTCCTTGTAGTTGACACTATGCAATACTACTCGCTCTCGCAAGGAGTATTAAGAGAAAACATAGTTACTCAGCCCGAAGGGATGGCCGTTCGAGGTCTTTTGATGCCATAAATACGCCTTCGGCGTCGGGACGTATTTATGGCATCAAAAGACAGAGAATGGCATCCCTTCGGGCTCAGTAACTATGTTTTCTTATTATTAGATACCTAAATATCAAGAAAAATGGCATTTTTATTCTTATTTTATGTACCTGTTGACCTGATACATTCGCTATGGCCACAGTGTGCCCGAATATTCACTACGGGCGCAGTGCGCCCGAACATTATTTATACTGCCACCCTAGCAGCGGGTTGTATTTCATAGAAGTTCGGTCATAGGCATGTAATAATACCACGCGGAGAATATAAATGGAAAGAAAAAATATCCACCGATCATTTCACGTACTAATTTGCATACAGGGGACTTTTTTTCCGTATCTTACTGAGTAGGATACGGCTTTCAATATCCATATCCTGTACCACTACTCACATGAAGCTGCTGCTCTGTCTCCAGCTTGGTGCTGGTGATCAGGCACAGCTGGGCACGCTCCTTGACCAGCTCCTGGCGGATGTGTCGTACCTGACTGAGCAGCTCAGAGTTCTCCTGTATGATGACGTTCATCGCCATGTTCGCCCTCTGAGCACAACACAAAAATATACACGTTGTTATAGTCCCGGAGCAAACTGTCATAAAGTTTCACAGTGCGAATAAATAGTTCAAAGATGCAAGTCATGCTTAGAAAAGAAAATTTAAAGGAAAGAAAGACTTGACTGTGTCTGGACTGGAAATAAAGCATGCCCAGAATCGTAGGATGTGTGTAAGTAGATAAGGAGGTGCACTGTGAATAATGACATTGAAAAGCAAATATGTAAACTAGAAATATAACCCTTAAATTAGAGTATTTCTAGCAAAACCAATAGTGAAAATTAATTCTCATTTTGATCATTGAATTTCAGATACTAGACAGACTTTCTTCAATCAATAAATACTAAAGGTAAAATAACAAAATTAGATGTTAAATGTAGGAATGTCTCACATCAAGGTCACGCCGTGCATTTTCTCTCTCGTACTCCAAGAGGCGCTGTTGGGCATCGAGCTGGTTTCCGGACGACCCTGCTAATAGATTAGCTGGACTGCCGCTCTCCAAGCGTTGGAGTTTGGTCTTCAGCTGATCGTGTTCAACCTGGAGTTGGCGTATCTGTAAGGTCATCACACACACGGTCAAATGCATATGTCGCTGGGCATGTCTCTGTATAGAGGTACATAGAGATCTTTTAGCATATGTATACATGGACATGTATTCAGACATCTACCTGAAACGCCATTATTACTATTGGAGTGCAAGGGGTGAACCTGGGCCTAGGAGAAAAACGTTGGAAACCCAGAGGATATATAGCACGAACTTTTGCACGAAAAAAATGCTCGAAAGAAAGAAAACAGACACTTCTATGATGGTTATGTTCATATCCATCAATTTCCCTCAATTTCAAAGCCCAATCCACAATAGCCCTCTCAGGACAATATATATGGGAAAAAAATTGTTCCTTCACCAAATGATGCGAGAGAATCTTTGCCAATTGGGACACTACTGACAGGGTTAATAATAGTTACCTCATCATCTTGAAGGAGCTTTTGATGTAGAAGTACAATCACAGTAAAAATTGAATGAATGAACACTATACACAGGTATTTGAAAACGTATTAAATGCAAAGTTGGGATGACTACATGAAACGATTCAATATCTGGTACAGTAAAATATTCCAACATTAAAGAAGTATCACTAGGTATCAATTGGAAATAGCCGGAACACATATCAGCTTAGAATTCTGACATTGGCGACACTTCCTCTATGGCCTGGTGCTCCAAAGTGTCATATTAAAAAAAGGAAAGGAATTTTGTTGTTTATTACTGTACTCTCACACATGTTTCCATGAAATTCTAATATACTCATTGAAACCATAGGCTAATCCGCACACGCCGAGTGAATATTGGGATGGCCCACCTGGGTGGTCTTTTCTGCTAGCTCTCTGTTGGCAGTGGACAGGTTCTCTCGCAGAGCCTTGGCCTGCGTCGTGTGGTCGCTCTCTGTGTTCGCCATTCTTTCCAGTAAGCGCGTCTTCTGACGCAGTTGAGCCTGCAGTTGGTCCAGCTGGAATATTAACAAGAAATGTGTGATATGCGGTGTGCATCTTACCGACGTCGGATGGGCGCCGCCAACTTCCAACAATGCTGTTTAACTGTATATGAGACACAGTCGCCGAGGTCATCGCCTACGTCCTTTGGTAAACGCAGGCCGTCTTTTCAACGCCTCAATGGAATGCGCGCCTTAGCAATCAATACACTCGCCAAAACGCCAAAACTTTGAGTAACCATATAGCACGGCATCTCAATGTATTAGTTAGTCGGCAGCTAGCTGTCATTGCAATAACACCTGCAATAAAGCTTATAACGATAACCTGGCCTTGGACCCTTACATTCAGATTACTATCCCTTAACACCTGACAGCAACAACAGGTACATTTAATGTTATGTCAAGGTGACTCTCATTGACAACTGTTTATTGAAGTGACACCACAATAAAAAGAGATGATTTTCAATAACATACTAAAGTTAGTATACTAGCAGTATATGTGTGGTTATCATCACCGGCGGACTTATTATCTATTTTCTAACTCATATCTTTCTTTATTCTAAAACAAATTTTAACCATCATACATACTAGTCCCTTTATACACTTAGGGTCCTCTAGGACATCATACCAGAAAGAACAAATCATTCATACTATGTTATGCCCATTACTGTACCCTATTAATAATACATAACTGAACTCTTATCCGAATAGCTACTTTCATAACCCCAATATGAAAAAAAAAGTTAATGTATCAAGTTCTGTAAAATATATGAAAATAAATCTGGAGATGTCCTGGCTACTGAAAAAGAACCAGTCTTACAGTAGAATGAACTCGCTGAAGCTGGTATTGTTTCTGTATTTCCCACTCTACGGCGCACTCGTTGGAACGTACCGAGTCTACCATACTTTCAGAATAGAAAACATCATCATCTCTGCTTGCTTCATCACTCACACCGCTGTAAATATCCTCTGCGAAGGATAAGGTGGCGGAGATGAGACTTCCCTCTTCTGATGGCTGCAATGCGTCTAGATCATAGTGCATGGTGTGGGATTCATCCCCGTCTCCGTACCCTACAGCATCAGGCTGTGGGTGTAACTCAGGGGTTCCCTGTTCATAGTACACAACCCCCGGGGTGGAGGAGTACCCTGCTTCATAGTAGACCCCCGGATCCAGCACCTCCACGCTGTGGTCGAGCAGCACCCCGCTGTCGTCGCCGAACACGGCCAGCTCCATGTCCTCCTCCTCCAGCAACACGCCCAGCTCGGCCCAGGAGCGGATCACGGCCTGCCGCGTCCACCCTGGAGGAACCGGGCGGTGGGGTGCAGGAGGGTCGTCAGCGGGGATGTCTGAGAGATCCTCCTCATCCGTGTCTGGCTCCCTGTCCACGGGGGAGGGCCCAGTGAGGTGCCTCCAGTCACAGCTCGCTCCTCCTGGGTCTGCCTCGTACGCCATGTTTATAGCGAGTATCTCAGATGGGCAAGGCCAGCTTGAGTGTAAGGCTACTTGTTTGAGTAAAGGGGAGTCCGGGATGTAGAACACTGATAAAACGTCGAAATCCTTTAAGGTGTAGTTATATGTAGCTGTGGGCTATTGTATTACGTCCATGGTCGACCAGGGAAAGGTTGTTTTACACCATAGTAACAGCTATGGTTATATCGCGACGTGGTTGAATATATGAGATGAGGATGTCAGACAAGCGGGAAACACAGCGGCTCGGTTACCCTGTGACGACGATTCCTACTATTCGCAAGCCAGCATGCAACTGATTGGGCTATCCCACAGCTCTAAGACAAGCAGAGGAGATCTCATTCCTGACTAGTATCAAACTCGACCGTGACATATCGATATCACCACTGGACAGTTTCCTACGTTCTACACGCCCGAGTGCCGGCCCATGATTTCAGCAGCCTACCACATACATCCATATCTGTAAATCCCGTAAATCCTCTACACTACCAGAGCATATAGATACATGTCTAAACTAACAGTCAAAAAGTTTAAACTGAAATTAATAAATTCATTCTTGATTTCCTCAAATCAAAAAAAAAAATCACAAAGCTACAGACATTCTTCTGTGAACTGGTTTTGAGATAAATCATTTATCTTTGAACACGCAGTAACATGTACTGTGAAATGCATTGTGACCAAAATGATGAGGATTTCCAGCTAGACGAGTGTCAGCTGTGACCATGAATGCCTAGCAACTTGTTAACAACAGTCACCCTGTCAGCTGTTATTGATTGAACATGCAGTGCGACAGGTGTAGAGTTGTAAGAGGTCTTGTCCTGGTCGTATATTTTATCTCGGCCCTGGTATACTTTCTCCATAGACTTAACATTAGGAACTCGTATCTAACGCCCATTAGATATTTAGGAAAAATATCCAATGGGGGATTATGTCACAAATGATAGCCTATCCGTCAATGTTCAGGGTGAGATAAATTCAGAAACCTATTCAAGTTTAGTGTCAGAGCTCGTATCCCATCGAGGTTGAATCCTCTATAATATTTAACCCTTTTTTCGCACGCTGATACGTATGGTTACCGTTTTTACCACCAGAGGGTGACATTTTTCAAGATTTGCACATTTTTTCCATTATTGTACTAGCTAGTGAAAAATCAAAGGCCACAGTTGTGGAGACTTACTTAACCTCCGATGTAAAAGTTTTCAGACTGTTTCATTCAAAGACCCTACATTTAAAATAAAACATTTTCAAGATTTTCTTTACATGAAGTCCAAGTGAAATCTAGGAAATTAATGCTAGACTTTGTAAAATCAGAAGGCGAGTGCTAAAATATCTAAAAATGCTAGTGCGGATTAAAATACACCATACAATTGTTTAAACATACTTATCTCCACTCTAATGTGATCAAGATATGAGTACAAAATACAATATAAAAAACACACAAAACCCCCGGAAAACTGGCACCTCTGATATAACATTAAATGGTTTTTGATGTTTTATTATTTAGTATTGAGAATAAATCCTAGTTAGGTGGGGGTGAATAACTCCACCCCGGGCCATACCTGGAGATCGGACTGCTCAGCATGCTGCTGTATTGCAGCAAGTTGCCGCTTGGCGCGCTGCAGCTCGTCCTCACACGCGTTATACTGGATGGACAACTTGAGCACCTGACTGTCCTTCTCATGCAGTTCTGTCTCCAGCGCCAACTTCTGAATACGGAAATACAGATTTTAGTTTTATCAGATTTGTCAATTCTCACAATATTATGCAGACTATCCTAGTGTCTGTTCCCAGTCCAACTTAAGCTTTATGAGTTATTTTCAGAGGATCAAATTTGTGTGGCAGCAAATTTGTTTTTGCTACATCGTGTTATGCACAGAAAGAATTGTCTGAACAGAGATTTGTTGAAACTAACTAAAAACAGAAACAAAAACAAAAGAAACAAAAAAGATATTGGAATCATCTGATATGCTATACATGTATTGATATTCATCAATTGCGTTAAAGCATATGCATTTATTATCAAATAAAACGTAAATAAAACCAAATGGTATATGACGCCACAATAAAAAAAAAGCTAGGAGAAAACTGAGGACAACTAATAAAAACGATGATAAAATTACATACATCTGACTCGGTCAAACGTATTGTGGTGTCATCAGTGACCCTTGGCTTGGGCTTAGTTTTAGTAAGGTCTTCGACCTGGTCCTGAAGATGTGACTTCTCCAGGTTTGCAGAATTGAGCTTTTCTTGTAGCAGCGATATCTCCATCTTCAGCTGCCGCACCTGCGCAACGTCAGTACATCTTATGCATGCATTCAGTGTTACAATGATAGCTAATAAACATCTTATTAAAAAACAAAAGCGGTATTGGTGTTTGTATGGCATTGTGTTTGTATTTTCCATACTAGCATTATATATAATAATAATATCAACGAAATCACACACTTGAATCAGAAAGGGAACTTCTACCATATGGGAATCAGTTTACTTCTTTCAAATCAAAATATAATAAAAAATAATCATAAACACAGTTTGGTTTTATTTCTAAGGAGATGTCATCAAGGAGGATTTACTTGTTCCCAATTTATTGGGGGGGGGGGGGTATTAGATATTAAATATCATTAGGGGAATATATAAAGGAAATGACTCATTTCCTAAAGTCTAAGAGTGACTGCAGCACACCAGGCATACCTCAGTGGTGAGCTTGTCGATCTGCTGCTGTTTAACGTGCAGCAGGTCTCCGCCGTCGAGGTGACTGGAGTGGACCCGGTCTAACTCTGACAGCGCCTCGTCCAGTGCAGCGTCCTTCGCCGTCAGCTGCGCGCGCACCGAACCCAGCTCTGACTCCAGCAGACGCTCGCTGCGCCACCTGTGGGCGCTATCACTCTCCGCCGTGCGCAGACGCGACCGCAGCGACTCCAGTTGTGCTTTAATTTGAAAAATTTGATTTTCTTTGAACCAAAAACATAAGTAAGTTACACAAGAAATAGGGAGGGGGTGGTGAACTATTTTGGTGGGAGCCTGTTTAGTTTGGACAATATTGTCTTACCACTGCTAATCCTGCAACTAGTGTATCTGAGTACTGGTTTGATCTAGTTGGTTTTTTTCCCGTTTTTCCTTAATGACAAAATAATGTCTTTTTAACTAAAAAAACATGTGTTTAATACATCTAGTTACAATTGAATCTATTCACGCAAGCACCCACACGCATTTTGACCACATGAAACTTTTTTCATTATACTCTCTCCTTACTACATAATACTTGTTATATTACCCTTATCCTACCTTGAGGACACTCACCTTCGGCAGTGTTGGAATGTGGGTCACGACCGTCTGACGTTGTGTGGCAGGCAGACTGCATCAGACCGCGACGCAGACTTTCATTCTCTGCGCTGATGGCGGCGTTGGCATCCTCCACGTTTTCTGCACGTGCCATGGCCTCATGGTGAGACTGAGACAACTCCTTTATTTTACTGCAATTGACATTTCCCAATGTTTTATTTTGTGCGTTGTTCATAAAAAAAACCAGCTTGTTATAAAGAAAATGTACACAATAATTCCAAGCATTAAAGTAATTTTCTTTTGGTTTAAAAAGGTAATGGTAGCGTAAATTTAATGAATGGTTTCCACATGAAAGTCTGGGCCGAGGCGAACAAGTCCATTGCCCTTTTTTTCAGATAAAATGCAATCAGTGTAACCCTAGCACAATATCAATCTAGGAAATAAATGAACATCTCTGTCTATATGTATATACATCATAATTTCTATCTATTCATTCTAGAATATGATTTCTATGCTCAAGTACCCGCGCAGAATGTTCTGAAGCTCGTCTTTCTCCTTAGTCACGTCCTCCAGGGTGTCCTTGTAGCGGGTGATGCGGTCCTCCAGGAGTCCCCTCTCATCGCGGATCATCTGTCACAGACACACACCACTCCATCAATAATCTGCTTGGATGGATTACCATTGTCACGGACACAATCACCACACAATCGGTGCTCCGCTTGGATCAATATCATATCCACCAATAAGAAAAGTTTTAATGCGACATTAAAATGTTTAAATGTTATTCAATGAGCATCGTTATCATTAACGTACTAGAAATTTGTTGACTTTGAATTTCCCCCCCCCCCCCCCCCCCCCCAGCATCTTCCTGGAGCAGACCTTTCAGCCTCGTATAGTAAACAACGAAAAATAATATCTTGTGATGTAGAACGAAATCAACGTTTTTTTTGTTTCGAAATTCAAAGCAAGTTATACACAAGGGAAAGGGATGTGGACAAAAATAAAAACGATATATAAATCAGCAACTAGAAAGTCAGTTAGGACATATCGAATTATCATAAACAGCAAATCACACAACAGGTTTACCGTAGAATGGGTAACTAACACAAAGAGAAATAACCGTACACCAAACACAAGGAAGACCAAGAGGAAGAAATAGTGATGTTATCAATGAGCATACGTTATTTGTTAAAGTCTGGAGCAGGCTGGGAGTGCACAGTGCTGAAAGTGAGAAATGCAGTGACAATGGCATAAACACATGGTGAAGTATCTTGTTAATACAACTACTACTGCAACATTTTCACTCCACTATAGCGAGAGGGACTAGAACAGGACAATGTTCACATAAAATTATTATCATAGGTGTAAATATAAAGCGAAAGCAGTGATACCAATTAAATGTGTCTTTTGTCAAGAGATAATTCAGAAGTGAAGGTAAAGGTGATGAGAGACTTCATTGTAATTCATATTAGGGCGGAAGTTCATGTATTCGACATAAGTTGGGTACCCCATCTTTGGAGTAGGGGGTATAGACATTCGACTTAAAATGCTAACCCTGCCGCTGGGGTTGGAGAGGTGGAGTGAAATTGTGCAGTTATAACTTAGTTTACAAGCAGAGCGTGTTAGCATGTAATCAATAAAGCACATCCTTATCATATTTACAACTAAAGCGCTTAAACTACTTATCATGCGTTAAGATATTTCCAACAGCATGCAATTAGAACCGTATGTTCAATGATTATATTTAATCAAGGTACAGATCAAGTATTCCCAATATCGCTCGTATTTTATCCATCGGATGTCGAGGTTATTGAACACTCTACGTGTACTTCAAGAGTACCTCTAGATGGCACAGTACTTCTCAGAGGAAATACTGGATTTATTTATTTTCTACAGTTAGAGATACAAAGGTAAAAAATGTGCATGTTGCACAGATTCCCAGACTTTGTTTCTAAGTTTTAGAAGATGTAGCAAAAACAAAATCAGGCTGTGTTTCTACAGCACTACGCATTAAGCGACGTGCTTTTAAATCTTCTACACTGAACAAGCGCGCCTCAATCAAGTACAGGGATGCCAGTAAGATCTAGGGGGGGGGGGGGGGCGGAAATTTGACTCTCGCCGCTTATATCCACTCCTTGGCTCTAATATGATAATTGATTAATACAAAAAAAACGAAAGAAACCCCGGAAATAACCAGAGAACTGACATCCCAGCAAATACTAATCTAGACAAGCATTTATAAGCCTGAAAATTTGCTCAATTTCCTGCTGAACAGAAACCACGCTAGGCAAATGTAAGCATAACACGGACACACATCACTCAGTTACTCACTACAAGCAGCTTTACACTACAATTAGCTCCCACTCCCAGCGGGGTAACCGCTTTGACCTTCACCTGTAAGCCGTGCGTAATGTGACCGTGGTCGACATTGACCTCATCCAAGGCCATCTCCCACTGCTTCAGCTGGCGGGTTAGTGTAGCGTTACGCTGCCACAGCAACCAGATTATCTCCTGCTCCTGACCCGGGCCTAAGTTCTCCTCTTTCTTAATCTGCTCCATAATGTGCTTTAGTTCATCCGCATGCTGATAGCAAATAAGTATGAGGTGAGTGAGTCGTGAAGGGTAATAACCATAAGTTCCTAATGTTACTAGACTAAGAGACACGTTATATCTTTTCTTGGATTTCTGTCGTGTTTTCTAAAGTAGCAGTATGAGGTGAGTGAGTCGTGAAGGGTAATAACCATAAGTTCCTAATGTTACTAGAGACACGTTATATCTTTTCTTCGATTTCTGTCGTGTTTTTTAAAGTAGCAGTTCCAAACTGCCACCTACCTCGCAGTAGCTGTTTGAAAAGTGCAGTTCATATGCATAGCCACATCAGTGATTTGACGTTATCTTTTCAGCTATATTTTTATTTTCATTTATATTATTGGGCAATATTTGTATAGGTTTATATCACGCGTTATATGCGTATGGTCAAACCTATCCACGAGGATGACAAGCCTTAAGTCTAGACTGAACAGAATAAACAAAGGATTTTTTTTTCAAATTTAAATCCGATCAATTCGAATTAAGGTAGTTTTTTCTTAAGGTTCGAATACCTCAGTGTGTATGGAATCTGAAAGATTGTGTGCGCGTAAATATCAAGTGTTTGGCTGCATTCAAAATAACCTTCAAACCACACACAGTACAAAGAGCGCGACGGTAGAATGTGAAAAGTATAACGTGTTCTTTAAAAAAAATAATTTATTCTCATATGCGTTATAGAGTGTGATTAAAACGTTACCATGCAAGGGATATCTATGGAAGTACGTCTAGCTGTTTAAGTTTTAATAATTAAATTAATTGTGTCATAATGTAAAACTTGATCATCCTTAAGTAATTTATGTGGAATGTATATATAACTGGGTACCTTTCGCTGTCCACTGCGTAGTTTATTTATTTCTACATTGTCAGACACGGGGTTTAATTCGACTAATTTCACCCGTAATCGTTCATTTTCATCTCGCAGGTCTCTGTGTTTCTGTTCTACGTTTTTGTGTTTCTCCCGTTCTCGTGTTAACTGACGCTTCAGCTCCTTTTCTGCGACCTGAATCAATACCAAGTTACACACGTGAATTATAGATCATGACTTCAAAGACTATCGACAGACATACGTCAACTACATGTATATATAAAAAGAACTGAACAATAAACTTGTACATTCTAGAGTTTCTCTCATCGATTATGCACCAAAAATTCCGATATACAAGTATGTACTGTAGCTGCTGTTTTTCAATCCATAGACAGTATCGTACACTATCAATGTTCAAACGATGCTTTTTGGGTTGTTTTTTTTCTTGTGTAGGACTTGAGGAATACGTATATAAATAATTTATACGGACTTTAATCGCACCGGGAATGTCAATAATGCATATTGAAATTGTACCTGGATGACTACCACTAATATCACGCATATGCATCTTACTGAGACTTCTGTTGGAAACTTGAAACTGTAACAATTTATGTTCCCAAACATGAAAATAAGTTATAATTTACTTCGATACTATCAAAAAATCATTTAAACATAAAGGAGATGAAGATCAACGGGGGAATGCCAAGGAGGCTGGCGTGGCTGGGGGACGCTTGGGGGATGCGGTGACAGGTGACGAGAACTGTGGAGCAGGGATGCAAGTCATGGCTAGAAAAATTATCAGAAATACATTTTACAAATATAAATGACTGTATGCTGGCCGGATGCTGCCGGGTGCCACCAGATATGGTTGAATACTGCCGGGGTTTGGCTGGGATATGGCTGGGAGTGACCGACTTGTAGATATTGATAATTAAAAATGAAAATCATGGAATTTCTTAAATCAGTAATGTTTCGGAATGCTTGCATCCCTGGTGGAGACGTAGCCGGGCTGGTCAGCGGAGATTTACCTGTAAACGAGCGTTCTCATTTATCAGTTTGTCCTCCATGTCTGAGAGTTTGTTGGCACGGTCTGACCTCTCCTGAT
Source organism: Alentia gelatinosa (assembly GCA_950022655.1). Lineage (NCBI taxonomy): Eukaryota > Metazoa > Annelida > Polychaeta > Phyllodocida > Polynoidae > Alentia > Alentia gelatinosa. Next base: position 33,118,319 of record OX465583.1, read on the forward strand.
GAAGCCGATCCTCTGTGATCTTTAACCTTCTTTCCAGCGACTTCACCTGATCAACAAGTCACTCATCGTTGTTATTACTATCATTATGATTTTTTTCACACAAACAATTCAGTGAGGGAAATCTCAGCTAAAAATACAAACTTCCTCCCTAGCTCGACAGTTGAGTCCCACACTATGAAATACCTGCTATAAGCTATACCTTTAGCCATGTAGAAAGTGGAGCAAACCTACGAAATGCCCACTTTTCACTAAATTCTTAAGTAAGAAACAGAGGAACAGAAGAAATATAGAAGCCCATAATCGTGATTACGACATGGTCTATCCTCCAGTAATCATGTGTAGTTTAGCACTGACCTGGCGCTCGGCCACGGAGCCGCAGCCAGACTGCTCGAGCTGTTGTTGGAGCAGTGTTTTCATCTCAGTGAGACGGACGACCTGTGAGGACGCCTCGCGCCGCCTCTCCGCCTCCTCCTCCCGCACCCGCTCACTTTCCTCCAGCAGCCGCTTCGCCTGCCGGATCTCGTCCTGAACAACAACATAGGTAAATGTATGAGTATATTGACGGATCTCAGGTCTGTACGTAAATGTATGAGTGTACACTGCCGGATCTCAGATCTGTACATAAATATCTCAGGTCTGTATGTAAATGTATGAGTACACTGCCGGATCTCAGGTCTGTACGTAAATGTATGAGTGTACACTGCCGGATATTAGGTATGTACGTAAATGTATGAGCGCACACAGTCAGATATCAGGTTTGAATGTAAATGTTGAGAGTACACTACCGGATTATAGGTTTGTACGTAATTGTGGAGTGTACGCTTCCAGATCCCATCCTGAACACAGACGTGTATGTAAATATTTATAGGGGGGAGGGCGCACCAATTAACTAAACAAAAGTTAGATCTTCTTAGATACACTGATCATTTATGCATGACATATATTTATCAAATGTATCTTTCTAAATTTCCAGATTCTAATGTTTACGATCTGTTCTCATATTTTTGAAGCCGAAGAGAAACTGTTCTTACGACGTTAACTTCAACTAGCTCCTGAATAAACTTTTTATGGACCTACTTATCTGAGCACACTGATTAACAAGAGCTAAATGTGCATTTAGAAAATAGAAATATTGGCCTTTAAAGACCAAATTAGCAGGTGGACGCATTTAAAGCTCAATAAGGGAGGGAGGGGGGGCAGGGGGGGAGGGAGGGATGAATAGGGAAGGGCCTGCATTGATTGGATATCTTAGCCCTAATCTTCTGTGAACTCAGCAGGTCATGGCTCAATGCACACGTATATTTAGCTGCCTGAGGGCAATTTCGTTTGGCAATCAACAATTCTCTGAGTACATAGGAAAAGTTTCCAGATAGCTTCATGGTGATAGCTTCATGGATGAGTGCACATAGACCTGCCTGCATGCTCCCTAGCCATGTGGGGGACAAAACTTTGTTTCTATATACACCAATAAAGTAGGTCAAGCCAATATCTGGTGGTAAATGATATTACAAATAATTTTACAAACCAGTATCATTTGACTGGGTCTTGACTGATTCCTACAACAAAGTTATAAACCATTTTGACTTCTATTTGTGTGTAAATATCCTGAATAAACCATCCACTCATACACCTGCTGCCTCCCCCCCCCCCCCTCACATTGTGAGATTTAGAAGAAATACATGAATAGCACATCAAATATGTATTTTACCTAAATAATGACACTTCCTAGTGTGTAAGCAACTGTCAGTGCCACTTATGGAGATGGTAAATGTTACACTAATGATCACTCTAAATTAATATTGAGTAAACATCTGTTTGAGCATGCCCATTTCACTGAAAATCCCCCCCACTTTCAACAAATACTTGAATATCTCTGTAAATATAGAATCTACTTAGAAAATTCCACTTCCTAGCACCTACTGTTTTTTATTCTCTTTCAAATGAGGCATATCATATTATGATTCAACCAGTTTAAGTGGTAGAAACATGTCCATAAAGGAGTTCTTAAAATGGACCTGTGACTACCAAAGTCCCCCCCAAACTGAATTCAGTTTTTTTTCAAATCCATTCCAAAATACTAAATTTTAAAAACTGTGAGGCATTATACCACCATAAATCCTTCTGTCCAAAACAGAAATCATATTCCTATCTGTACTTAGTGAGCTATAAAAAGCAAAAATATGGTCAGGTCACCTAATGACTTTACAAGCATGTGTACTACAGTAGGCTATAGCCATAACCTAAAGACCAACCGTCCACCTGCTAATAACAATTTCGTGTTACAAAAAATAATTGTATGTTATTTTTCTTTCAAACAAATATGTTCTTCCGGATACAGTACCTTGAGACAGGAGTTCTCTACTTTGTAGCTGGCGATGATTCGTGAACGATCGGGTGATTGAGTGGTGTGTGAGTTGTCCAGCGACCATCTTGAGCTGTCCAGCTGCTTCTTTAGGGAAATATTCTGAAAAACAGAAGTTCATGTATAGAAGAGGAAAGCTTTGTTTAACCATACAATACAGCACTACAAAGACAAATGAGATAATGTTGATGGTAGACAAAAACAATCTTAGAAAAATTATTGGTAACATACCAGCAGTCGCTTAAGCGGATCGCACGTCTTTCTAAATTATTGGTAATTAACTGAACCGAATGAAATGCGCTATATATAAACAGAGACGCCAGTGAGTTTTAGAAAAAAATTATGTATAAAATACCACTTATCTCTAGTCTTTATCTCCAATGTAATGCAAATTTATTACAACATAAAAAATCCGGAAACCCGATAATACATGGGAAACTGGCATCTCTGTGTAAAAACAAACTGATATCTGAATAAAAATACTAAAAACACCGATGTTCATTTTCCTTGAGTCCTTCAACTTGATTAAGTTGGCGGAAGCCTCACCTCGTCCCTGACGGCCTCGAGCTGGGACGACAAGTCGGCGAGCTGCTCGTGCAGGTCACGTGTCTTCCGGTCGAGGCGGTCACGTGCTCGCTGTCTTTGAGTCTCCAGGTCGTCGCCGAGCTCTGAGCTCATGGTGAGCGCCTCCTTGTGGACGTCCCGCATCTGACTCTCCAACTGAGATATACGTGCTGAAACAACAATCACATGACCATATAAAATATTCCGGTTAGAGTATAGGCAAATAATCATGAACATGGAGTAGCTCCGTTTACCGTTGCTACTCTACGTCTATGCCAGAAACGTCTACCAGAATAATACTTAGAATATAAATCCAGGAAGTACGAGGTATAAATAGTGCCTCTGAAATATAGCAAATATACTATAATTTTGTTACAATCAATATAGCATTCCGTTATAATTGATGAAGACGAGTTGTTTTTGTTTTGTTGGTGTAAACGTCCCAGGGGATCTTGAGGGTAGATAAGAAATACCTCAAGATTAAGATTTCCTCACAGATTCTGTGAGTTTTCAATAACAACCAAATTATCATTCTCATATAATCAGGCAAGGCGGTGAAAATCAGGTTTCATAATGTGGGAGGGCAACCTACCTTGTCCTCGGTTGTGTTTCTCCTTCAGCAATTTGTTCTCTGTTTGTAGAGTGGAGTTCTCCATCTGTAACTTCCGTAGCTGACTTTCTAGGACTTCCTACAACCAAGGATGATCACTAATTATAAGTATTGTTCAGGAATATTTAGAGGTGAAATTTTCTCGTCGTGAACCAAGGAGATATACTTGATTTACTCAATTCAGAATAGACAACTGTATCTGATAAAACACTTGTATGCTTAATTCCTCTTTCAATGGTTGATTCATATCAAGTATGTTGCACAACAATACAATCTATTTTCCTGGCATTTTACAAAAACTAGCCCTTTAGATAACACCAAACGAAAAAACGGAACCATTTTTAAAGAATGTGTCTAACAGGCGTGCTTCTCTGCCAAAGTAGTGCTTGAGTTATCGTGGAAATTTTTTTTTTACCAACATCCATATGAAAATTGAAATACCATGTATTAAGATCGCGTCAGAATAGAAGAGTTAACAACTACTGAAAAAAGTTGTAAGATGTGCATCTATTTCAATGAAGATGAAAAAATATCCTGACTTTAGATAACAGGACATTTTGGAATTCACAAAAATGTAATATCTGTAAGTATTACCTCAAATTGACAACACCGTTTGAATAACACCCTAAGACAAGTCTACTAATATTTTAGAAACCCCAATAAATTTCACACACATAGGTGTATATAATTTACAATCGTTTTAACCTGTCGTCGATGAACATATCCAACATCATAGAGGGGCATTTTCCATGCCTTGTAGAAAGATGATTTATCATTCCTTGAACATATATATTGTTCATCATTAACATTTTACAACATAAAGGAGATACATAAATATGAAAATCGGTAGTCAACTGCTATTTTCTATTGACTAATCTGACACGGACAAAAATATCTATAAGAATATCATGATCTCAATATACGCTATCTCGTGCATGAAGAAAATGCTCAACTGGTCTACCGATATATCTCTAACTAACGACCGAAGCTGTAAGGACTTGTGCTTAAAAGAATAAATGTTATTGAAGAGAACCAACATATATTTAGAACGTCATAAACGACAGGTCTATCGTCTATATAGGTTTCTCATGAAACCTATTAGTTTCTATCCATGTCACTTGATTCTAAAACCAACGAACAGCAAAATGACTTCGAACTCCACTTACACCATTACGGTACGTCTGACTCATACACAAATGGAAACAGATCCTTAATGTTCAACATTACCAGGGAAATAAAATTAGGACTTGCGATGAGCATTGCAGGATCTGTAGAGAGAGGTATAGGCAAAGTAGGGCGTCCTAAAAATTGAATAGATATGAAAACTGTGTCAAATCTGTGCGGACATTTCTGAGTGCCAGCAATTTTCAGCACGCAACATGTACCTTTAGCACGAGTTTCCATGGTGGATGCCTGTAGACTGATGTCCAGTACCACCAGGGCCGGTATTCAGCAACGTCACGAATATAATGCTGTCCACATGGACCAACAACCGATTTAGTCTTACATTGGACTCAGACATTACATAGTTTCGGCAACGTCAAGTGTACAACGCTATCTGTCTGCGCCGATAACTGATTTAATGCTTGATTCCATTTGGCCGAATTTGATGCCGATCACCATGACACCCTTATCAGGAGGGCTGCTTTAGCAGTGATCTGAATAGGAACCGAACATGACCCAAGCGGGAATGGGATATAATTCGAGTAAATAGAACCAAGCCTTAAATCTGACATTCAACTCACAAATCATGTTGTTTCAGCAATGTAAAGTGTAAAGTGCTGTCTGTTTGGGCCATCAACTGATTTACTTCAACACTAAACTCATAAACTGCATTATTTCAGCAATGCCTAGTGTAAAGTACTGTCTGTATAGAATACACAATTGGGTCATGTAACATGAGATTCATCAGCTTACAATTTCTCTGGAAGTTCAATAAGAATATTTTACACTCACCTTTTCTACTAAGTATTTGCTGACGTCTGATGAGGCAGCTTTTCTTCGGCTTCCTGCTATTACCTAATAAAATGGATAACAAGGATTAAAAGTTGGCATGGCATTGCCATGATTTCGGTTTCAACAAGTAATAAGGGAGGGAGGGAGGGAGGGAGGGAGGGGAGGGAGGGAGGTGGAAGCCTGTTGCAATATATAAAAATACACTACTGTAACATAAATATCCAAGACGAACGCACCACCGTACTTGGAGACAGAGTCTTGACCAATACAAAAATAGACTATATATTGCAACAGGCTTCCACCTCTCTCCCTCCCTCCCTCCCTAGCGGGTATGTCCCGCGGTTGCCAGGTGCGGACCACATCTGACCAGAGCGAGACCCACCCGCTAGTAGGTATTCATTGAACCGCAACGGGTGCCGAGACCAGACGTGTTCGAGGGAATCGGGTCACATAGGTCACCAGCATACAAGACATAGTCAGAGGCTCAACGTGACATAAATATACAGATTGAACTCACCCGCGGGACCCACACGCGAGGGAGGGAGGGAGGGAGGGAGGGAGGGAGGGAGGGAGGGAGGGAGGGAGGGAGGGAGGGAGGGAGGGAGGGAGGGAGGGAGGGAGGGAGGGAGGGAGGGAGGGAGGGAGGGAGGGAGGGAGGGAGGGAGGGAGGGAGGGAGGGAGGGAGGGAGGGAGGGAGGGAGGGAGGGAATGAGGGAGGGAGGGAGGGAGGGAGGGAGGGAGGGAGGGAGGGAGGGAGGGAGGGAGGGAGGGAGGGAGGGAGGGAGGGAGGGAGGGAGGGAGGGAGGGAGGGAGGGAGGGAGGGAGGGAGGGAGGGAGGTGGAAGCCTGTTGCAATATATATAAATACACTGAACCGCAACAGGTGCCTATACAATATATAAAAATACACTTCTGTCGCCGGGTCCAGACCGGTATCGAGGCTCTAATTATTTAGAATACATTACTTTAATGTATTATAATGTAAGCCGCAAAAACTGTTCCCCGTCTTCCCTAATATATTTCAGTCTTGACCTATAGGTCAAACCGAAATAATAACCAACGTGTCCATGATACATATGAAATATTAGGAAACCAAAAGTACCAAAAAGTTATAATACAATACATATCTTACATGCGCATACAGTCGTAGCGACTCAACGTTACAGTATTCATGATTACGAGCCTGTATATAACTGGAAAGAATAAAAATAAACTGAACTACTTCCAGGGATGAAAGAGAGGACTCAAGAAAAAATCGGACATTTAAAACGCTTATAAAAAAAATCATTTATAACATTAATTTTGAACAGAAAGGCTATGAATTGATATACATATATATTTACTTTAACAATGTGAGTGTTGCCGGTGTAAATGAAATGTCAAAATTCCGTCACTTGTTCGAAAACGTGCTCCCTGTACTACCATAATTTCTTCTTCGTTTAAACAGAGATACTTTGTGTGCAACAAGTCAATTATCCATGCTGCGAATGATGAGCGCTATAAGCTTTGAGTCTAACTGGTTATTTTAAATTTTTTTTTTTTTTTTATTATGAAACATTTTATATCTACCTGATCTGTATCTCTTGCACTTGCTTGCGAAGTTGAAAGGCTATCATCCGTTTTCTGTGCAACACATGTAGAGTCGTCGTTATACAAGGCAATGGTGGTGTCATCATCCACAAAATCGTTAATGTTAGTTACATTGACTGGTTCTCTACTAAAAGACGGCATTGATTTATCACTGGATGTACTTATTGGACTTGGGAATTTGCCTACGCCATCTCTCATTTTCATGAGTCGGTTGTTGATCTCTTTGATGACAATATCAGTGTCAGAATCTATTGTTATCAAAGGTAGGGTGAATTTAGGTGAGGGGATCTCGGGAGGAGGCATGAGTAATGAAGATGAAATGGGTTTTGAAGGTGATTCTGCTTGTTGTTTCCTATCAGTACCCCTTGCATTAAGTTCCCAGGGCCCACCCTTTTGGTGTACGTCTTCCCATCCTTTTTCACGTCTGTTGCCCATATTCTCTTTGTACAGAGATACAGCATTTACCATATCCACAATGGTCTGATTGACTAAAACCATATTCTGCATGTTGGCTTTCTGCTGTGGCTTTGGTGAAAGATACATCTGTTCAATGCTATCTTGTCCGGAGGTTCTCTTAGGGTCCAAACTGAAACGTATAGCTTTGGTCACTGAAGAACCCTTCTGAGCAATCCTCTCTTCAGGCTTATCTGACTGGTTATCCTGAATTTGGTCTTTACTCTTCTGGAGACTCAGCCAAGATAAGAAGCTCTTCCATTCTTCTTCCGTAATGTCTCCATCATCAGACATCTCATCTGATGCAAAGCCTTCCTTGCTGTCATATTGACGTATCCTTGCTATATTATCATCAGAAGAAAAAAAAGAAAAGTCAGATTCATTTTCCACAGTTGCCGGTACCTTGGGGCTTTCTTCATTAGACTCGAACATTGCAGGTGATGATGGGTGCTTCCACGTATGGCTATATTCAACAGGGGACTTCTTTGTAAACACTGACGGAGACCTCTCTCCATCCTTTACAGCTGACTTCCCATCTGTGGGTCTATTCTTGCTTTGCTCTTGCACTTGCTCTGGATAACTAATGTAGCCTCCTGTGCAAGACTGAACGACACCTTCCCTCAATACCTTCTCCAGTTTCCTCCTGATGGTGTGATAGGCTGGTTGTGATGCACTGGCAATCTTGGTTTTATCATTGGGCTTACCTGTATTCAGGATATGTGTAAGTACCTGCCTAGATCCACTTGTCAGAGACGTTTCTGAGGCTAAGCTCTCTAGGAGGTCTTGTAGTGCTCCTCTACTTGAGACTTTACTGTAGGTGCTCTGTGTTGAAGGAGCTGAATTTGCTGCTGCTCCCTCTTGATTATATCTCTGCAAGAAATCTGAGGATGTAACATTGGAAATAAATGATTCTTTCTGACTGAGCAATTCTGTATCTGTCAGGTTTTGTTCAGACGGAGGCGCATTCTGCACAACATTCTTCTCTGTCTGAGACATTTGGTGCCTTTCCTCTGCAAGCTTTGTAACTTCCTGGATGAAGTCATAGATAACAGCCTCGTCAATTTGGTTGACAGATTTGCTCAGATCTATAGGGAGTTGAGGTGGTTGTTCTCTCTCTGAAATAACTGGTAAGGACAAGGATGGTCCATAGTCTGCTCTGAATCTGGAATATCGCTCTGAATCTTTCCCTATTTCTTCAAAACTTTGCTGTGTACCTGCACCATCAGCATAACTGGGTGGTTCTAGACTGACACGTTCTTCGAGCCGTTGACTCCAAATCTCTGGGTCAAAATTCTTGGATGGAGGTTTCTCAGGTTCACAACTTTCATCCTCATCTTGACTATCACTCTCGAACTTGTATGTCTCAATAACGTCTTGGAAGGAAACCTTTGAGCTCTGTTGTATAGACTTCAATGATGGTTCATTCTTCATAGCATCACCTGATGATATGTTCTTCAAAATAGATGGGTGGCTCGAGGTCATATTGTGAGTAGCTGATTCCATTGGGGGGGATGGCTGACCAGGCCCAATTTCATCTACAACCAATCCCATCTTACTGTGATAAGGAGTATTACTAGACTTTGGTGTAGATGTTGCAGTGAACTTGCTCGCATCAAATTCCATATGATTACTACTAAGCAAGTTATCAATATCTGCTGCAGCAGATAAAGTAGATCCTGCCTTCAGAACACTGAATCTACCAACATCACTGCCACCTGTATCCGTAACTATGGACTGGGGATTTACTGACTCTCTTGAAGATCGTACCGATTCTCTTGAGTGATTTTCTATTCTAGAATTGCCATTAATCTGGCTAGCAATATCAATATTTGGGATACTTTCAGTGATTACTTCTTGAGGATAAGTAATCTCTGAAATCTCACGGTTCATTTCAAACGTTTCTGAGGTATTTGCATGAAGCACGTCTGTGTTAATGTTGCTCTGTTGAGCATCAAGGCCTGCTAGGCTACTAGGAGTTGCACTCTCCCGAGGAGAGAGGTCTGAATGCAGGGAATATGTCTGAGACTTCTGAATAGAAGGAGTCTCCATATTATCGTCATGGCTGTGACTTGGGACCAGCGTTTCTGAGGGGATATCTGAATTGTCAAGGTCTTCTCTCGCGTTATGAGAACTTGAGACGCTCAATCCACTCGGACGTTTGATTTCAACAGCAGTATCTACAAATGGGATGAATAGTAATGGATAATAAGTGGATTGATAATTAATGCTTAACGATGATGAGGATGAATGATTTTTTCTTCTCAGGACAGGAAATGATGACTGAAATGGTAAGACATGAGGTGGAAGGGTTGTTCCTGCAGGGTATGAAAAGGGAAACGGGTGGGAATAAAAGAATGAATAAAAGGCCGTGTCAATGATTTGAAGCTGATGAGGTGTTACTGGATGCAGGCACACAAAATAAAGAATAGAGGCAGATACTCTGTATCTCTGTATCTTTGTGCTGGAAACCATGCAGACTTACTCTAAATTCCCTGTGCTTCCTGTGTGATAGCGTCCTGCTGTGTTGACGGTGTCGTGTAGATGACATGAGCTCCGAGGTCAGATCTGGCACAGAGTAACCACCAACACAATCATATAGGCGTGGAGATAAGAGGTCCAAGTCATCACGACTTGAATCGAGACCTCCATAATTAGAAATGCCTGACTTGTCAAAGCTATCTTGTAATTGAATATCGACAAGTCTGAAGTCACTCTGTTCAATTCTGCTTTCATTATTCACGCCATCTGAAAGAACACAACAGACATTTTAATACGGAGAAATCTCACATTCCTAGCAAGAATGAGACGATTCTTGACAGAAGACAAAAGACAGCAAACCGTGACCGTTTCCTAACAGACCATTTATATAAACCGTCATAATATTGCTACAGAATTCAGCACACACACATATATCAGTCTTAGCTGACGGCAAAATGCATTAGGTACATATGTACATGTTTCTAAGGGATACCACTATTAGATGAGCATGGGTCAGTCAGAACTGAGGCAAACTTGTAAACACAAACTTCAAGACCTGACAAAGTACACTCCATGCATCATAACGTACCTGTTAAAGTTCAAAGCCTCATGACATCCGTATGATTTAAATTTAAAAGAAATGAAGAAATATCACTTTAATTCATGGTCATTTTAAATTATGGAACTGCTAAATCGAAATATTAAAGTAATAGATATCATCTTAGAATGTATTCTTCTCATAGGTCTCGTTTGTAGTGGAGAATTATTGGCTTCTGATCATAGAAAAAGAATTGCACTATGGATGTAAAAATTATCAGACAAACCCATTATACATAAAAGGTCTGCTACATAAAGATTCACTGAGTTTCACTAGTGGATGCTTTTGGACTTTAAAGGTATCTATCAAATTCCCATGTTGGATTTCCTGTGGAATCTAGTCTATATAAATATTGTTAAAGGTATAGCCGTCTCTGTAGATCAAAGCTTCTAAGAATCATTTAATTTTGGTGCCAATTATAAAAATACAAAAGCTCTATATAGCTGTGACAAGCTGGACTCAAAGAGTAGAACTAATTTACCAAGAATAGAAATCATGTGTGGCACGGTGAAGTACAGGAGAGATTCGTCGATATTTCTTTTTTCAGCAGATGTGCAACGAAGGTTGAGGAAAAAGGTTGAATTCACATTTTTGTCTCTACTAAAGGAACAGGTGTCAGCGGGTAGATCACAACTATGGTAGCCAATCATAAAAAAATCACAGCAAACGGCTTGCATTGCCAAAGTGCACAAGGTTCTTTTATATCCTTTAATATCAATTACTCAGAAGCTTTGTGGATGCTCATGATGCATTAAAATTGAACTATTTGATCATTCCTGAATTAAAGTTGTAGGCCAAATAATTCATTTCTAATCATTTTATGGGACACTTCAATGTGCAGTGACTAACAGCCACCAATGGCGTTTCTATGGGGGGAATCTATGGAATCTAGGCAGGTTCTGGTTTTCATGTTGCATATCCACCTGAACTTCCTTGGCCCACAGACCCAAGGGGCTAGCTATGATTAGAGCACCTACCCAATCAATTACGAATAGGCTCCAGAAAACATGCTATCTTTCGATAACGTGTAAGATGTATCAGTTCTTATGAGATAAGATCCTGTCTACAACCTCAGCTGAGGAGATACATTACGTAATTCATTACGAACTTTTTGTTTGTTTTATTGTCTGGGTAGTTTAACGTCCAATATGTTCAATTATGACGTATGTAATCAATGGGAATGTGAAAAGCGATAAAAATGAAAATCTTAGATAACACACATGAGACAAAGGGAGTTTGCATTTTGTTGGTTGATCAAGAAGCGGTTACCTCTCGGATATTTGTACCAGGAGTACTTAGATGCTAAAAAGGATCCGGCAAGGAATCAGGGAAAATCATCTTAGTTATGTTAGGGGAAATGCAATTTCAAAACTGTTTAGTATCTGTCTCAATAGTGCTTAGGATAAGCATTTCAAGGGAATTTGTTTAATTCATATTAGTCTTATGTAAGCATGCAATACAATCGACATTAGGAAGTATATTGTTTCTGGAACAGGAGAAATTATAATGAGAGGTATATAATTGCCTAATATAAAATGTGATACCAATGCATATATTTATAGCTTTAATAAGGTAATAAATGAAGGATTTACCAGGACTATTCTTCGTGGAATAACGTGAAGAGGTCAAGTCCTCCATGCTGCCTATCTTACTCCCTGCTGGTGTGCTGGTTTTTATTCCTGGAGATGAAACAATAAATAAATTAGCCCATAACAGAGGATCTATATTCAGGGAGAAATAGTCTAGATGATAGATAACGAATTATATCATTTATTCTCTCAATATGAGAATTCGGAAAAACAATAGACAGAGATAGAGATGATCATCAGCAAAAGCATGAACTACTTGATTTTTAAGGTAGATCAGCTCAATCATAATGGGAAAGTGAGATCAACAGGTACCATACTATAATATTCATTAATATTGATTTTATTACTGTGAAGTTTAAATTGAGGTAACCAGATACTAGATATGCATTATTGTTCAATATGCATGGTATTTGATTCTGGAGTTTGAATTTAGGTTGAAGTTATACCAATTATTGTGCAATATGCTTAGTGTTTAATTTTGTAGTTTAAATTGAGTTAGGTAGAAGTTCTACACTAAACTGTGAGAGCTCGGAATACTACTTAAAAACACACATACAGACACGAAGACAAAACCCGTACCTGAGTATGAGGAGGCTGGTTGTCTCCCTGCCTGCAGACCGTCCTCCGCACCTAGCCTCAGACTACTCGCCAGTGATTCCCTCTCTCCGACTCCCGACAGGCGCTGCTCGGAGCCATCCGCCGACCTGAAGTCACACCAGATTCGGTCAGAAAAGGCTGGCTAGAGCGCAAATATATCCACTCCTCGGGGTCATCTACTGAACGAAGTCATACCAGCCTCAATCAGAAACTCTAATGTGGATATTTACACAAGAGGCACCTGATTCTATTCAACCGACTGAAGCCAATCTGCCAGCCTTGCGTAGAATAAAAATTTTACATGTATGTCTAAAACGTGTGTCTGAAAGTCAGTGACACAAGAGGGAAACATAGGGTTAGGTGTTTAGCTATATATCTTCATTATACTATAATACAACAATTAATGACTATTTCAATTTGCGAATTGCAAAAAGAGATCTAGGCATTGTATATTTCATTTGAATATAATTTTTCCGGCACCAAAGTACTCAGGCACACGGAGGGGACAGACAAGCATTCACAAGCTCATCAAATAGCAATTAATGAACAGGAAATAAAAAGAGACAGATGGGGATAGCATGCCCTGACCAAATGTATTAGACAATAAAGGTTCCTTAAGCACTATGTATAAAGGTATTTTGACATCCACGGAAAGCCTCTAGAGGGAAGCGCATTGGCGAGTTACATATTCATTAATAAACAATAATAATGATAGAAGACACATTTATCAATGCAATGTAGCCATTTCATATATCAAATTCGAATTTTTACAATTGTCTGTCTGCAGCCTGAAATAAACAGCGATAGAGGAACAAACTGACGTAGACGTCAAAAGTGTGTATGTGAAGAATGTGTACTTTTACTAGAATGATTAAACATACATCAAATCCTCAACACATCTACGTAGAAATCAGTGACAAGGGAGATGTGCTTGATATAGTTCCATAAGGACTGGAGAAAGTTAATTTTTCGGGAAAATCCAGAAAGGCACACAAATAAAATTACCTCCAGTCTCTGCACCAAATGCGCGCTCTGTCGCAGGTGAAGATGCCCAATTATATTAATCTTTATCATAAGAGAAATTGGTGATAAGCAATTAAAGACCTGCATTGATTAGTGGGTGGGATTATCTGGGCACAATGACTAAAGGCCTTACAACTAGTGATTAATTATATTCTTGTGGCAACCATGGACTGAATGGATTGTCACCTGGGTTGCTCCGACTGATTAGAATTTCGCGTTACGGGTGCTTGAGGTTAAAACTTGAGACAAAACATGTACTGACTATACAGGGATGCCTTCAAACAGTGACAGGGGTTCCACTGTCAAGATTGGTCTAGTCACTAAGCTATATTAATAGATTATAGGCAGAAGTGCTTAATTTTCGAAATGAGATGAAATCTGAGACCTTAGCATGTTGTAAATAATGGGTACCATAGGGCAGATAGTTGTTATGTTATGGAGGTGGCAATCTAGTACCCCAACGCCAAACAAAACATACGGTGGCGGGTGAAGTTATCAATGGATTCTTATCGTTTATTTTTCGGCTTGCCATAGGGGGGGGGGGGGGGGGGGGGGGCTTGTCTCACGATTATCGATGGATTAGACCAACTGATAACAGCAGTTGTCCCCCGACTACAGTGGCGTAATCTTACAATTACCTCGTGGATGATGGTAGAACTAGTAATTTCCCTATGCCCTATAGCGCTCTGGGGTATTTTCTGTAAGGGTCAGTGACTGAGATCACTTTAACGTGGTTGAACATTGAGAAATTCGATTGATGCCGTTCGACTGTATTTAACCAATAGATAAGCAGTTTTAAAGAGTACAAGTCGAGTTAAACACTTACATTCTCGTTCGTTCTGGACTGGAGGCCATGTTGAGCACTGCACCTCCTGATGGTGGCAAGATAAACAACGAGTAAATTCCTCTGAAGTGTTCTCCAGTAGGCGCGAGTGGTCGTATCGCTTAGTCCACCCTCATCATCAAACGAGGGGTCATTCCCTATCAATATATAAACGAATATATAAATTATAATTGAAATCCTCATAGAATTGGTCCTTCCTATGATGCCCAATTATCTAATCTAATGCCTTGAAATATATCTTTTTGTCTTTTAACTTTAATCATAGAAGTTTCTTGTGATTTTGTTTATAACTGTCACCTTCATACATTATCATTCCATATTTGCCTAGTTGTAGTAGTTTCTCGTTCACATGGGCGCTAGTTCGTGCACTAAAAAGAAATAATTAGCTACTTCACTACCTTGTGTTATCATACAAACCATACAATAACAGAGCTACCAAAAATCATGACAAATCCTACCAATTTTGGACATGTATGTCTCTATAAGGTAAATACTAAATATAAATCTGAAGGCCTCAGATTGTGGAGCTAGCATTACCTGGGTGTAGATGTGACTGATTCAGTATACCGTTGACATTAGTTTAAATAAATACAGCTGGCAGTTATATTCAATAGATTCGCACGTGTCGCACTTAAGATGGACTACCATACCCAAGCATCTACCTACGTATACGTTATACACATATGCAATTCTTTTCTTCTAGACCGAGTACGCTGATATACCTGTATATACTTAAATCTTTTTTTCTTGAAACCATATGTGACAGACCTGTTTCTAGTGTCAGTGATTATATAACTACAACTCGGGTATGTCTAAGAGTTGAATGTCGGAGTTAATCTTGTTCTTTTCTGGATGTTATAGAAGGCAATACTTTCTGAAGCCCAGCTATATATCTTCACTTGTTCTTGTAAAGAAGAAATACATGAATCATGTCGGAGAATGTTTATCATAAAACGAGGGGTCTTTTTTATACACAATATCATTTTCTTTGAATTACATTTATCCGCATTATACCTGCATTGAGATTCTAGCAGCCATATACCGACTATACCATTTACATGTACTTTACTTTTATCATCATATGATATCGACGATTATCTGTTGTCCATTTCTTTGTAACTGATAATGGAAAAATCCGCTTTATTGTGAACAGTTATATCCTTATAACACATACTTGATGTGCATTTAAAAGCCCCTTAATACCGTTTTACTCTGAATATATGTATCCTTTTCACTGCTTGTTAGATCCAGTGCCAGGTTTGGCAGCGTCCCTTTTTTTATTTATGTAACCTAAAGATAAATAGAAGGAATATTTGGGTGTTATCCTCCCCTCAACCCTAGGATCTCACTCTAAACGCGCCAGCATATCAGACAAACGGACCTTACAATAAATAATGTATATACACATTCGCTGTACATGCTGGGCTGGGACAATACAACTTATGCAATGGCCAAAGTTCGAAGCATGTCTAAAACAGCAAACTAATCATGGTCTCTGATTCTACGACCCAATATGCTTACAAATAAAAAACACCTGGGTTTCGCCTCTTCTTTTGTAGTTTATAAACAATAACGCCGGCAGGTACGGGCGGGTAGCACATTAGCCCTGGAACTTATACAATATGACGGTGTAAGAGTGCTCGACAGTTTCAATTGTATGTTAATACAAGTGGCCAGGACAATGCAGTCAGGTCAAGCTTTGGATCATGCTTAATCATGTGTTGTTTGTCTTACATGGTGAATTTTCCCTTCTGGTGGTTCCATCTAAGTCAACGCCATAATTAAATCAGAACCTAATTTGTATAATATGGTCCGCACGCACGCCATCCCCAACTTTAATCCGCCAGTTCGAAGGAAAATGTTACCCATGGGGAGGAGAATCCTGAAACACATGTATAAGGGGCGGATCAAGAATTTAGAGGAGGACGATGGAGGGCCCAAGGTCAGAGGGGTCGCTCAATGAGAGGTGATGTAGCGTGTCGGGGAGGGCCCTAACAAGCTCTATACATAGATTTCAACTGTGTGAGGAGGTATGAATGGGGTAGCAACTACCCCAAGAATATGAGGTAAACGGTTCAACAATTCTTTTTATTTTACTATATACCCATGCCGTATATATACTGTAAATATGCACTGTTTTGGCATATGACGTAAAAATACTGTAAGGACCACTGGTCTGTACACTAAAATACGGACCACCTTGCTATACACGTTTATTAACATATCGGTTGTTAAAAATTAAATTAATGATTTCTTTTTAAATTTTGGGTATATAGTAAATATATAACGTCCAACCATGCTTGTACAAGTCACAGAACTCGATGATAATTTACGGTTTGTATGGAACTCGGCATAAATTCCTCGTTCCGTACAAACCGTAAATTAC
This sequence comes from Alentia gelatinosa, assembly GCA_950022655.1. Classification (NCBI taxonomy): domain Eukaryota; kingdom Metazoa; phylum Annelida; class Polychaeta; order Phyllodocida; family Polynoidae; genus Alentia; species Alentia gelatinosa. The sequence goes on from OX465583.1 coordinate 33,135,368, forward strand.
CATCTCGTTCTGTGACTTGTACAGCATGGTCAGGACGTTCTATATAATTTATTTTTTTTCATCAAATTGCGTATCAGAAAACAATTTTCTTATCCTAAGTGTTTTACGAGTTGTCTCCAATTTGGTTTATAATACGAGCTCGGACTGCCCAGTCATCGGCCTGGCAGGAGGGTCGGCTGAAAGGCCTGCTGAACACCTATTCAACAACTATCTGGTGGAACACATCCTTTAGACTGATCGTGTGCTAAAATCTATTTAGAAATTATTTTGAAAATGCTTCAGCAATGCTATGGGGTAAAACGAGACGTATCCCACCCAGCTCTGCATCCCTATCAGTTTGCAGTATTTATTGATGGTGAAAGAGTAGATTATTGAACAAAATAGTATGTGCCAATACACGCAAATGCTCTCAAACCTTTCATGACATTCACTGGCATTATTGGATATCCACTTCAGGTATTATTAGAAGCCGTCATACTAGCTATCAGGAACCCCTACCTCAAATGTGGCACAACCTACTTACTCAATCCAGTGCTGATGCGGAAGCCAAAGGTTGATTGTAGCATGCTACCACAACTAGAAAACATGTGGTCTACATTCTTCTAATCCCAATGCAAGACCCGGAGGCTTGGTCCCGAGGCATACTCGCGCCGTTGTATCAATGTAAGAGAATTGATTAATTATCGATCAACCTATGGCAACAGGCCTACCCCTTCAGCCTTATTTTACTTCCTCTCTTAATGTACTAATACCCTGGGGAGAGCAGGCCTCTCGTTTACGTCACAGCTAGAGCATAAATAGTACCCTTCGGGGAGTAGAGCAAGCTCTGCCATTTGTAACATAAATTAAGAGTTGATTACTAATTATCGGGAAAGAGGTCAACTCTAATTGGCCCCATGACTTTTGTTGTTGGAAAATTATGTCCGGGATAGATCTTGTACTTTCTAGAGTTCTAAATTTTAAATAAAGGTAAGCTGCTGGTAAAACCAACACTGATATATCGGGGTAATATATATAATTTAGCAAGTGAGATCTAGGTCGACCCTTCGTGAGAATTGCATCATGTCACTCTACACAACGTCAGGCCGAGAACTCGATCTGCCTCATAAAACTAATTATTATTGAAAAACCATCATTCATTGCAACACAAATGAACTAGTAAAAAAATTAATTAAACAGTAGCTTTCTAATTCAAAAACAGAATTTATTTTTAATGACGTATATTAGACGGTATCCGAAACGCTATATAAATTAATCATCCTGCTCTGAAGATGTATATATGGTTACGGTCATAGGATTTGGAAATTAAAGAAAATACGAAATAATACCATTTTTAAACATTTGAAGTTAAATCTCGCTGGATCTCCAGACTGACACTTGCGACGTAAAAAAAAGTCTAGAATTCCGGGGAAATAAATCCGGGAAAATCCCATGCCTTTGGTTTGATATACAAAAGTATGGCGTGCTATTGACGTATATATATTCTTTTCAGAACCCAAAGAACAAAGATCTGTTGCACGATGGAATTGGGACCTAAATCTTGGACTTCCTAATTCTCCAACATCAACTATTCCTTACCCTCAACATTCCTTAAACCATTTTATAATCTCCTGTACTTTCTTCTTGAAACACCCCTGAGCACTTCACACCAACATAGAAAGTCGGCGAGGTAAACTGACTAATGGCCTAGACTGTTGGATTGGACAATATCCCCTGGAGGGGTAGGAGGCTATCTGGAGGATGTTTACATAACGCTGCTACTTGTGTTTTCTTTCCTTTTTAATGGAGTTGAGATGTTACGTTAGCACATGCACCACCCTCCCAATAGACTTTACTCTGCCAAGAATTTCCAAATAATTATTTATGAATAAAGTTATCTATCAACGTATATATGATTTGTTATTTCATTTGTGTTGTTCACCTGTTGCCTCCCTTTTCACTCCCCATTTGCATTTCAAGGCTATATATTCTGTGGGTCTTAGTGATGTAAGCATCTGCTGTTCTGGTCCTAAAGCCTTAAGTGGTGGGATCAACGAAACGTTTCCTCTGGCGGCACCATATCCATTCGAAATCCGCCTTCTATTATCATATGTGTAATGCATGTATGTCACAACATGGGGCGCTTCTATTTCATGTGTTCAATATACCTGCTTGCAACTCTGTGAAACATACACGTATAGGATGTATAGGCTGTCATATTTGTAAAATTATTAGTGATAAGAGCATAACCTGATTATTGCAACCACAAGGCTGACTCAGCTAAGGTAATAGTATAAAAGGCACAAGTATAGATTTATGATAAATGCCAGCAGCTATGGTTGTTTTAAGGGAGTGGTCCACTGGGCCAACCGATATCAATAAAGTGGGTCTCCATTGAGAAAGTGGAAGCGTTGAAAAGATAACTTGTGTTACCAACCGACGTCGCGCAGCAATCACCAGCTCTCGGTGTTTGAGTTTGGTATAGACAATTATCTCACCCCTGGTACAAGTTTAGCCATAGGAATAACATTAGAAAAATATACTCAACAATCACCCTGGTAAAGTTACAATACTACGCCACGGCCGTGGCGTAGTGGATTTGCTAAGTATAGTCTGATTATTCTGAAGTTATAATGATATTTAATGTCATAGAAAGGGGTAAGATAAATCCAGAACCGCACTTGAACCGTAAAATAGACAATACTCCACTCGTTTGTCTATTTATACGATTCTCGATGCAGTTCTATATAATAGTGTAATGGAGCAGCGCCACACAACATTGTGTGGCTATCTTCTAGAATTGGTATCGACAGTAGTGTTATTGTGTTCATGTGGGACTTAACCACACACTCTAATGTCTTTGATATTTTGAATTGATTCTCGCGCGGAAAATAGCTTGAGTCTTTTTTCTCTCTCACCATTTTCATGTGTAGGCTGTGGGTTCATTTATACTATAAACATGTGTAGCAGAGGCGCAGAGGTGACTTATTTTGTCAAATGCATGTGTGCCATTGGAACACCCGCTATAAGAGAACGTACGATGGTGGAACATTACCTATATATCTGTCCTATACTGTGCTATACTATAGCCTTTAGGACATAAGAAAGACTTAGATGCTGAGGTCCGTAGTATTAGCTACAATGTTATGGAAAATAATAACGGAAAAAAGTGGGCGGGGGAGTCAAACCGAAATTCATATAGCCTTCCCACCCCACCCACTCCTCCCCAAAGAAAAATCCGCGTGAACAGCTTATTAATTTATTTCAGTCAACGTCGCACTTACAAGTTACATATCAATATTATGTGATTAAACTCATTTATGATAACAATATGAGTACATTTCCATTCAAAAATAATGCTCTCCATCTAAAAATACTGAGCTACACCTTGCTATCAAATTACGTATCTTAAAGCGTGGTGACTATAAAAGTGGACCATCAACATGACATGAGTGTATTATATCTGCTCAGAGTCACGAGCCCCTGACCTGACAAGTGACAACGACGTGATTCTTGCCCTCACTAACCTGACTTTATCACACCGCTGTCATCTCTTCGGCACACCATAGGCTTTAGTCAGGTGGTGATCCCAGGTAAACAGTAATCCAAGAGCACTCCAGGTGGGCATCTGTGTGCAGATGAACCCTCAAGCGTTGCTGAGTTCTCTCGCAGATGATCCAGCTATCCCGTAACCTAGTTACTCTGCAGACTCCCACTAATGAGTAACGTGGTTGTTGCAGAGGGAGCCTTCCCTTACCGGAACGTCCTCTCACCGCGTACCTCCGCCGCACCTCCGAGGCTCTGGTATGTAGGCCGTATAATCTATCCCAGTCCTGCCATAAAGCCGCCTAATCTGGGTCCATATTCAGCGCGGAGATTTCGAGTACCGCAAGTCCACACTTGCCTTTAAATTGCGACCGACGCCAAAACTGTCACGCACAGTGGGGACCATAACAAACACTCTCCTAGCGGATTGTCTGTATTTGCAAAGCAGAATAGGTCGATACCTAGGGCTGAACAAATGGGTAGAGAGTGTTTTAGGAGAACTCTTTGGTGGAGGCCCAAATGAATGTACTTCCGGGATTCTCTAGTCTAAACCTGTGGTGCGGCCACAGAGTAGAGACATAGGGTAAGAAATATGGGGCAGGTAACGCCCAGCATGGACAGTGTATTCTCCATAGACATGAAGTAGGCTGTAGATGACACCGTGAGAGTGTCGTCCATCTCTGCCGCACCGAGCCGACGCCGACACCTCGTGACTGTAGGCAGCAAAGCGTCATTGGTACACTGGCCACCAGAGCTACACTACATTAGCCTGTAGTGCGGCCACCACTCACCAGACGGCGTGTACACGGCTCAAGTGCCCCGTGCGCCTGAAGCGGTCGTGAAAGAGACTAACACTACATTTATAAGCTCTCTGCTCTGGGGGTCGTTGCTCCTAGAAAGCGTTGCTCCAGTAATATCGGATCGTATCGTGTAGTATCGCTATTTTCACGTTGTATCGCTATATTTTAAAACACCGCATTCTCCTGTAATCCTTCCTTAAATCCCTGAATCGGAAGCCCCTCAATCAAATATCCGCCATCTTTAATCATTGAATTTATAATTGACCTGGTTACCAGCGATCATTTCAGTCTCAAAGTTTGCCTATGACATCAAGTCCGACTCTAGTGAGGAACGAATCGAGTCGAACTATGTCTAACTAAGTGTGATAGGTTACCTCTGCCTGGCTGTTAATGTTTTTTATACCACACATATTGCAATGCATCCCATCTTGATTGACTTTAACTATTCAATAAAAGTTCATAATCAAAGACTTGAGCAAGTCAACTGCTGTTTATTACTCTCCTGCCAGACCCTATGCACTGCTTGGAGAGTGTGTTATTTGATAACATCGAAGCCAATTTACCATTTAGTTATTTTCCTATTATGTGTATTTTTTTAGAATAAGACCACCATAAAGCTACATCACATTATCAATTTGTTTAGCTATGAATTCTATCTATTAAGTATTTGTGATTTTAGGGTTTCTTTGTTTGGTTTAATTTAACGTCCAGTCAACCATTTATAGGTCCTTACCAGACTTTCTCAAGGTTTTTTTACACCACGAGGGTGGTGATCGAATCTATGTGTTTAATTCAGGTAGAAATCTCACCCCTACACATTTAACGAGGTGAGAGTTCTTTTACTTACTACACCACATAAACATGGTATGGGAAAGATTGGCCTTTGATAAAGCAGTAAATCTACCACTGCTAGGGTTGAAGGAGAAAAGTGGTTGCAGTGGGACTCAATCAACAAAGTCTGACAACCTTGGGATTACAAGTCCAGTGCTCTTTACCACTGAGCTAACTCCCCACCCCAGTCGCTTTAGTTATGCTTGCGGGCAAGCATATCCTGTCTGCACCACGAAGAGGCGAGGCGACCAAGATGGTGAACAGATTGGTAATTGCTGTCCACCCCACCAGACCAGAGCCAAATAAAACAAAATTTGGTTTGGTTTGAGGCGAACACAGGGGGATACCGTATGTGATTTAACCTGACCAACCCCTAGCTCAGTGTAGACAGGGGTTGGTTGCCAATCTACATCATTGGCGCCACAATGATAAAAAGTTCCACATTATATTATACCACTTATAATAAAGATGAAGCCATAATTCAAAGTGTTCTGGAAAGGCCTACAATAACTATAATGCAATGGACATATGTCAGGAGGCTGGGACGTTTTGAAGATTTCCAAATCAGGGTCTCTCACACTTTCTCAGATTTGTAATGTGGCACCAAAGTAACAAAGTTTCACATTTTTTTAGACCACTTAGAGTAAAGATAGAGCCATAGTTCAAAGTATTCTGGAAAGGGCCGGAATAGAGGGAAACTATGTTCCGGTGGGAATAAGTCAAAGTTACGAGGTAAGGGTTGAACAAATTACTGCCCAAGGCGTAGCCGCGGGCAGTAATTTTTCCAAGCCTTACCGAGTAACTTTGACTTATTTCCACTGGTACGTGGTTTCCCTATTCCTATATACCTTCAATTGTCGGCTAATATCGATAAAAACCGAACGTCACTGAGCGTCAACCTGGGCAGTAAACGTCAACCTGGGCAGTAAACATCAACCTGGGCAGTAACTTCAACCTGGGCAGTAAACAAAAGTTATTCCACCCCCAGCAGCGTTAAGTAATCATAGGTTGTTCGCTCATAGGTATATAGGAATAACTATAACGCAATGGACAAAAAAACCGCTGATTTGAAATACCTATAAACGTTTCAATTCCAGAGCTCCAGGTAACTTAGGCAGATTATGACAGAATTACTCCTATGGAGTAAATTTCTAATATATATAAACCTAAATGTAAGGAGTTGGAAGATTATAAATACAGGTTTTCAAAAACATTAAGATATTTACCTATTTCAGCTGTTGGAGCCATTGCAAATCTAATTTGGGCACACACTGGTCCTAGCCTGTGAGTTTTGCCAACAAGATTTAGAGTCCAGCATGAAGCCTTTCCTACTGCCACTTTAGTAATTGTTTTGCTAACCCCCCACCCACCCCTTGGAATACCACCCCCCCCCCCCCCCAACAACAACAACAAAAAATACCCCCCTTGGAATACTAAAAGAAAAAAGTTGCCCCCCCTAAAATTGTGCCCGCACCCCCGCCATAATTATTGTACGCTCCCTAACACTAACACTTAAAACATGTACCGGTAATGAAAGCCTTCCAATTTGGCAAGTTATCCTATAGAGTATAGTTAAATGTAGTAAGTATCAACAGCATATCAATATCATCAATTGCACTTTTTAACCTTTTTTTTCAGAATAACTGGCTCCCATTTCATAAAAAGTGTGCCGATAATACACCTCAGCCTCAGGTGCCGATAATACACGCCTTAAAATCCTATAACTTTAAAGCAAGGACAGCTCCCTTCAATTCTTCTACTTTTGTGCTGATACCTTAAAGAACAACAGCAGAATTATCTTGCTAACTGTATTTCAATGCTGTTATTATAAGCACAGAAATATTTTCAAATGTTTTGTAGCAAATTTAGTCTAAAGCCTTAGTTAAGGTGCCGATAATACACTCCATTAAGGCATTATGAATTCGGGAATTTCAACGGCTCGTCTGCGCGGTCGACCCGCATTGCAATTTAAATCGCAACCTATTTTAGAAACCTTATGAAATCAACCTAAATTAAATCTATGCCCAATGACAAAGATTATGAATAAAAACGTGGATTTTACTTACCCAATGACCAACCAAGGTTACCTAAAGAATAGAGAAGGAGACAAGTACAGCTTCTGTTGAACAGCGCGTTACTAGGGGTTAATGTAATTTCACTTAGCAACTGACACTGGCAACTGCGTCGCCTGGAGGCCCACTCTCCCAGCAGATCTTTCGCGGCGCTTGCACTTTCTAAGCAGGGCTCGGGGAGGGGCTTGATTCGCACTCTGCACTCTACTTCTTGCTACTCCCATCAACATAGAACTAGCGACACTGCTGGAAGGCTAACTCTAGTTTGTTTACAGATATCACTGTCTTCGGAGAGCCTGTGCGTCCGCCCCTGGTGACAACGAGCGTCTAAGCCAACTCACGTCGCTTCAGTACTGCGCCTATCAAGCGAACTCTTGGCGCGCCTCGTTTTGATCATACTCATAGAGTGAAGAAGCGTTTCCGGTCGGAGATTTTAGCAGTAGTCAATCTTCGATAACTTTAATACTAATCTTTTTAGAATCACTATTGATATCAAGAATGAAGCATACAAGGACACTTATATATATGCAGTGACACATGAATTTAACATAATAGCACATACCTTGTGGATTTTAGGCTGACACGATTTACAGTTGAGTGCAAGTAGTTGTTGGGCATCGCATTACGAAAAAACACGATAAATCTGAGGTCACCCATGTTAAACATAAAGAGAATCTGAAATATCGCTGTCCCATGATTTTCTCCGCAAGTCAATTTTTAAATGGAATCTCTACGTCAAGTATTCACAGAGCTAAGTCACAATGTGAAAGCAAGTTGATACTTGGCTCGGCAACGCGTTGCAACTTATTAAATAGCGCTGGTATACTTATGGTTCCGGGGATGTGGGTATTTTATTTCTCTTTTTTTTTTTTTTTTTAGCAAACCTCACCAATTCAAGTGGTCTTACACTGTTACAGTTTGGGATTAGTTACACTGCTCCTCAAGGTTTGATAAACTTATAGTTACGGTATACAAGTGATCTGAAATTTTAGTCAAAGATCTTGCAGAGTGTTAAATACTTTTGAATGACAATATAGTATTATAGTATTAATTGACCCAGTCTCCACATTTCAAAGTTTGTGTGCATTGTCAATGCCCGTCACTGAGTCTCCGTAAGCCACCCACCCAATACAGATACTGTGCAAATTGTTTTGAGACAACCACACACCCTAGATACATGTTCTATACATCATTAGAAAGGCCTGAAGCTGTACTACAGTAAACATTTTAGATCATTTGGATAGACTGTTTCATTAGTTCTCAACTGGCAGCTCAAAAGTATGTTTGCTATGCCAAATCCTACCTGAACATCTCCGACCCTCCCTCTCCACACCAATTTACAGTTCAGGCCTTTCTAATGAAATATAGAACATGTATGTAGGGTGTGTGGTTGTCTCAAAACAATGTGCACAGAATTGGTATCAGGCAGGTGGCTGACGGAGGCTCAGGGTCTGGCATTGTTACATTGACTTTGAATTGTGGAGACTGGGTCAATTCAGGTACGGTATATATTGTCAATTAAAAGTATAAACCTCTAACTTGAGAATTATATTGTATGTTATTCATGTGAGAAGTAGTAATCTAATGTAGTATAATTTTATATTATTACTATTCATTATCATAACCTGTATTTTGCTTAACACTGTTGTCCATGTATTCACAATTCATTAACCTATATTATTAGAAGTAAGACGAGGCTATGTCCGTTTCCTATGCTGATGCTACCTTGAATGACAGTTATGGAACTGTACCTAACCACCATAACTATGTAGGCCTACACTGGTCGGTGTGACATCACAGAGTGATGTCACGCCTGCTCTCCCTGTGTTGCCAGGCGAAATGCCTGGGAACTACTGCCATAACTCACACAGAAGTGTTGGTTATGTGGGAAAAAAGCCTAAGAGAAGGGTAAAATACTGTAAAGTGATTCTTTCAGTGGGGAGGGAGTCAAGGTTTCGCCGGGATCGGCTCATCAGGCATCGTAAAGTGTTGATAGGGTTATCAAGGTGATCAAAAAATCTTATCTTTTTTGGTATGGGTGGGCTAATGGGCACATGCTAAAGTTAGCCACTTATAAAGCATGGAACCAGTGTTGAGTTACAGACCAAGAAGATACTTGGTCGATCCTAATATTTGAATAGTCAGAAATTATTCGGAAAGCTGAAAAGCCACCGTTATTAACCACAAACCGAATACATAAAAGATTTTGATGAGGCAATAGATAATCCAGATGTTTTCCAATTTGTTCCTTAGGTCAGAGGCCCTAGGGGATTCGAGATGGGTGTATATGAAATCCACTATGTGGATCTTCATATCTACCAAACCCATATGGCTATCAGTGTTGAAATGGTATCCGATATCTGTATCTACCCTTTCATAGATGATATTATGAAAATGGTCCTGAAAACGGTCCATCGAGCGGCATTTGGTTTGGCCTACATATTGTATACCACATCTTTTGCATGTGATGCAATAGATGATGTTTGAGCTCTGACATGAGATATTGTGTATAGACATATATGTGCGGTTGGTCGTGTGTGACCTGATGCGACCCGTAGTGTCTCACCGTAGACAGTAACGGCACCCTGGCCGGGAGCAGACGTTGTAAAAAATAATTAACCTATATTATCATCATTATGTACCATATCATTGAATGTGATACTGGAATTGGCACATGATGTCAACAGCAAAATGCAAGACCGTCAGAATTAGCGGATTTTGTTGTCAAATAAACAAATTTTTTTTTAATTCCGCCGTGCTCTTTGGTAATACGTATAATGTAAAAAAAAGATGAACACAGATACTATTGTAGTACAGAATGACGAGGACACACAAATACACATTCAAGGTTTATTTACGACTCCCTCAATGGAGAGTCGGTGTACAGTGTAATACAAGGAACCACTTAAAAAGGTACCTCTGGGCACAGTTATGCTTATGGCAAACAATTGGCAAAAAGTGCCACCGGTTACTCCAGCTCCATTGTTTTGCCATCCCCAAAAAAGTCAGTAGCTTCAGAATTTACTTAATCAAGTGTAAAAACTGTCAGCATCGAAATATGTCAAAGCCTGACTTTTTAACGTGCTATAGATACACTTGGAGGCCAAGTGATGAAAACCAGCTTGCTTGATAGCTGACATGTCGGCCGCTTTATTGATGTCAGCCCTGTTAAATATATATATAACCACGAAATGGAACGAGCTTGTAAATGAGGACACCAATAAAGAAATTTTGAAAAAAAGTGTTATGATGGCTGAGCCCTGACTTTCCATCATGGAAAACTGTCAAAGTTTTACTTTTTAGCATGCTATGATGGCTAAGTCTTGAGTTTTCATTGTTGAAAACTGTCAAAGTCTGACTTTTTAGCATGCATTAATGGCTAAGCCCTGACTTTTCACCAGGGAAAAATGTCAAAGTCTGACTTTTTAGAATGCAATGATGGTTAAGCCCTGACTTGTCAGCATCAAAAACTGTCAAAGTCTGACCTTTTAAAGTGCAATGATGGTGAAGCCTTAACTTTTCACTGTGGAAAACTGTCAAAGTCTGACCTTTTTAGCATTTAATGATGGCTAAGCCCTGACTTTTACCATGGAAACTGTCAAAGTCTGACTTTTTAGTATGCAATGATGGCTATAAGCCCTGACTTTTCACCTTGGAAAAATGTCAAAGTCTGACATATTAGCATCCAATAATGGCTATAAGCCCTGACTTTTCAGAATCTAAAACTGTCTAAACCTGACTTTTTAGCATGCAATGATGGCTAAGCCCTGACTTTACACTGCAGAAAACTGTCAAAGTCTGACTTTTTAGCATGTAATGATAGCTAAGGCCTGACTTTTCACTGTGGAACAATGTCAAAGTCTGACTTTTTAGCATGCAATGATGGCTAAACCCTGACTTTTCACCGGGGAAAACTGTTAAAGTCTGACTTTTTAGCATGCAATGATGGATAAGCCTTGACTTTCCACAGACTTTTCACAGATTCACAGTAAACCCAGTTGAACAGGCCAATGTCAAAGTCTGACTTCATACCCTGTAAGAAAAAAGTCAGCAATTTTCCAGTTGCCCCCCCCCCCCCCTTTCAAAATGTTCTGACGCCCTGTCCAAGGTTTCTCACCGGTTTCTTCTTAGACTGTGGCTGTTGTCACTACCGGTGCGTGTCCTCCTCCACAATCCTTACCTGAGAGTCACAATGTCCGCCCACTGCCTCCGTGGCCCTCACAATCCGCTCAGGACTGGCGGGGTGTCACTCCTTCCTCTGTTTTTGTTTGTTTGTTGTTGTGTTTGTTTCTTTGGTGTATGTGTTGTTGTGGTGGTTTTTTTTTTTTTGGGGGGGGGGGCGAGGTACCTCCAGCGGGCTCTGCCTCTGCCACTCCGGGCTGCCACCCTGGGGGAGCACGTGACTGCCCCTTTTGCTGGAGCGGGTCCTTCAAACCCATGGGTGTCCTCCTCACATAGCGCCTGGGGGATGCTGGCTGCTTCCTCCACTTCCTCCTCCTCCAGCTGCCCCGGCTCCACACTCCACGCCTGGGGTACATAGCGAAGAGTCCGCGGACGCACTCCTGTCACAGTGGAGTGCGTCTTTTGGTGCCTCCGCATATTGTCTCTCCATGAAAATATCATATCACCTTGACCGCAAATGAATCTCTGTCCACTGCTTCCTCGCATTTGCAGAGAGAGAAATAAGTCTCGGGCAATCTCCTGGATCCCGGATGGCTGGGCACACTGTGTTCACCAAGGAGAACACCGAACTGATGCACCCAGGCGGTGATAGCCTCGCACCCGGCTGTGCTGCCCCAGGCCGATATTGAGCCCCCCCCCCCCCCCCCCCCCCCCACGTTTCCACGGCCTCTTGTTCCTCCTCCGATTGCGAATCTTTTTGGCAGCCCACGACCTTTCTCTCAGCCGTCAATCCCTCTTACTCATGATATGCCCTAGCTTCTGGAGGGGGTGGAAGAAGAACACCTCACTCCCCTCCTCAAAGGGGGCTCTCAGGGCCCTGGCATCGTAATTCCGCACCTGTCGCCATACGCAGCCCAATGTGTGAGCTTCTACCCAATCACCATTGTAATTGGGCTACAGATGCATCCCCAGGGGGAGCTCAGATTCCGGGTAAAAGGCTGAGAGCAGCCCGGCCAACTCTCGCCCCAACATTAGAGAATTAGGCATTTGATCTGTTGACTGCTGCACTGAGCTGCGATAGGCAGCCATCCCAAGGGGAGGTATAAGTCCCAGTCGGTTTGGTCCCCTACTACGGCCGCCAACACGGCCTTTACTGTGCTGTTCAGTCGTTGAACTAAACCCGTTGCTGAGAATATTCAGGGTCTCTTGGAAAACCCTACTCTCAAAGTTCCTCCCTTGGTTGGAGTGGATTACCAGGGAATACCCATACCGACATAAACTCAGCTACCAGGACATGGGCGACTACAGTCGCTTCCTAATTGGGGAACTAAACTAGTCGGCCACTTGGTACCTCTTCAGTGTCCTGGCCGTCCTGGAATTTCCTTACAAACAGGTCCCATGCAGCTCTTGTAATACCATCTGCCGGTCAGTGACAAGACCACGTTTGTCCGCCCCTTTTCCCATTCGTATCACTGGAAAGTACCAACCTGCTTCTGGAGGACTGCCGACAGCGTGGGCCAGTCTTCTCCTGCAACACTGGAAAGCAACTCTCTAGCACCTCAATGGGTACCGTGGTTAGCCGGCGGCACTACGAAACTAGTTTCGCTGCTTTCTAGGGAGGTCCTCTGTCCCCCCTGGGGCCTGCTTGTACCCATACTCCCGCTACCTCTGGCGCTACTCTGGGCTCTGCCGGGGGCATCCCGAAGATAGTTGGTAAAGCTGGGATCTCAGGTTTAGGAAGCTGTCCCCGGGAACCCATTGGGGTAGTCCAATCTCCCTTTGGGAGGGGTTCTCTGAGGCCGACTGCCTTCATCTTCCAGGCCTTATCACTCTGGAGCCTGATGCTCAGTTAGGGGCCTGAGGGGTCTCTAGGTCTCTCCTCCTCCTGGAAATTTCGTCATCAGCACACTCCCTGTAACTTGGATTAAATATTTCCAGAAATCCTTTATTTGACCATGTTTAGCAAATTGGTAATAATATAGCATGGCTTTTGATTATTTGTCTTCATATTCAAAAGTGGCAAAAAAGAACTTTGAAGATAACTATCCCAAACCACTGAAATCCCACTGATAATAAGGAAGATGAAGGAAATTCTAACTAAATTTGGTGATGAATTAAACATGGTTTAAAAAATAGTGACCAGCTGGGAGCTGTTACAAAACGTGGGTTAAGTCTATGGTTTTGAAACAGCTCTAATATGATATTCACCCTTCAGAAAACAATTAGCGTTTTATTCACTAGCAAGATGGTATTGATTCATATTGTTGTGTGCCTGGAAAGAAATAATGAGCCTGGAAAAGCCTGGAATTCTATTGGGCTGTCTATGTACGAACCCTGCTAGGCAGTCCTCACTGAGGACACCGTCTAGGTCATGGTGTCAGGATCTTCTCCCGCAGGGGCGGGGGCTGGCCCGTCAGCAGGTAACTACCGCATAGTGGTCACCTGGGACCTGTTTCACTAGTTTGTGACATATCTAGATGGCGTCTAGATGGTGTGTCCGGTTTCATAAGAACTAAACATCAGACTTCGTTTTCTCTGTTCTTGCTTGCACTGTTGGTGCCGCTTTTTATGTCTGTCTAACACTTTTGTCACGAAACTAGTGAAACAGGTCCATGATGTGTAGATTTGTCTAATTCTTATGTTTGGGGTCTGTCTTTTCCTAAGGGCAGCTACTTGTGTTGTCAGGAAACTAGACAACCCCAATGTCTGTATGGTGTCACAGACATGTCACAAGACTAGTGAAACAGGTCCCTGGCCTCACTGGGTCCACTGGGTTTCAAAGTCCAAATGGCATTACCCTTGGTAATGGGTGGTGAATGCAGTCTTGGGCCAGTCAACTCGATCTGCCAGTACCTACTGACGAAAGTCCATGGTGTTAAACCAGGTGCACTCTGCTAGCGCTTCCAGGGAATCATCCATCCAGGGGAGAGGGTATGCATACTTGACGGTGACCGCATTCACCCAGTGGTAGTCACCATAGAAACACACCGTGCCATCCTCTTTCCACGCCAAAACCATGGGGGAAGTTCACAAGCTATTGGAGGACCCCTTCCCCAGAATCTGGTCTACTTCCTCCCCACCGTGAATTTCGGATGAAGCGCCAGATGGTGTAGTGGCTGCTTGATGGTGGTCGTTGACCACCGTATCGATGTTGTGGGCTGCCAGGGTGCACGTGTAACCTTGTTGGTCCCAAATTGTTGGCTCCAAGCCCCAGAGGGAGCGACTGGCAACTCTCCCCCAAGAGGGCCGCCATCCCTTCGAGGTTCTACGCCTCGTTGGGGTGGAGGTCCCCCGCCCACCACCTGGACCCTCTCCGGAGTAACAGGGGGAAGGGGCCCCACCACCACAGCTCCCCCACCAGGGTTTAGGACTCTAACTGGACAACATCCCTCACATGGGGCCACCAGCACCTGGCCCACCAGCAGGTTGTGCTTGCCTGCCGCTTTCATCAGGCCGGCCCAGGAGTTGTCCCAGTCCAGGACCTCCCTCCCTCCAGGAACGTCTCCGAAGCTGCCGCGATAACCGCTCCCCGAAGGCTGACAACGCAACAAACATTGGGGGGGGGGGGGGGGGGGGGCGTGTTTCCCACAGCAACTTGCATCCAAATACTTTAACCAGCAAAGCCACCAGACAAACTGTCTGAGAGTGGGCTTATGCAGAGGTTACACACATATTGCACTCTTTTTCTCTCTAGCCCTTTCCCTGCAGCAACCAGTTTCCCTGCACAGCATTACACTCCAGGCATTGCTTACAGAAACAGCCCTCCTACAGCAGGCACCTTATTTGGGAAATAGCAAGGTCACATGATGTGTCACACAATTTGAATAACTTACCATGATAACTGATGATCAAAGTCTAAGATGTCCCTATATACTTTGTCAAATTTTGTTTTAATTGAAACAATTACTTTCTTATTTATTGAAATATGTACACATATGTACACAAGTATCAATGATGCCTCCAAAATGCAAGCCTTGAGGCATCATTCTGCCATAGTCAGGGGAATACCTGGAGGCATCATGATGCTGTTAAAAGGGGTCTCATTTTACGTTCCTCCTGGGACAATTTTCAAATTATTTATGCAATCCGTCCCTGCTACTTACACAAACGAGGAGAAAGATATGTGTTCCAATATCAAAGACATTATCTTTTCATGTTTGCGAAGATACACTAATTTCCATATCGGACGTTAAATGTTCACCAATTCAAATTCAAGGATGTGTCAAATTTGATTAAAAACTGGATTAATCCTGCTATTTATTTTCTCAACAACCTTTCATACAAAGTTTTTACATTCCGTTTTCTTAAGTAATACATTGATGTAGTCATCAAAACTGGTAATTTATGATCAATGTAACTTTAAATACATCAAAGTAACTTTGAATAACATCTGATGCGGAAATAGCAAAAATATGTTTTGTGTTTTATGGCTGCATACCTTGTCCAGATCAACATGCTATGCTTCGCCAGTATAGTGAAAAAACGCCAGATAATTTCCACTTCTCCCTCCCACCACAAAATAAAACTATCAGACATTCTCATTATCATGGACGTTATGCATGCTAAACAAAAGTTATTGACATATGGAAAGTATATACGTCGCAACAGGCTACTGCCCAAGGAGCACTTACAGGAACTTGCAGGTAAAAATGAGAACTTTATTATGGGCTAAACAGAATACTCTCTGTAAGAAAATATATATCATGACATTTTTTGTCTGAATTGGGATTTTTAAGGGGCATCATAGGCAAATTGAACAATCAAATATTATCCAATGAACTGTATGAATGAATAAATACATGAGATTTGCTAATAGTATAAACAAGAAAGCTGACAGTTATTGACTGATATACTCGAGATTTCTACTTTATCGCTTTCAGACATTACCAAAGTGACATTCCCTTAATCAGGTACCAATTCGGGAAATTTGTAGGCAGGGTATTGTCTCAAATATATAGGAAACAAGTAAACATGCTGCAAAATTGACTGAGTTATAGTGCAAGTAATACAATATTGGGGAAGAGAGTGTGTCTAAAATGACCCATTTCGGTCATATTTCGGCCCTATGACATATAATCATGAAGGACAAGCCATATTGAAGAATCGATGCGGATGCAGTGTATGCTTTTTCGATACTGCATTTTCTGGGTCTATCCTGATTTAATTCCTTAAAGGTCAATGATGAAATAAAAGTATTTTCCTTCTGTCAGTTGGTGGAGTCGATGACCATTTCAAATGGGACCCGTTTTCTTGACGGGATAATCGTTAATAGCGACGGTTTTGAGGCCATAGTCTAATTATCATACATTCGGCGATAGTCATTGAACCCTTGGGGCCAATTGTCATTGTATATATCCTTAAAACCGTCTTGAATCTTTAATGATCGTTATTAATGATTATCCCGTCTATAAACGGGTCCCTGGGTCGTTTCCATTCACGGATTTTGCGTTGATGGTTCCTGACTGCAGGTCGGTGTTGAATAAACGGCCAGTGGAAGCAGGTTTTAACTGTGTCCGCATGGTAACTGAGGGCCGGAGATTAATCGCCATTTTAGAAGTTACCTGGAGACGGAAAAAGACGGTCGGACCAACGAGTATAGCTTTTCTAGAGTTTCTCTATACTCGTTGGTCCTACCACGTGAAAAGTTGCGCACAGAGTATATTGCAGTTTCATTTTTCGAGATTGAAAGGCATCATTTGATATGTGAAATTGAAACAGGCAAGGCTTTGATTATGAAAAGACAACAGTTATTATGAGAGTTCCTTATTAGCATAAGATATATATTATGACTATGTATCAAAGGAACTTGGTAACTTGATCGTATTAATACGACACTTGTAACGGGTTGACAGATCACTTTCTTATTCTGCGATAATCACATGTTTTATGTTCGACAGGTTGTCACCGTAATCTCGGAAGAAATATGATATTTGACAAACATGTCGGTTATGAACGTCGGAGAATGATGGATCACCAAGCCTGCCTGTCTTGTTAATGAACACGAATTGGGTACCTTTTAACCACAAATCCACACTGCATGCCACACACGTTTCCCGTCTCTGAGTGCTCGCTTTTCTCTCATGACATCATCATGTCAAACATATTGTAGCCTCCGTAGATTGACAGATTTGACATGAATTATAGGTTGCGGAATGACATTAAAGCAGATAACTTAAACAACTTATTTGACGGCAAAAGTTTATAAGCGAACTTCAAAACCAAATAGAAGATATTTACGCTAAACAGATGGATGCTGTAGTAAGAGAAAACGTAGTTGATGAGCCCATAGCAGTGGCCGTCCGAGAAATTATTTTGTCCCATGAAATACCTTAGACGTTGTGCATGGGACAAAAGGCAGAGAACGGAATCGCCAAGGGTTCACTCCCTGCGTTTTGTTATCATCACAGGGGCGTCAGAACATTTTGAAAGTGGGGGGGGGGGGGTGGGGGGGGGGGCGAACTGAAAGATTGCTGACTTTTTCCTGGTATGAAGGGCTAATTAAGCCATCATTGCATGCTAAAATGTCAGACTTTGACACTTTTCTACAGTGAAAAGTCAGGGCTTAGCCGTCATTGCACGGCAAAAAAGGTCAGCCTTTGACACTTTTCCACAGTGAAAAGTCAGAGCTTAACCGTCATTGCAAGGCAAAAAAAGGTCAGCCTTTGACACTTTACTACGGTGAAAAGTCAGAGCTTAGCCGTCATTGCACGGCAAAAAAGGTCAGCCTTTGACACTTTTCCACGGTGAAAAGTCAGAGCTTAACCGTCATTGCACGGCAAAAAAGGTCACACTTTGACACTTTTCCACAGTGAAAAGTTGGAGCTTAGCCGTCATCGCATGTTAAAAAGTCAGACTTTGATATTTTTCCATGGTGAAAAGGCAGGGCTTGGCCATCATTGCATGTTAAAAAGTCAGACTTTGACACTTTTCTACGGTGAAAAGTCAGAGCTTAGCCATCATTGCACGGCAAAAAAGGTCAGACTTTGACACTTTACCACGGTGAAAAGTCAGAGCTTAGCCATCATTGCATGTTAAAAAGTCAGACTTTGATATTTTTCCACAGCGAAGGGTCAGGGCTTAGCCGTCATAGCACGCTTAAAAAGTCAGACTTAAACATTTTTTTAGGTTGAAAAATCAAGACGGTTTTTACACTTGGTTGATCTAAATTTGAAGGTGCTGACTTTTTTTAGGCTGGCAAAAAAGTGTGTGTGTGTGTGGGGGGGGGGGGGGGGCAGTGGCCACTGGCTATGCCAAAAAGCCCATTTTGAAGCTGTCCCACCAAGATGTTGTGAGAACCACAGAGAAGGCCTTGTAGCTCAACTACAATATTTCACATTGTCCTACACCTCAAATTTACGGTGTCCTTGCATCCACACCTCACTCTGTCTGGAGTGTGTAAATAATGGTGTTCATGGGTGTTATTGATGGGTCTGGGTGCATGTTCATTGATGTATAGCCTATGTGTTTGGGTTGGTGGGTGTAGGTGAATGTGAGTGTGTGTAGGGTTGGTGTTGGTGTTGGTAAGTGTTGATGTTGACAAGTGTGAGTTTTGCTGTTGGTGGGCATAGGTGTTGGTGTGTAGGATTTTGTTTTGGTAAGTGCTGATGTTGACAGGTGTGAGTTTTGGTGTTGATGATATATGTGTTGATGTTGATGTTTGTGGGTAGTGTAGGTAGGAGTGGGTTGGTGGATGTAGTATTGTATCCCATGGCACACCTATCCACACCCATCAACAATATTGTTGATGGGTGTGGATAGGTGTGCCATGGGATGGTGAATGTATATATATATATATATATATTTTTTTTTTTTGTATCGTTGCATGACGTCGGCACCGCTCCCGAGAATACTAAGGCAGCAGGTTTTACGGTGTAGTTTAGTTCAATCGTTTCTCAACAGATGACGTGTCGAATGGTTCATGGCGCGATATATATCGTTTCACTCAGTTTCCTCTAGGTGGCTTCGTGCAGTTCAGTTGCCGATACCCTTACAGTTACATATCCCCTTGGATCATCATATGGATTGGAATCCCCTAAGGGAACCAAACTAATGAAGCTATATCGTGAAAATTGTGAATAGACTACGGAACGAAACCTCGAGAACGTTTGCCCCAAACTTTGCCAATGTCCACCTACTGTACGTACAATATATTTATAACAATTACACATTCCACTTTTAAGAATACCCAGTAGATCTAAATCTACAAGTGTACGTTACAAGGGATATTTCCCGGTATAACCTAACAATAACATTGCCAATTAGTGAATTACATTATATGAAGAGACCTATATTTGCAAATTTCCAATGTAGACTTTTGCTTACTGTCAATTCGGGTGGTTTTATTTTTGGGAGTAGGTATATCCATTGGTGTTTGACCTGCTGTATTGTTGGTCAATACAGAATATTAGAATAGCATGATGAGGACGAAAGATGATAGATCTAGATCTAGATTCTAGATCTAGATAGAATCTGTGACAACAAATTTACATCAGAGAACGTGTAGTTTATAAGAGCATTTCACTGAAAAGTAGGTTTCAGTTTTCAATCTATACCCGGAATCGGTCTCTGAATGCATACTATTACTTTCAAAATTTGTTTAGGTATATAGTGAAAGACAGAGATTTATACACCATACCACAACCTTTTGAGGTTAGAACACTGCAGTAAGTAAACAAAGGCACGTGTGTAACTGGTACAACTTCAAGGCCTATGGGCAACGACTCCATCCCACTATAGAAGTACAGTGCCTAAACCGTTCTCTGAGACACACCGTAAACTAGCTGAAAACAATTCCCTTCGCATATATTTACCGGAACAATATACCCCCATCTTGGTAGTGTTCTTCCCCGTACACTCAGAGGGGGGCTCACCGCCCGTCACAACCTTCTCACTCTCAGCCTCAAGACACTCCCTAACGGCTGGCTGCTTAATTTGACCTACTTTCCAGCGCTGTCAGACACGTGGTCTTGATGCTTTGTGACGATTGGTTGACCCACCGCACGCCCCGCCCTAGATAGCGGTGATTGACGTAGATGGTGGCGGCATCTTGCGGACTCGAACAGTGCCACGGGTATCATACGAACATGACGCTGAGACCGTGCCCTCCAAGGCACACGCAATCTGTTGACTAACCCACTCGATAAAAGGATCGCTTGGATCTAAGGCATCTACCCAGGCTTCAGATCAACCAAGGACTATGACATAGCAGCAGGACCTTTAAAAGTGAATCACAGGTTGATAGTTCTTAGTGTTGTGACTTGGGAGTATGGCTCAGCGTAGCGGCCGACACTCGCGAGCCATGAACCCAACAACAAGGAGGTGCAGCACGGCCAATGCTGTCTGAGCCAAGTTGGATTATCAGTTCTCGCAGTAGGAGAAATCTCCGTAGATAACTTTTTGGATTACCAAGCAACGGAATATATCACCGTACATTGTTTGTGTGCGCCGATCTTTCATCTCATAAGCCATCATTTGCAGTTAAATCAATTTGGGGAACTCTTTATTTGGGGTTGGGGTTCACGGACGAAGAAGTAGGATTGTCGAACGATTCAAGATCGGACACTTCTGTCGGATGTTCGATTTGGATATCACTAAAAGTTAGCCTGACAGGAGCTACAGGTGGAGTACCAAGTTTATAGATATATCAGAGGCAGTAGAAGAAGGTAAGTCACATAGAAGCCATAATAACCGACTCTAGTGCATAGCTTGTCGCATGGTACGAAGGGGAGGGGAGCTGCATTAACGATCACTTGCGTCGACGAGGGCCAAACCTATTGCATAGAATAGATCATAGATGAATAGTCTGAATCACCAAAGCAAAAAGTTTCTAAGTAACTGGTATTACCAGTATTAGTCATTTTCACCAATAGTCCCCAAGATCTAAAACACACTGTATTATATACAAAGTGTTGAATCTCCGCGTGGCTTTTGAATCCGGTATTTGCTTTCTCTGGTAGCCTCCTACCTGAATCATCCGTAGTCATTACAGTAGGTCATCTCCCCACCCCCTTCCGTTAAGAAATAGATCTAGATCTAGAATCAGTGGGGGCGGGGAGAAAGTGATATTCTGCTGTTTTAGAAATATGTGTATGTTATCAACTAAGACGTCAAGTTAAATTATAATTGGCTGGAACATTTAGAAAATTGTGATAAATGTTGCATGGTTCTTTAAGTTTACATTATCAGTAGTGCAGTACCAGTAGCCTGAGTAGGGGCCGAATTAGACCATTGACACAATGACAGAACTGTCAGAAGTGGGAATTTGAAAAATATAGTGGCCAAGAGGAAGAGAGGACCATTTTGTAAATATAACTAATGACACTGACGAATTAAAAAAAAAGTTAAGGTAGGTCCCTACCTCCGATTTTGACACAGTGGAGTGATAACTTTCATTATAAATGTGATATTGAATTTACCATAATATTGCTACCAATTTTATAACTTTATCTTGAAAGTTTGATATACCGTACCACTGCCAGGACTTATGTGAATATTCGAAATATTAGAGAAATGATGCTGGCATTAACCGAACTGAATCTAGATCGAGTTGTTAATCTACTGTGAATAATAAGATTTGCACCTTACATGAAAAGGCAGCTTTAAGTTTAAGATTCACCATACACGCAACTATCACAACCTATCTTATGATGTCATATGGAATCTGCAAATCAGCAATTCTAATATTCATAGTCCGGTACAAGTATTGTACACTTTTCAAGCCAGGATACGATCAGCTTTTTTAGTGTGGCTTAACCTAGAATATCAAAGGAAGGATTTTGCTGCCTTGATTTGTGTGAGGTAAGATGGGTGTCATAAAAACTGAACTAGTGACTGGTGTACAACGTACGAGTAGTTGGGACTGGGGTGATAAGGGCTTGGCTGCCAGACGTTGAGCTTTTCACACTTTGCTTTCCTACTAGGCAGTAGGAAGACGGTTTATACTTTAAATACTCGTTCTACGTTCTGATCATAGGATGAACAGTTATTTAACACTGATTTGGTTTGATGCCACGAATATACATCATCGAAATGGCGAGACACATTTCACCATAAAAATTGATGATGTGAAGAACCTACTAAGTCGTGGAGCTTTTCACTTTAAAAAGTATGAGAGAATAATAGAAATATATTTCTAGCGCAACAGTCCCACGTATTCCCTAGGCATCAAAAGCATGGTACTATCAGTCCAAAATGTTTTATGAATATGGAAATCAAAATGAGTGTCGTGGGGGAAGGCGGATTTGTGATGAACACATCTCAAGCCTTGTCCGCTTCCTCTCAGCACACACCAACATCCAAAATACCTGTCTCACGTAGGACCGTTATTTGCTGTCCAGGGACTGCACACCCGACTTAGAATAAGTACCTACTCTGACCTCTATTATTCCGACGAACGCCACTCCTATCTACCAAACGCAGTTATTGTGAACGATAACATCAGGCGTTATCATGCTTATCAGAGTCCATCTTCCCCTGCACGTAGCCAAGGCCATTGTATCAGGAGGAACCCAAAGGAAGGGTGATAACAACTTATGGTGATTGATATGCAATATAATTATTGGATCGTAATAGTTATCTTTATTTGCCGTCAGTAAGCACTTCGCTGTAGTGTACTGTAGTAAACCCAAGTTTTACCACCGGTGGCACCGTAGGTGAAACATAAGTAAGAATGATCTATTTGATTGTATCATAAAGTATTACGTTTTCATAGATCATTCTGATGTTAATCATACTACGTGCATACCTTTACAGAGGTCTCCACATTCGTATGGTATTCCCATTTCGATCATCTGTATATATTATCTATATAAAGTGTGACTCAGAATGAGATCTTATGTAAGATTGCAATGTATGAGTTTTATACCTAACATGTCATATGTGATTTATTGGAATCATCTAGCAGGCCTAGTAGCCACAGTAGACACCATAACAAACATTAACAGTCATATTGGCGTATGGGACAATTGTAGTATTATAGGCACTAGGTACGTTTAACTTTAAGACAACTCTTTATTCCCCGTGATTAACCCCATGTTTCGGTACCTGCAGGGCCGGCACGGAAGGTACGGTGTACCTGATGCTGTGTGTTCTGGACGCTGCTGGTAGGGGGCGCTGATTTGACAAGACGCTGAGTACACATACTGTGTGTGTACTGGAAACACCGTGCGCATAGACGGCTGAATGAACGCAGCTCTGAGTGCGGGACGCCCTGTATACCAACTACCCGAGCAGAACACAAGACCGACCGTCTGTGGAGTACCTAAGTAACCTGCAAGGACCCGTCCGTTGGTTGGACACCCACCCCTCCACAGCCAGGCATCATGGTTGGCCGGACATGTAGACTACCATCCCAAAGTAGGGATATGTTGCGGTGCCGAGGGATGGCGCCTACCTTCATCACAACTGTATTACTATGTATGATACTTGCGCTGGATGTACAATGCTGGAGGATGGATCATGAACCTAGAATTCGAGTCAACATAACAGGTAAGTTCATTTAATTCACGTGAATGTAGAAAGTTATTTCAATCATATACACAGCGGTAATCACTATTATCATTACCAGGATCATGTGATCTGGATCTTTACTCAGGTGTAATAATGATTACGATGTAGACATCATAATTGAGGATAAAATATACATAAGCATTTTTATATGACGTAATTAGTATAATGACCTGTGGTATGTGATCATAATTTCCTGTTAATTAACTTAGGGTGTAATTAAAATCAAGAACAAACCTAAAGGAAATGAATTCCAACTCATAGGCCATAATTAGCTGCCACTGCGTCGACCACCATATGCGTATATATAACAAGTAAAGCTCAGAGAGATAAGGAGACATAAGCAACATGTCCTGTGCTGGTTTACCAGCCCGTCAGGCTGTCAGAGGTGCAGAGAAACCTTTGAGGTCTGCCTGTACGCGCCGTCCCTATCTGACACGTAGCGCCATCTCGTGGCGTCTGCAGCTGACACGGCACGGAGCAGCCTCGTCTTGGCATGTCCCTAGATTTCGCCGGCAGATTGACGGGTGATGTGAGACAATAAGATTGTCAGGCAGGGCGTCGGGTGCTAGGAGGAGGGGCAATTTGCTTGTAGGAACCACCTGCCTCCACATCCGATGTTCTCAGTGTGCTACCAAAGAAGGCGGCAGGAGGGTTTCTCAGCAGGGTCATCTGTGCCCATCGGAATTGTATTGCTATTTTCTACTTTTATCCCTCTCTCTCTTTCTCTGCTTGGCAAACCTTGTATCGTCTTCGTAGAAAGATAGGGAAAGGCGTTTGATCTGAAAAGGTTCGATCTCGTATGCATACAGCTAAAGAATAGTATTGTAGCATCAGAACATTTGGTAGCGGAACTATTTTGCATTTGTTGCCTAATGCTATAATTGGACTATCCCATTCTTTAAAATGTGATTTGATATAGGAGTGATCAGTTTGTTTTAGGCAAACGTCTAATACAACATTAAGACATGATGGTCAAAATGCGGATATGTATTTGAGACTTGTTGGTACAGTGCGTATGATGTTGACCTGGCTAACCTGATGACCCCTCCTTGTAACAATACATAACATTACTGATGAATAATACAGTTCTATCTCCATCCATATACCCAATGCTACATAACTACAATCCCCAGCTGATTCGTTACTCCAAGCCGCTGACCCACTCTCCTATAATAGAGCTGTGACCTGGCAGTGACATCATGCTAATAATACCTATTACTTTATTCATTAGAGACAGTGTTCGGCTATCTGTACCACACGCTAGAACCCTATTTAGCCCGTTTCATCTACTTCCTATATTGACCTGCAACCATCATCCTGACCATGGACATTACACGGATAGGTCGGTCGGGGTTCGATGTTTGAAGCAGAGTTGACAATTTAATATGCAGGTAATTTGCCAACCTCACAAGCAAATAGTCTTAAGTACACTGCAGTCACAGCATATAGTGAAAGCTACTTTTCTACTAAGAACTGCTAGGTTATATGTTCCATCCAATTGGAAGGCTTCAATTTTTGGACATTTTTTTGTGGAGTTCTTTTTTATGTTGGGGGGGGGGGTATTTTTCAGTCATAAACGCGCCAAGGTTTTTGGTTTATGATGCTCTGTTTTTTAATCATGAATGATGTCAAAAGAACAGCCCCCACTTTTTGTGACATTTTCAGAGTGTGGCTGTCGACTGCCGTCTGTTGCCTCAGTTGTAGTGTGGACACTTTTAACAACAACCTTCTGCAGGACCTGATAGTGTAGTCAAGCCCCGGAGGAGCCTCGTAATTTACCACCTACCCGGGGCCACTTGTGTGTGGTTGTCCTTTGCCTAGGAGGCATCCCCAACCCTTCCCCTCCCCTAAAGTATGAAAAATAATGACACTACTCAAAAAGTGAAAGGCGAAGACGTATACAACTACATGTCCGCCTTTTCCGGTCCTGGTAGGGGCAAATCATTGGATCGCTCGTCTCGGTTAGAAATAAAGCACACCTAGGTTTATCCTTCAATCTCCTCGCGCCCAGTAAAGACTTAATTGATGCGGAACCACGGAAGCAATACAAAAGAGCATCCTCACTTGTTTTCATTCAATAGGAAAGTCAGGGGCTTTCACTTTTCTCGGTTTGTTTAAGGATTTTCAGCTTGGGTAGTTATATAAGAATTAATAGAATACTGGCTAGGCTTAGGGAATTTCGATTGAAATGACAGAGACTTCAAATAAAAGGAGCCTTTCGAGAAGCATGGCCGTTCGACAATGCACCAGCTGGATATGAACGTGGACGTGTAATATTACGTCATGGTAGTAAAAGCAGATGGCTTACTCAGCATGTCGTCGAGGTGAACGCACATTTACCGGAACAGGTTTCTATTTTTTTTTCAGGTGACACAGGAAGGGGAGGTAATATTTAATCAGAGCCGTCGGGAAATCCTAGTCTTTGTACTAAATGCTAAAATAATGACAGGGTAGGATTGGGGAGTTGAAACAGGTTCCTCGGGTGAGGTCCAATCAGAGATTTGTACAACAGTGGGGCATTCATTCATCGCACACCCCTGCCTCACCTTTGGTCTCGTTAACTAGGTCATCATGGTTTCCCTGGTGACAGAAATAAAGGAGGCCATTTCAGGTGGTTGCTCCACCTAGTGGTACACAGGAAAGACCCATCAGAGTCAAAATGAGAGAAAAAAAGTCAGTAAAATCCATGTAGCCCACTTTAACGGTTAATATAAAAACCGTGTGTTGGGGAATTTAATCAGAATATTGTAATTTGTATCCTCAAATCCAAAGGGAAGCCCTCTCTCCCCGGAGAGGAAAGGTGTCACGTTGTAGCAATTGAGGAAGAATAAGGCTATTGAAACCAAGCCCCAACTCTACCACACCAGTAGCAATCCCCCAATACACAAGAGGCTTACCGGGGGACATGCCTTTGTCATCAGTTGGCCCCATCGGTGAAGGTCTGGGATTTGTTGTATCTTTGCTGCATTCCTCGTGGTTTTAGGATTTGATGGGACGTTACTACACATATAAAAATAGCAAGCGAGGCGGTGACAGTGTGAGTGGAGTTGCGGGGGTCCGTCCTATTGTGGTCCATCAGTGAAGCGTATAATGGTGTGTACCTTATAGTAAACCGCTTTTTAGCCGCAGCCATCATGGAACACTTAATATGAAATATCAATGTGGCGCATTAAGGGAGATACAGAACAAAATGAGGCACAGAATATTCCACAGGTTAGCTCTAAATTAACTTTACACCCTATCACTTGGATATGAGGAGGTAAGGAGGAGGCGGTGCGATCCGTTGATCAAAATACCCAATGCTTTGCTTTACTAGTGTATAGAAACTGGGAGTTTATTGACGGGCAGACACCTTACTTGTTGGCTAGGTTACGTAGGGGATGATCCGTCTGGACTTGACCAGTGCCTTTTAATCCATCTGTATTTAAGTATTCGACTCGAGTACCCGGCGACAGGTCCTTAGAAGGGGAGGCTCCAAAAGCATTAAGAGGCCAGGACGATAAGCTGTCTTTTTAAAGCTTTTAATCACCCCCTGACAACGTCTTAGAAAATAAGGCAGGGAATATGTTGTATGCCTGGTCAACCCTAGATGTATGGAGGAGTAGGGCGAGGTAGGTTCGATAAGTGGTGTGTCTGTACATTGGTCTCCAGTCATAACTCCGTTCACCCGTGGGGCGGGTATAAGTTTATAGTCCAGTTTTAGAGAGCGTCAACTCCAAACGTTGACAGGGTCACGGGTAAATGCGAAAAGACCAAATTGGCCGAGATTTGGTAACTCTTGTCATCATCAGCTGCAATGTCTATTCTACACACATTGTGGGCAGATGTAAATGAAATTTCGCGAAAACTGTGTATACACATTATATAATTGAACTCAGCAAGGAACTTACTTTTAGAGAATTATTTTAAGGAAGAAAATATTTTTAGAATCTAACTTTTTATAAATAGTGTATCCTACAAGGAGTGAATAGGAAAAATAGCAATGTAAGTTGTCTCATCGAACTTGTTTGAATGATTTCCCCTTATTTTAGCACTCCATTATCAGTGAGCTCACTATCCAGCAGTCTACTGTTTTAGCCCTTACAGGCCCCCAGGGGATCTATATATTGTAGACTGCTTGCGTGGCTACCTCACAGTAGACCTCTGATACTCGTCGTCCACTCTGCACTCACCATCAGGGCCTAACCGCATACGCTCTGATGTCCGAAATGAAAGGACTGTGGGTCGTGTCCTGACGTCACGCCACCTGTGACGTCACGCGGCCTCGCTCTGAGTACGTACCTGTGATCAGGCCGGGCTTGGC
Organism: Alentia gelatinosa; assembly: GCA_950022655.1. NCBI lineage: Eukaryota > Metazoa > Annelida > Polychaeta > Phyllodocida > Polynoidae > Alentia > Alentia gelatinosa. The sequence goes on from OX465583.1 coordinate 33,163,528, forward strand.
ATTATACCTGATTAGGCTCAAAGCAAGAACCTAATGTACTGGCACCCATAGCAACACTTTTTTGGCGGAGTCTTTTCTACGTAATTCAATCACACATGCGTGCTACAGGTTTCTCTGTTTAGTGCGTTAAGTCAGGCAAGCTCATTGAATAAGAAGTTTTACCGATTGTTGACACCACACAATATGGTGAGAATATTGAACAATTTTAACGTATTACAATGCATTACATTAAATTTAGTCGATAAAGTCTTCGGCATGACCGATGCAACCATAATCTAGAAGGAAGAACCAGATATATTTCAAATTTCTGGCCTTCTAGCTGCAGCCGATCCACTCAGAAGGCATCTCGCAGTACGCACTTAGGAGAACGAGATGAGAATGGTTTTACTGGGTCTCATAGGGCCGTCGATTGTCGGTCTATAAAACAATCGTCTATGTCATGTAAAAAAAAACTTCCACAGTGTGACTACATGCTGGTCAGACTCCTGCTATTGTCAGGACCGCAGTTGGATGGATCACGCTACTTTTCTGGGCCATGTTGGCTGTCATCAGTATGCGAGAGGAAATCGTGGTAAGCGGTGCATTGATCAAGGTAGGGCAACCCCACACTTCACAAGCAGCCCCTCACCCAGCAACGCAACTGTCGAGCAGTCAGGAGCACATGCTTCCGGTCACCTGACAAGCTTAGCAACGGTGCCACCATATTGGATTTGGTGAATACAGACGCTTGACAATGCTTAGGAAGAGGAAGTGATCATAATAAAGTAAACAATAGTGGTGGTTGTGGTGCGTGTGGACCGCTTCTCATATGTGCACAGCCATGGGTTGCATTCGTTCATTTCCTGAGTAATTCTCGTGACCAGTTATGAGTGGCAAGCTCTCGAGATTGGAAAGTTATGAGTGGAAAGAGACTCTGTTGCGTTTCTCATTTTATGGTGCATGCATAATAGCTATTAGTGCGGTGATAGTTTAGGCTATAATTACAAGTAAGGAGTTCGGAAAACAGTGTGGTTCTTTGTATAGATATTAATTTCCATAGGCTATGGCAGGGATCCAGTTTCTACACAACTTTTACATGTAATTAATGCAGTTCAATTGGGTTTAAGTACATGTATACGGTGAGAATGTTTTCTGAATAATTGATTTAATATCTGTTTACTATATCACTGATCGTCAAAGTGAGGTACATGTAGTTCAACTGTCAGACAACAGGTAGCCTGGGCAACTGAGTAATGAAAGTGTCAACGGCGGACCCATTCCTTGTAGCTTAGGGATACATTCTACGGTAATAATCACCGAATTATGCTCATTTTAGGATATACCGAGCAATATAGACCTTACTGGCGTGACCCACTGGAATATAATCGTGAAAAAAAACAACCTTTCCATATATAGACAACACAGTTTGATATCTTAACTGACTTGGAGCCACTGCCCCTAAAATCTAAGCATTCGTAAACTGTAGTATACATACTATTATTTATGTCCACACATTAATTCAATAGACAGGTGGGGTTTGAGCCCCATCACTATTTTGGTCTCCCTGCGCCCCTGGAAATATGCAAGTGGCGCCAGTGCCCTGCCTCAATAGACTCCTTTTATATGCAAACGTCTTTTGAATTAAAAGTGCCTTTTGTATTACAAAAAAAGACTGACTTCGACAATAATATTATTGTTGAACTGATTTAGTTATGGTAAATATAGGTTAGGCAGCGTGCACCCTCCGTCAAAGGTTCTGCGTCGGCACTGTGTTTGTAGTCACCACATCCGCGGCGTTGCTAGGTAGACGACCGCAGCGCCACCTGGAAACGTTCGATTTAGTGATTCTCAAGAATGGCGTAGCATATAACGTTTCCGGATAAATGATATCGACTCAAAGCACCAGCCACATATATGCCGGAAACTGGTCGATGTATCATTACGCTTGTTTAACCTGATGCTTATTGGAAAGGCTTAAGCTATTTGATAATCATTAATACATCGCATGACTGAGCCGTCTTTTATAGTGTGCTATAACTTCCTGTGTGGGTTGTATGTTGTAGCATTGTGTGCAGAATAGTGGTGGGTTGGGGGTAATGGTGGTGGTTGGGTGACCGCAGATTGACCAAGCCGGACGCTAGGTACATACCAATAGGTCCGAAGGTAAGGAGGAGGTCAACGCAACAGCGCCCCTCCAACCCCTGGCCGACCTCCTAATGACCTCATCTGTTACCTGCACAACGACACAGCGCGAAACACCTTCACCCTCACCGCCTGGCGTGATTCGCTAACCCCCTCCTCCCGACTCCAGCCACCACCCGGTATACTGTATGAGTCATTCTCCAAGGCCCCAGGGGTGACCTTATATCGGATATACTCCGCTCATCATACAACCACACGTGGTATCTCAGTGACCTATCATAGACTACCACAGAGAGGTTAGAGCCAGGCCTGGTACAGTCTCAGTCGCTCAGTCCGCCCAGCCCACACATCACTAGGAGATACCACCAGCCTCCACTTAACCTACAGCCAAACAGTTGGTGTTTCTCAGCCAAATTGGTGCTGTTTGGCGTGACGAGAATTACTTTGATCTCCAGCCATGATTACCAGAGGGAATCAGTGAGATGACTGCATGAAGACGTTGGAATCTCGGCTATATATGTGTGTGTGTGTGTGTCGGTATGTGTGTGTGAACAGATACCGGCTGGAGCGGCGGTCCTCTACGACTTCCTGATATCTCATCGTCTGGTATGGGGAAGACGGATGAAGTAATACATGGGTAAGGCCCCTCCAACACTAGAGACAGATTCTGATTCTCGGAGGGTTAGTCATTACATCGCTAGGAGACACTACACATCCCTCCCTGCTGTGTATGCAGGCAGATGCTGCTTGTGGATGGACTCAGACAGAGGACACATTTACCTATACAGAGGAGGTTACTAGCAACATGACCCAGTATCCTAATATACACCATGAAGGCCAGGCAGGACATCCCATTACAAGTGGGGCCTGGTTGTAGGTCAGTGGCCGCTGCTGCCCTGTTTACTAGCACGCCAGGGTTTGGAGGGAGCCTTACACACAAGCAGGCATTGTCTCTATACCATAGTAAGTAGAGACATTGTGTCTGTTAAAGTGAGAGTGTCATACAGCCCCACTACACCGAGCTTACGTACGACCCAGTTCGCACGTTAAGTGTACTGTGTTGGTCTGTACTACTAGTGCTGTACTGAGGATCCAGCGTACTCTGCCTGGCGGGAGGAGCAGGAGGGAGGGCGGGGGCCGCGTGCGGCGGGCGGCAGCTCAGCCTGTATGTTGTTGTTATGGTGTTAGGTGGGCTCAGGCTGCCTCGTGTATTCACTACTCAGCCCCTAAGAACGTCGTTCACTTTACCGTTGTTGAGCGGAGCCCGGCTTCCACGGCCTCGCTCCAGTGTGAGCTGCTGCTACACACCCCTCCTCCACGGCGGGCGCCCTGCACTGGCCACCTTTCCCGGCGGCGGGACACCATGGAGCGGCGCCAGGAGGACATGGGGTCACCACAACCTGTGGTCACTGACGACCAAGGTGACCAGAGCAGTGACTACTACGACTGCGCGACGGAGGCGTCAACCACGGCTCTCAATACTACTACGTGTGCAGCAGACCAACTCGCCACTACTCCAGCCACCACCACCACCACAGTGATGGACGAAGCCGAGGAGGAGAAACAAGCCCTGGAGACGTCAAGCCGGGCAGACATGGACCCAGAGCCCGGGGTTTCTGCTGACAGGGTGAAAACCGGTACGCAGGAGGAGGAGGACGAGGAGGAGGAGAACCACAGGTCTGATCGCGGGGTCCTGTATTATTGCCCCATGCCGTTTACCCCGCCCTGGAGGAATACCTCACAAAGGAAGTGCATGGTGTACGGTGTGGCCATAGCAGGGCTGTGTAGCTTGATGCTTGTGCTTTCCGTGGTGATATGGAGACTGAGTACGGGAGCAGGCAGCACTGCTGCCGTCAAGGCCGACCACCTGGAGCCGGCCGAACACAAGGGGACCCTGGAGCATGTACCACAGACGTCGTCAACTCCCAGCACCGACTCCTTGACGGAACCCGCCGATCCCACAGTGTATGAAGGTACGCATGGGGGATGGTGGCGGTCTGTAGGGGTATGTAGGGAGGGGGGCTAATATGGATACACAGAAACCCATTTATTCAAATAATACATAGGTGGGTATTGTACCCGGCTGGTACAATGATATATCAGATATGGTAAGTTCATGTAAAACAGGTAGATATTGAACGAGAATATCATTTATTCAATCAAAGGTTATCGATCGACTGAATATTTTTTTGATATAATACTAAAGTAGCATAATAAATGAATCATAGCTCGAATTGGTGGGTCTTAAAAGCATTGATTTATCACATGAGTAAGTCCAGGTAGTATATCAAATACATGGTGCTGTGCTGTAATGGCATTAGGATCAATGAGATCGTAAGGTGATAGATGTTACATATACCCAGGTATTTCTCTACGAAATAGTCAGTGTTAATAATGTTATACACGGTTAAAAAGTACAGGTAAGCTGGACACGTACTACCTGTAGCCTATACGGGCCGATCACAGGCATAGGTTTGTAAACGGAAACAAAGTACACAAAGTTCCCTGGTCAGCATTGGCTCGGACACACGTTTGTGGGCCAGCACCGGATGTGGTCGGGTTGTCACGGTGAACCAAGCATATGTAGATGTGACCTTCAGCTTACATGGCCATTCTCGTGTGTATGTGGCAAGGTAGGAGGGTGGGTGGAGGTGAGTAAGAACTATTATTGTAATGATTAGCTATGGCACGGTGCGAAGAACGTGTGGGTAATCATAGATAATGAGGCCCTGAGACCAGGAAAACAGCGATACAAAAACCACTCTGTCCGCGCCAGAAGCGATGCCGGATTTTTTAGGGAATGGCCGTGAGGTCAGGATGACCCAAGATAATTCCGTTCCTTCTAGCGGAAGAAGTTCTGACTAATGGTCCAAAGGCGTCATAACGCCATATGTCACTGTCATTACATACCCACAAGCTGTAGCAAAAGATATGTCCTGGTATCACTCTCTAAGTACAAGTATAGGTACCATACTCCATACATAAACCTTTAAATTACACCTAAGTGGCCGCTTTAAGGATCCCATATCTGATTATTGGATAACAATCCTAAGTAGATGTGTGATTAAGATTTCATTATAATTACGGGGGTGGAAGGTATATGTTAGGTGACTAATAACCGTTCCGGTTAATGTAACCTACAAGGGAATACTGCATACGGAAACTTCATGCTATGTTAGCGGTGAGGTCGTTAGGTGTGTTCTGCTATGTCAGCGGCGGGGCTTGGTCCATAGTGTGGGTGGGAGGTGCTTTTATCTTTCTTCCTCAGTTATTATTAATGTCAATACTCTATTCAGACTTAGTTAGCTGTGAAATGTGCGATGCAGAGCCAAATAGTGAACATTGTAGGAGGCCATGTAAGTATCCAAAATGACCTGAAGAAATTAGAAAAATAACTCAAGTTTAAGGATATCGATGTTTCGGAGTGTAGAGTGTCAAATAAAAATCTATATTCTCAAGAAGACAAACTTCAAACAATCACCGTGTGCGTGTGTGTAGCAGGGATGCATTGCCCCCCCCCCCCCCCCCCGAACATGTTATCATACTTCCTAATAGGGTAAGATTGTATGAACTGAAAAAAAGGATTTTCAGAGACTTTTTAATTTTATCATTCTTACATATAGCATAACAAAACCAATACTTATAGCAACAGCATTCCCCCTTTTCTAGCAGCGAATTTACCTTTACTACAAATCGTGTTCGCCAAAAAGGAATCTGAAGGGAATACAAAAAAGACACTAAAAAACCACCCTCTAAACCACGGGGAACACGTGAATGGGCACTTCACCAGCCCCCTCCCCCATTAGAGCCATGTAACATATGTCCCTTGGGCAGGTAATGACAGCTGGGTTTCTCCGAACGACCAACCACGCAAAGAATGTGCGCGAAAATTAAAGCAACCCCAAAAGAATAACACATAACCTGTTTGTCCACAGAACTATTAACGGTATGAGTTTATCCCTCCCCTGACACAAATATTAAAATAACTTCGGGAAAGCCCTCCGGCGTTCCCGAGTGACGTCAGCAGGAAACAGTTTCTTCTGTTCCCGTCTCCCTCCGGGTTTATTATTGATGGATTCACGGGTGGCTGGAGGATGGCAGGGAGGTTGACCGTTTGGCAGCTGCTTGCTATGAAATATTAGATGGTCCATATAAGAGCGGTGATGGCGGTGGGAGTGGAGACGTGAGTAGAGGCTGAGACCGACCCGAGTGGCTCGCGAGGCCGCACGTGATGATGACATGGTATGACGACACGGACACCCTCGTGTCCTGAGTCCTAGCTGAATTAATAGTCAGTATGTATCAATAACGACGAGTAATATGCCCCACTTGTGACATGTGACAAAGAGGCGGGTCCAGCACTGTCCCAAGTTAGGGTCACGCTGGTAGACTTTTAGTTCGTATGTACTGTTTGATGTAGTATAATTCCATGTATTGGACTATACACGATCGGTAATAGTTATCTTCCGTATGTTTACCATAATTCATAATTGAGAGATAATGACCGTTTATTTTTGTTGTTTCAGTCATATTGTCACCTGTAGGTCGATTGGAAGCATTTATGACCCATTTGTAGCTTATTTTGAAGCCAACAAAGACAAACACCAAATTGAAAAAAAAGACTAAAGGAACTTCTGTCTATTAAACACGGTCTGGAACATTTGTTATGGTGAATGGTATAGAGATCTCTAGAAGAGAATGACCGGATTTCAGAGTCTAGCTAGTAGCGGCAATACTATATACAATGCATAACATATGGGGTATGACTTATGGCTTATAGAGAGACCAGCAGTGGGGTGCAATGGTAAACGCCACCGGTAACATTACCAATAACCTCCAGTCTTAAAATAGATGCGCGTTTTGACAAATGTTAGCTGCAAGCCAGAGGCAAGAAGTTTATCTCCACCCAGAGTCTTAGTAATGTAGAAATTCCTCAGCAGGCGATAGGCTGGGGAATTTGTTCTTGAAGTGATCCGGTGGTTGAACGCTGAGATCCTGTAATTATATGCGGGACCCTCGTCTGATACATTTTCCAACACTTCTGCTTTGCCCAACGCCATACAATTCGCCAAGCAGAGTACACTGCAGAGAACGTTGTATATCGACATATCTTCTGTAAAACGCAGCATATACACGATTCAACATAACTTTCTTTTTCTACCAGTTTCTATATCCGATGCCTATCCACCAGTTTAGCAAAGATGGTGTGCCATTACATCAAGGTGCAGCATATTCTGTTACCTAATACTTCCGCATTACCAAAGTCGCTAAAAAGAGGATCCGTTTACGATCCTGAAAGTACATGCAAGAGACTTCTATTTTTTTATCGCAGTCTAGTGAAACTAACGTGAATATGACTCCAATGCACGTATACAGCAGGACATTACGAGGAACTAAGTGCTGCACAAGTAATTTATTTTCCGGCGTTATTTACAGAAGAGAAATATTTGTATGACTCAGAGTTATGAGCACGAAGCGGACATGTAACATAACATGTAGCAACTCTAGAGGAATCGAGATAAATCAAGTGTGATGCTGAAGTGTGTTTTCTATTGCTATTTCTGGTTCTTTTGGCTCCACGAATGATGTCGTTTACACAACTACAGAGCAAGGAGCTATAACTAAACCATTTCAGTAGCCTTCAACAGGTCCCACCTGGTGCACATTAAACGCTCTATGTCGGTGGCGCTAACCGACATTACATCACATCCCACCGGCTTGGCAACTCTTGTTACTTGTTCACTCCACGTTGTTCACCGTTTGACTGGAGGCTCGCCCCTTCATGTGTTAAAACCCTTGACCCACGCAGTATTGGGACCGTTTGCCTATTTGGAAGGGAATTTTCCTGCCAGAAGTGATTTCCCCTGTATAATGAGTGGCCATTGTGTGAGCTGTCGTGTTATGTCATCTTCCTCATCAGCTTCTGGGTGGTCCTGGTGGGCCGAATCGATTGGTGGGAAGTACTGGTGGGGTAACCTTAATGAGGTGAAGCTAAAAGTTGTTGTAAATAGCCCAGTGTATATATCTCAAGGTTCCCATAGGGCGCGCGCTAATGAGAACTTGAGAGTGGTCTCAGATACTGAGAGGGATTTGTTCTTGTGTTGTTGACGTAGTCCAGGAAGGGGTCAAGAGGAGCAGCTCATGTTTGAGTGAGTGTCTTTCTTATAGGTGCTAAAACATTCTTGAACTGTGAAGATTTGCTATCTGTGTTATGTACAATAGTTATAGTACGGTACTGTGTTCATCTTTGTCAGACCACCCACTCTTCTCCACTGATAGTAATACATATCAACACCCTTTTCTGATCCCACAAGAAAAACAAATGAAACAGAGAGCTTTTTATAGTATATTCCTCATTGGTAGGATATCGTATAATGAGTCAGTGGAAAACGAGCTGTATTTTTATAGCTTACTTGAAATGATAAAACATGGTGGAACAAAGCAATTACAACTCTGCTTGTCACAAGCAAAACCCCTGCCTTATTTCCTAGAATCCGTATGACCATCAGGAATATAACAAGTTCAGAATATCTCGTTCATCACTGGTTGGGTATACTGAGGTGCGGTTGTTGGTCAGCATCCTTTCCTGTGGTAGTTTTTATTGTCATGTTTTGTCATTCGCTGTAGCTGGATATAGAGACAGACCTCGCTCTCTCATCGCAGCTTCTCTTTCATACCATACTCTTTGAAGTGGTAGAAAGAACAGCGATTATAGATTTTCCTATCGATATCATAAACGGTTGAACGGATGGAGTCCATACGCAGGTTTATTCATATGTAACAAAAGGAAATATTGTTTAAATCAATGTGTATATAACTGAGTACAAGAATGTGTGATGTAGCGTATAGATGATATTATTGTAGTTTTCATAAAATTGAATTCTTGTATTTTCCATTGCTGAGCGTGGGGATAACAAATGTGGAATCAAATATTATTTAGAAGTAACATTATTACTATACATTCCCATGGGAAGTAAAACATCCCCTGTTACAACTTGATACATCTGTAAGGTACAATTTGTGCGATGTCGTTGTTTTTTGTCATCATCTCTCAGTCAGAGACACCTATGCAGCGCAAGACAAAAGACCCGTCAGCGAATCAGATTACGTCATTTGAGATCGCGTCAAAACAAGCCTTGTTGTGTCCCCAAACTGAGAACGGTTGATTTACACCACACGTTCACGGCACCCAAATACACGAGGAACATCAGAACTCGGCATGAAAATCGTGTCGGAAAATGATCGAAACGTGTCTGTGAGCCTGGTAATTACTCTTGTTTGTGCTTCACGTGCCATGTTTTTGTTTGGATTTATATATACTTTAACAACCGGATCAGGCTCCTACCTCAGCAGTAACTCGGCAAACGACACGTGGTCAGTTTATTCTCGATGAGCCTTGACCGTTGGTCAAGAGGCGGGAAAAGTGTGTTAGACCAAAGGTGTTGACTACCAAACCCACCAGTTTAACTGACCCGGCCAGCCCCGCCCGCTCCTCACAGAGGGTAGAGTTGCTGAAATCTGTGCGCGTGTGCCTGTCTGTCTTCCAGCTGCTCACGTCTGCTCATCCCTGACCTAGTTCTACCGCGAGCTGTAAAGCCTGCTCACCTTCCTCTGTGGCGGGCGCGTCATTCATAATAAATAGTAAAGCCGCGCGCAGAGGGCCGCCTATATTTGTCTTGACGAGTTTTGTTTACACAACGAAAATAACCGTTCTGGGTGGAATGTTTGAGATTTCACCTGGTAAACAGAATCTTTTTACCAATTCCATGAGGAGTAAAACAAGGAAAAGTAACCGCTTCTGGTGTCTTTGTCTCGCTCTCCCTGCGGATATTTGGTTTTTGCCTGACCCTCACCGTGGTGGAGAATGTGCAGGGAGAGTATCTTTGTGTATTACTCCGGGGTTGTTGTTAGACGTGCCTCTGCGGCGTGTCGTGTGCCGGGGTCGCGGTGGGTGTTGGGTTGCGGCCTGGGACACGAAATGAGAACCTCCAGTGTTGGGCTGGAGGTGAAACGGGAACACCTATCCACGACAAGCTTTTTATAACAGCTCCAACCAGGGCAGTTCGAGACACGTCTTGTGGCATTGTAGTAGAGAGCTCGTAACATCGTCTATCTAATGACACTATAGTAGAGAGTACTTATACTCTCTAGTTTCTAATGACACTACTATAAAAACGTCCATCAGTGTAGAGTATTTGTAACAATGTTTATTCTCTTGTGGCGCTGTACTAGACAGTTTTTTTATGTTATTATGTCACTATTGCAGAGAACTCATGGTATATTTTCTACTACCTAGTCCCAGAAAGTCGATAAATCATGATACACTGCACTACCTTATAAGACTAAGATAGCAGTTCATAGTACTATCGTCTGCCTTATGACAATATGATAGAGAGAGTTATGGACTCTCTATTATAGTAGGGGCAAGCTTCCCTTTTTCGCTAGACTCAATCCAGAACTTTCAGCCAAAACCTACAGCCAACCAACACACCAAAAGTACAGTAGAGTGTAGAGAGCCACTTGGCGATGTGTAGGCCGCTTCCACACTAACTGATCATGAACAGGGCCAGGCGACTGTCCAGAGCAGACCTATAGATCGCCCGAGGCTATTGTCCCTTGGTGTCTGCTGACACACACAGGCACATGTTCCCAAGTTAAACTTAAATCACCAGTTCTGCGTAAAGGAGACGTTTTTAGGAACAGACCCAAGCACCATAGTGACACACAATGCATAATACTTGTTTTTCATGTGTCTCTATATTTCACGGTGTGACCTTAGCCTTTCGTTATACAAGGCTCCAGAGGTCAGGTATGATATACATGTATGTATGTGAACTGTTGGCACATGTGGTCACGCCTCATACTGTTAAAAGATGAGCAGGTAATTAATAATGGTTTATTAATGGGGTTAAACTTTCCAAGCCAAGACACGGGACGGCTCTGTGTCACACCGTGATGTAATTACCAACTAATCCTGGTTGGTGTTTTTAACAAAGCTGCGATTACAGGTGGGTGTAGAAAAAAGAGAGACAAGGACGAGCTGCGGGGGAGTGGGGCCCGATCGTACCTGAAATAGGCTGCCTCCAGGGCAAGGATGTTTAATGTAGAAGTGAGATAGCGGGGATAATTTCTAACCCAAACTCCCCCACCCCCATCCCGCCACTAAAAAAAAAATCACGGTAACCAATCATTTGATGGGACTGTCACCGATCAGGCCGCATTGGAAGTTTATTTTCATATGGATTTTGGTTAATCGGATTACAGTCAGGACTTGATTGGATTAAAGGCAGGTCTTGTGTGAAACTGAGTGGCCGACTCACGTGCCCGAGGATACGATTCCTGCCTTGGCATGGTCTTTGGTAGATAGGTTCTTAAAACTTACGGACTGATGTTGACCACTGGGATAAACCGGATCTTCCACTCTTTACTGAAGGAGGTAGAAGAAGGATGTTCATCACATGACCATCACATGACTCTCGTACATTCTCGTCTCCATCAGCTGCCCATTCTCTCACACACACCCTGCCGTCAGCTGACGCTACACCTCACACGTATGACCCTGACTGTTGGTCCGGCGTAAAACCTCATGAGCCAACCGAACAACGACCCAAACCATCTGCGGCTCTCCGTCGCCATCTACCACGAGATGGCGACATGAGGGTCTCGCAGTGAATTATGGGGTGGTGGAGGTTAGAATAACGCCAAATAAGACCATCAGGTTATCACTGCCAACAAAAAAGCTAATGGGGCGGTCGGCTGCTTACCTTGGCACGACATGGAGAGTGACCTATTAGTTGCGGTCATTTAGTGAGACACTGGTTGCCGTCATTTAGATCTCAGTGTGTGTTTTGAAGAGTGTCGACTCATATTTAATGTTCCGTGGTCTGGCTTGGGCCTTTTCCCAGAGAAAAATGTCAGTACAGATCATTATGTGGGAGTTGAACTTGGCGAGTGTCTTGAATCAAGTAGGTGTAGGCTTCGGTTGGAAAGACACCACACCATTTGTTGCGTTTGTAGTTAGTTCTCCTAGCATCAAGTAACCGTTGTTACATTATGTAGGTGTTACATCCTATTTGATGGAAATTGCCGTGACCCGACTCATTCAGTTTTCTGTATATCTACATGCATTCAATACCCTTCAAGTAAAAAACCCACCTCAATTGCAATCCGGTCTGTTTTATGGGACTGATATGCTCTCAAATAAAGATACTAGGCTGTCTCGATGGCGTGGGGGACCTCCTTTCTAGTTTGTGAATATCACCTTGCGTTAGAGAATACAAAAAGAATATGGCTGTATCATAAACTGTATGCGTTAACCAGTGATACATCTGCTCCATGCGTGAACCACCCTTTCAGAGGAAGCATCCATTTGTAAGCGTCCTTAAGTTGTAATTTCCTCATGGGAATTCATCAATGAAATCCATGTTGTTGATTCTCTTGGGTTCATATTTTATGAGGTAGAATAAAACTGAAAATGTTTTTTTTAGATAGGACATGTGTATTTTATAAAAGCTCTGATTGCTAGGGGCAAGGCCAGTAAACACTTTGTGATTTTTCACAAAGACCAGGTTGTGATACATTCAATATGTATGGTTCTGCATTAAGCGGAAATAATAGGGCCCACCTTTCCAGTTTGTGAAAACCAAAATCATTTATCATGCACCAGTTCAGTTTGGCGTGTGAGCCGGTCGTACGCGTGACTCTTGCGATGATTTCTCATACACTCTGGGGTCGTTTTGAACTGCCAATCTGTTTATTAACGTTATATGACTGTTCTTGTGCCTTGATAATGGCATTATGATTTCATGGGAGCTTTCGGTATTCAGAGACATGTTCAGAGAATTGCAGAGGAGTGATGTGCATCAGGGGTTGCTAGTAACGATGATCGCGCACTTTTTGTGAAACAGCCCCCCGTGCAGTGTTTATACGGGAAGGATGACTCACTAGTGACGTAAACGTGGTGCTCTGAAAAGAGGTGCGGCCGTTCCTCTCAGGTAGACTGTTCAGAACCAGGTCTCCAGGGCGGTATAGTAATAGTAGTAGTCATGCGTGCATGACTATATCAGCATATGTATAATGCATGAAGTAGCACAGACCCTGTTCTCATAGACATTTTCACCTCGAATCACAATGTCCTCAATCATAACATGAATATTGCACCCAGGTTCGATTCACAGAAAGACAGTTAAACGCAGAAATTATCTTATAGATGGGAAAGCTTGGGAGAGCCATAAAATAGACAACAGATGGCAGTTGCTGTATCCGTTTGGATGAGTTGCCTGATAGGGAAAGCCACATTTTCTAATTGGTCTCGAGTTGATGTGGGCTGGCTTCAGTGTCGTGAGTCCTATTCCTACCCCTCACCCTAACACCCCCCCCCCCCCCCTACACACACACATCTCCACCACCAAACGGAGCCTGCCAGGGTAAAGAACCTTATATTTACTTTCTTTGGTCAAATCAAGGCTACTTATTATAAAGCATTAAATGTTGATAATGAGAAACCTAACCAAATCTACCATTCACGGGAACATAGGTCTGCTCCATAAATGAGGCTTGAGGATTTTCCCAGCTCAGACTCAGACTAAATATTTCAATCTGATGATGAATGCCTCTTCCGAAGTTATTCTTGATGAAGATTCCTTGTTTCTAAATTCTAGAGAGGAAAAAGGTTTAATCATTATACGCCTTCATTCTGATATCGTCACCTTGCTCAAGAAATCTTCTAGATCGATCTCGTGTCTGCATTGCTCTGAGGTGCTCGCAGGAGGCGCTCATTGTTTCAGGTAGTGGATGGGAGGCACATTCAGCACAGGTAAAACGTTAGAGGCCCACAGGTGACATATCGGGAACAGGTGCGCAGCGTGTCTCCTGCCGATCTCAGGTGTGGCGGTGGCCGGACGCGGACAACAATGACCCTCCTCAAGTCTTTTCCTACCCCCCACCGCCACCCCCCTTCCTTCACTGTGATATTGTGGGGAACACATCTACAGGTGGTACCCAATTAATGCCTGTACAGGTGCTCTGAATTGCCCATTCAAGAAGTAGGTCAAACACAAAAGATACCTTCTTAACTCTAAACCGAATTGATAAGAATTATTTCACCAACACATGTTACACTCAACAAAAACACTCCATTGCTTTGTTCGGATAAGAGGCCCGTTAGGCTACTACCGAAATAATTGAACATCCATGTCCAATGCACTTTGAGAAGGGCAACATTGGAGAAGAAATACATTAGTATCGACTTTTTGACACGATGAGTCAGCCACTCCAGACGTAGAACCCCTGAGTGAGTGTTGGCCTTCTCAACTCGCGTTAACGACTCGCGGCTTAGCCAAGGTTCAGAATAGGGTCAGCACGTAGTTACACTAAAACGTTTTCTGGATATGTTAACGCTACTCCATACCACCATAACTTAGTTCTTAGTTCAGCTGCTAAGCTACGTGGTCTTACCACCTAGCTGGAAATAGACGGAGACAGTGGCATACTATGTTGAAAAATGCATGTAGAGGTTATTGCAATTATTGTCGAAAAGGTGGTGTCAGATCTAGGGAGTGGACATAACCTTATGCCTTATATTGGCTTCAATAAAAAGGGAGATTTCTAGTCTACGATAAAAAGTTCTATTTTTCATCTCTGGTTAGGCTATTTATAATCTATTTAAACAATTATACTTGTCAGTGTTAGATGGAGTGGAAACAATGCTCAAGGGTTGCAACAGTTTAAAATTAATCAACTTGCCGTTTCGTCCTTTTCATTGTAATCTGCAGAAAGAGACTGGCGCGATGGAAAAAAAACAACAAAAAACAATAAACTACAGAATTATTTCAATGTCATGTTATTCGGTGCTTCATCACTGCTCAGATACATCAGAGGACAGGATGCAGGTGGGCGGATTACGCTATCTTAATTTTATAACTGTTAGTCACACCATGTCATTTACATTTAATTCCTAGTCCTCATTACGTACATTCGTCTCGTTAAGTAATAAAAGGAGACTTATTATTATGAGGATTATTAAATGCAGATACATTTTCCTTCTCACTTGAAGCGTCAGTTTCTTAATCTGAGTAGGTAGGATGCAGTACCGCCACAACAGGTCTTTCCTTTAGCAGCTCCTCTGTGCCACCAGATGTAGTGATCCAGTGTTCTATACTGAATCTGTGCGCTGCTACACAATAGGCCCCTCCCTCGTCTCGAGATCCCTGGGCAGGATGGGGATGGGGACAACGGTGTGGAGTAATTGCAGCTACAGATAGGCTGACCTCAGGGGGATGGCCACAGGGCACGGGGTGGTCACTCCGTGAACTGTATTGACCGCTGCGGTCACCACTGGTCACTATCAGCCTCCATCAGAACCGGCGCCCACTGCGGATACCGTGGCCGACCCGCCGGTACGCGGACACCGTCCAGACGGCGCCCGTCCACCTGCTCCCTGCCCCGGCGTCAGTGGCTTCCCTCGCGGATAAAAACCCGGCATGGCTGCTGTTAAGGCTCCGCTTGGAGAAGCTTGATGCGCCACAATGGTGTCTTGCGTATAATAATGTCTTCAAACTGTTATACGGTCTAGCGGTGACGGGGTCTCCGCTGGGCAAATGGCAGTCTGGGGTGGCCATTCACATAATTCTACAGATTCTGTCATATAAAACTAGACCCGATCACCACTGAGACAGCGAGGATGATTTCATAGACACATTTTGATGAGCTTTGATATCTGTCCATATTTTATCTGCGAATTCAAATTAGATTTTCTATAGGATATCCCTCAACGTAATGATTGGTGTTGGTTTAGACTTGCTCAAGTGATTCTGGACATCCATTACACTTGACAGGCCCAGGAATAATCCCGAGACCCGAAAGGAGGGGTGGAGCAAATAGTGAAGACAATTCAATCTCGATGGGTGGAGTAAGTGTAGGGGCAGGCATGGTGTTAGGTATCCACGGGGGTAGCCTGCACCCCTCATAAATATTCGTATTATGTAATGAGTAGCAGGCAGCTCGAGATAGCAACGCCTGCAGCCAGGATAGTCGACCCACAACTGCCAGACTGTAAACACCTATTCAAGTCCAGAATAACAGCATGACAGAAGTCCTCATAGAATTTAGACATAAGCCTCTTTGAAAGAAGTAACGAGTATAGACTTAGGTTGCCCAACGAATACTTTCTCTATACTCGTTGGGTTGCCTAAAGTCGTCGATACAATGTTCTTGTACTTGTCGACACAATGTTTTTATATCCTTGATACAAGGTCCGTCTCACTCTTTGAGAACGATGATATTGATTCCGGACGATACAGTATGAAATCAGCATTCATAAACATTGAAAAGTGGATGATATATGAAATAAGCATTGGGCCAGCCTCCATCAACCCTCTTGTATGTGGTATCATACGGACTCACTTGTAGCAGGGCTGTGGTGGACACAGGGACGTATTGCATGCAGTATACTTTGCCCTCCAGGTAATAACCCGCACTAATTTCAATGCCCACCACTCTCTCCCTACCTGCCAAAGCCACTTATCCGATCCCCGTGACCATGGCAACGGAATTAAAGCTCTATCTGGAGGCTTTGTTGCTAAGGAAATCACACGGGGTGCGGGGGGGGGGGGGGGGGCGGGGAGTAGAAATCTCCCACAAGTCTAACCTGTCTGGAATGTCTGCTCAAATAACTGCAGGAATTCAGGGCTCTGCTGATAACTATCAAAAGATGAAAAATCAATCTGAATGACAAAAACACCCACCCCAGCTCCTGACTCCCAACACTGACTGACGGGCGGGAAGAGGCGGGTCGAGAGTGCCTTGAGAAGAAAATATGTGCTTCGTTCAATACGTGTCATTCAGGAGAGTTGCGATTCACAAATGTCAACGCATGTCATCACATTGTCGCCGCAGGCTTACACAAAGAGCTGTCTTTTCCATATTGCGTTCAAATGCTGTAATGGGAAACAATGTTTGGCTGATTTTCTTTTTATTCCTTTAGTAAAGATTACTCTGTAAAGGAAGCATAACATCATTGAAAAGATCTCAATTTTTTCCACTACAATGCAGGAAGATGCTCAAGACAACTGAAATCCAATGAGTTCGCAATGTATTTAAGTTTATGTTGGTTGGGTGGATGGGATTCAAAACCATAGCAAATACTAGGGTCATATCACGGCACAGATATAAGTAGTTTACTGATGGGCATCAGTCATCGCTGTGAGCTGCTCAACAGGGGCGCCAGCCGGGATATGACCCTGCCAGATGCTGCTGCCGAAAATCCCATCAACCCAAGCAAACCCAACTCAACGGGGGTAGTTTTCAGTTAGCATATCACATTTGAAACTTGTAAACAAAGTCCACCGTTGAGGTCTCTCTGTTACGTTACGGCGTGGACTGGCCTCGGTCATTGTGTCCTAGCCATCCTGCTCCCTCACCCTCACCCTCCATTCCACATCTGCTGTCTTTGATTCCTGGTCCTGTCAGGCATTAGAGCAAGTCTACATATTAGTTTGATTTATTTATGAAAGTCCTTAATCAAAGACCTGAGCAAATCTGATTATGGCTGCGCATGCTGCCTTCTACAGCAAACATTATGGAGGCAGAGCATTCGTCAGGGGCACTGATAGATGTATATTATTGCCCGTGCCCCATCGGCCCGTGACCCACATCGTCCAGCCCATTCCCCCCTCCCCCCCCCCCCCCCCACACACGCACCATGTCTCCACAGACTGTCATTTACCCCTCCCTCCTGGCGCCAGCCACCCCTGTTCGTTTTGAGTGTCTGGGGGAGAGGGTGGTCGCGGCTTCATTGTGTAATCGATGTGCCTGGTTCATACGTGCACCGAGGGATTGCAGCTTCCTCCAACACGTCCTTACCACGCAGTCTGTATCCGATATATTGGAGAAGACCACAGGAGGAGGAGGAGGATCGGACCCACCTTCAACGGCCACTGCGCCTCAAACATATCCCCCATGGATCTGTGTGCATGAAAGAAGCTTTGTCTTACTTTTATGTAAGCTGATGCAGGTTCCTAGAATCACACTAAAAGGAAATTCCTTAGGAAGATAGTGGTAGTAGGGATTCCATTTATTTCCACGTTCGCGTCTCCATTATCAGGAATGGAGTATACATAGATTCTAGTCACAGTTTTATCTGATCTGAATTTAATAATCTGTCACGCGTATATTACTGTTGAGAGCAAGGTTTTGGTGAGAATCTCATCTGAGGCTGGGTGAAGATTATTCTCATATATAGCGGAATGCTATAAAGTATTCTCATCTCTTGATTAAAGTTCACAATCAAAGACTCGAGCAAGTCTAGAATTTGGATGACAAAAGGAATATGGGCTCAAATGAGAGATGATAGCCCCAAACATGCACCCTGTAAGACGAATATGACATGAGTGCGGAGATGAATGTAGTCATGGTTCGTGATAAATGAACATCTACTTGAGAAATAAAGGAACTAGTCCCAGCTTACCTATTGATATAGTCATTGTAGGTAACAATAAGACGAGAGCTTTAAGAGTACGAGACCCATATCGTTTCTGTGAACGGCATGAGTTGTGAGAGAAAAGACTCCCGATCCCTGCACAGAAAAGCCGCCTCTTCTATTTTATACAACCTCCATGTTTTGTTGATCTCTGGAGTAAATCTGACCCCACGAGAAAGAAAGAAAAAAACACGCAAACGCTGCTGGTAAATACAGCTTGTGGTGCGATTCCGCCTTTACCTTATAAGGAGCTTGATGTCATATCTCCATAGATACAAGAAAAGTGTATACATAATTACTAAGATAAGTCCTCAATGAATTGACGTAAAGAGAGGCGATAAGGCTCTTTAAACAATCGTTTATTTGGCAATTGTGAGTTGGGCTGTACATTTTGTCTATACCTTAACCATTGGCAGTATATGGTAACGTTCGGTGTATGAATATAGCTCAGCTCACGTGGTAGATTACTTTGATCCGTACAGACTTATCAGCGATTATTTAGACGATTGTAGACTGTGTGGCACCCAAAGCCCAGGTAAGAGACTGACGTTTACAGGTCTCCCTCAATAAAACGAGAGCGGATGTTTACAAACACCAAAATGATTCCGCTATGGTCAGTGTTAAAAAATCATTTTACATTCCTATTCAGGCGTATTTATCACGGCATATTCGCCACATCTTTCTCCAATCGCCAAGTTCAAATATATATGAGACACTATTGCCATATATTACGCATGGAACTAGAGAGAGCCGTGGTTTCGGTGTCGTATCTGGTTGTTTAAATCTCTTCGACCTACAAGTTTGTTTTTCAGTAGTTCTACTACCTGAGTGTAGGATGAGCGGATGAGGGGAAGGCCGTTGGCTGTGTATACATACATTTTACACCAGGCAAACCGGTGACAGCTGCCCCAGTGACACACATCCATCTGATCACCGAGATGCGGGGACGCTTGACGCTTGACACTGATGACACCTTACCACTGACCCCCACTCCCCAATCTCGTCTGATTCAACGAGTATATGCTCGTCGTCTGATTGGAACATAAGGCTGACGATTCACCATTATGTAGGCCCTTTACCATCCTATATTCTCTGGGAATATGATGGAATTTCCTTTTGTGAACTAGACGAAATTTTGACCGGGTATTGGGGTAGATTTGGTAAGGAATAAGCAAGAACACTTTATCTATGGCCGAAGCTACCTTGAATATTTACCAGAATTCAATCTGATAGTCCGGTATTGGGATAAAGAATATTGAGGTCTCATTGGACTGACAAGGATTATAGAGGAAATTATATTCAACCTCGATACTTAGACTGAGACTCTCACAGAATGTCTTGGCACTAGGGGCGCCACGGTTTGCTTTGCCCATGGACAGTGTATTGAGTGTTCAGTCCATGCTTTGCCGTACTGGTTGGACGTGGTGGGGTGAAGGGTGCGGTGGTGATGGTGCGGAGGACGGGTGGGAAAGGGTCGGGAGAACTGACACGCACGATGAGTCCCCCACACGCGAGGTGCGACTTGCTGCCTGCTCCTCCAGCATGAAGCCCCTCTGTGTCACAGTCATTACTGTTGGACCCATCACAGGGGCACACACAGTCTGGCGGGGTGGGCAGGATACAGAGTACCCACAGGCCCATCCCATGCCCTTACCGCGAACCACCCTCCCATCCCCGCACCCTGCCCGCAGAGGGTGGGGGAGAGGTATATATATGGGTCAGGATGGAGATGGATGGGCCACCAGATTCACATCTTAGCATTAAGGAAACGATCGCTCCGCTCCATGGGCAACTTCAGTCTTTCAATCTCCCAGCGGAGTTGGGCTAACGGGTCCTTACAATGCAGATTTCAATATCCCTGCCCGAAGACCGAGACATCAAGATGAACATCGCCGATAGGACGTTCCTGAAATGTCTGACTGCTCCTAGTGTTAATCCTGCGGGGCCGTATCAGACGGGGTCTTTCTCTAATGGAAGATGGTTAGTTTAGGCGGAAAAATCCATCTCTCCCATCATTGGAACGATACTGATTTTTATATCATTGTTGTTTACATTAGGACTTAACGGGAATAACGTCTTAAAATCGACCACTGTTTACTTGTATGATACGATCTAATACGTTTGTTGATCAGTGTATATAATGATGATGAATATTTTTGAACTGAAGGTTTATATTATTGGGTGAGTTTCCGACAATTCAGTCTAACGCTGGATACCACCTTTGCGATGACCTCAGATATGGCTTTCACTTTTACTGTTATATAATTCATATACCTATACATACATACATACATACATACACACATACATACATGTATATATATATATATATATATATATATATATATATATATATATATATATATATATATATATATATATATATATATATATATATATATATATATATTCAATGCACGCTTTATTATGGCCTGAGGGTGAGGTGGCTTTATAATATCAATTCATTTTCTCTTTGTGCGAACTCATTGCTAACTGCCTACTGTTCAGAGGCCGCTCTGCACCGTGCGCCGTTCTCCCAACGCAGGGCGCCACTGGTTGCTGCCCACCAGAATCTGCCCTTATCAGTTGGTGACCTTTTCCACGTAGACGCCCCACCACCCTCGACCCGCCGTAAGAGGCCCCCGGCGCGTCGTCCGGCTCGGCCGGGATGAGGGCAGTTCAGTATGTTGTTCTGTCAGAACCGCCTGGCTCGCCCATTAAACGATACAGCCTATCATCTGGGAGGGTGCGGCTGTGCTTGATGCCATCCTTGTAAGCCAATCAGTGAGGCGGACGGCGAGCCGTATCTCTGCCGCCCGATCCCGCCCTGTCGTCGCCTCCTGTAAAGAGATCCGCCACCCGGGTCCCTCACACTGACCACCCCACTACTCAGGATCTAACCGGAATCCCCCGGCCCCCGCGGCCCCGCCCCCGCCGCCTACCGCCCGGATCAAGCCACGCCAAGCCGGGGAACTTACAGGTCTCCGGGGGTGGGAGAGCCGTTGTTACTGTGAGGCTGATTCACGTGCCTACCAATCATCCAATCAGAGGAGGCCGAGGATTTCTGCCTGGCTGGCGTTAACGGTCGTCCTAACGGGGGATAGAGATCGGCGCCTCGTCGCCATTCCCCCTCGCAAAGGTGCTATCTGTGAAGCCGTGTTCCTAGCCGAGCTGGCGCAGAAAGATTTCATGAGACTGTTACTGCTTTGGTCTTGGTCAAGGCTGCTGTTGTACTTCCTCGAAGGGGATTTTTACTGCGGGATTGTATTTTCAGTTCTCCAACACAGACCTCGCTTTTCTATTGTGGTACATATAAATCCACTCTATTATTTACCGTCGTCCTATATAAATTGCCCATTAGCGTATATTGGCATTACTTAATTGGCCCCCAGCCTGCAATTAACTTTGGGGAATGGACCAACTCGGTACAGTAATGAGATGTCTGTGCTTGCTCCTGGTAGCTGGTTGTAAACACGGCCGCTCGGTCAGACATTCTGGCATTGGGTTATTGGGTCATTAGGTCTGTGCACTTAGATTGCACTTTTTAGAGCCTTTGTATATTGAGAAAAGATAATAGGTTCATTGAGATATGATCAGATACAAAATTGGCAAAATGGAGGTGTATGATAATGTTCATATCGAATTGCATGTATGTCGGGTTTGCTACATTTTCTTGTTTACAGTAACGTTGGCGACTCTTGAGTTAAATTTGTTCTACCTCTGTAACCAGGGACAACTGTTGCCACCTCAAATCCTGTGTAAATCCACATTGTTATTGCGCTGTCTATACAAGCAGACACCCACATGTAATGAGGTCAGCTTCATCAGATTAGTGAAATGGTCCGTGACTGGTGGCACAGATGTAGTGATTATGAATCGAAGCGTAGTCTCGCTGTAAACAGTAATAATCACATAGACCACCTGTGTTTGGTGATTATCAGTGGCTGGGATCGCCAGTGCGCAAAATTATAGGTGTGGTAAGTCGCTCAGATGTCAGCGCCTTGTGACAACCCTCCTAAGTATCGATCTAGTAAATTATGCTATTATGAGGAAAGTATTAGTGATAAATAACCGGTTTACCAACGGATTCCCATATCCTGTGGATTGATGAAGATTGGTATGTTGGTAGGATTCATTTGCGCATATATTCATCCATGTATGCATGTGGAAACATACGTCAATACATATAAACATGCTCTACATAGAATTGGAAATACGCCCTTAAAATATATACAGAGCAGTTTGATTATATTAATTATCCCGAACCACTCTGTGTACCACCACTTAGACAAACTTAAACTGGCTTTATTTTCAGAGTGTTATCCTTGAACTTGAATCTACCCCGCCCCTCATCACCCACCAGGGGTTTGATTCTTGGATCAGTTGTACGTTTGAGAAAAGTTTATCCTAATGTAATCCTCATAATGAATCTTGATAATCAAAGACTTAAGGAATTCTAAGACAAACCTCCACACATTTCAAGATACAGAGCAAGCAGCTCGCACCTTTCCTGTGTTCCCACACAGATGCACTACAACTATACGCTACCGCTACACTGCATGACCCACCCGTGGACCGACTGATCTTCGGCTGGCAGGCTACTTCAGAGAAAGAACCGGAGACACCAGAGACAGTCAAAGGGAGCCAGGAAGACTGCTAGGCCAGGACAGGAGTGGTTGTTGTACACGGCCAAAGTAGGGAACTTCCCTGAGCAGCTCATCAAAAGGGTCGGCATCTGTGTCCTCGGCCCTCTCCCGACGGCTTCATCAGATGTCTTATTTGATTTGCTCCTTCACAGGAGTTGAGGCAGGACCACACAATAAAAGCCGTCTATTGTACAGATTTGGTTTCGGGTAGAAAAATCTAGTTCTGCTAATTATCTTCACAGAAACCGGCGAACGTATCTAATCACTGCCAACCAGGAACCAGTATGTGTGCAACCAGGAACCAGTGTGTGCAATGTATATTGTTGTGGACGTTATGGGATATCGCCAGATATTGGTCTACTAAGAATAGCACGGATTGACCGAAAACTAACACGTACATGTATATTCTTTAGGGAAGTTTTCCGAGTATGAGTACATGTCAAAGCTGGTCATGGAGGAATGAGGAGAGGTTTAGAGTCAAGTCCACAGCAAGGCGCTGTTGTCTCTCTGCATTATCAATGCATCCATGATTGATCTATTAGCTTGTATTATTTTATACCACCACAGCAATTTTCTAACAGAGATGCAGCAAACTGTAAAATAATATTTTGTATCTGCTGACATTTAAACTGCCTAGGTCTCACCTTAAATTGACACATGGGAGAGAAAAAAACGTCTGGGGGGAATAAAAGTCAACTCATACTCACAAATTTCCCTGCAATCCCCAGAAATGTCAAACTTAACACTTTCAATGTGGCTTATGCAGTGGCTATGAATCTCCTTTCACATTTGATAGCGAAGACGGGGACCAGTAGCACTGAATGTTTCTGAGGTAGCATTTGCCGTGGTCTGGTTTCCTCGGTTGGAGGCTGATTGGTTGAAACGTCCCCGGATTCTTGCGACGATAACGGTCGCCGCTGCCTCATAGATTGATCTGATTAATTTGTTTTTTATCTCTTTGAAAA
This sequence comes from Alentia gelatinosa, assembly GCA_950022655.1. Taxonomy (NCBI): domain Eukaryota; kingdom Metazoa; phylum Annelida; class Polychaeta; order Phyllodocida; family Polynoidae; genus Alentia; species Alentia gelatinosa. Next base: position 33,187,737 of record OX465583.1, read on the forward strand.
AATACAGAGGACACATCATGCTGGTTGTTGCTTATGCTTAGTTCTATATGTATAAGGAGGCTTATGGGCGAAATTTTGTCGTCAATGTAGAAATTAACTATATTTAGAAATTATGATAAACATTGATTAAAGACTACATAATGCAAAAGAAAGGTAGGGTTTCTTTTCAACTAACGACTTCATCTTTCTGTGAAACTATTGGGTCAATTTGTTTATGGGAGGAACCAATATTTACAGAACTGCGCGACGGATTGAAAACTGCAGCTCGCACAAAGCATGTTAACAGCCTGAGGTCATGTCCAAAAGCGGACAGCCATCTGTGCTAGAACCCTCGATGAGCCCAGGGCAGCCTCCTCAAATGACCACTGGTCAAGGGTGTGTTGGTGGCTCTGGTGAAGATGGGGAGTGGGGGTGGGGTCATCTCTAGGGTTGCCAGGGAGGGATGCGGTCCGAGGGGGCAGTCATATGATCTCCAATCCGGAGGTCAGATACCGGAAAGGCACAATAATCACAGATATCAGTAACTTTTCTTAAATACATCTCTAAATTATAGTGTTTTATGATAGAGCCGGTGTAGGAGCGACTAAACAGCACTATTCTCCCAGTAAAAACTAAATTAGTAAGTTTATTGATCAGGAACAGGACAGACGGACTGTTTTCTTTTCCACCATTTGCTTGATTTGGGCGTGATACCAAAAGAGTAGTGATAAACCTGATCAATGTTATGTTACATTTGTTTTGCCTGGTGTGCAGCGGTACATTAACGGGCACATGGGAACCTCTAGAAAAAACACTCCGAGTCTAGAGATATATACTGATTTAAGAAGAATACATGTATTTCTACTTATACACTACGAGCGTCACAAGGCACGCATAAAATGATAATATTTTGCTAAATCACATGTAAGATTACATTACGATCTGAAAGAGGAGAATATCACTATATCAGAGACGTGGCAGATGCTAACATATGTGGGAATGTGAAAGGTGAGAATTTGTAACCATCTTATATTGAATGTAACAAATTAGTATGTGATTCTAGTTGGTGGATGGAGGGGGGGGGGGGGGGGGTTTGAGGGATCAGGATTCCCAGATAGAGGACCGTTACTTACGATATGGAATAGTCCTGGGAAAACGAGACATTGAGGAAAGTGACTCAAAACAACCGGCTCCTCTACTTGTAACGTCCTTTGTCCGTGTGAGAACATGACCCTACAGCGCAGGCCGTGCCGTCCCCTCTTTAACACGGCTACCATACATAACGGTGCTAACGAATACACTACCTGTGTCTGACAAGAGGGGATCGACCGAATATAACTCCCACTCCTGACCCACCAGGTGGCGCCTCCCTGCCGGAAGTAGTACATGTATATATTCAAGGAGGAGAGGGCATGCGCAGACGAGACAGTTACTGCCGGTAGCCAGCGCGAGTGACTGTTATTGGTAGGTTTCTCACAGAAGCCGATCGGTAACAGGGACACATCAGAATACGAAACATGAAAACGGTGGGATAGAGGTTTGTGGAATAGTTCAGGGTATTGTTCCCTCTCCCTCCTTTATATAATCCCGACGGGCAGCCATATGGATGCAGTGGTGTACAAGTAGGGCAGGCAGTAACCGCACACTACAGTTGAAACTGTGCCATGTAGACAACATAACCAAATGTACAATGGAGGCTTTTTATGCCCCGCCCCTGGGGTCTCATCTCAGAGACCACCCATCATTTGTCAGAAATGCAGTGGACTCGGCTCAAACTAAGCGATATTTATAGGCTTGGTTCTGATCGTCCTGTGTGCCCCCAATAATCACATTATCCGGCCTTCCCCTGAAACCCAGGCCATTAGTGTTCATTTGGCTTCGCCAAATTGGTTTCGGAGACATGGTCAATCGGGAAAATTAAAAAAAATATAAATTAATCATTTTCTCTCCTGTGGACAGAGCTTTTGCATCAGAGGTCATCAAGCATCCCGTTTCGTAATCGTATTTTATCCTGCCACTTGAGGAAACCCAGTCTCATTGTGTTTCAATCTGTGTCATATTGTAGATGTAAATTTGATCTGTGGTTGGTAGCTCCATTGTGCACCAGAAACTGAGAGAGCAGATAATAATAGAAGACAATAGCTGTATTCCTTCCGTACCGGACCATTGAGGAGTCAACTAACCGAGAGTCAGGGAACTACATTTTTTCTAGCTAGCTATTCGTACGTGGAGATTTGTGTTTGTTTTTGTTTTAGAGCATGCACGTTTATTTGAATAACCATGTTATAATTCTGAAGGTATTCTGTGCTTTGCGAGGATCGGTGTTCTTGGAATTAACATTCAGGGTCCAAAGATACTATATGCCTATAGTGGTCATAGTGGATCTGAGTGAGTGAGAATTGTCACAGGTAGAGAGATTAGGTGTGGGTGTGTGGTATAAGCGGGTTAATTCGCACGTGCAGCCCGGAACATGGGCGATTGAGTCAACAGCACGTGCACGCCATGTGCGTGATGTTATGTGCAAGGATATGCCAGTTACATTCCACCCCGGGACGCCTCCCCGTAACCTAGAAGGCACGTGCTGCAGGCCCAGGTCGCATTCCGTCTCAGTTTTTCTCCGTGATGTTATTTTTACCAGTAGAATTGCAGATAGATGGTTATGATCATGGAATGGGGTATGGGAGTATCTTGGTCTTATCCAGGGGTATCTGGGCGAGCAGGGTGTGTAGTTACTGTATACTGAGATCTCTTAATCGTATACGTTTCTCCTTGATATGTGACCAATACAGACGTGAGCGTCAGAGACGGATTTAGCCGCTTAACTAGATTAACTCATGTTCCTGTTAATCCCCCCTCCTCCTGCTGACCATTGCACCTCCGTGTAGTCACTGGCCCCTTCTCATCTATAGAACTCGGGAGGTATGAGACTCACCTGCCGCCCGCCCACCGCCCACTGAGATATGACGCTCACCGCCCACCGGGACGCAATATTCAGCGTATCACCACCCACCCTGACGCGGTACTAGTCTGTCATCGAGCCCTGCCTGGTCACGGGATCTCTTATCTTCCAGCAGGAAGACTCGCATGATGATGGTGATCCGCACACGTCTAATCGCCACGAGGGGGAGCTGGTAGAACCCCGGCGCCGTCTTTACCCACCCGCCGACGCCCCGTTAGCGTCAACCGATTACCGGCTTTCATCTTGTGATCTGTGGTAGTGTTCGACGAGCGGGTGATCGGCGGGCGGGCTGGCGGTGGTGGCCGATTGATCCACCACACGTCGTGTCTTTGTGATCATTCCTATCGATCGTCCAGTCCATCCATTATTCAGTGATCCACTAGTGGAGTGGGAGGGTGGTGGAGGGGAGCACAGCAGAGGGGGTTCGTATGATACTCAACAGGACGAGCTCCCATGAGCTGCTCAATATAAAGAACAACTGTGTAGGAACACGTTATAGGAGTAGCTCAGCTATAGGTCTTCCACAACAAGTATGGCCTTAAACAATTGCCTGTTGTGCCTTAGGGTCATACCACAGGTCATCCCAGTGAGCAGCTCACACAGACCTCCCTCGAGTACATCTAAGATCCATGTCGGTGCACAGAACTGAGGCCGGGCGTCAGGTTGGGGGAGGAGGACAGGGACACAGGAGGTAGGCAGGAGGAAGAGGACACGTGATGGGTGGAGATCCCGGCGATGAATAAGACGGCTGCCCCGCGTGATGTGGACATGTGATAGGCAGATCTATCGATGAAGGCCGCACTGAACTCTCCCTGCCTCCCGTCCCTTCCCCTGGGAGCTCACGTGGCAGTGTCTGCGATCTACGTTACAATCAGAGTCTGACGACCGTGCCGCTTGCAGAGCAGCCTCAGGGCGGCGAGGGAAACGTTCACTGGGAAATGCCCGGGTCCCTGTGGTAATAAAACACACGCCGGACGATGTTATCATGTCGGTTCATAATACTTGCATGGAGAGTGTGCAGTTTGAATCGTCGAAATAGTTTCTTTATCACTTATGACAGGCATTATTGAAAACGGAACGCGCGCTACATTGAAGCGCAGTCGTTCTGCCTTGTGACATTAAAACGTCAGGTTGCGTCTGTGCAAATCAGAATGTATTAATACTTCCGATACCAGGCACATTTTTATCGTGGCTATGTATAGAATCGTGCAGCTATGTGCAGCTTCTGTATAGTCAGCAGAATTTAGTGTAGCTCCGCACTTACTTTACATGCCACAACTGCTTCACTCTGTGCAGTTCAGTACAGCCACGCGTATTGAATACGAGAATAATCAATAAACAGTGTACACACGTCTGTCAATATCCCGTACTGATCGAGGTGTTATTTTCACATCCTCTTAAATAAAATCTCCCATTGGCCTGTCCATGTCTTTTTTACGCATACCGAATGCAGGTTTTGTTCGCCATGAAAATGATAAAAATAACAACGAAACAAGTTGAATGCACGGTGAAATGCTCCTTCAGAATTGTGCCCCTCATCACTTCTCCAACAATTTTCTCTGGCTCTCCACCCTCCTACTTCTGCGGAAAATAAATGGATTGGGAGAGCGGGGCAGTAATTGGGAAGGAAAGGAACCAGCCCACTCATTACCATTGAGAATATGTGGTAAGGAGATGGTGAGGGGAGGGGAGAGGGGGCGCCACAAGAAGCGTGGATTCGGGGAAACCTCTGGGCGGTCAGCTCAGCCCAAGGCTCATCCTGGCCCTGCTTCTACGTGACTAACATGAGCAATGGATCAGCCTCAGCGTCAATGTGCCTGCGATATCACCAATCTCTGGACACAATTAAATCAGCCACTGCCCCGTCCGTCTTATGAATATCACAGTGGTGAGATAGGGAGTCCCGGACAAGTTGCCTTCAGTGTGGAGGGGTGATACCATATCTGACCCCCATCTCTCTGCTTCATATCTCCGAGGCGCTAGTCTGGTCAGTGAAGCAGCGGTGATGTTGCTAGACGAGCAAATATTCAGAACTGCCTGGGGGTATTCTTATTGGCTAGAACTGAGGGGTAAAGAAGGTCATCTTAGTTCAGTAGAGGTCAGCCGGGATAAGACATTCTGCAATAATAACACCTGGACACACGCAGGCAGGTGTATTATACCTGGTAGACACCCTACATCTCCTCCACATCGTGTAAAGACTGAGAAGATTTTACAAGGCGACGTTCTTTTAGCGATTTTAACGACAAAACAGATACCACCAGTGTGTTCTGTAAGCGTCGTCCACTGGTCCATTCCTAGAAAATGAGAAATGATAAAAACAAGTTTTTGATGTTTGAACAGAATGTTCATTGTGATATAATCGCATTACATTTTATCATTCGTATAGCGATGCAGCCAAGAACCACTCATTTTTTTCTGGCTCATTAAAGGTTTTATGTGTTCAGTTCATGTTTCCATGTGGAGGATGGAGAGGCTTTGAGAGGCGATACTTTATTTATTTCTATAGAAGCTTTGATCTGAAATCATCATATTTATATACAATGCTACAGATTTCAGGATTCCTAAACTCTATCGAAAATAGAGAGTGCGTGGTGCAGGGGTGATTAATTCAGTTTTATAAAGAGTGCCAGCCTACAGTTCCACATACAGTTATTATTAACCGTTAAGGCTTGTCGAGGCATGTTAACCATACGGTCTGTAGATATACAGATGCCAAATTATTACCTTTCTTTGCTCGAAATACAAAAGCAAAGAGCAGGGTACTAGGGAGTATCATGACACCTTCCTATGGCCTGTAAATCAAGATAGTTGTCCTAAGCCGTGAGAGTGTGCAGTATTAGAATCCAGTTGGCCAGTAGAACCACCACCACGACGCTGACCTGGATCCCCCTCCTGCCCTCTCACCTCCTCCTCTCAGCCACGTTTCGCCTGGAGTTAACAGGTTGGATATGATCCAAGCGATCCAACTGCACTTTAGGGGCCCCGAGAGCTTGGCTTGTAAAATGATCGGACTTCCAACCCCCTTCAACTTTAATAACAGGGGATCTTGGAACCACCTTTTATATAATTTTGTGATACATTTCTCAGACAAGCGGCCATAGGCCACACATTGGGTACAGCTAATATCCCCTGGGTCACAGAGTTTAATATCCAGATGGTCCATGCCCCATTAGAAACTACTTGTATGTAGTAGCAGATGGGACCTTTAAAGTGACCATAAAGCATGGCGTATAGACGACCTGTTTGACCGCCTGGTGCCCTTATTACACACCTCCTACCACCCTGCACACTCTCCTCTTACATGAAAAAATGCCCTGCTGGCATCTGGAAACCAATAACCTGCGGCCACCTGAGACATGGGCCAAGGTAATGGTCATCAAACATTGACCTGGAGCCTGACCTCTCGGTATCAACCCCAGATGATGTGCATTCCTGATACAATACTGAGTTACCACGTCATTGTGAAGGAATGGCGCTTGCTTGTCAACTGCTTCCCTCACATTTCTGAGATGATGTTTCATATTCTGAACCTGCTGATTGGCGCAAATGCAGCAGGTGTGTTTTAACCATAGTTAATATGTTCGTGGTTGTCTAAATGTACTCCATATATTAGCATACCACAGTGTGATGAAAAAGTTCCATTTCATATAGTCATCCATTACCTAAGGCTGGACAGAGACGTTATCCATCTTTGTAAATGGCTGCTTTGCTTTACTAGCCGTATTACGACTTAACACTTTCTTCTCTGCCTTTTCATTAAGGTTGAATCACGGGAGCATTGCCAATGATGTATGTCATTTGGATTTTACTAAGCACAGCCAAGAAATGATTGTGAAAGTTGGTGAGAGCTACAATCTCCTCGCGCAGGCTTGGAACACCTGCAGCGGAGGTCGTGAGGACAAAGAACTGCCGCTTATTTCCGTAAACACCGTATAATGCCGACACTTTGGGCGGTAATAGCGAGCAGCTCAGCCGACCTGTTTTCTGTCACGGCACGTAGACACGTTATGGCCAGGTTCCACCTGCTCTCCGACAACCCGCCACACGTAGTGCATACAAAAACAGGGCGTCTTCATCCAGCCCCTGTCCGACTGCCTCATGCCTTACCAGGCAACTGTTTTAATTTTACATCGTGTTTATGGGAAAGGCATCTTTACCTTGGAGTAGGCCATAAGGTAAATAAGGAATACTTGCACATTGTGTTTATGAGCACTGGACTTTACCAAGTAGTATACGGAAAATAGATAATTTCACAGTGCCCCACTTTTGTAACAAAATGAATCACTCAATGTAAGCTCCCATTCGATCCTGAAATTTGTATATTTAGTAGATTCTTCCTTTCTCTGTCGCAAACCGATGTTCACTTTTCAAATTGAGCCAATCACCAAGATAAAAACAGGATATGTCATGCCCACCGTTCTATTCATTCCACGGTCGCAGTTTGGCTTTGGCTTTTGAGGCGTCCTATCACATTATTGACGGTATGTCGCATAACTGCGAGTCCTCAACACCAGAGTGTGACGTCACATGTTGTGTCATCCACCCCCACCATCGTGGGAAAGAGAGCCATACCCTACTCCACCCGATGCCTAAATCAGTGGTGATTGTGAGTAATGATGTGCGGGTATACATTTAGGTAGGTGCGCCGCGTGTATTGATCCCTGGTTTTACGCGCCGTCACTGACGCCTCCTTGCTCGTTCAGTGCAGCCCTCATTACGGCCCACCTCCAGCACGCCTCCTGGTGGCGTGTATTGCCGCGCCGCTTTTTACGTAATCTGCTACACCATCAGATGGGGATCTGACGATAATCGACGGGATATCATACACGACAAAATCACGTTTTATAGAAGACAATTATTTGGGCGGCGCCAGCACGGGTTTGAGACGTGATAGATTTGAAAGGGGAAAAACTGTGTAATGATGTGATGAAGCAATAGAGCTACTTTTACGGCCAAGTGTTCGGTATGCATTACACCAACAGTATATTGTGATCGGGTTTTCATAAAATGGTTAGCTAGGGATCTCTAAGAGATCCTTCTTTGATCATCAATTAAGCCTCACTTAGGTGCTAAGTAGAAGAAGGAACGCTCTCCAGAATCGAAATGAAAACCTGTCTTGTAATAGGGAATAAGCTACCATAAGTCTGGTATGCACACAAAGATTGGCAGCTAAGATTTTACCACCACGCGAAACCCCCACACATTGCATCGTTAACCGCTCACTCCTAGTGACAAGTACCTGGCGATATGAAATATTTTCTTAGCTCATACTCTTCAAGTAACAGGTGTCCGCTGGGAGGAAAAACACGACCAGGTCTTATTTTTCCTGGTGTCGCGGAACGCTTTGAGTTCTACGAATTCAACACCTACACAGACGGTGTAGCATATAGCTGGCGCTGGTTCAAGAATTGGGATGCATGGCAGCTCAATGTCAGTGCTAAAGCCCGACTGGTCAGTACTAAACCGGCTGAGTAGTGGTCATTTACACGGGGAATGGCCAGCAGCTGGTGCGCCTGTAAAACCTGCGCCCACCCACGTAAACCGCCTGCACCGGTAAAGTTATTATTATCCCCGAGACATTACCGACTCATCAAACGTCTAAAATAGCGTTGGGCCCGGGCCAGGTTGCAGTGCCAGGTCGCCATGATGATGTGAACCCGGGACATGCAATGGAGGCCCCATTAGTTATAGTCCATGCTAACCTTGAACATAGCAACCAATTCCTTTGTTGTGCCATGAAGAGCAGTAATCGGAGAAATATGGGTTACCAGGGTGCGTGTGTCACTTCATTTCTGGATCCTGCGCGAATTGCTTTTTGGTTACAATTCATGTGGAGATCCATTTAAATCTGGCAAGGTTTAAATGCTCCAGTAATGAAATGAGCAGTTGCTATCACCTCGGCCTGTTCGGGACCTGGCGTGTGGTCACTATGGTAACGGGCGTGTGTGGGAGAACGCCCACACGGAGGCGGTGCACGTGGGTGGATCTTGATCATTGCTAGTGTGAAGCGCCCGAGTCTTGTTATCTGAGCGGAAGGCGGTGGTTCAGGTATCCCTACTAAAGACGAAATATCCCCTTCTTATTGCATGAGCAGCTCGCCTGACAACTGAGTTACTCAATGCAGTGATGACCCTATAGAACCGTATCAGTATCAGTGTAGCGCCTTTGGTTTCTCCTGTGTGGGTCCACCAATTAAGGAAATGGCGCAGTGCAGATTAGCATACGGAAATAGTCTTTACTATATACCCATTACGTATATACTGTAAATATGCACCGTTTCGCAATATAACATTAAAAAACTGTACGGACCACCGTTCCGTACAGGAAAATACGGACTACCTTCCCGTATGTACGTTTATTAAAATATTGGTTGTTAAGCCAAATGAAATTAATGATTTAAAAAAATAATTCGGGTATATAGTAAATATATAACGTCCAACCATGCTTGTACCAGTCATAGAACGTGATGATAATTTATAGTTTGTACGGAACTCGGCGTAACCGTAAATTACCATCTTGTTCTGTGACTTGTACAGCATGGTCAGGACGTTCTATGTTTAAGTACTGTTATATTTGCGTACATTAGCATAAGTATACCATAGAATGGTACAATGGTGAGTTCCTTGTAACTACCAGCTGCTAGAGACGGGTTACTCTGGACTTTGGAATAAAAAAGGAAGTTGTAGCAAGAGATAAAGTAAAGCTCCTCGTCAGTCACCTCGCCATTGCAGTCACTACTCCCACCAGGGGCGCTCATTCTCCCATCGCAGGACCAGTGTAGATCCTCTGTAGCCGTCCCCTAAGAACACCAGTAAAAAGACGGGGCACCCGTTGAGAGGTTTACACTGGTGCCCTGAGCAGGTCCTGATGAGTCTTTGTTTGTCAGCGTCGCGCCTCCAGATGAACCCATTTGCCGTGATGGAGGACGGGCTGAGGTGGTAGGTAGCTCTACTGCACCAACACATCAACTGTAAATTGGTGCGAGCAACAGTCTGGACAGCATCAGGGAAACGCAAACAAACCGGAATGGTTTTTCTTTCTTTAGAGAAACTATAGTAACTTGTGTAAGCGAAAATGTGCCACATTTCAATCTGATATTCCAATGATAATAAATAAACAGCATGTTTTCTAGGTAATATACCACACCTGGGATGATAAAAGAAATAAAGATAGGATTCAAATTAGACAGGCTTCACAAAGTATGAGCTAAACCAAACCAATGTTTAAGTGCTTTCCATGAACCATCGTTTTCCTACTTTGTACTACACCAGATAATGCTGCATTTCGGTATTTAAACTAATGGTAACTCAAATATAATGGCATGATACTTCAAAATTACATCCCAGACTGTATTTCTAAATAAACGTAGATGTATCTGCATACAGAATATAGTCAAAACAGTGTCAAAGTTCGAACAGCTGAATAACCACCTAATTTGTGACATTAGTAGATATCGTGTTGGGTGATGTGTTCTAGCAGAGGTTCTAAATGAATTTAATGGTTAATGATCAGCTTCCAAACACCAGCACATGGATTTGAAATACCGGTAGGATTCGTCCTCGGGGCATATATAGTAGTCTAGTAGGAGCTAAATAGGGACCAACTAACTGTGACCCACCAGCCCTCGGGTTAGCTATAAGTCAATTCTGTCTCCGACACCCATGTATTAACCTGTCAGGCTGTTTGTAGTTCACCTTTAATTGACACTAGCGCCCGGCCACCCAGCTACCCAAGCCCTCCCATTTAGGCCTCATCAGAAAAAAATCCAATTCACGGTCTGGTGGGTTTACCTGGCTGTCTGTCTTCACTGAGGCAGAAAGAGTGTGGTTAGATGATGGTCGAGAGCGGGTCCTGTTCTTTGCGAGCCTACATTTCTTATCAGCAACAGCCATCCTCCACCATCACTATCATCCGTCTCTCTGTAGGGAAACAGCTTCTTCTGATAAGCATACCTTACCTGGTCCTCCAGCCTCACAGCCAGGAACATTACCACCATCACTTCCAGAACCCTCACAATTCTTACCAGTTCAGCGCTATTCTGCTATCACACCCTAACATTTCCCTCTTCAATTTTGCCACATCCAGCACTACAGAAACCTATTCACTGTCTGAGCATGAGCAACCAATCTTATAGGCTTAACACCAACCGCCTCCACAACATTAGTATAACGGCCCAACATCTCATCTTCTCTCACCACACACTACCCACAACACTAGCGCACATAGTGACACCCGTTACCAACACCAGGTCCCCCACCCAGTATTGGCACGTGGATGATTACAGGCCTGGGTCCCTTGTTGAAACCGCTACGCCTGGCAACCCAGGTATTACTGCCTGCAAGCCTGCCAATTATCCTGGAATTAATACTAATTACAGACTCAAAAGCCAGGATTTGTTCTCTTTGAGATGGAGTGGGTTCCATTTACCATCTCCCAGTGTTCCAGATGCGAACTAACACGCCCAGCGGGGGTGTGATAACTGCTCGTATTATCGCCCGCAGTCCTTGAGAATTAATAAGGAGAAGAAGACAGTGCCAATGTTTAACAATAAGCTCCACGTTGGCCCAGCCTCGTCAGTATAATCTTCAGTGTAAATGAATAAAGCTATCGTTTCTCAGCGTTAAGGCTTCTCCGACCTAATAAGCCACTAACGTTTTCACCTTAACACAACATACATGCCATCACTTATTACCATCGCCATTTGCCTGTGCCCATGACAAATAGGCCCTTCGTAGAGCGCCCTGCCCATCAATGCCTACTGTAAATTTCAAGCCATGCATAATTCAGCACTGGCTGTCCCACAATGAAGAGATGTGTTTGCCCAACCTGTTTTTGCCATTCCAACCGCTTCTTCAGCATCACCGAGGTCTGCCATGTGAGGGATTATGAAGTTTGTTTATAAATAATACACCAATCTATTCCACGTAGTTCCTGGTGTAGCCGATGTAGTCCTAGCTCTCAGGTATTGCGGTAATGATAATCCCATCTATATACGTTTAGCTCACATTAAGGAGTTTTCAATCCCGAGTATATTACATATATGCAATCGATCGTTGTGCATATCTGTCCTTTTCATCCTAGTGATAACTCAAAGAGGCAGTCTCGCAAAATGCGATAATTGCGCGGCGTCCTTGACCAAAGTATGCGGACGTACAGTACGGGAAGATAAAGCCCAATTACTGACTAGAGTCGAATGAGTATCATCCTAATGTACGAGGCGTTGGTAGTGCTTTTTTTCTTCTGAAATGCAGCTTGCGCGCAAATTGCCTGTCTCTGCAGTAACAGTCAGCCAGTGGCCTTGGATAAGGCTTGAATTACCACTTCCATTAGCGCGGTGTTATCTATGCAAGAATCAAAGAAGCATTTTAATTGTGATTCCGAGGCGACGGTCTATGCAATCTAATAGTAATACCGCAGTGACGTCCGGAAGCCATCTCATTGTCGTGGTAGTATCAAGTTTACCCAATACACATACATTTATGACGGCCTCACGGGTATGAATTGATATTCTGAGTGCACCAATAGCTTGTATAACATATTACACCGCATGTATAAAGGCTTTCCGGCTAAATTGATAGGCTGATAGAGGAAATACTGTCGCTGTATTTCAGACGCCTCATATAGATAGGATAATAGAAAGTAACCTCCACTAAAAATACACCTAATTATACAGCTATACGAGCAAGAGGCTGGTGCTAGTGGCGTATGGCATTGAGAATGACACACACATAGACTCGAGAGAGGGGAATTCATCCTCTCCGACCCAGACGTCCTACAGATCTGGCGCCATTCCCTCGAGCGATGCTCCTGGTACGCGTCGAACTAATAAGTCCACCCAGCGGCCCTGTGTTGAGGACTATTGTATCTCCTCACAGGGCCCTACATAACACCTCAGCCATTTATATATACCCTTCCCCCCGCTAGTCCTAGGAGAAGTACCCTTCATTAAAATCACCCCGCATACTTGGCAGCTCGGCGGTGCTCCACACTAACTCACTACGAGCTCAGCAGTAGCTCAGCAGTGGGCGAGCTGGTGCGTATTCACAATTGGACGGCTGAGGAACGGAGTCTATACGGCAGGTAATTTTCTACAGTGGCCCGCCTGAATACATAAATACAATGTAGCCATTGTGACCAACATATTCAATGGCTATACTGGATATTCCAGCGAGGTTCTTGCCTGTATGTAGATTATAAATTGCAAATAAAAAAAGGGGAAACAAGAGGTGCTCACCATGCTTTATTCACCTCCTATCAAACCTGCATCTGGCTGCCCGCGGTAATCAGGGACTCCTTGTAGAATAGACCTTCTAGACCGGCTTCTACCCTGGGGAGGGTGTGCTCGAGCCCATTGAGAGGATCACCTCTCCGTCTGGCCTGCCCTGGAGCATGGATCTGGATCAGTTGGCAATGATCAAATCTATGTAGCTGCCTGCAATCTGTATGCCCACTTGACCAGACAGACTGGCCGACAGACAATGTCCTGTGGTGCCAACTCGATAAAGATAAACCAGAGGATAGACATAATCTGGGTCCGGACGGCTGGCGGGCAGGATAATCGAGATCCTTTTATGAGGTAGTATATATCGATAAGCTTTCATCTCTGTTTAGATTGTATAGGAATAACCCATTAAGCAGAAATGAGTATTAAGTGTATAAATATATTTAGTGTAATTCAGGAGGGTAGATTAACTATGTTCTTGGCAGTGCATTAGATTCAGTGTTATTCTGTTGCTTACAATAGAATGAGCAGCTCGTAAAAGATAAGTTGAGCTACTCATCCATATTCTTAAAGGGAGACATTTCCACACGTCTAGGCTTATTCCTATGTATTTCACGCATCATAAGCATACAGAAGAACGAGCATTTATAAGCTTATAGAAGCACCGATGCTGAGAGTTTTGGTATTCCCCTACTCATATCACACTCATCGATCAATCATGCCTCAACTGCCTTTATTTGCGGTTAAAGAGGTGGCTCTTTCGGTTAAGCATACAGGAATACATTAGGTCAATGTAGGTTAAGTTTTATATATGGACTTAGATTAGAAGTGTCACACTGTATTAAAGCTCCGATGTATGCCTGGGATATAGGCAGCTCAAACTGCTGGTACCAGGCGACTTAATGAGGGGGGCTTACAACAGGAGGACTGACAGTGACACACGAGAGTTGTGATGGATGGGGATCTTCCACACAGCAGCCACCATCTTCGGGCCCCGTGCCTGCCCCATTACCACCAGCCCCCATCCCGAGCCCTCCACGCATCACACCAAATTTAGCAGAACAAGGCTTGAGAATGCTGCGGTGAATACCTGAAACCCCCCGCACCTCCGACGTTAAAGACCCATAGATTACCGCCGCCGCCGCCAACCCGGCCCTACCCGCCTCATTGCGCGAAGAATGAGGAACTGCTGTGTGAAAGGAAGGCTCGCAGAAAGTGGCTTCGTGCTTTAATACCGGAGAATGCCGGGAGACAGCGGCGCGGGAAGCTGTCCGTACGGCTGAGCGCAGAAATGGATGACATTTCGATTGGTTGGCTGGTTGTGGCGCTCTGAGGGGTATTTAAGGGTATTGAACAACTGGGAGCAGCTCTGGGCCCGCGGTTTTATACTGTCTGATTTTATCAATAACTCACACGTGCTTGCCGCCCCGGAGCAGGCGAGCCACTTGGCCGCGAGCTGCTCACGCTCTGCCTGTCTCTTGTGAATCGTTCCACGGCAGGCTGTCATAGGAGCTTCTCCTTCTGGTCGCCCCTAATTGTCTCCGCCACTCTGACCACTCCCGATATCCGCAGCCCCATTTGAATATGTGTATCAGTAATCCATAATCCCAAGTGGTGCTTTGAAATGTTACGTCGTGCTAATCATACTTAACCCGATGGGCGGTTTCAAGTAGGAAGTCGCATTGTTTATTATCCATCAGTGATGTAACATTTTAGCAATGGTTGACAATGGGAACAGCTGTCAGAAAAGGGTGATTTCAAGCTGTTACCTTTCATTGTGAAAGCGGTGTGAATCCGTTGAAAAATGAATTAGAATTATGTCTCTTCCAATGCACATCGTAAAACGTCTATCATTCTTCTAAATTGATTCTAAATCTGACTATTGAACAACGTGATTGATTCAGGCTACTCAGTGTATAATTAGGGAAAGTGCTATTTCCTCATTTCAAACACGTAGAAGATTCTAGAAAGGCACTTAATCCATTACCTGAAAGTAACTTCCTAAGGGTCACGCAGCTAAGACTCCTTACATTAATGATCGCGCTAAGCTCACAAAGTGATAAATGTACACGGCCAAGGTAGAGTAGGCTCACATTTAAAGATTCATGCGGTTGTCAGGAGTTGATCATTAAAGACTCGACCATTGACCCTTCATTAATGGGCTTCTATAAATATCCCGAGCTGCTCGTGTGAACTGCTTACCACCAGCCACAGCTACTCTGCCAGCAGTTTTTGTCCCGTTATCTTTTTACTGTCAGCCTTAATAACTTAGCTACAGTCTACCCGTGTTTCCATGTGAAGTTTAGTTGGTATTTTTTTAAACGCCTTTAAGAGTTTCTCCAATGAGCAAGTACTGTGCTTTTCTATATGTCATTATTCCCATTTAAGAATTGGAAAAACCAAGATAGATTGTTAATTGCTTATTTAGAACCTAAACAAAACAAAAGGTATCAAAATGATTGTAGAAAATTTCTCTACTTATCAGAACTGGATTTAGATTTAGCTTCCACATGGAATTCTAAGAATCTTCACCCATATTCTAGAACTTTTAACATGATTTCTGAGAAAGTACGTCAAAAATGAAAACAATTATGAGAATCTTTGTAAACCAAGTCAAAAATAAGTACTTTTCAGTCCCCTATATGTTTCCACGGCCTGTAGCGGGACAGCGATATTACATTAAGGGGGGAGGGGGTCTATACACCAATGCGAGCGGATCTCGTTGCATAGAATCTGCCTTTATTTCGGAGTTGCCATTCAGCATTATACCAGCTTAATGCAGGTGCAGTGTGCAATGTGTCGCACGTGCTGTGTTAAGCCATCTGACGTACTGTGCACGACAGCGTGTGAGTAGCATGCAACTTGCGGCATATTATAGGAAGTATACCGCAAACAACACACAGGATCACCAATGTAGCATGCCACCTGCCACAGGGTGGCATGCATCATGCAGTAAGTATAGGATATCTCACAGCCAGACACTCCGACGGGAGACCTGAATTCAGGGACTTCATATGTAGACCGCCCACTGTATTTGATTGCCCGATATTGTTCCTGGTGATACATCGAGGCAGAGTATGACCTTTTCAGGACACAATTCTAGATTCAAGTCTTATTACTGATAGTCCCCTGCTTCTTAATATGTTGCCATGGTGACAAATCAGAGTAATACAAGCCTAGGAGGCAATATCATAACCCATATCTCGTGCGTTATTATCTTATCGTGGCTGAACGGTTTACTGATATCTAGTAGCCTATTACGCTAGGAAACGTATATTGGCGGTACGCTGTAGCCCTATCCCACAAGGAGTGATGAGCAGCGTACAAGTAGTAGACGGATTGGGGTTCTGGGTCAGGTGACCAGCATGCACAACGTCCTCGGTGCTTTGGCCTTAATTAAAGTCACACCAGCAGAAAACCTGGCCGGCTTATTGGCAGATCTTGGCGCTTTCTGGTGATGTAGGAAACACACACTCACACAACACAACAAACACAAGAAAGCGTCACAAAACACAACCCAAGCTCTCCTTCCCCTTTGCTCCTCCGCTGAGGCGGCAGCTCGCTGAGCCATAAGCTGCGGCCAGCGGTTCTATTTGCAGAACCAGGTGACTTCCTTATTTTAGTCGCGGCAATGATGACCTTTGTCGTCTTCAGGTTAACATGGCTTTCTTTGAAGCCGAATTTTTAGCCAGTCGGCAGGCCCAGCGACACGGGAGCGCCAGCCTTTTTAAAGCCGGCGAATAACATCACATTGCGGATTCCACTGGAGGAGCTGACACTGCCGGAGAAGGAGGAGTCCCCACCTGTCGTCCGCTCTACGGCCCCTCAGCGAAAACCTGCAAATCCCTCCCCCTTCCCCTTCCTTCACCTGATCTCCGGCCACTAATTTAGACTTGCGGTGCCTCAGTCACGCTAATTCGGACCTACAAACTGCTACTTGTCGGCTTTTCTTTTATCACCCAGTGAGTTTTTTCCTCATCGTCCTCTCCAGTTTATATTCCTCCCCAAGGCTGAGCCCTACAAACGAGGCACCCAATTTGCGGCATAATGTTCCGACCTGTAACATGGGTACCTGTTAGGGCAGTCGCTGGTTTGGATGGGGATTTTTTGGGTCGTCGTTTTAGCCTTTGAAGTAAGATCATTAGTCAAAATAGGAGGAAGGGAGGGAGGCCCTACGCCTCCCCTTCACCAACAACACCCTGTCTCCCCCTGCGGCCCACACCGCTACACATCCAATGGATACCTGCTGAGTCCTCCAAGGAGAAGTTTCCATGGCAAGATCTCATCTCCATGACAACAAGCAGTCCCAGTGCGCCGGTCGGATCTTTACAAATGCTTTGCGGGGTCTTCTGTCTGTATTCTAGAACCAGTGATCCGATTTCACTCGGCCTTGTCAGCTCGGTGAGCCTGCAGGAGGAGTGAGGGCCGCCACCCAACGTGTCCCCAGTGTAAGCGTAATGAGAGAGTTAAGGATTGGTCCCACGGCTGTGCATACGTTCAATATGAGTAGCGATTCTGATATCAAATATATTTTTAAGATGCTTTCTCACGAAGAATCAACAACTCTTCTTACCCAGATTAATGACTTAGATTTTAGATGGGATGAAACGCCTTTCATATGTGGTATCATTTCCTTATCCCCATTATATGGGTATATGTTATATACAAATGATCATCTCAGTGCATCAGCCGGGAACACCAATAACATTTTAGCCCACACTGCGAACATTGCAGGGGACAATAACCTGATAATAACAAGAACAACAAGAACATGGGAGTCAGTGGGAAATTGGCGTTATCCTCATACTTGAGACCAAGTATAGCTAGAGAGAGACCGCCCATTCAGAAAAAAAGCGATGGCTGGGGTGGGTGAGTGGCTGGTGAGAGGGGGTAAGTATCTCCGCAGTGAGATATCAGTGGGTGTATCTGCGGGGACGTCGGTAAAAGGGGAGCGGAGATATCTCGCCTCCTGGGTATTGGGCAGGCACGGCACGGACACGGGACACGGCGACTGATTTGTGGCGCAATGGGACTTGATGAAAAGATGTGCTGGTCACTGGAGCCTCTCGGGGTCCTGCGAGTGGCGTTAGAAGGGAAGCCATGACCGGTGCGGAGGAGCCGGGGGAATGACGGGGTGAGGAGGGGTTGTTAGTGGGTGAATAGTTATGGTTAGTTCGAAGGTGGGATATCCAACATGTACATCAACGTTAATTAATCCCTAAATATGCGTAGATTAAATCTTAATATATGCATAGATCATATCACGTTGGATCTCACCATCTGAGGACAGAGTAGGTATATTTGCGGAAACGAACCGAAGTAAATGTAAAGCCATCTAGTTTTGTTTTGAACTAACCTGGACCTATTTCAAATGGAAATATTTTGTACATGCAATCAGGATGTCTTAAATTCTTATCGAGCAAAATATACATAGTTTGATCACAGGCCCAAAAAGATTCTTAGAAATTGTTCCTCACACATGCAGGGTAGGAAACTAGGCAATGCATGAGCATTTATAATATTGCACTCACACTCCCTCCTACACACATCTCCACATTTCACCTTACGTTTCGTTGAGATGATCTCCTGGTTCACAACCCAGTGCATTGCATCTGATTCCATACGTTTTACCCTGCAATCGGTAAACCGGCGAAAAAGTGACGGTGGCGCCACACGTATGTGGCGGAGGTGAGTGGCCGACCACGCCGAGGGTGTCGCCGGCAAATTGAATCTCTTATCGCCACCGCCAGGCGGGTCGTCAGCCCTCCTGTAAGGCAGTAAGTATTCATCACCTGCTTGGTGCCGGCGACCGCACCCCGCCCCATAGACCACCCCTAATGGCACGCCAGGTACCAGAGCAGCAGACGACACTCGGACGTTCGTAGACTGTGGCGCTCCTAACGGGCGGCCGCGACGAGCACGCACATTTGTTTCTTGTGTGCTTCATTTCGAGGTCAGGGGATCATTATCCTGACTATAGGGGACTGTCAGCACCAGAACAGGGTGTATAGCTAGCTATAGGATGAAGGCCCATGCTTACTGAGCGGTTAGGCTATAGTGTACATAACTTTGATCAGGTAAAAAGCCATGCTCACGTAAAGATCCATGCTTATGTATCAGTGAGGATTTAGAGTCTTCTGTTGAAACATCACTAGAGAGAAGAGCCTTTAACATTATCAGGAATTCTCCGCATTTGATCCAATCTTCTGATCCTGTCAAGTCAAGAAGCGAACTCCAGATAGTATACCTTGGTGCCTCCCTTCTGGAAAATGTCATCAGCCGATTTAGGTTGACGATATTAATCTCTTTATAAGTACAACTATTACGCAGACCCCAAAATGAAAAGTAAAATAGGAGTAATATTGGGCCAGAAATGGATATTGATAGTTTTGATTTGCAATAAACAGATCCCGGAGAGAATGTATTGGGAAAATTGTTATTCTTCTAATGGGCAAGGTAGCGTCTATCAAGTTTCGATTGCTTTAAAATGCAAATCTAATTTTGAGCTCATTACGTGGTGTTCTTCAAGGAGATGAGACAATGAAGAGATGTCTGATTGCTTTGAAGAGTTTCGGTAGATCACATTTCGCGAGGCTAGGGGGAAATTAATAATGTATAATAGTCTGTATCTAGGAGGACGAAGGCAGCTGTACTGTTTGTACTGCCTGTGGAGTAGAGTTCATGAATGATAACTCACATGCAGAAAATCAGATACAGGCATAGGTATATATCTATAATTCATACTATCAGCAGTCAATCTATACAAAATTATATATGCCAGTGAGCAGCGAATTCCATGATGATTTTTTCACAGCAACAACAGGACAGAATAAAAAAAACATGACACGTTAGACCTTCTTTCAATGTCGTTTTAGAAAATATTCACGGTTTGTACAGAATGAGTGAGTATTCACTAAGACAAAAAATTAGGTGGTTTCGTTGACGTTCCTCCGAGAGTACTCCTGGTTGATGGAATGAGATTGGAAACTTTCGCCTGGGTCACTGTGCCACGGCTGAGTGGTGTGTTTATATTAACCTCCATGTCTACATCATCTTCAGTCCGCTTCGGTGCTGGCTGCCCGACCTCCCTGTTACACTAAAAACCACACTCTATATTGCTATATACCCACCACACTGCACCCACTCTCAGGTGTACTCTACTTCCTGAACTCAACACAATTAGTGTTTTTTTGTTCCTCCAGGGCAGTTGAGACATAATTACTTCAGGTGTTTCAAACAGTTTATTTGTGGAAGCGTCAGGAAATGACT
The DNA here is from genome assembly GCA_950022655.1 of Alentia gelatinosa. Classification (NCBI taxonomy): domain Eukaryota; kingdom Metazoa; phylum Annelida; class Polychaeta; order Phyllodocida; family Polynoidae; genus Alentia; species Alentia gelatinosa. The sequence goes on from OX465583.1 coordinate 33,208,169, forward strand.
GACACGAATTGCGTACGCCCCGCTGGTATGACCCCAGTCCACATGACGCTGTCCTCATATATTGTCTATCTTGGCTTCTGGCCAAATGTGGAATGGCACCCAACATGCAATGCTAGATCAAACAGATAGATACCCAACGAGCAAGAGGGAATTATTTAAAGCGCCCATTTTGTCACCATACCTTCCTGTGCATTTTCCTATGCTGTATTGTAATGGTTATTTTCTGTTTTCAGGTGAGTAATTGTGTGTCATGAAACTACGTCGGAGGTATATATGAAGAGTGCGACAGTTGAAAGTGAGTACAGTAACATGATATTTCCTGTGTGTAAGATGGGTTAAGATTGATGTGTTGTGATACCTGACCTGGAATACATAGCAAGTAGATTTAAGCATGGGAGAAAACGAAATGCGCTGTGAGAATACATACTGCTGTGCCATTTAAGAGGGACCCATGCTGAAAGTGGTTTGTATTCTAATGACAGGTTTTAACATCTTTAAAGTGACAAAATACTGTTTCCCGAGTTTCTAACTCTGCAAGGATAGAATCTTGATACAAGAGAAAATCCGAACACATGTATACTAGTAAGGGGACGTGGCTTAGTTGGCATAAGTTAATCAAATGTCTTGTATTTGGCATAAGCTAATCTTCTGACCTTTGAACAATGTATCTGATCATACATATACATAGATGCCATGTTCAAGGGGTCACAGATAAACTGATTGTGTCGTTTAATTAACCTTTCAACAACAACCTCAAAGATAAACGGATGAAATGAGATTTCATTGTTCTTAATGAAGGAAATAAAAAACCTTTTAGATAGGAATACAGAGATAAACACGAGCACGTTCTCAAAGTGTGGCAGGGAGTTTGTATGTACAACTGTTAGATGTCTCTCACCCCGTCTCTAGGGAGCCCTGTCTCAGTTGACGGGTGGAGAAAGATACCCAGGTGTGCCCACCCAACCCTGCCTTGTCACCTCCAGAGTACTAAAAGAGCGAACCAGGCGCTAACCGACTTGTAAGTGAGTAAGACCAACAGATGATTAATCACCGAAAGACAGGACGTGGAGGTCACCAAGGACCTGTTCCTAAGAGACTCACAAATTATTATCCAAGAAAGTTGCATTTTCACCATATGTTCACTTTTCCCATTCAAAATAAAGATCAATAGGGTCGATTTGTTTCTGAATTCTTTAATATTCAGTAACCCAATTTTGTATTGGTTGTCCAGCAAAATGGTGTAGTTTTATAGGAGAATATTGATAGGGAATTTAGTGAAGGAAATTTCCCAGATTGGTTTTAGGAACTTGCCCATGTTTGACTCGGGCCGGACATACGGGTGACCTGCACAGGGCTGGTGTACCCCGCCCTCGAGCCGATTTTATTCTCACGTTACAGTCGCTTCTAACCTGTATTAGTGTCTCTGTGGTCTCTGCTTTCAGCCCACATTCACCGTAACGTGAAGGAATAATTGTACAGAATCAGTCCACTGATTCCGGTATGATTACACTCCTTTAGAAAAAGACCTGTGTTGCCAAATTGCGTTAAGCGCTCCCGTGAGAACGTCACAGGTAAATTATACCGACACAATGTGCATGACTGGCGGCGAGCGTATCGCTGGAGCCGTGCGTCATTATTTCCTGTCACCATGGAAACAGAGTGAATCCCTCCGAGCAGAGAAAAGAAGAAGAAGCGTCGCCGTCGTCGGAGGAAATGGCCGGGAATGGCGACATGACAGTCGTGTTAAACTCGAGTTAAGCGAGCATGATGTGGTTAGTGTGGCCCAGTGACCTCGAATGAAGCTACAGTAAGTGGGGTTTTTAACGAGGTGGCTTTGATTAGCGCCATGGTAACGTTCATCAAGGCGAGAACTTGTTCAAGTGTCTAAAATCCCCCGATGACCCGCCGAGCGAGCAGCTCCACTCCAGTCGTGTGCGACTCGGCGCCGGCGGTAACGTCAGCTTGCTGTTTTATTCGCCAGCACGCGACGCCCAGCGCTTCATGTGCAAATCAGGACTGAAACCCTTTACCGGCCACGTCGACGTTTGCCTGGCGCCTTGTCAGAGTGAATAACGCAGCGGAGGTTTTCGCTCCGGCGAGGATTAGCTCCAGCCGGCCGTGAATAGCCGCGCGCCCGTCCGGCGGGCCCACCTCCCCGCCGACATGACCGTCCTACCAAGCAACCGGTCGGCCGGGCTTTACGACCCGCCGGGCCGCCACCAATCCCCGCCCGATACAAAGCCCTTTTCATGGCACGGGCGATCGCCCATGCGCGCATGGCCCTTTTCTGTGTGGTCATGTCGACTCCAGGTCTCCTGACCCCACCCCCTCCCTTCCCCGCACTCTCCCTGCAGAGGTTTACTACTTGCTATGTGAGATGGGTGGACCGCAGGGGCGCGAAGATTCTGTATGGAGAATGTAGCTTGGGCACCTTGTCACGTGCGCACCAGGTCATGCGCAGCGCGCCTTTAGCAGAGGCCCCCCGTACATGATGCGACCTCACGTTCGCCGCTAGGGGTCGCCACGGGAGCTGCCTGGATTTCACTCTCCATACAGTTTCTCCGGCCATATCCTATATGATGGAAAAAGCCACACCTCTGTTAGGAGTGTGCCTCGATCTGTGAGGGAACTAGGTCAGGGAAGGCGGGATCCGAGCGACTCCTTCAGTTAGAGATGCCCGCTCAGGTGCGACTTGCAAATGATAGGACACAGGTCCTGTGATGTATGGGTACTCTGGTCGTATTTGATCCTAATCGAGAAATAATCCGTAACGCGAGGAGAGCTAGAAACAGATTGCATCAAAGGACAATCCGAAGAAGCCATCTTTTGGCGGCCTCCTTCTATGGCCTACTTATCCTAGTTTGACCGTTTGGTGAGGCCAAGTACTCTGTTATAGCACGGAGATAATTGCAGTTGTGATGCTATTTATACTAGGGCCTTGACAATACATAAAGGGGAATGGCCGTATAGAGCACTTATGCCAGAATCAATGAACAATCTGGTCGCCTAATTAAGAAGGAGGCTTACCTAACAATGCTCATCTTATGCGGTACAAAGGACCCTATCTAAGGACAGGACACAAAGACACCCTGCTGGCCGACATACTCTGACCGACCCATCTGTCCAACCTGCCTGTGGCACATACCTTTATACAACAAAGGAAAGGTTCATTGGTAATGCATATGACATGTTAGGTTATGTAGAAAAGGATAATTAGATAATACATAGTGACATGCAACACATATGACACAATCATGACATCTTATTTTAGCTTATTTTTTTAGGTACTATCCAGTATGACTTGGAAAAGTAGTACAAACCATAGCAGTCTGATAACAGTCACTTACAATTATTGGACGTTAACTCAACCAGACTAAACCAAGTTATTATCAAGTGTAGACAATTTTTATCTCTGTGAGTATTCATCAGATATAAGAACCCTATATGCAGCAGTTTGTTACTTTCATAGTTTGTTGGAAACGACATCGCAAAAAATAGTATTAACCTACAAATATCTATCTGAAACAAGGTGGGGGATGACAATATAAAACAATTCTATTACATATAACTTAACACATCCCTACTAATCAAAGCAGATACAATTTTGAAGATATGCAAAGAGTAGATAGGTAGCAAGTAAGCTGTTTCCACTTATCCAGGACAGGAGGGGCCTGGAGGTACAGAGGCGCGCGCTCACCCAGACACCCTGGAGGGACACTCTGTTGATAAACATCATTGCTGACAGGTGACTCTGACAGTTGGGACTCAAAGTTCTGTCTTTGTGACCAGGTAAAGATGTTGAGACTAAGCCCCAGGTGTGTGAGCGGGCCTGTATGGCCCTAGGGTGAGCTAGGTGACTTGTTGACCTCTCTGCTTGGTTCAGTACTTCGCTGTGTAAAAGTTAGTCTATTTATATATAATCCATATGGAAAGTGGAAGTAAAACCAGGAAAATGGAAAATGAAACTGTGCTTTGCAAGGGATGAAGGTCAGAAGGTTATGTATGAAATGTAGACTTAGTCAAGACAATTACCTTCCTAAATACTTGGCATATGACATCTAACTGAGATGACTGAGTGATAACTCAATGAAAGATATGTTCTTTAAATGACAATCTGAAAGTCATCGAATCCTAGTGAAATTTCTAGTGGAAAAATTGTTGTTATGAGGCGTTTAATACCTCGCAATTATTCCATACACTAGATCAAATTTCGTCCTGTACATCAAGCCACTACATTGACTTTCTTGCAGAGCACACAAAAGGCGTTGTAAACTACAAGAGGGAGAGACCTCTGCGTGTTTACAACCCACTCCCACTACTTCAACACCGACAGGAGAAAAATAGTCGAAATATGAAGAAGATCGATTGAAATTGAAACCTTGAGGCGGGGACATTTTTCAAGGCATAGAAATAGAGTGCAGGCCTTAGTGTGGCAGTGAGACAGAGTGGTGCAGGGAGGAGAGAGAGGACCCTCCCGTCCTTTGACACGTGCACGCTGCGGCCACTCGGCGCGCGGGACCGGTGCCTGGTTACCCTCGCTCAGGGTCAGGGGTCAGGCTCGGGTAGCACTTTGTGCTGCTGGTCGCCGATTCAGGTGACCGCGCCGTTTGTGTCTATGGTCACGTGGTGTTTACTGAGGGTCACGTGGTGTAGACTCTACCTGGCCATCAACATGGCACCCGAACCGCGAACTGCCTCGATAGACAGGAGTGCCTGGAGCACCACCAACTGTGCTCCTCCTGTGTTTATGGATGAGGGAGGGGGGGGGGGGTCTGAGATAACCACAGAGGACTGTAGGTGGTTACCACATTTATCTAAATAAACGATAGAATTGCGGCATTATTCTGAATATATGTACGTACATGTATACATATTAGTAGTAGATGAAGGAGAACTATAGCAAAAGTGCCCATGATGAAATGCCCGTGCAAGTATAACATCTAATGAAAAGAATATAATAAGAAACAGCTGGATCATTCTAACTGTTATTTGGCGTAGGGGTGGAGTATGATGGGTGGGGGTGGGGGGGGGGGGATTCGCGTTTTAGTTGAGTTTGATAGAGTTTACGGTAGATGAACAACCAGCGTCATATCACGGCGAAATCGACTCCATGAAATGATGCGACAATAAAGAGCAATGTAGTGTATCGGAGCGCGAGAGGAACCTACTCAGGCCAGGCAGTTCACAGCGCCACACTCTGTCCAATGCACCACGCCCTCCCCATCTTCCACCGCCGCCTTTACTTAATGAATATGATATTTAATTAGTCACGGTAGAAGGCACCCAGAGTCCGTCGTAAAGGCTGGATATTAAGCTCTAAATCCATACCACCCCACCTTTAGGCGCGTCCATGTACTCCCCCACCCTCGCACGTAAATCAGGAAGCGGTCAATTTCCCACGCAATAACCAGCAGTCTTCACCCATATGCCCCTAGCACGCCAACGGCGCCCACATTGCATCAGAGCCCCCTCCATCAACATGCCACACTCCCGCCATCTAAAAGGGCGTAATCTCTGCCAGCAGGCATTGCCTGGACCCGAGGCCCTACGCTGAAACAGACACAAAGTACTGGGTCCTGCTACGGTCCTATTGATAGGCCAGCGCGGACGGGGCACATTACGTCTGATTAAATGCCCACCGATTCGGTGGCTGCACACGGCAGTGCTTGCCCCACCGCGGGGCTAGCCGCAAAAAGGCAATGCACCCCGGACCCCCTCCCCTCCCGCCGTGTCTGTGTGCCAACCGTGAAATGCCCGGCCTGCCGTTACCATGGAGACTGGCTACTGAACCCACAGCAATTTCCAGGTATTTGTACAAGGCAGACGCACAGGTGGGTAGTGGGACCCGGTGGCTTTTATAATGGACGGGGTAGGGGAAGGGGACGGTTTGTCGTCCGCGTTTTGTTTCCGGATTGTATGGAGCAGAGATGTGACAGGCAGAATAGTGCTCTACCTGAGTGTGCTATTCGATGAAAGCACTCAGAAATAAAAAAAGATCACCTCGATGATAATACGGGAAGGTAAACTAACATGCTTTAATCACCTAATTGCTTCCCAACTAGTTCACCTGGATCTAGATGTATGCAAAGAGATAGTCTTATCATGCATTATGGATTTACTGGCAGCGTTGACGCCAGTCAGGTGCCAAAACACATAAACCCTAGAACCTGGACGACAGATGTCATCAGTCCCAGTGAAAGCACCCACCTCCCACGAGCCACATGATACACGTGTAAATCATAGATCTGCGCACAGATTGCAGTCTGAACGCTCTACAAAGTCAATAAAAGGTCTAGGGGCTAGGCCTAGTCCAGGGGCCGGTTTGTGAAATTAATGCTGTTTTAGGGACTGGCCCAGGTATCAGGTGCAACAATTGTTCACAGGTAGTTTTCTATCACGATGTGTGGCTTGGGTAAAGGATATCACGTCTAGACAGCAGCACCTGTGTACTACCTGTACCATTGTGCCTAGTGTCCTTCAGTGGTGACAGCGAATGCATCAACCCAGACAGGTCTAGGCTCCTGTCCAATAGACGATGTATGACACTAGATTGCGGGTCATGGGAATAGGTGACTGATTCGTCTACAGTACATACATCGTACATTAGCGGTAACACAAATAATCAAATCGATTGTATGGTCCTTCTTTAAGATCAGATGAGGATAATTTGAAAGTACTTACCGAGACATCGGATTGTTATGAGACTGCTGTGGAACCTTTGGACCGAGCCGGGAAGTGAGGTCCCGGGTTCGATTCTCGTCCTGGCCCCAAAGGTGTCACAGCAGTCCTACAATTATTGGACGTTAAATCAACCAAACCCAATGCAACTTGCCCGGAAGAACATTGTGTACTCAATGAAAGCAACGGAAAGACGGCTGAACTAACACTCACGTATATGAGGACAATATCCATCAATGAGTTCATAATTGTTAGAAGAAATGTAGTAGATGATAATAATGATAATAAGAATTTACGTTCCAGTCAGGGAAAATAATGTGGAATGCACAGGTTGAGGAATGAAAAAACAAAACCTCCGAAAACTACTCTAAACTAACCATAAGAAGTCACTGAATGTACAAAATTTATCTTAAATTCAATTTGAATCTCCTGAAAATAAACCCGATGTATGTGACTTTGAAAAAAGAACATTACATGGCCCATTGCAGAAGTTAAAGATTAAACCATGCCTCACTTCATCTCATTACATTTTTTTGGGTCTAAAACTCTCTCTTTATTAGTTTATATTATTTTATATTATGTTATAATTTATATCATTACCACACTCATAAGCTGCACTCGAGTATAAGTTGTATAAGTATAAGGCAGGGAGATTGAAGCCATCAGTTGTGTTGTCTTGGTACGTTCATCCATGTTACTGGCTATTAAGAAGTTGTATGGCAATGCTAGACATTCATCAACTACAGACCCCAAATGGCAAACGTATTGTTAGTGACCTTATTGAAATGAAAGATTGTATTTCGGCGCGGCAGGTTGGTTTGTGTGTCCCAAGTACTTCCCATTCATACAGGCTATCAATACGAGCACATTTATCTCTGATAAATGACATGGATCAACTTTCCTGGCACAAAGAAGATTAGTGCTGTAGTTAATACAATTGATCATTGTCAGGGACCCTCATACTCAACATACTGCCTGAACAATCAGCGAATGGGGGCTTAATTTGGAAGATACGTTCAGGCCAGGGTTCAGGCTGCATGTCAGGCCTAAAGGTGCTCAAAGTTTTCTGTTCACATGATTATCAAATTTGATTCATGATCATGAAAGTATTATTTTCGGTATCATCTTCTGGAAAGTTACTCAGACATACCGTATGCATTTTTTTCGGTGATAGCTACTTGGAGATGCTTACACAGATCTGTATTGCTTAGGAGTAATGGATGTGGGTATATTTATACTATTCCTATGTGTATGATTACTATCACGCTCACGTACAAGACACATGAACACTATGATGGTATGACTCCGGTAGCGATTGTGAAAGCAACCACAATTCCATATAATCTTTGCTGAAATGCAGTCAACGACTCATTGAGCAATTAGTTGAGGATAATCATATTCCCCTAGGCATTCTGAAATACTTAATTCTATATTCCCCCACAGAGCATAAAATCCCATGATCTAGCACAGCTGGATCATTCCAATTAGTGATCGCCCGTCTACGGCGTAGTGTTCCTCTAAGCGGTCCTTATATCTTTTAATCTCTAATCCACTTTGCGGTCAGTCTCAGGTCAACCCGGATCCCGATTAAGGTTCGTGTCCCCGCACAACCTGCAAATTGGAATGTAGCCCTAGAGCGAATAGTGCTTTGATTGTAGTTCATCTCGTTATTTCAGCGAGGGTATGCTAAAGGAGGAGGGAGGGAAGGGGATAGGAGTAGGAGCGATTACGAAGTTGAGGTTACTTCTAGGGGTTCCTTAGGATCAAAATTTAGACAAAGGAATATATTCAAAACTACATGTGTATATTCTTTGGGCTTATCTCCTAGAACATGTTTTGATTAAGGTAAATGCAAAATGTGATGATGAGAATGAGTCGATTGTTAATAGATTACAAAATCTAGTACTATACCACTTATGTGTGAAATAAAATGTACCTATATATGCCCTATGCTATGACCTTTGCAGATTCTCAGTAAAGTTTGACATATCTTTCACTTCAACTTTCTAAAGAATGATAAAGATTTCCCAAAGAAAGTGCAAAATCCGTAATCGCCTGCTCAGACTTACGGCAATCATATTGCCTACTTTACCGTGGCAACTCAGACAATGGCAGTTTGGCCGCTTGGGGGCAGATCTGGCGATGACCAATTCCTTGGGTAAACACTGGTGACCGCTGCAAAGAAAACAGAAGAACGGTGAGGGGAGGGGAAGTGCTGTGTCGAGTCAGTTTACTGTGCCCCATTTTGATATTCACTGTAAAAGACATTACCAAGACTTTGCTTGATCAGAGTTTCTAGCATCTGCGTGAAGATCAACAATTGACATTGTCCACGTCAAAAACGTCGTATTTACAAAGAACATTGGCTGAGGACAGCATACCTGTACTTGTTTTTCGTGGAAGAAATACAAATACATGTATAGCATTATAGGTTTCTTCCCCTCCTGTTATTAATATTCAACAATCATATACATTCTTTACACAGCTTCACAAATTTGTTCATGGATGTTCTACGAAGGTTCACCTCAGTTGGCGTACCCATTGGCCTGAGTACGTACAGAACGGCATTGTATTTGTTGCTGTGGCCCTTGGCCTGGCTTCAGACTTGACGGGCGACCCAAATACATGCCCTGATGAACCGCCATTGTAAGATGGCGTGAGTGAGAGGAAGGTTATACAAATTCCCCTTCCGGTCATGGCCCTTGCTAGTGTATTTCATTACTGAGCGATAATAAAGGCACACAATAAAGCTTTTAGTCGTTCTTCTACTTCACTGATGAGGGAACCCACTGTTGTTACACTGCCATCAGTTTACACCCACCCCCTCCACCAGTGCTAGAGTTTCAAGGAATTTGAATGAAAGTCTAGTGATGACCAAAGAAGTAGAATTGCTTTGGTTAACGTTGGCCAATGTAGTGCACCGTTTGTAAATGGAAAGTACTATCTTTGTGCTTTTGTGTGCAGTATTGCTCCCGTCTCCTGATTTCAGATGTGGAAACCTGCCCTTCAAAAGTGGATATCATATAGATCCAGAATAAGGGAGACATCAGTGACTGGGGATGGAGTCTTATTCTAGCTGCCATTTGGGAGCGCACATAAAAGTGTATATCAGTTCACAGGATAGGATGTCCCTGCTGCGCACGTTCACTGCGCATATTGCCCTGTGCAGCCTGAGGGACGCCGCAGCCGTGTTTGCTGGCCAAATAAAGAAGGTATATTCAGGCCGAATTAAGCAGCATTATTCATCGTTTGGCCGTGCAGCGCCCCCTAGCGCCCTCTACGCCCCCTGGTGGTAGCGTCCATCACCACACACTTGACACAGAAAGTGGGCTTTCAATCTGCATAGAGAAGTCCCACTTTGTAAGGACTTACTCTGACTTCTGTAGGGGAGCTCCCTTCTGTCAGTGTGTGGAGTGTCCAAGATCGGGAGTTATCAAAACAAGGTGGTCAGATGCTCTCAGTTTTTTTCAGATTAAAGTGTCCTCTGATCAGTCAAGTATAACGAACAAGGTGCGATAGTGACTAAATTTAAAAGAAAATAAACAAGAGAAGAATAATAAAGTTCGTAATTGAATACGACCTGAGGATCGTCAGAGGTAATGGGGGATCCCAAAACTGCCTCATTCGAAATAAGTCAAGCGTCCCTTCTAATCCCGTTTGAAAGAGATTTAAATGAGTTCAGACGTACCCGTCAAAATGGCCACTGGGGATCCTTTCTCCCACCTTTACTGCCCTAAATGTATTGCACCCCTCACTCGGAGCACGAGAAGAATGTAGGGTCAGTTGATTCATAGTGTTGGATGGCCAGGTACCGTGGTAGTTACATCCTCGGGTGTCAATAGTTAGTAACTCTTAAATACCTTCACTGAAAGAGTGGGCATCATTGAGAGAACTGTTCTTGACCTTCTGGCTTCGTTATTCTTCATGACATATGTAAGCAATCCACGGTTCATACTAGTAGTAGTAGAACTGAGTGTGGGATATTATAGAATGGGTTCTGTAGTGTTGTAGACATCTACAACTAGTTCAGATCTCGAGCTACATCCCTAGGATAGTACCCACGTAATGCAGGTTATTCTTTCAATCAATTCCACGACTGACAAAACGTCCACTTGTTGGTCGCGCCCGGTCGGGTTTCGCCTCTCGGGTTTCGGGCCGTGTTTACACACGTCGGGCCCGGTCGGCCTGTATTTGTCGCGGCGTGGTCGTGTGTGAACACACTGCAGACGGGCGCCGATCCACCGGCTTCAGATCCCCGAGGGAAAAACCAACACCCGGTGTGCTCAGTATGTGACAAGCGCCAGTAAGTGGCCTGCTGTGGATATGAGAATTGGGATTTTTATTAGCTTTGCGCGGGCAAATAGTCCCGTCCAACTGCCCCGCTGTATAACTTAGTGCCGTATTTGCACTACGACCAAACAGCCTTTTGTCTTAGTCAAGTGGCCTCAGTGGGCTTGGGTTTCTAGGTATCCCCGTTTCGGAAGACGTCGATGGTCTGAGATACCTACACTACTATAAAAGCCAAGTGTAACTTGAGAGGAATTCACCAAATGGAGTATCTATATAGGGAACCAAAGTGAACCTCCAGTTCACACGAAGGTGGCAGATAATGTCCTCAAAACAGTATTACCGGGTATAGCTGAAAACAAGGTTTCCCTGTTGAAGCACTTGAGAATTAAAGCTAAGAGTTGATTTATCTGTCTCTTTTGCTACTACTTAAGTGTCCTTTACTACGATCACATCCGAATGCGTCTTTCAATGAGTGGTGGTGAATATTGTTGAGTGTACTAAAATTATACATGTAAAGGATCAAAACAGCACTTCTGGATAAAACTAGAAATACGCATCAGTTCTGAAGAACTTGGGGTTTAAGGATAACCTAAAAGTTCCATTTGCTTCTACTAAAAAGTACCTCGCTGCGATGGCCTCTGAATGTGTTTTCAGATGATGAGACTTGCTTAGTACATTAACAAATATACATTTAAAACATAGGGGAATGGGGCTTAACATTTCGCATCACAAATGATCAAAGGTCTGAGTGCCTATTTAGGAAGTGTTGTTTTGAGCACGGGGCTCTGCGGCTTGCAGTGGGTTCACTCTGGCTCCCTTTATAGATTTGAGAACAGTTTTCACTTGCGGGTGATATATTAGGGCTCGGAGCGTGCCGGGTGTACACGTACACACCTCGCGGCTGTTCCGTCCTGTCTCTGTGATGTATAGGTGCGGCGAGCCCGGGCAGCTGGTCGGGGATGCGGTGAGGATGACGGGGCGAGATCCCCGTGTCTGCCGTGGATCCCGGCAGATCCCTGGGAACGGGCCAGGGGGGAGTGATCAGGGCTTCTAAGGCGTGATAACCAGGGGTTACAGCTATCTACCCTCGACCCCCGCACCCGATCCAATACCAACCCCTTCCGTATACTCACTCACCTGTCAACAGGGTCTATCACACTTATCTCACATCTACCAGCTCTATAACCTGCTTCAGATGTACTTTATATAGAATGTCAAATTGAAGGAAAAAACACAAGAAATATGATAGCAAATGATGGAGCAACTTGAGAAAGTAGCCGTCAGTGGTTAATTCTCCTAGGCGCAATAGAGTTATGTTGACCATTTCAGTAAACTTGTACATGCACACATATATGTGAATATATTATGTTATGCATATTTAAAGATATTTTGCTATGTACATGCACGTATTCCTCTTTGACCCAAGGTTGTTTCCTTGAAGGTGTGTGCAGGCATAAATAAAGACATGCTATGTATACATACCTATAAAAGTATCTATATGTACATGTATATGATATACCCTATAGTAATCATCATAATCCTAATGCTAAATTTGCACCAGTCTGGATTAGGTGAAGTCTGGATAGGCGTGGGACTATGTACCTGTGCTAGAATGATGAAAACCCGTCCCGGACCTGTATACACTGACTTAACCTCCTGTTTGCGTGATGTTTCATAAAACAGTTTTGACGTTTCCTGCCACTGCTCAGGTTCATAGGCCATACGCATTTCCCCCTCAGGCCACGTCAGACTGACCTTAGTGACCTGCTTTGCCAAAGAACAGGTGACCCTACACAGTGGACGCTCACTAAAGACGTGCTTAGAAACCCACCTCGAGTCCATCAGCGAACCCAAAAGCGACGCAACATGCAGGTATTTGTACCCTAAATGGACCTCCAGTTGGCTCAAACAATAGGCCGTGGATCATGGGAAGGTCACGTCAAGGTCATCTGAAGGTCAGCCACCCGTATCGGCCGGCGTTTACTTTCCCATCACCTTTTGGCAGAAGTATCGTGTTGGCCGCAGGAAGAAAAACGACACGCCGAGGAGAAAAAGGCACCTTTACCGGCTTTGGCTTTCCATTCTCGTTGAGAAAGTTACCCGACACCCTTTCCCATTTAGCCTACTGGAAGGAGGCGGTAGTTTTCAATCAGATAACCTCAATGTATCGTGCCATGGTAAGGACACTGACACTAAGTCAGTCTGAGACTTCCTCAATAGTTCTGGATCATACCATAACCCGCACACACTCCTCCAATGCTCAGACAGATCCTGGGAAAACAGTTTTCTCCAGAGAAAACAGTGCCCGCCATTTAAGAGTGGAGATATTTTGTGTCGCCCGCTGAGCTTCATGTCAGCCCGCACTGTTGACCATTGTGTTGTAATTGTTTTTCGCCAAAGGGGGCCGTCAGAGGACCGGGTAAACATTACGTGACCGTTACACTAGCAGTGTTGAATTGCTGGAGCACGCACATGTCTTTACGGGGATGGGCAACCTTTCACATAATTTAAAAAGAGAATTATTTGTGAATAGGAACCAGCCACGAGAGGTTATTTTGCCTTCGCCAGCGATCCCATACATGTGTGCACTGGCACGATTTGAAGTAGGGGTCATATAGTGTTGCATCTGAATGTGTACAGTGTGCCAAGGTGGGGGAGGTAGTTGGGAGGGGCGTTTACGTTTGCATATGGGACACGCCAGATACTCTGTGGGAGAAAGGTGATTTATTTTTTAATTTTCAATTTTTTCACAGGCAGGCAGTTCAGTAGGTCCACTCCATTCAGAAACCTATTCCAGGGTTACGAAACCCACACACAGACCGACTTGTGAATTAGGTGTGTTACTCTCTCATACCATCCCAGGGATGTCCTGTTTGTGTTGGACAAACAGCGCATATTTGAATAAATCTCAAGAGAAATGGAATGGAAATTGATTGCACATAATGACTGACGCTGTTAGCGACCTGCCCCGGAATCTATTGGCATATTTCTTAGAATATGTCTTAAGTCATTCAGATAGGATGTAGTATGGAAGATTTGCAGTTGGAATAAGCGTTTGGGTCAATATTTGGATTGCTTGTATTGGGTTTCAACGTCATCAGCCGTGCCACCCGGGCCTGTATTGACACTGTGCGTTGTCATGTTTTGGATCGTTGGACTTTTGACCAACTCTGGGCCGCGCGCCCAATGGATGCAACCTGGCCCTTGTCTAGTCTTGAGAGTAGACAGTATTTGCACGACCAGCGACTGGAGGTAATTTTTATAACGTTTTACTGCCTCTACCTCTCTGAGTTAGATTCGTTATTTTTAGGGATGCCCGTTTCTAGTCATTTTCTATTTCCATTTTGTTTCAATTTATTATTTTGTGAATAGATCCACACACAAAACCAGTTTTGTTAAACACATTATATTGTTACCCAAGATGACAGTAGGTAAGAAGACAGGTATCAACATCAACATAACGTTTCGTGCGAATTAAAGGTCCTTCTTCAGCTGATTTTGATATAAATTGAAGTTTTTTTTATGCTATATTAGACTTTCATCATTTTCGAGATTATGAGTGAATATAAGCAGGATTTGGAAATTCTTCTACTTATTTTCTGTGGAGACCTCACCGGCATCTCTGGTCACAACATAAGGGGCCCCCTATGTGGATCCATCTCTTATATCACAATTCTTTTTTCCACGATAAAGAAAGCTATAAATGACGATACATCATACTTTAGGTAAAACCAACGAGTATAGAGAAAGAAAAACGAATAGTGATGATAAATGTTCGTTTCTCAGATGGAGTTCTGTTTGGATTGTTGGGTTCGTTTGTTTCGTTTCTGGAAACCGTCATTCTCGAGGAAGCATCGGCCAACTCGTTGGTTAGACACGCCTCGACTTCCTTAGTTATAGAATTCTGAAAAAGCAAAGTACATCTGATTTCCCCATTAACATAATTTTCAAACCCCTGGCTTGCTCTGAGAATTACAATTCAATAAAATAGGACCGACGCATGTCAACGGAAGGCTATGTATGAAACGACGATTGCCTTGGGCGAGTCCCTGCTGGTCACTTCAAATCAAAGCAGGGGGCTTTAGAAGTTTGCCCAAACAAATCGGCGCCTATTCAAAGATCAAACTTAAAGGATTTGTCTTTCTGTACGAGTCGCTACACCTTGAAACGTGGCCTACCCAGGTTACACAATAGCGCCGCTGGCCTCCCCTTCCATGTTCGGCAAAGTGTAATGTCGCCCGTGGGTAACTCAAACAAACACTGCCTCTCGCATTGTCCACCAGTTGGATCATGAATGAGCAGTGTTGTGAGTCGCTGTATCGAAGCTGACCACACACAGTTCAGAGTAGGTTTGATACATGCTGTTGGAGGTGTCGTTGTACACCCGCGGTTACGTTATACGTTTCTCGCCGCACCCTTTAATACACGAGGCTCCATTGATCTATCTGCACAGAACACACAGAATGAAAGTCCACCTTTCACGCCTGGACATAGAAATCCTCATGCTCTGTACGCATGTCGTGGTTTTCTAAGGTGTCCGGACGAAATGCATTCATGGCGAAGAGCTATCAGATGGTATGGTGGTTTTAATCAAAGCTCAATACAACGCTGACATCAAAGAACGCACCAGACTGAAGACATTTGAACATATGATTTAAAGACTATAAAAAGAGATGTGTTTCATTTCATCAGTGCGGTGAGAATTGTAGACGCTGCATTAAGAGAAGTGTATTGATTTATGTAAAAGCTTCTATGAGTGCACGTTTTATATACATTCGGTATTCGTACCAGTCGCATTATGTAGGTAAACATCATTACAAATTGCCTGCTCAGTCATTCACCTTCTAGATTACCCAGATATATATACATGTATGTTCAAATAAAGACGAAATATGATATCTCTCGGACAGTCAATGAGTAATTTGATTGAACCCAGACGGTCAAGGCACTGGACTTGTAATCCCAAGGTTGTAGGTTTGAGTCCTACTACAGCCACTTGTGTCCTTCACCCCCAACATTGGTAGATTTACTGCTATATCCAAGGTCAATCCTTCTCACACCAAGTCTGTGTGGTGTGGGAAGTAAGAGAACTATCACCTCGATAAATGTATAGGGGTGAGATTTCTCCCTAAATTCATCACATAGATTCAATCACCACCCTTGTGGTGTAAAAGAACATTGAGAAAGTCTGGTAAGAACCTGTAATGGTTAACTGGATGTTAGATAAAACCAAACAACCAATCATATCTGCATAGAACGCGGTTATCGGACAACAAAATGTTTGTTTTGTTGCGAAGAGTTCTGATTGTAGTAGTCAAATGGGAAGGGCCGGTTGAGTAGATACTGCAGTGATTGACACCTTTCTGATAAACGAAATATATCATCTGGTATCTTACAGGCAAACTCATACATATTGTATGGAATCATTTCAGGTACTAAGTATTTAGGTGTTTATGTTACAGATATTTAATTTAATCAAATCAAACTGAAACTTCCACCAAGGATGTTGCACGAACAATGTTGAATTACAGTTGATGAGATAGATTGAAAGTAGGTGGTATTTTAAGCTGACGCAAGTCTCTTGTATCATTATTATTTTTGATAGGCGGTCATTGGTTTTCTCCTCGAGTGAAAGATATAGAGGACATAAAGCGAACTCACCTTTACAGCTTACACCTTATTATTCACGTGCGTGTACGTGCATATCACATGATGAGAGATCGTGACTTCCATCAGGGACTTACCCACAACCGCAGATACTACCTTTCTCAACATGTCTTTACAGGTTTCAAATTAGTAGTGAAAGTAAAAACTATTGAATTAATGATAACAAACATATTGGAGACGTACCAACACATATGGCATGGCATGATTTCATGGTGAATTCAATCATTTAGCTTAGCTGCTTTAGAGTACGTCTTGATAAGTTCAGGAGATGTTATGTAGCACACAATGCTAGTTGAAGATGAGCTTTCTACTTATTTTGCTCAACTTAAGAGGCCACATTTACACATAAGGGGATTTATCCTGATATTCAATGTGTCCCGTGAGTTGTATGTTATTATACACCATAGCTGGGCAGGAATGTATGAGATAACCTGTGTGCACTTTATTGCCCATCCTAAAAATAACTGATTATTCCGCTTATCACATTGAACAAGTCCCTTTTTGTAAATCATTCTTCTTCACATAGAGTAGACAGTTTCGGTTTTGAACAGAATGACAGTTACTCGATATCGATGAAATTAAGTATGGTTTGATTTGAGAACCTAGATTACAGACACATTGATTTGTTATAGAGATAAGACACAGCATATCGAAAGGTATCGAGCCATGGCCTTCCATTCAATATGAAAATATACTGGTAATTGAATACAATTTCTAATTCAATGCCATGATAAAAAATTGTTTTGACTCTTACCAGTGTATGTTGCAGTAGATTGATGGAAATGCTTCAATGATGAAACTCTACTAAAAGATTTAAAATTTACTATGTAATAAACCAGCCAGTCTATAGAGTAATGTGGACTGAGACTATATGCTCTCTATATCATATAGGATTCTATCGTAGTATTATATACTCATCATAGTGATAAAATCTCGTAGATAAAGCATTCACAACTGGGTTCAATATTCAGATAGCATTACGGATCATGTATCCTGGCTGGTACTGGAATAGTGACATAGGTCATGAGTGAGAGTTTCATACAGATAACGATGAGGGAGAATGACATTTAGACCCGTTCTATACTGGCACTGGGAATGCGATATTTTGAACTATTAAGATAACATATTTTACCCTATAGCAATTTTCTATAAGAATTATTTTCGGACTGATTCCTGAGTAGGAGGAAGATAATAGAAACCAGCGTGGGCCTGTACCTGGCGGGCGTGACACGCGTTAGTGTGATGGGCGTTAGGTGGTAAATAGGTGTGTGAACCGTTACTCTCACCTCCAGTAAATCCACATGCCAGGCAGCACCGACTCCTCACCACCAGAGACTACAGAACATCTGTTAAATCTTAGACTGCACCTATATGCACCACTCGTCAAGAGCTAGACAGTATCAAGTTAGGTAAATAGATGTTCAAGGGAAGCAGGATTGATGTGATGTCAAGTATACGTGACAATATTTACTTTTCCTGTATTTTTGAAGTACCAATAGTGATTTCTTTATTGATGCATTAATATCATCATGGTAGGATGGCGATATGTTTTCACAGAGGAAAGACAGTCAGCTTTTGCTGGGTAGCATTATTTATGCCACTATAAACGATAAAGATAGCTTCAGACAGAAATGTTTATCTAAGCATTTGTATGTTTGAATGTCCGTAGAATGTATCATCAAATCGATGATTCCTTACAGCTAACAATTGGCTGTAAGTGAGAATCGGATTAGAATGTGGTCCGAAAAATAATAAAGTGGATTCGGCAGGTTTGATGAGATCAATATACATTTATGATGAAATTAGTAAGACGTGGCTATGACACCTCTGTAATAAGCCGATGCTACCTTGATTTTTTCTTTTACATTTATGATGAAGAGGCTTCCGAGGTTTTTTTCAAATAATGTCTAAGCTCGAGAGACCTACACATCCCCATTACTACAACGTATCTGTAGTAAGTATGTATTCATCAACTGGTTGCTCCTATGAAATAAATACTATATACTCCAAGGGATCAAGTGGGATTTGAACCAGAAAACTTTCAGTCCCAAGGCCATCACCAAACCTTCGGTCAGGCAAGGTCATTGTGTAGGGGGTATCTTAGTGTTAATCCATACAGCTTAGTATGGGCGATCTGTGTATAGCTATGTCAGGTACAGCAATGGTAGGATTTCAGTTCAGAGGGTCAGAATCATGAGGGGTAGCCGTTAGTCTCAGTACTAAAGTCGCCCTTTGGACCTTCCATAGTATCCCATGACGTCTTTGTTGTCATAGAAATCGCTGAGGATAGCAATAGATACAGCAGGGTTGTGTGGGCTGGGCAAACCCGGTAGCTTTGGTCAGCGGTACAGTACAGGCTGAGATTTCTTGGGAAAAGGTTTGATTTCAGCCCGCATACCTCCCTAATCCTACATGGACCTCCCAAAACCAACAGTGGTCGGTAAATGTTTGCACACCGGGTCTAAGATACCTCTTTAGGATTTACCCCTATTGTCACAGAGTACAAGGAAGTTGTTTAGTCTCGGGGTGTATCTGAAGTTGCTTCCTTGTTGCTAATTCTTGTCATGGAAAAGGAAATTTCAGCATATTGAAATCCCAACACAAACTAAATGTAACATGATGTCCCAACACAAACTGAATGTAGCAAGATGTAAAAATGTAGTAAAAACCTAACTGGTTCTGTACATAGTATTGAACATATTGGGATTTGAGTATTTTCATGAAACAGTCTTTTCATGAATATGGCTCAAGAGAATATTTGGCCTGGCAGTCTTTACACAACATAATTTTTTTAAGGAAAGAGAAACTATTTCCGCCCTCATTTAGCTAAAACAGTCGGTGATACAATTAGAGAAATCTACTGAGTTGTGTGTCACCTGATTATGGAGGATCTACGCGTCTCGGCACCTAATGAAGCGTTAACTTTAGTTCGAGGAAGGTTTTTCTTTACTTAATCAGAGGCCTGGAGAGTGGAGAAGGTAAGATCAGAAAAGGAGACGCCAGACGTTTGTATCGGGGTGGGCGGTTCACCGCGGGTCGACCCAGCTTCACTCTACCCCGGGCTTGGTTTATCGACAGGAAGCAGCTGTCAACAGATTAGTTAATAAAGAAGAAAAACAAAAAGAGAGCTGAGTTGATGAGGTGAGGTCGCCTTTTCAACTGATGAGGTTTGCTTCGTATTTGCGGCGTTTTCCTGTAACACCATCTCTGGACGTGGTGGGGGTAGCGTGTCACACAGTGAGGGTGGAGGGGGAGTTTTGTTCTACGTTTCAAATGCTGAGGATTTCTATTCTACGTCGCTGACTTGGGCCTGCTATGATCTCCTGCGCCAGAGATTGCAGCCTTGGTTGTTATTTTTAGGGTTGAGCACCGTCTCTGCGCAGGCAAATCGGAATCATTAGTCCGGGCAGGATGTTTATCTATGGGCAAACAAATGCAAAATGATGGTGACAGATATTAGCGTGGTTATTCTATACTCGTTGCAGGAAGTCATGATTAAGCATACCATGCCAATAATGAACACTGCACTTTCTCTCATGGTGAAACAAGCCAATGCAGCTTGCAATATGCATGCCCATAGCTCTGTTGATAGAATAAGAGTCACTTGATACTCATGTTAATTATGGAAATTCTATACTCTGGTCGTTTAATCAATACGGCTGCACTGAATATTGATTATGATATAAGAATCTGTATTGAGCACATGAGGTCAACAGATTGAAATAAGCATATACATCAATAAATGCCTCGAGCACGTAGTGATGGGTGCCTTTAAAAGAATATATATATATATCCCCCACCTGAAGCACCGATAGTGTCTTGAATCTGAATTATAAATTATTATCGCCGTCTTTCACTTTTATTGTGTGCTTAAACAATGGCCCTATTCATCCAAACACAGGTTGAGTGAATCAGTATTTTCCTGGCTGAGGTGATGGCTGATGAAAACGAAGGTGAACTAAAAAGGGAATGGCCGTGTAATTCAGCACTGCCAGACCAAAAAAACGTCCCCAATTTACGGCTGAATGGTCTCCTTGACGAGTCGCGCCTATCAGTTACACTCAGCCGGGAAGACAGTCAGGTGTGGTTTGACTTTTGAGGGTGCTTCATGTAACCTCCAGCTGTCTGACCGGGCTCAGTGCACTCACGTTACTTTTTATAGTTTCTCTATTTTTGGAGGCTAATCCTTTATTGAAAACTGGGTTTTCAGGTCGCTGGTTAACAACTCCCATTACATGGCAAATAAGACCCTAGGTGGGGTATATAATAATGGCATAGCTTAGGTTGTGAATGATTGGATTATCCGTACGTGTTTGGTGTAGATATTGGTTTTTGTTTCAGAAACCAGATGCATCTTGTTCACCTACATCTAAATTATTGTGAATTTGGCACTATATCAGTCTTGGTTGGATCTAATCTCCGTATGGATAACAACAATACCCGTATGTGATTTGCCAAATGTTATGTGAATAAAACTTAATCATAATTTTTTTTTAAATGATACAGTACATATAGACTATAATGAAAGAAAAACTACGTCGACAATATTCCTTTTTATGTAATGTTTTTATTGTATTTCGGTTTATGTTTAATTAATTTCCCCTTTTCTGCTTCTTTTCAGGTACGGTCACGTTATCATTAACGAGTGTTCCAGGTAGTACACCGAGATTCATATATCCTATTAAGAAAGTAAATGTATGAGGCGCATAGATATAATTACAATAGACCTTTTTTCGAATAATGTATGAGATGCCAGGGATCACGTTGCTCATGTCTTATTATGTGTTCAAGGTGGGTAGAAAAAGGACGGGTACCAGGATAAAAATGTTTTCAGAGATTATCTTTGAACCTCAACTGACAGACAATTGAAACTGCAGTATCATGAATGAAGTTTTCGTTTTTCCTTAACAAAAACCGCTTTGTCCTGGATGAAAGCAAAGTTCAGTGCGTGTAATAGAACTACGCATTTACCATAGAAAAGAGCATAAAACATAGAACAGGATGCTGGTTGAGGCTATTTCCCCTTGTATTCATCTAGGACTGGCTTTGCGGGGGACCTGCGGCTGCTGCGTTTGAATGTCCCCTACAGCTTAACCCCAGTCTGTATAACAACAGTGTTGGCACCTCAATTATTGACCGTATCCGGGCAAATGGATGTCAACGGGGGCCAAACAAAGAGGTGTTCTCCTATTATGGCTGAAACAGGAACCGGGGTTATGCTTCTGAGCAAGCATCATTGTCTCATTGTTCCTGCTGGAGAGGACCAAAGGTTTTTTACAAAGCCGAATTCTAACATGCAGATGACACGCACTCTATCTGAAATTCATAAATCACTCGTGTAATGGAAACATTAAATCTAATGTTGGTTATAAAGAAGATTTTCCCATGAGAAGAGATGCAGGATTTCTCAGAACTCTTCCTCATAAAGCTTTTATAGTAGGCTTGTCAATGGCCGTTGATTATCCTGGGCCAGTTGGAAAATCTTAAAACGAAAACGAAAAGGTGGGGAGGTCCCCAAAATAATATTGTGGGCTTTTTCTTTTCTCGATCAAGTTATTCTTTTGAAACTCAACTATTCAGTTTCGTACTTAGATATTGTCTTTGCGTTTGCTTCATTATCTTTTGCACCTTCTTTCATGTTCAAGACGCAAAACACAAAATATACTGCTAGCCAACAGTGTGCCTCAGCATCTACCGGTCAAATGACTCTCACATGATCACCAGCCCGATCACATGACACGTGCCTGGCTGGTTTCCGTCAGCTGACGACCCAAGGGGTAGTGGTTCTTTGGGCACCGGCATGGTTATTGTAATCTCCCTTCCTTGCCAACTTGCCTGCCGCCCACTGTCAGCAAACAAGTAATCCTAGACCTCGTATCCACACTACACCAGCTGAAGGTCACCTGAAGGTCATGATGAGCTCTATCTGGGGAACCGTCGCTAAACATGTCGGTGACAAGAGTTCCACAAACAGCACTGTCACCCTGGCGGATTCCCTGCGCCGCTCACAATGTGACATGTCTTCCGACTGGTACCTGCCCCCCTGCAGCATCCTTCCCGCCATTGGCTGTCTGTCGATTGTCGTCTGCCGTGCGCTGTGGGGTTGTGTCATCTCAATGTCGTGATGGGCACGTACAGCCGCGGGTTTTAGGCGGCATTCTCACACAGCACACCAGCAATTAGGGAGAACAGGGCGAGTGTCGGTATGAGATGAACCCGGCTTTTGACAACCACATCGTGGCCTCTGTCTACATGCCTCTTCTACATGCCTCTGCAGCTAGAGATACCCAACGGCTGAATGCCTGCAGGAATCTACACTCCTATCTGAATCGGACTTGTCAGTAGCCCTACTCTTCCCTTACCAATACAGAACTCATTATCTCATCTCTGAATCACAAAGATCGTCTTCTATTGGTGCTAATGAATTTACAAGCCAAGGGTTTGTGCTCTGGTACTTTGCGGTCGAGAGGACGTTGTAAACGCTGTGTTCGGGATTCCCTCCTTCTCCAGGTTTAGTTTTATTGGGCCACATCATTGACACCTGACAGTAATGAGGCCTCCTTTCTTTGAATGACACCCGCCGATACCCCCAACGCCCTGAGGCCGACACTGTGTGAAGTATCTGAGATAGCATCAGACACGCCGGATATTTGCCAATGAACGACAAGACCTGACCCTCGATGCTGAATTCTTGTGCTGAATTGCAGCTGGTTCTGCAACAGATTATTGAGACATACAATCAACGGTTATAGAGCCCTTTACTCGTTGATACCACAGAAAGTGCACCTTCAACCAACTTAGATTGAATAATTGTCTACATTTATGGGTAAGTTGAAAATAGATGACCTCCAGGGGAGGAACTCCCAATGAAATATTCCTTTTAAAGGGTATCTTTGTTCTTTATTTAAAGGAGATTGAAAAGAATAGAAGGCAAATTCGATTTTCTCCTGCGAGGTCCCACCTACGGTCATAGTAAATAAATCTTTACTTCTACAGTGCGGTGCATCTACTTCTTCGATACTTTGGTTCACCTATGATATATTGATGTAGACATCTGTTCTACATAAAACCTAATTCCGTTTTATTGATATCGAAATGGATTTAATTGATCAAAGGCGTCCCGTAGTGTACAGTTGTGGATGACGCATGGAATGGCTTCGATAAGTCGGATAGCATCGATTTAAGCCTTGTTGTGATTTGGAACTTTATATTATAATGCTCTTGGCAAGCACCCTCACTGTATGAATAATTCGCCAACTTGACAGCATTTGAATCACTTCCTGTGGCTTTGTTGACACATAACTTTAAAATCGTCAAATCTAAAACTCAGCTTTGATAACCCAACCGTCACTTCAAGGATTATAAACAAATGACCTTTGTGCTGAGTTGCCAATAGTTTTCGCTTAGATTGCAGAATCCTTGTCTACCTAGTGTCAGTATTGAGTGTTGTCACTGGATCTAAACTACAGGTAGATCTATATTCCAATAAAATAAAGAAAATATATATAATAGATTGTAGTGCGGTTTGAAGACTTAGTCGTTGGTGCTCTTCAGTTTAAAACACGTACGTGCAAATGTCAGGACCTTTCAATTAATATTAGCTGCCTCTTTGTCTGGTAACTGAGAAATATTGCATGATGATATTTGTGGTGTTTTGCATAATTTAGGAAATGGAAATTGTGGGATCTAAAATGCCACTCCAAACACCACCAGGGAAAAGAAACGCCGTTGTTTTATTTCCTTCTTTAAATAATACCTTTTGGAATGCAATTTCCTTTGGCGGAAGGCAGCTCCTGGTGTAGAGTCAGTTAAAGATAGTTTGACGTGGAACTATTTCCAGATATTGCACCCAATGCTAAGACTTGGACTGGTGAATATAAGTATACAGGATAGTTAGGCACTGCGAGGTCTAATGATATCAGTGGTGTCTGGAAGGAAACGTTACTCGCCATATAAGTCCTAGCAATGTAGGTTTTTAATTTCTATTTCTTTTGTGTATATATATGTAAAATTAAGCTGATTAAACTAAACTAAACCCAACAGTTGTTTTATCCAGCTGACTGTAGCCAACTAAGTGTTCTTGTGTGATATTTGCATTCCGGACATTTTACTCTATACATATACTTTCAAATGTATGTAAATGACATTTGAGGGTAGAAAGTTAGTTCATACGTAATCCAGTACACTGAGTACCGTGGCATGGTATGTAGCAAATCACAGTGTGTTTACGCTGTGATATCCTAATATGCATCAAAATAGTAGGCCACTATCCGAGTGCCTTAAGTAGACTCTGTTAAAGGCAACGGTTGGCCATTACCCTGCTTCCTGGTTGTCTGCAGACCCACGTTAGATCCCTAGATCTCCTCAGTCAATCACACATCTAAATCCTAAAGTCAGGACGACTGTTTAAGATGTTATCTGCACCACAGAACCATAAACATGTTGCCAACTTTGCAGTCTATGGAGCACGCCTCGATAATCTGTCACATGGTGCTGCTAGCTCGATGTAGGTAGGGCCTGGAAATATGTCTTCAGTGTGGGCATTTTTCACTACTAGGTCGAGATCAAGTAGAGTGATATGGTTTTAGTACCAGGGATGCAAGTTTGCCGACAAATGACGGAGTTCCGCATTTCCTGAAAACTGACAGTAATGTTTGAGTAACATTTTGTTTCACATTTATCCTACATAAAATAATGAAAAATAATAGTATAATCAAGGGAAATTAGAATAATGTATCGATTTATAGCCATCATGTTCCAAATTAATGCTTCCCTTTTTTTAACTGTTTCAAATTTCCGATTTATTTCTTCATTCCCGACTTCCATCCCTGTATAACAATGTGTGAGTCGTAGCTCTGCTGTAGGGAATTAAGTGTAGGTGCACCAGACGGCATCCATACTAACTACATTATTACTCCTGCCCCAGACGAAAGCCCTGGAGGAGTTAGGGTCTTATTTTCCCAACGTTGCCTGCAGCAGGAGGACTTGCAATGGCTTGGGAGGTTAATCAGTGCAATTTCGCAAGTACTAGTAAAGATTGGAGCGAAGACTGCTCAGACATTCCGCGAGCGCACCCCGCCGTGCTTAATATTCCGATAACCGAGGCGCCTTTCCTCAGCTGGGAAGTGCAGTAGCCCTCAAGAGGTACTTCTTACATAAGTCGTGTTTTTCTGAATCGCATTTACTATTTTGTTAGTTGGGATAACGGGCCACAAAACACAAGCCGAGGAAAGCCCTGTGTAAGCGGCATGAGCCATGTTCTGTATAGACTCACGGGCTGACTATTCATAAACCCCAGCAGAAACAATAGGGATTTACTGCTTGTTGTTGCCCATTATTGGTACGTCGACGTTATCCCACTACACACTGTCAAATCTCGGTCTTAAGTGGGATTTATGTGTTAGAAAACAAAGCCAAGGTGTAACGCAATTGTTATAACAGTAAAATACTATGGTTTCGGTATATAGGCATTTCCCCTATGGGCTCTGCCTTGATGGACACTTGTTTTAATCTGATTGATTAGCTGGTGGGAAGGGTGAGAACTGTGTTGTTCAGTGATTTAATTTGCCTTTCTTGATCACCCTTAATGCAGGCGCTATGCCGAGTGTGACTAATGAGCAGGGACAAGCTGAATACCCGCTGTGTCATACGAAGAACAGTCTTCCGTGGCCGCAGAAATAGCTGTTAATTACTGGTTGTGGAGATAGCTGTTAATTAATACCGCCGTGAATAGTCCGGGAGGTATGGTAAGAGAGGGCGATGCTAAGTGTTAATTAGATAATTGGCAGAATATTGGCCGATAGTTGTGCTACTGTGCGGCAATAGATATGAGCCCTATAGTTGGAGTTAATGTTGGAAGTATTCATCAGAAGGAGATACTTGTGTATGTACGAGATAATTAATATATTGTCCCCAGCCTCTGTCTTCCCACAAACGTCCCAAATCATCCACACACACACTCCAAGCACAGGCTAATCAGTAATGACACAGGAGGCCGGGCATAAAGGTAACGGTGGGCGCTCACAATGACACAACGGCTTGGAGATTCTCCCGCATCAAAGCCTCCATCAAGATGGATCGCCCACGGTGGGAGGTTGCGTGAACAGGGCACATTTGTCTGCACGGAGCAGCAATTAAAACCACTAAAAGAAAACCCCCACCGGTGCCCCACCAACCCGCGCTTCCATAGCCCCCATCCCCTACCCGCTCCAATGGCCTAAGAACTGCTTCCAACTTTTGAAAATAATACGTCAATTGTTCTACCAAAGTTTTGAGTAGGCCGGCGGAATTGTGAAGTTGACGGATGGCGGTGGGGGTTTTAATAACAGATTTGGAGGCGATCAATGTGGCCGTAATCGCGTAAAGGAGGAGGATTTGTCTCAGGTCTGTGATCACGCCGCCTAATACACTCCCCAACTACACTGTTTTTTACTCCTCCTTTATTTTTTACAAACACCATCTCAAAGTGCCAACAAGGATCTCTCCCGTCTGGTCCTCCCATGCGTTGGAAATAAAGGGAAAGTGGCGAAAAGTACCGATTCCTTTAAATTAAAATCGTAAAACTTTACAGTAAAGTGGAGTGACCTTTCTGTGAAGCTGGTGAGGAATTAGAAAAAAAGATCTCACGACCATCTTCAGATGTGAGTGTTTTATCATTGGACGAATCACTCGGTATTGAAAACAAATCATTTGGTTTTGTGTTTACACCCGGATTGGGAAGTGTAAACATGAATTATGTGCATAAAAGAAACGCAGAATATTCAACATCCTGGTCTCCACTGAAAGGGATCGATATCGACAACGATGACATCCCGGACCATGAAAGCTTCCTTGATGACGTTTATATCCCATACCACCCCTGTCAATGTCCATAATATTTTTTATCTAATTTTCCCTCCGCATAGACATCCTGGCGTTATCAAAACCCCTCCTGCCATTTCCTCCCTATCCGCACCCTGCAGCGTAGGGCCCTGGCCGGGGAGAGATAGTGTTTATGATGGATATCATTCAGCGAAATCCACTGAGGTCGGTATCCTATTCCTGATTCCACCCCCACCCATCTCCCACAAACCCCAGCACCAGTGGCAGCCCTTAGATACCCACTCTCCAATCGTCACACCAGCCACAATCTGACCGCGTCCTGTGGGCAGGATGTCTGCGCAGGTTGTGTGCATGATATGTGTTGGTTTATCAAGCTATAGTAAGCGAACAGCTGTATTTATAGCGGTAGCCTCTTGGAGTACTTACCACCCCTTCCTGCTTCCTTCATGCCAGCATGTATGGATGCTGTGTGGGGGTGTGGGGATCGTGGGCAGGGCTCAGCGCGGGTGTGGATCACAGCTGTGTTGGGGCTGAAGCTGGGTCTCAGGCTGCTGAGGGCATGCTGACAGGAGGCTGGTGGTGGGGGAGAGGGACTGCGCCAGATGGTCGACTGTGTCTCCTGCCAACCCGACTGGTAATCCGTTTGACCCATAAAAACTAAAACACAACCTAAAATGAAAGAGGAAAAAAATGTTCACCGGAAAAAAAAGCTAACGTATCACATACAGACAAGAAAAGGCCACACAACTTTCCCCTTGCTTACACGCTTTGCCATCGCACAGATAGCTGCACTTGCGGGTGCCTGCTGTAATCTGCCATGCTGGATATAGTAACGCCACAGCAGCCGCGCTTTCCTCTCTATTTTTTCACAGTGGGCCATATTTTTATTGTGATGGACCGATCATTTGTGGTTTATTGGGAGGTCTGCGTTTTCTGTGCCCAGTCCTCGTGCCCTGTCGCATAAAAGAGATCAGTAGTTGTAGTGGCAAGAATTGCTTTTAAAAGTTTTTACCATAAAACATGGGCCACTAGTCTATAAAGTGGTAACCGCAGGGTGGCTGACAGACATGCAGGGTTCAGCGGGTGGATTCGACTTTTTTCCGCTCTCAATGGCGTAGGGTGTTTGGGGGTGATTTATATGAACGCCTGTTAATAGTGTTATTGTTATAGCTATGTGCATGTGAGAGAGGATGTAATAAATAAAATTGTGATACTGTCACTTTTTCCTATGACCTTAAATGGTAACGATAAAGAGATAATTTTCTTCAGGCACAGAATGGAAGGCCTACATAGGCGGCACCTGCCGTAGTGTGTCGGGCCTACATAGGCGGCACCTGCAGCCGTGTCAAATCAGGCCTTTCCTGACAAACATTTGGTTAGGTTTAGAACTAACAATATTTCAAACCAACTTTAGAATTCACTGAAGGATTACCGACATGCCATTATGGTTCCCACACCACAGGGCCGACCGTTCCGCCAATTAAAATAATTAATACATTGATCGTCCCATTATGCCGACCACTATAATCACAAAGGAGGAGGCTGGCGCATGCGGCCCATGTCCGGCTAGTGGGAGGGGGGGGGGGGGGGGGGGTTGTTCCCAGGGGCCGCGCGTTGCATGAGTTTGCATTGACAGGAGCCACTGTGAGTTAACTGACCACTCATTGGTCATCTCACAGAAGCCAAGCTGAGGACCACTTAACTGGGTCAGCCACTATGGAGTTTTGATGCAGATCCCTGTTTGCAAATGATGTTGATATAATTGATGTCACCGTTATGTAAAAACCTTTTGTTTTTCTAGTAACAACAACAACAATCTGAATCAATTTACATAGTGTTGGTGTGGTTGAATTTTTTTTTACTGCTTTCATACTTTCCCCCATCACATTTTTAGATCGTTTGAAAAAAAAATACAGAGTTGTATACAGGGGCTCGGGTGACAACACCCTGGATATATCACGGCGAGGTCGAATCTGCATTTCCATTAAGATGCGTTAACAGTAGTGTCTGGGACTTTGTACCCAGATTGTCCACCCGCCAGGCGTCGACCTCGGCCCAGGCCCCGTGCCCGCCCCCCGTGTGTCCGCCGCGCCATGCCGGAGACGGCACACAGCGGGGCGGGGCTGATAAAGAGGCATAAATACTCCTACATGACGTGCGTTCAGGCCCAGCCACGGCATGCGCCACGCCACCACGTACCTACGTGCTACGTGCTGCGTAACCGTAGCCGTGCTGGTAACGTGCAAGTCCGACCTTTTTACGTGGTATGTGGGTCTTGAGCCACCAGACATCATCTGCTCTGGTATCCTATTTCAGCAGTTATCGTAAAGTCTTGGGAGTATCATTCTAGGGCACCGCATCAGGAGTTAAACAGAACCGGCAACAGTTTGCATCCATCCGTTTTTCACTTGCGTGGATTTTGACAACGCACAAAACCAGAATCACCATATAAAAATTTCCCCCAAAATAGTCTGTGTCCAATTATTATGCAAGTGGATGCTGAAAATTACCAAAAAAATTATAATGGGGAGAAGTTCTTTGTGAAACCAGCGGAAGAAAATCGTGCCACCTCGGTCCCGGCACCTCACACCCCGCGCGCCCCTCCTCCTTCAGCTTCATTGTTTCCTGATGAGGACCAATTGATAGACCCTGATTTTGGCCAATCAAAACACGCTATTATCACTGATCTGACCTGGCGTCGCCTGCGGCGTCGGTCGTCATGGCGACTCGGTAATTGGTGATCCTTGAGGGGGCGCTGGCGTCAGGCGCGAGCGTCGTTCGGGTTTTGGGGTTAGTGAGCATGGCGCCCCTTCCCCCTCCCCCCCCCCCCCTCCCTACTCACTGCACACACGTTGAACTGTCACTCAGCGACCCCCACCCCCAACCACAATGGGCGCTCCCGTCACGCGCCCCCACGGGACCTTTATTAAGCTTGGGTTAGGCTGCACGCTTGGAAAGCTTGGGTTATGCCTGGTCATGTGCCTAGCATGCGCCTAGCCATGATGTATGGCTTCGTCCACTAGGTTGCAAACTTGGCCCCATCTGTAGTAGCCTGGCATCAAAAGCCTTCTTCAATTAGCTAACAGGTTCCGCTTTTCAGAGGAACAATATGGTGGAAGTGACGCGATGACATCTACGACCAATCAACCATATCCATATTATAACTGCTCAAAACACAATTTCTACAGGAAATTTTGCCTCAAAAGCTTTTCAACAGAAATTTGATGCTTGTCTTGTATATCAAGAGCTAGAACGGAAGTGCACCCAGATATTCTGCAGATTCGGATCTAAAAAAAAAAACACCTATAAAGTTAGAATATGAAGGGGCACAAGGCATGGTCTGTTTATTGTGTAACTACTCATGACAATGGGTCAAGTGAAGATGGGATTTTGGTCACACGTGTACAGACAGGATAGCAAGGAAAAATGGATCCACTACAAAAAGATATTGCAGTGCAGAATGACGTAAGGAAGGAGTAGGCCACTCAATGTCAGTAACCCGGGGTGAACCCTGAGGGAGCAAGATAAACCGTCCTACTGGACGGCTAGTTTATTTACACCTCCACCCCTCCAGCCTGCTTTCCTCATGACACCACCTTCTCCTCCTCATAGGCCAACGGCAACATTCTCACCAATATTGGCAACAGTGAGGATGACATCATTGTGGAGCACCAGAGGATTGGTGCCCTATGGGAGAGAATAGTCAGATCGTCATGAAAGCACTGATAATTCAATGTACAAATGTATATTATAATTATTGACGTTAGTCGCTTGATGCAACATGGAATGAACGTTCCAAACATACCTGTCATCCTCGATTCTTTGTTCAATAACGGAAACATCCCATAAAGGCAGTTAGAACAATATGTACCCGGAGTGAGGAGGAGTATACACAAATATAGTCTTATCATGGCTAGTTGTGTTGACACTTGTGGTGGCAGGTTTATCTCGAGTGGTGCACCATGTTTATCTTACCCCTCATAAACAGTCTGTTCAATATGATCATTCAGCATAAATGAAAACGCCAGGGCTAAACTTATCATGGCGCCACCTATCGGGCTACCGTGGTACCCTGAGACAGTTGGTCATGGAGACTGCTGTGCACAACACTGTCCACAGACTGTTGGGACAAGCCTCAGAACTGTACTAATTTTTTTGTTCAGTATTTCACCCTTAGATGTACTCAAGCCGTGCCTAGTTGTGGTTATTTCCCACTAGTACTTTAAGGAAGGTAGCTCAGACGGGTGGTTACCTTTGGGCTGACATTTTCAGTTAATTACCAAGTTAAGTACCTGGAATTGTCAATTAATATAGTTCCAGAATATCAGTAGAGTAATTGCAGAGATAAACAGCTAATTTCAACAAAAGCTTTATTTTCAATATCATAACTATTGAGTACGGAATTGATTAGTGTTGTATAGTCATGCATCATAATTGAAATATCAAATCAATTTCTATAGCCATTAAACATTGGTTTTTATTTGAAACAAAATATAGATTAAAAAAATAGAAGGCAATTTTGGTGCTCTATGTGATTTCATCACCAACATTAAGTGCTCAACCAGGGGCATTTTATTGAACTGATTTAAGCCCCCAACTCCAGTGAAAACTTGTGTGAGACATTCAATAAGAACGACCCAGTGCGATAGTGACTCGTTTAGGTTGTTTTAAGGCACGTTCTGGTTTTTGCACTGCGTGTCAGAGGTCGGCCCTTGTGGGGTCACCTGCGCACGCACCACTCGTAATGGCCTTCTCGTGCGCCCCCTGGTGTTTGGCCAGAAAATTACGCCCCGTGTACGCGAACAATACCCCGGGCGAGACCAGCGCCACCAGAGTCCGATGACAATCGCACTCAAAAGCTTGAGTGCGGGAACAAGTTCAGTTGAGAGGAAAAAAGTCGTCTGCCTTTTACCAAACCAGGCAGATTGTGGAAAAGGAGAATATGGAGGTAGTTTTTAGATGAGATACATTAGCGTGCACGATGATTATTTCCAGAGTTGCTGATGTAGAAGTCAGGAAGATTTTGTTTCAGCTACTCTCGACCGCATTTGGAACCTTGTTTCTCAAATGGAGAAATGGAAGCTCTCTAGTAGTGCACTTAAGTAAGCGTACAACGGGTCTCGCATACACACAGAAGATTCTCCCACCTTCCATATCAATCAGTGTCGAATCTGATGGATGTTATAGCAAGGGAGTAGGCATCGCAAACAGTTTGGTCGTGTCGTGCGGT
Organism: Alentia gelatinosa; assembly: GCA_950022655.1. Taxonomy (NCBI): domain Eukaryota; kingdom Metazoa; phylum Annelida; class Polychaeta; order Phyllodocida; family Polynoidae; genus Alentia; species Alentia gelatinosa. The sequence continues at coordinate 33,240,855 of OX465583.1, forward strand.
GACATTGTTTGCGACTCAATAAGACCAGGTAACCGGTTCAAATTAATGATAGGCATTGTTCACACTGAGATCTTCATAAGGGCCCACGGCTTTGTCAGCTTATTGTGGGCAATACTCGTCAAGGCTAGCGGGACTCCCTCTGCCCCCTGCTGAGCTGTGTGTGTGGGTAGAGGCAGGGGGGTTGAAAGGGGGTGACGGGGTGGGGGTGGATCCAGCAGCCCCATACCCACCACGGGGCTAATGGCCCGTCTGCCATGTCTTCAGCAACAGACAAGTAGAAGTGTCATTGTGCTTTGGCTTCTTTCCAACCTGTCAGTCAAGGCAGAGGAAAAAGACAAAAACACTATACTGTCCCCCCTGTTGAAAAATAGCCCGGAGAGAGAAAAAAATAGACATGAAACACACATTGTGACGCTAGGTAAATGACTAGCACAGCATTGTAGGTGTAATACACAAGCAACCATTGCCTTGGGGATAAGCAATTGCCTGTCTGTATAATCACGACTTTTTACCCTCCAAGCTGCTAAATTGGCGTGTTTACTCTCATTAGCCTGTGCATATATATCCTGTTGAAAAGTGTTGTGAGGCATAGATGTGATGTGGTTGGTCTGGAAAGTTGAGCTGGGCGGATAGTCACACAAAGAGGAGAAATGTAGACGGATCGACAAAAAGAAAATCCTACCTCCCCCACCCCCAGCTCCAGGGCCTCTGAGGTGGGAGGGGGGGGGGGGGTGCTACTGGCTCTCTGGCCCCAGCCCTGCACCTTTGGGGATGGTTGTTGGAGGAGCATGCCAGTCACCGTCTTTATTCCATTGCTGACGCAGAACAGTGGAACTGCTGGGACAAAACAAAAAAGAAAAGTAAATCTGCGCCAGTGTTGGCGAACTGCTGGTGTTGTATTGACAGGAAAGCGCTAGCGGTTTATTCAACACAATGGGTGGAGTGCCAAATAGACGTGCTTCTTTACGGAGCGCCGACTTGTGGGTCGGATGGATGCATATAGACTGGGGGTCACCTTGATACAGCATTCAGTCACCCCTCTTTCATCACTCTACGTCCTATGATGATTCTACACAAAATGAATTGTGTATTTACAATACGTCTCAGAATAGGCTCAGTGAATATCTATAATAAGGGTCATGCCCATATGAATGATGTCTGAATTCTGTCTGTCACATAAGGAAATAATATCAACCCCACTTCATTGACATTATGGTTGTGGGCGTGAATGATTCTATGTAATGAAGATTTTGTTCTCTTTGTAAAAAGAGCTGATCGGATAGAAGAGTGAGTGTATGGCATGTCTCCTTACAAGAAGTAAGACGATGCTTCAGGATGTGGTTGGAGGTGGAGTACCTGGTCTATAAAAAGAAATTATTCATCTTGAAATCTGCACCAAGATATATGAACGAAATAGAACCTGTTTTTAAATACCCCAGTCACTTGAGATATTATGTCTGGGGCTTCTCTCTGTGTGAAGACCTCAGTGTGACTTGCTGCACTGACACAGTATCCTATTCCTACACAAAATAGCAACATAGCTGAGAGCGAATGAAGGTTGTAATTTCTCCTGTGTACACTTTTGACTCCACGTGGCAGGGTGACCAGACTGAGCATTCAAACGGTACTGAGTCACCCAGACCGCAACACACACTCAGCCAGCCCCTGAAATCGCTCTCAGAACACGCTAACCGCACAGACGGGCATCATTTAGGGACCTGCTCCGGTGATAACAGTGGGCTACCGTCGGGAGCGGCAGCTCGGCCCGACTTCTAGGGAGGACGGAAGCTGAGTGGACCGCAGGTATGTAGGGGTGAGATGGAGGTGAGTCAGGGTCCATGGAGTCAAGATATGGCTGGGGCTGCTCCATTAAAAAAAGTAATTGAATAAAAAGATGTATAGAAATCTGCCTCCAGCACGCTGTACCTCCAGTTGTTCACCAACCCATATTTCTACTTTCCAGATTGAAGTTGGTTGGCATCCATTATTTCTATCTATCAAAAAGTAGCGATGATTCCGAAGACTGATTATGTTTTGATGAACAGGGCCCCAGATTTCAACCCTGACTTGTACAAACACCCTCAGGGTAACACAGCGTGGGCGGTCAGGAGCGTTATGCATCACAGGGTTGAATTAAGGGGATGACTTACAGAAGGAGATTGTAGCAATGACGTATCGTTATGATGTGGTATCCTCCTACGATACGTCAAGCCGCTGTGATGAAACCAGTAATATTTTGTGGTTACAGAGTGTTTATGTGGAACACAAAAAAACCACAACGCATATTTAGTCACGGTTAAATGGTTCGACTAAACCACCATGCAGGCACTGTGCAGATTGACTGGTCCGTATCCGCGTCTATAATTTTTTATATTCATTTTCTTTTCCTCTTTTATGTTTCCTGTCTTCATCGTTATTGTGGAAAAAATCGGAAAGAGCAATTCAATTGTCTCTTTCCTTGTTTGTCTGTCCAATTTTCTCTCATTAACAAAGGAATGATAAAAAGAAAAAGTGCATGCATAGAACATGTCGGTGCTGCAATTCAGAGACTGAACCATATGATGTCCGACCAGGCTTTGTATCAAACTACACTTTACTTGCAGATTTACGGGTACTTGAGCTACAATGTATACATTGAGAGAGATACTGTAAACCCGAAAGTTGCCAGTAATATGATATATATATAGAGAGAGATAGATAGAGATGTGTATGTGCGTCTATATAAAACCAACCATGAATAGAATAAGGGGAAGATACGCATGGACTTTATGCTTAATCGTTGTCGGTTAATAGTACTATACAAGCTATGCCATAATAAATTATACATTATGAAATTGTAGTATAAGGTGGTTGGTTAGCTCAGTTGGTTAGAGCGTCGTGCTAATAAATTATGGTATAGTTTTAGGTGACAGACACGAATACGCATGAGTTCTCAGGCGTTTACCATTACTCACAGTCAGTCCGCGGGCCTCAACGCCCTACGAGTTGTAGTTTGTTCTGAAGTTTATCCAGAGCAGCGGCACAGGTTTGTAGACTGTCAACAACTATTAAAAACACACACAGAGTTTCACGGTTGCTGCAGCGCCAGAAGAGCGTAGTGTTTGCCTAGCCAGTTGTTTGTCAGGAATATACGGAGGTTACAGTACATGTTATTTTGAATCTCAGACAACAATTTCGACAGAGTTAAACCAGTTTAGGCTAGGCCTTGGGCTCTGTCGATTATAACATCATTATATCTCTTGTAGTTTTTGGCTGCCTTGTAAAAGTAATGCTGGTAATTACAAAATTCTTCAAACTGGGATATTGAGAGTGTCCATTAATTCTAGACGCTATGGTATGTGCACAAAGGAAATTATGTACATAACTAGCACCAGTATTTTTATATTATTTACAAAGGGGTCTTATTAAGTATCATTTATGTGACACTATTTATATTACTTCTCATAACCATCACGGTAATGTAAAATTGACATTGGCCTTGTGTTAATGCAGAGTGTTAATGAGTTGTATACAGACTCCCTCCTGGCTTTCTGTCGTGATTGATCGCTGACCCTGGAGGCATTGACGTGCTGACCTATACGTTGACCCAGCTGGTGACTCCAGGGTCGATGCTGGGTATTGGATCTCCAGGAGGGCGAGTCTGTGTTCATTATATTCTATTCAAGTTCTAATTAGCGACTGACACTGATACATGTTGACTCAAGCGATGGCGATTCACGCCTGAGACTACTGGCCGTGTTTGGGTTGGGAAGTTAGCGAATGAAAACACACATATTCTCCTTAAGGAAATACATATGTAGTACCTATACTCCGAAAATAGTGAATTGAAAAAAGAATTCCAATCAGTAGAATCAAATTGTACATTGCAGTGTAATGATAAAATTGTAACATGTTGATTCAGAAAACCAAAGTTAGCTGTTAAATCTGCGAGTTTCGTAGAACATTACTGTTTCTGAACATATTAAATCACTGTGTTATATTATCAGAAAACCAGAGTTAACAGTTTTTGTTAAACGTGGGAGTTTTTGAAGAGTGTACTAATTCAGAGTTCAGTAAATCAGGTAGCTCCAGAGGTAGTCTAAACCAGATCTACAGGTAGGGCGAACGTCCGGGAGGTGAGAGGGCTCGGTCAACAGGTAGGAAGCACCCCGCCAGCACGCACCACACACACACCGCCCCTATAGTGACCACAGGGGATCGTGTACACAGGCGAGGATCCAGGATCTTAAAGAAAGAAAACAAAACGAAAGAGGGGGCCCGTCTATCCATAAACCATTCACAAGGGAAAGGGGGCTCAGATACAGGAAGTCTTACTCTCACGATGATAGGGGTGGTTAAGATCGGGTTAAGACCCCTTGACTCCGTTTCTGTGGTTTCGCACCTGTATGTGCAACAATACTATTTAGTTCTAACCTAAAGGGTTCTTCCACATATAATCCCTAACAGTTATATACAGCCATAAATCTGTTTTGAAAGAGTGTCTGTCCTCTAGATACTTTTGATGTTGGTGAGTTGGTGTGTTTCAGATTTGAAAAGACAACTAATTTTGGGGGGGTTTCTTTCGTTGATAAAATCAGTATTTGGAAAATAAGATCTCATTTCACACTAATCCGTATGAAGACAGTATGAGCCACATATGAAAACCATTAGAATTCAAGTAACGGAAAATATGGGGATAAATAAAAGAAACAGAAAATAACAGAAAAACAGAATCTCTATAGCATGCTGTTATGACCTCAGTGCCATGTAGGGTACATACATAACCCCCTGTCTATCTACCCAGTTTGAAGGCGGTCATTTCCCAGTATGAAGACAATGTAACACATGAACCAGCATCAGCAATCCCTATTGACACAGGTGCCTGCCGATCCATCCACTGGCCTGGGGCCAAAACCAATAGGCAGACCACCTCTAAAAAGATGTACATGCCTCCTGTTTGACTCTCCAGAGGTTGGACTGGGTCTCCGAGGTGGTGGTAAGTCTCTATCTGCCTCGCCGACCCCTCGTCTACAAAGCAGAAAGCCTGAGCTAACTTAGAGCCTTGGGGGACGCCGCACGAGGCAACCCCTAGTAAGTTAGACAAAAAAAATATATAAAGAGGACGAAATACAACAAGCGAGGACAACTGTATTTCTCACTCGCCATCCAGAGGTATCGGGTAGGCATGGGTCGTAACTAAACCTGTGTATGGAGAGTATGTGTTTCTGACACGCTCCGTGAAATGTGGGTCGGAGAAGGGGGTGGAAAAAAGAACGGGAAAGAAAAGATCGGGGTCAGTATGGAGAGAGTGGAGTACCAGTCTCCTGCCTGGTGTGTAAAACGTGAGAGGAGTGGTTTTATTACACGAGATCCGGCTGTGCACAAAACACTCGATCCAGAGAAGGTTCACCACACGCTGAGTGAGCAAGGAGTGCCCTAACCCCGTCAACCCCCATAGATATATACATGCATACCACCCCTTCACCTCCATACATACTCACTCCACATCCATGCATAACCCTTTAGTGTCATACATATTCCCTCCACCCCTATATGTAGCCATTCACTATCATCCCTACTCCCTCCACACTCGTGCATAACCATAAACATCACTACACTTACCCGGACTTCTTTACCTGAATGAACCCCCACAGCAGACGTTTTTTTAGCATATTTATTAGAACGACCTCCCACGACAGTTTTCTCTCCCTTCATAACCCCCCACAGCGATTTATTGGAGAATATTTATTAGCTCGAGCTAGGATAAGTAGGTGTTGATTCAGATTTTATAACTTGATTTAATATGATCAGGGATAATTTATCAAAATTAGATTAGAAGCATTTACAATGGGTACATATTGATAACAGGTTGGTTTTCTATTTACATTCCTAGTCATGGGATTAGTGAATACGTTAAGTCCTTTAGACTTGCTTAAGTATGTTACGATGTTATTACAACCAGACGTTTTGTTTAAAGTTTCCCTTTCCTGTATTACCCTTCTGGGTAAGTGGATCAGTGGAGGTAGGATGTGGGGATTTAGCCACCGAGACAAGGGTACCCCAGTGACCATAATAACTGGGGTTCTGTGTGGAGGAGGGCATTGACAGACAGCTGCAAAGTAAAGTTTACAATGGCTGGCCGTTGATAGTACTGTAGTAGTAGTAGTAGTAGTGGTGGTGGAGGTGGTGGGTGGGGTGGGCTTGCTGTTATTCCGGTGGAAACCCTTCACCGAGTTCCTCCAGCTGTCCGCGCTGACTGATTGGAGTGACAGTCCGATTCCGGCCGGTCCCCCTGCGACCACTGCCTCAGCCTGGTATCTGTCTCCAGCCTGTAGATAACCCGGCAACCTCCATCTCCCAAAGCACACTACTGCTGCTGCTGCCCCGCCCACACGCCTGCACCCTGCCCCACTGAACCACCAGCCCCCAGTTCCAGTCCCCAGTCTCGACCATAGCCCCAAGTCCCAGTCCTGTTCACAGCACCAAGCCATATAACCCAAGCCTCAGTATGACCCACAGCTCCCAGTCTCAAGCTCTAGTCATAAGCACAGCCCCCACTCCCAAGCTCCAGTACTACCCATAGTCCCAGCCACAGCTTCCAGTCTAGCCCCAAGGCCGAGTCCGCCATACAGGGCCATCCCCAGTCCATCTCCAGTACTATACACAACCCGTTAGGCGTTAGGGGAAGGCTACATGTAGCAAAATAGTTGTGTTTCTTAATTAGGTCCATAATCAAAGACTTGAGCAAGTGTACCCTATCCCCATTTCTACCCCCAGCCCCCAGACCCAGGGTCCAACCCATGGTTCCACTGATGGTTCCATGGTGCCTACAGCCCCCACCCCCAGCCCCAGTAAGACCCACAGCCCCAAGCCACAAGCCACAAGCTGTCCTGCCCCTCTCACAACCTCAGTAGCCAGTTATACTCACAGCCCACAGCCCCAAGCCCACAAGTCCTATCCACAACCCCAAAACCCAAGCCCACATCCTTAGTTCCTCTAAAGGTCGTCAGACCCTAGCCAGTCCTACCTACACCCCCAGCCCCAAGCCCAGTCCTATCCCCAGCCCCCAGTCCCAAGCCCAGTCCTACCCCCAACGCCTGTCCCAGTCCCAGTGCTACTCACAGCCCTAGCCTACAGTCTCTCCCCCCAGTCCTACCCACAATCCTACAGCCCTCCGCTGAACCCTGGTGCACGCACAGAGAAACATCGATTTCCTTTCCCCGCCCTGACAGCTCACACGGCCGTCGCCGAGCAGTCTTTTCATTTTCGATAGAATCGGTTCGTCACGGTTTGATTCTGCCCCGCAGTGTCCGCGACCTCAGCGACAGCTCATTGACCACAGCCGGGCTGACAGCGGGACGGGGCCGCATCTCCCCCTCCCCAGCCCTGGAGGAGGCGGGCGGATCATAGGAGCCCGGAGGTTTAACGTTAGAGGTGTGAGGAGGAATGATTGGATTAAACCACGGCTCGTCCAACTTGAATCAGCGCGGCCCTCTTTGATCAAAAGAATAAAATAAGAGGCAGGTCACTGTGGTTATGTCCGGGAGAAAGGGGTATGGGTGGAAAAAGAGAGAGGATAGAGACCACAGCTTAGAGATGAAAACGAGACACCGAAAGAAAGATATCTGAAAAAGAAATCGAAAGGTTTTTGAGACGATGAGTGGTGTAGGTAGAATGAGGTTAGGAGGATTTTTGGATTGTGCCTCCAGAGGGTATTGGCGTGAAGGTCATGTTCCTATAGAAAACACCGAAACTAAAAGAGGCAGCACTTCATATATAGTTCAGACCACTCAAGAATTTGCTGAACGGTAGATTGCTATAAATGAGGTGTAAGTGAGACGCAAGACCTACTACAATTTTATGGATGTCACAAATTCTGTGGAAAAAGATCTCGTTATATTTTTTCAAAAGCTTGTCAGGTATTGAATATTGCCCGGTGGCCCCCGCCTCTGAGCCAGCCCTTCATGAGGGGGTTCTACGCTCGGAATGTTAACTACACGTCTTGGTGGCGAGACAGAACGACCGTTAACGATGATCCTGGTGCCGGGGAGCTGGCTTTTGTTGCGGTGATCATATTTTATGGCAGCACCCGCCCCCCGTTAATGTATACATCACCACCTGACTGGTAGATCTCACCCACCAGGCTCCGCCCAAGTCTTCTTTGCCGATCCACAATCCAAGTGTACGGCCACAGTCTCCGTTAGTAATACGAGTAGCAAATGTGAATGATCAAACCAACGAGGTTAAATATTTAACCTCATTCATCAAACCAAGCATATCAGATTAGAATTCCTAACTCGTTTATGTATATTGATGATCAAAACACCATTCTATCGCACTCCTCTCTATAAATAAGCTCAGATCCAAAATGGTATTCCCGTCAGTATAACATCTTATCAACTCTGAAAGATCAAACCAAGTATATCAACGTCAAGATTGGAGCATTGATACGAAGGCACCCCCATATTTAGATGTCCTCATTTATGCACACTGACACTCCTTTATAAACCTAGAACCTAAATGGTAACATTTAGACACTATTGTACAGATTTGCTGCATTGGAAAGATAAGCATTGGGACTTTAAATATTCTTTTAACTTCGTGATTTGTTTAACTAACCTGACAAAAAGAGGAGAAGCTTGTGTTAAGATCCTTCTACCATCTGTCACGCTAAGTGTTTATGGGACGGCAAAACGACCTCCTATGTATACTACTAGTTTTAGCTGTTGCTTCGTCAGCAATTGCATTCTAATGCCTCTAGATGACGTTTATCATCCTTGGTTAAAAATGTCTCTGAAGATTTGAATCAGAGATACGAGCGAGAACTATGACCTTTTATTATCAGATTGCTGTTAGATTTTACGGTCACTATACTTTATATTTATTTGAATACTACTGCCATTTTAGACTCAACGTATCCTCTCTTTAAAATGAACTTAAAAGAAAAAAGCTTAACACTTATTCATTGGAAGATCTATAAGACAACAGAAATAGATAAACGCAAACAATTTATTTAAAAAAAACCCTACTATATTCCTGCGTGAATAGATACATGAAATTTAAAAGAAAACAAACTATATTCCCCCATGGACGTGCAGAAACTTTCTTGATAGAATCTTTTAAATGGACAGCTCCTAAAATGCCCTAAAACAATCTCCCACTTAAGCAAGCGGTACAGGTCGTAGAATTTTTTAGGATCCACCGCTCGTAGTGTCCTGTTTAGTCTCCCTTATGTGCGATGACCCTTCGCTTCTCACACTTACCAATTCCAATTTGTTACCCAGTTTGAACCCTCTCTATTATAGACGAGAGACCCCATGCTCTCCTTAACGCTGTATCCATATTCCCTGGAGCGAGCTTTCCGCTTTATATGGTAGGAGACCACGGTGCAGCCTTCAGAAACTCTCTTAAGTGCATCAATCGTAAATCATCCTCCTACTGACCCTACCTAGTGGTGTATGGCTTGGATGAATCATACCCCCGGTAGTCAGAATATTGCCTTTTATAACACAACTTCAACTTGCCCTTAGACGTGGAGATACTGAGATCAGCGTTCTCTGATCGTCCTCTGATGACTTCTACTTTCATGTAGTCTGATAGCCCTGTGTATACATGCATTTCGTATTAATTTCATATTCAATGTGGATGTGATCTGGATTTGCAGGTTGCTTCTAACCAGAAAACCACCCTTTATACATAGAAGCTATTCACCCACTATATAGACCGTCTCTTGATCTCCTCGGAAGCTACACACTCACTATACTCCCTTTACCTTGACCTGCTCATGAGCTATTCACTTACTATACCAATCTGACCTTGACCTGCTCAGGAGCTATTCACTCACTATACCAATCTGACCTTGACCTGCTCAGGAGCTATTCACTCACTATACCAATCTGACCTTGACCTGCTCAGGAGCTATTCACCCGTTATACTAACCTGACCTTGACCTGATCTGGAGCTATTCCCCCACTATACCGATCTGACCTTGATCTGATTAGGAGCTACTTACGCACTATACTGGCTTGACCTTGACCTGATAAGGAGCTATTCACTTACTATACCTACCATGGTTTTCACGAGGTATTCAACCACTGTACCAGGCATTCCTTGACCTTGTCAGAAGTAACTCACCCACGATACTGACCCGGCCTTGACCATCTCAATGGTTCAGGAGGGAAGTATGTCAGTGCAGCCTTGTTGTGGTTAGAGGAGCTCTGATAGCAGAGATCGAACAAGGGGTTTGGGACGGGACTTATCGTGGTTGTTGAGGGTGCAGGCACGGTAAGGGAGGGGGTAGGGCTCACTTCCTGCCCTCTGTCAGAGTAGAGGTCATGGGCTTAGCAGATCCCTGGTCAGCTCTAGCCGTCTTGGCATCGCTCGTAATCCCTCGTGGTTTGATTTAGCGTTTAAACTGGCTTTGATATATTGGACAGGCTATCCTTAATGCTTAACCAGACCTGGACAGCGCGATAAGCGGACTCACTGTCAGATTAACTGATAGGTATCGATCATGGGAGGCCAAGAAAGGATCTGCTTATCCAAGGACTCTTCTATCTGAAGACTGGAGATAAAATCGTTCAAGTGGTACACAATCAGGTCAAGAGAAATGTAAAAATAAGATTTTACATCTATTTCTTCCTAATGCAGGTCTACAAGATGACATAGCGGAATATGTAGTTCAAATAAAGTGAATTTATTGACTATATTTTGTAGCTGATGATCAGTTCTAGCTGACATTTGTTTATACCGTATTGCTAATGGATTTACTCTTAAGCGATTCATGCAGGAATATGATTTCAATTAGACGTATGTCTATGTCCACAGTGCTGGTGATGATTTAACCCCTGGCGCTAAATAATCTCCAACTTCCATGATCTTGCTCACTCTGCAACTGAATAAAATCCCCGTACTCCACCTCCTGATGGTAAAATGTCAGTATTAGTATCATTACACACGGGCGCCATGTTCTCCTCATGTATCACAAATAGCCCTTGGCAAAGTTTTATTTTCGCTGGCTAGATTTTGTCTCCTCTTCCCTGACTAAGATTATCTTTCGGTCCTGTAAGTAAACACGCGGTGGGACACGCATCCCCGCCCATAACAATTTTACCTCCACGTTTGACCTGTTGACTCGGGCCGAGTCTGGGCCTCACATGCCCCCAAAACGACAACCAACGTGTAAATATCTCAAGTGCCTCGCCCGCTGCCATTTAACAATGTAGGGGGATTTATTTATCTGATACCCGCGCGTGAATTTGATAATCGTGCTGCAGGGTTTCAGTTTCACCCGCGCCCCTTGAAGTTGCAGTTTTTGGACTGGGTTTGGGTGATGAAAAACAAATTGAGGCGGTGCCCCCACAATAGACTCGGAATGTCCCTCGTCTCGGCTGGCTTCACTCCAAAAGGGCGCAGGCCCGCTATTGACAAATTGCTTCAAGGCGACATGCGCGAGCGAAGGTCATCGCTCTGGTCAAATTGGGTTTAAGGCAAGGTCATCTATAGTTGGCGCCGAGGGGGGCTTTGAAGCTGGCCACGTCCATGAGTATTCGGCCGGGGTTGACTGCTGCCTTTGTCAACATGGCGGCCATGGCTTTTGAAGGCCCGGAGAGAGCACCGCCGGTCCCCATTCTGCTGTTCTGTAGGGTCCCTCCCAGAGGTTGCTGGTTGGTTCAGGCATTTGGTCTGGTGGGAATTGTGGGAAAACCTTCCAGCCGCTGTTACAACTTAAACGCCCACGCTACTCTGAGTTGTCTGTAATATAGTTAGGATACTTCGGTTTGGGCAAAGATTAGATCATTACGACTTGCTGATAATTAAAGTCGATTTAAAGTTGGTTTCACGCCCTTGCTAGTCGTTGCCAGATGTCCTTTTGATAATGTGTGGTGGGTATTGGTTGGTTAGAATCAGTCGGTAGTAGCTGCAGAAGACATTGACCTGGCCTCACCTCGAGCCAATCCGAATTCGTATTAGCATCACGTAATGATTGAAAACTGCGGGAAGAGCATGGAAGGTGATGACATTGAAAGACCTTCAAGTCCTGGGTGAAATGATACTGAGCTTCTCGGTTTCTCTTAACCTGTATGATTTACAGATCATAATTTGATCAGCTAAAAGAAATCTCAATATCGTGAATATTCACTGAAAGGAGGAGGGAGTAAATCTAAACATATTTTATGCAGTTGATTCTGCAGCTCCTCTGGAAATGGCTATAGAATACATAGACAATAATCGATGGTTTTGTGGACAGGCGGTCGTAAACCACGAGAGGTTGACGCGTAGTAATACACGAGCGCTAGCGAGTGTATTACGACGTCAACCTCGAGTGGTTTACAGAGCCACCTGTCCACAAAATCATCGTTTGTTGCATTTATTATCCATCTTTTCGAATGAATTAAACCCAGTAATTGCCATATTAAAGGGTATAACAATAGGGACTATTTCTTTGCTGTATAGCACAAAGGGACTATTTTCCCCGTATAGCATGGTTTTAAGGCCGTATACCACAGGTTTGAATCCGTATACCACAGTTATGGTATCTGACAGGTTTTATACAATGAGTAGTGGTTTACTGAGTCGCCATACATTTTCAATGGGGGCTTTGTATACGATGGATAATAAATAACTGCAATACATGCTGCATGATGTCCAACCATAACAATTTCTTCCCATCTTTTGTTAACACATAGCACAATGTTACGAGTCACTCTGAGTCTCTCAGGTGTACATTGACTACTGACCGGTGGTTAACAATGACCGGTATCAACTCGCACTGAGCTGACAGAAGGGCACGAGTAGATCGGAGACCGTGCCGGGTACTGCATGTTGTGAGGCGGTCCTAAGTCCCACAGCCGAGACTGAATGACCTGTCAAATGGTGATGTATGGGCAAATGAAGGCCCTTGTTCTCAAGCGCAGTGTTTTTTGGATTTCCCAAGTGTGCTTTACATCTGAAGGAGGCACAATGAGGCCGCCATGGACGTGCCAAAATGAATCATGAAAAAAGAAATCACCTTAAGCGTTTAAGCTAATGTTATCATAATACAGATCAATATTGTTTGTCGCACCCATGGCCTTGTTTTGTTATTTCCTGTGGTGATTTGAGGGGTCAGAATTAATTTCCACACAGTTCCCGCCATCAGGGCCTACAGTTAAGGAGGGGGTGTGAAGGTGGGGCTGGAGGCGGGCGTATTGTGGCCGGCTGTAAATCTGGACGACGCCGTGTCCTTGGTGAGTCCGGTCATGCACGGTCTATCACCGGCTGACAGTGGGCTGTGTGGGTCCCGCGGCCTCCGGGGAGAAGCCGGGCCGGCGACCCGGTACCGACCCGGCCACTCACCGGCGACAGCCATGATGGTATGTATACCTGCTCCCTCCGCCCCCACCGCCACTCCCAAATGAGCGCCACAGAAAAAAACGCTACACTACTGTGTCTTTGTCGTATAAAGGTTTTTTTTGTTAAGTTCGCTTAAGGAGCCACGTTTACAAGCTGCCATTCATAAGCATTGTTGTCTTTGCCATGGAGATCAATGATAGTTTTTAACTCTTTAAATTCTGGCAGGGTGCCTGATGGTACCACTTTAAGAAACATGACATGATGATGTTTTGCTGGTAATTTTAGTCGTTACAAAGATATTTCTATTGATATGATATCCGATAAAAATTTGAGGGAAATAAGCGTTTTAATACAATTTTCCCATAAAGAGATGTTACATTATTTTCATGATAATGTAATAATTAATATGATAGTGTATTAAGTACATACTTGTACTATCACTGGGCTGACCTTCATATGCTTCTGGCTATGCAAACTGAAGTCCGTAAAACCACGCTTGTTTTTTTATCTCCTGATTGCTCCGCCCCAATTAGTTGAGATCGGATTATCTTATAAGTTAGGTCTCACGCACAAGAAACCTGCCCTATGGAATTTAATTTCAAATTACAAAACGGAAAAACCTATGTTTCTGCTTTGGTCTGGGGCGCCAGCTGCAATTACAATCCGGGTAAGCCGACGGGCTAATCCCGTTCTTTTGAGCGCCTGAGCCAAGTCAATCGCCACTTTTAAGCCCAGGAAAATAACTTTTGATAATTGAAAGGAAGCTGCTGTCAATTAATCATTGGTCTGTTGAAAGTCAGGAGAAGATTAACCGCATCTAATTCCCGGTTAATTGGTGACTGCGACTGCTTTACTGTCCACTCTCATAGAAGACCTGTCCTCTCTGGTTGGCACTAATCCTTGGACTAACTTAAGCAATTAGATTTCCTCACGGAAAAGGCAGCGTCGAATTCCATAGGTTGAGAGCCACCATTGAGCTAACTGAGAAAGCTGATCAAATTGCACAGTCAGATTTGTGGCTGCTCTTGCTCGGCGTTTTTGTTTTTTGTCAGCTATCAATAGATTGCAGTAGGTTGCCTGGCATCTTAAGTTTAGTGGAGAGTGAAGTATCAATGGACATAAGAAATGTATTATAAGCTGGCCACTTTAAGTTAACATTAAGCCATATTTGGAGACATGTGAGATATGTGAGTTTAAATAAGGGGACACCAGAAAGAGCTACCCAACTCAAGTCTCATTTAACAATTTGAAACATCATTCGTGACTGCAGTCTAAGGTGCAACAGAATAAAACCCCAGTTTGACCCGGAAAAAATTCCCAGTGAGGCAGCATCGGAATATATTCGACTTTTTAAATGTCTATGAGTTCCCTAATATCCAGAGATAGCTGCTTTCTACTTTTACATGGAATTCCTTGTTGTGATTTTCTTTACATAAAACAGTTTTGTTTGAAGGTAAGACTACCATCCGACCCTCATACGTGCACACTTATCAAACATTCTTTTGAACCTTCTCACAGTCCCTCAGCCACATGCCGACATTGACGTGTCTTCCACTTTTCTTGGTGTCTCTGAGGCAGGAAATTTCACTTGGAAAATATTTTTTTCTAACTCCAAACTGACATCCCCTTATCCTACGCCTAGCATTTATTATCAAAACCCAGCACACTTCTTTCATTATGGTACTTGTATCTCCTCACCCTAAATTGGCAGTATTTCAGTGGCTGTATGACGCAGACAGACGAGCTAAAAGATTACGTGGCGTGTGTTCGCATCCAGCATTTATCACGGTTACTCCGCCGGACAAGCTACACGCATTACGGCATACCGGGGTGTTTTTAAAGCAGCATTCAGTAGGTTTGGGTTCCAAGGTTTCAGGCCGCGACATGTGGCATGGCACCGGGCCATACACACCCAGTTATAGGGCGCTAATGACTCTCAGGTGCCGTGTAGGTGTGCTGCAGATGGAGGAGCCGCCGCCGGGCTGGCCGAGCTGCTCAGCGTGGAGGTTCCAGAGGCGAGCTGCTCACACCGACAAGTATATTCGTTGCACACATCTGTAGCTCATCCTGACCTACTCTGCGAGCTACTCACACTGACCCCAAGAGCTGCTCCTCCTGCTGACTGGGCGTAATGAAATTCTTGTGAATGGACGGCGGGGTACGGACGTGGTGCTGTGGCGAGCCAGGCTTTTTAACTGGTAAACTAGGCTCTCAGTTCAGGCCACTCCCACTGACAACGCGATCAGGGACGGGTGTGTTTCATATGGGAAGCTATACATAATCCGGATATCTTCATCCGTGATATCTATTTCGGAACCATAGATCATCCCACTTTCTGGAGATCAAGTTAAAGTACCAGTTGCAGCTGATGTAACCTCATCTATAATTCACCGATAAATCACAGAGATTTGCTCACAAAGTATATATGTAGTCATATATCCCACATTCCATTAAACCACCCGCAGCTGTGAACTCAATGTAAGTGACGTGATAAAATATTTTTGATTGATATGAGTGGTAGACTTGACTTCGTCATATCTTTTTTTCGACAACTGCTATTTTTATTCCCTCGGAAATTGATAAAACAAAATTTCTTCCTCTACATCAAAACCCACTCTCCGCGGCTCTTGGATCTTCCTAGTAGAAGATACCGGTAAAGCTTGTTTGGTTAAGAGGGTAGCGAAAACCCACTACTGTGATGCCTCATTATAGTAAGTGGAGACAAGTCAGTGTGTAAGGGCCTTGAAGCTTCAGGCATAGCACAATCCATCTCACACCTCTATGGGAGTAGCAGAGGGCCGACATGTGGTCGGGTATGCAGACAGGTAGAAGAGTGTTGTTGCACATGCAGGGAACGTGGCGGCCTGTAGGTAGCTGACACTCCACCTCACCCTGCACCACTCGGCACGCTCCTTTAGCACTGGGTGCCCTCTCTCCACGCACTTTGAGCAGAACGTGGCGAGCTGGCCTCCATCTGCGGGCTGCTCGCGTGGCCCGCACTCTCCGTGCACATTCTCCGTTCTCATGCGATACATGGATGGAGCAACCGGAAACCAAATCTGCTCGGTCCAAAATATACAGCTTAACTCTGGCATATCTTTTTCTCTTATAAAGCCTTGGGAGTAGATGTATTTTAGCAGGTCTCTGTAGATAGATAGAAATCTATTTATCGTTATGTAATTTTACCATGTCCCGTATATGAATAGTTCCTACCAAAATACATGTAGATAAACTTTGAACATTCTTTGAATGTTCGATACAGTAGATGTACCACAAATAACCACTTTGAAGCTGTAAAGTACATAAACCTTTGAGTCTTTTTACATGGACATGGTTTGAGGCATTTACCAGAACGTCCTGATTGTGTACTTTACACACGTTCAACCAATTACAGCAGATTTTCATTCAGGAGTAAAGGTGAACCCCAAAAGAACCATGTGACAGGAGACTTGCAAACAGCTGGCACCTGGTGAACGTAAAGAGGTATGTTGACGGGTCAGGCCGACGCCGACTGTAAACACCACGAGGACTACGGGTTCTTAGGCCGCCGGCCTAAGTAACGGCCTAACCACACTCAGGTATGTTGTGGTGGGCTGAGATGGGATGCAGACCAGGGTGACTATGGGGTAGCACTTCAAGCCACCGTTTTACGCCAATATCTTTGAAAGTCATTACTCGTGTAGTTATGGTGGTTTTAAATGCCTACTCTAGGCCAACAGGAAAATGAAGCTATTTTATGTTTTAAAGATTGTTTGGAAAACATAACAGGGTGATTTTTATAAGCTAAGGCACGTGATATAAAGAAAAAAAAAGGTTTCCGTCATGACAACGAAATTTGAGCAAAGAATATTGGAAAAATATGTGGGTAAATCCCATCTTATTGCACTCAGTAGTATAAGGATCGGTAAAGGTCTGAAGAGCATTGGAGGAGTGGTGCTTAAAATAGCCTTGAAGTGTGTGAAGGTGCTGGGAATTGGCCAGGCTTCAGCCAGAGGACTGTGGAGCCTGTGTGGAGGTGACTGTCAGCTGTGGTGACATACGACTCTCAAGGACCTTCACCTGTCCCTAATGGTCCCTGACCGGTCTGCACACCTGCCCCCAACCCCTCACCTGTACAATGATGCGATCTACCCCATCCCAAATCACTGAGGCAACACCACGCTAACCAAGCTAATACAGGCTCGAAATTAATTTAGTAATATCAATTTACCATGTGTAATATCAGTGTCGTGTTTTGGAAGGTCACTGTTCTTGTATGGGCAAAGTGCTGACGTCGGATCGTAGGGTTGTGAATCATGGGCCCGTCAAATCTTGTTCCTGGCTTGCCTGTGTGCGATTAAAGAGTTATTCCCAGGGGATAAGCGTATTTAGTGTTCCGTGACCAAAGTGCAGATGAGTCACTTCAGGTAGTTTATTGCGTCAAAATCGGATAGGGAATATTGATCATGTGTTGCTGTGATATCAAATGGCTTTATTTATTGAGCTTAACCTTCAGACTCTACAAATAATCTCGTAATGAAAGAGTAGCTCCATGGCGAATGTAATCTATATGGATACAGGTTCTGTTTCATATGCGAAGTCTTGACTCTGGGGCGACATGAGCCCAAATAGGGTGAATGTACAGGGAAGCTATATTTCATTTTCATTTTGTTGCTCGATCTTGATACCTGATTCAGAGAAACTTAAAGACGGAAGTGTCCTATACTTGACCCACACTAGACTATCTGTCTTATTGAATAGCATGAGGACATCGTGTCACCATCAAACGTATTAAAGGAAATAGATGGAATGAGTTTATAAAGGTTACAAGCGAGAACAATGATTTTCTAATTTCTCGTTCATTAATCATTTTGTTGGACAAATTTCTATCTTTTCACCGGTCTTTCAAACTGAGAAAAAAAACAGTGGTTCCCTCTTAGAGAAACCCTTTACGGTGTACTTGTAAACATGTTCTGACAGAGCCTCAACACTGGTCCACTGAAGAGGAATTTCCCGCCCCCTCCTCACCACAACGCCTCTGCTGGATGTGGTGCTGAGGGCCGCAAGCCGGGCTTTATAGGCGCCGGATTATGGCAGTGAACGTGGCAACGCCATCCTCTTTACGTCCGCCATAAATCTCTCTCAAAGTGCAGCAGGCCGCCTCGTACTGTCCTCTACCTGGGTCCTACTACCTGTGTAATGGCCGTGTTCCACTGGACCGACGGTAGCCGATTCCGTAGCAAGACAATCGCCGATTATTATCGGATGCCTAGAATTTCTCAAATCTTTGAAAATGGTCATTTATTTAACTATTATTATCAGAATTAAATGAAATACAATACGTGAGTTTCCTCTTAAGGGCCCAGGAACAATTGATCGGGTGAGAAATCGGCCTGGTGGATTGTGCCCTTAAGCGAGCCGCTCGCCGAACCAGCGTGCCAAGCTACTCAGAGCCCGGTCCAGCCTTGACCGTACCTGGTCGTTGATAGCAATAATAGGCGCGCTAATCCTGCAAGAGGAATCATCAAAGAAATTAATGGTGTCAAATATTTTGTGTCAAGTATTCTCCAATTCACATTTCTACCACTAGTGGGTTATCAGAAGTTAATTTCTAGATTCATCTGCACTGATTGGACTGCATGGCCTTCGCAATTAAAAGTGGAGAGTCACATGAAATAAGTGGGGACAAGTTTCAAGATTTATTTCAGGAACTGGGCCACTGACGTTTGAATTGTATCACAGACTAGTGGAGAGTATTGCATGTTGTATTATTGTGTTTCAATTAGCTTTTGACAATTATGTTTGGGTGCACCCTTTGATTTAAAGGCAATCGGCAGCGTAGCACATCGAGCCTTTTATGTCGTGAAGTTACCATAGCGTGCACATTGACGTAATGTGTCACTTAGCAATACTTCATAATCAATTCTCTTCAAAGCAATTGTGAGCTATTCCTGGTAAAACCTCTCCTCTGTATTCCATTCCAATACACGTAGGAGTAATTACGTGTTGTGGGCACTCAGGTCAGGATGCATCAATTGAGTTCCTTGACCTCTGGAACAGATGCGATGCGAACAATTGATTTTCCATAAGTGCCAGGTAGAAGAATGACGCATGAAATGATTCATCTGTCGACAGTGGTTGTCAAGGGTTGACTGTGGTTGACCCTGAGTGACCGGCACTGCTGGCCTGGTAGTTCACCTCACTGCCCGTTACCTTGTCATGCCCATCTACGTTCTGTTCACCACGCCCTCCTCATATTCTACCGGTATATGCCCTGAGGACGTATCATCCCCGCGTCATCGTCAGCCGCCCCCTGACAGCCCCACCACCTGAGCTTCATATACGCGCCACCTGTTCCCACCCGAGCCCGAGCAACAGGTAAATCCTACCGGATTATCTACCATATATCATCATGTGGGCGCTAATAGGTTCAATACTATGTAACCCAGCGGGGAACGATATTTATTATGGATACCAATAAAGTCTGTGGGGGGGGGGGGGGGGGGGGGGAAATAAAATTCCCGCCCATATTTATCTCTAAAGATTGTCTAAAATGTTGATTTTTGATACTGAATACATAAATAAGAATAAGTGTATGTCATTTTTGAGGGAATCTATAACTGAAATAACCAGGAAAGAAGCATCCCTGCGTCATTGGATTTGTTGGTAACGTTAGAGCCACTGCCTTTAATACCACATGCCTATGAGTAATGTGCACCTGTGCATGGACACACGACAATCATATCAGCTGTGAAAGGCAGTCATACATACCAGTGACCCGGGCAATAAGTTTCACCTCAAACTAAAAGTCAACTTGGGGCAGTTGTGCCCTGGTCAAGTTACACATGTTGAGTTGCCCTATACTGCACCTGTCTCGTACCGACCTACAACAGATGCTAATATCACTGCTCCAGTGAAAGCCAAGCCCACTGGTGGTATGTGCCTTACGGCAGTTACTGGGTTCCCCACTGGTATGTACCATATGTTAGTGGCGGGGTCCACCAATGCGCTGTAGTGACTCGGTTTTCTTACTGGTATTTGATTTATATCAGTGTCTGGAAATCTCATATGATTTGTAGATTATGGCAACAATGGTTTCCCCACAGGTATGTGTTTTATAGTATGGAGTGGGGTGGTATTTAGGCTTACCTCAGGGTTTTACGATGGTACATGGTGTTTTAAGAGTTATTGTATTCCATAGTGGTATGTACATTATGCTAATAACCTACGTTACGGCAGTGACTGGGTTTTAACCACTGCGCTGCATTGCATACAACTGTGGGCGTTTCCTCGGCGCTGTCATCCCCCCACATGAATTTACAAGCAGTAGTACCGGTCCCCTCGGCCTGGCACCGCGTCGTTTTCATAGACCCTCAGGGAAATCTAGGAGACAAGTAGCGAGGATCCACGCCGATTTGTTAGGGGTATTGTTCCAGCGGCCGACGCCGGTACCAATTAACCCCCAGCTGAATACGTCCCCCATGCCGGAGCCTGGCCACGTACGCTAGGGGTTAAACGCGTGTTCTCGCCCGGCCAAGGAAATGGGGAATTCATCTATTTGGGAAGGGAATGACAAGGGCAGCGCCCGAGGTGAAGTGATGGATTGTGATTGGCTGTCCCTGCCCCGTTGTCCGACTAACTAGGCACGTTGCCATGGAGACTGGTCAACCTGTGTATGAATTTGGGGCGGTGTGTAAGGGCAGTGGTGTGTAAACACGTTGGTTGACCATGAAGGGCCCCCATCCATATGCAGCATAGTGGACCTTGCCTTAATGAGGGTTTGACCTCAGTGGACCTTGTCGCTCATTCAAGAAGCCGCCCACCTGTGCATGTTTACATGGTTAAACCCAGGAAAATATGATTCTCCTGCAAATATATGCTTACACGCATAGCCCAGTATAAAATCTCTCTCTCTCTCATTTCATTCAAATTACAAATGCATGTATGAATTTCATATGTGATATCAAAATAAAATCACTGAAGAACACCAGTCAATGTTCAATACTGAAGATGAGCAACTATGGTTAATCCTAACCACCGCAAATTGCAAGGGTAAGTTTCCTATTTGTGACAAAACTAAGAATAGAAAAGTATAAGAAAGATGATGTCACATTACTGTCTACACAGAACGTAAGACTTTGTAGAGCCTTATTTAGGTCGGCACCGCGGACCCCGTCTGTCGGCACCGCCCTATTGGCCGGAACCTTACAAGACAAGCAGCTGTCAACCAGAGGCTTCTAGGGGGGAAATGAACAGGCGGACAGGGGGCGGGGCTGCCACCCGGGGGGAAATGAAGCCTGCCCGGCGTGCAGTCCACACAGACGTGGTGGCCGGGTGTGGCCGGGGTGAACTCCAGTACAAGGTGTGTAGGGTGAGGGCGCTGCAGACCAGGCCCCATGCTGCTCAATGGCACCGTTCTTATCCAGGCTGGTTCTGAAGGCAGGGTCCTGTATCATTAAAAATACCTGAGAAAATTGCCCACCCAATTTCAGATGGAAATCTCCAAGACTAAACTTTGCTCTGAATAGTTATACTATGTGCGACAGATTATTGATTATGTTAGATACAAGTGTGATTGGATTTTTCCTCTTTATTCATCCAGGTAATAGACGTTTGAATTAGGATATTCAGTTACTTGGTGTCAGAATTGGATTCAATAAATCAAAGACAAAAAACTGGTTAGATTACTACCTTCTTCGGCAGTTTTAGAGACATGCCCCATGCTTGTGCCAGTATACACCCTCAGTCCACTGACCACTCCATCCATTAGGCTGGACCATCATTCAGACCCGTGCCAGGTTTTGGTGCAAGAAGGGTCTTGACGATGGGCAACCACGCGATACCTGTGAGAGGGAACTGGAAACAAGAAGGAAGCGTGAAGCTGAGTGTGGAGGAAGATGAGGTAGAGAGGGTAGAGGGTAGGATGGAATGGGGTAGGGATGGGATAAGGTGTTGAGGGGTGTTGGTTCCTGGGGTTGGAACCTATTAAGGTAATACCCCTCGAGGGAAAATACCCCGAGGCTGAAGGAAGGCTGTGTGCCTTGATAAACTCCAGGGGTCGTGGTTGACCCCTAGAGTTTAGTAATAACGATACACATATTGGGTCTCTAGACATTTCACGGTCGTGCGCAAATCTTGATATGGCAACAGTGATTTCCATCTCATATATCGATAAAAATCACCCAAGCTTTGCGGGGCATGACATAGCTTTAAAGCAGTGAGTGGTGATGTGTGGTGTTGACATGGGAGCAATTGCTAAGGTCATTCCACAGCAATGTTGAATCTATGAGACAAGGTGACGCGGTTAAACTACCAGGAATTTCTATTTAGGATTTTACGAATAGGAATTCAATTCCCCAGCTACTAATATCGGTTGATAGATGCCATTTGTGTTCAGTCCGGTCATATCGTATCTCCCCAACTGTTTGTGAAAATTAGATTTCGTTTTAAGAGAAAAAAAAACAAGCTGGGTGCTCTACCTCTAGGGTCCTGCTGGAGAGGGTGGAGTACACGTGGTGGGAAGACACAGGGTGGTGTGGTCACTTTCATCAACACCTTGCCCACCGGCTGTCCACGGACTGACCACTGATACGGGCAGAGCCTCAGATCACAGGGTCACCGGGCCACGGGCCTGGCTTTGATCAGCTGCCGATAGCCTCAGCCTTGTGTGTGCTTCCTTCCTAAAAGTACCAAGTCTGATAAAGGCTCAGGTCTGCTGCTGACCGGAGGCGGGCAACGCGACACGGCTCATGACTGCAGGCATCGTGCGCTCGTCACTGTTGTCTCAACATATGGCCACTCAGCAGCCTTCAGGTCGGTAAACAGACACTCAATAAAAGCACCTGCTGTCAGCATGCAGAGACAGGGCATGAGTGCAGAATGTATGCTGAACTCTCGCCAACAGTCATTGGAGGGGTTCTCTGGTAATAAGTTTGATTCGCATCGGGATTGATTTGCTTATTAATGATTCAGAACGTGACAGTGGACATGGGATGTGGGAGAGGGTATTCAGTGCAAGCGGTGCAATAGATGGGTTCACTGGAGTGGAACGTCTGGCTTTTAGACACCAAACCACATACATGGTATTGTTAATTATATCAATTAGCACTGACTCATCCTATCAGCATCATTATATCGTGCAATTAATGTTAATAATTCATGGCTGGGAGTATTTTTTTCCTTGTCGCGATGCCTTTCCCAGTCAGTCACAGGCACTTTGTGTATTTTTCTACGCCGTCTTATAAAAACAGAAGCCAACTGGAACATTCGGCCACGTGACCCTCCCCCCACCTTCCCCCTCCCATCTCTTCTTCCCCCTGTAATGAACTTAATGTCTACCAGACTTGGGTCAAGGGGCCGGCCAGTGAAAATCGAAACCAGGTTAAAGTGGTGTGTTTGGGAGACTGCCCCGGGGGGCCCAGGCAACCTGGTGCTCTACTAGTATACTGCTGGATCTGGTATTGAGGTTTGGTCAGAGCAACGAGTATGGAGTCTCTATATTCGTTGGTCAGAGCTTGGCCTCAGTCTCTGAGGCTTATGCCTCCTCACCCCACCTATCCCAGCCTTCATCGCCGGGAGGTTTGATTCCTCACCCAATAAGAAGGAGGCATCAGATATTCTTATTTCTTGATGAATGTCAAAATGTCAAGACTTGACTATGTCTAGGTGAGTCATATCATAGTGGGATACACTCACCACAAGCTATCACTGTCTGCTGTGTTAGTGCACATTAGTGCAGGTAAAATGAAATTTTCTGCCGGCTGGCGTACGGTGTACGTCCACACAGACTATTTACTGATCCGCACAGTTCAGTCACCAACACGAACCACCTGAGTGCATGTACTGACGGTCATGTCATGGTCTACTGTCAGAGCAACGTGTATAGTTTCTCTATATTCTTTGGTCAGACCAAGTTAAAAGCCTAGAAACACCTTGCATCTTCTAAAGTGTACATACATATAGGTTCGGAAATCTATTATTTTCTCCTGAAAAAAAATCCAATTAATTTCCATTAGTATTGACGGTGAGCTCTAAAATGAATCTGTAAATAAGCCTTGGCTGTCAGAGTCGGCGGTGCTTCCCTCGAGGGAGCCATAAGTTCCGATGTGTTTACTTTAAGGTGACAGCCTGTAGATGCAGAAGTCCCCCTATAGGTATGGCTTTGCTGTTTCCTCACTGCGCTTTCGATGTGGCCAGAGGTTGTTGACAGTTGCAGTAACGCAACACCCGTCACTCCCCATTTCCGGTATGGACGGCGCCCTTAGCTACATCTCAAGTCACCAATATTCCCACCTCCGCCGACAATAAATGCGTCTGCGTGCCATATTGAATTATTCAGCAGGTATGAGAAACCTTCGGGTTCCCCTGGTGACTTATGGTGATGATACCTGGGTGTCCACGCTGTGGTCCTCGCTCTCCGCCCACTACCAGTCTCCGTCTTATCCCGTATTCATAGCCCTCCCGCGCCGCCGCCTTCACTTCCGGGACCCTGAGGCCACCAGCGGCTGTCGCAGAAGTCAGGGAGGCTGTATGGATCCAGAGCGAATTATGTAAGTTTGGATCAAATGTGACCCGAAACTCTCTGTGGACAAAAGCGAGTTCCACTGGTTAACGTCCATTGTCAGCGGTCTAATAGAATTCTGGTCTGATTTGTACTAATGTAAGTTCTCTGTTTTGGAACATGACTCTTTGGTGCGGTGTATGTCAGAACGTCTTTTTCCTTTTCCCCCTGAGAAAATGCACTTGTCTGATAGATGTTTCACCTCGAGAACTGAGTTCAGATTCAGAGTCGAATAGATAAATTTTGGAATAACTGTCTGCAAAACAAAAACACATAAATATCTCCCAGAAAACGACATGTTACAGATTCTCATAATCTATTCAAAGAAGTACTTTTGGTCCGGTGTATTCCATCTGGGCATATATCTGCTAGTAGAGTACCCTTTGTCTCGTATATAATAATGAAAATACTGAATCACTGCTTGAGGAATAACCCTAAAGTCAAGTTTGCAAAACACAACTACCTAAAGGGCTCTCATACCCAGTTCCCATCGGGTTATTTTTCTCTTTTTTTCGCACCTACCAATCTCGGGAGCTTTGAATAAGCGATAACAAGGATTGACATTAAAACTCTTAATAAAACGGCGCATGTTGCATTTAGAGCGCTTTTAAAAGCTTGCTTTCATTGCATCGGGTAGAGAAAATGGACGTCTCTGTACGACCAGTACAGGCACGCAAAGATAGCACGCTATCAGCTGCAAAAACCACATCCAGGCACCTTCACTTTCACCATGTTTTCCTCGCCAAGTTACCAACAGTTTAGTGCTACCTAAAGCACTTTTCCTTCTGGTATCAGCGAGCCATTTAATCAAGTCATTAGCAAAAATATGTGATATATAATTAAAATTAGCATACCTGTTGGACGCTCAACCTTTGTGATTTTATACAATACTATATGTCGTAACTCATGGTGAGTAGTGTAATAAAACAGATATACTTCACGTGGAAGGTATTACGTTTTTATATTTTTTTTGTTGGAGGTTGCGGACATTGTGCCAAGACCTGGCATGAGGGTGGACTATGGAGAGACCACGTGTTGTATATGTCACAAGGGCCACCCGTGCCAGATCGTATGGCACCTTTAGTCCAGCTCTACTGTAGTGGATCACTCACCTGTATCGTACGTCTTCTGTACCTACCCATAAAAACACCTGTATAGCTGCTAGGCCGTGTCCTGCCCTCCCCCTGCCACTTACACAGCCCAAACTCCATCCACATCCACACGTAAAGACTTGCTGTCAAGGACACCCATAGTTATCATAGCTATTATTTATAGTATGTTTTTGTCGGTGGTAGAAGAAGTGTGAAATCGTTCATCTATCTCTTACCTTCAGGCATGGTTCAGTGGTTTCTCCATGTCAAAGGTTCTGACGTATTGTTCTCCCCCCGGATTGCCTGTATGGAGCCGTATGGTTATTGGGTGGCTGTGTGTGCTTGGTGATTCACCGGCCGCACCTGTCAGGGTGTCAGGGTGAACTGTCATAACGTCACCACCCTAAGGCCTGTGTATATTGATTGTGTTGGGCGTTTTTAGCCCATTTGTATAATGTTAACGTGTGGTAAGAGGCATTCTGACACGTCACATTTTTATCAGAGTGTATGCGAGAGATTTACCTTCCCCAACACAACTTGTCTCATACTGAAACCCAGAATCTAAACTGAAGAACCTACTTTGGTATACTCCTTCCGGAGAGATTGTGGGAACACAGGGAATGATAACACATAGCTATTAAGGATAAAATCAATACAGACTATATAGATTGTAGACGGGGAAACAGAAAAGTTAAGTTACGATATGAAATCCATATTTTCATAGAGATATAGAAATTAGTTTATGGCTTTGCAATTGGGTGCAGGGTACCATCCTCTTTGATTCACGCGAAACACGAATACTTTTTTACCTAGTGCCATTCAAAACAGCCCCACTCAGGCTGCCGTGTATGGCGTGTGCGCAGTAAACACATTATCCGGGATTTGAATCTCTTGACACCTAGCTGATCTTCTCATCTTCTGGAAATTCAAAAGTTAAATAATTCCAGCGATATAGTTTTAGCGTAATCTTCTCAAGTGTCTGCATAATCTCTAGTCTCAGGAGAAATAAAGTCTTCATTCAATCGCTTGAAATGGAAATAAGCAGGTGATATTTTTCAGTCGATTCAGTTCATGAAACAAATATTCAACACATCCACCTGAAGCCAAAACTAAAATCTGGTTGGCTATGAGATAAATCACGTCTAACTAAATCCACGGCTAAGCCGCTCAGGAATCGTTTTTTGGCTTATCTTGTAGCAGTTCATTTCGATAATTAGGTGTTGGATGTATTTGTTCTCATAAAATAGCCACAGTGTGAGCTCGTGCTGGTGTTGTTTGACGTGCCGGTGTGGCAGTAATGGGATGATGTTTGTTCTTTTGAGGATTAATTACATTAACTAGATGGATACGGGTGACGGGTTCAACAAGACAACGTCGGTGATTCACCCAACAAGTCTCCTGGATCCCAGCATTAATTCTTAACTAAAGTCTCAGGAGGGGGGATCCATTTGTCAAGGAGAGGCAGACGGCGGCCCGCGATCTCCAACTTTAAACAGCTCTTTGCCGAGTTATACGCGAGTTGCGGCAGAAGGTAACACGTGACCATCTATGTTGGAAAAAGGAGGTGCGAAATATTTACCATTTTATAGCCAATTTTATACCCAATTGAAGGAGACATAAAGGTGAGAGTTGATTTTAACCCATTTCCGCTGAATCCTCGTATCACACCGAACATTTGTGATTGAACTTAGCATTATTGTCGATAGTGAATTAGCCTAAAGAGGCTCCAATGGCCACTGGGTTGCCCCAGGTCGATGGTATTGCCGTATGGTGTATAAATGACAAAGTGTTTGTCGAAATCCCCGTATAGAGCCAAATATGGAAATCGTCAATTGCTCTGTATACATAATACATACCCAGATGAATAAGAGTTGTGGGAAGACTACAGTTTTCAAATTCAATATAAATGACGGGTTCAAATTGCAATGCGAACATTGTTTGGATGTTTGGCTTACAATATTGGTGTAGGACTCTGGCTTTTAGCTGTGTGGGAGGTAAACCGCTTAGCTACGTCATAGACAGGTCGTTGATGTGATTAACAGATGAATTAATCACATTCTCTACCATTAGCCGAGACAGAGCAGAACATTAGCATGGACGTCTGGCTTAAAGCGTATGGCATTGGGAATACACAAGGGCCGGTGAATTAGGATGGATGTCTGGGGAAGCCTAAACGTTGGCAATCATCCTGTATATACAACAGATCCGATCTCTATCCCATGATGGGAATTGATGGGCATTGACCAAATCATTTACCTATCACAAGCTGAATTAATTTGGCCCAAGGGCTCATCCCTTCGGGCGCCCAAGTTGATGCGAATTCATCATTTTATTTGTAAACGACACCCAACAGGCATTGGCCAGGAGATATCAACACCACTTCACTTAACAGCAGTCACATAATAATAGGTCCCAGCATCACCTGCTTATGATATGAATCTGGCTAATGCAATATTAAAGTGCGGTTTGTATAAGACTCAAAGTGAAGAAACAGCGGCACTGTGTACAGGCCTTCCTATCATGCGGCTCGCTTGTCCTCCTGTGTGTGATTGTCTGGCCTAGCAATACATCACGAAGGCACAATTAGACGTTGGTAAGTAAACTATAAAATGCACAGTAGAACTCAGGCCACTGCCACCGCTATACAACATAGCCTGCCGCCTAGCCATCACTGCTGTCGTATATGAGCTGCTCGCGAGCGTTTTAGTGTGCCCTAAGGGGATGAGATTTTAAGTCTTAACATCCCCATCAAAAGAACAATATCAGCAGTCAGGAGGCCCGTTTATAGACCACTGCTATACTGTCAGGCATCGCCCCTGCCGCTGGCCCTGAAAGTAACTGCCATTAAATCAGCTTTTTAGTTATATTTCCGCATTTTCAGCAATCCCTTGTGACTTGGAAATAGCTCATAATGCGAATAAATCATAGCTATTCTGGCTTGCGGATAGAGATGTGTTATTACTTTCCTCGCTGTGCATGTATGCATATGCAGGTACACCATACTCTTAAAGCTTCGTATTTTCCCTTTAATGTCAGATATTTATTTCTAAATGTCATTTACCCCCAGACGTGCCTGGAGAGAAATTACTTGAATATGTATCAAAGATATCCGCAATTCCATCAGGGACAAAATAGTGGTATGTCTTTTGTATCTTTCTCTTCATATTGCTAGAGATCTATTTCAAAATTGAATTCACCGATTAGTGATCATCTCAATTTCTATTTCGTGTATCATTTCGTCCGTAAGTTAAAAGCATCTTTTCTTCTTAATCATTGATTACCTGATTGAACAAATTTGGAGAGAATGAAGGGTGAGATTGCAAACTAATGAACCGATCAGGAACGAGCTTTCAGAAATGCGTGGGGATGAGTCAGGAGAAAAAGCAAGAAGACAAGCACACATTCTTGCTTACAAATCCATTCCAACGTTCTGTATTTTTAATGTATATGGATGATCTGGTTTTGAGGAACAGCAGATATAAATTTCACATTGGTCCTTCTGACCACTAGCCTGTAAAGGGGCAAAGATGAGAAAATCTCAACCATATGGACTTTAGCCGGGGGGTCCCTGGCCCCTGGATAGCAGTTGTGTGTGCGGGGATGGGGGATCCCTGTCCCGAAGGAATCCCCTGACGTCATTCAACAAACACCCTTAAGGAGGGAGTACACCTCAGGAGTGGTTGACTCATTCCAGTAAAAGGCTGCTTTGGTTACAGAACGGCTGAACGTTTGTTAAAAACTATCGAACATCAATGTAAAGTGGTGATATTGCTGAAGCATTATTGCAGAGGCGGAATACAGCCCGTAAATTCTATTTATCGCAGTTTAAGGATGTTTGGAAGAAGCCTTAGAAATCAATCACACATATATATCTTCGATTGACCTGAGAACGAGAGAAGCGGTGCATTTAACTGTTGGCATACTGTATGAGGTAGTTTTGCAAGATAACCAGGCCAGCCTGGAACTTTGGCACCCGATACTTACTGGTCATTGGCAATGGCCCACACGCTTTTAGTGGGATATCGCCAGAAGTCAGCGAAGGTGAAGCACTGACTGGTAGGATGTTGCATGAAAAGCTTTGCTGTAAAGTGAGATAATGGTGTGCATGTACTAACATCCTATATAAGAGACTGAGTCAGACCTATACGTCAGAGATTGTCAAATGAAGATGTGTAAGGATGACAGTTCAGAGATTTATCTGTTATTGTCAGTTAGATAATTTATGCAAGGATATTCAACAAAATGTATTTCTCTATCAGCGATCTATGATCCCAATAGAAGTTTTTCTAACATCGAAATCATATTCATGAATCGTTCTAGCAGTTAGGATGCTTTTAGCAATGTTTTGCGGCAGCTTTGCGGATGCTATTCTCAGTGAGTTGCTTTTCCTACTTCAAACTTATCGTTCAATGTGGGTTCTTCCTGTTGCCCTGTTGCCTGCATCTGAGCTGGAGTTCCTTCCTGTACTCGTTTTTATCTTGGCGACCGTGAATTATTTACCAGCATTGGTTCTAAGTGCCTACCCAATAACAATAGAGGCAGCGAATACATGCAGAATGGGGAATGGAAGTCACGCCGCATTCGCCATATAGATTGGGATATTTATGGAATGCATGGTCTGTACATTGATATGAACAATATTGGTTTTGGTCGGTCAGTCTGGTTGTGCCCAGCCTAGCTGCATGGTAAACACTATTTATTTAGGCACTGTTCATGGCTGACCACCCTCTCTGCATGGACAGTAATGTATATCATATGCAGGTCCCATTATTCAACAGGAAAGGAAAGGAACGGCACAGACGGTCGTGTAATGAGGAATTCCTTTTTAGGATTAGATTAAACTGAACTCATGATCTCGTGCGCACGGATTCTAAATTACTCAAAGAAAATAATTGGAAATTGAAAAGACATACCTGAAATATGCATAAAGGATCAGATATGTTGAAAGCATCAGACTCTCATTAATGTGAAATAGGATATGTTTCCCATAAGAAAGATATCGTGTATCCCTTTGTTCCAGCCATTGTACATGTAGCTTTCTTCCTTGTCTTTACTTGTGCAGACATGCCTACTGCTCCCTGACCGCCTGTATGTACCTCCTATACTGCTAGCTGCTCATAGCGCACAGCCTTGTGAGCATGTCACGTATAGCCATCAGTAGAAGGCTCCTCGCTCCTCCAGGCCATCTTTCCGCCAGGCTGCCTCGCGCCGTCTGGTTTACGCTGCAGCAACCAATGCTCGCTGGAGCAGAACGGTCACGGGTGGTGAACATTCGTTATCAGCAGACCGTCTCCAGATAAGCTTTATTTCCCGATTGAACTGCGGTCTGGTTCCGAGTCTGGAGAGACAGTCTGGTGCCACAACCGATATATTTAATCTGGGCATGCAGGCCTCCGAGAAGCACAATGGGATATGTAGGTAAGGGATTATAGTTATAGCCGGTATTGAGCACGCCTTAATGAGCTGCTCACTGAGCGAATTGGCTGCGGAATATAATTAGCTCCAACTAACAAATAGGCCCTGTGATAGAGATAGTTGCGATACGGATATTGCAACGCCAGCACAACAGGGCCTCACGCGTCACAGTCGCGCCATTTTCCGATACGTTATTTTTGAGACAGTGTTTGCATGATCGCACCGCAGCAGTGCTACAGACCCAAGATCGGCTTGGAGAATACCGGGGGCTGCTTTGTTAAAACCCACAGATTTACAAGGTCTTTGAGGAAGATGAAAGGCTAAGCTATTCACACGGGACTGTAGCCATTAATTAATGCCGTTTTCATGTGCTCAAGTAGAACAATTATCGCTCAGCCTATGGCAATTGACCACAGAAGGCAGGCGAATAAGGTTTTAAGTTTTGAATTGCAAGCCTTGCAGTGGTGATTTGTGTCTTGCAGACAACACATGGGGCGGCGAGCAACTCTCGTTACAGTTACGAGCAGCTCATCCCAAGGCACGGATCTGCCTCTTTTAATAATGGCCGGCCTGAATAACAATTCAGTCGCTCCCATTGTCTGCGTGGCTGTCTGGGAATGCTATTTTTTTGCATGTGTCGTGAATTATGTACATGTAAGCACATGTCACCTTCGGACGTTTCTCGGTGTGTGGGATTAAAAAGGGTTTAATGTAGTAAGGCTCCATACCCATAGACGTAATGCTGCAACCCCATCTGCCACACTCCTATGATACAATAGGTTTGGAATAATGAATCTTTAGTCTGAACTGGTCCAAAGCGATTGACCTAAGCAAGATAAAACTAAAAAAAGACTAAAACCAGAGGAATAGAGAACCTATTGCATGCCTGTACGCCCACCATTTTATTCCCAAATTAACGTAACCAACAGTACATTTGTATTTCAGACTAGTAATGAATAATGGCATATTGTAGGAATATCGTGCACTTTTGCGGGGGCCAGGGTAGTTGCCATCATCAAATTCCCATTTATTCCAGTAGTTGTTGTCTGTACATATGATGTTCTGCTCAATAGCTGGCAGGTAATCTAGGTCACCCCGTTCTATGCATATGAAACACCAGGCTTTGTTGTCTCGAGTCATTGTCAGGACAAAAAGCATATGTCGTCGTCCTTATCTAGTCATGAATTTTAATTACCCCAATTGTCCTCCGAGAAACTTTGAGTGCATTAATATTAGCAATGTTCAGTCCTGATAACCCTATACAGCACGTGATGATTTTCTTCTAATAAGGCTACGAATATAGCATCTGGCATATCTCAAATATAACCATACTGTCAGAGCATTCGTCACTGGGCATTATATAAGGATTGAATTTAGTTAATCCTTCCTCTTAAACACATGCGCCTGTACGGTAACGCTGCTCCTCAAGAGACACTTCTCATTGCACGCGGCTCATTACGTGAGGCACGTTACGGTGCATACGGCCGACACGCACGTAGGTGGTCGTCTCATGCACGTTACGCCTTAATTACCCTTATACTCCCACCTCCCCCATCACCACCAAAACTACCACAGACACACACATATTACTCACGAGAAATGTACCCCTTACCGGTACATTTGAGTAGTCCTACCCTGTAGTTATCTGTACCATCGCCGAGTAGCATTTCGCAGCGGGGGAGTTTCATGCAGGCATGAATAATCTATAAAGGTGTACTCATACCTAAGGAGGTTGGATTTTGCAGCCGCATTCGAACCAGTAACCCTATAATTGTGTTTCTACCCTCACCTGTTTTGGTACCCCTTCAGCTGTATGCACAGGTATGAACGATGTTATCTGGAGAACTGGCCAGTGCCTTCTTCAGGTTGATATGCACCTTGACAGACACCAAGGTAACGCCTACCTGATGGTCGGAGGCAGTCAGGCCTGTGCATATTGCCTAATCAACCCTTCACAGTTCGCATGACTTACCAAGCCTCAAGTAATGTTGTAATACCAACTAAACGTGTCTACAGAAAAGGTATCGGCTGACTGGGCAGCACAACATGTAATTTTAGCAAGGTTTTTCAAAGACATTATTTTCCTTTTTTCTTACTTTTTTTCTAAAGCAGACGGAAATGGAGTGAGATTAAAATGTTGGCCATTGAGATGATTAAAGAGAACGGACCACTAGCTCCCCAGGAGGTGTCATTATAATACTCCCAACTGTGGAAAAAAATCCTCACTGAAGATTCAGATCTCAAGAAAATAATTAGATGGGTGAAAATCGCAAAGAAATAAGTAGATGTGATTAGCGATTCTCTGCAATAACGCTTCATCGGCAATCTTTTTAGATTATATTAAAAAATCACTACTTATCCAGCGTTTTTGTCTCCCCGGATGCAATGCAGCAGCTTGTTTGTGAAAGTGGGAGTCCTTTTGGATCCATTCTTGTGAAACAAAGATTCACACTTTCTATCGACTAGTTTAGTGTGTGGGATCGTTAAAGGTAAGAAAAAGGAGGTTACCTGCCTTTGATGTTTGCATTTACATTTAGGAATCAACCATGTGTAAGTGTAGGCGGTTGTTATGATATACATCTAAAGAACAGAATAAGTATTAAGCTTTGTCGTTACAGAATGGGCCTCATTCTCTTTATTGTTATGCTAGTGGCAAATCCTGAACTATTCTTTCTCGGTTAACGGGGGGTTGTAAACCGAAGATTCACCTGTGTTGGTAGTACAGCTGGGCTAAAGAAGGTGTCGGCAGGTGCATCAGGTCTCACTGAGTGTAGATAGGTGTCGAGATACCACCTTCTCACCGTGAATCACACACAAGAAACTACGTCTACACCCGCCTGGCACACCTGAGCTGCTACATTTCTTTCCACGGTGTCGTCTCCTGGCGTACCACACAACCTCCATCAATTTCTCCGCATCGCCTCCTTCAAGCCCACCCCCTCCACCAATCCCCCAATAAGCAGGCTCCCAAATGCTAGCCTCTCTACGGATATATACAAGTGATGGGTAGCGATTTAGAACCCAATTTCCCTGATGTCATCGCCCTGGAGAGAGGCGGTACAACAGGTGAGGGGGGCGATTACTTCTAATAACCACCTTGCGCAAGGTGTCTGCACCGGGCGTGGGGCACGGATTACGGCGATAAATCCGCGCCGGGGACTGCGCTTTGTGCCAGACAGAAAGGCCTCTCACGTTGTCTCCCGTGATAATGTACCGTTTTATAAGGGAGGGCGACAAGAACACTTCCCTTCGAGAATCAAGTTACAAAAAGCGATTTATATTTCTGATTCCACCAATGATAAAAGGAAGCGGCTGTGTTCGTGTTCGTCCCTTTTGGTTGGACGTCCCAGAAAGCCAGCGATGCGAACACAACCATGGCTCGTCTCAGCCTTTAATGTAAAAAGAGGCTTAGCATTAGAATTTTGTAGAAATTGAATTGATCTATCCGCATCAACCCAATAGGCGGCGGGAGTAAAACCATGCAACGACTCTTAATAGATTATGGACAGTCGCGCCTCTTCGGTTTTTTCCTCCATCCACATTAGAGAAAGTTCCCTTGTGATGCAAATTGCGCCTCGGGGGGAGGCGTTGAGTCTCAACTGTATCATTCTCTTTGAATTGTGAATTGTGTAGGGATTCTCCAGTAGACATCTCACTACAGAGCAGATCGTTGCGCCCCTATGGCTAATTTGTCACGTTTTTAATAGACCCCCCCTCCCCCATCCCCGCACTTCTGTCTTCACCCAACCCCCTCCGGTGGCGGCAAATTGACGATGCTGGTTGCTGCGCCGTCCACAGATATATACACTTATATTTATCCGTCCCCTGGCTTCTCATATGGCTTCCGCGGTTTCTGCCGCAAGCTTTTACGGCCTTTGTTACAGCACCGTCGGCGACAAGTTGGCTTTTTAGATATATCCTCCACGGTGTATACAGCTCTATTTACTTAACAGGCCTGCTCGCGGGTGGATCAAGTAAAAGGCTACTTATTATACACCACCTCGGGCAATTTCCATTTAGATCATTCCGCTATTATGCCATGGAGGATTGGCAAGGCTTTGCGTATCTCAAAGCCGGGTGTCTGGCAGCTGATTCATTACTAAAAGGGTGTTCACATAGCCGTCTTGTTTTGTCTTTGCAGAGCCACACCCAGAAGTAAAACGGTTTACGGCCAATGGATCGGACCACTTCAAGATTCTCCACACCGATACACTATCAGATTCCATCCTCGTAGGCGCAAGGTAAGTGCTAATTTGGAGATATTTTATTCCTCTTTTAAGTGACTACTCCCTGAACACCATTTTGTGTAATAGTGAAGTCTATTTTATTCAACATTTGTACCACTGTTGGGTATTTTAAACTGAGGTGTCCATATAAGTATGAATGTATTGATGAATTACTGAGAGACGTATTTGTGCAGAAGTGAAGACTTTCATAAGCGAAGGAAAATATTACAGATATCAAATACATGTACATGCATAAGCAACATCAAACAGGATGTGTAATCCGACCGATATATATACATGTTCCTCATCAACTGGGTTGAATAGTTTGACTTAAATAGACACCTTTACATGAATAGGTAATAGAAAAGTGGATAATATAGGGTTCTATGAGTGGTACAACTCCATACCGACACTTTATCGCTCTTTTTCTCAATGTATAACGATACTGAGCTCATTTATCAGTATCTCCTTCTATTGCCCATCATAATGTCTTTCCTCTGCTGTAGAGAAATGATATAGCTGACCAATGGTTTCAGAATTAATTTTCGAACAGATATCAATACTAGTCATAGGAGATGAGCATAGAGACGCCTAGTTCTTACTGAAGGGTGTGTCTTTATTACTGAGTGAGTAGTACTAGTGACAGCGTTATCTTTCTAGGAAGAAATAAGGATATGAGGCCATAGTAAATGGATAATGTTCTTTAAATTTTGCAACGTAACTACAGTAATTGCAGGCTTGTGTTTTAGATGAATGTAATCTAAGAGATGGGTAAAAAGGAATTTCTTGTTTAACGGAGCTGTAGGAAACGGACGGGAACTCCTTGTTCAAGTTGTGTGTCATGACAACTACCCTAATGACCCCCCCCCCCCCTTGTATAGCAGTTACACAAGGACACATTCATATATTTACAAATATTCATATGAATACATAACGGTATGTGTATGCATACAGTTTGTACATAGCTACCCATACACTAATTGGATACCAGCCTTATCATGTTGTCCATCATCTATAATAGCGGCGGGTAGCGGGTTACAGCAGATTGGATCCCGTACGTGTCTACGTACGTCTAATGGGCGCACACCACCAGGCGTCGCCCTTCACACGCCCTTTGATCGCCGCCACCTTAGGACAAGCGAGTCGCAATTAATGACGGGCTGATGACTTATTGATTACTGGAGTACACTTTCATCTCGAGTACGCGGAGCGAATCCGGGATAATGGTCGCGGTAATATGACGTCCTCTGGGCTTGTGTGTGCTGGACAGAGGAGATATATCCCCCACTCTAAGCCCTGTACCCCGCCCGCCCACACACCGAGCTCCCAGGTGGATCCATCATAAAGCTTGCCTCGGTCTCTAATTAGCACTTAAAACAGGCTCTGTCCGCTGTGGCAGGGGGAATCCGAACTAGCTGTCTCTGTATTGGATAAAGTATACTCCTATATAATGATATATCAAGCCTGCTTGAAATGTAGACTATCGAACTGTTATTGTTTTATAATATGCAGTAGTAGAATGGGAATGGATCATTGTGAGGCGTTTAACATTTAGTCCTATGGGCGGTGATCTTTAACTCTCAGACGATATGAAGTCCGGTGTTTATACCTCCAAAGACACCTGGTGGTTCCATATGAAGATTCTCTGAGAAGATGGTCCATGGGAAAGAAAAAAACAGGAACGTAGAATAGTAATCAAATAATATTTTCATCAACGCATCATTCCTTGACGCCTGTCGAGGTTTGCGTGTATGTTTATTGAATAGAACCAGACTGTTCCCATGCTGTCACCGCCGTCTGACCTTTGATCTGGGACGTAGGGCCTGATTAACTGCGTTGATCCGGGCCCCACGGGAATATCAACACGTCCACATTGAACCCATCTGATGGGATGATCCTCAGGCGGATTTCACAGAACCTGAAACCCTCCGGCTCTGCCAAGTCAGCTGCAGCCGCTACATCTGTGCTTTATAAGTGCGCATTAATCGTGATGAAAGGCATGGTGACTTTGGTCACTTTACTTTGAACTCATTTTTTCTTTGGACAACCTACTTATTAGAAAGAAAAGTTTCACTAATGATGGGGATTTTTATTTGAATTAAAAAGGAAAAGTACTTTATTACCCGTTGAAGCTTGGCTCGTTCCAGTAGCACATGAATGTGGAAGTCACACTCCGAGAGATGACAAAGGACTGCATCTATCTGAACAGAACTGGTAATTAGGATGCATGAGCACAATCATCATGGTCCAAATCTACCCATCTCGTGCAAGATTGGATGATAGCCCAAGTTTATACTCAATATGGAAATGATGCATTTTATCGTGATCATGCACGCAGATCTCCGTGACTCCTCAAGTAGTTGTCATGGGGGATGAGTATGGCCGAATTTCATCAAATTCATCTCGTTATGTGTGTCTTCTCAAAGCCTGGAAACCTTTTTAAGTTTTAGCTTCAGGTTGTATTTCAAAGGGTGCATGATGAGATGGGTCTGGTTCGCTTCATATGATCATTGCACGGTTACAAGGCTCTGCATAGTTTATTTGACCCAGGGTTTAACGGGTGCATTTCACAAGACACAACCGTTATTACTCGTAACGAAGCGTGGCTTTCTGACGCGTCTATTTCAGCAACAAGAAATTGACTTATAATTAATCAGCTTGTAATTACGGTTTCCTAATTAAGGAAACGAAATGAGCCTCGGGGCGACACCTTTACGGGCTTTTCCCCCACTTACTGAGGCAGAGGATAGTCCGGATTGAGTGCTCAGAGTTTTCTTCTGTGTGTCTAATGAATTACAACTTAGATGAGGACTTCACATGAACCTCTGATCAAGATCGAGTGAAGCGTGGAAACAGTAAACATCTTTGATTTCTTCTGTCAGCTAATGTACTTTTCACGTTCGTTGGGAGGAAAGTGAAAGTCAAATAACAAGTTGGGCGACTCAAGGAAACTAAATTTCTGCCGTGTATATAGCCAAGCTGTGGTTTTTATATTACCATTCTGTTTTTCTGTTATCATTCAAAGAAAATTTATAACATGCATTTTCCTTGTTGAAACCTTGAATTTTGGGGAAGTTATATAATTTTCACCTTTAGCTTCTGAAAACATAAAATGATGCCGGATCATATACCGTGTACTGAACTATCAGTCCCGGTTATCCTCGATGGTTAAATGTCACCCGGCTTTCCGATATGCCAATATCCAGAAGGAGACAGATAAATATTATATAGCCCAGCCTTGTAGATTACAGATTCCATGCAAGATTAGGCATGTTGCCAAATAAATACAAAGAATCGTGAGATCGTAGCAGATGAGTCTATTGTTGCACTATAAATAATTGCCCCATCAAGTGATTCGTATATACATTTCTCGTAAACGCACTCTATACCTATTTTCTCTGGGGCTGCTGCATTTATGCAGTAGAGACTGAATAATGGGAGGAGAGAAAGGCAGACCAATATGTCCTCAGACAGGGGAGCTGTGGTCAGCCATCACGCACTATATTACGGAGCAGGATCCCTTAGTTAATGTCGCGTGTTTCGTGCCATTACGTGAAGTCTGGCTGTTTCCCCTGCTTTTTTCCTCGTGTGTGAATCATCATGTTCTCTCAGCCAGCGGCCCGAAGCGCCATCCTGTTTCTCATAAAATTAAAATAAAGACCACTTTAATAGACAGAAAATTACGATTCAAGGAATCGCGACTCGGAAATTGTATGATAATGTTTCAATGACATTCAACAAGTCCTATAAGGTACTAGCATAGTCAGCTAAAACGTCCATACATTATTCTATATATAAACGGAGATGGAAATCTCTTTTATGATGGCGGTGCCTTTGAACTCAACTTTGATAATATCAGGAAGTAGGGAAGAGATTGCCTCATATGTATGTTATACTTCTGTCCCTAGAAAGTATCACAGTATTTTTTTTCCTTCCCATCTACATTTCTTAACAACATAACATCTACTTTCTCTTATTTTGCATGTTAAGAAACAAACCTGAAGGCAAAGCCTTAAACCCAAATACCCTGGTGAGACATTCAAAGATTGCCCAGTAAGAGGAAATGGTTTAACAGGATTAAATGGATACCTTTGAAAAGGCCTGGCCTCGGATGAACCTAATGTCAGTCGCCAAGGTGCCGGTCTTTGAACATCCCTAGTGAAGCACACACATCTACCGAACATGAGACAGGATCGTAGCCATGCCAATCCCAGGTGATGGGATGTATTCAGCCAGGGGCCTGCACCCTAAGTCCCACTCCTGCCGTACCTTACATGGGTTGTTATATTTGATAGTAAAAGCAAGAACAAAACACAAAAATACACAAGATATGAAAACCTTAGGAAAAAAACTTTGAGACGAAGAATAAGCGCTGATGGTGGAAGTCATCTTTAAAGGTCACCACCAGTTGAAGAGCCCGCCCTGGAGGTCCTCTGGGAACTAGATTGCTGTCCTCTGCTGGAGGGTCACCTGGAAAATTAGCATACAAATACCAGGGGTGATCTTTGTCCTGCCGAGACAGGCAATGACAATGTCGAGCTGAGTGTTAAGCCCCTCAAGTCAGGCATTCAGTAAAGGGCTACTCAGGAACTAGTTCAAGCCTATTTCCTCTGTTTCTACATCTAAGTTCGCTTGATTGAAAGTTGACATGTGTTAATTGTGCCCATGTATATTTCGTATGCAACGGTGAATACCTATATAGTGAATGTCAGTGTCCCCACAAGCCTAGAAAGGATCATGTTGCCAGTGACTTTTAATGGTGTTTAAAGATATCGTATCCAATTTCTACTGCGTGGTAAGTATTGGGTTGATAGGTCTTATTCCCCGCAAAATGAGTGTCACATGCACATGAGCCCCATTCACGTGGGCTTCACACGATTAGTACTTACGGGATCTTCCATTGATATATAACCCATAGAAATCCGGCATCTCCTGTCGCACATGCCAGGGTCAGCCTCAGTGTGAGTTTATCGGTCGACCTACGCCCTCATTTGCTGCAGCATTCATTTCTCAAGGTTTGCAATGGTCACCCGACGCGGTCCCGGGGCTAACGGTGATTCACGAGACAGGCCACTTGACGCTTGAAAGACCTATTAAAGTGACAAATGCAGAGGAAGCAGAGTCTGGCAGGCGGGGCGTTCTCAAGCCCGCCAGTGGGGGCTTGGACCTGTTGGCGTATGTGAAAGGCCACTGACTGGCTGAATCAGGGCCACAGCTTTGGATCCCATAGGTACTCGTGAAAGATACCCTACACCACCACGGGGGGTTTATCAGAAAGCGAATTAGCGGGGTGCCTATACCGTATACGTGACTAAGCACGTGACTGAGCAGGTAGGCAATAAGCTCATCAGGCTTATTTGTCCACACCACAGAGGATGTTGTGCTGTTGCGAACAGCTCCCATTCTAACTCACTGCTCGAGATATGAACGTATTATTTTTTATATGTAAATGTGAGTATCCCAATTACTTCAGCAGATTCTATATTTTGAAAAATGGGGTTTGGTCCCTCTTTTCATTTACAATTAGAACCTCATTTAAGTAACGCACCCTCTGTTTCGAGCCAGAATGCTCCAACTCGTATGCTGGGTGCGCTGCTTTAAGGGTAAAATATAGGTGGGGAAATAGGAATCCAGTTTCAGCCAGTTGGTCCGCGTTGCGGGATGTGGCCCATAACGGGGAGCTCCACTACTGGGGTTCTATATCTCAATCTGTAAGTAATAAGAGGGGTGTCCAACAAACCGGAAGTCATAGTTTCCTAGAGGTTAGGGCGGTGAACGAGGAAGGACTCTGCCCTCCCGTCTTCACTCTACCCCCTTCCATTCTGTATCCGCCTCTAAATTATTGACCTACGGACCTGTGGGCCTTAGCGCTGGTGATATACCTTCATGCTAACACCTCCACACACATTGGCTCCTCATTTGGGCGGCGCTGAGGCTGTGTCGCGGCAGCGAGAAGATGGAAACGAGTGTGTGTTGATCCCTGTTAGACGTGGCGACCTGATTGGCTAGCTCAGGCCGGGGGAGAATTCATTTCTCCGCGCCGGTTCACGGGGATCAGTCCCTGACTCCCGCATCAACACCCATCACGCCGACCTTTGGCCACT
Organism: Alentia gelatinosa; assembly: GCA_950022655.1. Taxonomy (NCBI): domain Eukaryota; kingdom Metazoa; phylum Annelida; class Polychaeta; order Phyllodocida; family Polynoidae; genus Alentia; species Alentia gelatinosa. The sequence goes on from OX465583.1 coordinate 33,282,544, forward strand.
GCTCCGTGTGCCCCTGCCGTGGCGCCCCCTATGTGACACCCGCTCATACGCACACGGTATAGCGGGTCGACCTGCAATGTGCCCACATTGCGGGGCATCCTGTAGCCGGGCTGCGATGAAGCCATCAGCGGCTTAGATAACCAGATTGAAACAGGGGAAAAACACACATGCTGCTGGCAAACATTACAACATGGTTTTTTTGTCAGCGGCAGGCGTCAGAGCGCCTGTAGCAGTCTATAATCAGTGTGGTAAGTGGATAATACATAGGCGTGTTTATGGATTATTGGGGCAGAGTATTTTAATAGGAAAAAACAACACTGGATTGTTGTGTAATGAAGTTGGCAATTCCCTCATCCTCTTTGAATTAGGAAGCAGTAGTATAAGCGATGTACTTCCTCAGATATTTGATGATAAAACCATGTGTAGTAACTCGCACTGAGACCCAGTACGTGAGCTATCGGCCGGCTCACTGATTGCCTCTAAATAATCAGCTTATTTAGCAGCAGAATGACACCGGCTCCAGTGAATGTCCGCCCTTGAACCTCAATAGGCTCTTCTCTGTGAACTGTAATTGATAATTTGACTAATAACTGAAGTTCAGTTATAATCACCTCCTGTGACTAGGCAATCACCAAGGCCTGCCTTCTTCTCCCTTGGTCTGCCAGCAGCACACAGCAGGAAAGGCAGTCAAGGCATAAAAGCCCATGAATCTCTGCGGTCAATGCTGACTACATACAGTCAGTCTCAGGGTAAGAGATGGTCCCGGGTATGTCATTTAGATGCTGTACGGCTGTTCTGATATACCACAGCCGTGTGGTAATGAATAGGGTTGACAGCTCAGTTTACAGACACTGCGTATGTCATTCTCTTTTCGCGTGACAATGCTAGAAGACGGGCCGTGTTTATTATGGTAAGATGACAAATGATCCACTTAACTGTTAATTGGTGCAAAGGATCCAGACCAAGACACACCCCTTATCACCAATAGCTGGTTTAAATCCACCCCGGCACGTCTCTATTACCATGGCAACGCACAGTGGGTTTGACGTCATTGACATGCGTTATGTCACGACATTTGTCACTACCAGAGCCTAATGGCGTCAGGACAAGGGGTCATGGGTAACCTGACCGTAGCCATGGTAACAGGAGTGCCTCTGTTGTAACGTCAAGAAGCCAGGCTTTAATGATGTATACCCGGCGACCTGTGTCATGTAGCGACGACGCTGTTTGACGTCACAGCGTGACGCTCAAATTGTCCTCGTTTGGATGACCTCGGCGACCACTGTGACATTTCCATAATGACATCGACAAGTTGATGGTGGCGCTACTTTTGTTTGCTACCAATCAGCAAGTGGTACGTGTAGTTCATGTAGATTATTACGAAGCACTTAACGTGCGGGCTATTTACGGAACTAGTCGTAGCGTAGTCCGGTTAGGCGTCCTGATTCGTCTGTCATTACTCGACTTATTGGGCCTTCTGACAAATAGAAGCCCCACAGGCTCACCGTTAATGAGGTTAAGGTTGCCATAGGTGGGGACTATTTACCACTTACAAAGATTCCAGGTTGGCACCGTTAATCTAATCTGACCTCCCTTACTCTGATTTGATGGTTACTAGCACCCATACACCACACACGAGAATATTGTTCTCATAGAAAACCCTGGCACTCAAGCTGCTTATCAGGCATACAGACCCCACCAAGATACTTCCCATCACATCCAAACCCCCATATTGCTCTCTTTATCAAATTCACGAGTCTCGCATTGGTACTAAGACACGTAGAAACCCATCTTGCCCTTATTCCGCGACCATTTATGTAAATATTTGACAGAGCTGTCCATCATATTGATGAATGCCATCGTGTGTGTGATAGATGACCGATGATACGTCCCCTTGGAGCTGTCTGTAGGACCGCTCAGGAAGCCACTCAGGAAGCCACTGGTCATGTGCCGTTTTCGTGTATTAGGTTCACGACCATAGCCATTCGGGTGAATATTTTACGTCTTGGGAGAGAATGCTAGTAAGAAAAGCGCTCATAAAAACCGTCATCCCTGTTACTTGAGATGTTAAAAACCTGCTGATTATCTTGTCGGGTTATATTCTGGTGATGCAGAGTTTCTACAGCACGAGCGCCACCTGTCAACACAGATTCACAACACCCAGCATTATATCCCTATTCATAGAACTGGCCTGTAACAAAAAGTTCTAGTTGTTAATTTTTTCTTTACCCCTTTTTATTATAGCCAATGCGAATACATGGTTCTTCCGTGTAGTATTCTTTTATACCAACAATGAAGATAATAGTTAATCAGACGAGAAGTGATAAATATGAATGTCATATATCTTCTGTTATGCATTTGATTCCTACTCTTCATATGTTAGTGATCGTTTCCAGCGCATCGCGTTTCATAGTCGTGATGATTACTTAACAGTGATCAGTCACATGTGTGACCAATTGAGGGTGACCATTTTGCGTTGCATAGTCATGATCATCACTAAAGATTTTTCCATAAATGATAACTAAAACGGTCAATAGGTATAGTGATTATTCTTATTTGATCACCTAAATAGTGATCGTTTCAACAGTGACCATCCTATTAGTGATCAAATCGACAGTGATCGAACTGTAAAATAGTGATCGGGTCTATGCAACGCAAAACAGTGACGGTTACTAACTTTTCTCTGAACTTTCCTGCTGACTGTAGATAAAATTAATCTCGCAACCAAGAGTCCTATACTCACGAGATAACGCAGGTAACTCTTACAGATATCAAGAATTCCTTTCTACTTCCGTTCTGGGGAACCTGATACGCACCTAATTCCGCCTCTCGCCATCTTAGAAGCCACAGCGAACTTCCAGGTGGTCCTGTGAGCGGAGGCGGGTGAAGCCACCGATGTGAGCCTCACCTGTATAGGGCTGCATACATTGCAGATGGCTGGCCATAGAGCCACGCATCGTCCACAGGGGGGATATTGGTGACAAGGAATACTGACTTCCTATTTGCTACTCGGTATCTCCTACCCCTAGGAACCGAATGACACTGTTTCATGAATAAACTATATATTCCTGGAATTGGATGAAAATGTTGAAACTGGCTTGGTTTGCACGACAGCTTGATGGATCACCTGCTGGTTTCTGGAAAATCGGACAAGAAATGAGCCTGGAGCGAGAGGTGGTTTGTGTCAAAGGAGAAGCCAGATTGATGGTTGGAGTTTGCAGGGAGGACCACAGCCGGGCTGAGTTGCTCAAGCACACAGACAGACGCAGGCTATGCCCCGCGGGGAGGGTAGGGAGACCGCCGTTTTCGGTCAGTCTCTCCCTCCAGGGGGGGGGGGGGGGGCGGCACCAGACCCCCTACATCGATCGGGCGTCAAAGAGTCGGGCTATAAAAACACATGGGCATGTGTGTGAGGGGTGTGAGGGTAAGGGTTGATCAGAGTGATGGCTACTCGTCGTGTAGGGGTGATTCGGTCACTCCCCTACACCCCACCCAACCCCGCCTGGTCCAGGGATAGATATGGCCTTGCGTTAGCCTCTGGCCGACCCTACAGCCATAGAAGAGATACAGACAGCGGAGAGAGAAGCCACAACCTTGTGAAATGGGCGGTGGCCGTTTATGTCTGCTCCACAGGGAGTAGTAGAGGCTGCGCCGCAGCACCCCAAGCTGCTCGCTCACACAGGACACACTGCCTCGTCAGCTGCTCAATTGAAATCGGTCAGATCTCATTACAGATAATTGTGACTGTGCTCAGACTGCGCGACAAGGGCCTGTGATCGCGATCAGACACGAGAAGACGTGCTCTGACGACCCTACAGACAGGTTTCAGACCACGAGCGACGGCACAATGTGCCGCTGATCAAAGATGTAATCTGTTGTTTTATACCTCCGGCGTAGGGATGAAAGAAGCGTGATGTAAATGAAAGAGATAGCAGCAATGACTGTCAGTACTTATCCTGCACTGTAATTGTGACTCACACACAGAGAGACCGCAGGCGATGAAGTCCCTGCTCTGATGAGCTTGGACACGCGCACACAAATCACAATACCAAGTGGTTCCTTTTAATCTAACTCCGCCCTGCACAACAATCTTTTCTGATAAGTACCTGTACTAGGATTGCGTATTATGGGTGGGGCCCGGCATGGCTATGACGTTTCTGAATGAGGTCCTTTTGAGACACAACACCGAGCATCTAGTTGCACATCAATGTTGCACGTGACATATTCTTTCTCTGTCTGTCGGATTGTGTTTCGTTATAGATGGCAGTTCTATGCTCCGGTTGGCATGCATACATATTCTGTCCTCATTCCTTGTATATGTGTATCCTTTGACCAGAATCTGAGAGCCATATGTCGGATGAAATCGGGCCATGGTAATGGCGACTGATTTGCCATCTGCTTTCAATCATACTGCTCTTTTATCTCCCAACGGCTGATCATATCTTCAGTTCAGCTAACGAGTATAGAGAAATATACTCGTTGGTTCAGCCTCGAACGTTTGGGGCCTTTAACCATTTAGGTTCCTAGAATGCCTAGAGGTACTCTCAGGCAATCAGTAAATCGAGAAAGTAACGGATTTGACTTGTGTTGAAAGGCTGATACCTGAAGTATCACAAGGATGCATTAGCCTTGTTTTAAGAGAGGCGGAAATGGAAGGTCATACAAGAACGTGGGCTCTCCTAATGTCAACAGTAACTGTCCAACACAGGGTTCACTATAGCTTGACGGCCGCACCCAGCACTTATACCCATTTACCCTTGTCTAATCTGGGGATGTCAGATCATCTGTAGGTCTCCTTCTCTAAATACTAAACAACTGTTCACTGACCTATCCATCACACCCAGTGTCCCCGACTGAACCTTTGTGGTCGGATAGGGAACTGCAGTCTAGTCTACTAATTGGTCATTCTCTGAGTCACACAAGGTGCTCAAACATACCCCTACCTTCACGCCGGTGTTCACAGAGGAAGTCTGTGGTCTGGGGGTGATGTGAGCAGGCTGGTCTGTACAGACCTGTCAGTTAGATCCAGTCTGTCGTGAGCAGATCGGTTTCCAGGAAAACCACTATCAGTGGAATAAAATAAACACACCAGAAAAGCAGCGAAACATTTGAAATGTCAACACAAGTTTAATTAAGGAATTTGACATTAGGCAAGAGTACTCCAGGTCTTTTTTCAGTATCTTCAATGAAGCGCATGAATTGAGGGACTCAAATACCAGTTTGTAACACCTGCTGAATAATTTCAAACTCTCGTAAGGAGATACCGACTTAAAGATAACTTGAAATCATGAGGCGCATACATCAATCGTACAACTAGCAAATGTAACGCTTTTCACACACGATACATATGGGTATAGCTTATATGTACAGAATGTACAGACATGATGTATTGCCGTATACAAAGTCTAGACTGACATGCAATGGCAAAGAGTGGAGTATTCCTGTCTACAATCAGCCTATGGACTATAACAGCACTTGATATCAGTATCATTGACCATTTGCGAACTGAAAGGGGATATATATGTAGAATACAGCGACCAACATTCCATTAAATAACAGCTACTGCCTAGGGAATCATTATGTGACCAAACAGCGATTATAGTCTTAGCATTTATCAGCAGGTGTCGTCGATGAAAGGCCTCTATCGTTGTATGTACTGAATCAATGTGTTTGTTGATGCTTGTCATTTCACACAAACCCAAGTGCTTGGAGAGAAGCCATCGTGTAGGTGTGGTATTTTAATGGGTTTAGAAACATATACTAAAAGAGACACCTCTAGTATTATCCCAGCAGACCAAATGATTTGACAAATGGGTTTATAGACATTCGCACGAGGGGATTCTGTGCGTTTAAGGAAGGATAAAGGCTATGGGGTTGGTCGTGCTGGGGCACCGTAATGCCCCGCTGATCGGGGCAGGCTATCCCGTCAGGTGTCCCGGACGTGGCTCCTACCCGAGAGGGACCTCCTGCCTGCCGTGCTAATCCCTCAGGGGGGTCGGCCCCAGCTGGAGAAGAAAAGCAACAGATCGGATTAACCACCCCTCTGCCAGCCCTAGGTTAGGTCTGTCTAATTGTATTTCATTAACATGCTTGCCCCCTTTCCCGGTCTCCATCCCTGAACCAGGTCTACGCGCAGAGACTATTAAAAAATATCGTCTACCTCTCTAGTTGAACTGCATTTGTATTCATTAGAAAGCAATGACAAGTGATCAAATTACGCTGTAAATGCCTTTTAATTGTCGTTAATGTAGATGGATTTTATTTTACAAGTACGATGGTTATTTCATCAGTACAGTACATGGTCTCCTTTCTCGAGGTATCCCCGGGAGAAAGACGATAATGATGCTATTATTCATACAGAGGCATTTCTTTCTTCCATCGTTCATGTTACTGCGTCGCCGGCCTACGATGATGGTATGCTTTTTGAAACAATTACACAAACACTCTATCAGAGCCGAGGCAAATGACCATAGCATTTTAAAATGGCAGTATCACAAGCGGCCCTTTTCCTCGGGCACCCGCCCCACAGACACACCTACTCGTAAACACACCAATTAGATATAATGATGGTCTATTGTGCTGGCGTCTACCGGCGGTGAGGGGAGGTAGAGGCCGGCACGCGTACTCCTCCACGTGCTCCCTCCTCCAGGCGTCCTCGGCTCACCCCCCTCCTGGTCCTAGCCGCCTAATCAGCCTCTATTCTCATCCTGGGGTCCCCCTCCCCGTCAAGAACCGCCGTCCTCGTCTGAATACTGATTCTCCCTGCGTCCCTTTAGGTAGACTTGCCCTACCCTTGTCAGTTACAGCGTCATCCCACTGCCCCATATCCCGGCATACTCTTCACATACGCCATAGTTATTTACATGTATAGCATTAATCATAAGTGCTGTATTTTTTTCTCTTTTTTTTTTACTGAAAATATTTTCCCCAAAAATCCCAATTGTAGTTAAGATTCAAAAATAAAGTTAGCGTTGGTTATTAATACTTTTTGAAGACTCGACACATATTTAAATTGATACTAAGATGATTCCAGAGTTATATTTATATCCATTTTCTCTCCGTCCACGTTATTCTTGTATGTGACGCGGGACTTGGGTTACGCCAGGCTACTAACTGAAGACTGAATTCATTTTACCACGGCTGCTTGTGGCGCCCCCTGGTTGGATCTGCCCCCGCTCCTCCTTCCCCGGGCTCCCAGCAGGTGGTGCGGGTGTTCTATGGTTTATTCAGACGCGTCCCTCCCGCGTTCCCCTATTGATTTGTATACCCGCCCATCCTGTGAATAAAGCCTGGTGCTCCAGGATAACCTTCCCACAGCCCAATTTCCACGTCTTCTTCACGAACCCCAATCCACCTACCACCGTCACCGTCACCACTCTCAATAGCAGGCCAGCCCAGGCGGCCTTTCCCCGTCTCACAATTCTTATTGGTGATTCTTTTCTAAAAGGGTAAAAAAATCGATGAGGTTCCGCAGGCAAACTTGGATGGAGCTTGAAGCATTCACACTCAAAGTGATGACAAACGAATTGCTCCTCACGCATCCGCAACGTACCCCTTGTGTAGCTTAGAGCAAATAATGCCTGCAGAGGCTGTACCGTGAGCAAGTCAACCCGCTACTCCCTGCCTTGGGTGTGCTGGAGGGGTAGGTGGCCGACTGCGTGTGTGCTGGAGCGGTAGGAACTCCACCACCATTGTACAGCAGGACTACTTCTGTGCCGTTCAGTGTATGCTGTACTAACACTTTGCTGTTGTTGTCCCATGTCCTCCTTGGACCACTTTGTTCTGTGTGTTGTGTTTGCTCTGCCCTATACCCTTAGTGTTCTATGGCGACTTCAGGATATCCTGTGTGTTGTCTCAGACCCATCTGATGTGTACTAGCCTATGGTCTTTCTTCCTCTATACCAGTCTGTAGTTACCCATCCATCAAATCCTCCATGCTTACCTATGGTTAGCCTCCCATCCAATCCACATGCTAGCCTATAGTTACCCTTCAATTCCATCATCTATGCACTGTGTGAATACTTGCATCATACCCTTGATTTATTCCACGAACTATATCCGATGTTTTTAGTTCTTCACCTCACCTCTTCCCCTGTATACTATCTGAAGATATCGCCTCATATCAATCCATCTGCAAAATATAGCTACGTAGAACCAGGTCGCTCTCTCCTATCATCAAGAACCGCAACGTCCCTCTCTGAGTGATTTAGGAGTTGCTCAGCCTGCCTCTACATTGTAGCAGCTCCATCCCCTCCCATTGTCTGTTCTGCAGGAGCAATTCGTCACGCCTCTGTGCACTGAAGCAGTTTCCCGCAACCCACTCACTTCCTACCCGCCATCCTTTTTCTGCAGAAGGAACAGCTCACCCGGGCCTTGTGCTCTAGGGCCGCCCGCCTCTCACGAAATGTGTGAGTAGTTCGCTCAGCTCCGTGTTTATTCTAGGAACTGTCCCCCACACAGAGAAAAAAACGGGTAAAAATATATAAAAATATTTAAAAAAAGAGCCGTGGTACCTCCCCCCCTCGTCACGTCACTATCCGTTAGGCCCGCACTTCTCGAGATCTCAATTGCGTTACGGGTTAGAGTTATTAAATTCGGCTCCATTCAGCCCACCGCTACACGGCCATGTCTGAGTGGAATTTGCCTTTCAAGAGGGTTCAGTCGAGGCGCTGCCAAAGCCGAGATTATTCAGCGAGCGGCGACCAGGAGGGGGGCGAGGCCCTCCAGCCATTATCACTTCGAGCACCCCAAGCGCCCGGGGCCTCGCCACCCCTGGTTGTGATTACAAGGGAGTGGGTAGCGGGATAGCGAGGGAGGCCAGGCTTTTTGCCAGTCCCCTCTTGCAGGACCTCTATTAAGGCCAAGCTGCATGTCTAGCATATTGCGTGCTGGACTCTCGCCCCTGGTCCTTTTTATAAGCCGATTTCTGGCCGACCGACCAGGTCTGGTCTGAACAGGAGACGGAGGGTGGGGCCGGGACCGAGCCTGGAGCTCGCGTTGGAGCTGCATGGGACTCGGAGTGAGGCTGCAGCTGGGTGTAGGTCTAGGACAGACACGAGGGTGGACCAGTGGCTGGGGCCGATGTTGAGTTCGGGGCTGAGACTGGGTCTAGAGCTAAGGAATGGGGCTGAGGCAGGAGCATAAGTTGGTATATGACTTGGGCTGACACTGCAACTTGGGCTTAGGCGGAGCCTGGGATTTGGTTGCGTGGGGCTGGGGTTGAAACTGGGATTGGGACTGAAACTGTGGCTGAATGTCAGTTCGATCTGGGACTGGGGACTTGAGTTAAGGCTTGGGTCGAGGCTGGGATTGAGACCAAGAATGGGATTAGGAACGCAATAGGGCTGGGACTGAGGTTGGGGCTTATGCTGGCAATGAGACTAGTGCTAAGGCTAGGTATAAAAGGCTGTAACAACGGCTTAAGAAGGGACTGCTAACAGGTTTCTTGACGTCCCTGGCCTAGCACTAGACCGAGGTTGTGAATGAGCACAGGCTTGGGTTGTTCCAGTAACTGACGATTAGATTTGGATAATGACTTTGATGGAGGAGCCGCCAAGGGTGTGCTGGTTGCGACAGAGGATGAACAAGTAGTCACCTCCTTTGGTGAAGTACTTAGCTTGGAACACGTCTCAAGGGTAACGGCTGTGATGGGGAATTCGTCAAGGTGGCAGCTGTGATGGAGGTTTTGTTTAGGCTGACAAGTGTGATGGAAGATCTATCACAATTATAGTTGTCATACAAAATTCACCAGAACGGTACCTGTGACTGGAAAGTTGTCAGACAGCTGAGACGAAGAATCTGTCCTAGTGTTGACTGTGATGGGAAAACTTATCAGGGTGTAAACTGTGACAGGAGGCTAGTAGCTGTCATTGAGGTATTTGGCACTAACAATAATACTTAGGATTGTGGTGGAGGACTTGTTATGGGATAACAGCTGTGATTTTCGGAGTGACAGCTGCGACGGAAATGCTCTAATGTTTGTTTTGAGTATACATGATGAAGGTTTTTTAACGTAGGGTAATTCCTAGAACCTAGAGCTCTTACATAGATTTTCCTCTGCGAGTGGCTTGATTCAGGGACTATTGCTGATAGAGCTAGATTTACCCGGTAGACAGATAAGGGCCATGACTCGTGGCACTGACTGAGGACACCGATTTGGATCACAGATACGTGGAAGAGAATTCTGTTACCATTAACATATGCACATAAATAAAATATACGGTGTAGTTGTAGGCTGTCGTTCAACATGTGGCTGTGGCGTGGTGCTACGTCGCCGCGCTCATTTATCACCACAGCTTCTTGCTATAACTTGGTGGGGGAAAAACTGCATGGAGAGTGTTCCTTGGCTCTGTAGCCAGCTGTATTGGTTGGAGGGCAAGGTCAGTCCGCCCTCCTCCACCAGCGCGCCCCTCCGTCGCCCCCACTGCTTCTGCGTTATTGCGTTGATCCTTACCCCTACAAGTCGCTCTATGGCGTAGTTCCTCAGAAGAGTGGTGGCAACAGTGTTGGCTACGCACCTAAATTACCCGAGGTACGACGTTGATGTATACGACTCTTTGTTGGGGTCTCTAGGATGATGTAAAAGCATGCCCGGAGCCCGTAGCGTGTATGGCTGAGCGCCGGGAAGCGGGCAAAGAAAAAGGGGGGCCTTCCCGTGGGGCATACAATGACTCGCTCCCCGCATTGCGTGTTCTCTGCTCGACGCCGACGACGTTACCAGCGGCGAAAACTTCCGCCCGCGTCGCCCACAGCGACGTGCGACCATACCGCAGACACGCGGGCCCGCCGCGGCAGCGTCGCCGGTTGCCGAATTACCACTCAATCAACCGGTATTTCTCCTCGGTCGAACATCTCATGAAATAGTCAGCCGGCGCGCGCGGGGCGGCTCGGCGGCGACGCTGATTGGGCGGGACGGCGACACCAAACGCCATCCCGACGCCCGGACCCCGCGCGTTCCCCCGCCAATAGCTTTCACGGCGTCTCTCGCGCTCGGCACCAATTACGCCGAGGATGGCGCTCGATGGCTGTTTTAATGCGCGTTGTCAACGCCGATGAACGTCCGACGAGATTGGACGAGCAGCTCGCCGTGACGGGAGCGCGGCTCGTCATCACGTGGTCTGACACGTCACGCCACGCCAGAGAATGGCGGCTTTGTGTCACCTGGAGGCGCCGCCGCTCGGCTCAACGGAGGAATCCCGAAGCCACTCCCTTCACGGAAATGGAACTGGATGTTTCATTAAAATCTCCCAGTATTAACGACCCCCACAGATCTGTTTTTAATAGCATTTCTGTTTTTGTCCCGCTCGTGTAAGGGAAAAAGGTGCCATTTTGTGTGGTGACAGATACAGGTTGCACAGTTTGAAATAATTGATATTGATCTATACGTCGGCTTGACGCGGACTCACACTCTACTAGACGTCACTTGTAGAAATCTCGCATTAGTTTGACAAGGTAATGGGATGTTCCACTAGACTCCACTGCTCAGTGCTATAGAATTGTGCAAATCTTTGCATCATCCAGCATTGCTCTTTTTCTTTCTTTTTTTGTGTGTTGGATTTGAGGAATGGTGGCGCTCTTATGAAAAGGTACTACTGAATGCGCAAGTAAAGGTCAAATGAGATATGGGCACATAGCTGTGTGAGCTGCTGTTACACTTGAGATACTGGGGAGTGGTTAGAAGTACAGGTATTTATTTACCTTTGATTTTGGGACTAACTGAGCGCCTTTCAAAAGATAAGGTGAAGTTTATCGTATAAGTAGTACTACTAACAGGGGGTCGTCGAAAGACGTTAAGATAACGGGTCTTCCTGTCTTAACCACTAATTCTTAACGCCCCTTCTGACACAAGCCCCATTGACCCGTACTATATTTATGATAAAATGGGAACAAGTGCTTGCTTTAATAGCATTCAATACTCTTTGCGTGATTTTTCACGACAGCGTTATCCAATTTGAAGCAAGGTCGATATTGCACACGCGATCGACCATGTGTGAATGATGATTATAAAGCAACAATAGAGTAGTAATGATTCCTATTATACAGATGGGCTATGACGTGTCATTGCATGTCAGGAAAATAACCATTCAGCCACGAAAATTGCTGAATATTAGACAGATGCTTTTGTATCAAAGATGAATGCAATTGTTTCGACTTCTCTAGGTTGTGACAATGGACTGGTCATGATATATGACAATGACTCTTTATTTAGAATCAGTAAACACCAGTAGACATGAGACTCTTGATTTTTCATCCTGTCTTGTCTTTTTTATTACCTCGTCATGCTATACACCAGGAACTGGTGCCATGCTGGTATATAAGAGTATTCATGTTTTGGTCATTGAGACATGGAGGATGAATCCCCTTTTGATGTCTGTTGTACATCCCGTATTGTGTTCAGTTTCAAGAGTAAACTAACAGTAACTTCCTTCTGCGCCTATTCTGGAAGATCACGATCGCTGTGCAATTTTAATAGCAGAATGAATATGATTCCTAGTGGTAGCATGAATACATGATATTTGATATCATCTTGAGATTAAATGCAATTTTGGTGGTGGAATTTGTCTCAGTATCCTAATTTTCAACAGGGAAATCGTTGAATCAAGTTCACAAACATAAGAAATATAGCGACTCTACATAGGAATTTATATTTAGACTCTTCTAGATAACGCATTATTTCTCCGACCACAAGTTCGCTAGTAAACTTAAATACTCTTTCCCATATCATCATAGAAATTTCTATCAGCCCATATGTCACCGATTCTAGCAAAGTCATATAACTGTGCCTGAATCAGAGACACTCCCATACAAATAGATGTCGGGAGTCCATTTACGCTGAAAGATATACTGATAATAAACATTTTCGAATCCAACGTATAGTAAAACATAATCCTGTTAGCCTGTGCTAAGGGACACACGACAGCAGCACAAGTGGTACATCCTCATGGATATTGGCGTTTGAAACAAGCTATTAAACAACTCTGCCTCAGTATGTAATCAAAGTTTATCAGAGTTTTATTTTATCATGAATGTATTTCTTCTTTTTCAGAAATATGGTCTACAATATCAGCCTAATGAACTCGCGGCAGCTCAAGTTAAACAAAGTAAGTGGATTGTTATGAATACTGAATAATGGCTCAATATGTTCTCCCCATGGGGAACACCATTGCTTCCTGTGGAAACCTCATCCCATATATGTTCTTTACTAGTTCAAATCCTGCTATGAATGGTAAAAAGGCACTGGGATGAATCCCCACACAGACCTTCGGCCCCATGCCATGCTCAACACCAAGAGTTTTCCACGTTTTCTCTGTTTCCCCCAGACTGCAAATTCCACATGAAAAATATTTCCACGTTTTTCCTAATCCTTACATCCCTAATTCATATATTCAGCATTCACCCTGAATAAAATCTCAGTATAAGTTACATATCAATACATTTTCATAGTTTCTTTAATTTACAAACTCTTTTTTTATTCTAAATTTGGCTTCTGTCATAAAGTGATAAGAAGATCTGAAAGGATTCTGATGCTTCAATAATGAAGTTCTTAAAAAAGGCTGATGGAGAAAAGCTTATTTCCATAGGGAGGTTAGGTTGGCGTGAGACGATTGAGACGATAGAAGAAAGAAAGAGTTTTTTAACATTCATATTGAAGGCTGATCCACACGCACATGCAGTTTAGTTAACGCAATGACACTACCTTACCACAAAGCCAGACAATATTTCCCGGTGAATTGCCCATCCATGAGCTAATGCCCTTTTTTATATAGGCTATTATGCCCTATCAATAGATAGGGTGTAGGTTTTGCATATATGTTTTATGCCACCTACTTAGTATACGTGCTCATATACAAATACATATAATTATTTGCATCACGAAACTCAGTCTCCATTGTTTCCAAAATAAAAAAATATATATATTCAAAATGTAAATCGGCAAACGTAGAAAATGTACACGTAATCGCATAGAAGATATTGGATCAGAATCATATAAAGGAATATGGTATGAATACGGTATGACTAAGACAATGACAGTTTTGTGTCAGACCGTGAGACAATCTCCTACCACACACTATCCTACCAGAAGTTCAGCTGAGCTGCTCGTCAACTCACTACGAGTCAATAGTGGCTATATTTAGATTGATTCCTGTCACAGTGAGCAGCTCATCAGGAAGGAGACGGGCATGTTCCGTGGTAACATTCTGAGTGTCTGCGGAAATAAGAAACTTGGCGTTGTGACTGATGAACCAACGAAGCAGGGATTACGCGAGTGGAGCAGAGCTGCAGGCATCAATGTCACTTCCTCTGAGTGTTTCAATGATTGCTGCTCTTCATTTTGTTTTTAGTTTGTGTTCATTTTACTGTCCGCATTCTAGATTAGACACGAGGAAGTATTCAGCAAGAATGAGGTGACTACTCAGCAATAAATTGCATCCTATCTTTCGTTATGACCATTCAGTCTTCTGTACAGGGCTCTGTAGAGAAAAGTTTGATAAATGTCCTCGGTCATTGTTGAGGGTATGATAGGCGATACATTAATGTTTCATTGAAGTCTACTTGTACAAGGCCTATCAAACTATAAAAGAAACTATCGTACACCACCTTCATATACGATGAAGATAGAGGCAAACAATACCAATTATCGTCTTTTCTTTTAAGAATTATCTTTACATATACGTTGAAGATAGACGCAAACAATACCAATTATCGTCTTATCTTTTAAGAATTATCTTTATTACTGTGGTGAGTATTTCAGATACAACTTGTTCACCATCTCTAGATTAAGAAAAAAAAATCTCTAGATTAACAACAATACAATGATACTATACGTGAAATCAGGGAATACTAATGCGATCGTATAATCCGAATAACCTTTCAATCAGTAATGGAGAACCTTTGGGAATTGGAAGGTATGGGGTTATGACTCCACTAGTGACCCCACTCCCGTAAACCAAGTTTTCATCAAATTTTAGATTGATATGTAGCCTGTTTCACTTCACACACACTTTCCACGACCCTCTAAGACCCCTGTGGGGAGGGAGCGAGTAAAAGACTCCATTAGAACGATGATTTTACCCCTACAAATTTTATTACATGTGCATGATGTATGTAACAGGGTTCGGAGGTCGTGTATAACACGGTGAGTTGAGGGGTGGGAGGGAAGTCGACTTGCTGCCCTGATGGGGGATGATGGTGGTTCCATGCTGCTACCCGTTTGTCATCATCGTTGACACGCCTATGTGGGCTCCCAGGACGGGCCTGCTTTAAAGGCCGGGAGAGCGCGCCCTGCTACGGTTATGTGACCAGATATAGTATATGTGTATAGTGAAATTCGGCATCTTGGACAGGAATAGCCTACCCGCCCATATACATTAATAATAATCTGTCAAATTACAATGACAGGGAGAACAACTTTTGGAATCCAAACGAAGGGTAATTCCTGTGAAAGCAGTCTAGAAATGTAGAAAAGTAGCAACATTTTAACCTACCCCTATACTCTGCGTGATTATCTTAGACAAATCACCACGACCAAGCAATTCCAGTAAAGCTATTCCAGGAAGAGCAATTCCTGGATTCTAAACTGAGGGTATTCCCTGTCAGAGGAATCCGAAATTTTAGAAAAGATACTAAAGCAGAATGTCTTACAAATAGTGCGTAATTTGGGTGTACTATTAGGAATTACATGTACTATAAAAGTGCTGACTCGATACCCAGCTGTTGTTTAGGTACATATTGTCTTTTTATTTTTGTTTTATCTTTCTTTATTGGTTCGTTGAATTATTACATTTATCCATCGTTTATCACTTAGGTTGATACCAATAATAAAGCGTAGGTCTCAGTTGTAATTCAAATGATTTTCTTGGTATTGCCTTTACCCGTCATTTGCAAAATAGCATTTGACGTCGAGGTCTATATTTAACATTAAACAAAATCAAAATAGAATAGAACAAGTAATCTGTACAGCTGAGATCTCTTCAAATGCTGCCTTTGTGGAAGAATTCAGTAGAAAGTATATAAAACTGAATACACTACACTAAGTAAAGTATGGTTTTAGTTAACCACCATAATGCTGTGTAGGGGACATATATTTCTCGATCTTTTATACATAAAATCCATCGTGGGTGTCTCTCTTTTAAGGAGAAAGATGTTTTCGTTATTTCTACTGGTATTACATTACAATTTCTTATCTTGGCTTAGTTGATTTCGACTATCATTTACTTTCATGAGGAGAGAGTGTTGTCCTGCACATGGATTTAAGGTAATTCCGCTTATCGTTTACTGACATGCGCGATTGTTGGTCTGCCCGTGGATTCTAGCTGATACGGACTGACTTATCTGCTCGATTTAGACCACATCTCTCTCACTAGACAGGCGACAGATAGCTGTATCTCCCATTATCGGCTCTATCACAGTCTAACGTTAGCGGTGTCCATGCTGTAAACACCCCTAACTTCTAGGTTAATCCTCTAGTTGCCTGTCTGGCGGCAAATCCTGTCCATTACCACAGCCTACATGCTCTGGATTAACTCGAGCTCTCTCGGCTAATCCGCACATTTGACATCACTAAGCTCATCTCGTCCATGCGGGACTGCTCCCACAGGGGTTAGAGGTAGACAACCATAGTCGTTTTATGGAATATTCTGTTATATTTCTCCAAACCGAAGCGGGGAAAACTCCTGAACAGTTACTTAGTTATATAGACTATTGTGCTGTAGGCCATTCCTTGTCGAGCACACCCTAGACCCAGGTATGAAGGCTTGCTCTCAGCTCTCGACCAATGTACTAATGTACATGTATTCGAGGCGAGCTTCCGGTGGTGACGTCAATAGCCTTGTTAACTCTGGCAGAAGTAGTGCTCAAGTTGATTACATAGCTTGGAGCAGAGAGCGTGATAGCCGTGACTCTCGGGCAGAAAGAAACCTAGTATTCAGGCGTCCTCACCCACGTACAAGTAAGAGTTCAGTGGAGCAGCTCAGGGATAGAATAGCCTTTCTATAAACACCTTGCTTGATGAGCACATAGGATTTGGGGCTCGGCATGACACAATGAATGGCCAGCACCTCCACAATAAAGCCATGACACAATGAAGCAGATTCAACTTCATTGTTAATCTGTATATTTCATATTGTGATACAGCGTCTTTCTGAGTATATTTGGAGTTTTAACGGGACAAGACTTTGTATGTGTATACGAATAAAGTCTGGTGGTGCGAATTCATTATAAAAGACGTTCGGTTAAATGGAATTTTGAAGTAAAACCTCATTAGACATACTTATCGCCCAATAAGAAATATATTCCTCCCTACGAAGAAGCCACAATATAATATCGAACTGATATCCCATTACTATGATATTAGACAATGGTAAGCTTCCTGTTGAAACGTCAAGCTAGCTCTGGTATCCCCATAAGGGAACTGCATGTCAAACTTACCAGGATAGAATGATCTAGTGAAGAGAGTTCAGTGGACAATATTAGCAAGGTCAGAACAGAACAAGCATTGCCTTGGAAACCCAACAGGTCTTTCAGGCTGATCATATACAACACCTAGACCAAATCTGGCAGAAATGCTGATGAACAAAAAATCTATATTGTCTATGATGACGTCTGTGGAGAGGGTGTACATGTATTTAGGTGCTGGGTAAAAATGTTGGTTCAGCTGCCGCCACTGCTGTTGCTGCTGCCCGTGGCTACCGTCGTTAATTGATACCCTCCCCATATTTACCCAACGCTTGTCACATTAACCACACGCACGTACTGCTTTAAAGAACATGTATTGTTTATGACTACCGATACAGGGGCCTGGGAGGTATGTCACGAGGCTCCTGCTTCGTCATATGACTGTACAGAGCTAGGCTATGGTACCATATAGCGCTACTCTATGCTACTTTATATAACTATGCAATGGTTCTACATAGAGCCACACTACAGTTTTGTATAGAGCTGCATTATGGTGTTTTTAGTGAGTTATGTTGCAATTCTATATAGAGCTATGCTATGATACTCCATAGAGCCATAATATGGTACAGTATAGAGATACATTATGGTGTCATATAGATAGATACGTTGTGGTAGATTATAGAGTTGCATTGTTGTATTGTATACAGCTGCATTATTATATTGCATTGAGATACGGTATACTGCTGCATAGCAAAGGGACACTTTGGGGATGTTCACATATTCTGTGTACACGAAACCCAAATTAAACTCGAATTAAAGTCACTACAAACTTGTCTTTTGATGAAGCCTCTGCACTCATCTAGTAAAACAATCTCCCATGTGAAAAGCTAGACCATTTCCTTCAAGTGAGAATGAAGTGCAGGGATATGCTTAGCTGTATCATGGAAGCCTTCACCACATGTTTTACCTCTACAACAGGGACGACATATCTGAACGAGATGACAAAAGCCTCCGTTTTACAGCTTCCTTACAAGAAAATGAAACCCCTCGCCGGCGTTTAAAGACAGAGTGCCAAGAGCACGCGCTACAAAAAGCCCAATGAGGTGGATGAGCCGAGGCGGAGATGACGAGAGATGAAGGGCTGTGAGTGACAGCTACCCGCCGTGTGAATAATGAATTATCGCACAGGAGATACGACCCAAGTCAGAGAAGAAATGAGCTTGGCGAAGGCCCATATGTTGTCCACTATTGGCACTTTAGAACCGTGGATAATGGAGGTTAAAGGATACAAACAGATGAGTGTGCCTGAGGTATTGAATATTTCAGGGACTGCTCTTTTAGTAAATGTCTAATTAGTAGTTGCACGGGCAGGGTAATTAGGGACAGACAGCTACAGATATATTTGATGTAATCAATGAGACAATTGGGAATTCGAGGCTAGATTTGCAGCACAGATTTGGAAGGTATATAAAATGTATTCATGTTGTACAATATATGCGGTCTCTCAGATAACTGGTACAGGATTGATAATGAAGGAAAGGAGATCTTAAAGATTTCACAGCCTGCCCAGAGCAATATCAGTGATGCACAAGGTACATTGTAGCAGACGACATTTCTCCACAGAGGACTAGCAGCCTCGGGCCTTTAATACCCACAGTCCATTGATGGTACTATTTTTATAGCGCACTATTTTTATAAGATGTCAATATCTGACACTATGCACCCTGGGCACCCGTCACTGCTTTTCGTGTCTGAATCATGGTTAGGTAACGGCTCACTGAAGGAGGTTCTCCTGTCTGAAGCTCACTATAATCCAGCTGTACCTGTATGCAAGCTGTATTGGGGTGTCTGAAAGAGCAGTGTCGGGGTGCCACAGTTGGGCTGTTTGTGTGTCACAGTTGGTGTCTGGCACACTGATTCACCTTGGGTTCTTCAGTGAGTAGCGCCTGTGACTCATGATATTGGGTGACGTGCTGAAATCATACCTTGAGAATATTCCCCAGTCATTATATAAATAATATTCGGGTAGTTATATGATATAAGTATATATCTAAAACTTTATAAAGCTCTAGCAGATAGTGATACAATTTGCTATCATTCGTTGATTCCTTTTGGTAAAATATGAATTTAAGAATGACTGCCATCAGTAAGTTTTTCAATGATTCATTGGAAATGGTTTAGGAGTAGGCTCCAGGTGCTACCGAGTAGTATTTCCCCAAGTAGCTCCAATACCGATAAATTATTCAGCGCAGTATTGAACCCTGTCACAACAGTCTTCCGTTTCTTAGAGAAAGTAACCTCCATCCATGATTACACTATAAAACCATCTCGATATGAAATTAGATGATCAGTCTCCTATTTTATCTATTTCCTATTTGGAGGAGATAAAGAAGTTTGTGAATGATATTTGGTGACCTACAATATCTTTGCAATTTGTACATTGTGTTCTTTATATCAAACACTCCATATATTCACCTGATAATATTGTCGTAATCACTCCATTTAATCCGTTACAGCCCATGGGAAATATGACCAGCCGTCCGCCACTCAAAAGACGGAGACAGGTGTTTCCTGTTGTAGAGGAACTGGGCAATTGTCAAGTGAATGTATAATGGGCTTACACAGGTGAAAGTAAACGTTACAAAATTGATTTAACATTGGTAGCGTCCGGCTAAGTAGGTCTTGTCATCAGCCTCCTTACCCCCTCTCCAAATATACCTATGTGCGCTATTCCTGGTTTCACCTTTGAGAGCAATAGAGTGGTCCCAATGGTCAGACATCAGGTGCTGCCCCCTTGTGCCCAACTGAAAGGGCCTTTCTTCATGTCTCAGCACAGGAGGGCGCCACGTAAGGTCATCATGATGTCATAACCACAGTTACGTCATAAAAGATACAACTAAAGGGCACGTTCAAAGAGGAATTGAACGCCCGAAGGCGTACATTGTGGCCAACAATAGTGACCCGGAGATCCCAAGTTGTGTCTGGACGATGGAGAAATAGAAATACATCAACACAGCTCGAGGCTGGTCTTTCCACCACTCACTTGCATTAATTGCAAAAGTAGGGCGCGTTCACTTGTATACGAGGAATGTCCTAGGCATAGCACTCCCTGCTGTTAGTTTTGACAGAGTGTACTTCGCTTTAAGTAGCAGTGCATCGAAAATATTTAAGCTTTGTTTGGAATTTAATATCTTCGTCTTCTCAGCTCACTGGTGTAATTGGCTATGCTTCACCCAAGGTCGCCCAAGGAGAAAAACAAAAGGCTAAACAGAATTAAGTAGATTTTATCTGTCCGTTGTCAAAATTAATATGACTTTAAGCAGTGCTATCATCTCAAAATTAGTTCATTTTACAACCATTTAAGTTTAACGGGAAATGTCATTGGTATCATTCAAAAAGTAAGAAAGAAATGTCGAAGAAGAATCATCATGTTGCGTCGCATTTAAATGAGACACAAACAAATAATTTCAAATTTAAATTCCTTCAGTTGCCGAAGTAAATTCTCGAGATTCTCTCAAGTAATCAAGAAAGGAGGATACACTCAGTGGGTAATTGGAACCGACATTGATTTCTATGACTTTTTACCACATTGTAAATTGCTTGGATATTGTGCAATGATGGGGTGAGCCGAAGAGGGAAGGGAGGCTTCGAATAGGGACCTGGAAAAGGAAATTATTTTTATTTGCAGAGAATTCCGATCGGTTATGAGTCATTCTGTTGCAAGAACATTACCAGAAAACCCCAAGCGATTCTCACTGTTCATCTCACATCCTAGCACAGAGCCATACAACAAGCAGTATGATAAAGCTGTTTCCTGATTTACAGTACATGTATATCATATAGAAGATGGGAAAGTGAACTGAAATTTTAGTTAATTGAATTCCCAGCTTTCTTGTTATTTCCAGCTTTAGAATATCATTGGAAAATTTACTTTATTTATATATCTTTTTTACTTTATCCCCCAGACCTCAGTCTCCATATCGCCTCTTTGTTTCTGTGGTGTGCTTGTGGATCTTGCTGGTGGGTGTATGGCTGGGGCTGGATGAGTTGATTACCCCTCAGAGTTGCCTTTTGACCGCCCTGTGGGGTTAGTCAGGCCCCGGGGGTAATTGTATGAGTAGAACAGAACCGGCAGAAGCAGACAGTGATCAAGGCGTTGCCCCCGGGCCTGGCTCGCCTCGCCCGATTGGATCCTCTGTCTGAAAAACAAAAAAATGGGAATATTACAAACGCGTTTTTTAAAACATCAGCTTTTGGACAATGGCGACCCGAACCGAGTCTCTACGTAAATTGGGATGGAAATAAAGCTCAGGCCACCCAAGGCTACTCATATTGTCTGTACTCTTTGCAGTTTGATAAACAGAAAGTACCCCCCTCAGGGGCGTCTGGCTTACAAAGACAGCAATATCAACTTCTGATGTTCTTCCCCCGTTCTTTAGACCCTGGGGCTTCTGACCTGCCCCGCGGAATAAGACCAATAAAGTTGTGCAGGACTGATTGGACTGAAGTGGTAGATTTGAGACTGTTTAGATAACCACCCAGCTTTTGAATTTCTCAATATTTTTTCGGAGAGAGTAGAGGTTTCTCCTCGTTGAAGACAATTCTAGTACGGTTCAGCGGGGGTTTGGGGCAGTGGCGCCGTCCCTTCCAGCCGTTGTTTACGCCCGGGAGGCGGCCACTGGTCCCCACTGATGGGCTGCATGTTGTGATCGGTTAATGATATTGTTGGGAGGAGACGGTGAGGAATGATGTACTGGCGACTGTTCAGAGAGCACTAGCAGACGCCAACTGTCTATACAGCCAGCGCAAAATCGATTTCGACCAAAAGACCACCACCAGTATATATTTTTGCTTCTCGCCCCATTTGTGTTGTCTTTCCCTGTTCATCAGACTCTTGGCGACTAGACTTAGACCGTGTCATTGTGTCGGTCCGGATTTATTTCTATTCAGGGTGAGTTCTATATAAAGTGTTCAAAGTGGGGATTTAGGTCTGGGTTTTATGTAACAGAGCTGTGGCATTAAAGGTTTTCTATCTGGTCGACCGCCTGAGGGTGTTTGTACTTGGTCTGACAGCTGAGCATAAAAAATGTAATCATGTTCACATCGAAAGAGGATAAGACTTGACCAAGATCTCGTGCTCTGCTGTTATGATTATGAAGTATACCTAATCGTAAAATAAATCAAGTTTTTTTATATAACCGTCTTAATGCATGTATATGATATATTTTATAGTCAGATCTAGGGTAGAGTGATTGAAGATTTGACTTGATAAGCAGCCATACAAAATGCATTTCTGATTTGGAATCCCGCTTATATCAACGACGTTAAATTAATGTCGGTATTTATAACAAGGAATAGTTACTTTGATTGCCAGACTGAAAAGAATGTGATTTATCCAGGAAACAATCGAGCAGGTACAGAAAGAATCCTCAATGGTATCTCGAATATGGCCAGAAATACACCTGATTCAACCTTTTCTCCAGAACTATGGAAATAGATACTCGTATTTACTTTACTGAAGTGGTGTTTGTCAACAACGTTAAGATGGCGCAACTCACTAGCCTGTTGACGTATAAACTCAACGTGGTCACGATATACGTAGACGCAACATTTGTAGAGGGTATTACATGATCATGAAGTAGCGCCATGTTGTACAAAGAGGTTCAGAGTCGCTGATATATCTGGATCCAGTTGTTGTTGTGGGGCGTACGTGAATCTAGTAGAGCGGAGCAGATCGGCTTGTCGTCCGTGGAGGATATCAGGAGGCTGATCACCGCTGGCCTGCTGATCTGTGAGCACGACAAGAGGCAGGGACAAGAACAAGCCTGATCTGCCTTTCCACTGCCTGCCTGCAGCCCGCCCGCCCCTGGACTACCAGGGCCCCTCCATGACACACCCCTCCACAACCACCTCCAGACTCCTCCACCTGCCAGAGCACGACGGACAAACTAATGCTGTAACGTAAATGGAATGTCTTCTAAAGCTAGTTATGAGAATTACCTCCTTATAACTAGAAAATGTCAATATGGTTTATTCTTAGGTTTAGAAATGTTGACGCCCATTATGGAGTAGAGAGTAGATTCAGCCTAGATTTGCCTCAGTCTCATGGGTCTTATATCCATTCCTCTACCCAACACCAGGACTTTGATTCCTGGACCTGTTGATTAAGGCTACGTATAGCCAAGTCGTCTCATTTCCTGATGAAAATCCATAATCGAAGACATGAGTAAGTCCTCATTCTGCCGTTTAAACCATGGTGGTTAGCGTGCCTGGTTTGACAGAAAGTCGCTTATGGATAGAATAGGTCTCTACAAGATGAAAATGAGCACCCAATTTCCTGGACCGTGTCTGCCTTAATAGCATCATGGTCACAAGGCGAAACAGAAGTAAAGGAAACCTCAAAAAGAAGATCCCTGCTATCGGAGAGAAGAACCTGAGGCCGGTGGGTGTAATACATCCGTGGCGCATCCGTATGGATTCAATAATACCACGGGATTCCGCCAGGATAAGGTTTCCCAGACAGCCATATCGCCATGCCCTTTGTGGACCACCTTTTTACTCCGTATTGAAAATAACCAGAGACCACCGGCAGATCGGACACGGATCAGAGAGCGCGGGTGAGCACTATCTCTCGGCCGGCTCTGCCCGGGTCCACGCCCGCCCACCCCGCCCGACAGCCCGCCCGCCTACCCGGAGAGGTGGACGTAAAAGTGCAGTCTCCCCCCGCAGGCGGGGGGGCTGGCCGTCCAGAGGCTCAGCCAATCTCGTGTTTTGGGGCTTTTCTCCAAACACCCCCAACAGGCCTGCACTGGATCCCGGGCGACCATCTTTTCTGGGAAAGATTATGTTTTGTTGTGGTTTGCCTCCATGAAAAGTGATTTTTTTTCTGTGGAGCGAGAGAGTTTCTGGTGCTTCGAGGCACTTAGCTGGGGCCTCATTTGGTTGTTTTGTGTCTTGCTTTCAGATGAGTCTATCTGTGTGCATAATTGGAGAAATTATGGACTGAAAAGCCAGCAACCTATTGAAACATCTCAACTCTGACAGTGAATTTCTAAACCTAGGAGTATTTTCTAAATGATGATTATCGCTTTATTCATGAGCTTGTGTCCATTCTTTCCTGTCATCCCGTGATACTTTAAGTTCTTTTTCAGTACTTTCATGGTTCTTCCCATCACCGTGACTCTCTATAGCGCAGTTGCTTTCAGTGTCTTCTACCCTTGTCGCCTCCGTATACACCTCTCTCCATTCACACTACCCTGTAATTTATTTTGCGCTCACTCGATCCCCATCCCCTGCGCTTTGTCTCTCCCTCCTTTATTCCTCCTTCAAAGAATACCCTCTCACAGCCTACTCGCTGCCTCTCACTGACACTCATGTTAGGTCTGCATGAGCCATTCGTCAGTTTGAAACACTTCTCATGTTCACGTCAATACATGTGTACACGAGCTCCATCTCACGAGTATTTATAGCCTGGCTTTTTAAAGCTTATAATTAAAACTTGGTAACTCCCAGAAGTGAGTAGGATAGATCTTTGATGTCTACTCTGGCACCTGCTGTCCTACAATGTATTAACTCCTCAGAGGAGGAGAAGATAGGCGCCTGTATAGCCTTAGGGGTACGTATATGAGCGCCAACCGATGTTCCAGTCTGGAGTACCCTGGATGTATTGTATCCGCAGGGGAGGTTGGGGTATGGGATAGCGCCCAGTGGACACTGGTCAACATGGATGGATGAGCAGAAAGAGAGGGGCCAGTGGCTCCAGTGGGTGACCATGTGACCTGAATCTATTTACGGCTGCCTACTTGTATGGAGGATGGGAAGTTCACACTACCCTCCTCCATCTTGCACAAAAGTCGTACACAGTCCGAGCGGGGCAGTGGAGAGGAAGAGAAGTGGGTTGAAACCCCACTTGACCAAAGCTCTGCTGTGATTGTCATTATCCCCTTTTTACGTTTTGTCGGGAGACCTCTTGAGAATTGCTTACTGAGTGATACACTTCACTGGATTTGCTTTGGTGTCTCCGAATTTAAACATATGTGATAATGGCGCCAAGGTTGAATACTGTTGAGCGGTATGCGTATCCAGGCCCTTGTGGAAGGTCATGGGAATGGCCAGTATGCAGATGACCTTCAATATGACCTTCAGTCTCCAGCAGAAATCCTAGTCGACAGCCTTCAAGCAGGGAGAGATAAAGGAGGTTAAAGGGCAGTAGTAATCTGTTTAAACCCGCACAGAGAATATTGCAGCAAAATTACTTTTTCTCATTAGACCTTTGTAGAATCAATAAAGGTCAAGCCGCAACCCATGTCTTAGAGTGATGCATATACATGTAGGTGACTTCCATAGTTTAAACCTGCGAAGTGCCAAGCTACAAACTAGACTTGTCTCAATGTTAAGCTTGGGAAGTTATTGAGTGAGTAGGGAAAGGACTTGAGCTGACAATACCACTCTGTCATACGTGAAGTGGAACCATTCTGTTTTTGGCCTGTGGGGTAGAGTGGAGTGATCTGAGAGCCGTATATCGGGTTCTGAAAATCGGCGCCGCCGTGACCGACCACCGGAAGCGGAAGTCGCCGCGCCAACATGGCGGCGGGTGACGCCCGAGGCGCGTGTCTGGCGAGAATAAAGACGGGGAGGGTGGGAACGGTGCGGGCCTGGTTTGATAGAAATACGCGCAGCCTACAGCGCGTACCTTAATCAATAATCACCCCCTACCATCTCACTCCTCTTTTTAGTACTGGAGTTTCACTTCTCTTTATAGTACTAGAGTGCCTGTGTTTGGGGCGCGCGTGGACTGTGAGCTATACCTGTCAGGAGTAGTAGTGGTGGTAGCTGGGCACGGGGCCATGGTTAGTGGACCGTGCAGGCCCCGGCACTCTGTGGTTTATGGAATGCATTAAGACGGTCCTAATGGCAGGCTCAGTCCCCTTCATCAGGCTGACCTGGCCACTGTGTGGCTTGTACAACACAAAGGGCAAATTACTTTAGGCGAACATTTGTCCCGGTTTGATCATCGCACTGCAGGGTGTTAGTGAGGATCATTGGGGGGAAGGGGGTTGAGATGGGAGCCCTCCCCCTCAATAACCCCATCCCCTAGAAAGTAGACCTTATCTACATGCCACCAGGGGACGTTTCCAAAGCCTAAGCCCCCATTTCTGCCCCTCCCACCCCGCCGCTCCGAACTGCGCATGCGTGCAGCACTTGGCGCCTGCGTAGTAGTGATAGCGTCGCAATGTGACAGCATGCTGCTACCCGGCATCCCCCGCGCGTAATACGTTGCTAGACATGGTAGTTATACTAACACGCCCGCAGAATCAACCCCAACGTTCATTGATCTCAGGATGATCCAAGCAGGCTACAGTAACCCCAAATTGTGACAAATTGTTTGCAGATACTCGGAGGATGGGACCCAGCTGCCGGTACAGCAGTCTAATATTGGTCTCGTTTTTAGGTAATGTACTTAAGGCGTGACGGGTGGATGGGGATGTGGACGTGGTGCCAGGCTAGGTCCACCCCGAGGTTACACAAACTGGACGAGAGCAGATGGGTCCCTTACCCACTCTGGTTATTTCAAGTACACTGGTCACCTGCACCTCCCACCTGCTCTTTGCTTACTCACTGACACGCTCCTGTGTCGACAGAGCAGCTCACGGGAGTACCAGAATGTCTAGACCAAGCTTTGTGTATTCTGTGTTTCATGGTGACGGAAACCCAGACATCTCGTTGCTAATTTTGGCCATGACTCACCCTTATTCCTCTTGCCAGTGGGGCAGTGCTTGAGGGGACTTGCAGACATTAAGAGTGCTTATTGCATACCGGCGATATAAATGTGTTCATGCAGAGTTCCCAATGAGCTGACATGTTTTAAATGGGAGATAAAATCAATACGAAGATCCTTAACAACTCATGGCTCAGAGCTTCTAGCAATGTATCCATGGAATCCTTTCTTCCAATACAAACGATTATCTCAAAGCAACTTGCTCAAAGCTTTGTGAGTGTGGATTGAAGAGAAACTGATCGGCTTTATGCAATTAGAAGATACCAGATTCGTACATTCAAGCATGCTTTCCTGTCACATGAAGCGGTGTATGTATGATGTGCCAAACATTTTGATAAAATACACTTTATTGAAAGTGCGTGTTTTGGCTATGTAGGGGATAGGTAATTTGAGAGATGTGGGATGCAGCATGTATGCCCCTGACAAGGGAAATATGCCTCACACATTTGTGACAATAATGTCTTATTAATCAGTGATTTAAACCTTCCTGAAGGAATGAAGTCCATTTTGTTGACTATGTACACCGCTGGTGCCCCTTAGAGAATGATGTTCACCTGTTGGTTGGTCACCATATTAAAAACCTCTCTATTGGGATGGCTGATAGTGCCGTATAAGGTCTATAACCACCGATGATAGAGTGCCATATTAAGGGAAATAGGTAATGTGGTGAAAAACTGTTTTATATACAGTAGGAAAATCCAGTCGATTTGAAAGGCATCAATCATCTTGTATACTTTTCCTATATATATGCCTAAACTCGTCATTCTATAACATTCCTTATAGCATTAGTTTTTCGTGGTATTTTTTTACTGCGCCTTATTGATAAATCACATCCAAAATAAGCACACAAATATTCTAATAGTTGCCGTAAATCTTGGCAGAAAACGCTTCTCGGTGCAGCCTTTTATCTGACAGATAGTAGGTAGCTGGCTCTACCTATATCTCCTGTAATGTCAATGTAGTTGGCTTCTCCTTTTTTATGCTAGAGTGAGGCGAATTATGCCACGTTTATAGTTATGTCAGGCGTACAGGAATTGATGCATTAGATGAGGGGATATCTATTGTGGTAGACCCTGAATAGAATCCCAAATATATAGGTTAAATGGCTTTTATATGAATGTAAAATTATCTGCGGTTTCTACTTGTGAGTATATTTGTTCATCGTATATGATGCAAACAATCACGATATAGCATGTAGACCTTTAAGCAATATATCATGAATTGCATATATTTACTTATATTGGTGTATCTTTAGCATGACTGATTCATTTGACTAGACTAGACCACGAACCCCATCAACTGCCATACATTGCTGATACACCAGTTTACTTGCCCCTCCAGATTAAAAAAACCCCTCTCCATTGATCTGCATGGAATAAACGTTATTTGAGCGATATACTACTGACAGTCAACATGGACGATTGGACAGACAAAAACCACATGGTTCTGTATAGGGTAGAGACCATCCAAGAGTTGACTCTCCCTGTAACAAGTAGGTCGGGAGTATGCAATGGTCATATGGAATAAATGTTTAGATACACTCTCCATTTTTCTAGTTTTTCATCTCTATATGGCCAATCAGTCATGTCCCAACAAGGGGATAGTTTCTCTGTATGATGAGACTAGAATGAGGCATACAATGATACATAGACTGCCATTGATAAATGCTATACAATCCTTATTTTGCATTGAGACTGAGCTTTCCGATTATTGGAAATCTGCCTGTGACCTGTTAGTTTATCTCGACATTATAAACACACAGAACACAGACAAATTCCTGTATGATGCTTACATAATACACTGATTAGTTTCACTATAGTTTGGTAATAGCAATTACAAACCTCGTCATCAGTTACAAAGACAATCATTAAAAACAAAGAAAAGGTTTCGGTCGACAAGCTTTGTGAGGCAGCACCAGTGCTCTGGTCAGTCCACATTAATTCCGAGTGAATAAATAAATTGTATTTTCTGCTGAAAGCCAGATAACCTGAAATAATCTGAAAATTGGCATCCCTGAATCCAACTTAAGTTTTTTTTTAATCTTCTGGACTTCTGGACCTGTACCAGTATAGCAGCAGTTCACAGCCTGCTGTGGCCGCTGAGTCGCTCAATGACCACAGAACCAACTCCTGGACAACTGGACCCGGCTTGAGACCCACCACCCCACTAGTTCCCAGCTGCCATTAAGGGACCCTCCCCTCGGCCGCTCACTCGTGTCCCACTCGAGCTGTCAGGGGAAGGCGCGCGGCCTTTTGGCTGTTCCGGCACAATATTTGGGTTAGTGAGAGGACGGCGCTGACAGCCGGTGAAAGGAGCTGGTGTTAACACGCTGTCACTGCCGCAGTGGTCGGCAAGCTTCGGCAATGACTCAGCTCGTTGGCGCTGAATACACCTGCAGATCAATGTCCACCGTTCTCCAGACAAGGATGGGTGTTTATAATACCAGCCTATAA
The DNA here is from genome assembly GCA_950022655.1 of Alentia gelatinosa. Lineage (NCBI taxonomy): Eukaryota > Metazoa > Annelida > Polychaeta > Phyllodocida > Polynoidae > Alentia > Alentia gelatinosa. The sequence goes on from OX465583.1 coordinate 33,312,169, forward strand.
CCAGAAACAAAAATGTTTGTTTTAGAATGGTAAATATTGAAGGAATTAGGGCACTGATGGCAAATGGTGAGTTGGGAGGATTAGGATCTGTTATTAATCGCTCGCTAGAACGCAATGGAGTATCGTAGTCAATAAGAGCAATGGCATTGTAAAGTGTTCGTTTTGAAGGTCTATGTGCAGTTGTTCTATTAGGCTAAGACGTATAAAGGGTGTACAAAATAGAGATTAGCAAAAGATTTCCACTCTTTTGGTTCTTTGGCTTTTTATGTCTGTTTTTGCTCTTTCGGTTTTTTTATGTTCTTGTGTTTTCCTCTTTTTTTTGTTACGCATGACCTTTTTCGATAATGTGCTCACGGTCTATTTTTGGAGCTGGTGGTCAAATACGGAGTGTGGGCAGTAACAGGTCAAGAGACGTGGCGAGACTTGGCGAGAAGTGGCGAGACGTTGGAAGATAACCAGGCCACATGTGAACTATGGTGCCTTGGGAATGCCCTGTAACTGGCCTGGTGCTCCTGACGCTCACCAGGTGGCCTTATTTGTGGTCAGTTCGGCGGTCCCGAGGGCGTAATGACCGTGCGTCCCGCCAGGCCTCCTCCCGGTGACCTCTGAACCCCCTTTACACCATGCCCGGTATCTACTACATCTAGATTTACACACCACACAAGTCTGAAACAATAAATGATGTGAGCCCAAAAAACGCCCCCAAACACAAGCGATCCAGGTCGATTTATGTTACAGATGAAATCAGAGTAAATAAAAAACAACAAAATATGTAATATAAAGAGTGTGGTTCCTTTGTTTGGGTCGAGCCCAGACAAGTGTCTCTGACCTCCAGGAAGCCCCCTGCCCCCTCCCCCCCCCCCCTACCAACCCCGCCACCACTCTCCCTGTCGGCGACCCTTGTCGCAGACGTTTGTCTCGTGAGCCTGTCACTGTGTGTAGATCTCGCTTCCAGTATCTCTGACTCACTGCCATGTATCTGGTTTCTGTAGAGATTTACCCTCACGAGACTGATATCAGACCTGTCCTGGGCTGGTTATGAGTCCCCTATAAATCACTCACAGTAGTCAGGACAGTGCTACCAGGGGCTTTGAGCTCAAGGAGAGGGTCCTGCTAAACCTTGGCCAAAGTACTGCCTTCTTCAAGGGTCAGTGGGATTTATTATTGATGAAATGTACCAGAGAACGTGTTTGTAGAAATGTCAACTTGTTAGACTAGGACATAAAAATACCATGTTCATGTGTCAATCATATTGCCAATTAAATGGATGCTATGGGGTCTGGTTCTTGTTACAAGGACTTCAGGGCATTAATTCCTGAAATATCTAGGAAGGTTTCGGCATTACCCGATTGTGGCCATGAAATATAATTGAAATGTGATCTCTATTAGCCAGATATAAAGCACCCTACCCCACCTAGTTTCTGACTCATTGTGTAGGCATTTCTGATGGTAGTTCGAGACCTTTGGCCATTGAGTCATTTGGATTGACACTCGAATGATATGTTTCTTGAGAAACATTGGTTTTAATGGTCCCTAAAACCCCCCCTGCCTATTAAGTAGATGGCCCTGGAAACTGCACTGCCGTGTAATAAGGGGGAAGCCCTCATCACGCTAGTCTTACCTACAGCGCCGTGTCCAGCCTCGTTAGCCTAATCAGCAGCCTAATTAAGGAGGTACGACAGGGCGCGTCTGGCTGGGGCCAGTTAGGCGTCCCCCGACCGATAACGGCGCCACTGACCACAGTCCGCTGACCACAGTCTACTGGCCGCCGTCTGGCAGCACCGTCAACGTCCAGCTCACAAGGGGCAGTTTCCTCAGTTCCCACGGTGTTCCCCACTGATAGGCTAGTTACGTGGCTCACTGCCCGACGCCCAACTCGGTGCTTTCCTAAAAAACAAAAAGACTCCACATGAACTATGCCGTGAACGCCTCCACCATCAGTTTATGGGAGATAACTGAGCTCTGATCAATATAGATTTGATAGGACGCCATCACCTCCATTGTCGCCGATTGAGATATAAAACCTATATACAGCTTAGATCATTTAGTTTCTAGATAATTTAGTGGGACTTAATTTAGGAACAGACCCCAATCGCCCCGCAGTAGAGGTGAACTGGGTTCAAGGTCAACCAGTACTAATTCGCCGTCGCCTGGCGTTTACACTAGGCTGGACAGCAAAGAAGGTAACTACAAAGAGAGCGAACTTTCAGGTCCATGATTAGGTCCATTAGGTCTCGCTTTGCATTTCCACTCAGAGCTTGTTAGCATTGGACGTTGTACGTGTGTGTTGGGGGGATGTGGCAGTGGTAATTCAGTGTCCGAATCTGTAAAGGCTGGAGCTAACTGCTCCGATCGTGACCATTACTGCCTACTGCTCAATGAGCTCGTGGGAGCTGCTCTTTGTGCCGGACTGCCCACTGGCTGACCACAATTAGGCGTATTATGGTCGGGCACTTCGCAATTGGCGCCATCACACTGTCATGGCTCCTGTACCTGTACAGAGGACCAAGACAGCACCGCCTATTCAGCATCATAATGACGCTGTATGCGTTATCGTGACGCTGTGTGCGTCACAATGACGACGCGTGCGTCACAATGACGACGCTACATTATTTAGAATGAAGCTAAATGTGTCACAATTACGCTACGTGATGCTACCTCTCATTATGATAATGACGCTACATGTATCAGTAGGACATTTTGCACATGCTGGTGATACAACACGCGTTACAGTGCTGCTACATGCGCCATGGGTAAGATACATGCCTCTCAATGACGCTACATTTGTCAATTTGACGTTTCATACATCGTAATGACACTTTATGCATCACAGTGCTGCTACATGCATGATAATGCGCTACATGCACCATAATTACCCTACATGCGTCACAGTGACGCTACCTATGTTATGATGACGCTTCTTGCGCCAAAATGACACACCCTGTGTTATGGTGACGCAACCTTTGGTATGATGACTTTCCATGGGTCGTAATGACACTAAATGCGTCTTCGTCGATATTTCGTTTGAATAATTACCAGCCTCGTTCACACCAGAGTGGTCCTCCGTCAAATTCACACCAGGAAGTATGTATTACCTGTCACACCAACAAATGCCAATTAGGTAGCACAGAGCCAGGTCGTTTTATCACCGGGTACAATCATTACGCTGCAAATTACCATTTCCCTGCACTTCTCACAGCCTTCCTTCTTTGATAGCATTCAGGGGAGTGGGAGGAAAGAAAAGGTAGTACTGCTGTGAATTTGATTACAAGAAAAAAGACAATTCAGAAAATGAAAGAAGACCTCGGTCGGAAAGAATGGTTTTTAAAAAGGACAAGGGGTTTAATATGAAGAACTGAACTAATGAGAATAAAGAGAAGACTTACTTCGTCTTTCCTCGCATCTTCCTCCTCATTGATGTTGCTGCTTTGGCAAGACGTCAATGAAATAAACAGGGCGTTTTAATGATTCCGTGTTATGAAAAGACAATTTAATCGGTGTTGCGCCAGCTGGTGCCTCTGTTCTCCCACGCCTTGGGCGGCAGGTTGGGAGGGGGTCCGCTAGGGCTAAATTGGCAGAGGGGGGAAATTAGCATGGTGGAATGTGAGTATGGGAGCGGCAGCGGGTGGTGGTAGTAGCAGGCGAGCATTGCCTCAGGGCGCCGGGAGGGGTGGCCGCGCCACGCCGGGAGATGGGCGCAGAGGTCGGGAGGGAGGTCGGGGAGGGCTGTCGGACAACAGCTGTTATAACACGGAGTGATGAGGGGGGCGGCGCTACGACTACAAGTCTCGTCATGGCCCCAGTGACTGGCCGGTCGGCTCTCTGCTGCTGCTGCCAGAAGTGTTCTCTTAGAAATCAGCGCTGAGCCAGCTCCTGGAGGTTGTAGTAGTTCTTTGAGTTTCTCTCAGCCTGGACATTATATTCTGTAGGAAAGACGGTGCAATAGCTGGAACAACTGCTGAAGCAACGAGTTTGATCTTCCTTGCTTGGCTGCCCAACATCATGGTGTAACCTAGCTATATGTAATAGGAAAATTAATTTTAATCATCGGTGAATATCATATAAATTCCGATCGTGAATCCCTTATGAGTTAATCTTTTATTACAAATTTTGGAATTCTGATAAAACTGTTTATGCAATTCTACTCTAACAACAGAAATGTGAATTGCAATATACATAAAATCGCTGGTTTACTCACCAATCTCTGAAGGCTGCTTTGCGAGGCCAATTCCCTGATCCTTGTGTATAGAGCTCAAAGAGGCATTTGAGGAGGCTGCACCCGACTCAGGCAAACTGCGGCTCCGTCCGTTTGTTATTGTAACCAGTGTTAATATTGCCTTTGTTTTAGTTCCCTCTCTTTCTCTGATAAGAAGCTGATGAGTTGGTCTTGTTTTTCCTTTGAAGTGTGAGTTTAAGGAATGTTGTTTCATTTTTTGTTTCACAGGAAAGGTGTTAATGTGTTGGCTCAAAATTTAGTGGGTGAATAAAAGGCAAATAAGCAACATGAAAAAGGCAGACGACATTTCTTTTGTCTTGTCCTACACTGTCTGCTATTATACTGCAGATAATTCTTGATTAGCTGAGATGTCAAACTAGTATATCCAACTGTATGTCTGGAGCCATAGCAATATGGATTGAACTTATAGGGATAAGCCATAATTGGGCATACATCTTAAAATCTGACTGCCAAGCCATGTCCGCCCACAAATGTCTCCCGATAAAACATTTTCTCTTGTACTTCTGCCTTGCTTAGATCTAACTTCTTAAGCAAGGGACCTGTTACCTAAGCACTGAACGCTTGATGTCTCTTGATGTATCTCCTATTTTCATTCTTGTTGGTGCTCTCTATATAACTCTAATGAATTGTTGCTTTTATCTTTACAGCAAATAGAATGGAAATCGGAAGACCACATAGTCCGGCTTTGTCGCATGCGAAGGAAGTCGGAGGTAAGATGTTTTATGTTAGCAGGAAACTCTACTCTTGTAGTCACTCTACGGAAAAGGTAGATGTTCGTGCCAGTAAAAGGCGTTAAAAGGCTTCATTTTGTATAAGAAAATGTCAGTCGAGTAGGATTAATTTAAAATATTAATCCTCTGTCTTTATCGCTGCTTAGAATTCATCCTCGTAAATGCCATTTCTATTAACCGACATGGAAAGTAAGATGACACTTACTACAATTGTGGAATTTGGAAGGATTGCTCATTTAACATAGATTTACTCATTTAACAAAGAATTCTTGAGTTGCTGATGAAGTGGAGAACCTACCTGTACAAGTTAACAGTTTTCAATATAAACCTTTCAATTTAGATTAACGAAAGTATATGGCATAATGAATAAAGTACATGTAACAATATATTGACTTAATTTCCCCGTCTTCTGGTGGTCTTTGTGGTCACTATTCAAAGCGGCCATGTGTGTATGTGCTTGTGTGATGAGTTGGGAGGAGCTAGTACAGGGGCGTCGCACAGGCGGCGCTTATGGCTGCCCTCGTCTGTACTTGGCGCGTGCTGTCTTCGGGGCCTGGGGCTTGGCGAGTCTGGCCAGCTTCATATTGCTCTGACACTGCTCATTGAGAGCTGTCGGGGACAAGGCCCCTTCAATGAAGACCGGCACACACTCCATCCCGACCGCAGAGAACCGTATTCAGGCCGGCCGCCCATAGCAAACAGCGGCCCGCGCCAGGAAACACGGCAAACTGACTGATGATGGAAGCAATTCCCGGGGGAAATACCCACGATTCATATTTGGTGAGGTGCTCCCACGCAGGACAACCCACCAGGGTTTTCTGATGTGTGTTATGGGTGTGGAGTTAGTGGGGCGTACTGCCATGGCTGAATTAGATTGCCGGCCCAGCTGACAGTTTCAAAATGAAAGCTTGTTTATGTGGGTGAGTTCGCTCAGCTATGGTGCTGATGTTTTGGGAGGGCGGGGGAAATGTTGTTTGGGAATTAATAGGCAGCAGTTCCCTGAGTTTTGAAAACGTTATTGGGGTGAAGTAGGGGTGAGTATAAATGGGCCGTGATCATGGGACCATGACAGGTGCCGCGTGAAGCTATTACAAACCCGGTAAATAAAAGCTATTAGCGTCGTCGGCAGCTGGTGATAATCCATAAGACCGTGGCTGATGGTGGGGTCAGCAGATATCCCCCAGGCCCGTCGCCAGGGGACGCTCCCGAACCCGCGGGAGGCCCGGGAAAGCTGGTCATTTTGTAGCAGACGACAATTAGCATGGATACGGCCGGACACCGATCTGCCATTAGGATCAGGAAGCCCGCCGTTGTACCTGACCATACAGAGAAGTGCCAGCCGTCCAAATGTCAGAGAAAGGGCAGGAGCATTAGTGGAGAATGGGTGAATCCAAGGGCAATTTGTTCATGCGTTTTATAGTATTGACACTGATGTAACGGGTTTTTTCTGGAACGAGGATTTTTTTGGTATGATATGTAGGCCCCTATTTGTCCAACAAGGATTACCACACAATTTCTAATAACGTCAGAAGTTTTTATTCAAGGGAGGTCTATCGACCTTATAACCACAGTGACCTTTGTCAAATCTAGATTTCCCATAAAATGAAATGTCAATAAAACAAATGTACAAGTCCGTCAATACAGAAACGATATACAGGACGATAGCAGACAACCTAAGAAGCTGTTAAAAATTTGAGAGTAAAGGAAATGTCAAGAAGTAAAATGTGTATGCAAAGGCGATACATAGGGTTATAGAAGAGAATCTCAGAGGGGCGGAACAAGAGGGGGCGGGGCATACCAAGAAGCCAGAAGCCAGCATCTGGTAAGTCATTGCGGACACTGGGAGTCCGTGTGGCCCAGTGGCAGGGGCACGTTGTGTAAAAAGCTGGCCGGGTGACACTGGGTATTAAATCAGATCACATCCTGGCCGCGCACTACATCTAATCCGACAGGCGATGTTGTCGGGCGGCGCTAAAAGCCGGCCGCCTTCACGCAGTGTTTAATCAACGACCGGGTACGCCGCCCGGGCTTGGTCTCCTAATTAATGCCCGGATCGGGTTTGCCTTCCCCTCGGCGCGTGTAATAAATATGATTTGAGCTGGCCGCCGCCGACCGCGACTCGTCGCCGACACCCTACACTCGCCTTCATCAGCCCTGCATTGACAGGCCGAGATGGAGACCGGCAACTGGGCTGGGCGGTTTTACATTGCCCACTTTTAATGGGGTTTTAATATTCCACCACTTCAGGCCGTGCGGCTCCTTCACTGTTCACACCCACCGACAATTCTTGTACCGCGTCTTCCACCAGAGTTTCCCCCCATCCTAACCCCCCCAGCTGAGCGTCCCCGCAATATCCAGTCAACAGCCCTCCTCCAAATTCACACGTAAAAGCGCGCGCCGGCAAGGAGTGGGGGAGAAGCGGCATTCAGTGGCTCGCAACTGATGAATAGCTGAATCGCCTTGTGAAGAAAATTGTTGAGTAAATTTAGCTGGCTCCATGGAAGTTGGGGAAATTGAAGTTTACAACAGACCCTTCAGATTGATGAAGCCATCATGCCGCTTGTGAAATGAGCTAATTACAACGCCTGGTGTCCCGTTTCATAAAGCCCCGCACATATTGCGGCAGTTTAACCTTGCTGGTACAGCGTAAACATTGCGTCCAACTCAGTATTTACTACAAAGTTAACGTTAAACAAATGGTGATCTAACACGATGTTGTTGTATTTCTTATTTTGCAGGAGGATTGTCAGAATTATGTTCGTCTGATAGTGAATAAAACAGAGTCGGATCTATATGTGTGTGGGACCAACGCCTTCAAACCAGAATGTCGTACCTACAGAACAGAGCAGGTAAGTCCTATATATATACAGTGCAAGAACTCACTGAACTATAGGTCACAGTGCTATATTTGTTAGGGGCCATCAATAAAATACTATGCAATGAGGGAGGGTCCAACAAACTTGGGAAACGTGTATACATCCATTCTCTTATCCGGAGAGGCGAGAATTCTAGTCGCTTTTTTTAAATCTATTGCATACAGGATAGAAAAAAGAGTGGAGTAAGATTTTTCAAATATTTGCGTACATGTACGTTGGTCCCTGAGCGATTACCTGATTTATCTTGTTTCCACATAATGATATCGACCCTCCCCACACGTGATAATTATGATTAAAGTACCGAAACATTATATGACAGAAAGACTGAAGGTAATAGAAAACACTTAAAAATCCTCATATCGCTGAGGCATTCTACTGTTAACCTGATACGCCTTTCATTAATTCCGTATTACTCGGGTAGAAGAGGAGGTAGGGGGCAAGACTGTGCAGTATCATATAATGGTTGTTTTAAGGTAAGGATCGTTGAATGTGCTGAATAAAGTCGGCGGCTGAGAAGCTGTACAGGCATTTCATTGTGTAAACGACGTAGACTTAAATTTGTGGTAACCATGGTGCGCAAGATGTATGAAGGCACCCACAAGCTGCATGGTTCTAATGCGCTAAGCAGAAAAGAGGATTTCTCCGCTCTGCTGAAGAAGCTTCATTCAGCCACCGCCTGGGGTCGCCACCATGTGCACAATTCGAACCGCAAACAAGTCTATTTTTTAGCCGAGAAGGGGATCACAGGGTCGCCTATATCAAGGCTTGATAACTCTACGCTGAGCGATAATAAGGGACGTAGCGGACGTGGGACGAGGCCCGGACGCATGCGCGGTGGACGCTGATTGGGGTCAGACGGGAAGGATTGTCTGTGTGTGATCGACGAGGTGGCAGGGTGACAGGAGATTACTAACCATCATAAAAAACAGAAAATAAATCTCATGATGACCGGCCTTGTGAATATACACAGGAGTATATCATGTGGGAAATAAGCAACCAATTCGCGCCATGATGTATATACACAACTAACCAGGGAATATCCATGCCTATAAAGGGAAGACCAAAAGATATATACCAGGGACACACTCATTGTGAACGAATGAAAACTTATTTCATTAAAGAAGCCAAGTTAGCACATTATCTAATTGGCTTTGAGGGAGCGTCAATATAGATAGTGAACGAAAAACGTATCTAATTAGTTTACTTTCAGAGGAGCCTTAACAGCCGCGGCACCTTCTAGACAGGACAAGGCGAGAGTCCCACCCTGGATTATGCTCAGACAAAATAAAGGCTGGCTCCTCGAATCGCTCTCAGCCAATGTAATTTTCTCCCCACACATCGGATGGAAATGGTTCCAAATGGGGCCGGTGGAGGGAGTTAGCAGGGGATCGGCGCATGCGTAGATGGTGTCGCGGCTGTGTATCAGGTCCATTTAGTCTCAGTCGAGTCGCTGATAAAAATAACCGCCCCCTGTATTCCCAGAAGGCAGTGCTGAAAGTGGTCCTTTCGCCGGGGGATTTTCTTTAAAAAATAGATTGCCTTTTCTTCACAGAACTACTTCTCCTATGAGTAAAGGTTCGTATTTCAGAAACACAATTCGCTGGAACATACAGGAAGTTCTCGATAGTTTTATTTGCTGTTTCGTAACAAGAACTCTCTATTCAGTCTTTCTGGAAGTAAATTAAGACACCTGTAATAAAATCATGAACTTTTTTACATATTGGATATTGATTTTGATTGTGAACTTCTTCAGGCAGGCTTAAACTCGGACTCAAACAGATTATTCACATTTGACAACCATGAGTACAACTACCAATTGATTTCTTGATTCTACATCGCGTCCTATCAAATCGATTCAGCGCACCTGTTGACTGTAACTATCCCCGCGTCGGACAGAGACTAAATACACCATGGATTCTTTGATGTAGAAAGCCATAATGTGCCCCCATACATATAAGGCTCGGCTGGTGGTTGCTCAAGGCTAACTAGACTTTACCCAACATGCACCGGTGCCGCTGGAAGCGTACCGCAAGGCCCCTCGGGAAATCTGGCAAATGTTGGCTACTTGTGAACTTGTGCGCTGCCTGTCACAGGACACAGCTCAGTTTATGGTGTAATACTGTCGTTATGTTAAGTGGCGTTGTGTCCGGTAGGTGGGCTATGTTCTAGCGAGCCATCATATACAAATGCCACCAAACCTTATTAAATAATGGCTGTTTTCTGGTTGTGTTATGAACGCACCACTGACCAGGTTTGGAACAAAAGGAATGATAATGAAAATAGGCCTCTTGACTACAGTATTCATTAAAGTTGTACTCACTTAAAGCCCGGTTGGTTTATTTACACATGCAGTATTAGAATGTTACTGACCTGAATTTTCTTCCTAACTTGTAACTTAAAAAATGTTAATGAACAAAGTAATGTCCTTTCATACAGGCACGAGTTCAGTAGCACGGACCTGGCACAGGCATTAGAAACTATTTACATTCCAAACATCAAGGTCATTTAAATATGATCATAAAGAATAAAAAGAGTTTTATATGACGTGCCACGGGCCTAGATCTCGCATCCAGAACTTTGTTATGATCCTAGCAATTCTTTTTTAGTTGTTTTTTTGTCAGTATGATAAATAGTTGTGTTTTTTAAATGGAGAGATGTGGTCAGATGCTGCAGAACTATAAAAGGGATGACAGTACTGTCACCCATAGCGCGGTTGATGCTCCTACAATGTAGACGACTGATCTAGACACGTCCAAATTGATCAATAGTTTTTTCTATGATGCCATTATGTCCCAATGTAATTGGACGAGATAGTGGTTTCCTTCAGAGTAATATTGGCCTAAACTTGTATCATGATATCGACTTGGGTAACTGGATATTCATAAGCCAGTGTTTATAAACTCTGTGAAAGCAGTTTTATCACGTAGTTACCCTTTGTCTCGTTGCAGGGCAAATACCAGATGATGGATTCTTCATCGGGCGTGGCCATCTGCCCCTACGACCCTTCTCAGAACAACACATTCACATATGCAGGTAAGATCTTTTCTTGAACACGCTGTCTCCCTACCATAGGCTTAATTTCAAGGAAGAGGGTGTACTTTGCTACGTTCTACATACTGATGGACAATCTTCTCATAACCTTCTTCTGGCTCCATGCATCTTTCTTGAAATTTTCTCACGTCTCAAATCAGATTTTCTTACCATATCTGCCTTAGAGCCAATGAGAAAGACATAACCCATGGTAGCAAATTATGTACTTGTATCTCACCGGATTGCAGTTTACACACTAGGTGATTGCATTATTCTCACTGGCTTACAGAAATATGCTTATGGTCGGTGAGAAGTTTACAAAACATACTTTTAATGTTTCCGCAACCTCATCTTATCTCACAATATCGGCAGTTGTCATCGTCCCGGCGCGCTCTGTATCGTAGCTGCTCAGGTTATAACCCTGCTGAGCTGCTCATACATTTATCATGGCTGTATGTGCCCGCGGGGACATTAACACACCTCTGTATTCAATCTCTGTGTGACACCCCTGTCATCTCTACATGCCATATAGAGGAGGGGGCGAGCTTGCCACCACCCATCCCGACATTCCACAAACGACAGGGACTGGTACTCTCCAACCCCCTACATTCCTTATGGAATGATTGTTGCGGATAGTGTCCCGATATCTACATGCCATATACCGAGAGAACTGTCCCAGTATCTGTATTTCATTTATGGAGAGATGTGGTGGCTCTGGCATATATACGTACCCTGTTGATGGTGGGGGGTCAACCAACACCATCCAATTACGGCATCTGATATGTGAATGAAAGCGGGTGTGGGCATAACATCCATCTAGGCGTAATTCGGTCAAACCATAAAAGAGGGGAAAACTGCAAATCAATTGAAAAAATCTATTTAAAAGTCGTTTTTTAAGAGAAAAGAAAGGAATTCCTTGTAGAAAAGAGGTGGAAAAAGGTAGAATGTCTGCTAGAGTAAGTTGTCAGCTATTGTGGGTATCCAGTATACCGGGTATCCAGTATACCAGCTTTCCGCTGTATCGGAATTTATACCGATGTGCTAACTGGTGTAATATCACACATAGTTACCATAAAGTCTACAAGGTGGCAGCCATGAGCTCTTGTGCAATTTGGCTGTGTTGTTCCGGTCCCTTTAATTAATAACACGATACGGGGTAGGATCGCTCATTTATTACGTGACAGCAGGACCCATCTTGAAGGTCAATGTTTGCGGTCGTCATTAATCATAGATAACAGAGGTCACAGTTTCATCACCCTTATTAGTTATTACTCCTGGCCAGCTAGAGTGTAACTAAGATGGGGTACAAGTAATACATGGGAAATGGTGGAGCGAGATGCCATATACTCAACATAGAGCTCCACACTATTCAGTCACCACTAGATGGAGGCACTGAGCCCTGTTTGGTGTGCTGTGTGCGTACAGCGCCCTAGTTGACTGAGCTCGCTGTAGTCTATGGCTGTGCACACTCACTATTTGAGGGTAGGATGGAAGTATGGAAACGTGTGACAACGGTTTTATCGTTGACCGGTCCCCTTTGAATACGTATTGGCCAAGGAAAGACACTACATATCGTTTATGAATAGAGTAAACCACAGTTATGGTATATTAGAACTATACCTATAGTGTATTAGGCATTAGCCATGGTATTCGGAAAAATACACTCTCAAGACAATTTGCAGTCCTTTTCTTGAAACATCTAGCGTTGAAATTGTGTATGGAGAGCTACAGTGTGTTAGACAGGCGCGCCCCCTATCAAATGAACTACACGCTACGATAACAAACCAAGATAAATATTGTGATTTTAGGATGCCTATAAATACTGTTATTTATGAAAGTGAGTAATAAATAATGATTTTCAGTATAGGCGGTCGTATGTACACCTCAATGAAGATGACGTAATACGCCCGTTACGCATCGCTTCCTTTGTGCATTACTCCGTGACAACACCTCGGTGTATACAACTGTCCGTACACAGAACCATCGATTATTGTGTATGTATAGAGAAGGGAGAAATGAACATGCATATTACATGCCCGGGAGCTCAGGGTTGGCCAACAAAACAGCAGCTAGGTCACCAGCAGTGTGCAACTGGTGGTTGAACAATGGACGTATTGTTGAACAAGCTGCTCACACAAACCTACATGAGCAACTCGTAATTGCTCAATAACCTGCGACTTGGCATGGAGACTTTACATAGTTCTCTTTAAACTTGCAGTCTCTGTTTTCTATGGGAATTTTCGTGTTCGTTTTCAGTTTGTATAATAATTCTTTCTCCCAGTGTAAAGCCAAGATAATATCAACTTAGCCTCATTCACTCAAATACAAATGTGGTTTAAACTTCCCCACAGACTTTTAGCCTGACATCCACTGTTTTCCACGCTTTCCCGGTATCTCTAAGGCAGCAAATTCTGTATGAAAAAAATGTTCTGTCCCCAACTGACATCCTAATTAAGGGGTTCAAGTGCTATAAGGACCCAGGTTTGTTCTCCATATCCTAACGTTAAGTCCTTTAAGTCAAAGGTAATGGGTGTCGCTGGTCCATGGAGAAAAAAAGACGCGAGGGAGAGTGAACATTATACAGCTTGACACTCCAGAAAATGCCCATTGTGAAGTGCTGTCAGAGAAAAGGACCCATTGGAGCTTGCTGGAAAGGGCCATATTTACGGACCGCTTGTTCCCCGTACCACTGACCGTCACACTCTCCAAGCGCATTGTGTAGTTATACATACAGATAGAACAGAGATTGAGAGACGCACTCAGGCGGAGAGTGAAGACACTGAATGCTCTCTGGGCTCGTGAAGCTGGTGTCTGTGCGCACCTGGGTGTGTACAATGGGGCCTGGCCTTCCCGCCTATGTGTATGTTTATAGGCGGTTCTCCAGGCTCGACACACCTATAATTCATGAACACCACCTAACCTCCCAACATTCATGACCATTAACTGCACTTCTAAGTACAAATACACCAAAACAACATTATTCATTTTCATGGTTCTACACTGCCACACAGTATCTAAACCACACATTTCTAACAGTTTTCGAAATCAAAATAAATCAAAACAAGATTATATATAATAATTATTGCTGTTGGAAATATTAAAACAAAAACTCTTATGTGGATTTTAGGTATGGGCATCCCCTGTGTAGCAAAGGATAAAAAGAAAGAATACAAATAACGATGATGGACTTTTAACTAAGATGTATACATCTGTTGTATATGTCCTTAGAATAGGATAAATGCTTATGCACTGACCCGTGTTCCGTTTTGGGATCCTCTAAACCCTGTTTGTTGGTAGGTCACGGTTGGTTGTGTTTAGGTACGTATGTAAATGCGCAGCTACTGAGTAGAATGGTAAAAAGTAGGGTAGTCGGGTTCTATATTGGCAACCATCCCTTGGGTGATCCACATAGCATGTGACTGAGTTTACAAGTGTTAGCATAATGATAGAAAAGGTGGTTATCAGGGCGAGGATCTAAGATTAGGACAAGGGTTAACTGTGTGCAAATCATGATGAAAATTACATCCCAAACTTCCAGTCCCAAGTCACGCAGCTAGGATAGGAATTGCCTAATTGAAACTCTGCAAATAAGCACTAGGAAATTTCATCAGAACACTTTTCCCTGATGCCCATGTGAATAGACCTCGTTTGAATCCAATTATCCGAGTGCCTTGAAATATTTTGCGAGACCGCTTTAATTAATTAGAGATAGAATAGATAACTTTCCACATTTGAATCGGTCAGTACTTTCAGTGGGAATTGAAATTATTTCTAAACGGACCGTTTCTCTGTACCTAGTTGCCTATAACACGTATAATTGGTGATGTTTGGTCTGTGTCAGGACATACAACAACACAGGCTCGATTGACACCCTTGTCGTGTTGGCACCGCGTGTCTCACGCTTTTGCGGGCACCGTGAATAATTCAGTGGGAGTTTTAGACCAGTGGGACTGGAAAATTATGGGCGTAGAGACAGCAAATGACAGACAGAGAAATGGAAGGATGAAGAGAGAGACAGAGACAGAGAGAGAGAGAGACAGAGACAGAGGAGAGACAGAGAGACAGAGTTGGAAGGTAAAAAGGGGAGACAGAGAAAGAGATAGAGGGGAATACAGAGGGAAAGGGAAGGAGATCGGACGGGGGAGAGAGGAGGGAGGAGACACAGAGAAAGAGAAGAGCCAGGGAGACAAAAGGGAGAGACAGAAGGAGGAGAAATGGGGACAAAGACATGGAGAGAGATAGAGCGGGTACAGAGAGAAAGGGAAGGAGAGACAGAGAGAGGAGGGAGGGAGAGAAGGAGAGACAGAGAAAGAGAGATCAATAGACAAAGCTACATATGCAGGAGGAAGAGATAGATAGAGACAGAGACAAGAAGGGCGGGGGGCAGAGATAGTGAGCGGATAGAGTGAAAAAAGAGAGAACGGGAAAGAAAGAAAGAAAGAAAGGAGAGGAAAAGAAGAGAGGAAAAGCAAAGTATAACGGAGGAGTTGCCAACCCTCTAAACTCGGCCCCTAATACGCCCTATCAATTAGATAGCACCATTACAGTAAGGGTCTACTGATTGGAGGTGTGCGTCTGTGTGTAGATGGTACCTACATGGACCTGCCTCCCACTGCACGCGGGACAGACCTGCATCTAGCCCCGCTTTTATCTCGAATGACCAGAGATGGCTTCTCCTTATCTCTGCTGGAAATAAATGAATATACAATGTAATTTTGGTGTGATCGTCGGTGGACATCCTTTGTCCCTGGTGACAGTCTCAGAGTGTAGACCCGCGTCGTCCGTCGTCACCCGTGTTTGTGTTGTCAACCAGACAGCCTGCCATCTATCAAAGAGGGGTAAACAGTCTACCCTTCACCCTTAACCACCAAAATAGCATGGGTCCCACGTGTGTGGTGCTGTTGATGCAATGTTAATAACCTGTTGCTGTGCACTCTGGGGTTTAAATATGGTATTTAGATTGAATTATGGATTTTCGAAAGCAACCGATTTGAAAAAAAAATGTTGCTAATTATGGTATTGGTATTTTTTATGAGCACATTTATTGATGCTTGGATACAGGTGATACCAATTACAAAGGAACCCGACCTAAACGGTTACATCTTGTTCTCGGTCATTCTCGTAAAGGGGATGGTGTGAGGCAAATTGCGAGGTCGGGAGTTCAATTCGGTTACTTTATGTCATTGGACCCCGTACTGAATCGATCATTGAGTCTTAATAACTTTATATCATAACAAAAAACATCCAGGCACCCCTCTTGAAGTGCAGGAGGTTGAACCAAAACATGTACATCGTAAAAGACTTTATTCATATGGACAAAGAAGAAGGGTATTCTGAAGGCGAAAATATATAGGCATGAAGAATGTCTTATAATTCTTATAGTCTGTGGTAATATATATTGATGTATTTTTAGTGGAAGAAAACTACAGTGAATTATAATATGATAAGTTGAAAATATCTGTATTTGATTAGACATAATTTCTAATGGGAACAGCATTGTTATTTTTCTACTTAAGATTTCGGTTGGGGGGGGGGGGGTGTTCGTTTACCGCACTGAAATTTTGAAGGGAGATGTTCCTCCGAGAAAGATGAAACACCGAGATCTGAACATGTCCCGTACACTCGTGGTATACTTTATAGAATTGATAGTGCCCCAGCTTTGTGTATAGTCTTCAGTACTAAGTCTCTTGTGTGTATGTGTATCCTTCAGACGGCAAGCTATACACAGGTACGATAGCTGATGTCAGTGCACGCGACTCGCTCATCTACCGCAACCCAACGCGCACAGTGCAGCACGACTCACAGATGTTGAACGGTAAGCTCCAGTCCACAACCACGCCTGAAATACCTCTCTCAACTATACCTGTATGACAGTGTCAACATAACCAGAGACACCAGCTGTTCGCATTGGTATTAGCAAATTGTAGCAAATCACAATACTCAGAAATCATAACCAGTGGTATATTACACTCAAATGTATAATATTATGATATATTATGTATATTTTACATATTGTATAAAAATCTCCGATGACACAGTCGAATATCTAAAAGTAATAGTCAAGAATGATATTAATAACTGAAATCACAATAAACACTGTATCATTTTCATTATTCCTACGCCGAGACATATCCCCTGCGTATTTACGACGGTGTTACTATTTGCAGATCCGGACTTTGTGAGCTCATTTGATCACGGCGAGAATGTCTACTTCTTCTTCCGCGAGTTCGCCGTAGAATACATCAACTGTGGGAAGGTAATTAGCATTCATTGAAGCACAACTAGTAGACTAAGTCAACCATAACATCCGAATTAACTCCACGGAATAGGCAGCACGGCTATTTAGACATTGGGGAGAGATGTTTTAGTCTGGCTTGAATGAAACTAGTTCGGAAATTATAAGTGCTTTTAGCAAGAGATAATAAACGACAAATTACTGGACCTGCAGGCAGCCAATTATTGTCTCCATATTAATATGACATATGCGGTCCTGTTTTTCATTGCATTATCTCAATAAAATTGTATTACAAATAGATGTATCGCCATTTCTGCTTTTATTTTGTCCTCTCTTTTTGCATGGGAGGTGAACGAACACTCGTACATTTCTATACTAGATGGGGATAGTTTGATGCATATCATCTGGGTGTTTAATTCCATGTCCCCTGTATGAATTAGCTTTCTTTCCCCTGTTGCTACCTGAGCGCTGTTGGTCTATTAAGCATATTTCAGTTACTTGGAAGTTGTAGTGCTTGGTCTCGTTTCGATCATAACAGAAATTTCATCTATGTGAAACTGTTCTGTTGTCACAAGGACGAGTAAACAGTTCTATGTCAGAGGAGTAGGCATTTCTATGTCGGAGGAGCACTTGCCTCACATAGAACTATTCAATCATTTCACAATTGTTTACTCCTCTCACATAATATTGTTTACTCCCCTGACACAGAATTGTTTACTCCTCTCACCTAGAGTTGTTTACTTCTCTCAAATAATTATTTACCCCTCAAACAGAATTGTTTACTTCTCTCACATAGAATAATTTACCTCACTCACACAGAATTGTTTTCTCCTCTCACATAGAATTGTTTACTCCGCTCATACGGAATTATTTACTCCCCTCACATGGAATTGTTTATTCTTCTCACATGAAATTGTTTACTCCTCAGACAATTGGTTACTTGTCTCATGTAGAATTTTATACTCCTCTCACATATAATTGTTTACTCCTCTCCTACAATTGTTTACTCCACAAACAATTGTTTACTCCTCTCACGTAGAATTATTTACTCCTCTCACATAGAATTGTTTACTCCTCTCACATAGAGCTGTTCACTTGTCTCACGTAGAACTGTTTTAATTCCCACAGGCTATCTTCTCACGCGTCGGGCGGGTGTGTAAGAAAGACGTGGGCGGGGACCGGATCCTGCGCGACATTTGGACATCCTTCTTCAAGGCGCGACTCAACTGCTCAATACCTGGAAACTTCCCCTTCTACTTTGACGAGATCCGTAAGTCAAACCCACATTCATATCTCTCCTAAACCCATAAATATAGTCCAGTTAAGATAAGCGTTATCAGGAAATGGCCTGAGTAGGTACAACTATACCAGATAGACCCATAGTAATGTATTGATAGTAGATTTCTTGATAGAGATAAGCATATATAGATACACCCTTTAAAAATGAAGAAACATCCATCGAAGGAATGGTTTCCCTCGTTATGTGCTCAACTTGTTATACATTTGCAGGATAGCATTTTCATCATTTTGGTTAGGTATAGGTCGCATAGTATGTTCAGGGCCCTAGCTGAGGCAAATGTCGGAGGGGCGGGGAACATTAAGTTGATCCAAGGGGGTGGGGATCCCTACCTTGATATGGAAACTTATTGAAAATGGTAAGGGTGTCTTGTACTTATGATTCTTTACTTCCATCTACGATATAAGACTATTATTTTATTAACAATTCTATAGATATGTCGCCTGTTTATTTCTAGAATCGACATCGTTACTTGGAGCGGGTTTCTACAAACCGGTCACAGATGCGGCTAACAGGACTGATATGATTTATGCCGTTTTTAACACACCAGAGTACGTTCATACATTACTATTACATACGTTTAATAGACTATTGTATTTCTTTGTCATCACTTTTGGTTACTAGATATGTCTTGAATTGTTTATTTCCGAACTTTCATCGATGTTTGTGTAGGTTATATGAATGAAGTAAAACTGTATTACTCCTCTTCTAAATTGCTTTTAGATATCTTCATCGCATACAGGAACGTATGCTTATACGTGTATTAATTTAAATTAGCCTTATTTGATATCGAAAACTTCAGTAATTTAATCGTCAGTTTACACTTGAACTTATAAACTACCGAAATATGATCACTCTAACGTCTTGATACTACACTAGGAGAGCCTACTGTTATCAGTGATACATTATCGACCCTGTTTATACACGACAGGCTTTGATATCTCAGATAAACTGTGACGATTTATTGGTATTTTTGTGAACAGAAACAGTATCTCTGGGTCGGCGGTGTGCGCCTTCCGCATGTCAGATATCATCGCGGCCTTTGAGGGCGGCTTTAAGGAGCAGAAGTCCGTCTACTCCACGTGGTTAGCTGTGAACGAGCAGAACACACCCAAACCTCACCCCACACAGGTCTGTGCTGCACTGCATAACCCTCCATCTACCTGTTTTAATAATCCGTTCTTTTATTTTTGTGTCACTGGACACCCTTTTCATAATTTCTCTCTTTTATGGATCTCACTATTCTTTGTGCTATAAGAGTTTTTATTATATATGGCTTAGAGCCCCTGAGAATGGAATTGAATGGTAAATTGTGTAACATCACTCACGCTGCCCACTAGATCTTAGTGTTTTCACCACTGCTTAGAAAGGATGCGAACTTTATCTCTTAAAGAAGAAGGCTTAGAACTGGTGAGGAATAATAAGAGGGTGCGCCTACGAACTCTCAACAGAACCTTAGTTCCATTGTGTAAGTATTGGGGATTCTACATAACCCTGAGGGCGATTTGCGTCCCTCGTGAGTTAAGCTGACACCATTCACAAATGCCTGGAGTTAAAGACAGTGATCCACTTTCCTGATTGAGAGCCTCCGGAATGTAGATCAGGTTAAATGGGCGTATACAAACGCTGACAGCCAGTTTGTACAGCCCCCTAGCGGAGTGCGGCAGTACTATTGACGAAACTAAAGGTGGCGCCTCGGTGATGCGTTTCCAAGGTGAATTACTGATACAAGGCATACGTTAAAATCTCGAGATGAATGAGAGAATGAATAGATTTTATAGTATTATGCTCTCATCTGTGTGTATCTATGGATACAACATGTATATGCATGTATACATATGTATCTATACAAATATGTATACAAACATAAAGATAAACGAACGTGCATATATCTTCACAAAGTGTTAAGCAAATGACCGAGAGAAGATGAAATAGGTTAATCTTTTTTTCATACATAATATAACCCCAAATTAAAAAAAAAACCTTAGTGTGTGTACTCTCACTCATTGTGAATGGTCAACTGACTTGTTTGGCAGGGGATACAGAATATAGATATCAATCGAGCTTTGAACACTCAGACACACCACCCTCCCGGCTTGATCCCGCTCCACCCACATCGAGTGATTATCTGGGGTTTTACAGCTACGTGTTGTCATGTAGCAGAGGGGCTTAATTCATTTGACCAGAGTTAATACAGCAGTGACGGCGGCACCGCTCCCCAGTCACTCAATCTAAACAGGCCGCGGGCGGTGTTTTCTGCTCACTGCTGCTCATAGGGAGCAGCTCAGCCCCGCAGCTACCAGCATACTGCGACCAGCACACTGCCACGCTCATTGCAATGAGGGGTTGTTCTGGGTAATAGAATTGTACAACAAAGATAAATCATGACAAGATTCAAGGCGGAGCATGTCCGTTTATATGATATTATTGGTGTTGGTATTGTGTAGGTATTATGTTTTTTCAGTGTCGAACAAATACAACCTACAGAAATGAAACGCGGAGTATTTTTTTGAATTCACAAGCTGTCACTCGTTATATATCCAATGAATATTCAATATCATGATAATTTTGAATGCACAATCAAATACAAGTTAAATACATATTGAACATCTACCGAAATAAAATTTGTTTCTCAATTGATATTTTGAAAGTTGAATGTAATGACCAACAACTACGTCACGTCCTATCTTATTTATTCAAAAAGGTTGGGGTCTTTTTTCAAACTCATATTGATTACAGCCTCAACACTAAGTCTAGATGAAATTGAACGCGTGGAGAGAACACTGACAACACGCAAACCCCAGATGTCATAAGTAAAAAAGGATAGCCTCAGTCCCTGACACAGTGTAGAATCACCATCACTCACACAAAGCCTGCTCCCTGTTTTCAGTGCGTGAACGACTCTAAAGCGCTGCCTATACAGACGCAGAACTTCATCAAGTCTCACCCGCTGATGGACCGCGCCGTGCAGTCGTTCGGCAAGCGGCCCATCCTCGTGCAGACGTCGCTGTCCTCCCGCATGACGCAGATCGCCGTCGACTGGCAGCGTCAGGCCGTCGACGGCAGGTTCTACGACGTCCTCTTCATCGGCAAAAGTATGGGCCAAATTCATATCTTCTTCGATGATATCTTGATTTTCTTTATTTCGATGTAAAATTGTCATTTGAGATTTATATGCATGCCTATGTAACAGGTTAGTTTCACCTCAAAAAGTCTCTTTATTTATAAGAAATACTGAGAATATTCTATTTCCTGCTCAAGTCTTCGCAATTTTACTGAGAATCTAAATAATCTAATATTTTATTGTCGCTGGCAGTAGCGTCCGCTTTATGTATCTTCAGTGCTTTGGAATCCATGGAATATTTGTTTATGATAATGTCTACTATATTAGAAAAGAAACGTTGATCCTTATGGTATAATCTTGATTTCCAGACGACGGGTTTGTGATAAAGGCCATTAACCGGGGCATGGGGTCGCAGATGGACACGGTGGTGATTGAGGAGCTGCAGGTGTTCCCCGTGGGGCGGGCCATCACTGGTCTCCAGGTCTACCGGTCACAGAAACCCGGCCAGGACCTCATCGAGCTGCTCCTCGTCGTGTCGCGCACCGAGATCAAGGCCATCCCGCTGCACAGATGCGGCACCAGGCGCACCTGCGGGTACGTACGGCGCTGCCCTGTTCACACGGCGCCACTCCACAGTCTTAGATAGTCGTAGACTTAGATGGTCTCAGACTCAGGTGGTCACATGTCTTAATAATGTATCAGACATTACGTCAGATGAAAGAAAGTCGTGGATTTGTGTTTACAAGTAGCCATTTACATCTACCGATGATATTATCGCGATTCCCCATTTCATTTTATATCTTTTCCCACGATGCTCGTTCTATGCGATATAATAATATTGTTTTATTAAAAGTTCTATGGATAGGTCGCCTTTTTTTCTAGAATATATATATATATATATATATATATATATATGTAGTTGGGCGATATATACATTATATACAGTGGTTACACTGTTGTCATTAATTATCTTAAACATAAAGCTCGATTGATCATTACTTTGAATGAGAAAGTACACGTGGTACTAATATGTCTATTCGTGGTGCCTGATTACAGAGAGTGTGTGGCGTTGCGTGATCCTTACTGCTCGTGGGACTCCAACAGATGTAGAGCACACACGCTACAAGGGTAAGTTACTTGAATTAGGCTCCTCAGAAATTGTAATCACTACAATACTGTGATCAATTCATAGAGGTATCGTTATACAAACAAATGTGTACTTGTCAATATTACTGATATAGCTTGTTCTAGTATCGTCTCTGTTAAAATGAAAATACTTTATTTTAATTGAATATCTATATTTGGAAACATACTGACATTTGATATGAATAAATTCGAGGTCTCAAATTATTTGCAAAGGAACATGATAAAGTTCGTGTATCTAGAGTTATGGAAGGTAGAGTTGAGAAAAGATATAAATGAATTAATTGTGTTTATTTCAGGAAACAAAACATTGAATCTGGAACGGGTTGTCAAGACGACAAATCCTCATCAGAAACTAGCAATATCATAGGTGAGTACTGCCAGTATAGACAAAAAAAACATCAGATGTACACAATACAGAATTTACAAAATAATACATTAACGAAAACCCAACTAAAGAAAGATGCAACATGTTTTATCTGGGAGGGGCATGTGGTTCCGAGATCTGTGGTACAACACATAGGACACAGTCGTCATCAAGTATTATCATTTGTATACTTATTATATCCCAAAACTACTGTTTGCGTTACGTATTTTCATTTTTCCACATAATTTACCCCCCCAAAAAACAACAAAACGAAATCGATATTTAATGTTCTGTTATGAAACCATCGGGAATGCGTTCTTGGCCTTTCACCATCTCAATCACTTTTGAATGACTTGCATGTGAAGTCTCTTTTCACATTTTATAATTTGTATTCTCCACTTTGGAAGATCTAATCTATCGCCTGTGACAGAGTATTGTGAGACTACTCTTACTCTGACGTAGCATTGCTAACGACCGTCCGTCAGTTGTGATTTTCATGGTACAGTGACGACTAAAGTGAAGTGACACTATTTTTTCTATATTTGTATCTTTTTTTCCCTTTCGACTTTTTTTTTTTTTTTGATACCATGTATATATTTTCACGTTTTTTCGTCCCCCTATTTTTTCTCTGACTACTAGAATGTTAACGTTTGTTTGGCTATGTCCATTATTTAGCCACCTCTTCTTCCTCGTCCGTCCCAACGAGCATCCCCTGCGTCTGCCCCGAGCAGCGGGTGGCCGTCCACCCGACGGTGGACTCTCAGCACAGCAGTACAACAACGACGGGTCAGTCATCCAACGACAGTTTACATACCACACTACTCCCCCAGAATTACAGAACCAAGAGCAGTCCCCCGTCCGCCAAACGTGCATGCTTCCTCTGTATTTCTCTCTGACCACACTAATACTTCTTGTCTTCTCCTCTCCACACACCTCTGCATTACGTTCACGTGGTGTCCTTTACGTTTAATCTAAGTCTATGGGATGTATAACAGGTGGTGTATGTACTAGGGAAATGACAGAACAAACACGCAATTATTGTATTATCTTTATATTGATGACTCGTTTTGGAAAGCTTCTGATATTTCAAAATTATCATCTCCTCTTCTTCTTTTTTTTTATCAAATTTGATCACCAATTTTTATTAAATTTTGACAATGATATTCTGTCATTTGCCACATTATTTAGATGGATCCTGACAAGCATGGCGTTATTAATTTTTCCTTTGTTGTTGCACCAAATTTTTCTTTTACAATGTTTTTGAATGGTTAAGTCGTTGTTTTGATTATATATCGTTTTTTTGTATTGTGTATTCTACATAGTTCTTAATCTTTCTCAGCTGGTGAAGGGTAGAAACATTTTCAACATTTTCAACATTTTTGTAGAAATACATGTACATATACTTTTAGCCAATGAGGCTGTATACGTACAGTCATGCAATTTTACTTTCATTTACACATACATATTATCTTCAAACGAAAATTGAAGATATTTCAATAAAGCAAATTTTATCTTGCCGTCGCACCCATATTTTATACATACGAATTCATATGAATTATTTCCACACTTACATATTCCCAAGTTCTGGTGAATATGACATACTATTTTACATTACAATTCAACGTTTCTGGAGGTAAATGCTGGAGTCATTGACCTTTCATGTCTGCTTTTACTCATACCTGTGGCCTGAGTAACATTGGTGGCTTCGCAGGTCTTCGTTCGATGTGGATCAGAAACAATAATCCCGCATTCCTTGTTATTATGTACCATGAAAGTGCTGCCAATATCTTCCACTTGTACCAATGATATTGATTATTATTATGCGTTTATAACAGGGATGCTGCTGATATTTCTAAATCATATTAAAACCTCTTCATGTATATAGAACTCTGATTCTGTATAGAAATCAAATAGGTTCTCACTTTTGTCTAAGACCCCAAACCTCTGAAACTTTTTAATGCCTAAGACTTACAGCCTTAGACTCGTAGGAAACCTCATCAACTAAAACAATGACGGCTTAAAGACCTCCTAATTCATTTACTCGTCTTGTTCTGGATCGCTGGCTAAGGAAGGAGAAGTTAAGACAGATACTTCTCTGTACTAACTACTACTCTGTATAACATTTTAGGACCTATGAATAAGATTTGTGGAAATAAATCAATATTTTCCATTGTAGTTTAATCATATACCGCATGTTAAGTAAATTAGTTATAAAAATACATTCTAGTGAATGAAGCCTGTGATATTTAAGACTCCGAGGAGGAATGGTTGAAAATTGAGTAACAGATAGACAGCAATGTATCAGATAAATCAATGTTGACTTGAACATTGAGTAGAGCTACTGAACTGTGCATCGTGTTTTGTGTTATAAATACATGTGGTTTGTCATGAAACCCTCCATACCTATAACAAATCACAACAGTTTAACGCGATGTATGTGATGCTTATACACAGACCCCTTTTATCGGCAGTCAGTACGTGTAATCTATAGTTGGTTGATACGTCTCCAGTATCAGTAGAATAAATCTAGTTTGATAAGTAGCATTGTCTACCAGGGTGCCATCTACCGGGCCCGCTTGGAAGTACAAGACACGGTTCACTAAACAAGATTCCAGATGAAGTTCGTCAGTTCACATCAAGTACAGCGTACCTGGAATTGTTTTAATAACATTTTTTATTTTTATGTATTTTTTGTTTATTTTGTTGTACCATATTCCATGTTCTGTTATGTCTTTACCGTCAACAGAAAAGGACGCCAATCGCATAGAAAACTCCGACGGCACGTCGAGGGAAAACGGCAACAGTATCCCTAACGTTGGCAGCCTCCAACGCAAGGGTAAGGCTCCAAGATTCACAGTCACCGCTCCCCCATAATGCCACCTCACCTACAAGCATCAGGGATGCCAGCTTTCTGGGGGTTTTGTATAGATTTTTCTCTTTTTTTTTGGGGGGGGGGGGGATTAAGTGATAAAGAGTAGAAATTAACAGGGTTCGGAAATTGCCCATTTTTTCCATACTTCGCTGGCATCTCTGAAATATATTTGTACTTTACTAAACTCCGTGTACTTTCTCCTCTATGTTTTTAAGGTAATGTCTCATACCGGATTTAATGGTGTAGGTGATAGTATTGTTAGATCAAGTGTGTCATTCACTTCCCCTTTTCCCTGTCTCCTAACCCAGTTTCTCTTCAAAGCACTTGAGCATTATGTTTAATTCGAAAAGTATTTTTATCACATTGAACCGTGAAAAAACATATCTCAACTAAATTATATTCTACTGGAATTCAGTAAACGTGAATTTGAAAAAATAAAAATACGAACAATAATCTTATTTTGCATACAAACGAATATTTAAACCGGGAAAAGAAGATCTTATGCTTATTAGAATCAGGTATACACAACTATTATGTGTATCCGTCATAGCTGAATCATTGATTTAGATCTAGTTATTAAGAGAGTGCATTATGATAAATCTGATTATGACTAGACAAGTTTCTTCCAGAAGACTACTCTTAAGACTTTGGAAATAATTAAGTGAATTATATTTATGGATAAGTGTCATTATTTGCAGTGTCCCATCTGTACTCCTTCAGGCCAAAGATAATGATATAATGAAAAATATTCCTAGACAAGTATTGTAAGTGCCGCTAATAAGTGATTTATATTCATAGATATCTAACGCTACATTCACAATAATCTGTTAAGTGATTTATATGTAATTAACGTTATTTTGATCGTGTTTAATCTGTAATTTTGCAGACCCCGAGACGAAGGCGTCGACGCAGGCTCGTGGCGACACAGTGGGCGCCTCCACACTGGCCATCTCGCTCGTCTGCTCCATCATCATCTCCCTCATCATCGGCTTCTTCGCCGGCTACCGGACCAGCGTCTATCGCCACAAGGAGGGCCACATGGACGACTTTTTTTCCACCACAACACGCAGCCCTAAGGGCGACCCGCTGAAAAACTTGAATCGGCTCGACGATTCGAACCGCTACAACACGCACGACTACCTACCACAGCCGCGCCCCGAAAAACAATTAAACGTGGTGTTCAACCCGTTAAAACCCAATCCCAAACTGCCCAACGGCAGCGCACAGACTGAGGTGCAGAAGCAGAAAGCGAAGAAGGTCTATTTGTAGTATGCATGGGTTTTTTAACTTTTGTGTTTTCAACAGGCGCAGGAAAGCCAGTTATAATTTCAAACAGAATGTTTTCTGTTTTTTATAGATAGGCATATGAAAGTGTACAAATTGTACAGTCATCCCAGGCTATGACTTCCGGAAGGAGGCAGGTAGTCGTGCTTGACCGCGCGCTGGCGTGTTGCCATGGAAACGACCAACCGGCGCCATATTTGCGCGTCTCGATGGTTCTTGGTCTACTCACCAGATGGCGGGAGCGTTTTTGTGTGTGGAGAACGACGACAAGACCCCCTAGCGGGAATTGGGAGAAGCTACTAACCCAAGAAAGCCGTTGGAGTCACTGGGACCCCGACAGGGCAGAGCGAGAATCGCTAACTCGCGGGCGGTGTGCTTCTAACGAACGACTACTGAGCGAGCGAGGAGTGGCCTGCTGTGTACAGAAACTAACAAGACATACATGTCCTGTCACACTTTGGTGTTCAAGTACATTGTATTTCCATGCTGCATCTGCTGCTCTGGTTATCCGAATGTGAACTCAGGGGGAGGGATATATATACGCCAACTTGATTTTATTCATTTTATTTTTATTTTTATGTGTTACACAACCATTAAATGGTTCTTGTTTTTTATGCCTATTGGACCACGCTGGACGTTTAGGACTGGACTGCTGTGTGACGTCACGTCATTGTGACGTTATCACCTGAACTTGCGAGAATACGCGAGATAGGGCGCCGCGAGCGCCCTGGTGGAGGCCGCGAGAAGTAAGCCCCCACCGACAGAGGAGATGGACAGGGTGTTGGGGTAGAGAGTGAGACATTGCTACATAAGTCAACCAACAATCCCACAATCTCATAGCGGAGAACCAGATGGGTTCTCTCCCAGCAGCAAAGCCTTTCAATCCAGACGCCCTCCCCCTTCACCAGGACACGGAACCCCCGCCCACCGAAGAGTGTTGTACATAAGTTTTAGATGCATCGTTATTCTAACTTCCACTGTCCAGCGCCAGACTGCATCATAGCCTTGCCTACTATTTTTGTATCTAAAGCCACCATGTAGATATATATATATATGTATATGTACAATTTGTTCACAAAAGAATTGGATCATGTATGCACACACTTTTGTGTGTTGTGTTTCGGGGGAGGTTCTCTTCAACAAATCTGATGGTTATTATTAATATTATCATTATATCATTGCTGTATATGTAGAAAAGGTTGCCCAGCCCTCAACTTATTGTAATAACAAAGGGCGAGCATGTACATTTACGTAAACGTCAAGGAAACACAAGTTACAACTGCAGAATCAGGACCGAGCGTAGGAGGCTAAAAACTGAGCAACAAGAATGTCATATATATACACATGTCAGTACTATATCCCTTTTCGTCCCAAGTCACCATAACCACATCCTAGATCATTTGGTAAAGGCAGCAGATACGACGATTCATTTTATTTTGTCGCGGAATTTACTTGAAATAACTTCAATTTCACGGCATACTTTAGTCACGCGTAGGGGTAGCGATAAAAAGGAGTTTGGCTTCAGCGGTGTCCCCTATAATTGGCTGATGGTTGCTATGTGCCTGCTTTGAAGCAGCTACTGGTCCCCCGTCTACTACTTCAGGCATTCTATAGCTATGCAAGCTCCGTGGAAAGTGAATGCTTTTTAGGCCGCCGAGATGAAGCCACTAGATCCGCTGCACAAACATTGATAACCACATTGATCTCAATCCTCTCCTTATCAGAAAAAAACAACAACCAAAGCTCGCTGGTTTATCAGCCGGCAGTGGCCATACCCATGTGTCCTCCCAGACACCTGCTCCTAAACTTCTACCGGTTAGTCGTCATGAGACCTGAGTTCAAAATCAATAACCCCCAACATGTATCTTCACTATTTGTCAGACAACTAGAATGTCCAATCTAATATTCTACTGTGTATTCGATCACTTATGTCTCGTAATGATACAGATGTCCAGTAAGAAACGCATGAGGTCGGTCCAGACCACATGACCAGTATATATTTTCGAAAATCAGTCGTCCTCTAATGATGCCAGCATTGAATGATTCCTACTAACTGTGAATATTGGTTATGATGCCAAAGAAAACTTGAAATGGTATTATTGTGCTCATAGAACAGGATTTGAGGAATTTAGGTGCATGTATACTAAGAAAAAATACACGGTTCGGCAAAAGTGATAACATGTAAATAAATAACCTGTCTTTGTGGGCCTAAAAATACCACACATAGAACAAGGTTCACAAGACAATCTATCTTACTGCCAGGGGGGATACTTATGTACAGGGAATATTAGTGACTATATATATCATAGATGATACAATTTATATAATATATACATACATCTATATATACACACACTGTATGGAATCAATGTGCTTCTTGTAACGGTTCTTGAGAGCTTCTGCTTGCGACAGACTACGCTACCGATGGTTCTGCACCAACACTAAACTGCCTGGTGATGCGAGAAATGAGTCCACAACATGTACATGGTAAAATAGGCCAACTTTGAATGAGTAATCGAGCGAGCGATCAGACGGTTGTACACAGAGTTCCATGTATTGTTTCTACATTATATATTAAAGTATTCTTTGTGGGAAATAGTGAGGAAGACAGGGATGCGATGCGTATGTATTTACACATACAGTGAATCCTACAATAACCACCGACATTTTCATTGGGATACTCTCTGCTGATGATGGTGTGTGCTTCTTTTTGTTACGTGTTGTATTTGGTTCTGTGTGTACGCTTCTGGCCTCATAATTATATATATCAAAACTGAAGAGTATTTCTGTATCAAGGCCTGAAAGGCAGAAGAGCAATATTCTCCTGGATCTTGCAGGAGATGATTTGAGTTATCAAGTAATCTATATCTTCATGTATCTTATCAAGTTCTTCGTCACCTCGCAGGTACTGCTACCTGTACAAGATTCAAGCATTATAATAACATGTGGCGTATGCTCACAGTACAAATGTATGCAACTTCCGGACTCAAAAGTGTGTATACTAATTGCTCCCTCCTTCTCGCACCACCCACCGAATAGATGGCAGAGTCAATCAGAATTTGCCTCTCCCGACAATAATCATAACAAAAGTTTACAAGAATCACCCATCCGCAATTATACTGTGGACCAGAGTAAGTATAGAGAAACAGAGTTGTGTAATCCATTTATGTTGTTTTTAATTTTCGATGTTTTTTTCTTTTGCATTCAGAAGAAAAAGTTTTGTACATTGTCTCTTCACGCGCACGAGTAAAACTCGGGCTGTACCATATTTGTACTGGATTTTGTGTTAAATGGCTGAACAGTGTACATTGTGTAGTATAATTGGTGTACCCAATATGAAAACATAAACCGCACTTAGTAAAACTCATACGTAGACATTTTTTTGGTAAAGGAAAGCAAAGACAAACACATGAATCGGTTGGGACATTACTTAGTTTTAAACGAAGAATTATGCAATATTACCTGTTTATAACATATACATATACCCCATTGAGACATTCTTGTACATCTTTATATTTTGTGTGAGTATTGTATGTGACATTTGCTGGTGCTTATGTTCATAAAGGTCATCATTAATTTGTAACATTCTTGAGTCAATTGAAGAAATATCCCCCTACAAACTTTTCACCCAACCGCTAAATTGATCGACAAAGACGTCTAACAGACAGAGCCGGAATTCTCCTTTCATAATTTATTGACTTAGATGTACAGACTCCCTCATTATTACGGATCATTTCGCGCTGACTCATAATGCTAACGATAATGACAATTTGTTTATTTTTTAATATGAATAAAGACTTTGAATAAACTAGACGAATACAATACAGAAATATGTTGTCTTTTGGGATTTCATGACTTGTACTGTATTTCTAAGAGTACGCGAGTGGGTGAGGGCAGAGGCATGGGTTAAGGCGTGGATGAACTCCAAAACATTCATATTAGAAATCGAAGCCTCAAATTGTAGCACAGCCCTGCACTCTCCATACATATTGCATGGGCAGACATAACTAAAACTCTGCAGGGGAGTGATATACTGGGCCCTGTTTTTTAGTCACGACATTTGGGAGTGTCGCAGGTGTACGATCGCACAGGCGATCTACGACCTTTTTGGACGACAAAAGATGGCCGGCGTCCTATAGACGATGTCGTAGTGCGCCACGGACGATCGCCGCTAAAAGTGTCTCAAGTATAGAACTGTCTTAGATTCTATAAAACCTCACTGTGCGTATATAGAGGATTTCCTTGCTTCCCATACGAATTAAGCAATGAAATTCTAACACGAGTAAGGTATACATATAACCTATAATCGTACTAAATATGAAGAAAATCGCCCGCAGCGTTCCTTAGTTATCGGCGTTTTAATTTCGTCATAGCAATTGTCTGCTCTGGTGGCCAGTCACCCTCCCACCTCCGGATATGCAGCCAATGTCAAGGTCGCTGCATAAATTAGCGGAGGAGTCGGAAAAATACAAAATTAGGTCTAAGACAGTTTGGGAGACAAATTTACCCACGTGACCTTACGATTGTCGTCACTATAGCACACCTCACACTGCCCTACGTGTCGTAGGGCTATGATAATCGGCCGACCCCCTAAAATGTCGTGACTATAATACACTGACAGCAAAAACATGTCGTACATAACGATTGTCGTGACTAAAAAACAGGGCCCTGATTCATAGAAGATACAATAGATGGCGCAGCATGGTCAACTATAGACCTTCTCATGATGTGTTTTAGTTTTTAAGTTTCAATCAAGTGTAATCGGGGCCCTAGTTTTTAGTCACGACACCCTAAGATTGTCCATTGAATGTATGACATTTTTGGGTAACAAAAGATGGCCGGTGTGCTATAGACAATGTCGTAGGGCAGCAGGGAAATTGGCGCGAAAAGTGTCGGTAGTTACGACAAGTATGGAATAGTCTCCCTGTTACCCTAGGACACTTCGAAAGTGTCCCTAGGCTTCGCAAGAACCCTAATTCTCCTTCATACTTATACCAAGGTAAGTATTCGGATAATTATCAATTCTATCAAGCTTGGAAGTCTAACCCAATATTTCAAATTCAAACGCAAATAACGGCGGATCGGAGCGGTTGATACTTTAAATATTTTGGGCGATTATAGGTGATATATTTCCTAAAGTCGTGTTTCATAGCTTAATTCCTACGGGAAGTGACCGAAGGAAAAGCCTGATACAGTCTGAGAGTGTTAGCATAGAACTGGGAGACAAGCGCAGTCAATGTCAAGGTCGCCATATAAATTAGCAACCGCTGACACCACCCCTCCACCCACTCTCCTAGCATAGATCCTGCACTTTACTTCCTGGTAGGCAGCATGATTTGCAAGTTCCTTTAATGCTGCTCTAGTTGGTGGGATTGCATCATAAGTCTTCTGTTTGCAGGCAAAGAGATCTAGTCTGGCCTCATCCACTCCAGTGGCTGCACTAGTTAGACCTGTCATACCTACAGACAATAAAGTTTCCAAGCTTCTATAGGTCTGTCAGATACTCCCTATGGACAGTACCTGGTCATAAATCACAGAAAGTAACCAAATAGCATTTTCAAAGAAATTCCTGCCCCTGTCCTTAGGATCTTAACATTTTTACCTAAATTCTTTGCTCACCTTGTCGGGCTCAATGAGTTCTTTGTGTTAAATAAGGGTTTTAATGGTCCAATATCAATATTTTGGGTTCTAGGGGCCTAACAATGCCCAAAATTGACCCAAATTCTATCAGAAAATCAATTAAATCAACATATTCTAATATTTTTTGTAGAATTAGCACAAGATATGTGTCCGTTCACTTTTGTTATATATACTATATTGGTGTGTGAAATAGGAGCAAAAGTTGCCTTGATAGTGGTATTTTTTCTAAAAGGAATCTCTGTCTGGGTGAAAAAAATGACAGATTAGGCCTTCCCACTTAATACATATTAAGTATATGGGTTGCATTTTGCCTTGAAAAATTAGCTAAAGGTGGGAGATAGTGTATGCCCCCCAAAAATGGATTTCCTCCATACACTTTCCCCTGAGGAGGCCATAAGTGTTTTTCTTTGGAAACCCCCTTTTTTGGCTGTCCAGGCGGAAAATAATGTTCCTTCTCCTCCTGAATACAATTAATTTATTTAACTGTAGATTTCCCTGGTATTTTCGTCTATTTTCACTAGAGTGTCTAGGAAGGCGATCTCTGTCCTAGAGTGGTCTACTGTGAACTTTATCGTGTCATGGAACTCGTTTATGTCCTTGATCCATCTGTTCAATGCTTCTTCGCCGTGTGTCCAGATCATGAAGATGTCGTCAATATATCTTAGCCATTTGCTTGGCTTGTTTCCTGGTCGTTGTAGGATATGCTCTTCTATTTTCTCCATGAAGAGATTGGCATAGGACGGTGCAAGTCTAGTACCCATTGCTGTCCCACTGATTTGTAGATAATGTTTTCCGTTGAAGACTATGTTATTCCGTTTTAGGAAGAGTCTCAGTAGTTCTACTATGGAGTCGTTGCTGGGATTCAGAGAGTTGTCTCTTGTGGTGTTGAGTTTGCTTCGTATCGTATTGATCCGTTCTTCATTTTGGATGTTGGTATAGAGTGAACTTACATCCAAGGTTACCAGTAAGGTATCCTCGTGTGCCTTTTCTTCTTGTTCTATTTTCTTGATGAAGTCGTTGGTATCTTTGACGTAGGATTTGATTTTGGGGACCAATGGTTTGATAAAGTTGTCTACAAACTTTGATATCTTCTCTGTAGCACAGTTGTTTGCAGACACCACCGGCCTACCTGGAGGAGGTCTTTGTGGTTTATGTATCTTTGGTAGGAAGTAGATGTTCGGCGCTTTTGGTTTTGGTGTTTTCAGGGCCATTCCCATATTCAGTGAGATTTCTCCCATCTCTACCGTGGAGTCTATCTGTTGGTCGATTTCCTGGTTGATCTCTTGGGTTAGGTCTTTTTCTCTTGCCACGTATGTTTTGGTGTCTGAAAGTTGTCTATCCGCTTCTGTTATATAATCCATGGTATTTTGAATTACAGTCGCTCCTCCTTTATCTGCTGGCTTTATTGTGATTTCCCTGTTTTTTGCCAAATTCTTGAGAGCATCTTTTTGTTCTCTGCTGAAATTCCTGTTGTTGGGGGGTTTGTAGTTGCTTTGAGAGAGATTGATTTCGTTAACAGCTATGAAATTTTCAAGATTATGCGAACCTGAGGGAGGTTTCCAATTTGACTCACTTTTGAGTTTTCGCTGCAGTGCTCTGTCGTCAAAAGGTTGCTGGTTTCGGTGAGTTACAGACTGGTCTGGAGTCTCTCCCTCCCTCCTTCCTTTGTCTTCGTTGGTCTGTCCCAAGGTTTTCTTCGAGTCGAAGAACTGTTTGATTCGTAGCTTGCGGTGGAAAGTGTTTAATTCCACTTTTCTGTCCCCTTCGTTGTTACCTACCTGTGTCGGACAGAAGTTTAGACCCTTGTTGAGGACCGAGAGTTCGGTCTCCGTAAGGTTGTGTGACGAGAGATTTACTACTATATTGCTGTTGTTAGAGAGGCTTTGTCGTTTTAGTTTTAGATCCCGTTTTCCCTCCCGTCTTTTGCGATTTTTTCTCCTTTGTTTCTCTCTTTTTTTCTCCCTTTTGTAACTCGATGTTACCTCCCCTTTGTTAGCTCGACTAGTATTACCATGGTTCCCACCCTGGCTCGATCTCGGTGTTCCAAAAGCTTCTGGTTCCCCAGTGAAACAAACAAAATCAGTCGAACAGTTGGCAGTTTTATTACCAGTAGAATCCTCTAGTTGGTTAGTGAGAACGTTGAACATGTTAGTGTGACAGAAGTTGGGTTTCTTGGAGTACAACTTGGGTGGTGCCGGTGTGCGTCCTTTCGATCTAGGTAGAGTCTCTATCCATAGTGCTTTGGCACAGGTCTTACTCGTGGTGCTGTTGCCTATCCCTGCCGTAGTACGGGTCTTGTCTGTTGTCGTATGGGCATCGGTCATCGTAGGGTTGGCGACGTGCTTGGTGCGTCTCCCGCTTGTATCTCGACCTATCCTGGCTTGATCTGTCTTGG
This sequence comes from Alentia gelatinosa, assembly GCA_950022655.1. Classification (NCBI taxonomy): domain Eukaryota; kingdom Metazoa; phylum Annelida; class Polychaeta; order Phyllodocida; family Polynoidae; genus Alentia; species Alentia gelatinosa. The sequence goes on from OX465583.1 coordinate 33,347,340, forward strand.
TTGTAGCGATCTTAGTTGTAGCTCTGGCCTCGGCCTGAGTAGTTACCTCTGCTGCGGTAGCCACCGCTTCCTCTGTTTTGCCTCTGATTCCCTCCTCGGTTTTGTCCACGGTAGTCTTGGTAATTTCGTTGGTCTCTATACCTGTTGCGGTCCTCGTCTGGTGTGCCCCCTCGTGCACTTCCTGCTGCGCTCGAGGGGGTGTCGCGAAAGGGTCTGTAGGCGTTCTCCCTTCCTGTTCTCTTCATTTCAGCATCAGACTGTCTTTTGATGGACTTCCTGACTGCTCTTGCGACGTGAAGAACGTCAGCGTTCCTCGGGGCTTGTATCTCTAGTTTCTCTAGTTTGTTCTTCAGTTCTTCTTTGGTCTGTCTTATCTCCTTCTGCCATCTGACCTCCAGATAAGACTTGAACTTGCCCATCTTGGAGTTGGCTTCTTTGTTGGTGTTACTGTCGTAGACGTGGTCCTGGAGTGTGGACATGCTGGTGTCCGTGCGTGCTTGGCTTTCTGTCTCTTCCTTGCGTAAATGGTCCCGGACTGTAGCCATCACGTCTTTCGCTGCCTTGTTGCGAATCTTTGCGAGTTCTTGGAGTAGGTCTAAGTCCTGTTCCACGTAATATGGGAAATCTTCTATACCAGTAGCCCAACCTATTAACAGGTTTCGTTCAATGGCTGCATCAAGCCAGTTTCGACGGAGTCGAGCGCGGATCGTCTCGATCCCCCTACTTCGTACTTGCCTCCACGTGTTGTTCATCGGCTCACCGAACTCTTCGTCGAAAGCCTGAAAATAAGACGACATGTCATTAATTTCGTCCTGTGTGTTATTTCTCGATTGTGGTTTGCTGTCTGTCTTACCTTCGGTTTTTGTGTTTTTGGTTTTATTTTTGGTTGTAGTTGAACCCTGTGCGTATCTTTTTGCTGCGTAGTTTGTTTTGTCCGAATTGTTTCGGCTAGTTAGGTCAACCCCCCTGCCTGGCGGTTGGCCTACTTGTCGTTCAGTTTGATCTGTGATTATGTCGTTGTCATTTGGAATAACAGTATTGTCAGTATCAAGAGAGAGTAGTATTTGTAAAGTTTGGTCACTTACTTTGTTGGTGTCGACTGTGTGTGTGACTGTCTGATGATTAGTGTCACTGGTGGGTTGGTTGGTTGAGTCGACCGTGATGTTACTCTGCTTCGTAGTGTTGACGGGTCGGTGGATGCTAGCTGTTGTATTGCCCGAGGGATTGACAATCCGTGCAAAGGCTGTACCATTATGTTTGGTTTGTTCGTATTTGCGAAAAGCGAGTGACGGCGAGACATGATCATCTTGTCGTTTGCGTTTAACTGAACCTCGAACTGGTACGTAGTGCTTAGCTTTCTCTCCACTCTTGGTTCTACATGAATTGTTATCTTGACCTACTTTTCCGCCGCATTGACATGCAACGTGACCTGAGGTGGAGGCCTGGTTGTTAACATACAAATATGCAAAATCCGTAATTTTACGTTGTGTATTTACCTTGGATGCTCGGCGAGCGTATCCATACATACCATTGTCATTGTAAACCTGCTTTGATTCACTTACCGCATCGTGCGAGCGTTGTTCGTCTTTGGAGTCGTCACTCGCCGCCGTCACGGTGAACGGGTTGACTTCCCGTAGAGGCGGACGTGCCTAGAGGTCGCCGGCTTTTGGTGTGTCCGAAGCTCGTTGTGCTCGGCGTCGTTTCCTGAGTACATCCATATCCTTCTGTAGCTGTTCAAACTGTTTGCGCTTAGTTTGATATGTAGCTTCGTCTTCGTCGGATGTTTGTTGGAGTTCGCCTGACTGCATGTCCATGTTCTCTGCTCGCCCATCGGCCGGCGGCATAACTAGGTCAGTGCGGTTACTGTCAGTTTCAGCGTTGACATCGTCGTTTTTTCTAACGTCTCCCGCAAGGGAAGCACGAACGAAAAAGTTATCACAAATCTTTTATTATGTCTCAGACAAACCTTGTTTTGATACACGAGTTTGCTGTCACTCATCTGAGTATCCCTTCAAATACTTCTGCAGGGTTCAGTTCCCTAACTCCTCTTTTAAAATCTTCCCTACACTTTAAATGCTGTAGTTTAGCTGCAAGTCTTTCCCATAACTTAGCTCCATGGTACAAGGGCGAGTGTAGGAATTGATCCGTTCTAGGTCTCTTAAGCCTGATAAGTAACTGGGTTGGTAGTTGGGTGGTTGGTTGGGTGTGTGGTTTGGTGGGTGGGTGGTTGAGCGGGTGGTTGGCTGGTAAGATGGGTGGTTGGCTGAATAGTTGGATAGTTAGGTGGTTGGGTGGCTGGATGGGTTGGTGGTTGGGTGGTTTTGGGGGTGGTTGGTAGTTGGCTGGCTGGGCAGTTGGGTGACTGGGCAGTTGGCTGGTTGGGCAGGTGGTTGGATGGTTGGATGGTTGGGTTGTTGGGTGGATGGTTGGATGGGTGGTTGGGTGGATGTTTATGTGGTTGGGTGGTTTGGTGAGCTGGGGAGATTGGGTGGTTGTGTGGGTGGTTGTGTGGTTGGGTTGTTGGGTAAGTGGTTGGTTGAGCGGCAACTGGTTGAATGGTTGGGTGGTGGTTGGATGGGTGGTTAGATGGGTGGTTAGGTGGTAGTGTGGGTGGTTGGAAGGTTGGGTGGGTGGCTGGATGGGTGGGTGGTTGAAGGTTTGAAGGGTTTGTTGTCATTTGTGTAAAGGCATAAATGAGAAAGTGAAATTTCTATTAATCAGAAGTAATGATAAGAAAAGGTATGAATAGGAAGGGCAGGGGAGGGTTACTACAATAAACCATTTCTTCGTTCAGTTCGCAAGTGTTAAATCTCCTTCATTCCACTTTTAGGCCAATGTATCCTCTCGAGTGACATTTACCCACCCCCTCTGCATCACCAGTCTAAAAATGGTCTACATCCCTATTTCATTGATATCCAATGTGTCACCCTAAAAAAGTCAAAAATGAATGCTCAAAGATGATTGAGTACTGTTATATTTATGATAACATGTAATTTCTATGTAAACCCACAGTAAATACAAAAATGTCCGGTTGAGTGACCATTCAAGGATCCTGGGGGCCCATATCCACTTCTGGACATCAGGGGAGAATGAATGTAGCTTAAAAAACCAATTCTCTTATAGTAGATAGATATTTTGTAGAACTCCAACTAGTACATGTAGCAAAAATATCAGTTTGAGAGAAAAATGACCTCCCAAATGACATTTGGTAAATTATTAAGGTGTTTTCAATGGAAATTCTGAGGTACACACACATTTTTGCCCCATTAAACCTATATACCACCTAAAAGCATATGGCCTTGGCATGCTCTTCCATGGAATTAATAGTATCTACCTAACTCTGTACCTTTTTTATCCAGAACAGAAAGTAATGAATATTCAATGACCTGAAATACAGTTCAAATCCAAATTGCACCCCTGTGGAAAATTACCCTAAACCAATGCAAAATGCCTATTTACACTAGTTATGAGACCCAAAACCTAGTTTAACAAGAACAGATATAGAAATGGTGACCAGAAACATTTTACAAGTTATTTGGCTGTTCTTAAGGGGAAATACCCCCAGAAGTCACTTGCCCGGACAGGGTTTCCAGGGTATGTATGTTCCAGGTGGTGCCATAGCAACGGTTTTCATATTAAACTCATTATATCTGGTGAGGAGTTACCCCAATACGTATAGACTTTGCACAATAAATAACTTTCAGATACTCTATGGGTTTTTTCAAACCCCCAAATGCCAACAAAAGTCTATTTGGTCACTTTCTGTGATTTATGAGCAGCTGAGTTTATTGAAAGTTTCTGAAACCTCCTCACACACATTCCATGTTTTCCATGCAGACTTCTTGGCCATTCCACGGAAAGCAGATACAGTGTCACACCCAGTGAAATCATGAAAATAAAGTATCCCACTGGCTTTCTCATGGCCTATTCCTGAAACTACTTCATGAATGGGAATCCATCGTGTATGTGCACCCAGCCCAAAGGCAACACACATGGTTTTGAGTCAAAGCTGCTGAAGCATTGGCATAACAGACATTGCTATGACAATAACATCTGTGTCGTTAGCTTTGATGATATGACTTGTTTCCCTTGAGTGTTGCATGCCTAGCATGCACAAAGATTTGAGTATCTGCTTCTTCATGATGGCATGGAACAACAGCATCTAATGATTTTCTCTTGTTGCTGATGGCACCATCTCCTTTTGTCACAATAACTACATGTTGTCTGAGATTCTCCTATTTTCTCTGACAGAAAATGAAATACGTCAGTCTTGTTGTTGTCATCTCAAAGAAAACTTTGCTAGCTCATGGGTGTTTTGCTAGTTTCTGTAACTCTTCCCCGAAAGCCTTTTCCTCTTTTTGACCTGGTTTCTGACTTCAAATTGTACTTCTTGTATACATCAAATAATATATCAAGATGCTTGTATTTAGACTCAAAGAATTCCAATTTTGGGAGAATATCTTCTCTGACATAGGCATCAAATATCTTAATGTTCCTTGGAGGTAGGGTATTGACAAGGAATGGGCCATCTATGATCATAACATCTCCCCTTGGCTCTGTATCTTGATTACAAACCTTTGCTTGAAGAACTTCCACAAGCTGTTACGTCTGACACATATGAAGTTAGCCACTGTCACTGAAAGAGGCAGGAGCTGAGGAATTCTCATATTTAAAGAATTGCTGCAGGTCACATTCCCTGTTTTGGCAGGAGATGAACATTCTTGAAAACAACAGACAATCATCTTTAAACATGTTCTCTTTTGTATAACTGACACCTTGTTGATGTTTGAAGAATGAAATCTTGTTCTTTTTGATGGGATAATAGAATGAACATGCTTTTTTATCCTGCGTCCCCTCAACAAATGATTCAAACTGGTGCTTGCCTCACTGTAGGTGTGTACCAACCATTTAACCAATTTCTGGGTCAGCAATCTTCTTTGTGTCTAGTACTATAAGATCCATTGACTCTTCTTGAAAAGGGTTGCCTATATCCTTCAACACAGTGAATAGTGCTCCCAACTTTTCAAGGAAAAACCTTTGGTTGCTCAAGACTTGCCCATGATGTCTGTCACTAACAAATGCACCTTTCACATCTGAAATGGCCCCATACCCTGCAATTAGAAGACTCACTTCAGGTCCGGCTACCATTCACCTCCGTAGTGACTCTGCATCCTCAGTCAACCCGATTCCTCCACCATCACCTTTATTGACTGTATTGTTTTGTTCATGGGCTTGATCAAGATGGGTGCCCAAGGAACATCATATCCCTGAAGTGAATAGACAGCCATTGAGCATAATTCACATTGCGTTTGCAAAAATGTAGGGGATTAAACCTGAGAGTGCTTCACAGTACAGATCAAAGTCTCCTTCTCAGAATGAAGGAATGACAATGACAGTGTGAATATGACAAGCTCCATATCCAACACTAATTTCCAGAACTGGAACTGTGGACTTTCAAGTCTCTGCCTATCACACCAGTCCTCAAAGGTTGAGGTAGATCTGCTAGATTCCTCATGGCTGTAGCTTTATAGGCATCTTTCAACAGTCTGCACAGGCTGCATGATGTATATACATGAGCCTGTCTTGTCTTTGTGACACTTGCTGCTATGAGAAAAAATTCTGGTGTGCCATATGACACTACCCCAACTTCAGTAATGGCACTAGTCCAGCAACTGCCTTTCAATAGCACTCCAGTTGACCTCAGTGCAGTCCACCAAACATAATGATAAACCTGTGCTCTCTCAGGTCACATCCATTGGATCTGAGCACTTTGCTAGGGCAGAGAGTGGTTGGTCAGCAGTTATGACTGGGATCTGCCCTGGGTTTAGGAAAGCCACTATATCTTGGATCTTCTCCATGGCATGCTTAATTGTTGCAACAGAATGAGCCTGTTCCCGAAACAAGGGAAGAAGAGATGCAATGCTGACCTCAAATTGTTGACCCTTTTTCTATGTTGCATGATAAACTGCCCGAGAGGAATGTTCTTTGCCAAGAGACTGGAACAAGTGTTGCTTTTGTCAAAACGAAAAAAATGAAGTTCTAACATCATCAGAGAGTAATCCTGCCAAAAGAACAGAAGATGGGGTTGATGAGACAGCATTTGAGACACTAAATGCACTTGACATCATGAGAGTCTGTGATCCTTAGTTGACACTGAACCCCATAGTGTCTCACAGCAGTCATTTCACCAGTGTGCCCTGGTAGTGCCTGACAATCACTCTGTTAAAGCCTTCTTGGAATATGCAGGTCACTTCAGTGGACTAAATACACTATGATCAAATTGAAGCTCAGAATGTTACATCACACAGACTGTGTGCTACCCTCACTTAGTTTAACCCGCGGGCCAACTTGGTGCACCGGGGTATGGCTGTTGCTGTGCAGAAACAACTTCTTGGAGTCAAAAGGTGAAAGTTAAGCCAGTAATGAGGACCAATGCCAGTAGTCCATTTGAATATTGTGGCTGACTGCTGAAACAAAGGTGCTATCTCTACCACCAAACCCTACACCCCAATAATTAGAAGCTATATATAGAAATACAAATCCTCTGGCAATAAAATTACTTGAAAATCAAATGAGAATTGCCAAATATTGATTAATATTAGTTCTAGGCTCTTAAAACTGGGAAAAATGAATCCAGTATACATGAAAACATGCAAATTGACACCAAGATTACTCAAATCAACCAAGTGGTTGCTTTTCTGTGAGGATCTTCATTCTCAGCAGGTCACTTTGGTGGCCATCTTGAAAAATGGCCGCCATCTTTGATTTTCATGTGGCTTGTCAGATAGAATCACCGTACAAAATTTGTTACTTGTATCACCATTTGCACGATTTCATTAAAAATGTGCTTTAAATATCTGTTCCACTACTTGACCAATGTCAAGGGTAGAACGCTAATTTCCTGCTTATCAGCTAGAGGGCATAGCAGCAGACTATTATCATTTAGTGGCTGTTGGGTGAACTAGCACTGAATAATAACTACAGATAAATGGAATTCAATATCTCTGCAAGTAATAAAGATAAAAACATAATTTAAAATTCATATGATTTAGATTCGTAATTTGAATTGGTAATATGTTCATGGGTAACCCCTAGAAAATGGATGATTTCTGAGGGGAGCTTTAACCCCAAGTCACCCAAACTGCAAATTGCTTGGAACCTCAGAAGGGCTACAGCCATTATCTTGACTGCTCTATGTAGTTTCATACTCAGGGAACACCAACAAGTAGTTCATCAAGGCTTTATGGATTGGGGACATTTTGAAAATTTTGAGTTTTCATGGGTGACCCCTGAAAATGAAAGAATTCTGATGGGCGCTAAAGTCACCCAAACTTTGCCAATTGTCTGGAAACCCCAGAAGGGCTAGGACCATGATTATAACTATTCTATGCAGGTACATATTTGGAGAACATCAACAAATAGTTTATTAAGGCCTTATAGATTGGGAATTCTTCTGAAACTTTGAGTTTTCCTGGGTGACTCACTGAAAATGGTTGATTTCTGAGGGTCACTCTCAACTAAAGTCTCCCAAACTCTGCCATGAAAACTCAACGTTTAAAAAGTATTGCCCATCCAGAAAGCTTTAATAAACTATTTGTTGGCATTAAGACTGTTGTAAGACCAATGTGAGGTAGTTGTACAAAAGTACTGAAAAAGTCTCCAGCCTGTTGCGAGACTGTCATCAGACTGTTGTGAGACGGTTGTGGGTCTTCTGGCACAATCTCTTTTTTTCACAATACTGTTGTGAGACATTAGTGTTAGCATTAACCCTTTTTGGCTTTTTGGAGAATACAAACATCAAACTCTTCAGGATCCAATTCATAATGTCATGTCACAAATACAAACAGGTCCAAAGTACAGTATTCCACACAATATCAAACATCCCCGAGGGAAGCAGGTACACTCATCAGGTATCCCCTGGACACCAATTCACTCTGGAATCTTGAATAACCTGTCTGTCATGACCAGTGTTCAATGTGCCAATACCAACAGCCTGTCTGTACCAAAGCTGCTCTATGGATACTTAAAGTTAGTCACTTCTCTCTGTCTCTACCATGGCTGTGGTTACCTGAGCCCAGTTCCCCATCCTGATGCTCACATCTCCAGAAGATCCTGTCCTCTATTGACTAGATGTAGCTCATTACCCTTAGATGATAATGCTGAACCAATCCCTGATTGATTCTCGCCACTCATGATGCAGGTGAGCCACCCATTCCCTGAACTGCGCCCACTAGAGTTCATCCCAGATTCAACTCAGTTCTGCATCACTCCCCTCTTGTCTGCTCCTGCTGACTGCCAGACTCCCTGAGCCTATCTTGCTGTCCCATGGGCTGCTCGTCTTCTGACCATCAGGTGATGTTCATGCCTTGTGCAGCGATCACCGCCCAACAAGGTGTGACCTCTTCACATCTTCAGCCATTGCTTTTATATCCCCCATCAAGCCTCCCAGAAGCTGATGTCAGCTGATACACTAGTCGATACTTCCAACATGGAAAATATGAGTCATAGGCCGACGTACAACCCACGTCTTACCTGCCTTCCATCTTCCAAGATGGCACCAGGTCCCCATGACTCACCTTCCACAGAAACCCATCAGAACCCCTGACTTCGACTAAGGTTTCTTCCCGTGCATATCGTGCACCAATCATCCTGTAATGGATCCCAACCATGCAATCCCATGCACTGAGATCGCATAAAGATAACATTAGTATATATTTTTTCCCTACTTCTTGCTTCTGTGCTGTTCCTACAATGAGGGCTGTTCATCTGCTGTTTGTTTTGGTTCGGCTTCGTCTGGTTTCAGCATGGTTTCTATGCTATTCAGAGTTTATTTTTTGTGGTTAAATCTGTTCGTCGCTGTGATTTGACCCGCCGTTGCCACATCAACCAACCAATCCCCTGGGTTATATTTATACCACAGCGCCACCACAAATTTTGTTGAATTTTCTGGAACTGTCCTCGCCTGAGCTAATACTACATATGTTTATTGAACGTGGGCCACACGCTCAGATACGCTGCCTAGGCTAGGAAGAGACTATATACTTTCAGCTCGCTTTAAAAGACTATCGTAAAACTGGATGAGGTTTAATCTTGGCCACCGTATTCCACGACTGGAGTTTGGTAAAGTGACTTCATGAGGCAAAGCCGAGTGAAGTCCGGAGCCAAAACTTCAGGAGTGGAATGCGGTGGCCAAGATTAAAACGAATCAGGTTTTGATTTTATCCTACCCTATCTCCTCGATTTTGGAATATTATGGGATAAGAATGCTGTATGCCACTAGTGGCATATAAAACTCTGTATGCCAGTCAGCGTGGCATACTGAAACCCAATGTTAAGCCTATGGGATTTTATATTAGGGGTAGGATAATAAACATTTACTCTATCCCTGCCAACTCTGTGACATTGTGGAACTAGCTGAGGCCCAGTGAATTAGAAGCGTGTCCAGCTGATCAAGACCAATCAATAGAGACTGAAATACCTCATTGACCCACTGGTGCTTGATATATTTGGCTCCTGGAAACGGCAAGTTGACTGGGTGTAAGAGGGTTGTAATTCTTTTATAATTTCACATTCATCAATGATGAATATACCATTTGTTCCTAGTTAGATTGGCCGCCACATCTGTCTCATTCTCCCACGGATCTTAAGTCGAACTTTGCAGGGAGAGTATTCAGTGAGGCTACCCTTTATCTCACTCTTGGTATTTTTCCCCATAGACTTAACATTGCTGACCCAAACTCAACGACCTTGGAATATTGTAAAAAAGAAAAGGAAAACTTCAATGGGGATGATGTCACAAATATTGGTCAATTAGTCAGTGATAGGGTTGAGAAAATGTCCGAACCGTACTCGATCCATAGCCACTGAAAATGTGCCATTCATTTTGGTTTTCTACATGATCTCACCTTGGATCGAGGATGTAGTCAACCTTCTCTTTTGGTGTGAAGTCTGTACTTCCATTACCTTATAATCTAGCTTATATAATCAGATAAATCGTAGACATTGACCTTTTATCAGAATTCAGAGGAGTTTGAGATGGTAAAGAACTAATCATAAACTTGTTACAAAACAGTGTTTATTATAAGCATAATCTTTTTTTTTCAAAGTGGAACTGCGATTAAAAAAAAATTGTCTTTGGTAATCTTTCGTATCATCCAATAGACAACAAAATTGGAAAACAAAGGCAGGATAATTGGAATGTACACCGTCTTTATTATTATGATACAATGACATAAAACGGCAATAATTCCTACAGACTATAATAACTATTTACATATATCACCTAATCAATTATAAAATTGACTAAAAATATAAAATGGATATTCATATAAACCTTCTTAGCTACTGAAGAGAGGAAACCATAGTAGACATGCTTTTCCAGCTTTTCATATTTATTCACAGAGCATAGAGAAGCGGTTCTATTTATAGAAAAATGGACGAGGATGTATCACAGATGAGTTATGACGTGGACAGTGTATTCTCTAGAGTATACTCTTCATGGTTATAATATAATTCATTTCGTTATATAGAGCTCAGCTTGGCAGCGAGTTTGCATCTCTCCTCAAGCTTTTCCATGAAGAGTTCCACTAGTGGCATGCAGAATTCCTTCTGTGAAATAGAAAGAAAGAAAACAAAATTATTTGACTGGGACTCGTTGGAAAATATATGCACATTAATTTGTTATCAAAATCTCAGGAAATCAAACAAGAGCTAAGAGTGCATTATCAAATAGAAATATTGGCCTTTAAAGACCAAATGAGCAGGTGGATGCCTTTAAAACTCAATACAGAGGGAGGGAGGGAGGGAGGGAGGGAGGGAGGGAGGGAGGGAGGGAGGGAGGGAGGGAGGGAGGGAGGGAGGGAGGGAGGGAGGGAGGGAGGGAGGGAGGGAGGGAGGGCATCTATGAATAGGGAAGGGCCTGCATTGATTGGATATTTAAAGCCCTACTCCTCTGTGAAGTCAGCAGGTCATGGCTCAATGCACCATTATATATAAAACCTATCTATATATAAAACGTTTGCTTCATAGTGATCATTCATGGATGAGTGCACACAGACATGTCTGCATGCTCCCTAGCCATGTGGGGGACACAACTTTGTTTCTATGTAAAGTAGGTCAAGCTAATATCTGGTAGTAAATGATATTGCAAATAATTTTACAAACCAATATCATTTGACTAGGTCTTGACTGATTCCTACAACAAAGTTATGAACCATTTTGACTACTGTTTATGTGTAAATATGCTGAATAAACCATCCTCCTATACACCTCATGCCTCCCCCCCCCCTCCTATTATGAGATTTGGCAAAAATACATGAATAGCACATCAAATATACATTTCACCTAAATAATGACACTTCCTAGAGTGTAAGCAACTGTCAGTGCCACTTATGGAGATGGTAAATGTTACACCAATGCTCACTGTAAATCAATATTGAGTAAACATATGTTTGAGCATGCCCATTTCACTGAAAATCCCCCCCACTTTCAACAAATACTTGAATATCTCAGCAAATATAGAATCTACTTAGAAAATTCCACTTCCTAGCACCTACTGCTTTTTATTCTCTTTCAAATGAGGCTTATCATATTCCGATTCAACCAGTTTAAGGGGTAGAAATATGTCCATAAAGGAGTTCTTAAAAATGCAGGGATGTCAGTTGGCTTCTGGGAAAAGCAATTACATATACTGAATGTGGAAAAGTGGATTTCCACGGAAAAGTGGAAAACTGACATCTCTGAAAATGGACCTGTGACTACCAAAGTCCCCCCCAAACTGAATTCACTTTTTTTTCAAATCCATTCCAAAATACTAAATATAAAAAACTGTGAGGCATTGTACCACCATAAAACCTTCTGTCCAAAACAGAAATCATATTCCTATCTGTACTTAGTGAGCTATAAAAAGCACAAATATGGTCAGGTCACCTAATGACTTTACAAGCATGTGTACTACAGTAGGCTATAGCCATAACCTAAAGACCAACCGTCCACCTGCTAATAATAAAACCCGCTTCAAACAGAGACCAAATCGCCTGTGTATCTACATCATGGTGACCTCCGTGAGACGCAGTTGTGGAACTTTAGGGAACGTTTACTGTTTGTGGCAGGGGTTCGTGAGATATTCAGGGGCCATTGATACGAGGGTATACCTTCGCCTTGGGGAGGTGGGGGTGGGAGGCTTCATTTTCAAGTATTCACCGAAGAAAAACCCTCACCAAATGCCATTCATGATGATCGCTTCCTTATATAGATTCAGAAATCTGTGAGAGCAATAGACCCCATGGAACATTAAATGAGCACTGAAAGTGCAAATAATCCAGTTCTGCTACTATCAAGAGCGTATGATGAAAAGGAGAAAGAATACTGTTCTATCAAGCCGATGGTTTATGATAAGAGGTCATTTATATAGAACGCAACAAATTTGACTCAGAAAATGTTCATACTAGATCTATGTACTTCAAATAGAGATGCCCGTGAAATACATGTATATAGTTGTAAAAAAAACCAGGGAATTACTATTCTTATCTCTAATCTGGATTAATTTAATTTTATGACAGCAGAAATACAAAAAAAACAACCAAAAGACTGGCATCTCTGTGCAAAACTGCATCAAATATAGGAAGGTAAAGATAACACAACTCACTTTATTCGCCAGCGTCTTCTCACATTTCTTGGTCCACTTTTTGTCTTTTTTCGATTCAACGTCTTGAGACTGATCCTCCTCCTACAGAGACACAGTGTGATTAGATGTCAGCTGGCAACTTTTTAACAGAAAGTCAAATGAACTATTTCCCAAAATGATGGGGAACTAACTGGCTAGTTCCTCTTTCCAAACTTGTCATTCTCGTCACTGGTTACTAGGAATATCAGAGGAAGAGTTATTCAACTTTATCCCTCTGTGAACTCAGCAGTTCATGGATTAATACACACATATATTTAGCCACCTGTTTGAGTATGCCCATTTCACCACAAATCCCCCCACCCCCCACTTTTAACAAATACTTGAATAGCTTGGTAAATTTAGAATCTACCTAGAAAATTCCGCTTCCTAACACCTACTATTTTTTTTTCACTTTAAAATGAGGCATACCATATCATGATTCAACCAGTTTAAGGGGTAGAAATATGTCCATAAAGGAGTTCTTAAAAATGGACCTGTGACTACAAAAGTCCCCCCACCCAAACTGGATTCATTTTTCTTTTCAAATCCATGCCAAAATACTAAGAATTAAAACTGTGAGGCATTGTACCACAATAAAACCTTCTTTCAAAAAAAAAAATCATATTCCTATCTGAACTCAGTGAGCTATAAAAAGCAAAAAAATGGTCAGGTCGCCCAGTGACTCTACAAGCATGTGTACTACAGTAGGCTATAGCCTAAACCTAAAAACCTAAATCTTAAAATTTCACATATTTGTAATTGATCGTGATACTCGTACCTTGAGTGTGGGCGCGGGTTTCTCGTGCACGCTCATCAGGTCGTCCACCTCGGACTGACTCATGTGGAGGATGTCGGCGGCGAGGCGCTGCGCCTGGGCGAGGCACGGGTCGGCGTTTGGCGGCTTGCTCGGCGCCGGCTCCCGGGGCCGCCGCTCGTGTTGACGGAGCAGGGAGCGCGCCTGGTGCACGCTGTTCACCACCGAGTGGGCCATCACCTGCAACGTCATACAATGATAAGTATTATAATTTATCAAAACAGGGTCAGGGTGACACAAGGAAATTTGTTCATCGTTGTTAATGTATGTTTGGACGAACGCGGTACGTCTAAACACACCTAAACAACGAGGAAATACTTCTTTTGGGCTCTCTGACGCTGTCTCTTCTTTACTGTCTACTGAAATACAATAAAAAACCACGTCATTTTATTGCTTAAGAATTTGACTGCAGGCCGTCAAGACAAATACACTAACAGTACTTGAATCACAAAGCAACTTGATCGCTTTAGATTTGAATGATGTTTCAATTATAATTATTTCACTCTCACTGACTATTGCTGAGGGATAGAAGTCATGTTAGACAAACATCGGATAAAAATAACTGGGCAGTGTCGAGGATGGTCGTAATACATGCTCAGAGCTTCGGGATGAGTGTATATTGATCAGTTCAGGAGACTCGTATGCTTTTCGAAAATTAAAAAAGTCAGTACATTTCAGCCTATTGCTGCTGGTACGGTGTGACCAAGTGTGGTCTTTGCTTGGAACTGCTCCCTCTATTTAGATGTTTGATTTCACCCTGGACACTGTAGCTGTGAATGGAGGATGTCCCCTTTCGTGGGGTTCTACTGTACTACTATTCTGGATTGTTAAATAACCGGTATATTATCTCACCCCTGTTACAAGTATATTCATATATTATACTCATCACATCAACTTGTATATAAACTTAGCAATCCACAGATTGAGAATACGTATATCATATGGATCCCACTCTGATATAGAGGTGGTCGCGATTGAAAACCAACGTTGTATGTTGAATTGCGTCCAATAAAAACGCATAAAAAAAAAAGTTTAGCCATAGGAAAAAAATACTCAATGTGTACCCCCGTAAAGTGACAATACTACGCCACCGCCGTGCCGTAGTTAATGCTAGATAATATCATATGGATTTGCCTAAATATATTCTAATTATTCTAATATTGTGATGTTATTTAATGTCATAGAAAGGGATGAGATAAATCCAGAACCGCACTCGAATAGTAAAATACGCAATACTCCACTTGTTTGGATGTGCATCGATGAAGATTGCAGCACATCCAAACTCGGGGAGTATTGTCTATATATACGATTCTCAATGCAGTTCTATATAGGTGTGGCCAGTGTCTACATACCTTGATGAACTTGTTGAACTCGTTGAGTTTGATGGTGTTGAGTCTGAGCTGGGCCTGCGCTGCCTCCATGGCGGCCTCACTCTGCTCCGCCAGACGCAGTAACTGCTGCTCGGCCGTCTTCTCTATCTGAGACAGCGCCGACTCCAGGTCCCGGTTCTTCTTCTGTACGTCTGACAGTAACTTACTCTGCAACGGAAGGCAGTATGACGGTTAAAAAACGGTACTGTATAATTACCCAAGTACTTACCTTTGTAATGAGCTAGTATAAAAGACTTACGGTCATTGCATTCCTGTACTGAAGAAGGGTATCACAACCAGTCAAGTTGACCAAGAATGAACAATTGGTACTTTTCAAGGTTAGAGTGATCTCTCTTCATTTTTCTGCGATGCTGAGAAGATCGGCTGCTTCTCTACAGTAGAACTCCACTTAAGGGACAACACGTGTAACGGGTCACCTTTGCTTGGAATGGTTCCCTCTCTGATATGTTTGATACAAGCAAACGTCGGTACTGTGGACGAAAACGGTTCTCGTTCTCGGACCGTCGTCGATTCTATACTGCCTTCTGCCTATGGCGTCAGGCAGTATGGAATCGACGACTGACCTCGAACAGGAATCGTTTCGTCTACAGTAAGGACGTTTCCTGATATTATCCCATGTCAGGGGGCATTTTTGCTCAAAACCTACTATTTACTAGACTTTGCTTGTATTTGTAGACGTCCTTAAGTATATAATACCGTTTATGATATATGAGCAACAGATGTAATCTTTGCTCCACAAATCTTACCTTTTTCTCTAACTCCTGGGAAAGCTTGATAACCTTTTGTTCATTTTCTCGTTTTTCACGCCCGATGGCTGCGATTCTCTGTTGCGTTGATTCCATCTGACAAAAAAGGGATAACTTAGGTAAGCAGAAGTTTATCCAATTAAACCTTTGAGGAACGGAACGGATGGAACTCCGAGGTGAAATTATATGCATTCGTGTAATTCGTGAATTGTACATACATGTTTTTATTCTTATTCTTACTTGATATTATGTATCTATATACAAATTCTTTTAGGATTTATGTTTTAGAAATTGTTCAGCAAAAGGTCGACTCACTCACTAAATTTGTTTATCACATCTTTATCACAGAGAGGACTAGATTTTTCATACTTACTTGGGTCTTGTATCTGGAATTCGTTTCCGATAATTGTTTGATTTTGCCATCTGCTTCAACCTGATAATGAAAGTAACAATTAGATCAATCAAAAAATTCTGTTTCACAGTCTTTATCATTTCTACCTAGTTTAGGGGTGTGTAACATTTAGTTGATATAAAGGAAAAGTAACGGAAAAGCTCAAATACTGGTCATATATATTTTTTCTAAATAACAAAAAGCTATCAGCAAGTCTATGTCTGTGTGTCATCACCATGTTAATTCTTATCAGTCACAATACACTAGTAAGCAGACAAGGCGTACCATGACCTCCGTGTCAGTTTGTGCACTCTCCTGTGCCATCTTGATCTTGAATTTGAGGTCGTCCACGAGGATACGTTTCTGCGACAAATCACGCTCTACGTGGTTTAACCTGCAAATAACAACACAATTAAGTCACGTAGTAATAACATCCCTGCATCGGATTGTACTGCTCAGCTCAGAGCTTCAACGGAGAACATTCTACAAGTGAAAATTAGACGCCTTTTGCAATTGTTTATCATTTTGCAACAGAGTGGCCATGTATCAATATTCATTACAATTTTTGCTCTCTGATCACAATTCAGCAGAATCAGTTACAAAAACCATGCATAAAGAGAAACACGAGAGTTCACATATTAATTTTGTAAAGGTCCGCACAGTTCTGAATATGTTACGGGCAACCAACTTGTAGATATTGCGAAATTTTGATCATCAGAAATGAAAATTTTGCTACTTGGGATATCAGTAATTGAAATATGAAACTCAGCATCCCTAAGAACATAACTCTGATGTACTTACTTGTTTGTTAGGGTTTGGATTTTCTCTGTCAAAGTCTCGTTTTCCACCTTCACCTCTTTTAATTGTGCAAGCTGCTTTGAAAGTTCTGTTGATGACGTCTAGGAATGAAAAACAAAATAAATATGTTAAAGAGAATAAACTCTATCGGGTAAAGTGAAATATGGGTATTGGAATGAATATGAACCCATCATTCCTAATAAAATCTCAAGTTAGGTGATGTTTAAATAAGAACTGCCTCATCACAAATTATTTGCTATACTGACCACCTACAGTTAATGGCACCGTCAAAATACTGGAATACCAGGATACAGTGTTTTACAATAAAAGTACTTTCTCCTTCTGACATATTTATACTTTACATAAAATTATTGGATTTTTCCAGAAATAGCACGGCACTGGGAACCTGGCAATTTCCCTATGATATACCAGTAGTAGAACGCGTCTGGTAAGTTCTAACTCATCAGGATGGTGTTTTGTGAGGTACATGTATATGTGAATAGAACGGCACTCACCTTGAGCCTGGCCTGTAGAGAGTGGTACTCCTGCTCCGTACACACCTGCGGGGTGCTACTCACCGCCGCCACGTCCACCTGAGTCTCAAGGTCCTCCTTGGCCGCACGCAGCCGCTCCAGCTCACCGTTCAGTCTCTGAGGTGAAAATGCGTTATTTCACTTGAGTTATACATAGTTATGAATAATAGTGATCAGGGCGTTATCCTCTCTCATGATGATTTAAAATATATTTCCGCAAGTTTCTGTTTCTATAATCTTTTCATGAAAATTATAAGTTGGAATGAGTCAACGAATTTGTGCAATTAGCGTCAGCAGAGCCTACTGCGATTGTGAAAAATAAATTCTACAAAATTACTTCTATTTTTGTAAACGTCAGTTTTGAATAGTTTTGTAGACTATGTAGCAAATCTTCTTGTAAATGTACAATAATCGATTGAAACTATGATCAGCGCAGGGGGATTTATTTTTCATAAGAGCAACTTGAACAAAATCCCACGCATAATGGTCACACATTCGAAGACTGCTTCTCGATACCGGAATTTGATTTGAAGTCATTGAACTTTGTATTCATGTATGGAGAGCTACGATACTGGTGCTCAAGGCTAAAAAAAACTCGTTAAATGGTCTGTATAGGGCACATAGCAATCGCCGCATGCAAGCTGCCATCTTGCCTCTAATGCCCACCCACCCCTAAAAAACCCATAACCAATCAACAAAACAAACAAAAAAACAGATGGCAGGCATACTTATCAATGGATTATGATATAGCCCGATAAGGGACTCTGCCACCTGACTAATGGCGCAATCTGACAGGTCCTGACAGATCCTTGGTGCCACTTGGCTTCCAAGCAGGATAAAGGATCTACTTGGAGACAGGAACTCCATGTGAGCCTCTAACAGCTTATCAGGGAACTAGGGTACACCGTGTGCACTATTCATTGTGACGTACCTGGCAGGTGGACCGGGAGGAGGACAGGCGGTGGTTGGCGAGCTGCAGGTCACCCTGGAGCACCTCCAGCGTCCTGCGCTGCTCGGCCTCCTTCTTCACGGCCGCGTTTTTAGCATCCTTCAGGATGGAGACCTACACCACAATGAAGTTAGATTAATTCTAAGTAGTTCATTAGCAAGTTAAAGTTTACTTCTGGTGCCATATGGTCGCTGGTTGATATACTATAGAGGAAACCTATGAGAGTTTAGGGTCTGAGCTCGTATCCCATGGAGTTTGAATCACATAGTAATTCACAAGGCGAAGCTGCGTGGATTACGTGGTGATTCAAACGAGATGGGATCGAGCTCTGACACTAAACTTGAATGGGTTTCTGAATTCATCTCACCCTTAACATTGACTAATGGGCTATCATTTGTGACATAATCCCCCATTGGATATTTTTCCTAAATATCTAATGGGCGTTAGATACGAGTTCTCAGTGCTAAGTCTATGGAGAAAAAATATCAGAGGTGAGATAAAAGTTTCATCCTCACTCCATCACAAGGTACTTTCAATGCTATACATGTATATGACTAACTGTTATTCATGGTGCCCTCGGGTTTAAGAAAGCTGATGTATCATCTTAGTCTGGTTAGGCTTAACATTAGGAACTCATACTCAACAGGCTTGCCTAGACAGAAACTCATATTCAATGGGGGGTAAACAGATACATATTTCCAGGCTTAGGATATTCGTGTCTGGTCGGAGTCCCCATTCCCCATCTCATTTGGAGTGCTTCGGAATATTCACTCGGCTATCGCCTCGTTGATATTACTGCGCGTTCCAAACTCAATAGCAAATGGTGACACAGACCAAACACTCATCAATTTCTTTTTGAATAGTTGTTTGTTACATTCAGGCTTGGGATTTGGAAATAATAAAAATCCGGAAATGGGGTTCCATAGTATCGGGGGGGGGGGGGGGGGTTCTGTATTTTAGGTTATTTTAATTGAATCTCTTGCCTCAGATAAGAGTCAATATAGTCTTTTTTTATCACGGTAACTTATTTTCTCCTAGGATTTACATCGATCTCAAGGATTACCCTTAGGACATCAACATGTCCGGAAGTTATGCCAGGCCTGCATACACGTGCTCTGAATAGATTTTGATTATTGATAATTACACAAGCTGCTTTCGGTGGTTAGATTGCTTTGGGGTTACTGTTCTTACGCGTCTAGGCACAAATAGACAAAATCTATAAAGTAATCAAAACTATATTTGCTGACACTTATTTGCTGAGGGACTATATTTTAGGATATTAGAACAATTTGCGAAAATTGAATCATATTTTCTGGCAAAACACCTGTGAACTAAAGAAGAAATAAGGTAATAATCGCTGCCCCATCATGTATAAACGTGTATATTGAGACGGGCAGAGAACGGACCTCTTTCTGGAGGCTGGTGACGCGCTGTCTCAGCGTGTTCAGCTGGCGACCTGCGGGACTCGGCGTCGTCTTCTTACTGACCACGTGACCGCGCGGACACGGCTGACTGACCCCGGGCACTGTGATCGGGGACAAGGCCTGGTCCCTGCGTCCCGGGCCCTCACGCTCCGGGGACTCGTTCCGCTGTCCAGGCCGCTTCATAAAGAAAAATATACAACGTGATCTAACTGAATATCAGTCCTTGATTTTTAATATAGATCTAAAGTTTTTTTACTAATACAGAAATAAGAATAACAAGTCTTTCATCATTTCAATTTGCAAACATTTCGAAAAAAAAGATAGAAACTGCAGAGTTGTTTTACAGCGAATTTGCCACTGCTAGTACCCAGCTAGTCCATCTCTGTTAGGACCCGACCGATCAGTAACACGCAGTAGACTTTAGAGTACTTATTCAGAGGTGGGGCGGTTACCTGGCGGTCCTTGGCCGGACTGTTGGAGCGAGCTGTGTAGGCAATCGCAGCACCCAAACTGTCCGTGGTCTGTGTCACGTCTGTTGTCGCCGTCAGATCATTCTGACTGAAAATCACAACAGGCTGTTCATCAGATACGAGAAAATCACAACAGGCAGTTCATCAGATACGAGAAAATCACAACAGGCAGTTCATCAGATACGAGAAAATCACAACAGGCAGTTCATCAGATACGAGAAAATCACAACAGGCAGTTCATCAGATACGAGAAAATCACAACAGGCTGTTCATCAGATATGAGAAAATCACAACAGGCTGTTCATCAGACACGAGAAAATCAAAACAGACAGTTCATCAGATACGAGAAAATCACAACAGACAGTTCATCAGATACGAGAAAATCACAACCGGCTGTTCATCAGACACGAGAAAATCACAACAGGCTGTTCATCAGATACGAGAAAATCACAACAGACAGTTCATCAGATACGAGAAAATCACAACAGGCTGTTCATCAGATACGAGAAAATCACAACAGGCAATTCATCAGATACGAGAACAACAGACTATTTATTAGATGAGAGAAAATCACACCAGGCTGTTCATCAGGCAAGAGACCAAGAACATCTGAAGAATATACATGCAGTAGAAGAAAATTTGTCTCTGACTTACCTTGATTCTGAAATTTCTTCCCAACCTTCCTTGTCAAAGTCTTCAAACATGTTCGACATAGTCTGAATCGACCTATTCAACACCTGTTGATACTGGTAAATAAAAACACATTTTTACTAGAATATCAGAGATTTCATCACTATCTAAAATGAACGTTATTTTAAATATAACTTGTATATGTACGAAATTCTCATGCGTGATACTGGAGGAAAGAAACCAGCAAAATACACAAAAACTATGACAAATTTTTAATGACAAGAAAATAAGTGACTTTTTTCTGCTTTTATTCTTCCTATGACTGGCTATACTGTAAGCAATACTCCAAGTACCATCAAATCTGAATATGTCTTACTTGTTTCGTGATATTTGGCTTCTGCTTCTCTTTTTTCTTTTTTTTACGAAGCTCTCGTTCTGCCCTGTAAAACGTACATACAAGCTATGTATTATGAATAATATAGTGAACCTACACATATAATATCATGCCAAATATAAGTTTAAACTAAATAATGACACTTTCTAGGATGCAAGCAACTGTCAGTGCCACTTATGAAGATGATAAATGTTACATCCATGCTCACTGTATATCAATATTGAGTAAACATCTCTTTGAGTATCCTCATATCACCCCAGAACCCCCCACTTTTAACATATACATGTACTTGAATATCTCTGTAAATATAGAATCTACCTAGAAAATTCCACTTCCTAGCACCTACTTTCTTTTATTCTCTTTCAAATGAGGCATATTATATTATGGTTCAACCAGTTTAAGGGGTAGATATATGTCCATAAAGGATACAGTTATATTTCCGTCCTGATAAAAGTTTGTTTGTTTGATTGATTCTATGTCTAGTGGACAACTACAGGTCCTCTTTAGACTTCATCACCGTTGGAAATCTGAACAACCATGGATCTTTTTACAATGATTTTCAAGTGTTCCTTGAAGGAGTAGGGAACGTTTTGTGCACAAAACTTTCTCAGCTGGTGTACTTTTCATAGCTTTTTGAAACTCTTGATTTCCCAAAGGAAGGTCAGCATTTTTTTCGTATCAGTGTTTTGAAATACACTGTATATAGATGTTGCACCTTTCAGATATACATCCCTATATGATTTTGTTGCCTGGCAAAAGAGCATCAAGTTCTCCATTGAGATAGCTATGTGACATTGCTGGCACATGGGTCATAATTCAACCTGCATAAGGTGCCAGTGTGTCAGCCTTGAGTGACTGTCCCGAAAGGGGTCAATCAATGTCAGCTCACTCCTTGTCAGGCCTGTGTTGCTTAGTTTCCTGCCCACCAGTGGTATGAAGGAACAGAGTTGGTCGTTTTGGGTAGAGCTCCAAAGGCACTGGCATTTCTTTTGTAATCTCTGGGTATTGGCAGAAAGTTTAATATAGTGGGTGAAATAGTGACCAAACATGGTCTTCCAAGGTCTCCTGATCACAGACCTGAACTGCAGCTCCCATTACTAGGTATAACAAATCCCTTATAATCCTCAACTGCTGGGAGAGGTAGTTTTTTTCTGGAGTAAGCACTCACCTTATCATAGCTGTGGGGATACTGTTGGCCAGCTGTAATATCTTGTACTATCTGTCAATATTGATAAAAAATCTTCAAGTGAAGTGGACTGATCTCTTTCATTAGCGAGAACCATATCCCTAGACCTACAAGCCACATGCTTGTTTATACTTGAGGGACCACAAAAATATTGATTATGATAATAAGTTTGATGTCTGTACAACAGAAGAGAAAATAGATAACTGGGCTTGTCTGGGATTTGAGCCCGGGACCTCTCGCACCCAAAGCGAGAATCATACCCCTAGACCAACAAGCCACATGCTGGCTTGTGGTAGAGAGACCATTAAAATATTGATTATGATCATCAGTGAAATGGACATATTGAAAAAACTACAACTGGGCTTGTCCGGGATTTGAACCCGGGACCTCTCGCACCCAAAGCGAGAATCATACCCCTAGACCAACAAGCCAGCTGCTGGTTTGTGCTAGAGGGGTCATAAAAATACTGGCTATGCAGGGCACTGCAAGGAATAGTTTTTTTCATCAAATATTGCCATAGTTAGAAAGATGGTCTTCCGAATAGGGGTAGTTATACATATACAAATTGCAATTTCTCTAGGTGCAGTGTATGGAAATAGACTGTAAGGCTCTACCATGGTTCCAAGTTTTGTTACAAATGTTGATTTTATAGTATATTGTCAGCAAAGGATACAGTTATATTTCTGTCCTGATAAAAGTTTGTTTGTTTGATTGATTCTATGTCTACTGGACAACTACAGGTCCTCTTTAGACTTCATCACCGTTGGAAGTCTCAACAACCATGGATTTTTTTACAATGATTTTCAAGTTTTCCTTGAAGGAGCAGGGAACGTTTTGACCACAAAACTTTCTCAGCTGGTGTACTTTTCATAGCTTTTTGAAACTCTTGATTTCCCAAAGGAAGGTCAGCATTTTTTTCCTATCAGTGTTTTGAAATACACTGTATAAAGATGTTGCACCTTTCAGATATGCATCCCTATATGATTTTGTTGCCTGGCAAAGGGCATCAGATTCTCCATTGAGATAGCTATGTGCCACATTGCTGGTGCATTGGTTGTAATTCAACCTGCATAAGGTATTTCAGATATACATCCCTATATGATTGTACTGCTTGGCAAAAGAGCATTAGGTTTTCCATTGAGATGGCCATGTGACATTGCTGGCATATGGTTCATAATTCAACCTGCATAAGGTGCCAGTGTGTCAGCCTTGAGTGACTGTCCCGAAAGGGGTCAATCATGTCAGCTCACTCCTTGTCAGACCTGTGTTGCTTAGTTTCCTGCCCACCAGTGGTATGAAGGAACAGAGTTGGTCGTTTTGGGTAGAGCTCCAAAGGCACTGGCATTTCTTTTGTAATCTCTGGGTATTGGCAGAAAGTTTAATATAGTGGGTGAAATAGTGACCAAACATGGTCTTCCGAGGTCTCCTGATCACAGACCTGAACTGCAGCTCCCATTACTAGGTATGACAAATCCCTTATAATCCCCAACTGCTGGGAGAGGTAGTTTTTTTCTGGAGTAAGCACTCACCTTATCATAGCTGTGGGGATACTGTTGGCCAGCTGTAATATCTTGTACTATCTGTCAATATTGATAAAAAATCTTCAAGTGAAGTGGACTGATCTCTTTCATTAGCGAGAACCATATCCCTAGACCTACAAGCCACATGCTTGTTTATACTTGAGGGACCACAAAAATATTGATTATGATAATAAGTTTGATGTCTGTACAACAGAAGAGAAAATAGATAACTGGGCTTGTCCGGGATTTGAGCCCGGGACCTCTCGCACCCAAAGCGAGAATCATACCCCTAGACCAACAAGCCACATGCTGGCTTGTGGTAGAAGAGACCATTAAAATATTGATTATGATCATCAGTGAAATGGACGTATTGAAAAAACTACAACTGGGCTTGTCCGGGATTTGAACCCGGGACCTCTCGCACCCAAAGCGAGAATCATACCCCTAGACCAACAAGCCAGCTGCTGGTTTGTGCTAGAGGGGTCATAAAAATACTGGCTATGCAGGGCACTGCAAGGAATAGTTTTTTTCATCAAATATTGCCATAGTTAGAAAGATGGTCTTCCGAATGGGGGTAGTTATACATATACAAATTGCAATTTCTCTAGGTGCAGTGTATGGAAATAGACTGTAAGGCTCTACCATGGTTCCAAGCTTTGTTACAAATGTTGATTTTATAGTATATTGTCAGCAAAGGATACAGTTATATTTCTGTCCTGATAAAAATTTGTTTGTTTGATTGATTCTATGTCTACTGGACAACTGCAGGTCCTCTTTAGACTTCATCACTGTTGGAAGTCTCAACAACCATGGATTTTTTTACAATGATTTTCAAGTTTTCCTTGAAGGAGCAGGGAACGTTTTGACCACAAAACTTTCTCAGCTGGTGTACTTTTCATAGCTTTTTGAAACTCTTGATTTCCCAAAGGAAGGTCAGCATTTTTTTCCTATCAGTGTTTTGAAATACACTGTATAAAGATGTTGCACCTTTCAGATATGCATCCCTATATGATTTTGTTGCCTGGCAAAGGGCATCAGATTCTCCATTGAGATAGCTATGTGCCACATTGCTGGTGCATTGGTTGTAATTCAACCTGCATAAGGTATTTCAGATATACATCCCTATATGATTGTACTGCTTGGCAAAAGAGCATTAGGTTTTCCATTGAGATGGCCATGTGACATTGCTGGCATATGGTTCATAATTCAACCTGCATAAGGTGCCAGTGTGTCAGCCTTGAGTGACTATCCCGAAAGGGGTCAATCATGTCAGCTCACTCCTTGTCAGGCCTGTGTTGCTTAGTTTCCTGCCCACCAGTGGTATGAAGGAACAGAGTTGGTCGTTTTGGGTAGAGCTCCAAAGGCTCTGCCATTGCTTTTGTAATCTCTGGGTATTGGCAAAAGGTCAGTGGGTGGAATAGTGACCAAACATGGTCTTCTGATGTCTCCCGATCACAGACCTGTGCTGCAGCTCCCATTACTAGGTATGACAAATCCCTTATAATCACCAACTGCTGTTCGCCAGCTGTGATATCTTGTGCTATCATTCAATACCAATATTAAGTTTTAAAATTCAAGTGGACTGCTGATTCCTTGTGTTCGAGGGTCACCAAAAGTACTGGCTATGCAAATACTGTTACGACTAGAAAGATAGTATTCATAATGGGGTTGTTATACTTTTATATATAGTGAGTTTTCATTAGTTGTAGAATAAAGAAATAGACTGCAAGTCTTATTCATGATTCCAGGCTTTATAATAGATATGGATGATACTGAATATTGTAACACAGGGATCTGACGATCACGAGGAGCCATAACAACGGTCACAATGAGGGGGTGTCTCTACAGTAGGGAGGGAGAGACTATAAGGCTGAGCACTTACTCTCATAGATGTTGGGATACTGGTTTGTAACCTACACAAATAGGTTACATTGGGGGTAGTTCGTTGCATCTACTGACCTCACACAATCAGGCATGGGATACAGAAATGAAATATAGTCTAGGGGGTGCCGGGTGTGTTGGCCTGCATCTTTAGCTATTCTAGGTAGATCTCTGGCCTTACCTGAGAGCTATGATTGACATTATTATACCAATAACTTATTTCCTCCCCAGACATTCATTGATATCAGTTATTTCCTTTGGACATAAAAAAATCCAGAAATCCGGGAGAATCCCATCCCTGAATAACAGATGTTTTTAAAATAGAACTTTGTAAACTGTCAAGCGAGGTGTATACACAATCAGGTTAATGAATGGGTGATGTGAGAGA
This sequence comes from Alentia gelatinosa, assembly GCA_950022655.1. Lineage (NCBI taxonomy): Eukaryota > Metazoa > Annelida > Polychaeta > Phyllodocida > Polynoidae > Alentia > Alentia gelatinosa. The sequence continues at coordinate 33,373,519 of OX465583.1, forward strand.
CAAGTGTACTCACCTGAGCAGGTCTCGTTTGAGGTCGGTGATGTCCATCCGTCTGTCGGCGACCTGCTGGCGTAAAGTGTTCACCTCGCCCTTCAGCGCCCTGTGGTGCAGGAGTGCAAGCTCTCATTAGTATTCAGCGGATAGATGAGCAGTGCTAAAGATCAAACATTGACCTGGGTCAACTCTTGTCTAATGTTCCTGTGCATACCTGGGGAAAGTGGCTTTTCAAGAACGATGTTTTTAATTGTGGATAGGAGTGCACCATACTCAATACTTAAATAATTAAGAAAAGGACACGAATTACTTTTTGCAGATACCATGTGTGTGCATCCACTTAAAATTTTTGTGATTGATAATTATAGGAAAAGATGGTCTTGAATGAACACAATTTGCCTTTATACTATATTATCTTTTACTACCTCCCTTTTGCCAATAAAACAAAAGAAACACTACTTTTCATATACTACCGTCACAACCACGCATTTCCAGTTTAACTTTTAAAGTTCTTTCAAGAGAACATGTATCCTGGTAAAATGGCGGACATAAAAAGGAGGTAGTCACCTTTTCTCCTCATAGAGGGCGTCTCTCCGTTTACAAGCCGACTTGCAGTTGTCCTCCGCACGCTTCAGACGGGCGGAGAGTTCGTCGGCTTGTCTCTGGCTGGTCGTTAGTTGGTTCTGCGCAGAGCTTGCTGCTCCTAGCGCCTCCTCTAACTGAACGTTGAGGTCGTCTGACGGCGAGCTGGGTCTCTGCTGCTCCAGGAGGAACGCCAGCTCTGAAATCACGCGATAAATCACGTTATTCACGATGTTTAGTGGCATTGGGTATCACTATTTCTATACTGATTGATTCATCGGAAAAATGTCGGTAACCTATTATTGCATGCATAGCGATGTGTATTTTTGTTTTTAAAGAGAAAACGTATACGTGTTTACTTTATGATGTGGAAGGGCTTACCTTCTTTCTCCTGCTCCAGACAAGTGCGCAGTTCGTGGACGGTGGCGGCGTCGTGCGCTGACTGTACGCGCTGTGTGTCCACCTCCTCCTGGAGGTTCATCCTGGGAGGTAACAACAGCTTATGTTAATGCAAGAATAAGTTACATACGGAACAACATAACATTATCACAACCACACACAGCTATTTTCTGCTCGCTGAACAGGGTCATAATATACTGGCAGAAACCCTCATCATTCTCAGCATGGGTCACGCTGATATATATGTTTATCACAACGACCAATAATAGTCTCGATAGTATCTATAATTCGCACTTACCTATAATTGGCATATACCTGTATTCGATATCATTACGTTTAATTCTACTTCAATGAGAAGAACTGATAGAAATCAGTTAAAATCAATTAAATAACTACATGTCGACAAGAAAAAATTAAATCCTACAAACTGGATGTCATTGAGGAACAGAGAACAATGTATTAATTTGTCTTCAAATAGTCTGGAAAGGGCCATTTACTCATTATTTAATTTCTACTATGACTGAGCCATTGTTTACTTCTATTTATTCATGTTTCATCAGATGGCTTTCAGTCGCACCTTGGATATGAATTATAACGTAGAACTTATGATATGTATCTGAGGCGTATTCTTACATATATATATATAATGAGAAAGACAGCTCCTACTTTTCTACCAGGAGGTTCTTGTGCTCGGTTTTGAAGTAGGCGAGTTCGTTCCACACGGCGTCACTGTTCTCTCGCTGGAGGGCCTTGGGGTCCGTGGTACGCTTCGGTTTCTTGCGCTTCTTGACAGGACTGCAAATGCAGAAATATGATTTATTTTATTACAGTAAACACACCAATACGTGAGTATTTTAATTCTGCAGTTGATGGCTCCTCGATATTCTGATTCAAAAACCTCTTGTATGCAAAGAGCGCGTCATAATGATATCGGCAAGGTTGGGCACGGGGGCAAGGACATGTATTTTGAGCTTTTCTAAGTGAATACCTTATCTCGGCTGAGAGTTAAATGGCCAGAAATGCGCACACATCAATCACCATTTTTAAGGTTTTCATTTTGAACCCCCATCTCTCACCCAAAAATAATGTCTCTCCGAAAGGATGATCCTCAGGATGTCAAAACTCCCATGCCTGATCAACTTATTTAATTTAAGCGAAACTTTAATTAACAGGTTCTTGGGAGTTTAATATGTGGTCTATCCCTCCTTATGTACTTGAATAAAATCATCATATTCAACAGTCGTGGCTAGTTGATAGTTAACAAAACGTACCCGTTGACCTCCTCTTCCAGGGCTTTGAGCTGCTTACGGCACAGTCGGTGGTTGGTCTGCAGTGCTTTGAGTCGCTCCAGTCTTCGTCCGTGCGCCGCCCGCGTCTCTTCTAACTCCGCCGTCTGAGTAACGTAATATTGACCAATCAGATATCAATTTACATATTTATTTCACATATATGTGTTTAGTAGAGGCATAGAAATACATATACCAATTGTAAAGAGAACTGCTTAAGTATTTGAAGCACCCCCTTCACGTACAGGTGCGTGTTAAGTGTCCTGGTCCTCTGGAAAAACTCTGAGGGTTATCAGATCAGAACTCCCTTTGATTTTGAGAGGATAGCACTTTCAACTAAAGAAACTTCATGATACATAGACACAGGTTCATTCTATACTATATCTCGAGAATACATGTCCTTTCTAGCTGAATCATGAATCAAAATTCCAGTGACATGAGGCCAAATTCAGATTCTTGTAGAAAAATAATCCTCCACTGACCCTGTGTTTGAGCAGTGTGCGGCAGTCTTCTAACCGCCGCTCACAGTGCTGTAGCTTCTGCTGCAGGCTGCCCGGCGCCCCACGCTGGTCCGCGCTCGGCGACCACGACCGGGCCCGCGACCGCCCCGCTGACCGGTCTCCCGGCGACCCGTCCCGCCGCCGCCGCCGCCTCTCTGACGTCGACCTCCGCCCCGCCCGGCCTTCCTGCTCTGAGGACCGGAGCGGGGAGGAACTGCGCATTGGAAGCTCATCCCATTCCATGCCGTCAATGATTCTGTATGGTATAGGAAAACGAATTAAATCATTTGAAGTAAGTTCAGTCGTTGTTCATGGTAAGTGAAGAGAGTTCTTCCAATCGCATTTCAAATGAGGAAATAATTCATGCTTAGGATTTTTAAAGTAGAGTTAGGACAAACGTAGGGTTAGGACAGCAGCAAGAAGAAATCCAAGCCGAATCTGACCATTTAATTCCACCACGGACCTATACCTCCAAGTCCGTGATTCCACCAAGTACCCTAGCAGATGACTGGGGAACTAGATTTAAAGCTTGTTTCCTGGCCATCTGCTAGTCTGAGATGAGGTACAACCTGGATCTTGTCCAAACTATCCAATCATCTGGCTAGATAAATTCAGTGCAAATTGTGAACATGGTGAAATGTACATATTCTCAAACTATGGCATATTTAGGTCGAACACAGTAAGTCTTTACTGAAGGTAAACAACCCACAGATTAAGTGTTCTTTAAGATTCTAGCGCTGCGCAGGTCCTGTCATCTGTTGGCGATGATACACTGGTGGGCGACGGACCCAAACCATTTGGTAACAGAACGTAGTAGGGTAACGAGGCGTGCGGATAAGATAGTATTAAGGGTGAAGAGACCCAGAACTGACCACTTTCTCCACTCCCCATTATGCTATGGTGTTAAGTTATGGGACAGGCTCAGTAGTGAAACCCAACATATTACGAGCAGAGATGCGTTTAAAGGGATGCTAAAGGATTTGAACCTGGCTGAAATCTTCAATGGGATATTGAGATAATTTGTTGCGCAACTTGATGTATCTGAGTTTATGTCCCCCACCAATCACCAATTATTGGTTTTCTCTATGGTACAAAATGATACTGATAACGCCACCCGTTTATATGATATTCACTGTGTTTGTGTTATGTGTATATGTGTATATGTGTCCAATCTACTTCACTTGAACATGTCAAAGTAACATGGAAACTAGATATCACCTATTCAAGAAAAACTGGTAAAAAGGCTGTATAAATACCATGCAATGACGGTGGTTAAACCGTGGACTTGATGAAAATATTCTTTGTATGTTTTTTTATTTTAGTTGATTTGTACGCATGTAGTGGTGTAAAACACCCAAATGTATATCTCTGTATGTTCACGACCGACGGATACATTGGAAGATCACGGATAGCCTATCTGTGAATGTATGTTCGTCAGAAATAAACACTTTTTCAAAAAAAAATAAAAAATTTAAAGTGATATGTAGGCGATTCTGAAATATTTGGATAAGAATGATTGTTGTATAAAAGGTTTTATCGGAAATTTTCCAAACTCTTTGGAATATAAAAAAAAATATCTTACAAGGTGAATGTACTCTCACAATAAATCGAACTCACTTGAGTGGTAGCTACCACTGTGATAATACTAGACATGTCTTAAAAATAAATCGTATTAACGCCCAAAATTATCAGAAAAAAGTGCGCGCTTCCACCCCCAGCTATGTTTATACGACTTTAGACTCATTTCCTGCCCAAATAACCAATGGGATGGGTAACCAGCGATTTGAAACGACCTTGAAGTAAGCTGGTTCCCCTGTCTTTCGCTATGGAGGGGAGAACCTGTACAACCTCTCTCCCTCACGAGATTCCTCAAATAACGTATTTACAGTGTTTACAATGAAAGACAAGACAAAATAAAGTAATGACAACCTTTGAAAAGATCAAAGATAACTTATTAGAATGTTTATCTAAAACAGATATTGTTGCGCCTTCTAGCGGAGAACCAGCATAAAATCCAACAAGTATTGGTCAGGTACCAACTGAATGCAATCTCACAAGGCACCAGAAAAATGGTGGGCGTTACCTGGCCTAATAGTGAGTGAGTACATAGACCAGGCTTCCAGGCTGATACCATTTTTCCAGATTCCGCCCGATCTTCACCTGGGCAGGTTTCATGCACTCGGTGGAATCAGCGCTTTAATAAAATCTGCCTCAATCATATGAATTTTCCAAATTTGTTGAAAAAGTAGAGGGCATGGCATTGTCATGTACGAAAATAAAATAATCGGCACATTTCTGATGTAAGTATTTCTGAAGTATGTCGGTGGCCTGGTGCCGCGAGGGTACAGTGAGGATCCGGTCGGGTGTGACTGACATGTACTCTAGTTTAGTAAATGGATTATCTGAGGCACCTGTCTTTGTGTTTGATCCTGTCCTTGAGACTGTTGATCTCGGTCTGCATGCTTTGGAGGCGATACTCGATCTGCTCCTCTGGTCGGAACGCCTGGATCTCCTGACAAGTGGTAAATACAAGGATTAAAAGTAGGCATGGCATTGCCATGATTTCGGTTTTAACAAGTAATGTATACATGTTTTAAGAAATAAAAGGGAGGGAGGGAGGGAGGGAGGGAGGGAGGGAGGGAGGGAGGGAGGGAGGGAGGGAGGGAGGGAGGGAGGGAGGGAGGGAGGGAGGGAGGGAGGGAGGGAGGGAGGGAGGTGGAAGCCTGTTGCAATATATATAAATACACTACTGTCGCCGGGTGCGGACCACATCTGACCAGAGCGGGCCCCACCCGCTAGTAGGTATTCATTGAACCGTAACGGGTGTGCTGGTGACCTATTTGACCTGATTCCATCGAATGCGTCTGGTATCGGCGCCCGCACCCGTTGCCGAGGGCTTTCACACGTCCATGCGGTCAGAAACTCCACTCTCCCACTCACACCACTGCACTCTGACCAGTTATATTGGTTCTGACAGTGGCAGTGGCAGTAGGCGTTCGACCTATTTGACCTGATTCCATCGAACGCGTCTGGTATCGGCGCCCGCACCCGGTGTCTAGGGCTTTCAGATTGAGGGAGGGATTAAAAGTAGGCATGGCATTGCCATGATTTCGGTTTCAACAAGTAATGTATACATGTTTTAAGAAATAAAAGGGGAGGGAGGTGGAAGCATGTTGCAATATATAAAAATACACTACTGTCGCCGGGTGCGGACCACATCTGACCAGAGCGGGTCCCACCCGCTAGTAGGTATTCATTGAACCGCAACGGGTGCCTACACAATATATAAAAATACACTACTGTCGCCGGGTGCGGACCCGGTATCGAAGGTATAATTATTCAGAATATATTACTGTAATGTATCATAATGTAAGCCGCAAAAAACGTTCCCCCGTCTCCCCTAATATATTTCGGTCTTGACCTACAGGTCAAACCGAAATAACAAGTACAGTTTTATTTCTGTACATATATAGTCAGTGTTTCAATGTCGAAATAATGTATACAGCTGGGCACAACGTTAAGAACATTTCAACGTGGACAAATTTCTTCGAAATGATATCGACTTTCTTTGTATATTTCCTCCTTTTTTAATCTTTTATTCTAACTAGCAGAAGCTCAGTACAAGAGAGACAGGTCTTAATGCTCGCCCAGCACCGATTGGCAATATTTGATTTCATCTGGTAAGAAAACTAAACTGGTAACATATATACAGGTGTCCAAGGTCTGTGGAACTTAGGTAGGGTGATACGAGTCCAATATATAGATGCAGATATATGCAAATATAGTAGCAGACCATAGAAGAGCACTGCAACTCAGGCCACTTCATGTCCCGGTCCACTCCGCAGTGTTTTACTGAATTAATATCAAGCTGTTCATCTGTATAAAATATTAGGAAACCTCCTATATACTATTCTGTACTGTGATTTTAAAGAAAATATTTTGACCACAAACATAAACAAAAACGGCATTTGTAGACAGTTCATGCGACGCTTTTTAATCAGTTGAACTTTCTTACATCATACAGTTGAGCGATCTCTTACTAACAAGTTTTGAATAGCCTATGTTTCCACTACATATCTAGCCGTAGATATCAATTAATTCTATGTTCATTTGACTACACATCTTTCATTTTTTTCTAATACCCTTATTCTGGATACATTTTTCAGTAAACAAAGAACCGCAGCTTATTGAAAAAATTAGATTCCGTTGTTGTTCCTGTACACGTACCTTATCCTCTAGCGACGCCTGTGTGGAAACGCTGCGGTTTTGACTATCGTGCACTTGTCGTCGTAGTTCTGTTATTTCCTTATCCTGATCCAGTACCCTCTGGTAACAGTTTAAACAGGTTGTCAGTTATACTCACGTAAATAACACGGCTGTAAATACCATCACTACTGAGGAATCAGAGCGTTCTATATGAAATGGCTAGCATGATACTTATTGGTTCAAATACAGCAAGTCTAACTTTGACCCTCTGAAGAAGTTTATTTAGTTCTCATCCCTTTTTCTCTTCCTTTTGTACTTTCAATGTAGTTTTACACTAGAATTTCTCTACTGAGAAATGAGTGTGAGCTATCCCTTACCATTGTGTGGTAACTTATTAGGCTCTCTCTGCAATAATACTCAAGAGGGAGGCAGACCTTAGCAACCTAACAGTGAGGCCGCCCTCCCTTATAAAAGTGTTCGATGGCGCGGCAGCTTTGTGTAACACCAGCCTAATCTGCAGCTAGCAAATATTGCAGTACCATTATCAATAAAGCTTGTAAAAGGAATGTGGACTCTCGTTTCATTCGTTCTGATTACTATCACAAATCAGGGATGAAATTCGGGACTGAGGGAAAAAGATCGGAAATTCAAAGAACTTATCAAAAAGAATAATTTATAACATCATTTTGAACCAGAAATGCTATGAATCGATATATATATCCTAGTGTTGCCAGTATCTATGAAATATCGGAATTCACAAATTGTCGGAAAACTTGCATCCCTGCCCACAATACCATACATAGACCCCAGATAGTAGCACTGGTGGACAATTCGGATATATGCAGAAGGGTTCGATAGCCCTGTCCTTATGAAAAAAAACTGATGAGTATTTGATCTATTTCCCCATACGCCATTGAGTTTGAAGCGCTCATGGATATGAACGAAGCAATTATCGTACTCACATGCCTGTTGAGTACAAGTTCCTAATGTTAAGCGTATGAACGATTTTATTACCCACTGAATACAGAGTCTCCATACTAAGCCTATGGAGCCTACAGATCGCTACTGAGTAGAATACAGACCTCCGGAATCTCTTAGGAGAATACGGCTTTTTCGGCCACCTGACGGACATTATAGGAACTAATTCATACAAACAAAGCACGGCGCTAGGGTCTAATTTCTAATTATATACAAGATTTTTTTTCCAAATAATTACTCGAAAAGCGAGCAATAAATACAACATTACCTTGATTTCGATCTGTGTGGCCGTATTCTCCTTGTAGTTGACACTATGTAATACTCATCACTATCGCTAGGAGTTTTACTACGCCTCTACTACGCGTAGATTATGGCCACTCAGTTCGAAATCATGGTAATATTGTGGCTAAGATAAAAAGTAGTACTTCAGGCTATACATCTACAGATTTATTTCTTTTTAAGGCACAGTGCTGCCAAGAACATTTTCTCTTCACCTGTTTTTTCCCCATTAAATCTACGGTCCTAGTTAAGGCAATGTATTTATTCTTAAATCATATTTTTATTACATAAAGCTGATGCCTATGACAGGCTAACGGTTTCTACATCTTATAATACTATAATTAAAAATGTTTTTTAGCCTGTTAAGAAACAAACATTGTATTGATTAGTTATCTACCACACGCCATATTTTAATTGCAAGTTAGGATACTAACGCAAGCTGGCAAATCACGAGTTGGGTTATCAGAATAATAGTAAATATTATTAGGATGATAAAGCACACACCTGCTTTGAATCAGATAGCTCATTCTTTGTCTCTCTTTCACTTGTTAAGAGTATGGAATATTTTGATTTTAATTCACTATAAAGCTGAAAAGGGAAAGATAAAAGGATACACTTAACACAGCAAATAAGCACTTAATCCAGTAATTTCCAGACTAATAGATTTTCCATCGAGGGCAGTAAAACTACATAAATCACTGTAGTATCACAATACAAGTAGTAAACACACGCTTAAAATCAGATTAATTGTTTTAAAAATTCAGGCCTCAAATCAATTCTTTATTCAAAACAGATTAGGGAGTAGCAACATCCATCGAGAAATTCTATTCTAGCTCTCAAAAATCACTCAAACCAGAGATCACAGAACTAATTGATACTCATTCAATTTGAGTCATGGTCACGTATGGAAAAACCGCACCTTGGAGACTGACATTAAAACAACTCACCTTGTAAATTGTTGAGGATTCCATTGAAAAGGCATCTTCTTGGTTTTTCATCACTATATTAAAAGTATAACAAACAAGTTTACAAAGGTGTGTTGGGAACTCGTTATCGGAAATCGGGGCGCCGATTTCCGTAAATTGGGCCCCGATTTCTTCGAAAAAATTGAAAGGGCCCTAGCCAACCTCTAAGCTTAGGATTTTGATCTATATATATCCAGGAATATTCTAGCAAAGTGAGATAACAGCAAAAACAAGGATAGCCTAGATGGATGGAAGGGAGATGCAGATGGTATATTTTTATTCAGTATTTATTTCTATGAAAACATAATTATGAAATGGAATATTGATACTTGCTACATGTCTAAATTGAATGAATAAAAACGGGCGTTTAAATGGTTTACAGGTGCTTTAAAGAACATTCTCTGTAGTCCCTTATGCTTCTTTATTCCCTGTGACAGGGGTGGGGTTAGGTACTACTTGGAAAAACAAAACCCTACCTGCAAGATGGCGATATTTTACTCAGAGTCAATGAAGATGGAAAACGAGAAGTCTAGTTAGCTTTACTATGAACTAGAGACCAGAGATAACACTATGGATATAGCGGATTAATAAAATCAATCGGAGAGATTTGTCATATATACATAATGTCCGTATGTGGATAATGTAAGACCATTTCGTTTGAGGTGAATTATGTTCAATAGAATTAGAGATGTGCCTTACTTTTCTGGGTGTCGGTCTGCAGGGAGCGCAGTTGCTGGATGAGGTGAGCCTGCTGACTGGCGTGGTCCGTCAGCTGGCGGTGATTCTCCCACAGCTCAGACATCTCCTTCCTGTACGGTAAACAAAGTGAAACATCCACTATTACCACAGGCCTTGATTAGACACATCGAATTGTATATATATATATATCGTAGACGGGGACAAACTTATATTACACAATTTTGTATTATCTTTTCATGACTCTATATCAGTCACTTTGGCAGAGTAATGATTGAAGTTTTATGTTTTATACCGAAAAATTCACACGTTCTCTTGTTCTTATATTAGTAGTTTACATCCCAAGGTGTTCCTTTTGTCAGATTTGAATCAATGAGAAGTGGATTATTTTCGATCGACACTTCAACGCTTACTCACATTATATTCCCCACAGTTCTCTTATGCCTCATTAACCTAACATAAAAAGATACCATGAAATCTCCAAAAAGTTACCTCTTATCTTTCAAGGATGTTAGTGAGGTTAGAAAAAATCCCGTGAAGATCTCTTCACTTCGCTTACCCTATCACCTTTAGCAACTCTGCTCTGACATAGCATTGCAAGAATATACTTACAGAAAAGAATAAAATACATGAGAAGGTAAAATATTTACATCAGATACAAAGCTAAGGGTTGGATACATATTTGAGGCACTAACAAAGTGCTTTCAGTGTCATAAAAATGAAGAGATCTAAAATGGTTCTGGCAACGAACCGAGGACACAGAGCAAAAACAATATCAAAGGTTGGTTACCTGACTGCCTCCAGCTCGCGGTCTTTGTGGTCAAAGTCTCTCTGTAACTCGCGGATCACACGCTCGTGGCCGTGCACGTCCTTCTTCAGATTTGCATTCTGAATAAATCATAATAATGTATGTAGCACATTCAACAAAACTTAAATAAACTTGGAGAAATGCAATACTGGGGAAATGGTGATATGATTAATTCAGTTCCGATTTTCTTTTCATTGTGCATTGTTAAGATAATGGAATTTATGATGGAAACCACAAGTCTTTTTTCGTACATGTAGTAGGAGACCGAGCAGTTATGAACATGGCTAACATGAGCCCCCCGATTTAAGGAAATCTAAAATTTCGGAAATCATCTGCAGCGCGTACATGAATTTATGGTTTTAAACTTGGGTGCGCTAGTATATTTATTAATTGTTTGATATGTTTATATTTGTGTGTGTACATTGTGCTAATACGACTTTGCTCTTTAGGGCATTAACACCTCATTCGTCAAAATCATATTTGAAACTCACCTCTTTGCTGGCCCTACTGTAGTCGTCTCTGGTTTCTTCTAACTGGTCTTCTAATGTCTAAGAGTAAACAGGAACACAACACACGTGGTTATCTCAGCGACATTCATTCCTCTGTATCACTAAATCCTATCGCATTCTATAGGACTTTGTGGATATTTAGCCCATTGTCTGTTTGAGATTACATAAATACTATATAATCTATGTATATATATGTATATAACTATATGGTTATAATAGATCAGATTGTAAGTCTAATTCGATTCAATAATTCTTAGCTATCAAAGGAATAGGCTTCAAACAGTACATTCAGTTATTGAATTGTAATGTAAAGAGCTTGAACTCAGTGCTATACCAAAGTCCCTACGATGTTGGAAACTACCATAGCAAGGCTGTATGGACGTTTTTTGGTTTATTTTCAAGTGTTTATTCATTTCTGCTTAGAGCAGATCTTCTGTGTATATTAAATTCACGATCTTGATTGAAAAGTTATGCCCATAAAAGAATTGTATAGAAACAAGTACCATTGGAGGTCCCGCATTTAGGATTGGAGAGCACATATTCCAGTTTTGTTTGGGAGACAGACAGCAATTCTCAGAAAGCAAACAAAACTTACCGCCAGACGCTGTTTCTGGGAATCTTTTATCGCAGCCAGATCTCGCTTGTCTTTCATTACTGAGTCCAGCTCTTCATCTTTCTTTGTTAACGACCGAGCCATATCTGTGACGAAGGAATCATATATAAATACGTCAGTATTCTATATAGAGGGTGAATGTGCTTGAAAGAAATATGAGTGAATTCTTATAATATACATTCTTAAATGACATGATTTGTCTTTGAAACGACGACACATAGAGAAATGCAATTACATGTGTAGTAAAACCCCGCTTCAGGGACACACTGGGTTAACGGACATAAAGCTCAGAATGGAAATTTTCACCTCTGTTTCCACTTTATAAAATGTTTATCTCAACCTCTTGTAAAGGGACAGTAATTTCGGTACGAAATGTCTCTTAACTTCGTGTCAGAGGACGATTTTGAGGGATATCATATGAAATGTAGCGAGACAGTGTAGGGACAACACTCTGGATTACCTAAATTTCTTGTTTATCGTGTGTATGTCTGGCGGATCTCAAGAATCAGATGATGTATACACAGTCTAACCACACAGACGCCAACTAAAAAAAATAGGATAGAGGTGGCTGCATGGGCTCGAGAAAGATTTCGACAGACTGAAAACTCTGTGTAAGGGGTCAACCTGGGAAAGCAGAGGATCAGCTCGGAACAGAGGGTGACCCCTTAAGCGGGGTTTTCCTGTAACTAAATGTATTGTTAAAATGTTGTCTGGAGCATGTATTGTTTACATACCTTCCTTTTCGCCGAGTTCCGCAGCCCGTTTCTCAAAAGTGTCGATCTAGAAAAAGTGGGAAATATAAAGAACTGATTTTAGTATCATGAAATCAGGCATGGGTCTTGGAAGTTGAAAAGAAACCCCTGAAAAATCGGCATTTTGGGGCTACTTTAAGTGAATTCGTAGCTTCAGCTGAAAGTAAACGGCCAAAATTACCCAAATATTGCTCGCCATCTTTCAGGTTTTATTTGGAACCTCAATCCGCAATTGTTTGTTTGTTTGCGGTTTAACGTCCCAGGGGTCCCTGAGGGTATATATAGCGACCATCAATGATTTAAGCTTTTGATTTGTTGACTTATTTCAGTCAATTGATTTACACTGATCTCAAGAATGACCCTTGATAATTATCAAATTTATACATATTTTTCAATAGATTCCATCTGGGAGTCGGTAAAGAGATTCATAGACATTTTTCACCGAGTAGAATAAGTACAAACGTGTAATATCTAGAATCAAATTGTAATGATGATATAAGTGATGAACATAATCAAATTATCTATCGCAAAAACCTACCTTTTGCTGTAGATGACTCTGTCTAAGTTTAAGCTCTTCGTTCTCCGCAATCATGTGACTCACGGTGTCTGACAACTCCATCTTCCTGTGAGAATCAAATAGTGAAATCTTCTTTATGTAGCGAAATATAAAATATGTCGCGAAGGATAGCATAGAGAGACTTGTGGTTTGTGGTCTTCATCCCAACATACTAAAAATAAAAACGTGGAACTCCATGGAAAAGCTAGAAAACTGCCATATCTGTATATTGTGTGATCTATTATCTATAAAACACGACTCACGAGCATGCAGTAACATTTGTGTAGCTGAGTGTACTTCACACATTTCAGAAGATACGGAAAAAAGTGAACATACGTACTTGGAGAGAATGGCGGAGACCTCAGAGCCCTGAGCAGCGATCACCTTCTGTAACTCATCAATACGGTCGTCCTTAGTAGCCAGGATGTCTAAAACTTTCCGGTCTTTCATCTCAGCTTTCTCCTTCTCCCTGTGGTTGCATATATAGTTATCACACGTGAACCTAACAATCATGTGCAGAGGGACCTTTTCTCCTTGGCTGAGATGCCATGGTGGTCGAGAAAAAAGTCGGAGAATTTTCTTATCCTGAACATTTCCTCTCTTTATAGATCTTTATCATAAAAATGGAAAACCATAACTAGGTAACGCGAATCTTTTTTGGCAGTAAGACGTATAAGCACATTGTAGTGGGTACTACATGAATGTTGTAAACACGCCTACGTTCTCCCTGTAAATTATTTTCTTTCATAGGTTTGAAAGCATTTTCTGCTCATTTTACGAGTATTTCAATCTTACTTTTTGATAGCATTTTCACTCGACAAATTGTCAACATTTATATTAAGTGTGTATATGAAAATCAGTCATGTTGTTCACATTTTTCTTCAATTCAAATTTATGAGTCAATAAGCTTTTGATCGTCGAGCATTAAAAGATAAAATTCCGCTCCCAACATATGACCTGGACGCCATTTCCGGGTCTTTCTCAATTGTATAACCCATGATAACGATCAAAACATAAAGAAAAGAAACTTGAGTGTAGCGGATACTTACCGTTGGACGACCATGCCGATGGCCTGTGTAATGTCCGGAGAAGCCACCTGCAGACGTTTCCATAGCGACCATACGAACTCCTTATCAGCCTGAATATAATACAAATTTTGCCTGTTATTTATCATTTGATTACAAAGTTGATTACTTGCACTTCTCTGTTAAATCACATAAATCACTTCCATAATGTCGGTATAGAATATGTTCTTATTGCGATAGGATTTCTCTAAATACATGGGATGGTAACAGTAATCTCTACTGAAGTTTGTGAGTGACACTTCAGATATGCAGTAAAAGTTGTTGGCCTTATGAAAGCTAATGACATCAACGTTCCAGATAAGAAACAAAAGAGTGTAAAGACACGCCTTGGTGATTTAAATGGACTCACCTGACATTGTGCTAGATCCTCCGCTAAGGCATGATTTTCTGTCCGAAGTCGACTAATTTCTCCCTCTGTGGCAAAAATTTAAGTGAAAATGTGACTATAATAGATTTTTTTTAGATATCTAACTGGTTTTGAATGCATGAAAATGAATATGTTTAATTGTTTTGTGTCACTAAGTTTGAATAGTTGATATTTCTAATTTCCTAAAGAGCTTTGACGATCTCTGGGTAGCTCTGTATTACAATCTTAGGTCCCTTTAAACATACTAAATAGGTTCACTATTTTGTTGAATACTTGCTCATTTGGGCTGGGGCCTTTCCAATCTAATACATGTGTAGCGGTCGCCGGCTTTAGCCCTGGGTTTGTAACCCAACTTTCGGAAAGATTGTACATCTATCCAGCGATTGTGTTGCTACCCTATATGCTAGTACATAGGTCGGTTTGTATTTTCAGAATATAAGTTGGATAGACTATAACCCTGGTCACACAAGACTAGACGCAGACAACTTTAATAAATAACCTTTACTGAAAGCTCTTAGCACCTTCTGGGTGAGCTGAGCTACACCCCGAAATAGCAGTCATTACAAGTTCCTTGATATCGGCATGTCAAGTAACGCTTAGGGAACAAGATTATTAGCCAAAGTTAATAATCTTGCTCAACGACCAAGAGGGTTCGTATAAACCTGCTAGCTTCATGAGGCACCAAGGATTCACTCCTCACAGAGAGAACACAGCGAGTGACCTGCCGACTGCTGCGAACTCGGCCTTATACACAAGCCAAGTTATATAATCCAGGCAGAGCCGTGGCACTTACATGTACAGGCTCTCCTGAACCACCACACAGCAGTTACTGTCACCCTGTGTCTTCTAGTGAAGAATAAACGCACCACCACTCGACTGACCAAACCCCTAGGCATGTAGGCCCTACATTGGATTTCAGTGTGTGTGTGTGTGGGCGGGGGGGGGGGGGGGGGGGGGCAAAGAAATTTTATATTTGAGTCATGTGGAAAGTGTCACACAGAACATACAAAATGTAAGACCACCAATATAGATAAATTTGTCAATACAAACATCTAATGGTTTCAAAGATTTCAGAACCATATATGGTACTTATTCTCTTGTAATTGTTACTCACCGAGGGTAGCGCTCCCCCCGAGGTAGGCCATGGTGTGATTTAATGGCCTCTGCTATTAACTGCTACCTGGAAATTAAGGATAAAGGGTGTAACAGTTCGCCTATCTTTAAATTCAGTCTATTTTTGTCAGAACACGAGTTAAGCATTTCCAAGGTGGAGAATTCAAGTACTTTGAGATGATCTAATAATCACTAGTATGGGGTCTAATAGTTTTTGATGTAGTTTCCTATGATTCGAATATCTTCGAAAATAGATATTAAAAGCACAGACTAACATAGGTCCGTGTTATAAGGCACATACAAATGCTTCATTGACAGAACTAAAACATTGTAGACCAGATATAAATATTTAGGAAAATTCAGCAATCTTTACTTGATATGCACAATAAGTAATTTGTGAAAATTATCAGAAAAAAATCCAACAACAAATGTAGCCTACTGAAAAAACCAGGATTAGATTAAAACAAATATATCACCATTTTGTGAATACTTTCTTTGTACGTACATCAACGCGAAACCCCATTAAGTCTAAGAGCAATCAAATCCCCAGTAGAGTATATTTGCGTCTAGATCTACACTGTTTCTTGAATATGACATTTGTGCATATAGAAGCGCTGCAAACAAGTGACAGGAAGACAATATCAACGAGAAGAATTCATCCATACGTCTCCATATGCATTTACTAAAAGAAAGCAAGTATATGTTCAGGACTTGTTACATTATAACTAAATTATTCTCTCTCTACTTCTCGGATCTAGATCTAACAGTACTACAGTAGATCTAGATCTAGATTTAGTATAAACTCAGTATGATTTGTGTCAATGTGTGATTGCTTGTTAAAATGTCTGCCAATGTCACTGAACAAGATACATACGTACTAGTGATGATCAAAATACTGAAACTAACACTGTACGTAACTTCTCCAAACTAACGCCCAACGCATTCTAAGGAGTGCAAGGGAGAGATGACAGCTGTCATAATCCCTGTAAATAGGAGAGATTTGAGAGGCATTGGTGGATGACAAGTTCATGCATGCCCACGACGAGCACCAAACTTTGGGAGAATGAAGTTGACACGAAATTATACTGACTGTGATAAATGCTGCTGAGGTCTGGAAACCAAAGAACACCTTAGTTAACATTCACGTTTGTTCAATCTCTCACACATGTATTTGATCGGGAAAATAGGGTTCTTATTTGAATTCCGAGTACAAACCTCTCCATGTAAGTCAATGTTTTGAAAACTCCGCTCAGTATCAGAAGTCGGTCTAATGGCTGTCTCAACGACTTCATCAAACTAGAATTGATGACAATCAACAGTAGTTGCACATATATTCATTTACTATAATCTAATGAAACAAATATAGAAGTAATTTTTAATTCTAACATAATGATACATCCACTAAACCGTAACTACAATTTTACGACATATTTAAATTTTCGCTCTCCGAACAGGTTTGACGTTCTTCAGTATATGCTTGAAGAGTGACTGACACACTACCCTACACGTTTTTTCATTGAATGTTGATGTGCCTTGAAATACAAGTTTTAGAGATTACCTGCTCATGGGCATAGTATCATGGTTAGAAAGAGCAATTAAACCATTGCGACTATTAAAGCAAAATTGACTTATAAGAAGTATAATAGTTTTGGTCACTTCCAAGTTATAGTTCCAAGACTGCAACTGCAAGACTCCAACTTCCAAGAGTCAAGACCAAGTAAGTTCCATCTGGATTATGGTGGCTCATCGCAGCATGCCCTTCCCTATTTTCAGCTGCGCCTCTCCGACTTGGAGCATCTTTATAACATACCATTTTAAGGTCAGTGTTATAAATTGTGACCCTCGTTGTTGATTTGTCTTTCACCTCACAATGCCAGTCTTGTGTACTTTCAACAGAGAGCTACGCTATTGTGCTGCCATCTGAAAGTTAATACTAACACTGATTGGCAATAACGTTCACCAGATGGCGGCACTGTCCGCTGTTATCCAGCGTCGGTCCTCGTTGTACCGGCAAATACCCGGCACCAGAAACAGAAGAACTCCATATACTTGTATTTTCTGCATCATTAGAATAATGTATATAAAATTTACACGATGTACCTCGAATCTAAGAGAAAAGGCATATCCCCAAAGTGATATGTGTTTGGAATTTAGAACGTTTACACGAAGTCTGAACTGTGGCCTGGGTGTGAGCGCAAGACTTTTGGGTTGTTTTTTTTTGCAAGAAAGGATGGCTAAGATAAGCTCAAGTAGGCCTATTGTATTAAATATTGTAGGTTGTCTTAACTTTAAGGTTTGATAACTCTCGTTTTTTCCAAAGACGTGCGGTAGATCAGCTTGTGATGGCCTGGTTTGTACAAGTTTTATCTCACCCCTGGTATTTTTGTTATATCTAGGCTTAACATTGGAAACTTGTTCTCCCTTCGAGTATTGCAGTCTTTATCTCACCCCTGGAATAAATGTCCATAGGCTTAACATTGGGAACTCGTTCTCCATGGCCCTACAAGTATTGCAGTCCGTTCTCCATGGTTTATATCCTGTGTATTGTCCATTTTTTAGTGTGTACAGGGGTGAGTTAAATACAGAAAGCAACTCGTTTTGGTCAAAGAAGTCATTCTCCAACTCGTTTTAATGCTACTTGGTAATCACTCGGCTGTCGCCTCGTTCATATCACCCGCATCAAATTCGTGGAGAATGAGGACTTTGACCAAAACTTGTTGGTTTCTTCTTTAGTTCTCCATGGTCTATATCCTGTGTTCCGGCCAATAGCTCAACCCCATCTCCTTTGAATGGCTATGTAATCTAGGCGGCTTCGCCTTGTGAATTACTATGCAAAATCGAAAACTCAATGGGATACGAGCTCAGACCCTAAACTTTCATAGGTTTCCCCTATAGTCAAAGAACTAAAACCGTCGTATAGTTCTTTGCTATAGTATCGATTGTCGTAGTCTATCGGTGCGTATCGGTAAAAGTATTTCTAACGCATTTGAATGGGAAATTATATGAAATAATTGACGAAAAATTAGAATACCTAAAATGTATAGAAATGAAAATGTCACTCTGCAAAAATGGTGAAATTTGATAATATATAAAGGTCTCAAATCGATCATTTCATACTTTAGCTTGGAACTAAGTTTTTTAATTTGATATCATTATGAAATATATAGGGGCATGTTTTTCGTCCCGCTCTGACGTTTTCGTCCCGCTCTGATCACGTGATACAATACAGCGGCGGGACAAAACAATAGCTGTTGTGGTTACCCGATAAGGGTGGCCATTTGCTTCGGAAGTGTTTCAGGTAAAGAATTAAGCATTTTTACCAATATTTGAAGGTATATAGGAATAGGGAAACCAAGTACCAGTAAGCAAAAGTCAAAGTTACTCGGTAAGGCTTGGAAAAATTACTGCCCGCGGCTGACGCCTTGGGCAGTAATTTTTGCAAGCCTTACCTCGTAACTTTGGACTTTTGCTCACTGGAACATAGTTTCCCTCTATTACCATGTAGGCTAGGCCTAATTCTAGGCTTGTCTCTAGGAATTTGGAAGAAGAGGAGAAGATATGTTAGGCCTGTGTATTTTAAGTTGTATGTATACAGTGGCGTCAGAATAGGGGGGGCAGGGGGGGCGACTGCCCCCCCACTTTTTTGCCAGCCCAAAAAAGTCAGCAGCTTAAAATTGTACTCAAACGTGTGTAAAACCTGTCTTGACTTTTCAGCATAGAAAAATGTCTAAGTCTGACTTTTTAGCATGCAATGATGGCTAAGCCCGACTTTTCACCGTGAAAAAATTTCAAAGTCTGTCTTTTTAGCGTGCATTAATGGCTAAGCCCTGACTTTTCACCGTGGAAAAGAGTCAAAGTCTGACTTTTTAGCGTGCAATGATGGATAGGTCCTGACTTTTCACCGTGGAAAAGTGTCAAAGTCTGACTTCTTAGCGTGCAATGATGGCTAGGTCCTGACTTTTCACCATGGAAAAGTGTCAAAGTCTGACTCTTTAGCGTGCAATGATGGCTAAGCCCTGACTCTTCACTGTGGAAAAGTGTCAAAGTCTGACTTTTTAGCATGCAATGATGGCTAGTCCTGACGTTTCACCGTGAAAAAGTGTCAAAGTCTGACTCTTTAGCGTGCAATGATGGCTAAGCCCTGACTCTTCACCATGGAAAAGTGTCAAAGTCTGACTTTTTAGCGTGCAATGAAGGCTAGGTCCTGACTTTTCACCGTGAAAAAGTGTCAAAGTCTGACTCTTTAGCGTGCAATGATGGCTTGGTCCTAACTTTTCACCGTGGAAAAGTGTCAAAGTCTGACTCTTTAGCGAGCAATGATGGCTAGGTCCTGACTCTTCACCATGGAAAAGTGTCAAAGTCTGACTTTTTAGCATGCATTGATGGCTATGCCCTTACTTTTGGTGTGGAAAAGTGTCAAAGTCTCACTTTTCGCAGACTTTTCGCAGATTCACAGTAAATCCAGAGGAACAGGCAAATGTCTGATTTCATACCAAGAAAAAAGTCAGCAATTTTTCAGTTCGCCCCCCCACTTTCAAAACGTTCTGACGCCCCTGGTATAACAAAGAGTTTCTGATACGTTATAGAATATTTAAAGCTTATAAATTACCGAGTTACAAACATTGGCTTTGGGTACGAAATTGTGTGTTTAATACTTTTAGGAAAAAGACTATCATCAACATAAAATACCCACCTACCCTACAGTTAACCCTTAATTAATTTGAAAAAATGAAATGGATTTTGAAAATATCAAGTAAGGTCTCCCTTTTATGTCGAACTAGTTATTTCGCCTTAACAGTCAACCAACACTAGTGATTGATTGAGTCAAGAAATCCCGTTTGGTCCCTTCTAATAACAATCCAGGACCCACTCCTGTCGATGACGCACCGATTATGGGGTTTAGGTGATTTTCAATAGAGTGTATCTATATACAGTAAAACCCCGCTTCAGGGGATACCTTCCGTTCCGGGCCAAGTGGCCCCTTAAGCGGGGTTTTCAGTATGCCAGTGGTTATACAATAGAGAATACCTACTTAAATGAAGGAAACGATGGTTATTAGTTTAAAAGGTTTATTAATAAATAAGCAAATAAATATAAATTATACAATATAAATGAATATAAATGTACAAAAAATTAAAAATAAATAGATAATAGAGGTTGAAGATGGATATGCCCTCCTTGTGAAATTCGCTCCTTTTTACACCCCCGTTCAATGACCCCCCCCCCCCCCCCCCCGCCATAACTTCTGAAAGAAGTCAGCAGCCCCATAACCGTGAGCCTCCCAGAGCCGCGACAGCTCACGAAATACCACACCTTCAAAGTCAGCAGCACACCCTGTATCGCCCACCGCTAACCTGTTATCGGGCCTCTAACCCCCTACCTTCAACGGGTGCGAAAATCGCTCATACTAATACCCACTCACTGTGGCCCGCCCAGAGCCGCTAGAGATGTGGTTATTACCTTTGAAAAACATACTCCGGCCGCCCGGGCCCACACAGGAATGCTCAGTCTATTGTTCTGTTTCCGACAACTGTCTGTCCCAGACAAACGGGCACCATAAACTTGGATTTTCAGTGTTTTTAATATGATGTCCCTCCAAACTGTCCCCTTAAGCAGGGTTTTTAAGCATTTCTGTACTGAAAAACTGTCCCCTAAAGCGGGGTTTCCCCTTAAGCGGGGTTAAAATAAACTGTTAATAGAGGGAAAAATTTCCGTTCCGAGCAAATTGTCTCCTGAAGCGGGGTGTTCCCTTAAGCGGGGTGTCCCGGAAGAGGGGTTTTACTGTACATACATTTATCTGACCCCTGGTATTATTGTCCCATAGGCTTAACATTGGAACTCATTCTCCATGCCCACACGGGTATTGCAGTCCGTTCTCCATGGTATATATCCTGTGTATTGTCCATTATTTTAGTGTGTACAGGGGTTAGTTAAATACAGAAAGCACATTGTATTGGTCAAAGAAGTCATTCTCTAACTCGTTTGAATGCTATGTGATATTTACTCTGCTGTCGCCTCGTTCATATCACTCCACATTAAACTCGTGGAGAACAACGACTTTGACAAAAACTTGTTGGTTTCTTTTTAGTATGTGTTATATATATATATCTACGGATCCTTGAAACTTAATAACCCCTTAACTCTTTGTAATGATAAATTGGACCAAATATAATAAATATAAAACAAATGAGGGGGATTACTCTTCTTTGGGGGAAAACTCAATGAGATCCACTACTCTCATTGCTTGAGATAATAGATTCATAATACATTTCAATGTAAATCACAACAGTTGAGGTCCTTTTTGAGGGGTTGCACTTTCCTATTCAATCTGATTCAAAGATTTCTGGGAAATACTAACATGTTTCTCATTTTCAATAATTCCAGAACTTCTTTATGGAAAACTATTGTCTGAAATACACCCAGCAGAAACGTCAAAGGCAAAGTTTGTACCTAGTATGAGGTAGGTGTAATTCCGATTGAATATATACTGTTGTGACAAGAAAACACAAACAGCATCATGGGCTCTAATACAAACTGACAAAGTGAATAGATGATTATTATATACCAGAGGCTGTATCCTACCCATAGCGTTTTTATAACCGTATGTCACACGGTGACAGCCTCCTAATAGTCATATACTAATAAACATGTGTTCACTCCAACGATGAATGATGGACTATCCATTTGGCTACATGTGCACAATCCAACACCGAACAAAAAGCCTCTGAAAGAAAAAAGGTATCAAGAGATGGCTCTTCCTGGTGCAATGGTTATTCACTGATGCATAGAAATATACCATGAATTAAACCCGTCTTATCTAAAGATATCTGTGAGTAATACATTATCTTCGAGCTCGCTCCCTTTATTAGAGCGTGCTTGCACACGCTAAATACATCATCTAGAGGTTATAGGGGTCCATATAGACTTTCAGGGTACTGCATACAAACTATCCCTTCACTATCTGTGTGCTATTCACTGTGACATTGAGAACAGAGCAGGGAGCCAGTGTCTCAGGGTCTTAGAGGCATGCTCAGCTGACCATGACCAATCTCTCAAGACCAAAATGACCCAATACCCATTGGTGCTTGATGTGTTTAGATCCTAGATAGGCAGTTGCAGAAATGGCAAGTTGACTGGGTGCAAGGGGGTTACAGAAAACTATCCATAGGCTAAATCTAACTCGAACCTTTTAATTGTTATTCATTTTGACTGCACGCTCATTCATCTATGATGAACATACTATTATAGCTCCTAGTTTCTTTTATTTCATTCCCTCCTTCTTTTGTCTAGTCCCCCCCCCCCCCCCCCCCCCCACTACTTGTCCAATCCAGAATCAATCCCTCTAAAAGCAACCAGATCCCCACAATGGACTTTGAACCTAACAAATGTCCTATTTGAACTATACTAACCTATAAACATGTATATTGTGATATTCCCTTTTTTACCTGAATCCTCACCCCTCCATTCATTGACAACAAAGAAATGTACATTTCAGATTATCTTCCCCTAAGAAACCTCTGAACATGTGTTCCATTGTGCAATATATATACTCTCCAACGCTGGATAATCCTTGAAAAAAAGAGGGATGTTACGATAGCACATTCATAAAAAGATTGTTCAATTTTTTTATTACCCACATAATACGGAGTCTCCATACTAAGCCTATGGAGCCTCCAGATCGCTACTGAGTAGAAGCTGTATTCTCTTAGGAGAATACGACTTTTTCGGCCACCTGACAGGCATTATAGGAACTATTTCATATAAACAATATAAACATTTCAAATGCACGGCTCTTGCGTCAAATTTCTAGTCATTTACTATTTCATATAAACAATATAAACATTTCAAATGCACGACGCTTGCGTCAAATTTCTAGTCATTTACAAGATTTTTTCCTTATAATCAGTCGAAAGGTGAGTAATAAATTTTGAATAAATTACCATGATTTCAATCTGTGTGGCTGTATTCTCCCTGTAGTTGATGCTACGCAATACTCCTCTCTATCGCTCGGAATATTACTACGTATCAACTGCACGGAGAATATGACCACGCAGATCCAAACCATTGTAATATTATGTCAGTATGTCTAAGGCAAGGATGTCAATCCTTATTTGAGTATAATCTTAATACAGAGCCGTCTAAGCTAAGTGCTTAACTACTAAAGTCCTTTACTGTTACCTGAAATGAACTCCCCTATTTCCCTCCTTTTCCCAACACAACTCAAAGGAGTCTGAATCTCATCCCAGTACCGCTGTTTATTGTCATGTCTACCCATGTGGTATCTTAGACAAAGCCTACCCGTGAGCTCTTTAGCCTAACAAGTGATCTTAAATCTAAATACAGGCAATAACTGTGACTCCAAATCTTCACATCGTGCGGCAAAGGTAGTGTCATCCGGATTAGAAGATATTCTTCCTCATCATTTTGCATGGATTTATTCAACATCATTACGTAAAAAAAGTCTTAGACATCCCCTTATATCCCCCCTTAGATCTATTAGTATAACAACCACCCCCCTTTGACCTTATACCCGAGTCACAAGGTCATCTTTGGTACCCCGGTACAATACTCTGTACCATACCTAGAACCATCCTCTGCCTACGGCATCGGGACGTATTTTATCAATTTTACCGCATATTTTTGATACACGAAGACAGTAAGCCAGTTTCCGTATGTTACTAGAAAAAGGTAGACTGAAAGCAATAACGAATCATATGTAACCCGGACAGAACCACGATTCTTATTTGACCCATCTTATTTATAAACGTCAAAGCCTGTGATGAACTACCTTAAATATGATGATGATTCATTGCACACATCTGTAACACAAAAATATAGGCTCGATAAATATCATCGTTGTGTATATAACATCTATATTCTTGGAAAATGTCCAATATAATGTACTTTTATAAAATTATTGATTTTAGTAGTACCTCTTCAAAGGGATTATCTCTTAGGACGTCCGCGACTATGGTCTATTCTTCTAAATGTACTCATATCAAAAACACATTTTCGTTGAGAGTATCAAGTGGTGTTTAGGTATTTGAAACAGATCCTTCTAATTCATCTGCATAACGCTTTATACGTGTGGGGCCATCCATAAAGTACGTACGCACCGAGGGGGGGGGGGGGTGGGGGAGTCAGAAATTTTGGAAAATGTGCGTATGCTACCTCTTTGTTCTATTGCGTACAAGATTGGGAGAGGGGGTGGGGGTCCAAAATTTCAGAAATTCTGCGTACGTACTTTATGGATGGCCCCAGTTTGATATCTGTAACATGAACAGAAACCCACTGACTGAAGAACAACTGACATTTTCACATTCTCTCCTTGTGTAATTAATTTCTAATATCATTTGTCATCTATCTATCAATTAGAATTGACACATTGCATCTCTGTCGCTTATATTCTACTTCAAAATAGACATAAATCTTGTAGTTTAGATGATTTTGAATAGAACATAAGTTTGACAAAGCCCATGTTTTAATGGTAGCCTCATTACACTGAATGCCGTATAATAGTTATACATTGAAGGTACATGAATCTATTAAAAACGTTAGGTTAATTACTTTGCTTAACAAGATAATGTCATAATTATGAGATTCTCTTATGCATCATTTAGCTGGAATCATATGGAAATGTTGACAGATTTGTCCCCAAGCACAAGTATACAGGTAGTAAAAGGACTGGGAGATGTAAATTACCGAGGTTAATTCAATACAAAACTAATGAAGTTCGTTGGACACAAAATAGTTCTAATAACATCTAATTACTTTCCCACAATTACGTTACTCCAATTGTAGCGATTGTACCATGCCCGAAGTTACCTCTCATGATGCTACTTTTGATAACCGAACGTAAGAAGTAAGATTTTCCAGCGACATCTCCGCAGAATATGTTGTGAAATTCGGTGTACTGTAGGGATTAGTTTTGGGACTAACCTAATTCAACATCTTTGTAAGCAACATGTCGCGTTAATTTCATAACAAAATGGAAAAGGTATACAGAACGTTGATGACCTTGTTATGTATTCCAAAGGACAACAAGCTACACCAGTTATTGATATCCTACAAGATGGGGTAAATAGGGTGTGAGATTGGTGTGCAGAATGCAATTAACATTGATAATGGCAAAACCAAAGAGGTAGCAAAATTAATCTATACTGCCGCCATCCGTCTGATAATGGAATACTGGTCTTTTCAGCCTAAAACACTTACAGAATTGCACGCTACAACTGGAAATTGTATATTTGTCAAATAGAAGGAATTTTCAGCTTCTCTTCATTAGGTGCAAATATTCTCGAGATTTCCGTAATATTGATGGCAAGTGACGATAAACTGAGACTAGGAACTAATGCTATTTCCATTTATAATGGAAGAGCGTGGTATACCTATATTACTTCATGAAATAAAAGTAAGAGGATATTATAAGAAATTATGTATTTGAGTCATATGTATTTGATCAGGAATCAAGTATCAAGAATATTATAATAAAACTAGAGAATTGATTTAATAGTTGTTCTCAAGTATCATGAACAAGAATATCAATCAAGCTTTAGAAATCTATATGTTTAAACAAATGGAAACTGATTACTTAATGAAACTAATTTCTGTTATTGAAATCAGTGTATACATCATACTGCATTGAAAATGTCTCTGAACCAAGTCCTATATGGGTCTGAGTATGACAAGTTCCAATGCTATACAGTCAGGTCTGTCCCATCAGATTTGAAATGTACAGGCATTGTAATGTGGTAGGAAAGCAGTGAGCCAGAACAAACAGGCTCTTAAATGTAGCTAGCTGGTCAGTAATGTAGATAGGGAGTGATTGTGGGAGAGGAGGGGGTGAGGGCTATTATGGCATGAAAATAGAGTGGCTTCAGGTCTAGAGTATACCTAAATCTTCATCTGTCTCTGTCTGTTAGTATATATGTCTATTTCTCTTTGTTTATGTCTGTTTTCTGTCTGCCTCTCTCTCTGTCTCCCTGGCACTATCCCTGTCTATGTACTGTATGGTTATATCTTTGTCCCCGCCTGTCCATATGTATGCCATACTATATCTTTGTCTCTGTCCCTGTTGGTTGGCATGTATGTTTGACTATTTCTCTTTATATGTGTCTCTCTGCATCTCTGTCTCATCGTCTCTGTCCCTGTCTGTATATGTCTGACTCTCTGTTTACTTGTTCTTGTGTGAGTCTCCCTTCTGTCTCTGTCATCATCTGCATAATTCGTTGTTTAACTACCTGGATATTATTATCAATTAGTGACTGAGTTGACACCCTTACATGGAAAAATCCAAAATGACTTATCAAACTAAAAAAACTACGCTATTCAATAAACAGTAATAACACTGTTGCCATTGTTAAAACCATGATTTAAACCAAGCTAGAATACTGCAATTTCATTCCAACCTGCTTAAATGAAATGCAGAGCTAAGCACCAGGTATGCCTTATTATCTCACCCCAGATATTTTTTCTCCATAGACTTAACATTGGAAACTTGTATCTAACACCCATTAGATATTTAGGAAATATATCAAATGGGGGAATGATGTCACAAATGTTAGCCCATTAGTCAATATTAAGGGTAGGATAAATTCAGAAACCCATTCACGTTTAGGGTCAGAGCTCGATCCCATCTCATTTGAATCACATAGCAATTCACGCGACTTCGCCTTGTGAATTACTACGTGATTCAAACTCGATGGGATATGAGCTCAGACCCTAAACTTTCATGGGTTTCCTCTATAATAATGCACTTCGATATTGCTTCAGAATTAGAATGAATCTCCTTTTCTCTACTGACTGCTTGGTCGAAAATCATGTATCTGTTTCTATGAACAATCTGTCAAAAAGCTATTTAAAAGAATCATTATCTGTCTCTGTGTCTCTCTCCCTGTCTTCATGAAAATTGATGATCAAGGTTTTCATCAAGTCGATGGTCAAGTCTCAGGTGAAAGGCTTGGTGGTAGGATTGAAGGGAGTAAAACTTGTTTATCAGGTCCGTATAAAGTGGGTCTGAATACAATGTATTTAGATCTGTCCCATCAGATATGACAGACTGAATACAGTGTATTTAGGTCTGTCCCACCAGATTTGAAAAAGTAGATACCACATTTAGTCAATTTTATCATCTAATACTTTCCTTTTCTAGTAGCAGATTACAGTATTCAAAACTAAGTGTTTATCATTTAATAAAAGGATTGACATAGTGAATCCTTTTGTCTTCAAAAAGACTAGAAATAAAAATGTCTATTTTTAGGAACCAACTCAGTAGTGGGGCAAGGGTTATGGTAATACTGGATACTGGACCCCTGCTCATTCAACCAGGCCTTTATAGTTGGGACATTGATAGTGAAGTGTTAAATTCTTTGCAGTATGCTGGAAGCCTATATGGGACCATTCTAACCTCTAGGTGACGTATATGATCGTGTTTTCCTGTGCTCAACAAGTAGAAAGAATTCAAAAGCACATCCTGTTAAAAAATCTCCACTTTATTGAAGCGTACAATTCTGGAATGTGCTACCTTCGTCCATACATTTTTCAGATACAAAAACAAATTTCAAGAAGGTGGTTAAACATCATTTATAAACTAGAGCAAATAGGATGCTCATCATTGATGAAGGAGCGTGCAATTATAAATGAACAACAATTAAAAGCTTTGGGTTAGATTCAGTTTATGGATCGTTTTCTGTAACCCACTTGCACCCAGTCAACTTACCATTTCTCTAACTGCCTGAGTCTGGGATCAAAACATATCAAGCAACAGTGGGTCATGAGGTATTTTGGTCTTGAGTGATTGGTCATGGTCAGCTGGGCACACCTCTAAGACCCTGAGACACTGGCTCCCTGCTCTGTTCTCACTATCACAGTGAACAGCAGGCAGATAGCAAAGGGATAGTTTTCTGGAAG
Organism: Alentia gelatinosa; assembly: GCA_950022655.1. Classification (NCBI taxonomy): domain Eukaryota; kingdom Metazoa; phylum Annelida; class Polychaeta; order Phyllodocida; family Polynoidae; genus Alentia; species Alentia gelatinosa. The sequence continues at coordinate 33,402,116 of OX465583.1, forward strand.
CACACTGAAAGTTCAATGTGACCCCTCTAACCTCTAGATGATGTATTTAGTGCGTGCAAGCACGCTCTAAAAAGAAAATGAATGCTGATCGTGCATATAATACTGAGACTAAGGTACCCCTTACACACATTACGTTTCATTAGTCACATTGTTTAAGTTATAATATTTATAATCAGGCACATGAAGATGTTTCATGATCTGTGTTCCAGTACTCATTTTATCATTTGATATCTAACTGTTCATTACCAGCTCTCTATTACGTGTGTTCTCATCTCATTTCATTATCTCATCTTATCAATCAATCACATAGTTGATGACCGAATAGTTGTCCTGATCTTCCCTCTGTGCGTACAAATGTTATTTGGAGACACACAAAACCTGCCAATAGGCAGACTATCTTGTAATACCTTCTTGAAATAAAACAAAAACAAAACAACCAAAAAAAACTCCCAATAGCTCTCAATGGAAGAACTGTATCTCCTAAAAAATTGAATATAAACGCTTTTTTTTTTAAAAATTTTCAGTCCTAGCAATGCCTGGAGGCATTCCCATGAAGGGAACGAGGAATGCCTCCAGGCATTGTTTAAAAATGTATTTATGGTTATGTGTCATCATCACAAACGTTATGTTTTATGAGAAATAATGAAAAGATTTAAACCATTTTTTCACAATAAATAAAAAATACTATGTTCATCATTATAATCTGTGGGCATTCGGTAAGTAACTATAGTAACTTGTATCTAAAGGTTACTAAGTGACGCCCATACGACAAACAGACGTTATTGCGGCCATAGTATCATCCCCTTGGGGTTTATAGCGGTATTACGTCTTGTCCTATAGTGCACTCACTCCCCACTCAGACTCGGAAGGAAAGAGGTAATCCCTTCCCCAATAGCACTTGACATATTCAAAATTAATTGTGTGACTAGACTTAACTTATCTTCAATGATTAGGTGACGTTGCATTTACCATACCTGTATCTTTCCCTATTGAATTTTATCAATACATAAGTAAACCATGTATGAGGCTGTCCATAGATTACATCATGCATCAAAGGTAAGAGGGGGGTCCAGTCATGACCTTGTGTGACAAAACATGACAAAGGGGATGAGGTGAAAAACTGGTAAAATTTGTATGTCGTCATTTATGTACAATCCCTATTAGTTTAATTAGATCACAGGCAATATAAAAAGTTATTTATCAAAATAGAATCGTTATTATTTGAGACTAAAATAAGTTTGGTAGGAGTGTGGGTGGTTTGTCGATAGGTTCAATAATAGCCTTGATGTAATGTTCTGTGACTTCTGATTACCTCCAATAAAATCATGGTGCTGTAATGTTGATCTTCCTCCTAAAAGAATTTGATTAAAATGAGACACTATTAACCCTTTAAGGACGGCCACCTGTGGCAGAGCTGTCACCATAAGGACGGGTCCTAGTCATTGTATATATACCTAAAGGACGAACACATTTTGCATAAAGTCCTAATTTGATGTTCCATCACGTGATATTATTTGTAATCCATAATATTTCACTTATTTTAGCTTACTTATATTACTTTTGATATCATACAGGTCTACATTTTCTGAAGATTTCATGTAAATTGATTATTTCCTTGTCAAAAACGATTTTATAGGTTTAAGTGAAATGATGCCTTGAGGCATCATTCGGCCTGGGCCGGTTGATGCCTCAAGGCATCATTCGGCCTGGGCTAGTTGATGCCTCAAGGCATCATTCGTCCTTAAAGGGTTAAGGTACCTGACGAAAAGCCAACTAAGCAGTACTACCGATCTGATGAACTTCCCAGGGGATCATGCATTAATTGTTATTGGATTTGAATAGATTTTCTGATACATGTATAAATATCTTGCAACTTGATTTTCACAAACAAATGAAAATAACGTATGTGCATGCTACTAGAATACACAATATTCATCCGTCTAACTCTGACGTTAATACAGTATCACTTTGATAAACCTTTATGTTCTCAGATCTCTATACCCTAATTTTATACCAACGTCTACAAAATGGGTATTATCGATGTAATTGCCTCTATATCACAATGGACCTTCGATATTGTGATGGCTTCTTCACTTGTTCTTGTATCCTAATGTGTCAGCACTGCAGTTACTGTAATGGACCAAACCATCCGGTAGTTCACATATTAAAAGTAGTCCAGTTTAACTGAGCTTTTTACAGGAAACGTTGCAGAAAACATATATGCGGTAAAGAGTTATGAAGATTGAGAAGGTAGAAGTATTAACACTCCCCTGTATACCCAATCCATCCATTTCGTGATACCAATAATGCCTCGGTAGATTTTATTGAAAAAAACCCAGAGCGTCCTTTGATAGTCGAAGGTCCAATAAGACCCAAAATAGTATCTGGATTTTCCCAATACTGGTTCATCCACGCATCAGTCAGTGCTATAAGGTCCGTGACACTGAGTCATTAAATCAAATCCATGACATTTCCAATGCGAAAATTACCAGAAGAGCCCCTGACTGAGATTCACAAAAATAAAAGCGGCATCAGTCTCCTGCCAAGTCATTATGATTAACCAAAGAGCGTGCAGGCACTACTCACTCAAGAGCCACCTGGGTTGTGGATACTGCGCATGACTGTCACTGGTATAAGTTGAGTGCAGGACGACTGGCCGGCCTCTGTGCTCCTGGTGCTCGGGGAAGGGAGGGGGATGTGGGTGACGCCCGGTTCCTGTCGTCTGACGCATGCTCAGACCATCGATTTATCGGCGTCCTCATTTTGCACGCTCCGCTGACGGATCCAAGTGTCGCAGACGACCGGCGAGCGTCCCCGCAGCGTCCCCGCAGAGTGTATACAAAGGCTCCGGGGCGTCCTCTGGCACCAGCCTCTTTCCTTATTTCTGCCCTCTGCGGCTTTCCCTGTATGGCTGCTCTCAATGCCCATCCTCATTCTCATGACTGCCCATTCACTATTCACTGCCCGTCTAGTGTCCAGCCTCCAACCCGTTAACCTTCCTCTATACAACCCTGTTTTATAATGTCTATCTCACATCACATGCTGTACCCATCACAATCTATATTGCCTATAAGCTTTTCCCCACATATTTCATGCATACCCGATATCTTCCCTATGATTGGTCCCCCTTTCTCACTGCTTCTCATTTTCGCTCCTTTTTTCTCAACCCCTCCAGCCCCTCCTGCCCCTCAAAACAAACCAATCAACAATGCCTCCCTCATTCACTGCCCATCTAGCATCTTCTTCCCAATTGTTATCTCACCACTGGTATTTTCCCTATTGACTTAATATTGGGAACTTTTATCCAACGCCCATTGAGTATTTAGAAAAAATACTCAATGGGGGATTCTGTCATAAAAGTTAGCCCATTAGTCAACTGCTAAGTAATTCACGCAGTTTCCCCTTGTAAGTAACTACGTGATTCAAACTCGATGGGATACGAGCTCTGACCCTAAACTTTCATAGGTTTCCTGTATATAGCATCCCATATCCATTGGTGCTTCTGACATCGCCCACCCTACCCTTCGTCATGACCTGTCTCCCTACCCATCTTACTACTTCTCATCGGTGACATCTCTATCCTGTTCCGCTTCATCTAAATTACATCAATTTATAGGTAATTTGTCATATATAACACGAATATACACCATTCTCATATATCCTCACCATCTATTCCCTAATCCCTTTACGTACGGCCTGTTCTTTCATTACTTGCCTCTTTAGTGTACATCCTTTCCTTTTCATTCTCTATCTCTATTCTCCTGACTCTCCTCCCCCTCCTGAAATTCTACCTCTTCTTATTTGCTGTCTCTGTTCCTACTCTTTAGACCCTTTTGATTATACTCACTCAATCTATACGAAATGTAGCAAGAAAGGAAAAGTACTCGTATGTCATAAGTAAACACTACCTTTCCATTACTAAAATACTCATTGCTTGTCCAATTACTCCCTTATCCAATATCCACCATCCCTAGCCATTCTGAATTAAACAAATTTCTTTCGTTCACTCTCATTATATGATAACAGCGTTGGAAATTTTTTTTTAGCGCGGGACTCGAACGCGCCTGGTCCAACTCCCTGCATTGTGGTCGTGGTAGCGGTAGGAAAAGCACAACTCTTCGTTATTCCCACATATCCCTAGCCATTCTGTCCTTACTACACACATCCCTTATTCCTTTTCTTACTCTCATACTACGCTTGTATTCCACTCACCTTAATCGCTTTCCCCACCGTCTCTTCCCTGTTTACTCTCATGCCCTGTCCCATACCTATTCACTACCCATCCTCCATCCCATTCTATCGATATCTATCCTCTCCTTCCCATACCTCACGATTCTCCTTAGTTTAAGCCCCCTCTCAGCTGCCCATCGCCTTCCCATTCATTACTGTGTATTACGTGTTCAATCGGTCGACCGAACTCACCACAGCCCACCGTAATGAACATATACCTGCCAGACCACATGTCTCGCCCTACAGAAGGTCGTGTGGACCAAGGGAAGCCACATGGGAAGCCACATCACCATTAACTCGATCCGTTTAGCACCGTGGACCATTTGAGTCCCATTTACTCACAAACTCATTGTGTCGCGCTATGTATGGTAAATACAGCCCAGTTTCAATGGTACTCTATGCACACACACACATGAATATACATACCGCATCTGGTCATGGCGCATTCTCTGTAAAGTCTTACCAAAGGGCAGATCAACTGACATCCACATCTTATAGCAGAAAAATCTCCATTTTGGAGTCTACAGCTAAAGGCGTAGTACATTTTAACTAAAATGGAAGTGAATTTGGTTGATTCACTAAACTATGACAATATGAATTGTTCAGAACACGCTGTAAACTGTTTATTCTGAGCGAATTCTTCGGAGACAACTCATACATCTAGCCTCTATTGGCACCATTATTATGGTTTCACATACTAGTGCACCCTAATCCTAGAATACACCATTTGTGCACCTGTCAATATTGAGTAGCAATGGTTTATGACAAAGTTGAATATCTTCTTTTGAAACGTGATAAACGATCGTTAAAACATTTAATTGATAGACAGAGCAAATGTCTTTGGACATTGTGTAACTGCCTTTGATACTACAAACGTCATTGGGCAACTGCTGTGTCCTCGTCATAGATGGAGATGACGGTGACGTATTCTATTCCCTTTTCTCAATGGATGGTCATGACTTTCAGTTTATCCACAACTCGACCGCGTCCGCTTTTCATTAAAGTCTATACGCCTTGGACGCTTCCCGCTCCTCCTCCTGGATTTTATATTCTTGATACGCTTAGAAAGAACTGATTCCTAAGTTACCTTTACTACAAGACACTATTCTATAATGGATTGTTTATGTCATATGGGTGGTCAGCTGGCGAGGGACATCAATGAAAATAACATGTCAAGGAGAGACATCCACGTAAAGGTGTGGCCATCTCAGGTGTTCAGGCAGAAATGCGGTGGTGAGTCTGAAAGGCATCTGCTTCGGAGTGACATCTACATAAGTGAATGATAGTTCTGAGCTTATTATATACAGCTTCTCCGGCGACCAAAGTCATTGGGAGAAATAGCACCGGCTGCCTACACACCGTTTCAGCCATCGCCAACACTGCGGAGGTGCCTGTACTCTATTACTCACCCTCCAATCTCCCATGCACTCGCTCACTCTTTTAGTTTAACTCAGTCAGTCGTCCCCGGCGCTCGTTCCCACCACGCCCCTCGGCGTGGCCCCGTCCCGCCACCTACCGTCACTGGCCCGCGCGCCCAGTACCAGCGCCAATCACCCGTCACGCTCCAGTAGACATTAACCCACGACATTCTATTTTCCGGGCGGGCGCCAGCTGATCAATTATTTAATTTAATTAGGTTATCCGGCCTTTTTAATTATTGTTACTGGCCGTGAATTATTTAAGCCGCGCGGTGGCTCGGAGACCCGGAGGCCCCCCTCCCTTCCCTCCCCCTCCCTCGTCTTGAATTGTGAGGACGAAGGAGGGTTGATGTTGCTGTTCTTTTACGTTTCAGGAGTTCATGGTGGTTTGTGTTGGTGACGGGATCCCATGGAAACCAGCATCCAATGGTTGTACTGCTGTCCCCGCTCTCCATGACAACTGAGTGGGTGGGTGATAATAGGGGTCGGGCAGTTGACTGGGTAACGCGGGACGCCGGCTATTGACTGGTGACGCCGCCGCGTTCACTCTCCACCTCCTGATCTTGGCTCGCGGCAGATGTGACAGCCACCAGAGGTCGGCGTGCCGATTGACTTTGTAGAAAGTGCACTCCGGGGGTGGGGGTAGGCCTCACAAGACCAGCTGCGGGGGGAGAGCGAGGTTGGTGACAGTGGTGTAGGGGGGACACTGGATGAGGTATAGAGCCTCACAGCAGACCAAGCACATCGTCGCGTGTGGCGTACGCGCGTCCCCGCCCACTGGTTCCATGACCGGGAACAACAACTGGCCAAAGGCTTTCAATTAGTCTCTGCACCCCGACCCTGCTGACAAGAAGCCGATACACGCGCTGGTGGTACTGGGGCGATGCCGTGTGGCGTTACGAGGTGGGCACAGGACATTTATTCCGCTGAATACCCACCACCCGCCACCACCAACACCATCTCCAGGGTGTGTAGCATCACATACTCCCAACTCCCCATCACCGTCCCCCACCGCACGTCCGTCCCCGCGGTCCGACGCCACGCACCCGCTACTTCCTAGCATCACCACCCGGGTCCCGCGCTAAAAATAGACCTTCCAGGAATTGGACATCTGAGGGGGTGGTGTGGGCCAGGAGGCGTGCGGCGGCGGAGGCCGAGTCGGCGGCGGCAGTGTCACAGAGCGACCGGGGGCCCGGAGCCTGGGTAACGGTAGAGGAGGGCGGCGGACGGGGCGAGGCGGCGAACAGCGTGTAGACCCTGCCAGGCGTACCCCGGAGTAGGGTGGCAGTGCTCGGACCGGCAGGACATGGTGACGCAGGCCGCGCGGCACCTGCAACCACGACACTTCCAGGAACACTTCTAGGAACCCCCCTCAAACAAACCATGACAGCCACCACTAGTGACTTACCCACCTACGGAGGAGCCTCCGCTGTGCAAGAGGTAAGTTGTGACTTTTTGTGTGTGAAGTCTCCCGAATGAGATTCCCCTATATGTTAGAGTGGAACTTTTTTTTATGTATGTCGCTATGGGAACCAAAGTTTAGCTTCTGCGTGTCCATAGTGAGCTGTACTCCTGCGCCCGGCCTGGAGCAGGCTGCTGGTCCGGCCAGTAGTTTGGTGATGCGGGGTTGGTGTGATATAGACCGGATGGTGGTGGTGGTAGTGGTGGCGGTGGTGGCCAGTCCAAGTTGTGTTTACAGCTCTGGCCGTGCATGGCGCTAGTGATCAGGATTCACTGTAGGAAAGGTATTTCTCCAGTGTTAATGCCCCCTCCCCTTTCCTCACCACCAGTAAAATCTCGGCTGTTCCGCCTTTTGTCAACGCCGCCCATCACTAAACATCCATTATTGGCCGGCCACTCCCATTTACTAACAACACACAGAGTTATACCATTTCAGCAGGCACACCCCACTCAGATACCAACCCCCTCCTACCCCCACTCAACCCCCACGCATCTCCAGCGGGCTTTTAATTGCCCTTGCCGGCTTTCCCAGCCTTCCAGGAAGGGCCAACTGATTCAATTAGGGCGCCAACTCAATTAATTAGCCCGGCTTTAGATTACCGATCACCGTCATCTAGTATTTAATGGGCGGAGAGGGGAAGGAGTGTGTGTGTGGTGACTCTCTCTCATATGAACCCCCTAGAACTCCAACCCCACAATTATATATCTTATAAAGGAGGCTACCACGCCATCGTACTTGTTCTACCAGAACTTCATCTCACACCCCACCATCACTCATCCAGATCTCCCCTCTATTAGCCATACACTCATACGTATATATACTTTCTAGGAACGTCACACACATGACGTGTCGCATTAGGGGTGACAGGAGTAATTCTAGGAAGGAGGAGGGGTAACATACAGTGCATCCTCAAGAGCTGGCCAGAAATCACTAACACCGTGAAGATGTGGGTAGGGGCGGGGCGTGGGGGGTTTGGTGAGTAGAAACTCGGCTGCTGCGAGCTGGTTGCGGGGCTGGTGTTTAGAGCTGCTCGGTGCCTTGTGACATTTGGCCGTGTGGCCAAGGAGAGTTATTTTTGGCACTATGACATTCCCCTCTTGCTCACCCCAACGAGAGGGGCCAGCCCGGTGGTGTCTTGTGAGCGCCATGGAGGAGGAACCAGCCATGTACTCCATGGGTCCTTCAGTGGGTCTGGTCTCCCTCTTTGACGTCTGAAGTAGCCTGTATATATACATAATACTAACATAGTAAATCTCTGAATTACTTCAAATATCCTCCGCCAAAGCTCCCAAAAGGCAAAAACTAGACAATATAGATATCAGTATCCTGTTTACTTTTCATATTAGCTGATATCATTAAATATTACTGAAAAAATCATCCCCTGTGACATCAAAAGAGTCCCTCTCACATACATCGCACCAATGTGTCAATTAAAAAGATGTTTAACCGTAATGTAACTACCGATCGATTACAAGTGCAGTTTTCCTGAGGCCACCTCCACAGAGGCCTATCGTGCCTGTGACGTCACACATATTGGTGGAATAAGAAACTACTTACAATGTCCACAAGGATGATTACTTCAAAGAGTGTTTCAGAGGCATTCACTGATGTCGCCAATGGAGTTTCTCATTGTACACATTCTTTGTGCTGTCCATGAAAATAGCTCCCGTGATACGCTAACATACTTAATTCAATTTGTGATTATGAGGGCTCCTCGGCTGTCGACCGCATCTAGGACAAATATTGAACAATGCCAGGTCAGCAATATCGGGATAATAAAGGAGACCATTCTGTACACTTCACGAGATAGCTTTGAGTAAAACAACTTTAGTTACTCTCTAGTTTGAATTAGAACGTAGAGAGGTTTCAAGAGAGACTTGAAGAACATTGAGAATGTGTTTACAGCGGGAGTTTACAGAATGTGTATGTGACAGGGAGGGGACAGGAGACAGAAGATGGACAGGGAGAGTAGAAGTGAGATCAAGAGAGAGAGGAGGAGGATAGAGAACATAGGAACCAAAGCAGGCCTGAGAAATGTCCGGACTCCTCCAGTGTAGGGGAGACAGGAGGAGTGTCGGGCCGTGAGCAGGGGGAGAGGAGGAGACTGTGAGCAGGAGCAGTAGGAGGAGGTCTGTTAGTCACTGGCTCGCTGGGCCGTGTTGGTGAGTGGGGGCTTGGCTGGTGGCGGAGGTATAGTAGAAGCCACAGCGGCAGTTGTACCCTGAGCAACTCACTGCTGCTCACGGCCCCGCGCCTCGCACGTGCCGCCCGCACGTCAGCCTGTCAGCGGCTCCTTGGTGATGAGCACCTCAGGCAGGGACCTGGCGTGCGCCGCCCAGTTTCAACGGCAAGCGCCGGGCACCACCGACCTGCTCACAACTGCTCACTGAGTGTGTCTGAGTCTGCGGGTCGGTCGGTGGGCGGGTGGGTGTTTGCGCCAGCCCCTCCTTGGTCTCCCTCCCCCTCCTCCTGCACCCTCCCTGCCCTCATTGCTTGGCCGCCTCCGGTAAGCGACGTGATCACCTGATGGCCCCAGCCGCCTCCGCCCCCAGTTGGTCCTGCATGCTCGCACCGCTGCCTGCCTGCTCCAGGGTTGTTGCCAAGGAGACGAGAGTTGCTCCAGTGGGCCCGACCGTGTACCTGTGAGCTACTTCCCGTGTCTGTGGCGTTTGGGGAACTCCTGCCACCTCTGTTGTATATACCTACCTATCACCACCACCGCCACAACTACCACTACTATAGGGCCACTACTGTACATATTTCTACTTCTTCTATAGTAGGCCCATTCTTAGCGACCAAGATACTACTACTACCATTATATATATTCTACTACTGAGCAGTATACTACTTACTTTGAGTATACTGCCAAGAACTACCCCTATGAGTGTTACTTCCTACCTGGCATGATAATGCACTAACAGTGTGGTCAGTGTGTACGCCGGTATGAGAGATTTGACCACAATCTCAGCCACCTCTATACTTACTGACTGATTCACCAATAAGTCTGTGTACACTCTACCTCTACACCACAATGCTGCGACCGCAGGCTCTGCAGCTTTCCTCTGCTCACACCCTCATGTTTAAGGTACGTCATCTCTAAACATCTGTATCTTTCCTCCTTTTTTATTCCCTTTTTTCGCCTCAATGTTGGTGTTGTCTTTAGTACTACAAGTCCAGGTGTTTATATTTTGTCTTGGAGGGTGGGATGGTTGGTGATAATCACATTCAGCCAAACGACCCGGCTTATACTTTGGGATGATGGAAGGGGTATTTGTGGGGTAAGGCGATTGCCGACAATACAATGACAACAGTCCCAATCAGAACTATTGATTTCTGATTGATTCAGGACCAATCAATACAGACCGACTGAGTCGACCGGCCCGGGGTCTCCTGTCACTTGATTGGGCGGCGAAGCGAGGCTTTGCCTTTCAACTTTAACACCTCATTTGTCAGTAAAAGATCATGCATCGATCGTTTCTGCACACCCTGCAGATTCCCCCTATAGAATGGGGCAACTTTTTAATTCGCCTCACAACCACCTCACCTCGGGTGGTTGGGGCGCGCAGTACGTGGTTCACTTGTGGGACTGGTCACGCTTGTTACCCACAAGTGTCCTATTATGTCGCGTTCTGCATCTGTAGTAGTTGTATCAATCACGCCGTAACCAGCAAATCCTGTCACATATGACGACATGTGATTGTTTTCTCAGTTTATCCCATTTCTGTATAAAACACAATCATGCAATATAATGACCAATGCAATTGATAAATAAGAATGGCCCATACTGATTTCCATCGAGTAGAAACTGAAATTTAAGGAATCTGTCACAATCCTATTTTGGTCTCCTGAAGTCGACTTGATTTATCTTTGGAGTAAGCCTATTAACTCTCTTCCTAACCTCCCTCAAACCATCTAACCTAATTTCAGAAAAATTGTTAGTTTGCCACGTAGAAAGAAGTATTCGTGTTCATGTTGACAAATCTGGTTACCATGGAGTTGTCCGTGCATGCATCGGGTGCGTTGCCATGGAGACGGGAGCGGATGTGGACCACTCTATGACGGGTGTGACGTGCGGGATGGGCGTGCGGCGGCACACGAGAACAGAGAGGTGTCAGGTCAAATTTACCCATTATAAACACCCACATACCTATAATCCCCATAAAGGTACATTCTTAATGCTACTTCAGGTAAAGCATATCTTTGGTCGTGTTGGTAATTGATTGATTGTCAACAGAAACTGAACAGTTCACTTGATATGCTTTCGGATGAGACTTACACTAGATATCTTTTCTGCGATTTCTTAAGTATTCTTCAATATATCATTCATTACCTATAGTTCAACCCTGTTCCAACTCTTACATAGTTCCGATACAAACATATACAGGCGCTCTGCAGGACATTGACCAATCTCTATGTGGAGTCTGGGGAGTATGGTGTGCGATGGGGAGTGCGAGAATCTCGATACATTTGTGTATGTACTCATGAGCATGTGTAGGCAAAAGACTCAATGATGCCAATGAATGCTATAGTGTGGTGGTGTAGTTATTAGAGTAATTTGTAAAGCCGAACAAGTTCAGTCACCTATAGCTACCTGTCTACTCTGACTCCTCTGTGACAAGTATGATGCCTTCAGTTGTGGTTCACTCCATTAGACCGCAAAGATGGATCCAGAAATGACCGAAACCAGTACCCCAGACTGGAGGAATCCCTCCAGTATGCGCCCCTCCCCTGCACCCGGCCATGCGCGGCACTCCAGGGTAAATAGATCCACGCGTACGCACCTCCTCCAGTGAGCCAGCATAGAGCGCGGTGTGGTCTGGCCATCCAGCGGTCAGCCGGCTAGGAGGGGAAGTCTCAGCACCCAGTCCCAGCTCTGGAAGGGTGATTACAAGATTAACAGACTAACGGAACGTGCCGAGATTAAGGGGCACCACTGGCCTGATATTAATTACACCAACAAGCGGCAGGACGCCAGCCGGTGCCCAGCTGTTCTCCGATGACTTCAAAGCAGGGTCAATAAGCCCGACAATTATGTTGTGTCCCATTTGTGAAAACAGTTAATCCGACGCGTCCCATGGAGGAGTATGTCCTATGTTTAGTTTTCTTGGTTATCTGTGGTGACAAACAGTTTCCCCAAGTCTGGAGTTTAAGTAGTCCGCGCGTCCCCTTGTGTGGGTGGAGGGAGGGGGGGGGGTGGCTCCGTGGAATTTATTGTTCCTAGTTATATACTACATTGTTTGTTGTGCATCCGTTTTTGATGTACTTTTATGTATATAGCGCCTTTAATTGTTTACGCATTATCATATCAGAGCTTAATTAATGGTTAAGAGTTTCAATAGTATACATTATATGTAGTTACTTTTTGTAACTTTCTTTAGTGGTCACGTTTTTTTATTACACTTCAGCATTATGTTAGTAACATCATTATTTACTTTTCTAGACGGTGATATGAGCAAATCTGATATTGTATTGGGAGAAACACGTATCGAATCTCGAAGAGAAGCCAGAATGAGTCAATAACATAGTGATTTGCGGAAGCAGCGTATAACGTCCTATGTATTTACTTTTGATCATTCATTACTTTTCTCACTAGTATAAATATATCATCCCTAATCTGATAGTCATAAACAAGCATATCTGACAATCAAAGGTATCATAGATTATAGAATATCAGTGGGTGATTATACACATCATTTACTTCGTGAACATTCTCTAATGTTTGCGCCTTAATTACGTACCCCTTGTGGTGTTCATTCCGGGGCAGCTCTAAAACAAAGCATGATACTGTATGATAATACACCGTGTATGCCCGCCCCGCATGCACGGTCCCCCCTCCCCGCCGCCACCATCTCCCCGGCCCGTGTCTGAGGACGTAATGACATCGTTTAAGTCCATTTACAAAGTGGCCCATGCCATGTCAGCCTCTTGTGGCCATTCAAAGGGAGGGAGCAGCTCATGGAGTGGCTCACGCTGGGTTCCCATACACACCATTTTTATACGTTAACTGAACACCTTGCCGCCAGGGCGCGCACAGATAGCATGCGCAGTCCGTAAATACAATGAGCAGCTCACAGATGATAGGTTAGTGTAATTTAACCTATGAGTAAATGATAAGCTCACAGGTAGCTCAGTGTGGTATGAGTGTCCGTTCCTTGGCGTACTGTGGGTGTAAGGTGTATGGGCAGTGCATGGGAACGGCTTGAGTGGTCTCTGTTTGCGTTTTGAATAATCATCCAGTGTTTTGTCACGGCAGTGCGATCGACCGCCGGCTGAGATGGCATGCACGCTTTACGACATTGTAACATGTGAATAAAGCCAGCAGTGGACCAGGGGGCTCTTAATGTGTCCGTGTATAGACCTTTCTGAGGAGGAGGGTGGATCTATAACTATCCATAATACCCCGTCGTCCGTGCATGCATGCAGCCCTCCGGACCCGCAGTAAGACCACGAACAGCACAGATAAGCGTATGCGGGGCGCTGGATTTCTATTGGGTGGAGTACTAAGGGTGGGCGGATTAGGGAACCTGTACTGGGAGAATAAGGGAGATAGAAACTCGCAGATTTAGGGGGTTGAGTCGTGTCGGGGGGTCAGAAGCAACGCAAATTTTGCCCTGATGAGGTTGTCCGAACCAATGCTGGTGTTCTAAACCCCCTCTAGTCCATAGCCACACCCCTTTCACGCCCACCTACTATGCACCCCTCCCCCTTGGCACTCAGGCGTTGAGTGTATTTCATGTTTTCCCACACACATACATCCTCTCAACCTGACAGACTGGTTTACATAAATTACACTGATTGATACACATGCATCGAGCAACTGCTGGTCCCTGGCCTGCGAGCAACTCTTTGTGTAGACTACAGGCAGGCACCGGCGGCGCACCAGCTTCATGTATCCTAACATGACTGAGCTGGGACCTTGCGCGCCCCCTATTTCCCGAATGCTCCTCCCACTGCAGATATTTTAACAAGCGGTGGTATTGGCCACATTGTATTCGAGTATATGAGCAGCTCTTCGTGCTCATCTGCTTTAATCTAATTTCATTAGCGACGGCTCTGTGTACCCACGCGACTGTCACGGCTTGTATACCACCTGCAGTGCCCCGTCCTACCCGCCCAGTGTTAGCCACCTACCTACCCAGCTCCGCCCGCCTGTACCTGTACCTCCAAGGCCGGTAGACTGGCGTGTAACCCCGGATAGCGCGGCGGACTGGCCCGGGCCCGGCCCCGCCTCATTACAAAGTATCACGGCGCCTCCAGACCACCAGGCGCTGCCGCCGCTACCCTAACGGCTTCCAGTCATAGCCCAGTGATCACCGTGTTCCTACGTGAGCGTAAACTATTCCATGTATCTGCCTGACATTAACTAACTTACCACCCATATGGATCTCATCCAGAGCTTTTCAGCAAGGGGATTCGTGCACTTCAAGGTAAAGCATCACTTTTCTTATTACCCAAATATTATATTGTATTGCTCTCTGCACACGATAACAACTATATACTATGGTTTGATGACAGGAGACTTAGTGCATTTGCATATATATATTGAATCAGTGGAGGTCTTCTTATGATGGTAAATCGTGGGTGCTAGATGACGACGGGTATGACTTTGTTGGGGTGGTTATTGACTGGAGGAGGTATGTCGGTCTGGCGGCGGGCACGGGGAGCCTGTCCCCCGGGAGGAGGTGTTCTTGGCCCGTCTCTCGTTCTCTCTCCTTCTCTGGAAGTTACCTGATGAGGGCAAACAGTGTGGGTTTTGTCCCCGACGCGGGCACAAATTGCATGAAGTTGTACCGCGATGCAATATTGATCAGCGATACTTTGCTTCACCTGCACCCTTGAGAGCGCATTTATCATGTTTGGCTGGCTTCACTCACATGTATGTGAACGGGAGCCAAGAAAGGCAGCAAAATATCGCCGCGCTAATTGAAAAATGACAATTATAGTTTGAGTAAACATGCCACGTAGCGCGAGGTTAAAATAATAGTATCTGATGAAATCTGCTATTTAGTCTTTCCGTTTTTCCGCTTGAATGAACTGACAAAGGCAGACTCAATTTGGCTGCTGTCTCCTGTGATTGCCATTCATAATTACCAATGCAATTATGCTGACTTCAATATCCTACTTTACTATTTGCGAGAAACTTCATCCCTTTTTTTATTAGGAGATAGAATACCAAAGTAAAGAATTGCTGTTGAAAAGGGACACTGAGAGTAATATTTATCGTCAGATTAAGGAAGACTCGTTACTTCATCTTTGTGATGCATATCTGATCCTGAAAACATTACATGTTACTTTGTGTGCGAATGGGGGAGTAAACCCTCAGCGTATTTAATCTCATCATCGTATATATTTACCCAATTTTAAGGGGGTTCTAATTGTCAGAGAATAAATCAAATTGCAGATTTAGTGACATTTGTGATTAACTGTAATGGTGAACATTTGTGTCTTATGCGTGAGTGTTACTTCTAGTAAAAGGCATTTTTCCCAAACCATCTATTATAATGATGAATATCAGCTGCTGGTACCCCACTGTATAATCATTGCTTGCCATGATACTATAGCCAGGACACACGCGGAACATCTCTGCCTCGTCGCTTGTCGTTGCATTACGTCACTATTGGTTATCAATGCCGTTGTTATAGATAGTTCCAAATGTAGTTGGGTATTAACTTCATGCAATTATAGCTCGTATGAGGATGACTCTTGAAGATGTAGGCTCAAACAGTAACAGACATATTCCATATATATTACAGATGCAATGTAATGCCACACATCTTTCACGTACACTTCAAATGGCCCTATCAACACAATGCCATAAAAGAGGCCGTCGCTGGCTATGATGTTATTAGATCATCCATCTGGTCATGTGCACAACTCCCAGATAATCCCAGCTCTTAGTGTCACAGCTGTTCCTCCCAGATTACCCCACCCTTATACATGGAGAAACCTGTGTCCTATACACCAACCCTAACCCCACTGGTCTAGGCTGCACAAGCAGACCAGTTGGCAGCCGGTTAGCCTGTGTTACTGATAGTAGAGCCAAATCCCTGTCAGCATCATGACGTAATACTCCCCCTTTCACCCTATAGAATGGCCGTAGTACTATGTGCGATCTATTCTGCTATATAGGCTGTGGCCAGCTCTATAGAGCAGTATCTGATACTGCATACACTATGGTTCCAGTCTGCCAATGATATAGATCATGTTACTTGTGAGGTAATCTAGTGGTAGTATGGAGTAAACGGATGTTAATCGGGTGTTTTGCTAGAGGACTGATATTTTGTTCGTAGAAGGCATTAAATCCCCCGAAATGTAATCAACCAAATTCAAATGAAATGTTTTGATACTGTTTGGTCATACCCACCCTTATTATGTGAATACTTTAATATTCCTCGAAGAGTATGGAATCAATAGGACATTATGCGATGTTTTACCGGAAGACTGAATTTGATGTTTATCTGTTGGTCATTGGATCAATATTAAATACAGGAATTCAATTGAAATATTTCAGAACTTTTAGACTGTGCCCATATCGTGTAAAACCTTTCAGTCAAAAAGTTGTTTTCGATATGCATATTCCATCTTTGGTAATTACGAGTAAATATCGCAGCCAGATTCCTTAACGCGAATGACACCACACTGGAATACTACGCATAATAATTGGCGGCGTTCGCCAGAAACACCTTACGCCGCCACATTCCTATTTACGGGCAGGAATATATTTCATGGTGCATGGCCAATAAAGCTCACTTCCGGTGGTGACCAGTGGACCATGACGGTCTGGACCCGATGAAGCGTTGACGACAAACGGCGGCCATTGTTATTCCGTCCAGCGGTGTCCTCCAGGGAGATTTATGTGATCTCTGTCCTAACAAACGTTTAGTTTGAGGACATGGCTCCCAACCACAGCTTGTAAACCCAGCACTGAGCAATGGTGGCGCCAACGGGACAAAGCACTGGGGAGGGGCACACTCAGGGCTTATTGCTAACACCCGACACTGGAGGTAATAATAATTGTGCTGGGACATGGATATATGAATATGGTCTCCAGCAGGCAGGGACAGGCCAGAAGCAATGAAGCGCGAATTGTGTGGATCCTTGTGTCTGTATGTGTCTCTGTGGGTCTCGTGGTTGGCAAGGCATTGACACGGTAGGACAGGCATTGACAATGTCCTCTCGCAGTTGTCCCACCAGTACATTTGTGTTGACACCCACTGACGCCACTCACGTCATTGACACGTGTCGGGTAACCAATAGGGAGTCATTGATGCATGTCGTCACCGCTTAATAACATGTCCCATACATACCTGGTGGTATCGTGTCTCATAGACCCCAGTGGTGCATGTTGAAGGGAGGGCGAAATACTGTAATGTATATGTAAAATACTATGCGTATACAGATGTGTGGGGTGTACTTGTATGTAGAGGCTCATGCCTAATTCATAGCACAGCACGCTTACATGATAGAAATTTAGTATTTTATCCTTAAATCCTTCCTTTTCTATGATCACCACTATCTGATGTGAATATTTAGGATAGTGTGGGAATACTTTCCACGTTTTCCAAACCTGAGGCCCGACGTCCACTGAGCGACCGATACCCTATGATATACCTTAGGTTGTATGCATCTGGGTGCATCCTCGGGTGAATTAATTATTGGAAATTGAATGATACTTAGATTCTATCAGGACTACCCGTGTTTTTAACTTTATATGTCAACCGTGGCATACACATATTTTATAGCATAACCGTGGACACAGTCACACTATGTTAAGTCCATGGAGATTTATATGAGTGGTAGGATAAAGTAGAGACTATAGTAAGCGTATGACCAGAACGATTAAATTATGTTTCTCCTGATATTACATGCATGGCATATTACACATTAACGCATGCGCGATGAGGGAATTACCACCATGCTTTAACAGACTTATGACGTGCTTCACTTCACCAGCAGTCTGATTAACTTCCCTATCGTGATGCTCAATATTAGACGAATGATATGTAATTTATAGAACTTTCTACGCCATTGTAAATATTGTCTCACGTTATGAACAACCCAGGTGTTCATGTCCTATCGGTGAATATAAAGCATGTCTTTGGTTGAGTCATAGCTGTGTGGTTAGTTACATACCACAGAGCGTGTACATCAGGAGGGGCGCTCTAATGACATCACTCATATGGTTAAGTGATACGGGAAGGGATTAGCCTGAGCCGATTAAAGAGCACCTCCGAGCGGCTCCGATCATCGTTTAAGCTCATGTCACAACATCCAATTAACGTGGCTCGGGACGGTCTATAATCAAAAATGTCATCAATATTCGCCGCGTCACTGTCCACAACGGCCGGGAGTTGTGTGGTGTGCTGCGGTTATGGGTGATACTTACATTTACTGTATACATGTACACACAGTGATATATAAACATACCCATATACACGTAGATATATATTCATGTATACATATATATATACATGCTTATATTCACCACGTCACTATCCACTAACGGGGGAGGGGTATATAATGTACTGTGGTAATGAGTGGTAAACAAATATATGCATATATATACGTGTATCTACAAAAGGCAAATTTCCTAGTTAACCAGAAAGCTAATGGCAGACCTAGCAAGTGGTCGAAGCAAAGTGCGCATGTGTTATGTTGTGGAGGGTGCTAGGATTTACCCGGGTAACCAGAATCGGGTAATTCCGCCAATAAATACATATACATGGACACATACAAAACTACAACAAATCATGACTAATATGTAGGGAATGACATTTCAATTCGGGTCAATTGACTAGACCCCATGGAGGGGTCCCCTGCTGCAAAATTACCGATTGATCTGTGATACTTAAATGCAAAATGCGAGGTAATTTGTACATATACACCCGTGTATGGTACATGAGAATGACAGGCCCTTTTTTTCAGTTGACTGGGACAATAGAAGTGAACCAGACATAGCCTATTTATATATCACAACCATAGGTAAACATTATTGATTGGCTTATAAATGCAGTAGGGGTTTCAATTGAGAGGCAGTGATGGCGAATCTACTAAACCTCTGCTTAGTATCAGAGAAGGGAATTACATATATTCCACAAGTTGCTAAGCTATGAACATGAATCCTCATCCCTTTCACCATAACATGGGCTACGTTCAGGAGTTCTCATCCTCTTCTAGAGTTTACGCTATTGCCACTACTGTATGACAAGCCAGCTTGTCCTATACATTTCAGAAACACTTAGGCCACCAGACTATTGGCGACGCAATTTAATTTTCCCCAGCTTTGCGTGTGTCACTCATAACGAGTGGACCGCGTGTTTGACAGCTGCACTTCTGTTCGTTAAAAACAACTGGGAGACCATTGCAGTGATGGGTAATGGGTGGGGGTGGGGTGTTGTCTGGGTGGGCGGGACTAAAATTGGCCGTATTGATATAGCGCATTCGTAAACAATTGTGCATATATATATATATCCACATTTAGTTAGATAGTAAATGATATGTTTAAGTCAGTATCATACTCAATCAGATTTGAAAATGATCCTTTCTGATTTATGTAATATCATTTCCGAATCGTATGTCACATTGTTCCAGACAACAAGCAATATCCTATCCGAAAAAAACAATTATCAAGGGCCCTCACCCACATGTATCTACATTGCTGAAAGAAAATTGTTCAAGAATGCATCTTTTCTTGAAATCCAAACAATTCGTCGCATATTCTGAAACAGCCCCCTGGGGCTCCATAGATAGTGAGGGCAAATCTGAGGTGGGCTCGGGTGATAACGGCAGGATAGCGGGTGGGACACGTTGATGAGGCGCCGTCGGGGGACAGCTGTGGTCCGTCCCCACATGTCACATGTGGTCACGTAATGCCTTGCACGTGGGTCGCATTTTGTCACCCCGATCAGTCCGCTATGAATAACATCAACCATCTTGACTCTCCCCACACTTCTGCCACACATCCCGCCCCGCCCCGGCCGTATTACCCGCTAAGGGGGTACGTGGGGTTCATTTGGAGATTACCTTGCATCAGTTATGTCGTATATACCCCCGCGGTGATAACGGTTTTTGACTATGATTTACGTCACACGCCGCTGAGCAGCTTACCCTGTTATTCGTGTCACTATCGGCTAATGAACTCTGATGGAGCTGCTCGTACCATTGGGTGGCTAACTGAGAGAGATATAAAGTACTTTTATTGCCCGAGCCTCTTCCCTTATTTCTCTACTTCATCAATGATCACCTAGAAGCTCACTGAACTTTTGTCTAAATGTTGTGTCGTCAACATTAAAACCTCGTTAACTATAATGAATCTTGATGTTTATTTGGTCTTTGTTAATTCAACTCAGATCACCTAGCTCATCCTGTGTCATTCTGTCTTCGTGAGTTCAACACATCTTGCTTCTTACTTTGCCGTAGTTTACGAGAATTTGGAGCATTGAAAACATGTTCAAGCGACAATGCCGTATGAACACAATACATGTAGTTCCATTGTAAGGCCACTTTCTCACGGCAGAATCATGGATGGTAAGCAACTTAAGTTTCATTGCATTAGTGGCAATTTCACGAGGTTTAAAGTTGAATGCAGTATTATGATGTTGATTATTTGTGTTCTATCAGGATATCAAGGGTGACATACACTACTTCTCACAGTTTGAACATTGTTTCTTTAATACACGTGGGGTTAACATGATTTTCTAAGGGCATTCCCTCCTCTTGGACACAATTAACAACAGAGAAATGAGGTTACTAGTCACAAGAAGCAATTTAAGGGTCCATATATCATCTTTACTTTCTATTATTTCAATATAACCAAACACCTCTTAATTTGAACTTTCATAAGCTTCCAGGGATAATGTGAAAGAGATAGATGGGCTTATATGACATTTAAAAAGTCCCCTAAATACGATAGTTTGTTTTAGATGAGGGTCTTCCTCATATCAGCAGCTCTATGTGTGCACTGTAGTGGAGACCGTCAAGTTCTGTGACGTCACAAAGACTTGGCTGAGGAGCGACTTCCTCAGGCTCTCTCACAAGTTCTCCAAAAGTGCACCCTCCAAGTAGGCATCTCCCTGCCGGCGGCGGCCCTGCCACCACCACCACCAGTGCACTTTGCCTCATGTCGTAGACTATATCTCAGAGTCTACTCCAGGGCGGAACCAGGAAGAGCAGGAGGGAGAGCGAGGGGGCCACGCTACTTCCATGAAATTCCTGGCATACCGCTGGTACCAGGACCAGTGGTGTCAGCCGCTGTCGCTATGGTAACCAGGACAAGATGGATGACACGTGGTATCTTGTCACCATGGCGACGTTGGCCTGCGCGTGCGCACGGGTCGCGCCGCTGGGGGTAGGCCCCGTGGGAGGATGCAGGAGATGGAGATGGTGGCGACCGATGACAACGAGGATGAAGAAGTTGGGGTGGATGGGACGTGTGTCAGGGGGCGTTGTCATGGAATCAATGTAGGGGAGGGTGAAGAGGGGTATAGGGTTGGATCCCTCACTGCCTTCATCACACATACTTCCCTGACCTGTATGGTGGACGAGGAGGGGGAATGGCCACCCGATCTACCATACATTGCATCCCTCACACACACACAGGACCCTGATCCTGGGACTCTCAGGATGTCCAGCCCTCCCCCCGCCCAGCGACCCCACCCGCCGACCTGGTCAGAGTCAATGGCGTCGTTGTCATGGGGATTAGGCATCACAGACATACACAGACAATGAGCCCGTTGCTATGGTAACCCTGTCCACAGTCTCAGGGCGAAGGATCGATGATGGGGCAAAAGACGCAGGAGGTAACACTGTGGTATGGGGGGATGTGGGTTTAGGATGTAGCAAGACTCAACAACACCAGATTAAGCTACACCTTATACATTGTAATATAACCTATAGCCTGTACCCTCAATTCCCCACATCTTGACAAAATTACAAACTAATTATCCCTCCCCCTATTTACCTATGTGATGATTATCATACGAGATTTGGGCATCAGAAAGATCATCTCTGGATTATAAATGAATACATCTGATATCTTTATATGCCTCGGAAAGAAAGTCCCTAAAATTGGCTTTTTGGTAGGCCACACTAGGTTATGTTGCTGATTGTTAAGAGCCATTATCAATCATTGCAACTGAACATTCATGTCCCAGATTCAACGTTGTATATTTGGCATATAGCGTTGTGGACAATATATATCTATGTGTTGTTGTCTTCGGCGATTCCATTATTTCTGACAATTTCCCAAAACCAATTGTTAGTTATTATAATAGGCATACGTCTAAGCTAAACTCAAGTCAAGTATAAATACTGCCACAATATACTGGGTTCATATGCTCTGAACCCAAGCTAAAATTTCGTGCTTGACACTTCTCTTGGTCTCCAGTATTTGGGGGAAAAAGTCTAGTTAAGCACAATATAAAATATTTTAAAAGTCTGACTTGTCACATATACATAAAGAAAGCCTCTTTTAAGCAGACCTCCTCCTTCGCAAAACATCTTTCAAGTACCTCTCGAGGTGTCGGTTGGACCTTACACAAACATTTCGGTAAAGGACAAGTGACAAATCAACCAGCAATAACTTACACCACTAAAGTCCCAGAGTAAGAACAAAAGTCTCTGATTTCTTTGGAAGTGGTAGACACAAATCGGTGCTGGCTCTTAGTTGCTAGTGGCAACAAACCAGACGTGGTTAAAATGTGTTTGAAGAAGAGGACTTCCATGTCCTAGGTCTTTCGTATAAACCACATATTCTATCATATTAACGTTTCCACGTGCTATGTATGAACATGTCCATTAATACGTACCGATATGTGATAAATGTGATTGTGGGTAGGATTCATATTGACTGGTAATCATTTATGTGCCCCGGCATGTTTGTATGTAAACACCTTATGGCGCGTGGGCACCCTTTGCTCCACTAACTCCTATAACAGACGACAGGATCATGAACACAGACACAGATTCTCCCACCAGGGGGCAGTGTTGTGGACACGGGTCAGGTAACACGTGACCAGGAAAGTTCCCGGCGAGCCTTAGGTATAACATATCTGATCCGCTGGTACCTAAGCGTATATTGTAAACTCACCTAATGTACATGACTGGGACATCCACCCACACGCCAACAACTAGCGTTGCCGAGATCCCTGAGTCACATGACCACCTCTCATGTTGCCTCGGCCCACGTGACCCCCGGACCAAGAGTCAGGGGTCAGCGTTACCTTGGAGACAGGAAACTGAGCAGGAGGCATCATGGCGGACGGTGTGTCCTCGGGAGGGTTTGGCGAGAGGGGTGGATGCCAGTGAGGTAGGGGTAAGGGGCGGGGTTACCAGGATGAGGCAGGGGGGCAGGGATCGAGAGGCCAAGGTCACCTTCTGAACACACAAACACGCGGGCCCTGACTGGCGCACATAACTGGACAGATACATGAGATATACACAGACTGAAGACTATACTTAGGATGTCCCACCTTCGTGACGGTTTTGTTCAGTCAAGGGAGGCTGATAAATGGTCCACCTCATGACCGCCACAGAACATATAAAAAGTACCAAACAACGTACCCCGTGATAATACAGTACGTAAAGTAACAAACCTACATCACTTTACAAACATAAGTGCAATTCCATCTATTTATCTTCCAACATAATTTTATGAATCACACTGATAAAGTTAAACTTTACAAAAAAAGATCATGAGTATTATATCTACTTTTTTTCATAACAGGGGCCTATAGTTGAAACCTCTGATTCACCTTATCTATCTCACTGTATGATTTACTACACATGGCTCATCCCCCATTTCTTTATTTTTTCAAGAACGGTTCATTGACAAACATGTATTCACCTTTACAGGCGACCTTCCATACTTTCGTCCATATATGTACATAAACATTGCCCATCGCTCATCGTCTACCCCATATTACCCACCCGATATGGCGCATCTCCTATTGTCTATCCCCTGTTGTCTGTCAAATATGGCCCATCCCATTTAGCCTATCCTATATGGACCATCATCTGCTATGTATCAGCCTACCTATATGGCTTGTCCTATATTGTGTGTTTCTCCCCATATTCCACCTTTATTGCCCACCACACATGGTCCATCCTGTATTGCCCATCCCATATTGCCTGTCCCATATGGCCCATACTGTATTGCCTGCCCCGTATTGCCCAGCCTGCATTGCCCATCCTGTAATACTCATTCCGTATTGCCCATCCCGTATCACCCTTCACATATGGCCCATCCGGTATTGCCCGGCCCGTATTGCCCCGGCCCCGCTCTCTGTGTCAGCCTCACGAATCACGGTGCGGCGCCGCGCTGACCTCTCCAAGAAATCACAAGTTTCCAGGATCACCATGGCAACGCTGGTGACTCTGCCCGGTGCCAGACGCCAGGAAATGGGGCCATGTGGAGGCAGGGGGTGGAGCAAGGCTAAGGGGGGTTGGTGTGCGTCGGAGGCGTGTGCAGGAGGTGAGCAGGGGTGGGGGTGTAGGGGTCGGGAGCGTGTCCCCATACGCGTGCGTCCGCTCCCCCCCTGCCCCACCACACACGCCCTTATAGCTAAGGTATGTCTGCTGCTCAACATGCGTATAGGTGAGCTGGTTGGGCGGCAGGAGGGGGTAGAAGGGCGGGGGTGAGGGCTGACATGGAGACGACTTTATCACGCCCACCCTGAAGCCAACGACTTCCTGGAGCTGTGGGTAAAAGTTTGGCCCACTTCCAGTGTCGCCGACCCTCTTTCCAGGCACCAGATGCTGCTTGAGGGGAACACAAAGTGCAGGCGCTCACCGGAAAGCAGAACTTTGGTTTCCGTTGGCCGGGCGCTGTCTTTCGGACTGTGCGTGTTGAAAGACTAAAGTCACAAAGATATGTTATATCAACTCGGCGCCTTATTTAGTAGTTTGATGACAGTTAAGTGGCTCTAGGTATATGATGTTTTATCGTGACTGTTGATTGAAATAGCCGTATTGGACAAGTTATTAGGTTATGCTTCATTTTGGTTTTATATCCCAAAGGAAATATCGAACTAAAGATCAGACTATGATTGAATAAAAGGGCCCTAAGTGTATACTTTTACATGAGTTTCAACTTGAATGTGTTTAGTCTAGAATCATATATCTCTAGAGGTCATCGGCAATATACGAGATAGTATGCTGTGTTATGTTGTCGAACACACCAAAGGTAAACACTGAGAAAGAGAGTTGTATTTAAAGAGAGAAAAATGGGGGGGGGGGGGTAGACAGAGAATAGTAGAGAACAGACATAGAAGCAGAGAAGCAGAGGCCACTTGTATATAGATATTTTATTCTAATGACGTTTTGAGACTTGCAGTTGTCATCAATACATCATGTTACAATCGACGACTTTCCTTAGAACGGTCTACGATATAAAACAAAAAATCAGAGGCCCCGCTGTTAAACAAAAATACAAGATACGTATGTGAAGAGAGAGAAGGAGAGAGAGAGAGAGAAAGAGAGGGAGAGAGCGAGTGAGTGATGGGGTGGGGCGAGGTGTATAAAGACACGACTGGATCATGGTGAGACTGCACACAAGCCAGGGTCGGCTTGTGAACGTGGCGCTGCCCGGTTGAGGGTTGAGTCGACAGGTCAGGGTGATAACTACCCCACCCCTCTGCCTGTCCGGTCGACAGGGATCAGGGGGCGCGGCCTGACCAAAATAACCCCACCCCAAGGGGCACAAGATACACCCCGCTACCACACCCCATCCCCTTCCCCCTCCCACCAACATCTGTGTCCCAGCAAACACCCCATTACTGAGCGGGGGCCATCTGAACCTGTGCTATGTGGGCTGTCCCACCCTAGTCAACCCATACCCTAAACATGTAAATAAAACATGACAGTCCCGTTATCTACTGGTATAGATACCGGGAGAGACGTAACCAGGGGGCTGTTGCAAAAAGAGCGATGTCCTATCTGAACCGGAAGTTCCATTTAACGATGACAAGTACATGGTAAAGTTCACACTGCGTACATCTGGGTTTATTTTCATAAAACTGAGGTTTTATGTTTTGGAAATATTGAAATCCAAACAGTCTTTAATATTGTGCAATCAAGGGGGCATCCATAAGGAATGTACGAAAAATGAAAGATTTGACCTCCAACCGACTGCTTCATCTT
This sequence comes from Alentia gelatinosa, assembly GCA_950022655.1. Lineage (NCBI taxonomy): Eukaryota > Metazoa > Annelida > Polychaeta > Phyllodocida > Polynoidae > Alentia > Alentia gelatinosa. Next base: position 33,428,363 of record OX465583.1, read on the forward strand.
GTACGCAATAGATTGAAGCTGGAATTACACAGAATTTCCAATATCTTTGATCCCGACCCTTCTTCATGGATGGCACCTTAACCCCTGAAACCATCAAGTGTATGGCCACGTTCTACCCATTGATAAAGTATATGTTGGTGAGTGTTGTTTTGTCATTGCTTTTCGGTGAGTTTCACGAAGCACTGTTCTGGACCTACAGGACCGTGGCCAAAATACCAGCCCAAGACGGCGCTGGCGGACTGGGACCGGTCCCCGTCCATCCCATTAGTGAGAGCGCGGAGATGCAGCCCATTAGTCCCCTCCTCCAGGGTGGTATGGTCATCATTACCGCGTGCCTCCTTGGCCCGTGGTATGTCCACCCGCCCTGGTCCCAACACTCAAGCTGGAACCAACTCAAGCCGCCCAGTCAAACAAAATGTTGGCTACATCATTGGGAGGAGCTGTTTCTTGCCGCAGCTCCTTGGATTAGCGAATTGCTATGTAGACAACTTAGAAAAGGTACCACACCAGTTGCTTACTGCCTCTATGTCGATAACGGCAGCCAGGACTGAGTCGATATGGCGGCTTGTCTCTCTCAAACATTAATCATTGATAAACAAACGCGACAGGTTCTTCAACTAAGCCAGCGGCGTGGGTGTCTATCGAATCGGATTTGATTTCTATTCAGATTATTTCTAGTTGAGATATCCCCGGGTACGTAAGGAGGCATTTGTTATTGACCAAGACGCGGATACAAAGGGGTGCGATGGGGCGGGGGCTGAGGTTGACTGTGGAGTTGAGTTTTGCCTGCTGGAGGAGTCGATAGGACCTGCTCACACTGGCGTAGTCAAGGCTCACCTGAGTCTGTCCCCTCAGTCTTTGTGCAGCCCCGACCTTAGGACCAGTCAGCCGTCACATCTTTATCGACCGGCCATTTATCAGCAGATCGATAACCAATGAAAGCACTCGTTTCATATCAATATCCAATGAAAGCGCCCGTTTGATTCCGTGTGACCCGTGCTGATGAAAGGCCAGCCCCCGCGGCATGGTCTATGTGTCACCTGGCGTTCCTGTACACACGTGATTTCTTCTGGAGGCTTGGTTGGCTGACGCTGCTCAAGCCTCGAACCCAACGCCCTACCTATCCTCAATCATACATCCACAATTCTCTACTCTCGTATCAAATCCTATCCTCATTCATACCTCTATCCTCAACCTTTTAAGTTCGGCCACAATACATAGATAACCTATAATGGCTGTAATATATACACTCGGCTACTATACCCTCAATTTTGTTCAAATTTTAAATGGATTGGGTGTTAATATGATTACGATCTGGGCTGTTGACCCTTTTCTAGTCGCGGGATCAATGGGCTATCTGGGTCAGTGGTTTAATGTGCTAGCTGGGCTAGCAGGGTGTGGATGCCGCCGGACGACGCCAGGCTCGTAAATCTGTATGCCCTTCTATAAAAAAACCAACCCTATTACAACCATGTCTGTACATCGACGTATGTCCGAGAATATAGACACACTTCTTATTTGAGTACCTTTGATTTGATATATCAAGATACTGACCCATATAGCTGTTCAGATGATAGCATTGATTGAATAGCTACTAATGGAAAGTTGTGTATATGTATTTGTATTTTTTTTTTAAATTTAGATTTGAGCATCAACGCGAACTTATTGTATGCGGCAGTTCCAAAATATTGCGAGGAGGTTTCATGCTATACACATTCTTTTTCAAAGATATTCTGGTGCTTTAGTAAAACACATACAGGAAACACTAAGGGGAAAAGGACAGTAGAATAGAGACGGAATAAACACATATACATACAGGGCGACATACGGGCGACACGCTATAAATTGAGGATGGCTAGCGTTAGATATTGAAAGTTTGATATTGTATATACATATATAGATATATGACCAAAACTTGGCAATCTTACATCCAAAACATAATGAGAATGGAAATGAATAACAGATTCTTAGGTATAAACCTTGAGATATATAAAGCAAGGAATGTCAAGTCACAGAACTGAGGCATGTATCACTCAACTTTATTTTGAACATACACTGAGACAAAACAGGGAACAAGTGATTGTGCGGCCTATACACATTTGCTCTCTAAAGAATCCCATATATTGCAGTCTTACTTTAAAAAGCATGCGTAACCAGAGTTATGCAAGTCCCGATCATCGTGACAGGAACCGGAAACGGCCCTGGCTGATGACCTATTGATCATCGAATGTCTCTGTTTCCGTTTCCTGTCGCGGCGTCGGGCGCAGACGACACACAACGATCGTTGACGCCCGGCGTCATGCGCGCCTTTACAGTGTCGCTGGTTCCTACATTCAGCGTGCTATTTTTAACCCATGCCAGAGGAAATATTCCACAGGGAATAATAGGCATTTAGGAATAAGTTATAATTTGAATAAAATCTACGAATTGATATTTCTAATGTATTTCATTGGAGTCACAACCTTAGTTATTAATAACCATAGTTATCAATAAAAAAATGGGTTTTCAATACAGAAATGTTAATATAGAATGTTTAACGTGTTTGAGTCAGCTATAAGCTGCTTCAAACAATATCCGAGTTTATCTTACGTTTAAAGTAAAACCAAAGTGGAACAAAATTCTTATATTCATTCTGATTTCTGCATAACTTTTAGGCTATAAAATAATGAAAGCAAAAACACAAGTCTGGTCATAAACATTTTGTGTGTAACATTGGAGACTTTATGGGGTGAGACAGGGAGGTTCTGATGGGGGTGGGGTGGTGGACACGGTCGCGTCTCCACCCCACCCTACCCCGCCACACGCACCCCACCCTCGACTCCCCAGTTGATATAACCAGGAGAAATCCGGGGTGGCCGCTGTGCCAGCCGACTGATCACGGCGCACTGAGAGGCTCGATCAATGACCGCGAGTCGATAGCGACTTAAAAATTCACATACCGAGCGATTGTCACCCGCCGCCCGAGCTGCTCGAGCCACTCGCCGGGGCTGAGTCGATGGGCGTCCACTCGGCTATGTAATGCGGAGGAGGGAGGGGGCCTGCCCGCGTGCGTGTGTATGGTGGGGTGTGGGGATGGCAGTGGGGCTATACAACATGAGGGTTGGTGTGCGAGTGTGCTGGTGATGATGGTAGGTTGACTGCATTGGGAAGATGATGGGAGTGGTGGTGATGGTAAGCTTGGGGGTGGATTTGGGGTAGGTCAGGACTATGCTAATGAGCCTAATATTTACAGAACAAATCACGTGTGTTGTCACACGAGACTGGGGAAGAAGAGGATTGGTGAGGGTGGTGGTGGGGGTGACTATGCCCCGGCGGCGTCACGTGTGGTGTGGTATGGTGGGAAGAGGAGGTAGAGGATGGGGTGCTTTGGGGAAAGCGTTGGTACGGCGAGCAGTCGGTGCAGGCTCCCCGCAGATCTCCGTCTGGTGTCCTGTACTAGGGTGACCGCCCGGCAGGCTGGCCGGCAGGAGACAGCAGACGGACGTCAACCCGGGGTGTCCCGCCACTGATTACAGTGCACGAGCAGGTAAAGCGGATACACCCCCTCATACAGCCATTCACATAGGAGGGGTACGGACAGATCGATGTAAAACACGTTAGGATACTTGGTTGTGACTTAATTCTGCAAACGTGTTTGTTTGACAATTTTCATAACACAATATGATATCTGTTATGGGCAGATATACAACAGAACCCACTTAAGGGACCCCCAGCTTAAGGGAGGGAGGGCACACTTGCTCTGAATAGAGTTCATTCTCCTCTTTTCGATTTATGATTTTACCCATTTTAAGAGGAAACTTTGGCCCAGAATGGAGGGTGTACCTATATATAAACTTCGAGTGTTTCATTGTAACACGGCACATATCCTCCACATTATTTATCGAGAAGAAAAAAGACATTCATTTAAGTAATATCTATTTTCAATCAACTGTTCATGAAGGACCTCATGTCATACGTAATTACTCACTCTGTTGTCTTGTCCAACATCCAATCTCCAAGCGAACCTTCGGTCACTTAACAGGCGCTCTACCGTTTGGAATCTCCACCAGGAGAGTAGTTGGCATCTACACCTTGAGACGAATTGATGTCAGACCTGCCAAAGGGGAAGTGGGGCCCTCGCCATCACTCCCATCAGGCCTTGCGTTTCATCACGGGGGTCGTCATGGTGACAAAGATGGCCACCACACCCCGGGGGTTCTTTATGGGGGGTCTATTGGGGCTGGTTATTGCGATGTCGTGTCGCAGCGGGCCTCACTGAGGGCGGGTTGGACGGCGCCTGTGTAGGGCACCGCCCGGAGAATGCCGGCGACATGCGGCGGTGCCAGGGATTATACTGAAAATGACATGGGGCCGCTGAAAAACACCCCACATAAAACACAATCAGGCCGCCGAGGCGAATTCAAGAGGCCCCCTCCCTTCTACTTCCTCCCCTACCTCCTCCCTACCATAGCGAACCCTCCCACCTCACTTAAAAACCCGACTTGTTTTAACACTCTCCCAAAAAAACTGCTCCACAATGCCGAGTCCAGTGAACTGAAGGGGCAGAGGAATGGGTTGCGTGACAACGTTAAGGCAAGAAATATTATTCGGATAATGTAATCATGTGTAATTTTTTCTCTCTCCAAAAGCCGAGTTGTCATCTGCAGCGATTTCTCATCCCCCTCCTCATTCTAATTTTTTCTCTTTGAGGGTGTAAAGATAGCCAAGAAATCCGCCATCTTGCTGTATTCTAGGCGGCCGTTCCGCATCAGTGAATACGTTGACATTAGCCCCAGCATAACGACACTCAGGCCGAGTAGTAACAGAAATGTCGGTGAGTGGCGGGCTCTACAAAACCCTCCCACCCCCTTATTCACCCCTCCTCCCTCCACTCTCACCCCGTTACCCACCGCATGCACTCTCGCCACACCCCTGGCATGGACCGCGGCGGGTCTACCTGACTGGGGACCCGTCAAACGGACGCCATCATACGTCATATCCGGCCCCGCGGGCTTCCGGGATAGGCGCGGGCGGTGAACTGGTCCCCCACCCGCGTCCCTGCCGTCCCGTGTCACGACACTAAGATGGCGACTGATGTATTGGCGTATGGAGCTTATAAAAAACCGAGCGATAATGGGAGAGGGGAGAGTGATATGATAGAGAGCCCGCGGCTCGGGCGCCAAGTGCTACCTCTTATTGTGTGGTCGTATTAACGTGCTATATCCACGGCCTGATCGGATATAATCACACGATAACGTTGTCATCGTAACGAACGCCAACATGCCTTTATTGTATCAAGCCAATATTAGCTGTCATCCTCTATATGCCTTCCCCTTCACCAGCCTTCTTGATGCTTACTCTTCTCCTTGATATAAGATACTGTTATAATTGAACTCCAGTTAAACAATAATCAATTTCAAAAGCAACTATTAGCTAATAGAAAATGACTAGTAACAGTTTTATCAATACCAACAATAAATAGTGTTCCACACTTATTCTAACTGAAATAACGTCACACTATATAGCTTTTTCATTTATTCATACAAAGATGTATTCGCATACAGTATTGTGTATACATGCATGTACTTATTTCTGAGTCATGGGGTCTCTGGCGCGGGGCAGTATGGGGGGTCAGCCGTGTGGGTTTAGCTTAGCCGGCGGTGTTTTGACATTGCATTAAGACTTGACAACGCCAGTCGGTATGGTGCGTGACTAGCTGATGACAATGTCACCAGTGCCTTGTCTGAGCCCCACACGGCAATACGTCCAGTCTGCAGCCCCATACTGGCGCCATGGTTTATTTCCCCATCCATTTCGGAGAATTATTAGCATATTACCTCCTATATATTCATATAATCCTCCAAATACCTGCAAACTTTAGTGTTTTATAAATTTACCATAGATATTGCATACCAAGGACGTTAATCGATATATCTATCATGTGTAGTCTGAATATTTGCCAACGGTTGGGATAACTAACAGTAACTAGGTCATGAGAACTAATCAGAAGTTTCTTTGCACTTTTTCTCATACTTCTGCTTATCAGGGACGCTTGTGTGGACTATAAGTTTGTATTAAAACCTCATCAAAGGTAATGATGGAGACACAGTGCCACACCCCTATTGACCTTGAGGCGAGGTTCACACACTGTCCCCTATCAACACCAGAACCGCCAGATTAAAGTCCTCGGCTGGGTATTTTAGGTCTCAGATTAACACACCATTATGGACCAAGGTCTATGAGCCAGCCCCAGGCTGTGTGACAATGCCATGATTGGCTGGACGTGGTCATGTGATCAGCGAGTGATCATGTGATCAGCGGGTGGCCGGCGACCTTGCGGTGGCAGACCGGGTTCTCGTGGACTCTCGGTGCGCACGAGATTTGGCGATAAAGTGACAGAGGTGGCAGGTGCGGGACGCTGGGGGTACAATAGGGCTGGACAGGTGCGGTCATTACTCCACTACGCATGCGCAGCGTTATCACGTGACCACCAATGTCATACAGGCGTGGCAGGGCAGGTGATAGACTCACAAACGAAGGACAAACTTCTACGGGTCTCATCAAAGTGAACGCTCCCCCTGGTGCCATTCACCGGTACTGCTGTATACATGCCTCTCTCTCAGTCGGATCTCTGTTACCTACAGCCGTCTGTCTGTGTGTCAGGGTGAGACATATTGACACAATGTCAACGCCACTATCGTGCTGGTCTTCCCCATCTTTCCATCTCGTGTAGATCTTAAAAGGAGGCCGGCTTACCAGTCAATGACCAATGACCTATCAGAAGGTCATCACGTGGTTGTGGTCACCTATCGTGTGCAGCTATGTGTCTCGTAGAAACTCCTCTGGAATTAGTGGTTAGGGTGAATGTGGTTTGTCTTGGTTGTATATCCACAGTGTATTCAGAGCGTAACTCATGAAATTAATGATTTCACAATTATCTGAATCATTGAGGTAGACATATGTGAATACCACACTTTGTGGAAAACCTCTCACAGACCAAGTCACTTGTTGATATGTGAACTATACACAAAGAAGCATTTAGACTTGTTTTCCTAGGAGAAAATACAGGTACAATGGATAACCCCTTTTAGATATGTATACAGAAAAGCCATCATTTCAGCCAAGCAAGATATGTCATTGCTCCTCTGAAATCCCTCTACTGATTTTTCTGAAAACTCAAATTATCTTTAGTGTAGAGCTAATTTGGGGTGTGTCTTTTATGTCTGTTATCTATATTAGTATGAATTGCCATATATTTCTATCATGTAATTTCATGGGAAATTCTTTGGGCGCTGCCATTGTGGTTCTGGGGATCCCTCAACGGTTCCATGTGTTGTTCTGTATTGTTTGGTACCAATTCAAAGAAGTTTGCTCAGTGTGTTGAAGACTAGAGTCGAAGAGGAAAGAGGCCATTTGGAGGGGGAAGTGAAATTACTGCAGCGACACCTGGGGTGCGTCAAACACACTCTGAGAGGACACATTTGGTCACTTATTTACTCTCCAGTCAGAGCAAGACTTGTCACAGTGAATTTGTATAAGGCTTGTCTAAATAATTGCTTAGATAGGACTTCTAGTCACCATCACAAATCTCCATTCGTAATAGTTTTGGAGGGTATTACCTTGAGCATCTGCGTATCTCTCGAGGCATTTTTTTTTATAAAAGAAAAGAAAATCCTGACCTTTTTATCTATTATCCGCTAAGCCTCTCTTCACGTTTCTTTTGGTGTTTTTTCATGGCTTATCAGGAGGAAGTCTAGGCTTGTCCCGACGCCATATGTTTCCCGGACCTAGTCGTGCAAGTAATGCCTGTAACGCGAGCATTTGATTTAGAAAAAGAAAGTACCCTGACAGAGGGCAGTGTCCTAACTTTTAAACACTTTGCTAGCTGAATATCCGGTAGATAACATGTAAGAATCACATGATCCAAATATAAATCAGTCTGTCATCAAGAAACAATATTTATGAATAACTTGGAAACAATGAAACTTATAATGATGAAACTTACTTTCAAATCGCATTTCTTATCTTACTATACATTTAGATAACTTTAAGGACAATACAGTTCCCCTGAGTTTCTAGATGGCAATAGCTGCACTCTGTGGTAAGGAAACAGGAAGTGATTTTCTGTGACACAGTCCTCCTATTTGCAAAACAGTGCTGTGAGACTTTACACGGTGGCAGTCTCCACTTCCGGCCGACCTGGCTTCCATCACCTAAGGACAGTGACTCAGCGCATCAAGCACTGACGAAGGCCACATGCTGCTCGCCGCTAGAGGGGGCTCTTTCCGCAACAGGACAAAAAAAGTCAACAATACTTTATTGGTGAAAACCACAATAAAAGACCTGAGTGTTCCTTCAATGTGTACGTTCGGTTAATGATACCCGTACAGTGGGCAGGAAATTAGATTACACGCTTTTGTGGCTTGTTATTACAAAGTTGCTTCCTCGGTTCGATAGATGTTTAGTCTGGCGGTACCTGGTTGCTTCCCGTTTTATATAGGGTGACATGGCGGTGATACATGGCACTATATCACATTCAGGGCGCGCGCTGATCAATAGCCCCCCATACTGAAGCGCCCCTGGCAGGAGGGGCGCGCGGGCCGCGTGTCCTATGTGATGCAGAGTGAAATATTGTCGCCGTGTCTGCAGTGTCAGAAAGGTGCCGGCTGCTGGTCGATGCTGCTGCCATCTGCCGGGCAACCGTGTGACCCCGGTGAGGTCCCGCCGAGCACCTTAGACCTGTTCGGAGCTGCTCGCAGCAGTTCGGGGCGGTTTCGAGGTGTCCCAGCCCGCGCCGGACCGCTGCCATGTGCCGCGCCGTGCTGTCAGAGTTACAGAAACCATACCCGGCGGGCACCGACTGCCGCCGCCCGCGCCGCGTCCTCCAGTCCCCCGCCACCCGCGATATGGCGCCCGGCGCGCCCTGGAGGGATCTCCGGGCGCCGGAGTTGTCACGTGTGACGGAGAGAGGTGAGAGGGTGACCCGGTGGGCACTGGAGGCAGGACGGGGCTCGGGAGTGGGCCGTACAGGGGGCTGACAGGTGACAGAGAGAGGTGAGGCATGGTTTAGCTCAACCCCCGCACAGTGCCCCTTTCTCCTGTAGCTAAAGGTGACGGCGCCTGAAGGTGGTGCCCACCTCTGGAGTGACATTCACCATTCACGTCCACAGACAACTCCATATACTATCTGCCCACACCCCCACCCTCCTCCAGGGCTGCATTAAAAATAAATACAAACTGAATAAATGCAACACAGCTGGTATGCTTCCTTATATAAAAACAGACACCCCTTAAATACAATATGACAATATATTCATACGCAGGAAGTGGGAAAAGACCGGACCTGCTTTGTTCCCAGCGGACTTTAACTTCTGTTCCATTGAATGCATGAATAAAAGCAGATATATGAAATACCCAATCTCTACAATATATCCATATATATACATATATATGAAATGAATGTATCTTATATATAATAATTATATGACATCTTGTAAATGTATATGTATTCCTGGTAAGTGAATAGCTAGGGAGACAAGGCAGTAGAGGATTAATTGCATCCAGGTAGTTATTTATCTACTTTTTAAAGATGACTAGAATCCCTTTCAGAAAGAATTTAGCAGCGGGCATCACCTGCCACGGACATCACTCGGACGAGGTCGCCCACCGAACCAGTTTTTCACAACCACCCACAAAACAAAGGATGATGGATTTAGGGCGAATGGCAGCCTTTGGCTTTGTTGTTGTACGATTGAGCCCACACAGCTAATAGATCATAGTCAAACCAGCGATGACTAAATGCTTTCCGAAGGACCCGGGAGTAGATATGCATTGCGGCGCTCCGCCAATTAACTTAGCCGACCGGAATGTCGCCCGGGTCATGTGACCAGGAATTGACCAGTCATCGCTCGCTGATGAGGTCACATGACCCCTTGATGACCAACCAGAGTGGCTGGGCGGGGTCATGTGACCTGCGGGCGCTGGTGTCATCAGTTTGTATGTCAGACATACACGGCGGGCTGGGGGCGGGCGGGGGCGGGCATGGCGGCCTGTTGGCGCCCTGTGCGGCGGCGGGGTCGGTGGCAGGGCGGACAGGGGCGGGCGGGTGTCCCCACTCCCCGCCCGACACGACCACCTTACAATGACCACCCATTTGCTTATTGGCCGCCCACTGTCTCCATTGGCCAATAACGACGGCGCCTTGTGTCAAGGGTCCTTCGCGGAACTTAATTAGGTCCTGGAGACCGGCATTTGGACGATGAGGCGGGGCCGCGGGCGCGCTCTTTGCATGATTCCACAGGGGAGCTCCAGGGTGGCCCGGTTTAAGTGTTTAACACTGGTACTATATCCCACACCAGGTCCTGGTAACCATAGACTGTTGAAAAGACACTATCAAACACACTGACACACCTAGTTCCCGGAAGTGATAGGAGTACATCGCTCAACACTAAACGTATTGGGGTGGACATGTTCTAATATGAATGTATACTCACACGCCTAATGCTCTTATGGACACATACATGGATATGGATAAAAGAAATTTCTCTATAACATGTGATCCATCGATTGTAAATATCTAGAGCATCGCTTTTAGATTCACCCTAGTTAGCAACCCTTGTCTTATTACACAGGTACTTTGAACAAATCTAAATCCAGTAATAGAATAGAATTAAGAATTATATATTTCATGGGGATTAAACTGCGCTCCACATTGTCTTTGGGAGACTGGGACAGGTATTTCTAACCCTCGATACATATGGATTGCGTCGTATTGCATATATAGATGATATAGTCTTCAGGCTATACATAACAATTGGCGAGAGAGTATAACAGATATAAGAGCATAGAAGTGTCCTGTATGGTTGTTTGTATATATGGATGTCGTGCTTGTTGGATTGAGGAGACATGCACAATACAGTATAGTAGTTTAATGACCCTGCTGTGGTATAATGAATTTGACTATGGCGGTTGTGCAGGTACGTAACAGCAGACACTGAGGTGGGTGCTATTAGATGTGGTCGTGTTGCACCTGCTGTCAACACGGTATACCTGGACGTTTTTTTTCTGCCTGTCACAAATGGCCATCATGCTCACAACCCACACCCATCTACTTGCCCACCTCCCACCACCAGTGCAGATGATAATACGTATGTTTATGCGGTCACATACATACGGGTTAACAAGTGTTTTACATATAACTATTTATTGTTCTAAGGAATGTCAATTTGCCCGATAGATTAGCGTGCTTTTGTGTGACAAAAGGTTGAGTTTGGTGACGATCGGTGAGTCTTCAAAATTTTGTGAAACCACAAATATTAGTTTCTTAATACATGGTGCTCTGTATGAGTATGCAGATGAGGATTGTGTAAGGTAAAGTGTCCACAAGGCAGTCATTAAGGTTTAACATTTATCGGCATACAAATGACGTTAAAGGTGAATGCCCAGAACCCTGTTCGTAAATCTGCGTTGTCATGGTGAGAACGCAGAAGGTGACATCTGTGCCGCACAGGCTGTCACACATGGTGTGGTGACGATGGTGCTGTCAATGACCTACCTGTATACACGTGTCAGTGAAATGTCACATCTGTGTGCCACCAGTAAACTAATGAACTGAATGAAATGTAACACCAGGAGCTGGTAACTTATGTATATCGATGTAAATAGTTCCCCTCGAAATAGGATTAATGTCATTATCTATCTAAAATGAGATGCATCTAGATTTGGGGTAACAATTACTATTCTTTTTATTATGTTTATTATAACTTCTATTGATTTAAAAAGATCACATCTATACCAATTATACTGTTGTAATTAATTCAAGCCCAGTACTCAGCAAGGGTGGCTATAGAGATATTCGACTTTTGATATAAAGCGATAAAGGGAATGAATTAATGAATATGTAAGAAACGGAGGATATGGAAAAGAAAACCAATTATTTCCTGGAATCACACAAAACATTAGCACATATATCTATCTGGGTAAAACGTCATTCCTCATATATGTGTGTGGTTGGCCGTAGAATATCCGGTACCCTTTGAGGATGTGTGGCCCTGTATAGGCATGTTGGGACTCATATACTCACCTGTTTGTACCTCACTAAGGTAGTGTCACCCCCTCCCCTAACCATGTCGCCCCTGAACACTTTATGGGGACGTGTGTGCTATAAGCACTCTCTGGCATGGCCGATCATTATTTAAGCGTGTTTTAGACCGGCGCATGATCTATACAGGTGTGTGACAGCTTGTCTGATCACCACCCCCCTCCTTAAAGTTGTGTGGAGAACATAGACAGCGTTTAGTTATCCATACCATAGCGCGACACGCCATTAAACCTACAAAGATCTTCCTGTTTAACACTTAATAAGCAGTTTAAGAACTTAGTGATTGGCATGCATAAGCCGTGATGCTAACTCCATCGATTATGTCTAAATATCTTTATTGGCTATTCAGTGTGCACATTAAACAAATATTAATTTTCTTGAGACTTCTAGTTGAGAATATCTTATTATATCAAGGATGATAAAAAGTGTCTTATATCCGTTGTATATAGAGAGGGGATTGCTAAATAAACCCGATCTAGTATCTTGATAATTGATTCAGGGGAATATATATAAACGATATGTCTCATTGATTTGAGCTGTAAAGAGTACTAGAGAGCGTGTACAATAATACACGTTACCAGATATGTATCAGTGTATTGAACTGCTGGCGATGATCTATATCAAAACCATAAGCTCATGGGCGTTCTCACACCAAGACTAAGACCCAATCAAATACAGATCATGGTAAAATAAAGGATAATACTCAAGATTCTCCTGGTTATATCGGAATCTCTTTTCTTTGTTAACTAGTTATGTTGCCTTACGGATACATTTTCATTAGACACCATTATGCAATGAAAACAAGTTAATATACGACTAACTATTTTACTCTTGGCCACTATCAAAACTAGCGATATCATGGATTGGGCGCGAAGATTGGAACAATACTTTGCCGTCAACGAATTAAAATGAAATGAAGAAAAAATCAACACTGACAACAATATAGAAATGTTAAAAATAGATAAACAAAGTCCGCCACACTTGTATAGGTCTACTCCTCCTGTGTAGTCACCCTCAGACTGGGCTGGTTGTCCTGCAGCCCTTGTGAGCAGCTCGCGGGGTGAGTGAGATACGAGTTGCTCGCCCTGAGGGACGGCCTGTTTGTGCCGGACACCAGGTGCATTGTTAGCCGCCTTTTAACCCTCCACGACAAGGTCACACGATCACCACCTTGTGGGATGGCTGGACCCAGCAAACAGTGGGCTTTGTCACAGAGACACCATGTGTGTGGGTTGCCATTACAGACCTGCTGGTTAAAGTGGTTACTGCTACAAGTTCTGAGTAAGGCAATGTCGGGTCAACCATGTTCCTGTATCTAGTACGTTGAGACTAGGGTGGTGTCCAATGGAATCGGTTTGGGGGGATACATTCCAGGAACATCATTCAATGAATTAATCATTATTTTATGTATAGGTAAATAATTATCAACTAAATTGTGACCATAACAAGAATACAGTAAATACCAGGATTTAGTCCAATCTTGAAATGAACCGGAAAACTCCCCATTTCACTCCTATAGGGGAACACCATTCCTCATTATAATAAACAATACGGCCGAAATTGTGTGCTATGTACATTTATGATAGAGATGCCAAAATACTTTGGTCTACATATAGGATGTGCAAATGAATCATATATTATCAAATGTGTGTATGCACTGTGCGTCCTTTCTCAGTTTTGTCAATAAGATTCGGAATTTCGATGGCCATCACAGAAATCAATTCAAGGGATCTGTCTTTGCATGGTTATATCCATGATCGTTATTATTTGTCTTTTACCAGGGGCTCCTATTCTTAATGGTTAACACCGTGTAAATCTGTGTTATATCTTACATTTGTCCTACATGAAACGGGTTTCTAGAATACTACCCGAATTGCCATAGTATTCCTTGGCTGCATCACCTCATCGCGCACGATGCACGTGCTCGACCATACATGGCTGGTCGGCACAGCGTTGCGGTCCAGTGAGTAGTAGATGTGGTTGGGGTTCTGCGGCGGCCGCTGAAGCGTGTCACTAGATGTCAACACAGCAGCAATCTCCTCTCTTTACTCTCTTGGATATTGTAGACATTACACTACTTATTCTATATTAGTGTAAGAATATAATAGGCAATACATATCACATGTACACTCCTAGTGTAAAATCATGGGGATGCTTATGCCCTACAGTAGATATGGTGAGATGTGAACAGTTAATAAACTCCATTGATAAAAGTTAAACTCCAGTTAATAAAATTCATAAGTAGAACTCTGTTAGAAGGAATGCCCCGCGTGGAAAGGAATTTTTGTATGTTTGATTTTACCGCGCGTAAAGGGAAATTCGGGCACAGAACGGAGGGTTCCCCTTAAGCGGAGTTCTACAGTAAGGCGGTGTTCTAGATTTGCTTTTCATTTTTCTCAATGGGGCTATTCTATGTATTGTCAGATATGATCTCACAGACCACTCACGTCTACTTCCACCCCTTTCCTCCTCAACCTGTAATTAAAAGAGGGAGGACTCTCTGTCACCTGAATTACCTGCCATCATGCCACGCCAGGATTTGTCATTGTGTTGGGGTATCAATCATGCATGGCCTCAGCCAATTAGTGCACGACACAACGCGGGGTTCGGGGTGGACAGACGGGGTGGGCCGCTTCTGCTGCAGGCGGGGTAAAACGACAGGTGGGGTAGTACAGAGGACAGTGTCCGCACAGGTAAATTCATAGAACTTCCATCGGATATTTTCAAGAAAATTAATTAAAAAATACTTTTGATATATAACTACCTATGTATCCACGCATTGATTGTCGATTGACGACGCAATATGAATAGCAGTAACCGAAAATTCATCGAATATTCATCATTACCTATGAAAGGTCTGACATCTTTGACAGTCATACTTATTGTGTATTCAAACTTCATTTGTATTTTCCCACTTTATAGGCATTTCTATGGAAATGGGATAAGATAGAGAGACTAGAAGAAATAGATTTAAGTCTTATCTATTGGAAATCTAGCGTATTTAAACTTCAGCTGTATAAATTTCGCAACTCATTCATAGAGATTATCGTCACAATTTTTATTTAGATGGCGTCAGATAGGTAGGCTATAATAGATAGCATATGTCATATTTATTGTTTCTATAGTATATCAAAACTTCACAGTATTCTCTTACTTGATTCACCAATAGCATCTTCAACATTTCTATTTACATTTTATTAGATAAGTAGACCATGATAGATGATATTCAAGTCAAATATTTCTTGTCTTTATTGTGCATCAATATTTTACCTGTATTTTCCCCACTTGATTCATGGCTACAATCCTCAACATTTCTATTGAGATGAGATCAGATACTCTGATGGAGTCCCGGGTCCCCATGAGGTACACCAGGTGGGTAATCCAGCCTCCTGGCGGCACCGCGTGCTGATGTATGGGCGCGTGCCGTGCCTAGTCCACCCGTGGCCCACCTGGCCCTCGGGAATTACCCCACCCACCTGAGCCGCCGCTACCTGTGTGCCACCCCCACGTCTGCCGCACTCCTGGTCGGCCACTAAGGTGATCAAGGCTTGATGGGATTAATCAACTCTACCTGGTTAATCAGCCGGAGCGACAGTTGGCTCAGTGACAGCCAGCACCGCCGCCTCCCTTCCCACCAGCCCCACCACCACCAAGCACCACCCCCACCACCCAGCTGACATTATTGTCACTAGCACTTCATTATTAATTATCCTGATTACCGGGCGCCGCGCACACAAACACACACGGCCCGGGGATTACATATACTGATTAGGGGCCAAGTTAATGCCCACTTGAGAGTATGCTCGTTCGGGGCTCACGCGACCCGATGACAAAGCGACGCCATCTCGTGGTCTACACTCTCTCATCGTTATACAGACCCAAAACCCTCTCACTAATAAAGTCATTAAGGGTAACTATTCTCCCAGAATATATCATTATATAGCGGGGTAGGTTGTGTGCACCCTTCTACATTTTTTTATTTAACCGGAGAATCCTTTATATATACAGAATACAGTTTATATCAGTGATGCAGAATGTAAGGTTATCCTGAAGTGCTATATTTCTCCCTCTCACCATGATACATCCTGTACAATTGATATGACACGAACCCTAATTACTATTTTATACCATTGAAGTTTCCGTTCCTCCTGTTCATTCACTAAAAACATACAGAAAAATATTTAGAATAGATGCTGTCTCTTCAAAGGATTGTCTTTGAGGGAATGAATAAATTGAGAAGTATACATATACAAATATATTAAGTGGAAGTTTCGAAACTCAGAATTAAGATGTTGCCATAACAAATGCCTATAACTGTAGGCATTGGGAAGTGTTGATACAGTTAATTTAGCGTCCTGGCTCGCCAACGACCGCGGGGCAGGAGCCCACCCGTTCGCATCCCTCACACAGAAAGTCACCCACTAGAAAGAACGGCGACGGCAAATTGAAAATGTCTTTAATAATTCATTCATAAGGCGGCGTAAAAACGTGCAGCTTCATTTGATTACAGCAAGACCTTTGCCAATATCCCGAGGTCTATTGAATAGGACTGATAAAAAGTACAGCCTAAAGAACTAACCCACTGGAGGCAGCGTCGCTTGAACTCATTTTCCACAGAAAATTGACAATCTAAGGCTCCCTTGGGCCCTCTGTGAGCACGGCGATGTCATACCAATAAGGATAAAACAGGACCTGGAGATAATAAAAACAAGTGGGAGGAGAGTGAGAACTGTGACATGCTTCCACTCTGCACCCACACCACCAGCCGGCTTGCCAGACACTTGCCGCGGAATTAGTTCCAATGAATTCTCCACTGGAGTTCTGTATTGATGGTCTGTGGGGATTTGGTGATCAGTGTTGGTCGTTCAACAGTTGGCTCTTTCCTCCCCCTCCAATGTGTGATTCTATCATCATTATATTGTCAGCTTGGTGTTATCAGTCAGTCTGTATCCACCAGACGATGCCACACACCCTATGTTATGATTATAAAGTTTTGTCAACTGCTGTCTTTGTTACATTCTTCCCATAAACTACACTGGTCTTGATGCCACCCATCCTTTGCTATGATTATAAAGTTTTGCTTGTTACTTTCTTCCTCTAATTACTCCAGTCTTGATTTTAATCATATTGGATCCGACCTTGTTTTATTTCATTCCATTCCGTAACACTCTACTAATTCTTCAACTACACACTGCAGCTATATGTAATATACCTGGTATGTGTCCTTATATTAGAAGTGCCTTCTGTTCTGCCCGTCACAGAGTTTAAAATTATCTGAACAGAGTTTAATTAATGATATCGTTAATTGACCAATTTATGGATCAGCATGATCACCGATCTTAATGTTACCAATTTGTAGATTAACATGATGACCCATCTTCATCTTACTACAGTCAGAGGTAGTGTATGAGACCTAAAAGAGGGACGGGGTGAGAAGAACAGGGTCTAGTCACTCCTGTGTGTGTACGGGTTGTCGGGGATTGTAAGAGTCTTGAAGATTGCGTTAGGTAGGAGGAGGTCATTGGGAAGGGAATTCCTGTGGCTGTACACCCATTGTCAGTTACAATATGGGATGGCTTGATCTCACCCTATACAGTGCGGCCGCATATATTCACAATCAATAGGTATTTTTGTGTGCATATGCCCTCTAGAAAATAGATTCGGAAGAAGAGACAGAAATCCATTTAAAAGAAAAGTGGTATTTGGTACTGTAATATTTGGCTTTATCCAATTAATTACCCTTACGTTCATATCTCTTTCTTGAACAGAGTACCACCTTAGAACTGTAGAAATGCACAGGGAGCCTAAACAAAAGCACAGAAGCTAAACATTATACAGAGAGCCTAAGCATAGGCAAAGTCCCAAAGAGCGTAAACATATGTATAATGTGCCTACACATATGATATGTTACTCCTGATTTCAGTCACCGGCCCCACATACCAAACTTCACCACAATGTCCAGCAGCCTACATGTACGTACACACTATATACGGCATGTACCCAGCGAGTATGAATTCTTCATGACCCGCCGGCTCCCAGTGTCCCGTCAGAGCTAGCCCACCTCCATGTGATTGGCCAAATTAGTAACAATAATGTTTATGATATCATGAGAAGCGGGCATTATGTCAGCCATGGGAGAGCGTATCCAGCGCAGTGCAGGGCAGGCATGCGGCCAGTCGGGGTGCAGTGTGCAGGGGGCAGCCATCAGGTGTGGGGGGTGGTCGCGGTGCATGTGCTGGAGGAAGGGGTGGGTTCGTACCCCATGCTTGGCGTGTGATCTGGCGTGTATGTGTACACTGGAGGACCACACTGGAGTCAGAACCAGCATCCACAACTGCCTTGTCCACTTCTGGTTCTGAGTGCTCCTCCTTGTGAATTTTTCTGTATTTTTTTCACTATCCTTTATTTCCACTGCCTTTTCATATTGAAAAAGCCTCTTTATTATAAGTATTTGAAGGAAGTTTTAAAATATTTTTTAGAAACTCTCTCTGATCCTTATCCATGTGTTAGCCACTCTATTGTTTAGAGTTAAATGTCCACAATGCATTGTTGTCATTAGTTGATACTTTGTCACTGATTCTGAAGTATTCCTACCATT
This sequence comes from Alentia gelatinosa, assembly GCA_950022655.1. Lineage (NCBI taxonomy): Eukaryota > Metazoa > Annelida > Polychaeta > Phyllodocida > Polynoidae > Alentia > Alentia gelatinosa. The sequence goes on from OX465583.1 coordinate 33,447,040, forward strand.
GCTTTTTGTGTACGACGACACCATTGTCCAAGCCTGAACTTAGGCTGCTTGTATTACGAGTACAATACATAACAGCAGCATTGTTGATTATCTTAGGGATCTGATGTGAGCCATATTTCCCCTGTCAGGACATTGGATGCCAACAAGTGTATCGTTCAAAAACCGCCTGGATTTATTCAAGAAGGTGTAAGAGTCTTGTAGATGTGGATGTTTAGTTATTGTTCTTGTGTTTTTTACCCTTTCCTTTGCCGTATCAGCTCCCTAGCTTGGCATGGCGTGCAGGCGGGCTTGATTGTACTGTATCGCGTGGTCCCAGAGTATCTCTTCATCTAGTGCTACCATTTCCCCGCGGACTCAACGTCCCCCCAGACCCCACCACCAGGGTGCAGCACCGCGCCCCGCCCCGCGCATAATTCACGTGTCTCCACCTGCCGACCATGTCCATCCGGGGCCCGCCAGCGTTGTCAGGGGGACGCTGTTTTCGGTCACCATGGCGACCCGGGCCGCCATCTTGGAAGCCATGTTTTATGGCCGGCCTGGTTCCTTTATGTGGGGAGGGGGGCAGGCGGTGGCAGTGCTCCACGGTGGGCGCCGACTCCCCTGGAGTGAGTGGCCGGATGAATATTCCTCCGGATCGGCCCAGTCCGGCCCAAGGTGCCGGGTGTGTGGGTACTCGCTGTTCCTCCTGGGACACCGACATTTTCATAAATTCCCTCCAGGGAGGGGCCGACCGTATATCCACGGTGCATACGGGACAATGCCGCCTCGGTTAAATTAACAACAACATATTACAACATCAGTTTCTCATTTTGAGAGGGACAATCTTTCAAGAATTGGTATCATGTCTAGGAGTTTGGTTATATAACAAAATCCACATATATTCCATTGGTAACTGAATAGAACATGTATGAATTAACCATAACTTTAAATTATTGTATGAGATTTTAACTACTTGTTGCATTAGAATGGCGTTTGTTGAAGTCGCATCAAGCAATTAAATCAATGACACGACTAGATTATATTCCACATACCCTCTTGAAAACATCTTTCGTAGTTCTCTTATAATCGACACACACTTTATTTACTCCCCAGTCATCACCTCATGTACTCAGACCAGCCTGATAAAACCGGGGTCGGAGAACAGAACACTGCCCGTACGCATGGCTTCACATCGCTGTCTTCTTTTTAAAAATAAAAAAGAGACGAGAAAGAGATCCGCCAAGCTTATCAAAGAAAGCCCTCCGGTGGAAACTTTGTAGATTGGGCGATTGCGTTGTCCCACAATGACCTCTGGTGGAGATGGGTGCGGCGCGCGGCCCCTGGTGGCGGAGATCTGAAGCTGGTGACGGATGTCGTCTGCTCGCGCGTCTCTTGATCGGCGGTCACGTGACGCCCGTTCACCGGATGGTGACTTCGTGCCGAAACATCTGTTGCCATGGCAGCGGTCGGTGGAGCGACACCACCCCAGCCATGTTGAGAGATAAGCTGGCTCTGATATTTTTTAATCATTATTATCTGAACCCTGGGGCGGCGCATCGAACCAGACCTCAGGGAACGCTGCAGCCCCCGCCCCGCCCTCTAGTGGCCGCTGTCTCCGCTGCACCCAGCGTCTCATGAATAGGTCAATATGATGTCATAGCCTCGTCATCATCACCAAATGATGACATCACAACAAGCCTGAGGCTTTCCCTCACACGGACCTTATGCATACATATATAGATATATACGCTTTCTGAATAGAAGTATTGGTTTTTGAAATATCTATCAAAAGGATATGTGCGATAGAAACATCTATGTGATACTAGACGATTTTAATCCTCGTCAATAAGTGCAATGCGCGTCCCCATCGCTATCAAGCTTTGATAATTATGCATTACATATTTTTGTCGCCGCATGTACAAGCAATGAATAGTATATAATTGGTTTATTTGACAACGTGTAACAATAGGAGCCACAGGAAAGGCATTTTTTCCGTTGTCTTTATATCTATGGGAGGTGTGCAACTGGCGCAATTGAATAATAATTCTTAGTTTTTCCCGCTCGTTGATGACAATTGTCGTTCTATGTGTCAATGGCATCGGTCTAAAACGTATGCGTTGGACTGCAATTCTTGAAGAAGCCTCTTTCCTCTTTTATCAGCGGATAAAAAGGACTATGGTCCTATGGTGTTAATTGTCATCTTGAGGACAACACATCAATAGATTCCCTTTCCACTACTGTTCAATCTTCATAAAGACCATTGACAAAAAAATCAACCGCTATTATTTTATCGTCCTCCTTCTGTACTTCATAAAACGAGTGACGATTGCTATGATTTATACATGGAATTCACAAATTATTAGTGAACTTCGATTGAACTAGGAACTCTTGCAGGATTTGATGACGATATTTTGACCTGGAGAAAAACTGCGGATACCAGTCAAGCAAAATCATCTATTATTTCTTAAAATGCAGTTTCATCACTTCATTAAATGATCCATCATACACAGCCATGTTACCCAAGGACATCGCCCTCTCACCACCCTCCCTCAGTGGATGGCCTTTAAGTTGTGAGTGTGTATCTGTGTCGAAGAACTCCCTCCCTACTGGGATGTAATGAGTTCCAGATAGCATCACCAATGCATTATGCATATGTGGCAATGTCTTGAGTCGGACCATAAAGTCAAGTAATTGCATTTGTACACGCTTCTTGTGGGCAGGTCGTGTGGGTGGACTGAGCCTTGCGGTCACTTACACCAACCCCCATGTAGCCCTCCCGCCCCTCACGGGCAGCTCTGTATGTATCAACGACATACTTATACTATAGTCATAATTAAACTCCATACAACATACGTTAGCTATCGCCAAATATATGATATCCACTATCTAGGTGCTCTATAATGAAAGCTGAAGAGATATACAGGCTCAGTGTAGCGACATTCTAAAGGTCAAGGCGAAATTAGTTAATTTGATGATATATCATATATAGACAATTCACCAAACTTTAAGTAATGCTGAGTTATGTGACCTATATTGTAGTAGTGAAACAAATACTCGACCATATGTATATGTACCACACGGAAAATTGTTTCAGTGTTCAGCAGCCATTGGCTGACATTGCCCAGCTAACTGGAGTTGCTGGTTCTTCGTATGTCACCCTCTGCACCAAGGGGGCAGGCCGGGAGACGCTGGTAATCAGGGAAGAGGTCGTGTCGATTGATTTTATTCTGATTAATCCTGTAAATGTTTAATGTGTCAGTCAGACTGTCCCCGGCTTTACACAAACAGGGCCCAGCCGTGTGTTAAATTAACCTCAGTGGAGCCAAGCTCCATGCAGCTCCCTCCCCTTTTCTCTCTCTTCTTCCACGGTGTCTCCCTTCTACTTATTCCACCATCAGCCACTCAATATACCCAGTCACCAAACCCAGCATGGTTCACCCAATAAAAAAACAATAGCGGGAGTGAGGGGGAAATGCATAAATACTTGACGGAAGAAAACGGCAAGTTTGAATGATTTGCCAATCATGGCCGACACAAAGTAGGCAAGGGTTGTGCGTGCTACGAGTCACAATGTCAAAGAAGGTCGGTGCCAAAAGTTCCCGGGGCTGGCCCAAGGCAAGCGACCGGGCCCCGAGATAAAAAGACAGCGGCCAAAGGTGGAAGACAGGACGGGGCCGAAAGTCGCCGCACCGTGCAGACCCCGGCACCCCCTCCTGATTAATTTGATGAAAGATTTCCCCGGCGGGAATGAATAAGACATGGCACTCTTTCCTCAGGTATTCTCTAGGGGCACACGCCTATCTTTGAAGGTAACACTGCCTGCGCTTTGGAAAAACACGGCACGGCAAACCTGGCTTTCGTTGCCTATATAGGAAAAGTAGTCAAGCCTAACGAAGAGCCTACCTGTGTCATCCTGAGCCTACTTAGATCTGAGCTTACTTCTATTTAGATTTAACTGTAGACAGTGCTCATTGTTCTTTAAAGTTTGCATAGTTATTACTATGTATTTTATATAGGCGTTTATGTGTTATTTAGGCAAGTCAGCCAAACTTAACGCCAGGAGTAGGCAGGTAAACCTACCTGTGTCACTCCGAGCTTACATCTATTTATGTTTACCGTCATAAACTGCCCACAGTTGCAGGGTCAATGCTAGTCATTACTATTTTCTATAGGAATGTCAATCTGTAAAATGCTATCGATCCTCTCCTAACCTTTAACAGTAAGGAAAGACTTTTTCGAGGATGCATTCATGTTAGGAATCTATATATTTTGTCCCGCTGGGAATTGCTCGGATTTGAACACTCACCACTGATGAGTTTACTGCATACATAGATCGTGACCGACCTCTGTCACGCCAATTATTTACCTCGTAATTAACAGCTCCTCGCAAATTATCATAACACAGATTAGGCTTTTGTTCTTAACGAGCTACCCCCTCCCCTCCTTCCTCCCCTCCACTGCTGATTTAGACGGCTCAGCCAACGGTGCATGCGTGTGACGTCATCAAGTCGCCATGTTTGTGTACGTCGTCGTCAAGGTGATGTCACATGACTGGGTGATTTTCTCCTGGAGGAGATGAGGGATTGTGAGGCCGGCGGCAGCGTGGGCTGGGAGGGGGTGGGGTTAGGGCGATTCCCCAGTGGCACTGGTGGCCGCTTGTATCATGATAATCCTGTATAGGGGTGATTAAATCTGCATGGCGCCGATGACAGACCCCCGTGCACACAACACTCAGGCCAAATTAATCGGAGGGAGCGGGGTGTAGGGGGTGGGTGTAGGGGTAAGGAGGTGATGGGTGAGGGGGTGGGGGTGCCCACCTTTACTACCTACCACCACCAGTGTTCTGTCCGTCGAAGTCCCACCGCTCATCAGGTGGTCTGAACTTATAAACTTTTCTCAACCTTGAAACTTGTGTCATGATGTAGTTCAGTAAATCTAACTTTCACAGGTCACAAATATAACATACCAAGTAAGGAGGTCCGTGCTGTCATGAGAATGGGGCATCTATCACTTCAGGTCAGAGACAGACCTTTCCGTCTCTGGGATGAATCATGAGGTCTCAATAAATCCGTTTGTTGAAGCCAAAAACAATGTCCTTCAAACGCTTAGACAATGGCAATCACATTCAACAGTTTTTCAAAGCCAACGGACATTATTACGGACCTATACCTATTTTGGCCTGACGGCCTTGTTCTTAGGGGGACAATAAAAGATCATGAATAGATGATAAAATTAGAAAGCCAGAACCCTCGTGACCTATTTTTGTCCCACTATGATGGGCAAGTATGTTTCAGCTAACAAGTAAATAGACAAGTCCCTAGTTCAAAGAATGTAATAACAGTGTTCAATAAGACATCCGGTTAATACAGTGCACTTCAATATTACTCTTTTTATTTCCTGCAGGCTATCCGATGTACGTTGCCAAGCTGCCGCTGTGACTGTTTCTCTCCAGGCAAGACGCACCTGAGGACGTGTGACACCTGTAAACATGGCTGGGTCGCCCATGGTAAGTCTACGTCCACTATACACTGCACATCTTATAATACATACACCTTATAATGTCCACTTCATTCTGTATTTTGAAATACCGCACGTCATCATGTTCACTACATGCTACATGTTATAATTCCCGTTCCTTAAAATATCAACTTCTCTCATAATTTCTGAAACTTATCATTTCTATTTCATTCTATATTTCTTAATACCTCCACCTTATCATATTCACATCACTCTATATATGTTCTACAATCCCTGCAATTCATCTTATCTACTTCAATCCATATATTTATATTTCTGTGCCATATTTGAAGATACATAGTCCCATTTAGATGTTCAATGCATCCTAACTAATAAGTAATAACTGTAATTTCACATCGTATATGCCTTTGATTAGGTATACCAAATGCTAGAGACAGAAACACTAACACTATCATGCTTCTAATGGATCCCTAATATTGTCAATGTATGTGAATTTAGTCGGGGTCAGTGCCTGTACTATGGAACAAAATTGATTTAAGAAGCGTCATTCACACACGTCATTCACACACCTTTCCTGACTCGTTCCTTTTGACAGGGATATCATTTCGTGCTTCGCATTTCTACTCGAAGTAGAAAATTAATGGGTATTAATGCACAGCGCGCCGGCCATCTCCACCCCAAACCCCGTGTGCCCCGAGCGTCCCTGCTGCGTCCTATGGCGCATGCGTCCAAGCCCCTGACGACCAGCATGCCTTGCGTGCTCTGCCCCCCTGCGTCCCCCTCCTCACCATGGCAATGTGGTCATGCAAACGTGAGATGTACAATCGAAGCGATCAATAGTCAATAACACCACGGGGACTGATTGAACTCGGCTGGTCACCCTACGCTCGTCTGGCGGGGGTGGTGGTCGCCGCGACTCGTGAAGAAAGTGTACCCGAGTAAGGGGAAATAATTAAAGGCAAAAAAAGAAACACAACACAGACGACGAACGTGTTTCATTCTTTGATAAGTACGGGGCGGGAGTATAAAACCTAGAGGTACAGGAGAACGTGCTGTGTAGGTCTCGGTTGATGTGGGGGTACTGGAGGAGGAGGAGGAGGAGGTAAGGGAAGTAGGCGTGGGGAAAGCGGCGCTTGTTATTAGACTCCGCCATGGAGGTTGTAATCAGTACGACTGCCAGTCCCCACACAGGCCCCTGACACTCTGTTGGTGACAGGGCAGTAGTATACACAAAGTACACCCTGTGTCAGGCTAACCGGGCATTTCAGTCGCCGCACACGTGAAACGGTACCCATTCCCACCCGGCAAGGCTGAATAAACCCAATGTATGACTGGGGCCGTTATATAAAAACACCTCCATGTGCTCTGACTGAGACCAGGAGATATTCTCAGCATGGCTTCGGTTTCCACTGGCACCCGGTACGATGCAATACCCTGAAGGGACGTCAACAGGGTGGGTTTAGGCGGGTGGGTGGGGTGGTGGATGGAGACTGGGACAGGGGTGATGGGTGCGGGTGTCCAGTAAGAGAAACAGCAGGCCGGCGCGTAGATTACTGTAATCCACCCTGATTATCCCAGGTCTCACCTCCCTTTCGCTGCTAATCCAATCTGGACCCTCCCTGGCCCGTAGGCCGACCACTCGCCTGTCAGTGGCGCCCGTGGCGGACGGTGACGCTCATTCAGGGGGAGGGTGTGAGGAGCTGCTCCAAGGAGGGCAGTCAGGAAGGAGTGGCTCGCCTTTTAGACCTTCACTAGAGAATCCTGCTCCTATTACATTCATGTCTTCTTTATATACTGTATGTGTGCACTTCAACACTGGTTGTATATATATATATACATATATATGTACATATATATATGTATATATATATGTGTGTATATATATATATATATATATATATATATATATATATATATATATATATATATATATATATATATATATGATAACAGATATACCCGATCACAACAAAATGTCATTACTTCAAACTGTAAAGGAAAGTTGCTAGATACTGTCAAATTTAGTTTAATCTGAATCTGAGTTCTGGACCTGTGTTGCAGGTGACCTATTTAAGTACCTGATATAATTGCATGTTGTTTAGGTGGATATAATCAATGCAGATCCCACAGACAAGATCTTCCTTTAGTGGATTTACCTTTGGTAATGAGCTAATTCCATTACTAGTTATCCGGATGATGAAATGTCTCCAGGTACATAATCCAAAAACACCAAGCTCTGGCTGTCCACAAGTGCCATTGGAACCATCTAATCAGAATTGGGGTTGAAACAAAATGCTAGACAACGCCAAAACCATGCCTCTTTTAATAGAAATATTGATTGATATGAGGGAATTACAATTTGTTTTTCCAGGAGTAGAAATTCGGCGCGGGTGTTACAATCAAACTGTACCCAGTCCGCCAGGGTGCGCTTTGCACCGGAAATGATTGAAACCAGCGTCTCTGGTCGGGCGGCGCGGCCGCTGGTCGTCGGCGTGCCCGCGCTCCTAGTGATTACAACATTCGATGCCAATGGAATTGTCGTGATTATGGCCGCACTCAATTGGATTAAAGGGATCACTGCCAATCTGCCGCTGTCCCCTGGGTCCTGTAGGGCCCGGCGGTTTCTCACGCCATGGGACGGATGGGGTGGGAGGGTGGGGCCGGGTTGGGGGTTGGTGGAGGCGGTGGCAGGCGGCAGGGGACCAGGTATAGGGCTGCTTGTCACAGGCCGAGGTGGGAGGGTCCACACAGCATGTCTTATAGAGCTCTCTATTCATCACCTGGAGGTAAAAAGGGTACGTGGAGGAGAGGAGGGACATGCACATGAAGGGATGAGGGCCGTTGACCCGGTCTCTGGGTACAGGAAGAATTGGTACAGAATTAGGAAATGGAGAGCGGGTTAGTTATAAAGGGCAGGGAGGTGAGGACAGGTCAAGTTGAGGTAGAGCGACCAGAAAAACTGGCATAGTTAGTATATATTCTGATACAGGATTCTGGAGGCCAGTAGCGGTTTGTGTGATAGTAACATATGTATTGGATAATTAGAAATGTAGTATGAGACAAGTAGGTATTGTTATTTTATTATGGTGCAGACCTATTATGAATAAGTAACTTATACCACGTAGACATACCTGTAGAATACAGGATTTTAACAGCGATATGCACTACGGCAATAGATTTTATCCTCGCTGTTCATTAGTGATTGTGCATATACAAAAGCCCCACGCATCATCGCCAGGGAATAAAACACGGGATAATACAACTACGGTCCACCCCCACCCCCACCCAGCCCAGCATTGATATATTCCTGGCCACAGGGTGATCGGATCAAAGCTGCCTCACTTCACGGTGTCAGGAGGACACGGGGCACTGCATGACAAACACGCCGCAACGCGGTTGCCCGGATGTTGGAACAAGAGACGTCCCTTGTCGGGCGTCTGTCGGGCGTCCGTCGGGCCAAAGACGCCGACAAAGACGCTAGAGAGACGCAGGAAAGAGAGAAGGGGCGTGGGTGGGAGGGAGAGGGAGGGGGCGTGCAAAGGAGCTGGAAGTGAAGGGGCAGCGGAGGAGGGAGAAGAAATGAGTCTTCGTTGAAAAAAATGCGCTCCTTTTGGAGGTGATGAGATTTATGGTTCTGGTAAGCCACACTCCAAGTCAGCTGTCACCAGGCGTTGGGCGGCGGACAAGGACATGGGCGTTATAAACGAGCCGTCCGGCTGAGCGTATGGAAACACGTGGTGGGCCGGCATTAGCACATCACGCCCAGCCAATGGGGTGATGAATATGGGGTCACGTGATCAACAGCAATCATGGCGGCTCCAGCTGGGATGGCACCTCGGCGGGTGGCAGTCCACCCCGCCTCGACAGGTGTGGCTGAGAATCAATCTATGGACACCTGTCAAGGTAGTGCACATAGCTGCATAGATCAGGCCTGGGAGATATATGTCCAGCTGTCATCCACCGACCCCGCCCACTGGAGCCCTTTGTTTCCCACCCCCAGCCACGGGGACTTTCCTTATGCATAAATTGTACTACAAGTAACTTGTGTTCTATACCCCCATACCCCACCACACACACACCTATACATGCCAGCCGCCTTGTCTTGTATCCACACCCACCCTCCATCTCCTACCCGAATTCCCTGATGACTACATTCCCCTATAGCTCACACATATCTCATACTTATACTTGGTGTAAACTTGCCTTCGTGTCCTTTGTTAATCTACCACCAGGCTCCTGCACCTGTTTCACAATAGGGATGATGTGATGCCCGATTTGCATGGCTATTACAGCAGATATGATCCGTAAAGTTCCCAACGGAAAGGATTTTTTTCCCTCAGGAATACTTTGCACAACCATTTATCAAAGCCTACTCGCCTATTGAAGACATTCTATCATCCGAAACTCTAAAATGTATATCGCACTGGTCCAAAAATAAGTGATTTATCATAAAGGCCTTAGGAGGATACTTTCCCGCTCTTTATTATAGTCTTAGCCGTAGAGTCGTACAGGCATAAAATGATCGTAAGGTACAATCTGACAGTAATAATCGGTATGACATTCTCAGAATGATTGCCCAACACGAGTCCAGTCAGATCCTCACGGTACCTCGTTTGTGTTACTACTGGGTGTGTCTCCTATATGGAGGGATGGAGGGGAGGGTCTCTTTAATTTACGCAAAAGGCAATCTTTTTCTTAACATCTAAGACCCGGGTCCTCCACTCGATAAGATTGCAGCCATGTCAGTGAGGTACTTTCTGGCCACGCGCGTCCCACATGTGCCTGACGCATGCGCCACTGATGTGTGCCCGCTGGTCGCCTATCAAAGCCAGCCGACTGTAAACATCGATACCACGTGATCAATCCAGGCCGGAAGCTTGTGCCTGGTACGTTGGTCGATGTCACCTGTCCCCTCACCCTTCCTTCCGCCCGACTCCCGCACCCTGCACCCTACACCCTCTATTCCTTACACTGCAATCTTCCAGGGGCACACATCCCCAGCTACACAGACCGGCGGTGTCACAGTATAGTTCGCACCTAGTGAACCTTGCAGCTTCCATCCTGGTGACACAAGACATGAATGGGCCTCAGGTGAAACGGTCAGGATCCGGTGATGGACATCAAAAAGTCACCTGCTCTGTGGTGAACAGTGAACAGATCCGAGTTGATCCGCTCAGCTGTGCTATTACTCATGCAGTGTCATGCACTGCTGACCTCAACCACATCAGTCCATTACACATGAGGACCGCTGTGAATATTGCAGAGGGCGGGTGACTTCAGTAGATTTCAGAATTTCAGTCTGTTCCGCAAATCCGTCAGATAATCATCACAACAGAGGCCCCATACCAAAACTGTTAATCATCATTATTATTTGAAAATACGATTACCTATGCGGCTAGATATACAGAGCAGGTCCTTACGACATGAACAATTAGTTAAATCTTCAATTTGATACTGGGAACAAATAGCATGTTCATCATTGATGAATGAGTGTGAAATTATATAAAATTAACAATTAGGTTATGGGTTTGTTTGGTCAGTTGGTCATTTGTTCTTGGTAACCAAACAATTTTATATCTGGTGTTTAGGGTACAAATATATCAAGCATCATTTGGTCAATGGGGAAATAGAGTCTCTGGGCCTCTGCACTCTAATGACTGAGCAATCCTGCCTCCCTATATGTTACCTAATTCAACAGGTATCACTTCAGACTATCAATAGTCCCCTGATCTATTCCATGTTTCACCCATGCGCTATCAGCATCAAACCAAATTTAAGAAGCAACAGTGTGAAAAGCACACGTGAGCTTCATACCGAAACCAGGAGGAAGATATCATCTAGACGCATTTTCTGTAGGCAGAAATGGACTCGTGGATTCGGTACCTCACTCCGATGAGGCTGTAGGTATTATTGACAGGGCAGGGTAGGGAGCTGCAAGTCATGTTAACACGCAGCAGTCAAATTAAAGTTCCCAGGGCCTCACTTTAAGCGATGGTTAAGTACAAACTCATGTACAACATGCAGGAGGAGGAGAGAGTGAAGGAGTATAATTCTACTTGCAGACTGAAGGCACAACAATGGAATTGTGTGCGGTAGTAGGGGATGAGTCGTAAATGAAGGGTTATCAATTCTCTATGTTACTGTTTAGGGTTATCAATGACTTGCAAGGTGTCCTATCATATTGTTAAAATTAGTCACCCCAGTCATAGTCCCACTACAAATACGGTCTAAACTCCTTTTGCGCTATCGTAGAAGCACTATAGATTTATCTTTCTCTTCTTTATTATTCTCTATATTCCATCATTAGGATCAGACGTATTATTATTGAGCTGTTATGCTTTGCAAGTACTTAAATTGTTCTTTAAAAGAATCTACACAGAAAATAAATAGTCGAAATATCTTACTCACATGGCGCTCTACGAATATTTCTCTACGTTTATCCTTAATGCGGACCTCATAAGTTTGCTTTTCCCCATCACCAGAACGCTAACGACGTATCAAATACTCTATAAACGGTCAACAATACCTCACAATTAGATAATTATCTCTTAGCTTCTTACATTACTGCCTACTGCCTATTTCAAGGTATTCTCTCATCCCCATATTATAAACATATTTATCATATAACAATACCAGCGATATAAGTGTTTTTAGTCTGACTACATCATTGATGCTGATTGTACTTGCAACACCAACCCAGCCCTGAGAGCTGACACATTCCATGAGCAGTAATTGAGGTCATTGCGGGTCTGGAGACACTCACACCTGTGTGAGGACGATACGTTATCCTGATGATCTTTTGATCACCCATCATGGACCCATACTACCCTCCAGAGTGTGACCACGGAGTCACCCACTCCCACCCCTCCAGTGATCTCTCCAGTGAACCCTCCAGTGACCTCTCCAGAACAGCAGTGACCAGGAGAATTCCCGAGGTGCTCACTGGGAGGATGGCCATCAGGGGACCCGTCCCTCCATGGCCTCGGTCCTCCTGGTCCCCTGTGACCGTGATTGTCGTTGAGGGGAGTTCTGTGATAATGGGATCACCTAGTGTTAACGCTGGTGTGTGTGTGTGAGTGGGAGTGGAGCATGAGGGGGTGGGGTGGGGAAGTGGGATTGGGGAGCCACCATTGAGGACTAGTGATGATCCAGAATAATGTCTGGTGTGGCTGACCTTTGACCGGCTTTCGGGGATCGTTGAGGTGTGGCTGTGCGTATCCCCCAGTCGACACCCTGAGCCTCCATGAGCTGCTCTGGCTTATCGCTGGGCCTGACCCTGAGCCGCGGGTCAGCCGAGCTGCTCACTGTATTGGGGTAATATTTATCCTCAGTGGCTTCCCGCGGCCGCTGATTGCAGTGACATGTAACCCCCACCCCCACAACCCACCCCTTCACCCCCAGCGCTATGAGATATGACCGCCCAGGTGTAAGGGGTGGTCAGCGGCCGCCCCGGCAGACACTCGTCCCAGCCCCCGGGGAGACTTTCTCACCCTTGTCCACCTGCAGCTTATTACTGCCGGGGATTGTCTGCTGCCCAGCGCTCACTTTTGTCCGTCGGCGGCGGCGATCGGGGCGCCCTCTTGCGGGCGCCGCGCGGGGGAGGCAGCAGTGATTTACCGACGCCAAGCGAAACCAGATTCTCGCCTCAGCTTCGCGCTAATCATGCGCGCGCAACTCTGGGACGGCCTGGCGTTACCATGTCAACGAGAAAAGGCGTGCCGACAGAGGGCGGCCATAAACATGACCACACCCACCTTTAGCGGCCATTGTAGGTGCGGACGAGGTGGTCGAGCCTGGGGTTTTCTTCCCTCTAAGACACTTGTTTCTTACCATAACAACCATACAAATTTTGCAAGAGAAATAGGTCACAGTGCTATAATTATTATTAGGACCTGATTTTAAACAACGGGTTTAGTAACAATGTGTTTCTTATAGTCTCGATATAAGAATATATTTGGTGGTTATAAATCAATCAAAGAATCACTTCAGAGATTATAGTAGTAAACAAATCTTCGAGGAATTTGCTCAATGAAGGGCAGATTGTATGCCCAATTTAGAACAAGCATTTTGCTAAATGAGGAGCAGACAGTTTTCTAAATGTAGAGCCGACAATTTGTTTAATGTATAGCAGATAATATGCTCAATGTAGAGCTAGCAATTTGCTAAATAAAGAACAAACAATTTGCTCAATTAATGTAGAGCAGAGAGTATTCTCAATGTAGAGCATGCAATATGCTAATGTAGAGCAGACAGTAAGCTCAATTTAGGGCAGGCAATATGTTCAATGTAGAGCAGGCAATTTGCTTAACCTAAAACATGCAATTTACTCAGTGGTGAAGAGGGAAAGGGAAATTAGAGTTGGTAGTTTCCTCTATGAAGAGCATGCAGGGAGGTTCAGCAGGCTGGTTGTTACTGACAAAATACCGTTGCCTCATTGTAAGCTGGGGTGAGCATGACCAAGTACTCATATAGATACTCATATAGCACTGAGTTACGCGAGCTGCTCTTCCGACCCGCTAGTCCTGGGACCTGGGTCACACAGCGAGACTGACAGGCACAGTGAAGGGCACTTTGTGGGGGCGGGTAGAGCAAGGTGCAGAGGGGGTGGGGGGCGGGACCTCACACCCTGAGACCCGTCACGTTGTGCCGACACGGTCCACTGATCAAAGCCACGCGGCCACGCCACTGATATGCTGATCGCCAGGTAGGGTGAGCATTTGTTCTCCACACATCACCATGGCAACGGAACTACATGCTATAATTAACCCAGTCACTTGTCTGTGAGGGGTGGGGGAGTACCATATTGGAGAATGAAGGGGTTGGCAGGTACCAGTTGTTGAGAAGGAGCTTGTACTACCTGTGATGGAACATTTGATAGTGATGATCTTTCACAAGCTCCTAATTGAAACATCTTTCAATTTTGGAACTTTAGCTTTAGTTTCGATTGTTTGTTCCGGAGCCTTACTGCTACCCTTAATCTTTACGAACACTTAATAACTCCAAGAACATATTACAATTGTATATTCATTATTTGCTCATGCAACAATGAATAGGATCGATCTCGGATCCTTACGGGAGTATCCAATGAAACTTGAACCGCAATGTGTTCTTAGCGTCGTGTCGACAAGCATTTCATCCGGAACAAGCACAGGAAACGGGGTAGCCGTGGAATGATAATATATAGAGAAGGCAATACAGGCCCGGCTCGTATGTATATATGTGGGAGTGTTGTGAATAATGTTCCCACCCTCCAGGGCTGGCTGTCGGGCCCTACGGCACGACCAATGCCTTGGAGGAGCAGAGGTATGGGTATGAGGAGGTCACGAAGTCGGGCAAGACACTGGAGACAGATAGATGGTGGGTCCAGGGCACAGGAGCGGATGGGCAGCTGCTCAGGTATTACTACACAGACAGGTGCTGTATAGTGCAAGAAGCAGCTCTTACCCGCCCAAGTTGGGGGTCGGGTGGGGGGTGAGGAGTGGGGGCGGGAGGGTTATGTACGTGTGCGGGGAGAAGGTTGTAGGGGGCCGTAGTAACATGCTGCTATATATAAACATGGACTTGATGCTTGTGTGGAGAGGCGGCGAACACGGGACCGCGGGGAGGATTGGGTACACACTGGAGCAGAGGGAAAATATAGGCAACTGGGAAACTGTGAGGAGGATAGGTTGCACAGTGGTGGGTAGTGGTGGGGAGGCAGTCAGTGACGGAGTGAGGGAGGGGGAGTGGTGATTGTGGTTGCGGATGGTATATGGGGGATATGGTAGAGAAGTAGGGTCGGTTGTATCCCTGTAGTACTCAGACCTCGTAGTAGTCGCTTCGCGGTGTAGTAAGCCAGGGAGTAACAGTTGTAAAGAGAGCTGCGTAACTTTGACCCATTGACATGAGGGTCACCGCAGAACCATGCTTGGCTATACACAGCAGCCCTGCCGGCCGGCCCACCGCCCACCAACCAAACTATGATTTACTTTTACTCATGCCGACCGCCACTCGCCACACACAAGAACAAGCTCCAAGCGCGCCCAGACTCCCTATAGTACGAGTAGCGCTCCCACCCCAAAGTTCAGTCGGGCGTTTTTTTTGCCGCTTCCAACGGTGAGGCTTGAATATCAGTGATTGCGACCCCAGTACTACTTTTTACGCCATACTTTACTGCTATGATATTGGAAACACGTGTTGCGCAGGGCAGGTATGTGGGTTGAAGACCCTCAATGGGGACAGCTACATTGTGGGGAAGCCACTGAAGAAGCCACTGGAGAAGCCAGTCTGTTCTAGACACTAGGATTACAAGACAGACATGCCTGTGCTCTTCTGAATCCAACATCCATATTACTAATACATGTACATGATTTCACAAGATTGACTATTTTGGTAAAACCCAGAAATCTATAGATATATGGATCTATTGAGATTTCAGTATTTCAAAATTCGCTCAGGCTGTGAATTTATCACAGTGGTGTACCACAGTGCACCCCGTACTTTAGCGTTAACTAGTGTCGAGACTCTACCTTCACCTGGAGGCTGACCTCAGAAGTAAACGTCAATTTTTTTTATTTTCCCTTGCCCCTTCCACTCACCAGACAGAAGGGCTGATACAGTTCCGTCCAGTCTCAAGAACCATTTCGTTTTAAGTTGATAGGGACAAATCATAGATCAAAGCCTGAGTAAAATGTAGGAGATTTTGGTGCCACAAAGATGTTTTGTTCGATGAATAAAAAAATAAAATGTGGTTAACCTCTTCTAAGTAACTCAATAACTTGACAGGAATCAACACTGGCACTATCCTACGCATATTTCTATAAGTTCTTTTTGTGACAGTTCCGTACTTTGTTTTCATCCTACATAGTATCGGTGAATAATATCTTTGCACAGAAGCGAGTATTTGTACTATTACTTGATTATGAATTATTGTTTTCCTGTAGAAGGACACGGCCTTTCATGAGTTATTTCCAAAACATCGCATTTTTCTATTGAATTCATCAAAAAGGTAGATCATGGGTGATCGAATTCCTTCATTACATAGTGAGAATATTTTGTACCTTACTTTGTTTTTTGAAGTCATCAAAATAAGGACCAATTTAATTGATCAACTGATGATTCATACGGTACTTTGACGTCAGGAGTATTCTGCAGTTTACTCTGCTCATCTCCTAGCACATACCTTGCGCGGCCTACTTCCACACGTGACATTGAGAACTCGGGCGGGAGAGGTGCTGGCTGAGGCTGCGTACTATGTCTGTAGTATACCGGCGGCCTGGCCCGCTGAGCATTGTGTATTCTGTAAGTTACTGCACGGTTAGGTTACCCAGCACCCACTCTAAGTGGTATGTAAGCACTTGGTCCCATTGACATACGAGAAGCCCTGAGCACGTCGCGGCCTACCTGTGTATCTGAGCAGCTCCCGAGTGGCTCAGAGTAACTGACAGGACCGCCTCCTGACGGCAGATGTCGGCAAATCACAGGGCTTTAGGTTTTAATAGTCATCCAATCTTTTCCGTGGCATTTTCTCAGACAGGTTTGTAATAGTATGATCTAAGTTGATCAATTCGTAATAGAATTTATACACACACATGAAAATGAATATTTGATAGTACTGGTGTAACACAACCGGATCAATGTTTACTATGGCATTGCGTAGGTAATAAACCAAACCGTATGGAACGTATTATGGCCGATAATTTCTCCCTGTGAAGATCCAAAAACAGCACATTTGGAGTCGGACGTGAACAGGCGTGTGAGGGTGAAGTGAGGTGGGCAGGTGAGGTGGCTCGCCAGTTACAGACTGTTACACATTGCTGGTGATTTTGTTGAAGCCACCTCCTGTTCTCTCCTCGCCCCCTCCCACCCATTGCCTGCACGCCGGCCATATGGCCGCTTAGTACCCCCTCCCAATAGGACCTGACGCGAGAAGCTCACTAAATGGGAATGATATAGTGACTGGACTGCTACCTGAGGGTGGTCAGGCTGAGCTGCTCATTTCTGGGACAACCTCGTGCAAATATCTAGGAATATAGGAATATTTTGGAAGAGTGGCTAACTTCGTAATATCCCATGTGAGGATTGCACTCTCAACATTATTTCGCACAAGGACGTTACTCTAACAGAAAGAGTAACGCATATATATTTATATCTCTATAAAACTATATTGGAGAGAAAACAACTTGATTATACATATTTTTACACAAATGCATAGATAAACATATATGATAAATAGATGCGCTCCTTCACAATACCCCGCGGACAGACTTCAAAGGTGACAAATACTTCTAACATCTGAGTCTTATAGAAGATGATATTACCTAGACTTTTTTTTCACTTGTCTTGGGCGGTCACCCCGTGCCTTCCGTACCATCTCCCCAGCCCCACCCCAAACTTTCCACCGGGGAGAAGGTAAACTCACCTCACGGTGGGCGGCAGAGGGCCTTTCTTTCCCCCTCATTGCCAGAACTAATAGCGGCACCCGAGGTCTGGCATTTAGCCGGAACTGTCAGGGGGCGCTGCGGTCGCAACTAATGACACACAGACTCACTGCGCATGCGCCGAGTGCCGTCAAACGTCCAAACTTCCGGCGCAGCGGCCGATCACGTCCAAATAGCCCGTAGTCTCATTTAGACACAACCAGCGCCATCTACATCGAAAGAAGTCTACACACCTGGCACCCGGGTATAGTTCTGGTTCGGAGGGGATTTTGGTCGTGAGAGAGCCATGATGGCTGGTGCGTGCGAGGGTGGGAGGAGGGGGAGAGCGACAAACATGAAGGGGGGAAACAGGGAGACCTTTGGCGTGGGAAAAGAAAACACACGGCTTCGAGAAAACATCTCACCTTTGTAGGTGGATGGAGCAACTTTTACGTCTAATAGTCAAGGGGAACGTTGTGTCAGGCAACGAACTGAGCATATGTCCCGTTTCACAAAATTATCTTTTAGCAGAAACCATTTCACAAAATTGTCTTTTGGTAGAGCCATAACTCAGAAGGTTGTACATCTATAATCAACCACTAATTTGTTTCTTGTGGTAATACATAAACATTATTTTACATCATATGGCAGGTGCCGAATGAGTTATTGCCAAGAACATGCATAGAAAACGGTAGGAAGTTTGCTAGCCAGTTGTGTGTGTGGCGTAACGAAGCCACATGAGGGCATGGAAGCCAGCACCTGGTATACAGGAGGAACCAGGGACAGGAGGCTGGGCCGATGGTTATTCTATGAAGCCAACCTGCTCAATCCTACTTCTTTTTCCCGCGAAAACTCGCTATGATTAGACATGCAGCCAGCCTCTTCATTATCATCTTTTTACTTCTGTGTATGGCATGTATGACCGTTCAATATTAGTGCGCAGGCTCGAGCAACTCGATATTGTATCATTAATTCTCACTGGCAAAATCTCTAGAATTGTTGGATCGTCTGGACCACACATTGCTAAGTGTTTACAAAGCTATGCATTATGAGTGATGCAACAGAAAATGAGTTCCTGTGCTGTAATTATAGCCTAGAGGGAAACTATGCCAATATGTTATAGCACCATGTTATTCCAACAAACGATATTTTTAACCTGCGAAGGCCTCACAGGTGAAGTTAATCAGATATTGGGATATGTCTCATTACTTTAGCTCTCATGAGGCTTCATTAATATAGGGTAGTGTAGTTACATTATATAGGACAACATAGGATGAAAGAGTAGCTGAACGACCACTTAAAACACATATAGGATCTTTCTCTCGTAACGTAGTATGGAGAATGTTACAGTGCTTGTTGTGCACAAAGCAAGTGGTAAGACCTGGGAAAGTTTAAGTAGTTTATATTCGCAGTTGACGATGGATATATTCCTGTTTTTGTGTGTGGACACTGACTTCGCCAGTAGCACCAGTCGCTCCCTCTGTATTCAAATACTCATGTCTCTCTGTCGACAACGTACGTAGTAACGTATGGCCTTCGCAATGTAGAGTAGCTGACAGATGGTTCTATCTGATAACTGCTCCCTGAGCTGCTCAACGTAGCTGCTCACATACCGAAACACACCTGAAGAGTGAAGTGACCAGTCAGTGCCTCCTGAATAAATCTCGCATCAGTTGACGTTATTTTAAACTATTTTGTTAAAAAATAGAAAATAGATGTACAAACATGAAACTTCAATCATTGTCTCAATAAGGGACATTTACGCAGTTTGTATACACATGTCGATCCTATAATGAAGGGTAAGGCCTATATCTTAGAAAGAAGGATATTATTTTAAATAGAAAACCGATTTTCACCTTGTTATTGCCTAGCTACTATCGCTGGGATTGCACCTAGTCCTCTCGCAATATTATTACCGTATTTATTTGTATAGGAATCAGCTGGAGTGGTATAAAGGGGGCTATAAAGGATCCAGTTGTCCGCTGTCCGCGCATATCTAACACCCGACACAAAGTTACAGCCAACCCGGCCATCAGGACGGTGCCTGGACATTATTAACACACCTGGACAGCCTTACCTGGTGGCCTCACCTCAGCACCGACTGGCGGCAGGTCAGCTCGGCCGCCATATGTGCCCCCTCAGTCTCCCCCTGGTGGCGGGGCGTGGCAGGCCTCATGTGGCCATATGTCCGGCCCGGATGAGTAAAGGGCAGTAAACTCCTATGTTTATAAGTTCACAGAGAAAGCAAACAATTCTGACATTTTTGAAATAGCAAACATGCTGTATTTTTGTTGGTTAGAAAAACATGAGTAAATAACCCAATATTCATCGAAAGTAAGTAAAAAGAGTGAGGTTTATTGTGGGGATTGGAGGTTCGTCCAACATTTTTGAATGATTTGACCTCCCCTCCCCCGCTCCATCTTGTAGATGGAGCGGGGGAGTGGAGGAAGGGACGAAGGAAATATTTCCTTCTCCTTTTTTTTACCTTTCTCACCTCTTTATGGTATTCAAGATAAGATTATCTTGTATGAAATGAATCGATTACCAAGAGGTTTTACGGTAAGGATGGCTCGCTCCACTGCTGTTGCCGCCGCCACCATGTGGACGTGCATACTAAGAGCAGTCTCCGGTCTGGGTGAGTGGCTCATCCCTGTATGTGTGTGACCTGAGTGAGCTGCTCATCCCACTGTAGAGTGGCGTCTGTATAAGAAAGACAGCCTCATGCGTGTGGCTGCTCCAGCATAGGGCACTGCCTCTATAACGTACGTATACACACCCACCCCTCCTACCCCAAACACGACCAGCTCCCCTGACCGGGATAAGGTTCCCACGCTAGCCGCAGGTCGTCCTAGACACCTGCCCCCGGAGGGGTCACGCTCGTAGGCCTGACGGATGGATCCAGGTGTGCCACCCCGTGCCCCCTACCTCGCCCCCCTGTGTGTCCAGACGTCCGCCTGGCCCCTGCATCCCCGACTTGGCCGACGCTCCTCAGATACACCAGAACTGCCGGGGCGTCCGGGGTCCTGCGACAGACCACATGCAGAGGATGACCCTTGCAACCCTTACCGGAGGCTAGTGGCCGAAGGGCAGGTGGGAGACCCCCCTAGTGTGTTCTGACAAGGTCACAAGTCAAGGCCGTGTCATGCTGCCCCTTGAACTTTGGATCTTCCAAACATTGTCTTGTTTTTGTCTCCGGGGCTGGAAAGTTTCTACACTGTTGCTGGCCTTTCGCATTAAGGACAGGTGAGGGGATTTTTTCATGCAAAGTTTAAGATTGCAGCCAACAAGTGGAGGAGACAGGAACCAGGCGACATGTTTTCTACAAAGTTCTTCTCTATTTCACCCACAAGCCATGGAAAATAAAAACACTATGACAGTCCCCATCTCATGTTACCCTTATACCTAATGGTGTTTAACTCAAAGGTTATCTAACCTTTCAATGTAAGGTATATTCCCCTTTTCATTTCATTATGCAAATTAACGCTAAGATTTAATAAAAGTTCACTGCCATATACACCCAACGCCCATCGTTTGAAATTAGGCTTGTAATATTTCAATTGTATATAACAATGATTTGATTATTTGGACTATTCAAGCGTCCTATTGAAGCGTCTGCAGGATTTATGTGGTGAGCAATTCCCTGAGCAGTTTATCTGAAGGTTACTTGGCAGTTATTCACCCCCTTTGCCCTTCCAATGACCTTCGCCCCTTAACTTGAAGTCCTCAATCTTCCAACATGGCGGTGTGGCCCAAGACGGAAAATTAGCGCCGAGTGTGTTGGGTCTGTTGCTGGAGCTGATGACCTCATTGACGGAATAAAAATGGACGTTGTCGTCCGGGACTACTGCCCGTTATGATCGATCGTCACAGTTAGCGAGCAGTAAGCGAGCATAACACGAGCATAACGTGAGGGAATAGCGAAGACTCCCTGATATTATTAGTGTCACTATGGACGAAGCTTCTTGTCACTTTGACACAGTTATGTGTGGCTTATATTTATAATTATGTTAGGTAGAAAGGACGAAACGGTTTCTTCTGTGGAGTTCGGATACTTAGTAGAACCTACGGACTGGGATGCCGCATGAATATTACTTAAGAAAACCAAAATAGCAATCAAATAATTACACAGTATTGAATCAATGCTTCCCACATCCCCTGCCGGACCGACACAATTACTATATTACATATGATGCTGACTCGCAACTTACCCATCATTGTTAATATCATCCAAATGTCACTTATCTGTGACTACACTCGGTATTAACCATTGACATTAGTAGTTGCCTACATATAAATGATACTGATTGTAAATAAGGCCAGGCGTCCACTGAGCTCCAAATCGTCTACGATATACGTTACGATGTTCCTAAAAACCGATTACGATGCACGTCGATGTTCGTACTTTAGACCTTTGTGTAAGATAAATAGATTTTCCCATTGTCTATGCTTTTTTGACAATAAGCATTTTAATGCATCGGGAGATCTTAAATGTCTGTTGTCGACATCAACCATGAACTGGAGCCGACTGAAAGTACGGTTGTGAATTGCCATTTGTTGTAATACTCAAGAATAATCAAATGCAAAAGAAATAATATGGGATCGCCTGTGTAAACAATGGTTAAAGCATCATTCGAACAGACATTGCATTTCAAACACAGAGTAGAGGAAGTGAAATATCTAGATCCTCTTGCCAGTCCTGCAAATCAAGATAGAGAAATTCTTGAGGCCAATATGATCATGATTCAACTGCTGAGAACTGAATCCGATTACCGATGATATTTCAACAGTATGGCCCCACACATTTGTGTTAAGGGCTGGACCTTTCCTGTCAGATGAACATTTCAGCCGATATTGACTGCGAACATTTTCGAAACAGAATTCTGGTGCCTAGGAAACCAGATTCTATGCTCATAATGTGTTTAAGTCCTTGTACAGTCTTTAAGTCAGTTATGGAGACCAACCGAGGACTATCATTTATGTATAAAGAAATGGTGGACTTTAATCATTCTTTTGAATAATAATCTATTATTCAATTTACATGTACATATACTCGCTTTAGAAAACCAAACCCTGAGATATCTTGAGGTGATAGCTCCACGTAAGCCTAGTAAAAAGTACAGAATATCAGTCTCTGACGCCATACTGTCATAAATATAGATCAGAGGGCGGGACTGGGCGTGGCCGGCGAAGTCATTTCTCTTGTCAACGAGATGTAGGGCAACGATTTGGTAACCCAGATGACAACAAGGGTAAAGACACATACGCAGGACAGAACATCGTTCATGAGATTTCCAATGTCTGAAGAGATGTATGAGAGGTGGATAGGTATTAGATATGAGGGTCACTTGTATCTAAGTCCTTGAGGGTATTTAATATGTTTATCAAATGCTGTTTCTCTATGTATTGATATCAATGAACATGAGCCACAAATCAATAAATAAATTTCCTTGGACTGTAGAGAAAGTTGATAATAAGGGGCGAAACTGGATGACAAAGTCTCCATCTCTATGAAGGCTGATCAAGCAAGGTCAAAGTAGTATGTTTTGTTCCACATATTGCCCATTGATGCCTGCTGATAATGGGTTATGGTACGGGATCGCTCGTACCGGATGGTCGTCCGTTAGATGAACGCTGCTCTCTTGTCAGTCGTCGTGCGCACGCGACGCTACGACAACAGCGACGTATAGCGGTGGCCATTGCAATTGTCCACTCCCAAACCGGAAGTAATTACCTGACCTCCGGATGGCGCCACCAGCAACCCCGCGCGATAATACCGGCACTGACCCATCGCGCGCGTTCGATTAACTAACTCCTTCGGCTCCTAAGTCTCCTATTGCGTTATTTCAATCTCAATGCGGGCTTCGGTCGCTGCCGTGATCTATCGGCCGACTTTTGTCACCGACGCCATGACTCAACGTCGGCTTGCCCAATAAAAGCTTGACCGCAGCGCCCCTGGTCGGAACGCCCGGGCACCAGGGCCGTGTCGCGGCGTTATAACGGGTAATGACAGGCGCATCATCGGGCGCACCCGGGACGCCACCGGAACTGATCGATCACCGGCAAAATGGCGGGAATCGCCGTCGACGGAGCTCGCCAGGGGGCGTTGTCGTGACGAGATGGGGGCAGACGATCCTGGGGTTAATCAGGGTTCGGGGACAGGTTATCTCCAGTGTTAAGTGGGCGGTACCAGCGACCGGAAGTACTACTCCACACTCCTTCGAGGTTGCCTGCGCACAAACAGATGGGTCGGGCGTGCCGGAAAGGTGGCAATGATGGTGGACGGGTGTGGGTTTATAGGCTAGCATCAGTACTGTTGCGTACGAGGGGTTAGTTGGACATTGACACTGGAAGCAAGGGCCATCAAGCGTGTGGTGAGCCTTAAAGGGGTCGTATGGAGAGCTCTATGGGAAATGAACCAGGAGCGAGACAATAGCCGATCAACGATAAAGGCGGCATCAGGAAGCATGCACCGGTACACTTGATTCCACCTCAAGGAAATAGGAGAAGGAATAATGAGAAATAAGAAATATGCTGAGAATAGGTAGCATGTTTCAATGGTCAAGCTAGAAAATCTTGTATCATTTGGAGATTCCTACTAGAGTTACACACCGGTAATCAAACATGTATTGTTTGCTTATTTGAATTTACGCCTGGCAAATAATTATAATTTCTTTCCCACACTTTCTCAAGATTCAGCTTTTTCTCGCTGCTTTCAAAATCTGTGAGATGAATTTAGTTCCCACACCACACAGACAAGGTATGAGAAGGACTGGCCTTCGATATAACAGTAGGTCTACCACTGCTGGGGATGAAGGAGATATGGCAGCAGTGGAACCCGAAACCACAACCTTGAGTGTCCAGCGCTTTAACCATTGAGGTACACCCCCCATTCCAATACATGTATTGACATGTAGCTGAACGTAAACGTCGAATACAAGCGGGACATAAGAAATAATTATCCCAGCCATGCCCAATTTTACAGAAGCAAATTTTCGGTCTTTGTTGCTTCTCCCATTTTGATGGTCCGCGCATGGCTTTATCTCAACTGTAGCAGCTGAGGCATGACGGGTAATGACAGTGCTCGTTTGATGACATCAATAACTCGCACGATACACAGACGCGCGGGGTGTCCTCAGGGGGTAAGACTGGCCAGCGAGTCAATAAATCCGCCTCCTGTGTCATCCAAGTAGTCGTGTAACACTGGAGAAAAAAGCGCGGCCCGGGAACTCTTCATTACAAAGACGCTGAGGATTGTCAGTCGGTTTCCCGCTCCTGATGACTGTAATTTACATGCTGAGGGTGACTTCTGAGATAACAATTGTCGTCTGCTCATAATCACAATCGTTGCTAATGAGAGGCGGGAAAAGGTGAGATGGAGAACAAACAAAAAGGGAAGGTTTGGTATGTCGACTCATTGATTGCTCGATCGTAGCAAGGTCACGTTTGAGAAACCTAAAGAAGAGGTTTTTGTGGGGTATGTGATAATTGAGCGTATTATATCGATACCTGAATGCTGTAATAAAAGGTGCACGTTAATCGCAGTGCTCCATCGATTTCTTCCCCCCTTTCTTGTCCACTTGAGCAGCTCGTTGGCTGAGGCAAAGCACCCGGTGTCTCTTAAAGAAACATACAATAAATGTCTGTGCTACACGATGTCTCCATTTCCTTTTTTGAGGCAATAATGGTAGCTCATGGGGAAGGTTTGCTTTCCGTATACAATTCCTTGAAGGAATCACGGATGATTTTCCAGAGTGGGAAGACGGACGGACACTTGTGGCCAAAAAATGAGAAGAAAAGTGTCTGCTTTCTCGTAAAGCGTGGCCGAGTGTCCATCGTCGTGGACGGTGGCCGGGATTTATGGGCGACGGAGCGTCCACGCTGTCTGAAGGGTGTTGACACGGCGGCCAGAAACCGGCCGAGCGCTAAAATATTTGTCATGAACTCTGAATATCGAGCGGTGGCCCTGGTCAGAGGACAACACGCCTATAGGGAAACAATGAATCCGCGCGCTACAATGAGGCGTGTTTTCAGACGGCCCGAGCAAACAAGTGGCGGGTTGTTTCGCTAGAGGAAATCCTTGTCCTTCTCTTTCGGCTGCCGTGTAATATTTTCGTATTTATCCCGCTGTCTCCCGCCAAGCGGCGACTGTAGTGGGCCCCGGGGGAGGCCTAAGTACTTTTGCCTGTTCAAACAATGTCGCGTGTTTTCACAGCTTCTGATTGGACGAGCCATATCACGTGCTCCCCTGGCGGAGTAATTGGGTTTCAATGGCGCCTGGTGTCACCAGCGAAGAGGACTTCTTGAGGCGATGGTGGCGACACGAACGGGCGAAGACCGACTCTAAGGTCACTGCAGCACCCCCAAGCGGCCATAATTTCCCGCGCCGTTGTTTGGTCAGAAGTCGTCTGGTGCTGATGTCTTTTATTGCAGCGTTCTTGCGGGACATTCAGGTCTCACTACACCCATTCACCGCTGTAGCGTTCTTTGCCCTATTGCCTCGTATATGTTGTAACTGCGTCAAACATCATGACCGTCAGCATCCTGTAAATGCACGTTAGGTCTCACAATCACGTTTCTGTGGAACTTAATTGAATCATTTAGAGGACAATAGCAGGGCTAGTTTATCAGTATACCAGGAAAAGAATTCTATACCTTAGCATGTAAATACCCACAGATATTGGTCACTGCATCGGCTAAAATAGGCTAAAATACATAAAAGCAATCAGTTTAACCCTTAGTCCTAATGGGGACTTAAACAACGTAGCCATTGGTTTAAAATTGTTTTTCATTATATCATCTTTGATAAGTACACCCTAACTTAGTATTTATGGCGTTTTAGTGAATAATGATGTTCTGCCACAAACCCAAGTGGAAACCTAGTTGTGTTACATTGACAAACTATAAACATTTAGACAAGAGTTGTTGGTGCAGACCACGGTAACACTTAGACCATGTTCTACACCTTCACTCACACTCTACCGTTGCCAGGTAAGTCAAGACAGGTGTATAATGCTTTACATTACCTGTGGCTTTCGCTTGAGGGGTTAGCCTCACCCCCATCTGGTACCTGAGCCAAAAAAGAACTAGTTCCCTAGATGCCAAGGGTCAAACTCTATATATCGGGATCATGCATGCTTTCAAAACGAGTTTGGAAACTGAGGAATGAAAGACATTTTCTCTCATTAGTTTGTTACGATCTTTACTCTTACGCTTTGTACAATGGCACACAATACTATCAACATAAACACAATAGGAGTTTTTAATAAATCCCTTTCGATAGATTAAATAAACACACTCAAGGACATAAATCAAGGTGTTGGGTATCTACCCGACACCACATAGAGTTTCAACATTGTAGGTAATTCCAGATTATTAATTCTGGATGGGTAAACAATTTTAGATGGGTAAATAAGTAGGTGAATGAATGAGTGACTGAGTAAGAGAGAAAGTGTCACCAATTGTGAGAAATGAGAGTAAGCTTCTCTCCAGCATTTAATGAATTCGGAAAGTTCATTCATTATCAAACCAGCTAGAAATGAGAAGGTGACGGTGGTAAGTAGAAATGGCTTGAAATGAATTGAAATTAAGCCACCTTATATTACAACGCAGTTCTGCAGTTACCGCTAGGAATTTATTTTTTGACGTGGAGTGTTTGGTGCAGTGAGACTCGGCGGCAGAATTACATAGCTTGCCGTAAGGCGACGCCCGTCACTGTTGTCGTAGTGCCCGCACCCGGGGGCCGCACCGCCAGAGGGCGATGCGGAGAGGCGTGCGCAACCGGAAGTCATCGAAACATGTATGCTTCTATGGCCTCTCTGTGCATCCGTAGATGGATCGCCCTAATTTTAACAATAAGAGAAACCATAATAGATATAGCTGCTATTCACCTAACTGGTGAAGTATTTATTGAATATTAAACAATTTAGCAAGCCATAGTACGCCACATCATTCCCGGTCTGCACTGGAGCTTTGAGCTGTTTCCCTATCATACAAAAATGCAATATGTTAAGATGCCGTTGCAGATATGCCACAAATTGAGAAGGGACAGGAGAGGGGAGGCAACACGGAACATTTACTTTAGCTCACAGGTTCTAATGCATTCAGATTGTAAACACTTTATGATTGAAAAAAGAATTCTCATTTATGTTCAGGCTAATACGATAAGACATACAAAATGTGTAAAGATAATGGTTGTGGTTAGTTAGGACGAGTTACAATATACATGACCTGCGTATTTGTTTTGCTATCCCAGGGCTCTCACTGCAATGTCATCAGAGACCCACACTGTAAAAGAGCCTCCATGGCCTGTTGTAACTTTAACGAGACACATCCAGTGAGACCGTCGTACCAGTCCCTAGCGAATTACCAATTCAACTTGACACCGTGTATACCCCAAGTCCCAATACCCTTCATTTAAACCCTCTACACCCAGACACCTCTCAAATTACTATCCCGTTACCCCAGCCCTGGATAAAAAAACACAGGCGACCCCCGTCTGCCCTACACACGACCGATCCTCCCCGTGGACACCCCGGCCCACGCCGCCGACGCCCGACCAATTTTCCCGGGGCCTATTGAGTACTTTGTTCCCTAATTGGCCCAATCCGGGGAGGTGACAACAGGTTGACTGGTCGTAATAAGCCCAAGGCTCGGAGGCTGAGGGCGCCTGGCGGGAGCCTGGAGGGGGTGGGCCGGGGATAGAGCCCCTAGTATCTAACGGCTACAGGCAGTGGATCGTCGCCACTCTCCTCGGTGGCGCTTTGCAAAGCATTTGATTCACTTAGATGTGTTTGTTTCAATCAATTATTCAGCCGTGTGATAGGGCAGTGGCGGCGGCGCGGGCACTGTCCGCGGTGACGATGTGGGATGGGCGGGAGAGTGGGTGGGCGGGTGTGCCGTGAGTGGGTGTAACAGAAGGGGATGCTGGCAGCGGAATGCACCGCATCCATCCCAACCCTGCGTGAGAATTAAAAGCGTGTAGAGAGGCAGGAACATACAGATTGAAAGCAATGGATGCTGGTGACATTTAGATGCCCACAATGGCGGACCTGGGTCGAGGGTGGCATTGCGGGCTGGGGCTGCAGGCGAGGTTGGTGTGGGGTAAATGGACCGGTTGGCACAGGGGACTGACCGGAGGACTGACCACTCAATTGACCAATGGAAACGGCCATCAGTGACCAATGGGCGCGATGAGCGGGGGGTCAGACAGAGAATAGCCGACGTGGGGAGGAGGACACTGGGCGGCAGGCCTCCCTCCAGGCGGGCCTTTTAGCGACGAGTCGCCGGCTGAATGTAAAGCATTGAAAAGTGCGACGCGTCAGTCTGGCCTCCGCAACCACGTCCAGCAACCTCTCAGAGGATGCCAGTGCCCATGACCGCAACCACTACCGCAACACACACACGCCATTTTGTCGCCCGCCCCCTAAAGGCTGTTGTTTAGGGAGAATCGTGCCTTTAACACGCGGCGCAACTCAATAGTAGCTCGCTGCTGAATACTACATGAACAAACGTGCGCGCGCAGACCTGACCTGACGTGCATTTAACTTTGATCGGCGCGCGCACAATGGTTGTGACAATCTAATCGATGGATGTCACAGTTCAACACCTTTGGATGCGTAAAAAGGGCGAATCTTCGCATAAAGCGACATGCCCACTCTCCTGTATTAATACACTTAAGGACTGCTTTAATTGGGTGCTCTAAACTGGAACATGCTGCTCAGAGGACGTAAACGAGTTCAAGGGCATGTCTTAAAGGGCGACTCCAGCGCTGATTTGTACACTGCTATTACATGTAACAAACCACCGTTCACGCACTGTAAAAGATAATGAATTGACTTCAAAATATGAAATTATGTATTACACATTGTTGGATGAACGACGCAAAAGAAGATGATGTATAGAAAGTGTACTATTTGGGGCCTTAATGGTAGTTTATAAAACCCAGTAATATATTCAAAGGGTCGACTTAATGTTACGGACGTCAGTTTCTGTATCTTACTCTTGTATTTGGATTAATTCTCAGACGCATTATACCATTTAGAAATGGCATCATTGCAGGCTGAAACACGAACGTGAATCTCATACGATATGGTATCGTAAATGCTAAATTGGTGGTAGTTACTGTGAAAATCTTTGATTATTGGAAACCATCAACGGCCGCCAGAAATATTTCGTATCGTTTAGATAAATGAAACATTTTCATGGAGAACCACGCTGAAAGCATCAAGTCGACTGTTCACATGCGACCTCGGTTTCATGGGTGTGATCTGACGTGGAGTATTACATAACAACGACACGCCTGTGAGATCTCGTTACTTGAAGTATGCTCGTTCGGGGCCTTTCCCAGACTGTACGGAATCCGACAGGGGAACTTACATTTGTTGCAATTCAATCTCAAACTATTTACCGTGTTGTGTTACAAATAAATATATTCCTGCATCATCCACAACAACACTGAAGTATCATGGTTTTCAATTGGTGTGATTACAAGATAACACAGATGTCCAAAGCGAATTACGGAAATCACCTTTTCACGAATACTCCTTCCACCTTTGACCTCCAGAGTAGACGTAGTACTTCCGGCATGTGTTTATTTACATAAGGCTTGTACTTGTTTACTATCTACCTTCGTGACCTCGAGGTTGTCCTTTGGTCGTTGGTGGTTAGACAGACCGCTATATTATTATGACACCGGCATGCTTATTTACACCACTGGACGCAACGCAATGCAGAGCCGCCCCCCCCCCCCCCCCCACACCCACACACACATTCACTGTGGCTTCCCAATGGCTTCCACTATGGCTTCACCTGTTACGTCTCTTTTTGTCCAAAGGGGGTGGTCTGACTTGGGCTCAGAGCTCTCCTTGTGTTGTGGTATGTCCCTATTATGAGTGGTTTCGCATGAATGAACAAAGGCCTTATCACGTGGTTTCAATTACCCCGCAGACAGGCCTGTGGTATATACACCTAGAACTCATGCAGTGCCTCCTCATTCTTTACCACAGTGAAGCCTCTGGTAACTTATCACAGGGAGTTAGGCGAGTCACATGTATATGTGTTTTCGGTACAGTAAATATCCACAGACTACGACTACAGATAATACCAATACAATACAAACAATGCTTCTCTAAACTATGATTCACAGGCTCTTTGTAAGTTTGTTCCTTGGCAGTGAAAAGGTTGGGAACATTGAAGCCAGGGCCCAGAAGTAAGGCGGCTCGGCCTTGACAAACATATGCTGCCGTGGGTGGGGCGGGCGGGTTGGAAGGTAAGTAGGTGGTGTGGCGGGTGAGGGTGGGGGTGTTAGAGGGGGTAGAGGAGGGGGTTACGGGGGTCCACGTTACACGTAGACGCGGCATGATTTAGTAGAACACCACGTGGGTCGCCGTCAGCACGTTACCTGTGGGCAAGTTGTAACGCACCGCGGTCCGCGCCCCTAAATACCACCTTCCTACCTGCCCCGTCACTACTGAGCACTCATTGAGGAAACTGGACCAGGCGAGCTGCTCCTGAATGGGGCCACTGTATAGCAGGCCCTAGGCAGGAGATGGATTTAGGAGCTGCTCTTCAATAGAAGCTAGCCTACCTGGGCCGCCCACTATGGTGGGGAGGGGGGAGGTGATAACCCAAGGTGTAGTACTCATGTTGAGTCGTTGTGGTCCCTACGCTTCCACTCTCGCTCACCTTTCTCAGTTCCCACCACCACTCTGGAAAGTACTACTATACTATATACCTCCTAGGAGGGAGAAAGAGTTAACCCACCCACTGAATGGAATTCATAGTAAAACTTTATGGCTGGAGTGGCACAACATACTAACCTCACCACGCATCAACACAAATACAAATCCTTTTTACTATGAATATGAACTCCACTCAGACAAATAAACACCTTCGAAAAATAAACACATTCAGCTATACCCGAGCTAGAAAGGGAGGAATTTCTAATATGAAAAAGAAAGGTAGAAAACATCCGCCCGAGGATGTGGATAATCTATCAAGACAGGTGTTACGCCGGTGCCAGGCCTTCATCAACCCCAATGACATGTGGCAAGTTAAAAAGGGACTTCTATTTTTACTGGGTGGGGACGTCTGGAAAATGATTTGAACTAGCATGTGAGACGCAGGAAGGGCTGTATTTATACCGGCCTCAGGTCTCATTGTGCAGATGCTGCCCCTCGTCATTCGTGTTTTTCTCCTCCAGAGCTGCTCTTTCTAAATATATAATTGTCGAGTGACATACTGTTACTCATTCACTGTGTCCACACGAGCAACACCCATGGATTTTTATTTATAAAAAAAAGTTAGATTTTTATACTTGCCAAGATTTTTTTGCTGAGTTTGATTTTGTTAATCCCCGCCAGAAATTGATGCCTGTATGTAGGTCAATATAAGTCCCCACGTTCGTTTCCCTATACTCAACATCGGGTGAAATATGATACAATAAAATGACTTATGTCTCTAACGATGAAGCTGTCTACATAGTGAACCGAACTGAAATTATATTGTATGTAGGCTAGTGGCGGGTGTGAGAATTGCCCAACAGTCAGGTGTAATGATGAACTGCCGCTTAGGATATTTAGAGATGATCAAATGGATAGTTAGCACTTTAACTTAAAGATAAAGGTAGGAATGTGGAATGAGAAAAGGAAACCATATTACCTATGAATTATAATGATGCAATCATATAATGCTGGTATGAACCTGTGGAAATATATAGTTTCCTTTATTCTCCTCACCCCTCCACCCTTTGTTTGAAAAGAAAATTGGTTGAAGAACGCATCCACCAAGAAATGATGTGTACTCACATAACAGAAACTTTTTGGTAGCATGATCATCCAACGTTGGACTATAAGTATGCGCTAATGGCTGAATACATCACGCATTTTTCTCACGCCTATGTGCTGTGCCCGCGTATCACGACCGCCAACCGGTACAGTACCGACAAGCTGGGAGGTCTCCAAGCCGCCATGCGAACCGCTGATATCTCAGGGTGCCATATCAGGTTAATACGGCACGGCAGAGCGTGGGTCCCACAGTGAGACGGAGGATATGTAGACATAACTCCCCAGTCATAAATGGATGGCCAATGAAGTAGGATAGTAAGATTCATGCTAATGATGGTTTATGCCATTCGTCCTTCAAGTTGATGGACTTGTTCGGCTGTAGATTTCTATGCTGTTATTGATTATACTTCTCTTGAATTATATATAAGCTTCATTATAACATTGCACATATAATCAAACATTTTCGAAAAAATATCAATTTGGGTTCAGCTTTTTAACATTATTCATCCAGGCAAATGGAGATTGTATTTGATTACATTATGGGTATTGCATGGGACTCCTATGTTTACAATTTCTTTCTCCTAAAACTTTTCGTATGCATTGACTTACCAATCAATATTCACTTATACTGCTTCGATAATACTGTCAGTAGATATCTGCAGCTTTTTAATATAGTTGTCAGTAGATGTTTGCGGAGTTGAACGTAGGAGGTCAGTCTCCCAGCATGACCTGTTTACATCGATCAGTCTTGTGAGGTGCTCAATGCCACATTGTGTACCTCTCACCCACTCGAACCCCAACCCTCTCTTCTGTGTCTAATGTCTCTCCAGGGTTCATCCGGGCAGGTATGTGTGACCATCCATCACCCCATTTCTGTGGGCATGAGGCCTGGCCAGGTGGGCCGGGCTCATTCCTCCTGCACACTGTGCTACCTGCTCAGGCGTGTCAGAGGCAGCTTGGAGACTGCTTCACCACTAAACACCTTTCTCCCGAGTACGCCTGGAGTCTTTGGCGCCGCCTGCCGCCCGTCTTGGGTCAAGTTACAGTAAATTCTTATGGGGCTTTCTTACATACCCGACCATATACAATATACATTCACTTATACATGTATATGCATATTATATATATTATAATTGGCAGTGACTGGTACGTTTTAATAGATGAGTAAGAAGTCACAGACTAAAGTAAACAAGTTGACGTAACACAAAGGAAATTCCATACCACAAGTCGATGTGAATGACGCAGTTGTTAATTCACAGAACCCAAGGCAGACAGACCAGAGATCATCGAAAGGAAGCACATTCATTTTGGCGAGGCTGTTTTCAGTCGTCTAACTCGAATTATACGCCATTGACGATTAACCTAAGGGCTCCGTTCAAACCCCATTACGAGTATCCCCTTTTAAAGTGAACCATTCTGTTTTAAGTATATTTTCCCCACCCTCCTGATACTGGAGACGATTGCGGAGTCTCGGGGCCCCGCAGTTCCTGTTGCTGGGCGCACTGTCCCGGGTCAAGCCTGGAGTGTGCGGGCGGGTAAGCGCTGAGGGTGAATCCCGTTGGGGCCCAGTTTCCTGCCCTGGAGGTGTCAGGGGGTTCCCCGCCACAGATGGCCTTATTACCGCGCGGGGCTCGATCCCTTCCCCCCCCCCCCGGACCCGGCGTCCAGGGCGCGTGCGCGGGGCCATCTCCGCGGAGTGGCCCTTTCCCCTAAGATCTACCCCCTCACACAACCTAACACAACCCTCTCTCACACACGCACCTCCGACCCCCTTCCCCTCGCCGCCTGCCGCCCAGAAGTGCCAGGAAGCGGGGCTGGGTGTGCTGTGTCCGTGGCGACGTGCCAGGAATTCCTGGCGGCGGCGGTGGTGGACTGGACTGTCGGGGTGCCCGTCGGTTTGCTGTCCTGCAGGTCCCGCGTGCATGATGGAGGGGTTCGCAGTGAGCAGGGTCACTCTCCGAGCAGAGGGGCAAGCAGCTCACACATGACATACATACAGCGCTCTCTCCCCTGCCCAGACGTGTGCATGGACAATGTGGCTTTGCCGTACTTATAGTGAGGTGTGTTAAGGTTAGGCCACTGACGAAAGCAGAGAGAAAGGGGGCTATTGATAATTCACCTGTATTTATGTCTCAGTCGCTTCTTATAATTTCTCGAGAACTGACAGTAAGTTCTCTGATAAATGTATAGGGATACCTGTTTGGGATTTGAATAAATGTTAGCGCCCAAGGTAGAGTATACCTTACTTGTCAATACAGAGGCTGATGCCAAAAGATTGTTTTGAGGATTTTCTCCACTGTCAAACAGATGAAAGTCTCCTCTTACAGCAAACTTCTGTTCCAAATAGTGATGTAAGCATTACGATTATTGCCATGGAAATCCTTACTTCCCTCCCTAAAAACTTCCCGATACTTGATCTAAGAAGCGGACACCCCTGGCTATACATTTGTGTTATCCGAGTTATAAGTCCTGAATCCGGTTCACAAAGTGTTGACTCAGAGGTTATTGCTGCCTATGACACTTAAATCAGAAGACCTAGAAACGTGTTTTATATAGTAATAGCAATCACAGTAGGGTGAATCACTGGCTATATTCTATTCAGTCTCTGTGAACTTCCTGAACATGGTGTCTTAGTGTATCAACTAGCGCAGGAATCCGACTGCAGTTCACTTACGTATACAGCTTGTAATGAGCAGCTCACAAGTGACATCACTGGTTGTCAGAGTAAAGGTTATGACCTTGAGAGTGGGAAGGACGCCCAGTGAAGAATGACTACGATTGCAAGTAGTGAGTCACTTGGTCACTGGTGAGCTTGACGGATAGGGATATGTCTTAAATATCAATCATTATCGTTTAATAAACCATACTAAGGAAACTATATGGGTGGCTAGAAATCCTGTGGTGTAGCTGAAAGAAATAGTTCAGTAAACTCTTGACTCGTCTTGTACCTTGTTGTTCCTAAGAATTGCTCACCCATCTCACATCTTGACAAAACATGTCCTCGTCCCCTTATCACAACCTAAGATTGGTTTGTACTGATGATGTAAGCGAGATGCCATGTGATGGACTCCGCTTCCTACCCATCTGTGCTGTGTCAAAGGCTTCTTCACTACTATGATAAACTCCAGAGGGACTTAATCTTTTTATTGAGCAATGATTAATATCAAGTGTAACGGTTTTCCATCATTTTGATACAGGTAAAGGTTTAAATCTGACAACTAAATGAAATTTCCGCACAACTTGTACCCAATCTTATCACAAAGTTGGCTATAACATTATATACTTCCACAATCATTGTTATACGTTAGCTCTTTGAAAAGCTATACCAAACTATACGTCATTGCTCCTTATCTATAATCATTTGAAATAAAAGAGCTGGGCAACTGATATAAAATACCGCAATTATTGAATATTTCCCTTTCTTGCAGCGCTAGACAAGTTGGGCTACCGGTCCATGTACCAGCTGGGCATGCACGTGGAAGTGGTGCAGGCCAACATGGTGTTTGACATCGCGTCGCTGATGCTGTACGGCGCCCAGGCCACACCCATCCGCCTGAAGATCCTGCTAGACCGTCTCTTCTCCGTTCTCCAGCATGAGGAGGTGCTCCAGGTGCTGCACGGCTTCGGCTGGACGTACGAGGACTACGCCCGCGGCTACATCTTACAGGTGAGTTCTTAGACTAGAAATATGGGACAGATCTGGGACCTGTTTCAATAGTTTTGTGACATGTCTGTGACACAATACAGACATTGGGGCTGTCTAGTTTTGTGACAACACACGTAGCTGCCCTTAGGAAAAGACAGACCCCAAACATAAGAATTAGACAAATCTAGACACATCATGGACCTGTTTCACTAGTTTTGTGACAAAAGTGTAAGACAGACGTGAAAAGCGGCACCAACATTGCAAGCAAGAACAGACAAAACGAAGTCTAATGTCTAGTTCTTATGAAACCAGACATACCATCTAGAAGCCATCTAGACATGTCACGAAACTAGTGAAACAGGTCCCTGAAGTTAATCTCTAACAGAAGATATCATGGCACCACTGTGATAATGCACTCGCAAAAGAAGATACTGGGTGCTGAGATTAAATCATTTAAGGAAAACCAAATTTATAGTTTAAGGCGATCCGTTCGTATCTTATTCAGTCATATTCTACAGGCGTCCTTAGAGGAATTTAAAGTGGCTATTGAATCCAGCTGTTTAAAAGGTTACTTTGTATAAGAAGACATTGATACTTCTAAAAACTGACATTTCCAATGTTAACATAAAAAGCTAATGCTATGGTGCGTTATAACATACTCCACTGGAGAATTCCTTGAAGTTTTGTGGTGTTATCTTACCTTGGTAAGCCTCGGGGCAAATGACAAATCACTTTTGTCGCTCCTTGCGACATGTTGCGCCTGTGAGTTACATTCAGGCTGAGTCAAGGCTGAATCAATTCAGGATAAAAGCATATTTAAAAATTAGAATCCAAGCTTTATATCATTATTAATTCCATTTAAAATTCCTCCACAAAATGTTTCAGATAGTTATTTACATTTGCTAGCATCATGAGTGTCTGTACAGCCCAGGGCAGCTCTATTACAGGAGTGTCTGTGACCTCGTTCGCCCCTGAGCACATTTGGCAGCTCGCTGAGCGACTCTCAGGTGACTCACGGCCCGTAGGTGACCCCCTGCTCGCCCACAGGGTGTCCCGTGTACCGGGCTACACATACCGGACCCGTCCCATAGCAAGGCCAGAAATAATATCAAGGCTTGGTGACGTGGCCTATTCGTCCCAACAGTTCACCTGTGTGTTGAGTGTGACTTGAAATTCATGGCTAGTACTCAGCTGTGTGGTTTTCCTACCAATCTTTAGAAGGGTATGATTATTGGCATCTAGAAGTAATACCAATCAGGGCTAGAGATATTTGTGACATCTGGATCACTTCCATTCATTGAATATATGACGTTCATATTTAGTTGTAAGTAACATGCATTCCACTCTAAGTACACCCCCACTAACGAGGTGTGCCATTAACATAGCACCACCTCTCAACGCGCCAATTTGTATCCTCTTTTTCTTATATATTGTATCCCTTAAAACAGGGCACCCCGGTACTGGAACCACTGTGCCCCGGAAGAGAGAGGGCCACACTTTAGCAGGTTCTACTGTATTACATTCTGCCTTATCACAAGTCTGATAAGATATTAATACCCGAGACAAACCAATCAAGTCTAATTCTCGTCTCTATGCCCGCCATGCAGGTAGTGCACAGAAAAAGTTATCTCGCTCCCCTCAAAAAGGTCGGAGAGCTAGTGAAACATGGGATGTTGGAGGAGACAAGACATGTGGGGTTTAACATTGTGCCACCTAGGGAGCAGGGAACTTGGTGTCTGTGAAGTGTTTTTGTCCCCAATTCATTCAGGGGGAAGAGCAGGAGAGGTAACAGTTGGGGTAACAGAGGCAGATGCAGGCAGACAGTGTTTGAGGTATAAGTGGGAATTAAAAAAGTCCCAGTCTTGATGTCAAGTCACCTTTTGAGTTATTCATCATCAGGAACCTACCTCCAGAAAGACAAGTCAGTGGATGACATGTGGACATCAGCAGGGAAAAAAACATATGGAGAAGTGAGGAGTTGAACACTTGAGATGATTGTCACACTGACTCAGCGACATGCCTGCCCGTGCCAAGCGCGAGTCTCCCCAGTCACCGCTTGGCGGCGCTGCTCTTTTTTTCACCTAGCGGCGGATCCGCCGGAAAGACGCTGGGGAGGCGCAGGGGTTGGATCGGGGCGCCACCTGGCGAGGAACGTCAGGTAAAAGGAGTTATAGGGGGTGCCCAGGGCCTGCTTGTGTCGTCTTTATGTCGGTGTTGACACAGACACCTGGATCAAAAGGTGCGGGGCCTCATCTGACGGGACTGTGATGAACACAGCAGGCGTGTATCAACTATGACATGGTGAGCACGGGCGTAGCATTAACGCCATGACGAGGAGCAGATGGAGAACTCTTTGTGTGTACCATGAATCTGTTCTCGAGGGGTTACTCACCTGGATATCCACGATAAAACTTATCAGATAATTATTATAATATATATATATATATATATATATATATATATATATATATATATATATAATAATTATCTGATATATATCTGATATATATATATATATATATAATAACTATATTTACATATATTATATACAATGTATGAATTATATATCATTCTCAGAGAAATAGGATCACTGATACCTCTTTAAACAAAAGAAGGCGGAATCCATTATTAAATATCAATTATGATATTTGTTTATGTATGCCAAAGTTCATTGATATCTATATCTATCTGGAGTCGTCACATTACTTTCCCTTAAATATTCTGGAATAACCGTGTAACCTGATAATACAGACAAGGCCTGGGCTAATGATTGAGTGAGAATTATTGTATGGGTATGTTTATCATTAAACGTGTGGATGTTTAGTGCCAATAAGAGCCGTGGTTCTTTTGATGGTTTGAATCAGTTTAACACTTCGCGGTTCATAGAAAGGGAATATCTATCAGGGTCTTTTAACTCTGATGACAGAAATGGCTGACTATGAAAAATAGGCAATTTGCTTCCCAGCACCATAAAACAGATATTCATTATCGATTTGATATTGCAATATTTTAAAGATGTCTTGAGGATGTCATTTGTAGATATTACGTTAATGAAATGGGTCGAATTAAACATTTTTTCGGTCAGTCTTACTGCGTTTTAAAACACATGGAACATCAAAGCGTACGTGATCAGATTGCATATAAAAGAGAGTTAACACCATCTCACACTCACTCAGTCCTCAGAGGTAAGTTTCGTGGGCGGGTCATGGGCATTTGTCACCCAGCCTCCCCGACCCCGCCTACTGCCAAGCCCAGAGGCCAGAAGCCAGCCTAGACCGGGCTGGGGTGACGGCTGAGTCCCCTAATCAGAACAAGACGCCACCCTGGTCCCCGGCCTGATCCAATGAAGTCTTGCGGGTTTTGATTATCGGGCTGGTGACGCGGGCGATGTGTATTTTAGGGGCTTATAAAAATAGCCCTGCACCTTGGAAGTCACACATGTGGTACCCAGTATAGGAACATTTATCCAGTTTCCAATAGGTGTGAGGATAGTTTCTTTTTACAGCTTGAGAGAAATTTAAAAGCATAGCCCACCCACAAAAACAGAGGAAAGAAAGGAAAAAATATAAAGAAAATACGAGGGAATCCTCATCCGTTCTGGCGGAAATGCAATGTAGGAGGTCAATAAACAATTGATTTAGTCGGCAGTTACGTTAATCCAACACAGCTAAAACGGATAAAGATTATCTTGAGTCTAATGAAGGGACCACACAATGCTACCACCACCCTTAATCCATATAAAGTACAAGTGCAGTGACTACACGTCAAAGATGTGTAGGTTATGTTACTCTCTTTTTTACAAGCCTCAGCAATAATGGAGAGTCTACCTCTTGTTACTGATCGGTCTATCTTGCGATAACCACCATGTCTTACATGAAGCTGATATTCTTACAAAAGCTGCCGGACATGGCTCGTGGATGCTGAGGGGGTTGTGATCTACACAGGAACCGGAAATGATTGACTGCCATAATTGAGGTCAAGCCTCCCGGTCTGGTGACAGCAATCGCGGTTAGATCACAGTCGACGTCACTCAAGGTCAAGCCCGCCTCAAAGGACAAGGTCAAAGGGGTGATCTTACAAGGTCAAGTCACCAGTCCGCATTTAAGGATAGGCTACAACCAGGAACGTACGAGAACGTTGTAACTTGACGAGCCCACGTATAGGGTTTACGGCGAGCGTAACGAAACCATGTACACAGAGAAGACGTAGACATCCTTGAAGACGAATGGGTTGTAGGTGTTGGAGGCCCACATGAGCCGCACATGCCCCCCTGTGCCACCTCCCAGCCTCCCGACGAGGGGCGATATAGATATGGCGCGCGTGGCCGGCGGGGACCACATCGTCGTGCGCCCGTAAATATGTCAAGATGGCGTCGTAAACAAGGAGGCCGCCATGCTGTCGTGGCCTTCTCCAGGTCGTCGGCGCGTGCGTTCTTAAACCGGAACCAGATGTCATGCGTGTAGGAAGTGATCCGTGGCCTTGCAAGCGTTCCGTCCTGAAGTAAAAGGGTTTTCACCAAGTTCTGCGCTGTATATCAAAGATTTGTAGGTGATGTCTGACTGGACTACTGACGGGGGTTTCGATTTTTTTTGTATTGGATGAATTGAATGTAGCGCTTAACAAAAAATTGAAAATGCAACATTTACAAATGACGGGAAATGAAAAAAAAAATCGTTTGCGTTTTCCTCCTTCTTTTATCGATTGTTTTCTCAGTGTTCCCTTTGATTCATGTGGCATACAAGGAAAGTTTTGTTCTTGCCGTCTCGCTACTAATATAATGCGTTATAAATCATAAAGATCGGCAATGCCCAATCATATTAGTCATATGCGAAGTTATCTGTATTACTCCCACAACATGTAATATCCTTTGCTCACAGGTCTCAATGCCTTACACAGAAGTAAATATATCTAAAAATTCAATATGTCTAACCGCCCCCCCCCCGCCCCCACCCCACCCCTGGTGGTTGATATCTCCTAACAGGAATGACATGTAGTGGACATGATTATAAGGAAAACATCA
Source organism: Alentia gelatinosa (assembly GCA_950022655.1). NCBI lineage: Eukaryota > Metazoa > Annelida > Polychaeta > Phyllodocida > Polynoidae > Alentia > Alentia gelatinosa. The sequence goes on from OX465583.1 coordinate 33,488,344, forward strand.
GTTTATATTAAAATATGAAGCACCATTCCTTCATGAATAACCAACTACAATAATTCCTATGTAGTGAACATTCCCAGTGCACGTAGTGATCACTTCTGGTCACTGGCGGGACTTGTTGCCATCCTGCCCGGTCAACATCTGCACGGCGGTCAGTTTCATCAAGAGCCCCACACACGTGTGGCGGGTAATAAAGGGGGCACCAATCCGGGGGCTTATGGTCACTGGGCAGGGTGGTGACCCCTGGCCAACGCCCCTGAATGTCCACCTGTGGGGGCCATACATCAGGATTACCCGCAGACACGGCCCCACTGACCGCAGGTCACGTCACCGGCCCCCTGCACCACGTGACTCACGTCACCCACATCTCTGTCAGGATGGACGTCGTGTGATACTGGCGTCTATATTAACATGTCTCTATAGGTTCCTTAGATCTCTTCAGGGAAATACAAATTGCCCTGAAATATATGTGATTTTTAGTATATAAGTTATTGGTTTCTCCAAATTTTCATCTGTAGATTTAACCATAGCCCCTTAGCATATTTGAGTATATATATATAAATTTCTAAAGCAATTTCATCTCTATTTTATTACTTACCTGGTTTATAACTCAACTTCTCTAGAATAACGCTTCTGTTGGGCGATGTTCTCAAAAAGAACAGGGTGGGTCTTCTTGTATTTTACCACCCATTCCTTTGTTGTAATATATCATTAGCCATCATTTGAGCGTGAATGGCACAAATTTCTTCACTGAGACAACCTCGATGAATATGAAATGCTCATTAGATTTAGCCCGACATTAATCGTAAATGGCAAATCCTGGCTAACAAGCATAGCTGTTTGGTTTATTTTTTTCGGTTCCGCTGGAGTGTGATCTCCGAGTTTCAGAAAATATTTTTTGCGGAAAAGGACGTGAAATCTTTGGTACGCCTCGTTACTCCATACATAACAAGCATAGGTGTATCTTTGAATACGATAAGGAAACTTATGAATGTAGAACAATAATAGATGAATACCTCAATGGATGAAAAATAGTGATACACTCCCCTCACATTGATGCTGAGGCCCTGTGCAAAGGTGAATATCACAGATTGTTATCGATGTAACGGTTTGAGGGCACTGTCATCTAAGGAAAATGCCAAAAGGTCCTTGGTCCTGCGCTCACAGTCAAGGCCCATCATTGTCACCGTCCATAATAGAGGGTCGTGCTGGGCATTGCTCTACCACTCACACCCTCCTCCAAGGTTGTCCCCTATGGCTGACCCCCTCCCCTAGTACCACAACAGCGTCACCTCCTTACACATCACCGGCTCCCCTGTGTCCCCAGCACCCACGTCCTATCACCCACCACCAACGCCCTCCCCCAGAGGCTTTGTGAATAAACCGATCGGTGCCAGGCCCGCGACACGATTGGATGTTGTCCCCTGCCCGAGTTGATGTCATCTGCTCGCGAATGCTTGGCTGAGCTGCTCTCTGGGCTATACAAGGCGACGTTGGGGTTCCGGGGCTGGGGAGATTGTGGTTGTGGTGGTGGGATGGGGTGAGGAAGGGGGTCAGATGGTAGCAACAGCCGCATGCAGTCTCACCCCCTTCTACCCCACAGTGAAGACTGACCAGGCGCGCCCAGGTACTTACTTTAAATTACTGTCAGGTGTGGCTCATGCATCTTCCACAGGCAATCTGGGCGAGGGTCACGGCGGCCTGGGCTGGTAACATCTTATGTCAACCGACCGGTGGTGAAACCCCGTGGCCCCGGCCTCGCCCCCCGCCCCTCCGGCCGGGACAGGGCGGGGTCGCGCGGCCTCCCAGCCTCCCCTTGATCACCCCGACAAATTTGTCACAAGATTGCCCCGCCCTGCGTTGACAGAGACAAAATAACATTTCCATTGATTGTCCCTCTCTCTTTCTGGTGTTAGCGGGACCAAAGTAGGGCGGGGCTTGGAGCGGGAAGAGTTCGTGTCCTTACTCCGTGTTGGTGCGTCTGTGGAGAAGATTATCTTTCGTGCATCGTTTTGTGCTTTATATTAGGTATCTCTGGGGATAACAGAGTATATGTACGTTTATTATCTTTATACATGCGTTTTTTATCATATCATAAGATGATAAGCCTGAAGTAAACACAAGTTTTCTTTATTTAGGGAGCGGGAATGGAGTTCTATTTAGTGGTAAACCTCGTCCTGTAAAATAGGATATAGGCTTGTACTTACAGTTCGCAGACATTATAATATATTTTTTTATCGTTGGTGTGAAAACAACGAATTTGTTGAAATAGCTATCAGGTTTAAGGCCGACGCGAAACGTAGGCCTACTGCGGGCTTAGTTATGGGCAGTAAACTGTGGGCTAAACTGCGGGCAGCTATTTCCAACGATACCTTCCCAACCCCCTCAGTGCTACAAGTCACCAGGCCGAACTGATGGTATTTTCGCCTATAATTTGCATTCATTAAATATCACAATGAAAGATATACGTTAATCAATCATTGATTGGATCCCATTTTGGGATCTAGCGAAATAACTAATTTTTAAAAATTATTATTATTTCACAAATTTTTATTATGTATAATAATCACCCAAAGACGATTTTAATCATTGCAGTGCAGATGCAACAGTTAGGCTAATAGCAGGCTCATCTTTTAGATACAAGATGACAGGCATATAATGTGATGCTGCGGGATGGCCGGAAATAAAACCCAGGACCCTGCTATTCACATCTCAAAACACTACACATTGCACCATTCCATCGCAGCTTTATAACTGGCTATATCAAATGCTAACAGCATAGAATATGCTGATATGGCACGATGGTGTTGGGATAATCAAATGGGTTTGTGGGAGGTCTTGTTAAAAGGATCCTATGAAGTGGCTTCAAGCCCCTGTGCCGTACAGGACGCACACCACACTCAGGCGCCACGATTACTCAAAAAGCCCGATCAGTGCCGCTCCTGTCCCCGCCACCCACCCTCTGTGTTGCCCTAGGAGGTGATCAATTCTTATTGGGTTTAATCCCTGCCCGGTGTAGGTACAGACAACGCCCCCTACCGGCCTCACGCCCTCCACACGGCCCGTGTCATTAGGGCCTGTCCACGCTGGCCCCCTGGTCCTTGGTCAGCCACTGTTCACCCTACTGAGGGCACCTTTGGCAGCGGTCAGCCCTGTTGACCCCTATGGCGTGTCCACTCTGCTCCATAGATCACCTACGTCTGACCACCAAGGACACAACTCAACCCTAGCGCCCTAGTTACACCACAGCCCCCACCCCTCCTCTTCCCTCATTGCCCTACCACAACCCCCACTCCATGGTATCCCTGCAAGAGTCTCTGCAGTAGGCATTGTCTCCAAGGGCAACGGTGGGGCACGCGCCGGCCAATTGACCCTAGCAGGCTGTGAGCAGGACTTGGGAATAATGACACGCCGACACACAGGCCCAAGGTCCGACCCCTGGGTCAGGGGCTTGACCTTGGCTGACCTTGGGGCGAGCACGGGGGGCTGAGGAGAAGATTGTCGTGCGGAGGTGGGGGGTGTGGGTGGGTGGGGATGGTCTGGGAGGGGGCCTGCCTGCTTTGCCATTGCCAAGACGGCCGCCTGGGTCTCCACCACATATGTCATCCATGCTCCCGCGCCGACGGCCATTTATTGAAGATTTAAACAACTCCAGCTGGTAACAATGAAGCGCCGCCTGCCGCCAGCTCGGCCAATAAATATGCATGCTCTGGAGATCAGGGGGCTTGAGGGTGGACAAGGCGGACATGCCCCGTGACTGACACTCACAGGAGGAGCGCCCCCAGGCCTCCTTCTGTCCAGCACGACGTCGGCCCTTTATGATGGTGGCGGGACATCGTGACGTCATTTCAATGATTTATGAGAAGGTGTCATCTTCTTTAGAAGAATTGTGGTAGGATGAAGTGACACAAGAAGTCATCAAGGAGCTTGATAAAACTATAAATTGGCATGTGAGCTATGATTATATTGTTTGCAGCCATGTTTGTAGACTAAAAACAGACGGATTGACATACGTCTGTTTAAGGTAAAAATACAGTGTATACTACAGTACCGTAAAGGTTATTGATTCTATTTAGGTAGCAATGACGAACAGGTCTTTGATTTGAAATGTTGAACACATGTTTTTGATCATAATAGAGTTCCCAAAAGCGCAGTAGTCTATGAAATTAGAAGTGCTTAATATACTGAGAGTGTTGCCTTGTCTAGATGTTTTGATCCATTCTTTGAAGAAAGATACTTTATCAACTATATTTTATTCTATACAATGTCACACAGTTTCTTCTAACTGCTTCTAATTCCTCTGCTAAGACAGACCCACCCTATGCCAGGTAAATTCACCTGTGACACACTCCAAATACCCTGGGAATTCACCTGTGACGCATTGGTAGGACACACCCCATGCACATCAGTGAATCAACCTGTTGTGACACACGGACAGGAAAGAGGCCCCCCATCATGCCTGATGAATCCACCTGTGACACACCAGCCGGCGGGCATGCCTGTGGGCAATTCTATAAAAAGCCAAAAACTTGTGCTTTTAAAACGCTGAGACAATAAGCAAAGTCTAATTCCTTTTCTGCATGATGAATTGCAGCACCGACGTTATTGTCACAGCATGAATAAATAATGCCGCGAGTGACTTAATCGATGATAAATTGAGACTTTCAGAATCGATGGATTTCTGTGACTGGTATTTCAGACTTCATGCACACAGACATGCGAACGGAAAGTTTGCTGCCGCCGTCGCCAGCGCCACTCGCGGCGGTGCACGTCACCACAACCGGTCGCTTGTTTTTAATGGAAGTTTCGTAAAAATAAATTACCACGCCACCCCGGAAAGGCAGTGCATTTAATGGCGGCGATGCGGGGGTCTTAACTACATAGCACAGCGACACATGGAAGCGGCCATGATGCGAATGGTTATTATTTTGGCGGTGGTGTCTCCAAAGTGGAGCGTTATCTCTGAGAGCACGTGAGTCGTTTAGTGGCGCCCCTGGACTGGTGCGTGAGCTGCTCCGTGTTCTGCTCAACCTCAGACCTGAGCATGTCACAATTAGAGCGCCTACCAACCCCACAGCGCGTAGTATCGGCCCGTAGAGAGTTGTGCATTGGTGGACCAGAATAAGCAAGTATTGCCATTGTGTATCGTGGAATCTTGCCTCCATGTTATATACAGTTATGACGGTATGAATGTTAAGAATGAACTGTAATTGTAAACAAATCTATTCATGAATATGCCTATCATATTGTTGTAGCTTTTGGTGGATGTGAATAAGCAGGTATTGCCATTGTGTATCGCAGGTTATTGTCCCCATACTATTCAGCTGTGATGATATGAGTAGCATAGAGGTAGCATTTGACCAAAGTAATAAAGAAATTAGACAAAATGTAATCATAAACAAATCAATTTATAAATATGCCAACTATCGCCGTGGCACTCTTTGGTGAATGAGATTAAACAGGTATCACCCTTGTGTATCGAGAAATCATACCGCCCAGTCATAAAGGTATGACGGTTGAATGGTAAAGTGTAATTGTAAAAATATCATCTAGTGTTTAATGTAAAAGCAATGTTACAGTTACAGGGGACATACGCCAATAAGTAAATATTATTCACTCCAACAAGACACTTATTTATGCGATCTATTATTTCTGTTCTATGTCGTTAGGGTCTGTTAGTTATGTATTACTGCGTTCCTGAGGAGAATGACCTGTCAAATACAAAAATGATTATCATTACCCACTAGGTGGATTCGTATGATGTTCATTTATTTCTTCCTATGTTCATTCATCTTTTGGCTAATCCAATATAGATAACATCGACACCTTCACAAGGAACAGCAATATGCGTTGCTGGCGCACATCTACCATTATCAAAGCCTCTACCAAGGACAACCTCAAAATCAAGAGCATAAGCTTGTATACCCAATCCGATTGATTTAGTAAATAAATCATGGACTAGATAGATAAACGATGAATGAATGAAGAATAGATAATTAGCGGTTAATTGCAAATCATTAGTGATTAGGCAGATTTTCAAAGAAACCTCGAGACTTAATCAGGAAATTCTCTATAACTGACTTAACAATTAGGCCTACTTCATGACAGTCAAACCAGAAAGGTCAGATAGTGATTTCTAGTTCCGCCATCATCCGCCAGGAAATTTAAATAACGCCACTGATGTCGGTGGACAACCACTTTTATCAATTGGTAAATTCCATCGATAACCGTGAGACAAGGCTAAAACCCCTCTGTTGCAATCCCCAAAACCAAAACAAAGCACATTCTTTGATAACTGCACCTTCTACCGCAACACAATAACTATCTGCCATATACATTGTCCACCCTCTAGTTAAATATTTCAGCTGATCACTCACCCATGTATTCGAATTATGTGGGATGAGTAAATAAACCGTGTATAATGCAGATTATAGCTGCCTGATGGAGAGGTTTATATTCAGAGATTTACCAGCAGAAGGCTTACTCGCGGTGACGGGTATTCTCCGTCACCTACAACCATCCATGGGGGAGAGAGATGGGGACTTCATATCAGGTGATTTTACACCGTGTTACAGGCGTCGGGCACGTCCTCAGGGATCCAACCTGGGGCCTGATCCTCACCCAATCTGTCCATATCCACCACGCCTGCCCCAGCTCCCACTACCTGCTCGACCAGTGTTTATCATACAGAGCTGCTCCGGGAGTGACTCCCACCTGCTCAATGCAACAGGCAATACTTCCTGAGACCACGATAGATGATGTTGATGGAGGGATATCATCACTTACATGTGTTGTTACTGATTAGAATTAGCATGAAATGATGTCTAAAATATCTGAAATTTCTGAAAAGAATTAGAAGAAAGGTTGTTCTGAAGAAAATCTAGAGTATGTTAGGAAATCATGACATTATTCCCAAAGTATTTGCAATGCGTTTGGGAATTCAAATTCAATATAACTACTTCAAATCTGAGTGGGAACGACTGATTCCTCAAAATCTGGGTTTGGTTTTATAAGAACGCAATATAGTTGCTTGCACATCACCCATTCTACAAGAAGATGACTGCATGTGGTACACATAACTATAATAGAGACATGTTTGTGAGGATACCTGCATAGTGCACAACAGTGTGGAGATTGTGGTGGTATGGTTAGCGTGCCGCCCACTGACCTGCGTCTGGTCATTTGTCTGCATCATCTGTCATATCCCAGCATGCAATGGGCACGCCGAGTCAACATGGCGGCGGCCAATCAGTCTTGTCGGAAGTATAGATGGTACCGTAAACGGGCGACGGATAAAGAAAAAATAGGATGCATAAATGAACTTGTGAGGCTACCTCTCATCCACTTCATCACTTTGCAGTATGGGGAGGAGTACATGGTACTCAGTGATGAATCAACACGGAAAATCCTGCTGCAGTCCACTGGTTTTTCTTGAAAATCACTTTTCAATAAAATTGATAAAAATCCATGAAGAAAAATCTTGCTTTATAAGAATCAGATAGGACTGGAATAGCAATGTATGGTTTGGTCGCGTCATGTTCAGAATACATATTAAGCTGTCAAGCCTGTTGGATGGATTGTCTTGTCATGTCATATGTTGTTTTGTATTGAGGGCAGCATATCAACCGTAGTCTCAAGTCTACAGCAATTGCGACCTTCAAAAAGCGCTCACAAATCAATATGAGTCCGGCGATCATACAACCGTCTGCACAAAATAATAAATATAACCTCTACCAGTACATGATCACAATACTTGGGTGTTTAATGTTCAGGACTGGCCCAGACATGATCTGAAGGCTGTTCCATGTATGGTAGAGCTGAAGGTGACACCAGACAAGAGTAGGCAAATACGAACGTTATTTCGATTCAGTCTTGTCTCATCGGGTCAAAGGTTGTCAATTTGTCATAGGCCTAACCAAAGAATGGTGTTCAGAGCGGAACAACTCCGACCCGTGACATAAACTCAAATACAGGGCCGTTTAGACCTGATAAGAATCTTATTGTGCTGTATGGGCAACAACAGTCAGATCTGACAGAATTGTGACATTTTAAGGTTAATTCATTGTCACAAACTGGCAGTCTGGATCAATACAGCCATTCTGTACATTCACAATGTCACTAATGTCCCATTTACATGAATGCCATGTAATGTTACTCTAATATGGCTCTGTATAGAGACAAAAACGACATTGAGTGGACATATTTCCTGGGCGTAATGTAGGACCCCCTACGATAAATGGAGATCATAAACCATTTTATCATTTTGTTCATAGTTGATGACCATGTATAGTTGATTGTACTTCACTTCGTGTATTCACCTTTATGAACAATTTGGTGGCATGATATGGGGACGTTACTGTGTCCTGTCCAGATTTAAAACGTAATTCGGTTCACTTGAAAACAATAACAAACTACCCCCTCTCAGCCCCAGTAAAACAGGTGCAATAGTGCAAACGGACTTGTTCTGTGACACAAGGTTCAGAACAATGTGAATCGTAAAACAGCCCGCACAGTGAGGGGCCACCACTAGGGGTCAGGTCAGGTCAAGGGGTCAAAGCTGGGGTCATCTGAGGTCATGTGGGTGGAGGTGCGGGCTTTAAGTAGTATATAGCGAGAGGGATGTGGTGACAGGGCAAGGGTCGGCCCTAGCCCTCTGCTACAGCGCCTTTAGTACGTGTGTGCTTTTGGTTAGGGATATTTTTGGGGGGAACGGGTCTGTTAGAAAACAGCATCTAAAATGACCCAATCAATATTGAATTTTCACTAAGTTTAGAGTTGTTCGAACTTATTTGATACGAATAGGCAGCGTAGGCAAATCAGGTTTATCTAAAGTATTTGCCTGCCAGTAATAGATAAATTTATGAATTAGTATAATAGGATATTTACTTGGGATCTTTCAATTGAGTTGAATTGATTTAGGTGATTTATCAAAGAGAGATAGAAAAGTAAAACAATAATATGTATTTTGAGTTCAGATCCTATGAATAACAAATGCGAAAGAGACTATAAATCAATGGTGTAACTAAACATGAGTAGAAAGGGTTATCTCTCCTATCTTCCAATTGATCGAGACTCATTCGAATCACCTCGAATCCCGATTTAAATCAATAAAGAGTCGTCCTCAATCGGGTAAAGGTAGTATGTATTGAATGCCATACATCAACACAGAAAAGAGATATAATTCAATTCCATGATCTCTCAACTGGTCCCGATTAGTAACCATAGAGGTGTGCCGGAAGTTGCCGTATCTTGCCATGGTAACAACGCACACGGGGGTCATGCTCCGCACGTGGGATATTTCGGGACCTGGCGTCTCCTGCACGCACACAGGCCACCAGGGGGCGTGGCGCGCGGGGGCTGGCAGCGACACGGGACACGGTAGGGGGCGCTTCGAGCGGCCAATATCCACCCTACCCTAACCTTTTAACCGGCGGCAGTCTTCCAAGTGGACGACCACCCACGACAAGTTAGAACGTCTCAACTTTAGTGTTCAGCCTACCTGCTCTAAACCTTCCCCTTTTTTACACCGAGTGCCTCCAGGTTGACCTTAGGAGGCAAAGCCTGTGTACAGGAGCAGCTCTGAGGTACTCTGAGACCTGTTGACTTTCTGTTATTGCTCTATGTGTAGGTCAGCGACCTGACCACAAGGATGAAAGAATATCACTGTTATTGACTGAACTGTTGACATATCTTATTTGAACTGGCAGAAGCTTGTATACCCATAGAGATGCAATACCTAACTGCCGTTTTAAACAATGGGAACCAAGTGTATCCTCTCTGCAGCATTGGCAGCACCGTACAAGTAATTGTACCGTCAGAACATGGCTGATTTTCAATGGTTAATATATATAGATATTACAAACAGATCTATTTAATGGGACGAACCATAAAAGACGTTTAACTGTTTGTGTGTGTGTGTATATATATATATATATATATACATACATAAACAATGGTGTGAAAAAATCAATGTGTCTTGAGACGTGGTAAATTTAGGTTGACGTATGACAGTACACTTGTCAGTTACACGTAAGAGGCACACTTTTTTTAAACGCTCACTGGAGGAGAAGCCTCTCTCGTCCCTGGAGTAGAAAACTCCAGAAGACGTCAGGCCTCGTCTCGTACGTTTCCGGCCGTCCGCCCAGCCGCTCAAAACCTCCTCTCCCTTCCCCCACCTGGTCCCTAAGTTCCCCGCAGAGCGGCGTCAACTTCTTTTGTGGTTGGTATTTGGAGGCCGGGCGGGGCGGGTGACCCTGAGCACAGCACCTATTGGTCAGGTCGGCGGGCGGGCGGCGGCGTTGTACTCCAGGGCGTGTACCGGCACACGCCAGTCACCCCGATGATCCACTTACTGCCGGCTGACCAGCTGCCCGCCCCGCTGAGCTAGACACCTCAGTACGTGCACCCACTCCACCCACCTGGCCAATCATCCCGACTTCCAGGTGATTTAGCTAATGACAGGTGAGCCTGAAGATGCCACAGGGGGTACCTGGTAGCCTATAGGGGGGCGGGCCGTCTGCAGAAGCCAGAGGCCCCCTTGTAACATGACAGTAGGGCTCCCTGTTTCTGCTTGGTTGGGGACTGGAGGTAAGGACTGTGGAGACGGATGGGACATAGGTGGGAGCACCTCCCGGTGGGGTTGGACAGCGCCAGCCTCATCTGGAGCTGCTCCTGGGCCTGGCTGCTTCTCCAGCTGCTTCTCCCGCTGTTCCCTTTCCTGCTGCCCGAAGGACACGGGAGTAGCGACTGACACGGTACGAAACCACCAGGTGTGTGTGTGGGACTAGTGAGCTGCTCTCGGGAACTGCTTGGCGAAAAAAATATTACTCTGAGCAATGTCTGAGGTAGAGAATACAGCCAAGGGTAAAGACAGAGAGAAATATGGGCTGCATGCACCATTTAGAAGGGGTAAATATTTATATTTGTCCATTTTAAAAATGACGTTGGGTATGTGTACATGCATCTTAATATGCATATATATACAAAATGTATACATTCACATGTGTATGCATTCGAAATAACTAATGCTATGAAACGCATATCATTCTCCGTCTACCAACAGAAAGGTATAGTCATCTCTATCCTCACATACCTGAGTTCTTTCTATTCTTACAAGAAGTTCTCTTTTTATCATTCACGAGTCTTGCATTACATCCTGTGCCACCTGGTTCTTTTTTCAAAGCTTCCAGACATTTTGTCAACACGAACGCTATATCACCTCCCTAACACTTACCATGTACTACATTCGTGCAATTTTTAGGCAGCATGTTGGTATGTAGTGTCATTTTTGCAAGATCGCATCGTACACTATTGTCATTAAGATAGCTATGGGAACTATTCCTTACGATACATGATAACACTTGCGCCGGTGACAGAGTATTATATAAATATTCATATGAGAACTGAGGGGTCTATGTCAACACGTCATTCCTAGAATAGGTCCTACAATGCTGTATTAGAACGCCATGCACCTGGTGTATCAAAATATATAATGAAAAACGATCGGAATGAATTTCCCTTACCCCCTCCTCCCACCATACACACAGAGAAATACTACATTGTGAACGATAACTACATTAAAAGTCTAAATTTCATGTGTAGCTCTATCTTCTGATGATTCATTTGCCAATCCCCTTTCTGATATCCCATGTCCGGTGCCCAAGTTACATGCAACGAAAGTTTGGCCACGCGCAAACTCGTGACGCATGTGCGACCAATGGAGAACAATAAATAACACAATCAGATGATAAACTGGATTAAATCATGGAGAATTATCAAAAGTAGAAGATATCCCTGTGATAGCGAGGATCAGCACATCTAACGCGCATCAAAGGCTACCTGCCGCCGATACCTGAGAGGGGGCGCTTCTAGTATAACATGTTCTGTCCGTGTTCTATTTGTTCCGGAAGCTCTGATGGCTCTGGCATGTCGGGTAATCTGACGGGGCCCGGCGTGTACGATGTACTCCACGCACATCCTGCCGGGAACCAGGTTCTCCCTGGAACGCCGGGTGATGATCGTGATTTCCATGTTGCCGAATTTTCTCCCTCCCCATCTATTTCAAGTTGTCCTAAATGGGGAGTTTATGAGTGGGTGTGATGTCCTGTTACTCGCCCCAGGTGGAGTGTGTGAGATGACTTCATACTGTATGACTAATGTCGTATAGATCAACTCCCCGAAAATAGATAGGGAGAAAGGCCATGCTTATTGTGCGGGCCGACAAAGGCGACTACACCATGAGAGAACAATCCTGATAAAGTACTATTTGATCAATAATTTTATGGCGAAATAGTTTACTATCTATCCCGATTTAGTCTAAATATTCAATAAATGGTAAAAGTAATCAATAGGACAATTTCTACTCTGGTTACAAAATCTTGAAAAATCTCCAAATGTATTAGACAAGATAGTTTCAGTTGAAATAAAACCAATTTATTGTAGAAACATCTTGAAATAAATGATAAAGCGGCTTGCCATATAAAAAATCTTTTTGTGATAAGCTAAGTGAATCTAGGACCACGTCTGCGATGAATTAGAGGACACGTCCCATTTAGTTTTGAGTAGGAAGACGGGGGCAGACGTGGGCGGTGAGGGGGTGGATGTGAGGTTAGGGGGGTAGCTCAGGAGGGGTTGACGGAGGATCCTCTTTGACATTGAGGGGTTGGACACGTGTCTTACCGTACACGTGAACATATGTGTGAATATGCTGCAGAGGTTACTGAGAGACGGTCCCACTGCGGCGTACGTCTGAGGAATTACTATAAGATATCTTTTTCTCTGTGTGGATAATCCCCCACACCTCCTCACCCTGGTCCATGCGGGGATACCACCCTGGCCTGCCCATCATTTCATAACAACTCTCCTGCCATTCATGCCCCTGCCCTGATAACCCACCAACACTCTGGTCTATACGTCCACACCTCCAGACCGTGTCTATATCCACCGTCCAGAACCCGGCCCCTCACACAAACACTATAGGAAATCAATGGGTCGGCTATTTGGACACCCTTGCCTCATACCTGATTCCGTCAACAAACTAATTGGGCGACCAGTCAATGGGGTTTTGGTTAAGAACTCTCCAAAATTAAACGGCATGCGGCCGTCTACCAAAGGAGCCACCCGCCTACTAATTGTGGTGGAACGGTAGCTGTGGGAAAAGGAGAAGCCCCTAATCACTGGGACAATAGAAGGACTGACTTAATAAGATGATAAATCGGGCTGAGGGTCGGTGAAGGGAAAATTACTGCCGGGTCCATTCGGGAGAGGATACATATTCTGAAAGAGCAGCTGCCTGTCATTTCACCGTGTCGCCTCCCTGCAATTTATCAGATATTGTTTTCAGCGCTTCTACGGTGATGAACTGCAACTGGGCACAAAAGAAACATGAAAAGATGTCGCTGTGCTCATTGGGTAGTTAATTACAGGTTTTGGGGAGCAGCTCGCCAAGATGTGCTGTGCACCTCTTTCTTCCTCTTTTCTTTCGGGGGTAATTGCAATATCCCCGAGCAAGGTCAAGATGCAAAGTTGATTTGAGGAAAATGTGTCTGTCATCTTTTGGGATTCGTGGTGACGGGGATCTTGAGAAAACACCCAATTGCACCTCCCTGGAGGATGGAATTGTAATTAAATGCGTTCTGGGGTTAGAATTATTTTGTTTTAAAACGGCTAGGAAAGTTGATTAATTAAAAATGTAAGTTGCTTCAGTGGGCATTGATTACCTGGAGGTGAGGCGAAGGCTGTGCTTTGCCCGAGAACATTCACATTTCTTTTCCAGAAATTCTATGAATGTAGTGTGAGAAACTGCATGAGCATCTGCTACGCGAGGCAACGAGGATGGGTGTATACCGTCGCGAGGCCAGTAATCATGGAGCGGAAATAGCGGCACGTTAAAGCCGGGATTAGAAGGACATTCTATAGGACGAGGGTAAACTCACCACATGGGGTGATGCTAGGGGGAGGGGGTGGTAAACAACCTTGTGCACCCCATCTGACCATGTGACCAGACACTTTACATGCTTGACCACAAAGAGTGGCGTCTTGCCCTAGAGGAACAACATAAGGACACTCCTTTGGCGTCGTCTTAGATAAGGGTTTATTTCGGCCTCGCTGGTCAAACCTAGGACCACCTACTATAACACTTATAAATGCAACACATACGACCTATCTTGGAAGCCACGTTGTCAGGCTAATGCACATGTGAAAACGTTTAGAAAAGTTTCACCAAGCAAGAATTTTTTTTTCTGTAATATCATGAAATGCAAATACGTGAAAGTACTCCAATTGCGAATTCATTTCAGAAGCGTGTTGCAAAAATGGCTTTCGCAGAAGAAGCCACAAGGAAGCCATATGATTTGTAAATCATCCTGATTCACAAAGAGATAAGTCCCAGTTTTTAGGGTCTCGAAATGAGTCGTAAATAGTCTCTGGGTATCAGGAGTAAGTAAGGACGGCTTCTGTGGATGATCCTTGGGTTTAGCTGGAGGGTGGAAACAAGACGCCGGGAGAGGAGGTGGCGGACGGGGGGAGGGGGTCAGTTGACCACGCGTCCCTGCACGGGTCCAGTAAACAAAGCGGTCACCGCGTGTTATTCTGTATATCAGACTGTTTTGGCCATCAGCAGGCCGGCCGCCGGGGCGACTATCCACGCGCCCACAGGGTGTCGGTCCCACCCCGCTGTCAGCCTCCGTGAACCCCACCAAACCAGCTGGCCCCCTCCTTCCCACCCCCTCCCCCCACATCAAGATAACTCACCCCCGTGCCACGCGTCCTCTGCCCGAGCTGGAGGACGATATCAGCGCCCTCTATGTGGGACGCCACAACTTGCCTCGCACACCGCCACGTGTCGCTGCTGGTAATATAAAGCATCTGCTGCATGAGGCAAGTTTCTAGGCAATAGTAGAGTTGAGTATCTCTTTTCTAGGAAAGCTTCTACAAAGCCAATGAGAATTTCCTAATGGATAAACAAAAATGTGCTTTATGGGTACTTGCTGGTACAACCATCCAAATCATTGGTGCTATCTAGAAAGAACGAAACATCGCGCATTTGATTTATGATTATTGGATCCAGAACTTGCTTTTAAAGTTTAAGTCACGACCTAACTTCTCTGTGCCCATGACTGAAGCCTCCTTGTGTGTTGTGGCTTCTCTGTAGACATAACTGTGGCTTCTATGATGAGAAACGCTGTCCTGCCACGTCCTCAGGTTGAGCCAGCCGCCATCTTGGTTGGCGTCCCCACTTGGGACCAGGGGAGTTGGTAGAAGGCTTTGATCAAGGCTCGCGTTGCCTTATCTGCTGTTTAGCTAGGACAGAGATGCCTGAGCTGATAGAGCCAGATGGCACGGGTACCCGTTGACCCGTTGTCTAGGTAACACACACATTGATACCCGGGTAGTCGCTTTACTTTGTCCGCATATTTACATTTAGGAACAACGTTCAAACTAGACAATTGTCGGCTGTTTATTTCTTTTACTACTTTAGAATTTGTAAACAACACCCGAGTTATAATAGATTTAGTTACACCGGAAGCCATATGGACCAGAGCGGATGAACAGCAATACTGAGCTTCTGTGTTTCCAATATGGAGATTATATCTAACCTCGTTGGTTCCCATTGAGGTAATTATCAATAGATCTATGAAACACTAATCTTTCAGTTGGGCTTATAGTAGGTATATCTGAACTTTTGAGCATCTAACTCTCCATAACTTAGACTCCCAAATGAAAAATAAACACGAAACTGCTCAGATAACGGATTAATCGCACATTTTCTGCTTCGTTGGTGTAACCATCGACCTGCAATCAGGACATTTAAACTAGGTAATTTTCAGGGAATGCCCCCATTTGAATCTAGCTCAAGGGTCTATATGATATGTGACTATACCCGACTGGACAGATCAACAAAGAGGATTCTGTTGGGGTTCAGGTTGCACAAGGTTCCTTTGTGTCATAATGAAGTGTTCATTCTACGCACTCACCATACCAGAAGACAGGTTATGAATTACTGTGTGACTTGTGTACATCTAAACCTTACAAAACATCCCAGATATGACTCCCCTGTCATACTCATAACCCCAATACACAAAAATAGAGGAAGTCTCTATTTATTCCCCAAACCCAGAGAATTCACCCCAGGCTGTAGGGTATGTGTTCATAGATGGGGCACCTCGCCACACCGCCCCTCCTGGGTATCAAGTGGTGTGTCCCCTGGGGTGACATGGTGTGGGAGGGGTGGGAGGGTGTGTGTTGGGGTTTTGGGGCGGGGGTAGGGTTCCCCCTCGCCCGGCGTGCCGCTGGAGGAGCTCAGTCGGGCGGTGACAGTGGGGTAGTGTGCAGTCGCGTTAGGAGCATCAAAGACACACACTGGAGGAGCGAAGACACACTGGAGCAGAAAAGTTTGAGGAGAGAGGGACGTTAGTTCCACATTCAGTATGGTTAGGACGAAGTTGTTCAGACCGAGGCATTTCCTCAAGGTAAGCTTGTTGTGTTATTACATGATATTCTGTTGGTATACTTGCTTTCTAGTTATTCGACAATGAACACTTCGTAATGCTAGAAAGTTGTGTTTATGATACGCAACGCCTGTCTCAGTGTCTGCCATGGACTATTGATGATATAATTTGTGGGGTGAGTCGAAGGACTGAAATCAAACGACAGCGATAGGTTGAGACTTAATACTTGGCATTCAGTACAATTCAGTACGGTTGCAGGTAAACAATAGAAATATAAAATCTAGTATCGGTTGATACAATGTTTATTGAATGGGAATTGGAGGAGATATGTACAATGTACTCGCTGAATATGTATTTGACATGAAGTAGAAACACTTCCATAGAGTCATACATAGGGAATTTGCCACCTACATACATATCCAACTCCTCCGATAAATCTGGAGCAGTATATATCTGCATGGTCCTAAGTGAGGGACACTTTCGCGATGACCATCACCGCTACCCTCACAGACTAATGCGGTCTTTAGCCTCGGGCGCCGCATGAAATGTTCCCCCGTCCGCGCCAGGGTGACACGGGCGCCACAGGGACACAGCCCGGGTGACAACCCGACATCCCTCTCCGCCGTGATCGAGGTGAGGGTCAGTGCCGGCCGGTCTGTCATCGGCCCCCAAGTGGTCCGGCCCCGGCCAGCTACCGGTCAGCCGGGGCGGGGGATGACCACCAGAAATGACCGCTCCGTGTCCCCGTCCAGCCCCCCAGACGCCCCGCTACTTGACAAGCCCCATCTGCTTTGCAACAAGAGAGACTTCCGGCCGCCATCTTGCACTCCCAGGTGACCCGGATGTTGCTGAATCATCCTCCTTAAAGAGGGGTGGTGATTCAAAATGGCACGTGGAGGTGAGGCTAGGGACTGCCTGTCCCGGCCTCCCTCACTTCTTATTTACACCTGGTGCAAAGCTTGTAGTGTCAGCATTCAGACGATCTCGTAAATAATACGACGTGAACCGATAAGTCTGCATGGACTCTATATCCCTAACACACCGCATCTCATCAGTTGGCTAGGTTTTTCCCAAACACCTGGGGGACCATACACCTATGTGGTATCTAAGAAATCACCGAATTATTTATTATTCGCAATGTCGTCCACAATCACCCGTGTTGTTTGCAAGCGACTTTATTGACGGTACGCTTGCAGTTCTTTGTTTCACAGGGGCTGATGGCATCTGGGGGCTGTACCCACCCCCTCCACCCCTCCCCCCACATTTTGCGGTAAGCAGGATGTGGGTGTCTTTGAACCCAGGGCTGGCGTCACGCGAGTAACGTTCACTCTCCAAGCGCTTTCTAAAGATAATATAAACATAATCCCCCCGGAGCCCATCTCACCAATCTTCTTACGAGTACTAATCGCAATTCAAACTACGCATTGGAGAGCAAACAAATTACCATACTTATGGTGAAAAAGCTGGTCTTGCTTACATTATTGGATTTAATTCTTTCACCCGGCCAAAATAAACAGTATTTAGTTAAAAATCTCCTTGATTCCACTCAATGCTGGAAGGCATGTGGGATTTGGAAGCGAAAGTTACGGAACTTCACCTGCCATTCGCTCTTCAATTCCCTCAAACACCTCAAGCTACACCAATACGTTCCTGTGTTAGTCACAGTTGAGCTATCATGCACACGTCGCCAATTTATCCCCAGAACTTCGCCATTGGTCACAAGAACCCCAAGTTTCTCCACATCAGCTTCCTTTGCCCGAACTCTCACTGTACCCCCCCCCCCCTCCCCTCACATGACCCGCTCATGGAGGAAGCTACAAGCCCCTACTGCCACCAGATGGCGGTGAATGACGTTGACCGATGCTCTGTAACGGTACTCGCATGGGACCGCTCGCGAAGGTGCGATATATACATAGTATACCCCGCACCCCATCGATGTTCAAGGCACAGGAGTATGCCTTGGGGTGGAGGTATGGTGTGGTGTGGAAAGGGGGGGGGGGTTAAATACTTCCTATCAGTTACCATGGTAACGGAGTTTGCGTCATGGGTGAGGAGTGGGTGTAGTCTAGTTGGGAGTCTCTTACAAATGTCATTTCCCTACGGGATTTACCATCTACACATGCTGGGTATGTATGCTTGATATTGTGCTGATTTCCCTCTGTATGTATTTTTTTCATGTGTCACTTTGCCTGATGTTTCCCTCAGGTAGACCCAACAAGGGTGGGAGTATTTAGTTCAGAAAGGTGAACAGTTCTACTACAGGGTCCCAGGGTAATCTGAACTGGTTGATGTTAATGTAGCACAGCTGTTAAGTGTAGCATTTCTTCATTATAACATCAATGGTCTTTTCATCCCTAAAGCATTGGCGATGACACATTTACGAACTATGGGGATTATGTAACATCTTGGATAGCTATTAGTTAGTGGATAAACATTGCGTATTACATAGAGGAGTATACATTATTGCACTGATAATAAAGAAATCTTAGATATGATTCCCATAGCGATTAAAGAAGAAAATCCTGATTATACAATATATCTTAGTTAATTAATAACAAAGCGCAAAACTATATAGCAGCTGAAGAGGACTGGGAATAATACAAATATAGGGATTTAAGAAATTAATTTTATATCCTATTGAAATAGACTTTATTATATCACCAACCTCCTGACACAGTCGCTTCATTGTATCTCCCAAGTATTCAAACTAATCTGTTTGGAGAATGAAGTCTTTCTTTTTTAGTTCTAACTGTAAAATAGCTTACACATCAAGGCCACTTTATTTGATGCTGATGATACACTTACAAACTGTTAACTGACCACTGTACCTAATTTGCATCGATGAAGAATTTTTGGAAAAAGAGAAGTCTTGCATAGTCACCAATCGAAGCACAGTCACAAAAAGTACAGAGTCAACCATAACAACAGGCCACCAGTACATATAGCATGCCCATGTCTGTCTCTGTCTCTCCAATCCTGTCTATACATTCCCTAGGTCACCATGGCGACCGAGGGTAAACTGACAGCCCAGGTGTCACGCCTCACTACACCACACCCCCGTGCCCTTTACAGTGCCCTCATTCTAGTGAGTTCTTGAAGTATATCCAGGTGATACCGATTTCATCCATGCCAACACACGTACAGATTCTCCACTGGTTCTGTAACATGGGATCAGCCCAC
The DNA here is from genome assembly GCA_950022655.1 of Alentia gelatinosa. Classification (NCBI taxonomy): domain Eukaryota; kingdom Metazoa; phylum Annelida; class Polychaeta; order Phyllodocida; family Polynoidae; genus Alentia; species Alentia gelatinosa. The sequence continues at coordinate 33,507,969 of OX465583.1, forward strand.
CCACCCATAGTCACCCCCTCCCCACACCTCTAAACCAACCTCAAAGTTCTGTTTACTCGGTGGACGCTGGATTACAAAGCCGTGATTGCGGGTAATCTGTGCCCTCAAGGTCACCCAAGGATCACCCAAACCTATGTTCAACGCAGCCTCCCTCTCCATCTTAGCAAAACGTTATCAAACAATCGAAGGTAACTTACACATTTCTTCATAGTTTACGCCATATAATCTAATGATATGTGGAAGGTATATAGTCCCAGACTGGCCTCGGTCTCTGACTACCATGCCTACAACACCACCTACAAGACCTCTTCTCGTCGGGATCTTTCAGGCTTTAGAAGTTAGAGGAAGGCGACACATTGAAATGTAATTCGACATCCTATTAAATGTCCATATTACACTCCAACTGCCATACACATTGTAACTATTCTCTCTACGTTCCTCTTTCTCTACTTGTCCTCATTTGTTTAATCATCCCATATGTTATTTGTCACTTCAATCTTTACATGTTCTCCCCCTGCCCCACCCATGTCTATGAAGACACCGGTCCCTCTGTGGTCAACCCTGACCGGTGACATAGATACGCACAACGTTTGAGCGACACATTGCTTGGAGCATACACACATACACCAGTGGCTTCTCCCTTGACTGGCTTCCACGTGTCCGCAGTAGTGGCTCGCTACTCCCCCTTGCAGCCTGTAGGACCACATCCCGGCCGGCGGCGGTCAGCGGGGATCAATAAAGTGAATGGTCAGATAAACTGGACACTGGTCACTGGGCCGAGTGTCCCATGCCACCCACATCCCGGGGCCCAGTGCACCTCCTACTAGACGCCTCGACGGCGGGCAGCAGGAGCGGTATGCAGGGCATGTCGGCAGGTCATTGAAGCTCGGCGCCCCGCACATGCGGCCCCGGGGCCGGGGGGCCGGGGTCCGGCCAGCCCCCACGCCTCTAACCCTATCAGCGGGAAGCCGAGCCAGGCCCGCATTTAAAGGATCCATCTCGAGTGACGCTATACCGCGCCGCAAGGGGCCGCCACCCGCATGCATATAGCTGCGCGCCCACTTTTCGCCTGTCCGTGAAAATGGGAAGTGTAAAATTGTTTCTCGAGGCGATTTCCTAGGCGTGTTTCAATGAACGAGGCTCCGGCTATGTATCGTGGTAAGCTAGTAATGCACAAGTTTGCATCAGAGTATCATATTGATAACTGCTTTAGTGATTGGGCCACATTAAAAAACAGATTTAGAATGAAAAATTAGAAAACACAGTGAAGTGTCAATTGACATCTTCGACATTATCTGCATACATCTAGACTTGTAAATACAAACAATATCCCATTAAAATATCCATATTTCTTCTTCAAGCCCATGATAGAGTAACAGACAAGTGCATTGACTCCTAGTTATTCTTCTATGAAGGTTAGCATTCCTATGACTGATACTTACTAGACCGCCCCTTGCGGTGAGTTGTGTCCCTCTGGTGGGAAGTGAGGCGGCGCTCTTCACGCCTCCAGTCCGTGGAGTGGACGGTTAGCGGACAAGCCATTACTTGTGGTCAGACTCCCATGTAAACATAGCCCAAACATGGTGCCTTTCTTCCGCCTGGAGCAAGCAAGCCGTCAGCCTGCTGGGTGAGTGGGTGGGTGGGCCACTGTGTGGGTATGTGGGTCGTAGATGCTGTCCATTTTATCATTACAGACAGGTGCCAATAATACCCCTTCAAATCATTCCACTTGCACGTGCGGCTGCGCAGAGCAAATACTCATCTTAATCTCAGAGCCACTCATACCGTAACACTTCATACAGAGGTTCAGTACTAGTCCACCCCTCTCATTCACCAATATCGGGCCTAGGGAGACTCTTTCTGGAGAATGACCTTTATATATTGCATGCATTCTTTGCCTGACCTGCTCCCTGAATTCCCTTGACCTGCTCAGTGTGACTCCATTGGTGACTCCCGCATCATGAGGAAGTAACACCCGCGACCCCTGCATGCTCGTTTTGGGGTGAGAGGCCAGGACGCTATGTACATGGGGTCAGGGTCACAGAGAGGAACGAGTCACTCAAAGGCCAGGTCGCCCTGTGTGCTGAGCAACTCACGGAACCCCGACACACGCGGGGAAAAGATTGATTTCCGCATAGGACCTACGCACCCCCAGAGCGCAACAGCTCACCCCAGGGGCACATGGCCGGCGCCATTGGTAGTCTCCTGTCGCGTGGCAAGTGGGGTACAGTCTTCACCCCCAACTGCCTCCCCACCCCATATCCAGCCCAGGACTCGCTCCGACGCCCCCACCCAGCACGCGCCCGCATAGCAGCACAGGCCAGCCAGACTCAGTGTGACAATTGCCATGGCAACACTTTGCGGGCCGGATGTGGCGGATGGGAACGTCGTAAGTGCTGTGATTTGACCGTGGTCAGACACTTCGCCATCAATACCGATCCATCAGGCTGCGCGCGCACGCCCCAACATCATGATGTGTGCAAATCGTGGCGGGTAGTGTGCGCGGGCGCCACGCGATGGCGCTGTCAACCATTGCTGCCTGCATGACTGACATTCACGTCCAGAACGAGATCCACGTGACTTATTTATGAGAGTGCGGGCAGGTTATTGACACTAGGGGGCATTTATTTACCTGTGGCCATGCATAGCTAATTATGAGACAGCAACCAAAACCTATGTCCTTAAATTTTATATCTATTTACCAACCTTTTCAGTCTACCATCCATTGTTATCAAAGCTATATCGGATTTAGGGTCTGGGATACATCGATAATTCAACATTTACCCCGTTTGTAAAATCAATATGGGATCTTAAATTCGTATAGCAAAGGATTGCTAAACTGACCATGGCTCTTCCCGTAGATAATGTAAGCCAAGTCCATCTGTCCAATAAACGAGCCAATGAATCACAGGTAAATCCAAACGTTCAACAGGTTTCTACATATAATATAGGACGCCGACAAGGAATTTATCTAAGGAGAACAAAACAGTGTAAAATGAGACTTTAAGGGTCTACTTTGACCTCTTAGAGATAAAAATATTTATCATATTCTGGAACTTTCTAGTCTGTTTTATAATTCCGGAAAACAATTATATCACTGGATGACACCCAACTCCTTTAGTTGTAATATGAAATGTTGAAATAGATAATATTACTATTTTCTCAGAAAAATGATTTTAGGAACCGGGCCCAGGGGGTCAGGTGTGCTGTGTCAGGGACAAATGACACCAACTACGGCCATCGGGTGAAAGTTTAAAGTTGAGGCACTGCCGTTCAGCCCCAAGCAGGCCAATCCAGGCGGGGCTTGGTGGCCCGGCGGTCATTCACTCATTTAGTCCACCCCGCTTTTCTCACACAGAACAATTTGCGCCCGTGCCGCTGTCACCGCCGCCCTGGCCTCGTTTCCAATTTGTCACAATGTCCAGCAGCATCGTGGGGCTCACCATGGCAACGCTTGGGAGTACTTCCGGGTTACAGATGACCTCTGCTGGGAGGAGGACAAACTAGGGGTGGAGTCGGCGCGCTGCACTTCGGGAATGAATCATGTTGAGGGGCCATCCTCTGGGCCCTTATATATCAAAGATGTTAGGCCCAGAACAAAAACATTGTCCAGCAGCCCCCTCCTTAACAGCACCCTCCCCTCTCGTCAACACCCCAACAGTTACAAGCTTCCTTTTACAACACACATAGGGTCCACGCATTCTTGCCGTAACCACGGACACTAGGTCTCTCCCGCGTTTTTTTTATCTGCGGCCCAAAACAGCAGTGCGGTGGCTTTGCAGTAATTAGTTTCTGCAATTCCCGCGTGAGGGCGCGGTTTGGTGCTAAGCAGACACTGGCGCATGCGTGTCGGGGACGGCAGCGGTTATCAAATCGGCGGGCGCGCTGGTGGCGGCCATGAATTAATTTCAGATCACTTACGACCTTATCGCGCGTGCCATAATAGGCCCATCGATAAGCAAAGACATCGTGGCCAGCGTCCCATGATCGGGCCCCACTGTGTGCTAATTGGTCCCCCTGGCGGCGCGGGGCTACAGCGCGCGCGGTACGCCAATGGCGTGTGCGTATGATACCCTACTATGTCATATGTCCCCCGTATACCCCGGGGAAACTGCCACGCCATTTTTTTGTGCATTGGCCCTCTTAGCAGTCACGTGACTCCATTGCGAATTCCTCATTGGTGGCTGTGGACAGTGAATAGGCCAGGCTGGAGTGTGTGTGGGAGGGGGAATTCACCAAGGACCGACGGGTTCCTATACAAAGCGTAGATGGTGTATGGAGCTACTTACATAAGACTTTCAAAGAGACACGTATGCAAATCAAGGCTTGTGTTTATGCAAATCAGCTGCCAAGACTTATTTTTCACGAACAAAAAGAAAGTCCTTATGTTTCAGAGCTTATTATACAAAGTGTTGAGATTAATACTTCCTAAAGGAGTTATATAAGGGTAAAAAGGGAAGACACTACATAGGGTGTAATATTATATTCATGTATATTGTCTTCAATTCATACTACATTGTTGGTGACCGACGGTATATGAACAAAGTTTCGCAAAGTGAGAAATGGTTGTTCATGTGAATAGGGGGTGGGAGTGAGGGGGTGGGAATGGGGCCTGAGGGAGGGTACACTCTATGTGGGTAGCGGGCACTGCCACACCTCCCACTGGACTTCCCACCCAAACACATATACACCCCCTCCCCTTATCCACCCCTCATCAGGTGACCACGTTGACACCTCTTTAAAAACGCCACTTACCTCGTGGGTGCCATTTACCAAATGGAAAGTAAACACATGGTTTTTATGAAACATTGCAGGCCGATGTTAACTCGGCCCCCGGGCGCCCCTCATCCCTACACGCGAGGGAATAAGGCTACTGTCAACCCATTAGGAAGGCCATGGCGAGGCAAGCCCCAGTACGCCATGAAGAGGCGAGTAGTCTACTACCAGGGGGAGGGGCGGGACGGGGGAACCGCGGCCCTGGAGACAACTCGGGCTTGGAACTCCAGGGCTTGGTGCTCCCCGCTATGGGTGGATGATCCATGGCGTGAGGGACTGATGGACCCCCGAGCGCCACCCAGCACACCCCTCGTCACACCATACATAATAACTTCCCATTGTGCCAGTCACTGCTAACTCTCCCCACAGCCCTCAGATGACTTTGACTTTTGGACCTTGTAAAAGTTGTTTAACTAACTTTCAAGTGTAACTCGGAGGATAGGTGTGAGCCTGGCTGAACTGTATCCGAAGTGAAGTTGGTGCCCGCTGGAAATTCGCGGTAAATATGTCTCCATTGGGCATTACCCGACATACCATATATAATACATATGATTTAGCATTTAGATATATTTTCACCTGCTTTTGAAACATTTAAGTGGAGCTGCAATATCTATGGATAAATTGCACACACTGACGCCTATGTCCATGGCTAACCTAAGGTGCAATGAATTCGGATATCTAGACATTTCTAAGATCTAACAAATAGAGTCTAGATGATTTCGTGGACCCTTTCAGTTCAAAACATAACCGTACATCATGGAAAACGCAAAACCGAAACAGAGATATAGATAGTTCCCAATTTTTGAACACAGGCTGCTGATTTCAGAATCCATGCCTGTTTTGACAACTGTAGATACAACTATCTATGTGACTGCAAGTAGGTATTATCATCATTTATGACCAATACTGCTCAAAAGTATAGATTCCCCAAAGAATGAATGGAAGCTACATTTTCTGTAATTGCCTACGTCCTGAATGACCTTGTAAGGTTGTTTTACGTTCTCCTCTAGCAGGAGAAAGGCAGTGAGTTGTAGAGGTGTTTGACTGCCTGTCGCCCCCTTATGCCATGACAATGAGATTTGCTGGTAACGTCAGAGAGAACATTCAATCAACAGTCACTCAGCACCCCCTGGCGTCCCCCTTTCTGCCTGACCATGTCCTCCACACATCGAGATAAAAGTAAGCCACCAGTGGCGGGGCGGCGCGGAGGCTGCTTCAGCAAAGTACTGTCTTTGCTCTTTGTTTTTCTGCTTTGATGTGACAAATGCGACCAGTCGAGTGGCACCAGTGTTTAGATAATGCATCCGCTGAATTAATTCCCCAAAATTGAGTTACACCTCCCATGTCCTGCGGAGGATGCTGGCATTGACAATACTGTTGGGTTGGTGAGTAAATTCTGGTCTACAGGGAGAGGTTTCGTGGAATGGTAAGGGGTACATTTGGGGGTTCCTGATAAGGTTGACGCCGCTACCCATAAGGAGCTTGTGACCGCATGCACTCTCCCAGCACACACTCTGGTGGCATTTCGATCAGACGCCTTGAAGTTCTTGTCGTCTGCGTCATCATGGATTGACCAGGCACCAGCACCTCTGTCCTCCCAGCATTCCCCTGAGTTCCGATGGTTCCACCAAGACCCTAATTACCGCATGACGCAGGCCCACACCCGCGTCTCCGAACCCGCCACGTTGTCATTTGCAGATTGAACTTGCGTAAAGTAAGACCCAGTGCGCTGCTGCTGAGGAAGCAGTGGCGGGAATCTCACAGAGAAAGCACGCGAATTGTCGTCTGCTCGGGTGGCGTCCTCCCCGCCCGGCCTCAATTCTAATCCCTGATTCGAAGCGATCAGACAGCTCTGATCAAAAACAAACCCCGCCGGCCATTTCTCAATGTTAAGCTCCCCATTGCCTTCCCCCATCGTCCTACCCATCCCTCTGTTTCTTTAGTTGTCGCCGTGCCTCTTGTCGGTCTACTGTATACATGCCTCAGAGCCGATAAGGCTGGTGCCAAGATTTTGGCGGCTTATTGGGAGTGATTGTGCTCGTCCTTGTCTTGGCTCTCAGGAGTGAATCCTGTCGACGATTCCCCGTGATAGTGTCTTTGATGACCGCTTGGTGGCGCCACGGACCCTCTGTGCGACCTGTACTGCCAGTGTGTGATAGCGGGGGACCTGGGAACGAGACACCTTGAGGTACGAACGAGGCAATTGTACGTGATGGAATGTATGGTCAGAAATTCTTGATTTTTATACTACCTATAGATGCGCAATTCCCTATGAATATCAAAGAGGAGGGAGCGACATGTAATAAACAGTATCCCTTTCTCTATGCTGTCATTGTTATTGTATCTTTTCCTCTCCCTGTCATCATCCACCAATTTGCTTATCTATCTCTTTCTCGATCCTCCTATCACTGTCCCAGTAATTTCTCCTCTGGTATCGGTGTGGTATAACCCTGTCTCTTCCTGTGTCTCTCTTTGGCTGTCATTGCTACTTTGCCTCGTCTCTCTCCGTCGACATAATATGACCATCGTAGTTGTTATTACAGCGTCAAACATCATGAACCAACCATAAGTCTCCTCTCAGTTTGTCTATACCTTTTCTGTATTACTCCTGTCTCTATCTGTATTTCCTTCTGTCGCTTTGTACCACTCTGTATCTGTCTTTTTTCTACCATTCTTCCCATTACATATCTAATATCATATAACATGGAACCTCTGGACAGGCGTATATAAATTGAAAGTGGTTGAGACTTTAGACTTGTCCATTAACCAGATCACCATAATGGATTGTAAGGTGAATTAAGGCTGGTCTCCACGGTCAGTCAGGACATGCGGCCACGATTGCTCGGTGGCGGCCCCTAGCGGTGATCACGGGTAATGAGCCTGCGGAAGTCGTCTGCCCATCACGGTCAATTTGTCTCACGTTCCCGCCTGAAATGTCCACCGATTGTCCCTTCTCCTCGGCGGAACGAGGACCGCTTCTCGCCCGGCGCCCGCGAGAAATAATTGCAGAACATATCTGTATTGACACCGCCCGCTGGGCCGTGGTCACGTGGTCAGGCCGCTGGTGTCCTACATGATTATCACCGCTGTAATCTTCATCCGTCGCCATAAGCGTCATGTAGGCGTCGATTTTGGGGAAATCGGTGTCTTGTAGCGCTGAGAAGAGGAGGGAGGGGGTGAAGGTGATGGGCGCGGAGGTGGACTGAAGAAAGGGCAATCTTGGCCATGTCACATTACCTGTCAGGGTACAGCCTTCATGGTAATAAACTTTTAAGATTATGACATGTCTCTGTGAGAGTATCCTTGTTGTACCATTATGCCGCTGTTCAGGTACATAATTAGGGAACGTTTGGTATATTGTATAGGGAAATAAACCTAGAAGATTTAGTTGGGTTGGGGGGGGGGGGGGGGGGGGGTTATAGAGTATAGTCATATATAGAAAGAAACAAGGAATATTTGCAATTGAGAAAGGGTAAATACTGCATTACTCATTCCAGTTATATATATATATATATATATATATATATATATATATATATATATATATATATATATATATATATATATATATACTTTACACATCTCCCTGTTAAAATGTTATTAACAGCTCACTGATGTTTTCTAGCATTAATCCTTGCACATACAAGTAGCCGTTCAAACCTTCCCACGCCCATCCCCAAACCATGCACCGCCACACAGAGAAATATATGAACAGTAAAACGTTGATCCTTTCTCCAAAACCCAGACCGAAGTTTTGCTTCTGTGAAAAAGACTTTAACGATCCAAGTTTACCTAAGAGAAGAAACCTATTCGTGGCTCCTCCCAAGGCAGCCACTTCTTAGTGTCGGCGGCTAAATATTATGTGTCAGGGTGATTAAATCGACGTGTGCGGTGCGGGGCCTTTAATGACTTTTTCCCTGTTAGAGGTGGCGAGTAGTCACTTTGGTTGTGGGCACGGCTTGTTGGGCGTGGCCCTGTGGGACGGGCGCGGGGTCCCTGTCCAATCGCCCGGCGCCACCCGCTGATCAGCCGGGTGACAGCCCAGAGACTCCGGGAACGCACACTTGCATGGCACTACCAATTCTTGGCACCCAGGGTGGCGAAATTAGGCTCGACGAGTGTCATATATACTCATGAAGGCCCCGGCCGGCGTCCGACCCCCGGCGCCCGCCTTACTGCGGCTCTACGGACGCCGGAGCCGAGCCGCTTGGGGGCGCCACCGGGCGGGTGTTTAATGGGCGCGGACATTATCAAGCGTTCGCGAGATTCTTGGTGACGCCACGGACGCTTCCGATTTGCGGCTTTGTCGCCATGGCGCTCGGCTTGGATTGGTGGCCAATTATTTGTCTGGTCTTTAAGATCTGTGACAGAGACTCCAGTAATTCATGAGCAACTAACTCTGCGCCCTTCTAGCTCCTACGTCTCCCCACAATTCCCTTTCAAAGGGCAGTGCTTGACATTATATACATTAAGTAATAGTTACGAGTATTTAAGTTCTAATGAATATATGTACGATGTGACGTGCCTTCTGCCATAAATGCTCTGTTATTGGTGGGATTCGAACTCAGAAGCACAATGCATAGGGCAAGAGCACCACTATTGATCACCTAGGTAACTATACAATGGGGAGTTCTTTCATAGATGTGAACATCTGATTCCATCCACTCATTTAGATAAAACAAGCTACAAGGATAAGCCATATATATAATCAATTAGGGACCAGTTGATCAACTGCTGGTACCCGAATGATGGCAATAATTCTTTTGATACAAGTGTTGACCGACAATGGCCACTGAAAACAAACATCTGCATTCGCCAACATACACAAAATACGAGCAGTAGAGTATGTTTTTCTGGTCATGTTTTGGGCCGGAAGACAGAAAACTGAGAGCTGCGCGCGCAGAAAGTGGCGACACCAGGCGGCCATAATGAAGGTCCACCCTAATCCACCCCGGCCTTCCCGGCGTGCACCCCGGCCAAGATGGCCGCCCTCACGCGCGCTTTCGGGAATTCCGGAATATTGGGGAGGCGCCCACGGGGTCCTCGGGCCGGCGTCATTTGTCTTCCGGTGGCCCGGCCCGGGCCCCGCCCCTGCCCCCGCCCCCCGGGCCTGCGCAGTGGGGTCACTGGCGGGCGCCGAATGGCACTTTTGTTGGGGCGCGGGGACGAACGCGGGCGTCGCACATCACGCCGACGACGACTGCCCCGAGCACAGGAAGTAGATCATGATCACCCGGCGTCCCTGATGGTCACGCCCCCTCGTGGAGCCTGCGAGAAGTTTCCGGCCCCCTGGCCTTATTAGAACTGAGTGTAATTAACCCAAAGATGACTATGGCGTCCCACCCCTTCGTATAACCCGAAATTACTTCTTTAAGTAGTGAAAAAATATACATTTATCGTCATATCAGGTATACATACGTCTACAGTATTTTCCTAACGTTTATCTATACGACCTTATGGAACGCGTTTTATTATATGATGCTTTGTATAAAAGAATGCATATTTTGAAGGTTTTTATTAAAATTTCACTGGTGCACTAGAACTCCCGTGTTCAAATATTTTTTAGCTCTCGCTCAGCTACCATACTCAACCTTAGATAGATAAACAGGTTAAGACCGCAAGGAGAATCATATTTACTTATATATTTACACAAAGCAGTCTCCACTCCACACATTCCGATGGTTGACCTGGCCATCTCCAGCGAGATCGGAGCGTCCGGGGCGGCGTTTTGGGGATCAAAGCCAATGTCCTCTGGCCGCCAGTCTATTATTGATCGCGTCATGATCTACGCCTCGCTCCAAGATAGAATGGGACCCTGCAGGCTAGGCTTTAGCGCATCATTTCATCCCTGTAAACGATTCTATGGATCTTTTGCTGCTGTCACCACTGGATGGACCTGTGGATAGAGTTTAGGAAGGCTTGGTAGGGGTGAAAGGGGGTGGTGATTCTTGCGCATATATAAATAGAGGAAAGGGGTAATTTCTAAGATGATCATCTTATATATATATAAGGTTTCCAGTGGTATATGGTTGTTATCGATTTAATGATGAGATTGTCATTAAAGTCTGATTGTCTAGAAACTTTTGAACAGTTATTCTAGCAGTCTCTGGTATATATATGTAAGACGGACTGACATGTATCATGTATCCATGAAGAATTATGTATAACGTTCTGAATGAAACAGTATGCATATGGGAGCATTAACTTATTACACAGCCCACCCAGTTTTGTCCCTGCGATTAGGTGACTGTTGTTGGCAGTGGGGATGAATTGGCTCGATAAATTCCAGAAGAACACTAATTTTCGTCCAGTAGAAGACCTCACTAATCTTACCATGGAGACACAGCCAAGAAGGCAGAGCAATTATAACAGCTGATTGCCTTCCACACTGTCTCCTAGTGTGTAGCAATTAGTAGATATTCATTGGCTGTAACAAGCTTTATATGTTTACCTATTCTAATCAGAAACAAATATCCTTGGTGATGTTTTCTATCATTTATTTTGATAATGATGCAGAACCACAATTAAATGACAACTCATACAGAGAATGATTGGAACACTTTGTAGGTGTATACATGTACCTACAAATTGAATAATCTCAAAGGATTTAAAGAATACATATAGATCCATAAGGTTATCAGATGCATACGAAAATGTCATAGTGCATCAAGATGAACCGATATTGCACTGAAGCATATTGATACAATAACAAGTTATCAACAGTGACCAAATTGTATTTTATGTTTGATGAAAATAGAAGGTAACAGCGACAAAGATCCTCCATGTTGGCAGTTACAAGCAAACTGGCTAACAGCCGATGTAAATCAACTGATTTGAAAACGATGCATAGACTCTGCAGGTGATCATGAAAAGATAATGTGCCTAAAGCCAAAGTAAGGACTGCCTCAAAAGCTTAGAGATATTATTATGGGACATACTATGTAAGGCCTATAGTTTTCGTGGTTGGTGACTGCCGAGGATTGTGGTGGACAGAGAGGGTTGGCAATGGGAATTGTGTATGTATGTGAGTAGGAGGGGCATGAGAGAGACCGATGAGATAAACGATCAAGTGATTTGAAAAAAAGATGACACGGACAGATAATCATGAAAAGGTCACCAGTTCAAAGCCAAACTAAGCATTGCATCAAAGGTTTGGAGGTGTTGGGAAACTATCTGTGGTTTTCCTGAATTGGTGACTGCCGAGGAGGTCTGGCAATGCATGGGAAGTGTGTGTCGGGGTGTGGGGGTGAGAGGATGGGGTGACCGCTGCGATAAACGGCCAGATGACCGTCAGAACCATGTCCATTCGTCAACCGTGGAGGGGGTGTTCCCACACGCCCCCTGGCCGCCCGCTCAGATTCCATTTCGGGCCGTCGGCTCATCAATACTCCACGCCGGGTGACAGAGGATCATTGCCGCGCAAGAGATGTAATTATTATCCGGTTCCCAAGGCAACAGATCACGTGGCCCCATGTCGTCAAGGAGATCCTCAACATAGACCTGGGCTATAAAGGAAGGAGTCCACTGAGAGTGGGGAACTCTTCGGCTGATTTGCGGTGGAAATGTTTTTGGACTATGATCATATGGGATTATACAGTTTGCTATGTTGGTTTAGGGTCCCCTGTATTGAAGTTAAGGATAAACAACACCATACAAAAAATTGACTTCGCCCAAATTAGACACATTTCCACCCGCCAATATCTTACTGAATATTTACCTATAAGTATTGATGTAAGTCCTTGTATGCCATTTTCAAAAACATATACTGTATTTTTTTTCTCCATATGATACTTGCCTGAGCCATAGCACACAGTATATACAGACATGACTCATTTCCACACTGTACTATAGCCCCCCTACATGTGCGTACCCTGTGCCCTGATAGGGGAGAGCAAAGAGGGGATGGCGCGAGGGGTGTGTGAGGACGTTAGGGGGTTAGAGAGGGAGAGGGTACAGCAGGCTAGGAAGGGGGCGGCGATGCGAGTGCCGTTGGATCCTTAGCTATGTCTGTCACGCCCCAGCCCAGGTGCTACCCCGATCCTACGGGGGAAGCGGGATCCAATTTACCCACCACTGGTCGCCACCGGGGGCCCCGTAAAGCAGCTGGCAGAGATGTCTGGGGGTCCAGCGGACCCCCTGGGGGCCTCTTGTCACATGGCGGACGCTGGGAGTGATCTCAAAAATATGGAAATGAAATATCAGCACTAATAAGGTCTGAGGAGGTGTTTAGGATAATTTTTGGTACACAAGGGGGCCATTGGTTAGTGAGGGGCCAGCGCGACACAAGGTTCCTTGGGTCTCTGGCAGATTTGTTCACATTAAAAGTGCAAAGGAGTTGAGAGTAAGCGGACGGTTTAAACTTTGCGACCAGTTCTGACAAAGGCAAACGCATACCTCGAACTTGGTGCAAAAAGACACAAACGAGCACCCATTCATCCGTACCTCTTGGATTGGTATTCAGAAAGGAAACTTTTGGATAGGTAGCCAATACTTATCCTTGAAGTATTAGCCAATACCTATCCTTGGAGTATTGGCGTACATATTTGTGCACGCGTAATGGTGTAACGTGTCCATTGTTTGTAGTTCTGTCACTAGGTGTCGCAGGTGCACTGTCCACTTCCGGCCCAAGCCTGATTCAATTGAGCTGCTCTCCCAAGGTGACTAGCAAAGATCGGCGCGTCCCAGAGGTAAAGCAAGGTCAAATTAAGCCACGTCTCAGTCTCATCAGGGCGCAGTTGACAAGCCTGCCACCAGAGGGAGTGGCACCGGCCCGAGCGACTGCAGCGCCCCCTCTCACGGGCCCCGAGTTCAGGCCCTTTGAAGGTGATCGAGTTTTCTGCGCCCAAGGTCACGGGGGCTCCGTACGTCCCTGGACAGTGGGGTGGGGGTGGGGGCTCTGTAAGGGGGCTGCGTAGAGAAGGGGTAGAGGTCAGAGGTGGGCTGACGTCACCCGGGCGGGTGACAGGGGCGACGCAGCTTATGGGACCCGTGTATGGCATGGGTTAGCAGCGCGCGCGGCGGCCATTACGCGCGTCACGTGTGATGGAGCGGCCATCAGTGGCTGATACTTACGTTAGGAGGAGGGGATAGGCAGCGTGGGCCTCATACCAACACGCCTCACACCCTGGAGGACCAGGCGGGGTTGCGGGAGGGGTGCGCTGAGACATACAGGATGCCCAAGGTGAAACAGTTGCCGCTACTGTTGGTAAATGGCACATCCCAAGGTAAAATAACAATACCATCAATGGTTGATTATATCAATGGTTATATTGAGTCTAGTTTTAGGATATTGTAGTGCTTTACCTCATGGCCCTTCTCATAGCGGTAGATATCACCATAAAATGTTTTACAATTTATGAGCGAAATCACACCTGATCAACTTATCAACCAGGATATATCAGGTACATCTTCTAAGATAGATCATATAAGTCTAATGTTCTTCTGATATGAGACCTAGTGATCTTATTCTACCTGTAGTTGCCCTAGATTTTCCTTTCTAGAAAGGAATTTATCCAACCCTCCTTTAGCAGATGAGTAGAATGTTGTGAGTGGGCCTCTTGGAGTCAGTTCCATGCAGGTCGCATGTCGGTGCGACTTCTTACCGGTCCTTGCTTTCATTAAATAGGAATAGCTTTATAGGGATCAATTCTGGTTCAGCCGAAATGGTATGACCCTAATAATTGGCCGAGTGAAGGCAATGTCCGTAATGGGCTGTGTGCCCGCGGGCTGGTTCCGACCGGCGCCGCCAGGGGGCGCGCGGGGAGGGGTGGGTTGAGGGTCGCGGTGACGTAGCGGGCATTGCGGGCCAAGGCCAGGTGGTGGCTATGGCCGCAGGGGTTACATTATATTTTATACAACGGGTATAATGTTGTAGCGGTGGTGGCTGCATCTTAGTTAATCTCCCAAAGTGACCGGTTCCCCCTGCGGCCGCTAGATGGACACGTCAGGTTGTGACCGCTGACCGCTAGGTGGCCACAGTGTCATCCAGATGATGGGAGTGTTGTGTGGGGAACGCACGCGCTAAGAGAGCTGGACTGCATGGCAAGGGTGTGGAGGAAGGTAAGATCTTTTAGGCGACCATCCAAGATGACCAATACTCCACCGTAATGTGTTTTTTAAGTTGATGCCATCAGACGAATGGGACAGCATGCTGAAAGCAGCCAATGTCCCTTTGTAGGATCTCCATATCGAAAAGCATTTGATATATGTCCTCAGTATGAGGGTTTATTGAGGGCTATGCTTACCATACACATTTTGACACTAGCCAGTTCACTCTAGGTATCACTGACATGATCATTAAGCTATTTTCCTATGCGGTCGTGGTATTTCATGGTTGTGTCAGTGTGTACAGATGGCGGGTGCCATTTTAATACAAAGTTTACTTGTCAGGCGATTACCAGTCAGGTGGGAAGGATACAATGCAGCTCATGTCGGCCTGCCAGGCAGCATAGGCACGTTATTGATAAGCCTATGAATAAATGATGACAGTCTAAAAAATGACGGGGCCCACGGGTGCCACTTTGGTCCTGACCACTGCTCGTCCAATAATTTTTATAATGAAATTACCCACAGGGGAGGGTAAGAGAGAGTAGGAAGGAAGAGGGTCAGCAAAGTTGTAGCGCTGAAAAATTGGAGAGCTTTAAGTTGGCACTGTTCTAGGAGTATGTGGAGTGTTAATGGGGCGGCAGGGGGGCACCCTGGGGTAATGTGCCAGGTGATCACAGTGGGACCTCACCCCAGCAGTCTCCTATGTTTCACCCTGAAGCAGGCCCCGGCCCTTCTAGCCCACTAAACACCTTGGGAATGGATGTACCAGCCTATAAGTCCAGCAGGTAACAAGCAATGGAGAGGTTCTATAACCAGGAAGTGTGTTAGCCCCACAGGAGCCAATACAATGATTGTGGATGCGTCTTTACATACATTTATAATTTAGTATCTGGTATTGGCTTTTCTTCAGAGAAATCACAATATCCCGACCATTACTATTGTAATAGGAAACGATCATGACTATTTCTTATTTCTCTATCAGATCTGATAGGGACATGTTAACTAAGAATTATTAATCAATTATTAGCCATGTCTTTGTGCAATAAATCAATATAATTAAATATTTTGATTCCTGTAATTTGTTGCCTTTATTGATCTTTCCTGTGCTAATCAACATGAATGAACATAATTGTTCTATTTTTCAGATGTAAACACCGAACGTATTTTTATCTACCTTTAAACCTTACTTGAATAAAAGAAAATCTCACGACACTGGAAATGACAGAATTTGTTGCCACACTCATTTACATAAATACTTATGAATTCTCTGTTGTATTTTCCAGGAGTCCTCCGGGCGAGTACTTGACAAATGGTCGCTGGCCACCCGGGATGAGGAGCAGGTCATCATCCAGCAATTTCTCCGATTTGGAGAAACAAAATCAATCGCACAGGAGATCATCCTCCAGGACACTCGTGAAAATCGAGAGCGAACTGTAGTCCAGACCCCAAAGACAGAGTCCGAAATCAAGAAATTCATTGAGCGCAGTAACATGAGCATGACGGGCTTCATGCCAGGGTTCGACCCAAGGCATCTGCTTAGCCGACCACTCAACCCAGCCACCACCCCACCTACAACACTCATCACCCCACAGGTCACCACCACAACCAACAGCACTGGCAGTGTGAGTGGTAGCAACACAGTGACGACAAGGATCATGAGTCCCTCAGGGGGTCTGTCAACGTTCTCGCCTCCTCCTGCGCGTGGTCCCAGCTCCAACCCCGAGGTTCCTGGAGGAGGGGTCATCCCGGCCGTTAGCCCGGGTGATACGGGGTCTCCCCTGACTCGCCTCCAGGGCATGCAACCGTTTGATTACCGCCGGGAACGGCTGAGCCCCACAGTGAGCCCCGGGACAGGGAGTGAGAAGAGTCTTGCTCTATCGTCTTCAGGTAACAAAACACCAGAGGACCTCTCTATGGGGGCGATTTCCTCAGCATCTACGCCGCCGGCCACTACTCCTGTTGCCTTCACAATGCAGGTGAACCCCATCCAGGTGACTCCTACCAAGCCTGAAAGCTCGGATGAGATGTCCTGCTACGCTGGAGGTGCTGCTTCGGATGACAGCCAAGATGGCGTCATTAATTACAGCACCAAGGGTATGTCGAGCAGCTCAGTGTACGCTGACCGCAAGATCAAGCACTTGAGGAAGTCGGCGAACCCCATGAAACGGCACTGGCAGCCGAACCCTACGTTTGGTAGCACGCTGATCTCACCCAGCGGCAAGAAGCGCGTGCTCTGCACGGCCTGCAATAAAACATTCTGCGACAAGGGAGCTCTCAAGATACATTACTCAGCCGTCCATTTAAAGGAAATGCACAAGTGTACGGTTGAGGGGTGTAACATGATGTTCTCTTCCCGCCGCAGTCGGAATCGCCATTCAGCGAATCCCAACCCCAAGTTGCACATGCCAAACCAGAAGAGGAAGATTCCAGATGGTGTTACCTTGGTGGATGACAAGGGGAATACTTTATCCTTATCCAGCTCAATAACACCTTCACCGTCTCTGTCTATGAACGCTCCCTCCAGTATGTCTCCAGTTGCTCATGCTGCTGAGGTAAAGCAGGTGGTGCCAAAGACAGAGCCGGGGATGGGGCATGAGCTGGCCATGGTGCCACCAGAGATAGGTTTCTACATGGATCCCACAGTCCGTATGCCTATCCTGATCCCCTCACCAGTTAAGGTGCCCAAGATGGATCCTCTTCCACCTACGACGTGCGTGCTTGCTCCTGCTGCACACACACCCGAAGCGTACTGCGCGAATATCAAACGCGAACCCATGATGGGCTCACGAAGCTCTCGTAAGAGGAAAAGCGCAGTACCTACGCGGTGTGCCCAGCTTGAGGAGATGTACGTTATGAGTGACGACGATGGCGCCACGAGCGGGGAGACTGCGACGGAAGAGAACCTGATGCCACAAAACCTCACCGTGCCCAAGCACACAGACAAAGGCAGCAGCAGCAATAGTAAACTTGAAAGCCACCGGTCAGAGGACCAAAGCGATGACCAACCATTCGATGGAAATAATGGTAAATGTATGTCCGGTCATTGCAATACTGATGATGAGAGCAGGGACGGTATGGAAGACACTAAAAAGGACCTCAGAGCACATGCAAAAAACTTTGAAGGCTTCTCTCTCACAACCTTTCATGACATTCAGGCCCAGGCTATAAAACAAATGGACTGCATATCACAGGCCAGGCTTCGGGATGTGTGTAACGATGACTTCCCGAAGGAGAATGACAGCAATAATAATGGCGATGGTGCAGCTGATGATGACAATGACACTAACACTGATGGTATTGTTATAACTCAGAACTCCACTTTAGACAGTGAAAGGACCAATGAGAGTGGCCCCTCTTCTCCTATGTCCCCAAACAATGGTTCATCAGATCTTGAATCTCTGGATTCTGGAGGGGAAGGCTCCCCGTCACACTTAAACGGGTACAGCGGGAAAGAGTACATAATAGATATGGGTGATATACCACTTGATAGTGAAAACCCACGTCGCTGTACAGCCTGTGGAAAGATCTTCCCCAACCATGCAGGAGTCAAGGCTCACTACCAGAACGTCCACCTCAGCAGAACGCACACGTGCACTGTGGAGGGTTGCAATGCCGCTTTTCCTTCCAAGAGGAGTCGCGACCGACACAGCTCCAACCTTAACCTTCACCGAAAGCTGCTGTCGACATCATCATCTGACAGCGAGGGGAAGTCCACATCGAAGCCGATCCACGAGGAGTACATGCCCAGGATCTACAGTGACGGCTTCGCCGGGAGCCACCCATACAACAGCCACCATTATGACGTCACAGACGAGGCAGACGACAATAATTTGGTGATCAACATGAGCACACGGACCACTGACGCCAACATGAACAACTCAGGCAAGGATGGGTACGGCGGGAGTACACCACCGCACAGCTTAACCAACGGTGACTCGCCTTCGCACCAAGTAGACGATGGGTACAATGACTTTGACAGTCAGGAGGACTCCCCACTTCCTGCTGACCATGAGGGCATGGTCAAATGTCACATCTGTCGACAGCGCTTCCGTGACAACCTTGTCCTGAAGGAGCACTACGAGAAGACGCACCCGAAGGAGATGTACAGGTGCACCATTAGTGGCTGTGACAAGATCTTCTCGACGAGAAAGTCACGGAATCGACACAGTCAGAATGACAACCTGCACCGCCACCTGTCACCAACCACGAACGGCACGCCTTGACGTGACCCCTCGACAGTAATACACAGGCTATATCGAAAATATTACTCAATCAACAAACATATACTGAAGGCATGTGCAGGGTAGGGTTGTCTTCCTCTTTTACTAATAGATACTATACCAGATGGCTTTGACTTAATAAGCAATGACGAATAATGATGCCCTATTGCCCTTCTTTTTTCTATATATCAACACGAAGGCATTTGAACACTTGAACCAATTGATTGTATGAAAAAGAAAACTGATGAAATAAGTGTATTTATCATAGCATTTTATCTATTTAAATGTTCGTGTCTGACAATGCCTTTTTGCTGACTTGTACTTCTATACCAGTGTTTATAATAGGAATAGTAAAGTCATTGATGATTCGCATATCTGTACCAAAGAGGAGGACAATTCTATTGGTTGGCTGACAGTGTCTTGTGGAGGGCCTACCTGGTAGACAATGCAGATCTTTATGGATATATTTATTTCATACATCATCCACATTCAGCTTTATATGAATATTAAATTATAAAGAAAAATAGAAGCACGGATTTGAAAAACATAAAAAAATACAGGAATCGAGTGATATATGCAAGATGCAATTGTCTTTCACGATTTAGACTAAAATGTTACAGTGTACCATTATGATATTTTATAAAAATGGCAATGTTTTTTGCTTCATAGATTCCCAAAGAAGTGTTAGCTTAGGGCATTGTATAGAGTTGGTGGCCTATTCAAAAAGAGGACTTAATTTCAGTGAAAGACTGAACCAACTGATTTGTCCGTAGGTAGCACTTCATTAAGGCATTCTAGATGTTGGACCAATGGGTTGTGTCTAGATAGACGGGTGATGTGATTGCTATTTATGTATTTATTTATTTATTCATTTATTTATGTATCCATTGAGTGATAATTAGATAATTTATGGAGGATAATTTCTTAGACGAGTACTATATGGTTACCTTGATGATGATGTGTGTTTTGGGTTTTAAAGACATTCTTCCCACCTATTGTTTCACCTATGACAGAGCGTGTCCAGTAGATTATTTATTCGTATGTATTAGGAGGGGTTGTGCGGCCCGGTACCCCAAGCTGTGTTTGCTAGTCTGGTCGTTGATATGTTGGGGATGAATCTCAGCCAATTATCGCCATACCGCCACATTCTGCTGGTAGCCGAGGTGACATGGCCTATACGTAGAGTATTTAATGCAGGAACTGTTTTCGAGTGAGCTTTATGTAAACACCAAAAATGTTTTGGTCTCCCGTAGAAAGAAATGATTACCTCACTACAAGCGTGGATGTAAAGTAAACAGTATCAAATGATGAATTGAATTATCATCTAGTCTAGTAGGTTGTTTTTGAATCCCAGCATGGCTAGCGAGGTTGCGGTCATGTTTAATAGGCATGCAATACCATAACACTGGTGCTACGTACTCTCTCAACACAGCTGACTAAGTATGTACAAAGCGATTTTTTTCAAAGGTCTTTATCTAATTTATTGATTAACTTATTCTGTATTTATAATTATATGTGATGTTCACAGGTGCTAAGTGCAACTATTCATTTCCAGCTGCATTATTGGCTTAAGTCAAGCACGTGACTGATCACATGACTGATGACGTCACTTCATTGTGGTAGCGTCTCTTGAAATGTCAGACCCTGAACATGACCACAATTAGCATTGTACTATAAGCAAAAAGGCAACTAATTGTTTTATCGGTACAAACTGCATCTTCACATTAGGCTTAGAGTTCCAGGGTAAATCACAATGAATCAAAACGCATGAACGTTTACCGTGAAAAGAAACACAAGACTCCCAAAATGCCAGAGGGAGAAGTTTTCTTTCCGGAAAGGAAGCCCACATTGATATACCATATCATGTATAGTTCTTACAGTTTTTCACGATGTACATGTAGTAATAATGTTTAATATTCCAATCTTATGAACACTTTTACTGTTATTGGGTAGCTTTCGTGTCTTTTTCACAGGGCACCGGATGGTTTTCAAGGTCGTCTCGGTGCGGATTTGGCAGGGAGCTCCAAGAGAGCACATCTTGTACCGGAAGTAGGCTTACCTACTTCCGGTAGCGTCTGATCCTCCACACCAAATAATGTACAGTAGATAACCGTTACAACTCGAACACTTCCATCACCGTTTGTATGTCTTGCCAGTTTTTCAATGATACATAGTATCTATATCGTCGACACACTCTTTCCCTCAAATGTAAACGTTGTAATAATTACCTGCCTTTTATTTCTCGACCATTTGGAGGTATTTTGTGAGTGAATGGCACCTTCATTAGGTTCAACTGAGAAAGTTGTGATATTTTCTTCACACTTACCCCTCTGCTTCATTTAAAAAAATACAAAGTATCGCTACCAAGTGGTATCATGAAACGTTTTGACAATATTGGAACATGCCAATAGTTATGTATAAAGATAATAAACATGACCTCGTTCATCTAACAGGGATCCAGACCTTGAGAATACTGCTAGAAGATTTAAAAAAAGAAAATAACAAAATTGTTGTTCTACTAACTTATGTAACTATGGAAATAAAAAAGACCTTCCGAGATACCTAACAATATATTTGATTATCACGAAATATGTGTTTCCCGAATAAGATACAGCGAGTGTACTAGGAAGAGGCATCCAATGAACCTGCAAATATCTCACATGTTGTGTGGTTGGCCTTCAGACTAAGTACTTCGCATTATGTAAATAAGGCCGATTAATTTGATATTAAAGGCGCATGCATTCAGTAGAGTTTTATAAATGCCTTAGATTTTTACATTTTTGTAATCTTGCTGCAAGCATGTCCCTGCCCCTTCTGACCTCATTTTGACCATATACACGAGATTTATAAACTATGCAATCACTGTATTGATGCAAACTGGATTATGGTAATGAATACGTAGGATTGTTACGGTATGTATATTTAAAGATTTGGTGATTCAAAAGTACCTCATCGCACCAGAAATGCACAAACTTGTGAAACAACTCGCTTTTCAACAACAGGAAAAAGAGTCCCCAAACTTTTGTTTCTTTAGTCCTGAACAACTGTATATATAGCAACTGAGGCTTATGTCATCTTATACAAGCGATGATATATTTCATCACTTTAATAAATATTCAATATCTCAGTTGTTAACGCGTACTGCACGATATCATAATTATGTATGGTTTATTGCAACACATCAGATCATGATTATTGCCAAGTATTCAAGCTAAAATTACACTGATTCCGATTGGATTTACCTTTCTTTTAGTATCAAGGAATATATTTAAGCTGGTTCATTTGACTCAGGCACTAAGGTGTCTTTCTCTTGGATGCTTTTGCTACTAGAACCTTTATTTTTCTACCAGCAACACAATGTTTCTGACGAGTGTAATTCATGCTAAACTCATAACACTAGGGGACCATTCAGTAGCTTACGTCGCCAATGTATCCATAGTTTGTAGTTTTATTTTTCTAAATATTCTTAAGGTGTAGTTGGGTAGTTATTTATTTTGTGATGTTTTTGTAGATATCTTTATTTAGCTGGTTTGTATATGGTAACATTATGTACAGTGTATGTTACTGAATTATTCTAATGTAAAAGCGTATAACTTTGTTTACTGTGAGTTGCTTTACTGACAGATTATCTAGCAACGAAGTCCAAAGATTTTACTCTGAACAAACAATGTAGATCATTGAAATTTCTGTTTTAGTTTGACTTAATTATGAATGTGTTGGATATTGGATGCATATTTATATTTGTGTATTACCACCCCGGGTCCCTTCAATCAACACAGAGAGAATATAAGTGTACTGCTGCGGTAATAGATAACAGAATTTGTATTGTGTATAGTTTATTTCTTAGGTGATTTCTGTTAGCAGGAGGTTTGAATCCCATCATTGAATCTTCGGTGTCAAATGCCTTTATACATGGAACAACGGGTAAAGTGACATGTATATCGCTATGTAGGAACCATCTAGAGCAACTCCATATTTACCTATGGTGTGAGTTAACTCAGTTAAGAGATACATGTCTCTTATCTAGTCACTGAAAGTTGGAAACCATGGAAACAGTCTGGGTCATATGAATTGTGCTAACTAAGGCATGCAGTACGAAAATCACATCACATTGGTTTTGCCCTCTACCCAGCAGTCATCCCATACTTCCCTATCCTTCTGAAATCCTTGAATCTTTTGCATGGGAACACACGGATCCCCCTGTCCTTTATATGTGCTTGGAGAGTGAATCTCAATCAACTTCACGTCATATTCCCAAGACTAGGAGCGCTGCTGTCATGCTGAGAAAACTCTCTGGAGGTTGCCCCGTGTGGCGGGCAGGAAGTCTAAGGCTCCTTGGGGGTTGGGTGCCACCAGGGTGGCAGTGTAAGGGGGTCGGGGTTTGAGAGGGGGTAGGGTGTTACGGGTGGGTGGAAAGCGGTACAGAGGATCCACCAGCTGCCGACGACACACCGCAGGCCACGCCCCAGGTCTCACTCTCCCCCTGGAGAGTGCGGACGGCGTCTTCTAACGCATTCAAGGGGTGGGGGATGGCGACCGGAAGCGGGCTATCACCCCGGGAACTGGCAGTATTACAGGTCACCAGGTGGCGTACTAGTCGGACACAGCCCGGGTGGGAAGTAGTGCTGGCTTGTGCATACCCAACTCTCCCCTCTACACCCCCCAATCATCCCCATCGTGGCCCTGATGCAAGTCACGAGGGAGTGGGGATGTATGATACGCACGCGTACCTCGCTGCAGGCCGCGTGCAGTGCGAGATGCTCACTAGCCTCGACCGGAAGTGGCTTCTTGTGGACACCACATCTGTAGTTCCACTCTCCGCCCTCCCCGTCCCAGCACGTTTCTTAAGTCGGTTATCCTGATCAATCATGCGTATTGTCACCGGTACGTATAACAGACCATACTACTTCTAGGTCCATGAGGTTTTAAACTTCGCATATCTTTTTTTTTTAAACAAACACACTGAAGGTAGCATAACAAAACCATCCTGGTATTATCTAATCAACATTTGGGATTAGTTCAAGCATTGCTCTTCAGTAAAGTGAACGAAAAAGGTCTATACTGTAATTCATGGTGGCATTTTCGCTGTTTTAGTTATAATAGTGAGGCAATATGTCCAGCACAGCGTGTTGAAGTGGAGGAAGACTGTGGTGTTGTAGGGTTTGACGTCACACTTTGGTTAGGGAGCATACCGGTACACCCACCCAGTCCTGCCCGAGATGCTCAGACCTGCTCACAGCGGGCTCTTCTGCTGCTCGGGTCGCCCCGGCGCCTGTACATACCACTGGGATGCGGCGTGAGCTGCTCACACGACCCCCACACAACATCCTCCCGGGCCCCATTCATACCAGCAACTCCTGCTCTATCCATCAATCACGCTTCAAGGTGACACCCACCTCAGCTACTCACCTCTATTATTATCATTATTGTTACATACCTGTTGTCTACCATCCAATCCCGTATGAAATCTCCCCTACTTTAACCCACTTACTAATTCATTCACTCACACTACCTTCACTGATTCACCCCAGTTTCTCATACCCTGAACCAACCGCAAATCAAAGCAATAAAAGCAATGATAAGGTACATAATATGGTTTGACTAACTGCTTGTCCAGATGAGTACAGATTTGTTCCTGGTTTCTGAAGAAAAATCAAGTCTTTCTTGGGTATTAGGTTGATCGATTCCAGTTTTTACCCTGGAGTTTTGAGTTTGGTAAGTTACATGTTTCACCGTCGGTTAGTGTATTATTACCTTGCACGTACTCGGCGAAGCATGGTCCATTTGCCCTTAGTGTGCAAGGTTGTTATAGTTGTGAAGTTACGAATGGTTTGATCTCATCTTACCTTGCGTCGAGAGGTAGTGTATCACAATATATTACATTGTGTCGTTACAAAAAAAATAGAGTACCCATCATAACTTATTAAAGCTTATACAACACACATACACTGTCATGGTTCTTATTTTGTTATATATTACTCGCTCGAAATAGCCAGAAATATTTATTTATGCTTGATATGATAGATGCAATATATAATTACCTCCTAGGAGTAGCCTTGAATTGCAAGTATTATCATTAATCTACGAATGGCTATCGACAACCTCAGGATTACAATGACCAATCAACAATTACTGGAAACATTGATAGATCGTTACTTTTTCTGCGAACAACTTAGGAATTGCTATGCATTAAACAGACCTTTCTAAAAATCATTTGACGATGTGAATATCTAGGACAGATCTCAAAAAGCGACACCAGTGTGGCACAAATACCCGTTGCAGACATACTGACAGGTTCATTTATATAGCTCCTTGTACTTACTACATCATCAGGTTCTATGCCATGAAAGGACAGCATATGAACCAGAGGAAACACCGAGCACATGAGCAACTCTAGTGGACATACTTTAACATACATTAACCAACCAAAGTAGGAATTTGTGTCTCAGTTAAAGAACCAGAAGCTTAGATGAGAAAGCTGATTGATTAAGGAAAAGTGCAAATTTGTAGCAATAATGTTGTTACCAACCTCAACCTTAAGTAAACAGACAAGATGAGGTGTGCTGACAATGTAATTTGTCATTCTCATAATGCCATCCCTAGGCTGTATTACCCAAATATCTGCTCAGCAAAAACAGTGTGTCGTAAAAGTTTAGATCTAGAGTGATGTAAGTAAATCAAATATATCTATTCAAATGAAATACACACTTATGTAGGGGCTTCTGATTTACAAAGTTGCGATCTGACAGAAAAGTTTACCCTAAGGAGAAGATCAAGGGCAAGAGAAAGGAAGAATCTGCATTGGCGAAATCACATATTGCAAACAGTATCTGAAATGTGGACTGCTATAGGTGTTCTACACGTAAGTTGAAGACTGTACGCCACGCTGTGGGTAACGGCATGCCGTGGGCGGCGCCCGGCACGCGCTCCCGTAGAGCTCCGAGCAGCTCCGAGCAGCTCGCCGTGACACGCGCTGTTTGGCGCCTCCTGTCCTCTGTTTATGTGTTTGCCACAGGAGGGCGCCAGCTGCACACTCCCAACAGTCTCGGTACGCTCTCCATGCGGAGTTTCTGTTGTTAGACCTGGTTCTGAAACCTAGTGTAATACATAGGTGTTCCGAGAAATTATCATTAACCTTGAGCAGATCGGTTGCCTTTAGGGGGGGGGGGGGGATAATTGTCTAAGATCATCGCACGTCATTCAGGGAAGGGATATTTCATTCTATGTAGAAAATGGACCTGGGAAGCATTTGGTGTCGGTATTATCATTTTCCTGTCATCCACAAATATCTATCCTGTCTGGGATCTATATCAATTACATTGTCACTATATAGTTCGTGATCCAATAGCTTATATCTCTTTGAAAATAATTTGAAAGATTTAGAGACCAAGCGAAAGTGCTTAAATAAAAGTAAATATCCTGTTTTAGCATCTCTTCCTAAACATAGAGTACTTCTTTTATATTATGCAGGCCTTTTTACTTGGACTTTGATCATTACTGAAAAACGTAAAACAGCCATATATACTATCTTTCTTAGATCAAAATAGATTTGGAAAAAGAAATATGACAAAAATTCCTGGGCCTCTTTTTATTCAGTTTTTTCTCCCTCGTATAAAAGCGAAGGAAATCCACTGTTATCACAACAGAATCAGTCTCTACACCTTACACTGGGCTTCTCCAAAGGCAGGCCTGCCCGGCCATGGCAGTCCGCTCACCTGCAGGTCTGTTCTTCCTGTCGCCGCCTGGCGCCGTCTGGAAGTGATTACAGCAAAATGCGAACACGGGAAGTCCCAGCATGCACCACGCGTCCTGGGACACGGGGCGCCAGCGCAAAAAAAGGCGTGGCAAGCGGACGGGTGCGCGCGCAGCGCTGCGAGGGGCTGGGTTGATGGTTGGGGAAGCGACAGGTCTGAAGCACATGAAGAGTGTGTGTGTGTGCGCGCGTGGGTGTGTGTGTGTGCGTGTGAACGTATCCGTCTTCTCAAAACTCCGGTCTCGATCCTCGTTCCCAACATGTACACTAACGTGCAGTCACACTATAGACACACCCATGTATTAATACACATACACCTGCGTTAAAATATATCCACTTAGTTTACATGTTTAAGGAACTTTCGCATTCTGAAACTGACGTCAAGAAATTCTTTGAGAACGTAGACTACCTTTTTCACCCACTCCATCCTATCTCAGGGGGACTCAAGCCTGTCAGGCAGTAGGGGAAGAGTTCTAAATATTGCAAATCACTTTTGATTCTGAGTAATTGTTTATAATCTAAGACTTCAGCATGCCTATAGGGAACGTAGTGATGTTAGGTATACTTGTATTGACATTCCCACTATGCGTGATGGAAGTTAGTAATTTACCAGGATGACTTTTATTCACAACGTTTCTTGAATTAGAATATTCCTCAAATAATCCCGTTCAGCGTATGTTTTACCGTCAGAAGAAAGTATACTGTGAAACTGAATGCTAAATAATGGCCTCATCATGATTGTAGTACGTATGTCTATAGTCTATAGAGACCACAGTGACAGTGAAAGTACCCATCTCGGCTTTGTTTTTACAAGGCTGCAGTGCGGTGATGGTCGATATACTCATGCTCCTCCCTTCTCCTGCCAAGCGCCTCCCCACGCTGGGTGCTCAATTCTACCCTCCCCTCTACGGAAGGAGGGGGTGTCAGCGCCTTCCACGACCTTTGAACCGATAGCGAACGCCATGTGCGCGCGTCGGCTGGCCGCCAGAGGAATCCACTTCCGGTACAAATGTCAAATGTCACATTTGCGTTGGGGCGAGTTGCGACATCATAGTCGGCTGGAGTGGCTTCCCATTGAGACAGGCTACTTTCCGGATGGCTTTTATGCGGACTACACACACACCAGAAACAGGAAGGATCGATGGCGACCGTCCATACACAGACTCCACAGTTCGCCAACTTTCCAAGCGGTGACCATTGATTTGTTTCCCGCCAAATGACAGGACAAAGAAAAGAACGCGCGCGAGACGCTAACTCTAAAGCTCCCTCTGGCGACAGAGATCAATGTATACTGACCGGAAGTTTGGTTGGTCGCCGGGAAGGAGAGTGAATTAGTGTGTGGCTTGTCCGCTAGAGGTCAGCCACTGCCAAAGGACGCTGTCGTAAAACACGTGATCTGGCAGACGACTTCCGCTTACAAATTGATCTTCACTTGCCACTGAAGATGACGGCAGACGACGTTTGATGTGACATCATTATGGCTTATTACCGGCGCGCTCAACGTTATGTCCTTTTGTTCGGCTCTCAGACCAGCCCACTTCAAGGTCGGGTCATCCCCCTCGTCGCGACAGGGACTTCGACATGGCGCTTCAGAAAAACATCTCTGTTAAAAGATATAAAAATAAACAACCAGACGACTTTTAGGAACGAGGACCATATTTCTGTTTTCATGGTGATTTCACTTGCTAAATAGGAGAATATTTTCATGTCGCCGATGAAATACCTCGGATTTGGCAAAGGGGAATGTAAAAGTGATTATTTCAGGCAGTATTATTTCTTCTTGTTAGGGAGTAATATTTCGTCCAGTCTTATTTTTGGAAGGAAATAGACGATTGAATCACCGTCTTTGTACTGTACGAAGAGGCAAGTGTGTATAAAAATGCTGAGCAAAGCAGATTACAAGTACCAGACTCGACACCTCACATCTGAATAGATCTCTGCTCAAACGTTGTTTGTCCTGTAAGACCGCCAACCACTACTTTCATCTGCTTTCCACACAAACACGTCTTGCTATGTCCCATAATTCTGCAACACCTAAACGTTATGAGAACATATGAGGGTTATTTGCTGTCTTTACTGTCTCTCTAAGTACACAACTCGGCCTATCATCGGCACCGACTCCTGTGGCTGGAGAGCAACTAACACAAAACGAGGTTGACAGACGCAAGACTCAGGGGTCCCGCGCCGGCAACCAGCTCCCTCCCACCCTGCCTCCACGTTGGAACACACCTGACATTTTGAGCCGCGGCGCTTCCGGTGTCCATCTGTAACTCATCTCTCTCCGGGCACCTACAGGCTCTCCGCTGCATTGCATTAACCTTCGTCACTCTCCAAGCAGAGTTTTTGGCCAATATATCGAAGTCAATCTTTCAAGGAGGGGTAATAGTAATTGTGCTGGGAGACTGTTATGGGTATCAAGGCGTGTGCCAGCATGTGAGTTCACATATTATCGCCTACTTTGTTGTTTGTGTGTAGGGGGCTCGTAAATGACTGCGCGTAAAACAAACTGGTAATATGGTAGAATATGTAAAGCCACAGGAGTCTGACCGCTTTCTTTCCCCCATCGACAGCCCACATAGCCTAGTCTGACTGTCCTTATGTATTTCCCATGCTATCTACTGATGTCCTTTGGTTTCAAAATATAAGAAAGCTTGTTAGTTGTGAATTAGTGGTCCATGACATATATAGACAATATATGGTGCTAGGTTTCTAAGTAAAGATGGGTTGGACGAATTAACTAAGAAAAGGTAAAACTTTTAAAAAATAAAGTAATACAGAAAAGGTAAAACAAAACTATTCTACATTTGATATTCGAATTTCTTTTGACAGTGCATAACACATTATATTGATTTGTCTAATCTGAAAAAGTATAGCATATACCATTTATAATCAATCTTGTGCGGGGGGGGGGGGGGCAGTTACAATTCAATGACAGCTTCTGCATTATAAACAAAGTTGCACAAATACCCACAGAACAATGGTCTTTTGAAAGTAAAAATTAAACAGACTTTATACAAACAAAAGAATGATACGTTTATTACATGTATATATAATTATTCAAACGCAAGAAGGTTTAATCCGGAAAAAGGGACACGACAGGAGTGTTGTGTTCCCTCCTATCTTTTTCTACTAACAATTGAAATCTTAGCCCACATTATCAGGCAATCCAAGGAAGTACATGGTATCAATACAGACTGGGGAGAGTTTAAACTATCTATGTTTGCAGATGACGTTACTCTATTTGTTAAAAGTTAGAAATCTTGAGATGAAATTCAGGCATTATTGGCCCATTTATTCAACTTCTTAAGGCTGCAGACCAATGAAGAAAAATCTAAGATTCTACCAATGGAAGCAAGTAATATGAGACAGATAAAATGCTAATTCAAAGAGTTAGTGGGGATCAAGATATTAGGACTCACTTTCGACAGAAAGAGGAGCCCAAATGATTCTTTTAGTTAGGACTTTGCACCCAGACTTGATAAGTGTTTTCTCTATTTGTTGACAACAACTAATATTTGGTCGAATAGGACCATTTTCTTTAAGGGGAAAAATAGGTATAGAGAACTAATTGTTTATACCTAATTTAGAGTTAGGAAGTTAGCAGAATCTTAATACTAGAGAGACTTGGAACACCAAGCCATACTGCTTTTGTAGTAACTTACAGAAGTGCAGCCAACTTCCATCAGTGAGCATTGTGGTTAATGTTATCACTCTTCATTGTGCAGTGGCATATGCCCGTACACATAACCTTATAATAACACTTAATACTGTGCTGAATGGAATCACACACCAGCCTTGCATTGAACATGGAGGTGGGGAATCCAAAAGGTGGCAGCAGGAAAGGCTTTGTGTTATAGTTTGAAACTTGACGGTGAAATTCACGTGACTGTTGTATGCCAAAAATTCATTTAAAATGGCTACAGCTTAGATAAAATAAATATCTTAATGTTTTTGGAGGTTCATTAAAACTTCAATATAACAAACTTGATCATAACAAACACTCAGTTTCAAGAAAGAAATTTTCACAGTCCTGTTTATTTTCCATACCTTTATATAGTACATAAACTTAGTTATAAAAAAAGTACATCTTAGCAAAACTTGGTTATATCAAAGTAATTTGTACTAAGTGAAGTGAGAATTTGCTCAATAAAGTAAAGATTTTGAAGAAGCATCATTGGTTATGAATCTCCCCATATAATTACATTCCGACTTCCGAAAATGTTTCAGTCTTTTGCTGAATTTGTCTCAGTGGTGGTTTTTCATCAATGTGCTTGAATTGTAATGTGATATTTAAGACTCTTCTACTGGTGGTAATAACTATGAATCTGGGACTTATGACAAATAAAGTACACTAGAGTCTGTAAGGTCAAGCACAGAAAGAGTTACTTTTCAAGAAACTTGAAAAATACTATGTCATGATATGAATGCCTACATGCAGACTACAGTTTTATTGCTCCACAACAATAAGGTTCTTAACATGTCAAATATGTTGGCTTGTGAAAGCACACCATATTTTACCCTTTAAAGGCGGGGGTCTGTGGCAGAGCCCTGTTGGTTGGGATGGGTATTTGGGACTGGTATAACGCTAGGGACCGGACCGATTTTTGTCTAAACTCAAATTCTATTATTTGATCACGTGATATGACATGTCATCCTTTTTTATGTTATTTGTTTTACCAAATAGTATTAAATACTATATCGTGGGTATATTCTCTGAAAGTTTCATATCTATTAATCGATTATTTATTAAATCCCAAAGCCTATTTCAATATTCTCCACAATATATGCTGGGCTCATATCCTAGCCTTGCCTTTGAATCCATCGTTCTAGATGAACCGCAAATATCTCAATCTAATATGAGAGAAGATCTGAAGATGTACATATAGCTCAAAAACAATAACTACATATTTTCAATTACTCTATTGTTTTGCCTCACAGTGTAATAGGAAAGCATATCATGGATGGAAGTACATGTACTACAAAGTTAATCCACATGATATTATGATGGAGTGCTTCAGTGTTCCATCAGATGAAAGTATAATCTCCACTTAACATGTCAAACTTCCAGCGATGATATGCAAACCAATTTGCTGAATTCAGATAACCTAGGCAATATGTTCTGTCATGTCTCTATTTTCCACATATGAGTTCACTTTCATTCTCTACGCTTCATGTCCTATATGAGAGAAATATCTACATGCATACATACACCCAGTCTGTAGCCTTGATATGATGATTGCAGTCATAGCAATATTTGATGAAATATGTTAGCCATTGCAGCACCCAGCACAGGCTTGTTGGTCTAGGGGTATGATTCTCGCTTATGGTGCGAGAGGTCCAGGTTTTAAATCCTGGACAAGCCCACTTAGTTTTATACTCATGTATATCAAATTGAAGATCATGATGTTCACAACCAATATTTACTGGTCCCTCCACATATGGCTTGTTGGTCTAGGGGTATGATTCTCGCTTTGGGTGCGAGAGGTCCCGGGTTCAAATCCCGGACAAGCCCAGTTAGTTTTGACTTATCCATATCCTGCTAGCTACTTGACAAGTGTCAGAGAGAAGCATGAAATATAGGAGAATCCAAAGTGTTTATATAGACTATGAAAAACGCGTGTGATAATCAATAATGTATATCTGAAAAAATTCAGTTATTGCAATGAAGAGGTTCTTTAGGCAGGAAAGGTTGGGAAAAGTATATTATCGATGGAAGTACAGATAATACAAGGTCATGTAACATCATATTACTATGGAGTGCTTCGATGTGCCATCTACATATGAATTGTCTTCTACACACTTAAAGTCTTAAATCTATAATATGTACAAATAGGAAAAACTTACGGGTTTTTTTATACAATGAGTATTATTGATGGTTATGTCTATACATTTTTGGTCTATAGTACGTTTGTATCAATAAATCTTGGATAGGTTAAAGGAAACAATCTTAATTGTATACGTGTTTGAATATAACACAATATCTATATTGCTCAGATGTCGCTACCACATTGCGACATGCTTTTACCGAACAACCATGTTGACCCATTGGCAGGCTGGGGAAGCACAACTTATTGGCCTCTTCTGTCCAGGTGTATCGGGCCCGGGGATGGGGCGTTGTGGAGTTGGGCTGATCGTGAAGGGGCGGAGGGTGATTGGCACGTCAGCTCGCTCGCACCCTATACCCCCGTCATCAGGATCCAAGCAACAGGCGCCCCGTCCGTTGTACCCAGTCCTGGGATCCAAAGGTCACCGCCTCTCCTCTTTGTGTGTATATAAAGTGTGGCATTGGTGCGTCCTTAGAGCAACAGCCTCAGGAGCAACGTAATTTCTGTACCTGTAGAGGGTGGTCTCTTTAATATAATCAGTTACAATTGAGAATATGCGTGCTTTTCTATAGACATCATGTAATTCAGTTTTGTGTCTCAGATATTGTCTAATCCAGGTAAATCAGATTTGTTTCTCGCCATGACACACCCCTGGCTCTTGCTATTCCGATAGAATTTTGCAACACTCTACGCATCTTTATATGCATGACCAAAACTGACTGAGGTTTATATAGTACAATCAAGAAAGGGGTAACATATGTGTTGGATAGTGGAAAACAGCGTAGCAGGGTTGGCATGGTGCTTAACTGCAAATCGCAGGGCCCAAGGTTCGAGTCCCAGCCATATAACCTTGTTACGATACTCTTGTCCTCCACACCCTATAGATATGATTTCGCCATGACCCTGACTCATGCTATTGCGATTAAGTTCCGCAACACTCACCCCAAGCTTTAGCTATACACAAATAAAGGGAGATGTCTATATCATTCTAGATTACACTTGGAACAAGAAGTTGTGTATAGTAATGTAGGAACGAGGTGAAAGTATCAACATAGTGAAAAGGTTCTGGTGTTTACTCTCACGGACATATGACACACATCGCTGTGGCATTTTTACGCCGACATAGAGTATCTAGCTTGGCTGCTCCAGGGTAGAAGCATGGCACTAAGCCCTCACCAACGCCACCCGACATACATACAACCTACCAGACCCAACGTTAGCTGGAGTACCATAAAGACAGCATGACGTAGTGTGCGCTCCCTGGTAAAAACAGTCTAAAATAAACCCTTTAGAAGGAGGAGTTGATATCTTAATTGAGTATTCTACATACCACGGTGATATCAATGCCTAATAAAGAGCTGAGCTATTGAGTTTTTTTCTCGGGAATGATAACAGATGCCTTTCATGTGGCATATTTTACGTATTTTGGCCATTCGAATAGAACAATATATATGAGCAATGCAAAACCCTTGTTAAGATGATTCTGATAGAAAGATAAAAGAGTGCTTAACGCAATAGGAATTCATGTCCGTGCTGAAAGATATTCATCCTGAAACTTTGATAAAATGTCATATTTGGCTCAGATCTAGTCAAACATAAGCTATGGGAAATAGTGATTAACTATAAATTAACACCAGCGTGAGGATACTCTAATTGACAATTACATCGCGTATTTTATATACACAGGTCTACAGTAAGCCTGTTTGCGTGTAGTATAAACTTATAATTCCATATACATTGAACTAGCATAGTTTTAGTACCGCTAATAGTGACAGTATGGATGTGGATATTGACGTTACTCTATTTCTGTATATATATCTAAAGGTCTTGATGAGGGAAATCCTTCTCAGTCCACCAGACTTTATTCAACTGGACATGATAACCTTGCTTTTCTTCTTAGCCAGGAATGAGTCTTGGGATTCTTTTATTTGTTTATTCATTATTTAATTCTTTGGGTATCTTTGCCCTTGCTTCACACGTTGAGACTAAAACTCATAGTATCCAAGCGTACATCCGCTATTTGGATTTTACCTCTAATCACCACGCTAGCGGCGGCTATTGGGGAGCATGAGAACTACCATCCTCATCATCACAGTTGATGTCCTACGTGTGTGCACTCAACCGGAAACTGTCATGCGTGAAGTTGTCCATCTCTTAACTTCAGTTTACAGTACAGAGAGGGAAGAGAGTATGGGATCAGACGCTGGGACGTTGCCGCGTCCCCTGGCGACCTCCTGGTGGCCGTTGTAATGAGTACGGCATGTGCCGGCTTGGCGGCGATCGTGTGCGCAAGATCGGCTGTGGGGGCTAATGACTTCCTGTCTATGAGTCAATGACATGCCATCTAGCGACTGGTGGGCGAACTAATTAACGACTTGTTCCTGCGGCAATGGGTTCCGAAGGGATGCAAGAGAGTAGTAGGTTGGGGTTTGTGTATGAAGGGGAGCGGTTGCGTTACACACATATTAGTGGGAAATGCCTAAGTATTGCACAAGGGTGAATGTGCATGATAGACTTTAAAGGCTATTTCTCTCCGATAAAGACATATTGTTTTTACCATGAATCTTGTACAACCTTTCGATAATTGATCCTTCTCCTTCTGGCCATGAGACAATGCCAATGAGCATGTTGATCTAAATACATGTACAAAGATAATGACACTGTTAACGCAGAGAAGGGTCTGACCAAGGTATAACCATAGAACCTAGGGTTACCTTGGTTGCACTATTCAAACCCACAATGAATTAGAACTATGATATCTATATCTATATATATATATATATAGGAAAACAACATGAAAAATGATTATTTCTTATCTAAATTTGCGCTTATTTCTTATTTGAAATAACAGGTCAAAAATATCTGGAGGCTTCGTTATATTCTACACGGCAATGCCTTGAGGCATTTCCACGCCCTACATGGCAATGACTCCAGGTATCATCAGGATTGAAATAGTTAAAGATGATACAAAGCAAATAATCTCTTTTAATTAATTCTAAAGAGTATGCCCCACACGGCCATCAGACACATGCGGAACGGGGCTGACAGGTTACTTTCAGCTACAATGGTTCCCATTGAGGCAGAGCTCACTAATGATAGCTCTGCTTGCTCTGTAAGTCATAGTAATAGTTTCAGGGCAACCTGACATCCGACTACTGGGGTCCAGTGGGGTATAACGAGATCTCTCCAATGCTATGGGTCATTGACTGCTTGGCAGTTAGAGCAGTCGGAGCACTGTGAGTGGTGAGGCATACATACAAAACAACATTACATGGCATACATTTAGTGTAAGTAGATCAACATTTATACAGGATGATTTTACTTTGTGTTACATGCTTTCTTATGTGTATACAGACTGAGATATAGATAGATAGATAGATAGATAGAGAGAGAGAGAGAGAGAGAGAGAGAGAGAGAGAGAGAGAGAGAGAGAGAGAGAGAGAGAGGTGGTAGGAGCAGTGACCCATGACAGGTACATTCAAGGTTGGATTGGTGGTAGTGGTGATTGGTGGTGGTGGTAGTGCTGGGGGACACACAGACGCGTACTCTCACTGTGTGAGGGGCGGGTCTTTATTTTTAATGAAATTATCATCAAGCCAATCGTACAACTAACCATGATTGGCTTTACATATATAGATATAACAACATTCCCTTCTCCGATATATATTGAGTAGAAGCTAATGAAACATTTGAAATATTTATAGCAAAGTTATTAACAATACTTCACAGAAACTGATGTTCCTGGCTCCAATACTAAAATGGATATGAATTAATGAATTACATCGCTCAAGCGTGGTTTTGGCCCGATCGGTTAAAGTAAGGGGCCTATATAAGCTCTATTTAGAAGCCACATAGATTGTAATGATGGCGCCCCGTGTTATTCAAACTGCATACCAAAATTGGATGGGTTTTTTTAGGTTTCTCTATTATTCTCAAGTTATTAGAGGCCAGAGCAGGCTTTCGGATGCTACTATATCTTGTTCCAGTAACCTGGTAATTAATTATTTATTCGTTTCTTTTATCCAGTTCAGAAGACGTAGTTGCTTCAAACAGACTAACGCCAAATGGGCCAACCTTTTGCAGGGAGCTGAGTAAGTAGCTTAATGTTATTGAGCACGGGAAAAACGCGCTTATATACGCTGCCTAAAGGTTATAGTAATCGCATAGACTTTCAGCTTGCTGCAAAAATGACTAACCCTTTACTATCCATGTGACAACTATAAAGGCCTGGCAAATGGTCAGGAAACCAGATCCCCTGTCCCAATACTAACTTGGTTCCTAAAAATATAACTTTTTGTTCATAGTCTCATTGAAGACAAATAATTCACTATGTCAATCTTGCCATTAAATAATAGACACTTAGTTATAGATACTGTAATCTTCTACAAGATAAGGAAACTATTAGATAATGTTAATGACAAGATGTGGAATTCAAATTTTCAAATCGTATTGGACAGACCTAAATTCACTATCATATCTGATGGGACAGACTTGATTGTGTGATATCCAAATCCGAATGGCAAAGGGCTAGCAACTGTGCCCTCCTTCCTTCCATGCCTTCATCCAGCATTGCACCTCAGACTTGACCATAGACTTGCTCAAGCCCTTGATTATGGATTTCCATGAAAACAGACAGGCAGAGACTCTGATGTAAACACATAAATAAACAGCCTGGAACAGAGACAGATTGAAAGTATGACATACATACATACATATGTACATACAGACAGACAGGGACACGGACAGGAGAGACAGCTAAAGATTATCATATAGATAATTTAGTCAAATGTAATCAACCTTATTGGTATGTAGTTGCATTTCGGATTTCTTGCGATAAATATATTCCACAAGTTTGTACAGCGAGTGGAATAATTCTGGTGAAAGAAGCATGGTAGGCGGGAGGCCGTATACTTTCATTATTGACCGAGAACAATAAAAGTTAGAATGTTTGCTTATTATCATATACCTTGAATCAATTAAAAACAACATTTTAATCACTTGCAAAGTCGTTGACTTACAGCCTATCTAATGATCATGCTAGCCCTAAATTGACCTACCGCCCAGAGGCCTCTAACCACGTTTCCAATGTTTTAAGACCCTGTCACCACGTGGGTACCCCAAGCATATCACGCAGCTTGACTGGCTCCACACTTACACATAGTGGATAGTTCTGGAATGCCTCAAGAGGGCGGCAGAAGCCTGATATTATTATATATCTGTGCACGAAGAAAAACTACCCGCTAGGGGTGCAGTATCAATAATGTAAATGACCTAAAGCAAAAATACAAACAGACATTAATTCGCCCACAGTAAGTACCTTTCCTCATACTACCGGATTTCTCCAAACAAGAACAACTAGAAACGGCTAATACGATTTAATATATTAAATATAGTAAGAGTTTTGAGATATACTAGCGACTTCGTCGCGTCGTATTTGATAGAGTGAGGGCTTAGTGGCACCCCCTACTGTTAACATCGTGTGACACCGATTTTACCGACTACGACTTCGTCGAGTCCGAGTTAGGGGGGAAAATATAGAAAAACGAAAAGTTGATGGTTTAATGCGGGAATCGAACATGCAACACCTGCACTACTAGTCGGACACTCTGCTGACTGCTCCACAGAGCTGTATGACTAGTATGGTTCAAATACTTAGACTGATGGCTGGAGTGGTGGAGGGGGGAGGGGTATCAGCGGAGTTTTGAAAGGGCTACCAGCGAAAGTTGAGATCTCATTGGTTTCTCACGAGAAAAATAGATTAGAAAACTACAATACTAAACTTTGATTTTGGCATGGTGTGAAATGAATCATAAGAGAAGAAGTTTGCCTGAGTATAGAAATACAAAAAAGAAGAACAGGTTCGAGTTTTTCACTGCACGAGAATCTCACTCTCGTGGGCCCTCATTCTCCAAGCCTAGGTCTGGTTCACTATGTCTCTATGTACGGGAGCAACTTCAAGCGGATTCGACGGAATTCTACCGTTTTAAATATAGTAGGTAATAATAAGAAAACCAAATACCTGTGTTTGAATTACTAGTTTATCTCACCCGTATCCCCGGACGATTAAAACTGGGTCTATCAACCTTGTATTAAACGTCCAGGGCCACAGGTTCGGTAAAGTAATAATTCATTCACAGAAAAACAGTTTTCTCCTATTATCTCCTATAAGTTCTTGACTCATGGTAGTTCTTATTCCCTTCTTCTTAAGGTCTACACCTAGCTAGTCTAGGCCTCTAGACTTTACAAATTGTTTACGAGTGAAGGTTGAAAGTAGCCTAGGCGTCTATGTTCAAGTAGTGATATCTTAGTTTCTTGGTGAAGATTGTTGTGCACCATGGCCTGGTCTGATAGGCGACTCCTGAGGGCTCTGTTTTAGCCGTTGTAGTTTTGCCAAATTTACTTTGCTTGTTCCACCAGTAAATATAGCTGCATAATCAAATAGTGTCAGAATTGTTTGTTTGTAAAATGTAATTGCTATTTTGGTTGGCATATTGCCTAATCTTGGTAAACATAAATGATTTTTTTATTCAAATGTCTATTTAGTTTTCGCGAGAGCCCCTACAAATTTAGGCCTGTATCTAACTGGAGGTTTGCGTTAAGTATGTGTTTTTTTTTAGATTTGGTGGGATGCAGGAACCAGCACGTTTACAGTCAATACATTGTGTTTTCTCTATTCCATAGATCTATCAATTTCTTCGTGTATCGTTTCTATAATCGAGGTCGGGTTATTGTCTCTATAGTATAGCACCAGGTAGTCAGCATGAAATAAATATTGTGCTTTACTCAGATTTAGGATACTCTCATATTTCGGGTACTATCGGATTTGGGTTTTGCAGATTCTTAAAGAAGAAGGTTAAACAATCGCTGTTGGTTAACAAATTTAGTTTTGATATACGACGCACGAAACGGTGAGCAGGGCTCACGCACCAAGGTCAGACACCACTAATTACCTGTCCTTTTGTAATTGATCTAGGTATAATGACTATGACAACGTTGCAGTAATTGATTGATCTTGCTGAGAGTGCGACGAGCATTATAACTACGACAGGGGACAGGGACCTATAGTGGACGATAATACAGCACACCTACAGCACATACCTCCCCCCATATATTGCCCACCATCGCTTCCCAGGCGACATTTTGGATCATTTTGGATCTCTCTCTCCTGGGACGGTCCCAAATTAATTAACACTAATCAATTAGACGGTAATAGTACCCTGAGGGTGGGGGGAGTGGGACACTAATATAGATGGCGGCACTAGGGGTCGCTACTGCCGCGTGTCGCGCTGGCAGTGCAGAAATACATACCAACAGTCTCTGGAGGCCAGGAAAACCCGGGCCAAGAGGCCATTTTAATTTTCAGCGGGTAGGTATTAAGGGTAGATTGGCTCTGGGACGCAATAAGCGAGAAAACCGCGCCTTGGTATTGTGGTGCTCCTACCTTGGTGTCATCGATATTGGGTTCGCCGGCTTGATATATATATTTAAAGATTGGAGATGATGACATTATAATCTCTGTACAGTGTAATACCAAATGGCTATGTTTCTGTAGGTGGGGTACATTAAATAACGTCACTGCTTCAAAATAAAACAAATATAAAATAATTTATTATATGTTTTGATTTCACATATAGTATATGCCGTCATAATTGTGCACATGTACTGACACCACTAATTACCTGTCCTATAGAAATTTTGGATCAACCTAAATCAGCTTTCAAAAGTTATTGTGCACTGGTTAGGATTGAGCGTTCATCATGAGCTACGAAAAAAGTTGCTAACATAACCCTTGCAGAGTACCAGAAACAACTGAGAAATAAGCTCGACCATTGGTCATAAAACTCGTGTTCACAGACATCGGAATATTTCTGTTTATAGGAAATCTACATATTTGTATATACACCTGGTATACACCTGATGAAAGCCATCAGCCAGTCGAAATGTTGTGTGAAAATTTACATCTAGTCTTCTTAGTAGAAACTGAAAACAAAATAATTATAATTTCCTGAGTTGTTTGGTTTGAGGAAAGACTACTGTACTTTCACCTTTCAAACGTCAACCAAACGCGGCTTATCTAATTATATTTACGTCTCCTAACTCTGTGCCACCCATCTCAACAAAGCTAGTGGAATCTAGATCTTATTTTTCTAAAAGGAAAACAGGTACAAAAATGATGCTTTGATAGATGATATGCCCTCCTTAAGGATATAGTGGGCGTAGTGGAAGTATCAAGCTTCATGAGAGCTACTCCCTAATTAAGAGGATCTGCTTTCAGTATAAATCATCATGGTCTCACTCCGTGAACTATTTATTCCATAACAAGGATACATGCATATATTGAAGTCTGATCAAACTGAATAAAGCATTACAAATCAGTGTACCTTGAAATCGTAGATCTTAGTCCGTAACATGTCCATATGCCAACAACAGGAAGACAGGAAGATTAAAATTCTTAGTGAAGATAATTGATAAGGCAGACCTTTGCATAAGACATAGCATTCACAGCATTCCTCTGTGAGGTAGTTTATGAGTCTAAGAGTCCGTGTATGTTGCCTCGTCCACCATTTGCTAAGACTTTCTACCTCTACTAATGGCCCGCATCTATTGCCTCACACAGGAGGACGACGTCATTCCTGCTATGGAAACCGTCCCCAGGTGCACGAGGAAAGGAAACTACTATGTGCTGAGCGTCCATCTCTGGATACTTCAATCGCATGCAATTCCGCCTGACATACTAAGGCCCAGCGTCCACCTACTACTCCATTATGGTCAACAATGCACCTCCCGATAACATATCAAAATCGCGTCGGAAGGTCACCTAATATCGGGGCAGTTGATCACGTTTCTGCAAATAGGCACCGTAAAAAACCCTTTACGATGCGTGATGGATTGGCACGTCTAGACATATTGTAAAGATCTGCAGTCGATAATTCTAGCTTTGTGGTATTTTTGCGTTGAAAAAGCAGCATTATTAATTATATTATATATATTAAATCTATTCTGAATTCTTTCCTCCAAATCCAAGATGGCCGACATTGGCCAGGTTAATTGGTCCTTCCTGTGGTAAATATAATCCTCGCTTTGAACCCGGCTTAGTCCGGCGGTTGTTTGTTAACCCAACTTCCTGGAGATGCGGGTGCGCTCGCATGTACAAAGGTGACGCTAATTGGCGCCTAACACGGCGGCCCGTATAAGCGTCCCCCACCTGGAGACAAAGGCGTCTCCACAGCTATATAAGAGAATCGAATTAAACCCAGAGCATTCAGTCTTACCTGGATTCTGTTACCTACAACATCTATGCGTTGACTCCAACCTTATTTAACGTATATCGACCGCTAGGAGCAGAACCGCTAATGGGATAGCCTAGAAACTTTACATTGGCGACCACGACGAGACGATTGGATTCGAAATCAGTTAGACTATGAAGTAACTCCTGG
Source organism: Alentia gelatinosa (assembly GCA_950022655.1). Lineage (NCBI taxonomy): Eukaryota > Metazoa > Annelida > Polychaeta > Phyllodocida > Polynoidae > Alentia > Alentia gelatinosa. The sequence goes on from OX465583.1 coordinate 33,550,027, forward strand.
AAGCCGGGAGGTGTAGAAACAAGCCGGAATTGGGCCGTGTGTGTACGGGGAGCGCCCCGGGAAGCGGACACGGCGGAGTGCGAGATGAACCCACCGGCTATGAACGCACCGTTCCCGGGAGTTGGACGCCGCTACGGTCACGGATCTCGGACGATGTGTACGACCACTGCCCACCACGCCGGGAGCAGCCTGTAGAATCGGCCGCACCCGCCGTCACCGCCGCCGCCGTCACCGCCGCCGCCGTCACCGCTGCCGCCGTCAAGAGGCACGCACCGGGAGATGTCTACGGGATCCGCCATCACTGCCGCCGCCGTCCCGTGCCCCCGCTCCCGCCAACTCCGCTGCCGACACGGCCGCCGCTGACACGGCCACCGACGACACGGCCACTACGGACTCGAGCAGGGAAGTGACATTCTGCTATGATATAACGTTTTGATGTGGGCGTGGAAGGTACTTGCATGCCGGTAGTTCTGTGTTAGCGACAGTCGGACCGAGCGGACCAGCAGCTGTCGCACGTGGGAATCGCAACAGGTTCGTGCCATATAGGTGATTGACGTATATATAACGTGTGTGGTTATTTACGCAATTCGGAAGGATGGCCGAACCCAGTGTGTTGCCTGAGGATTTCCAGGTGTGGCTTAACGCTGGGAAGTTGGCGGGGACTATTCCGACCGACTTTACTGTCGCCAACACAGAGCTGCTGGGCAAGCTGTGGAAGCAGTACCTGGCCCAGACCTGTAAGGAAGTGAAAGATGTCGCTATCTACGAGTTGGAACAGCGACTTCGCGCCGAGTTTACGCGACAGGCCGACCTCCGGGCTCAACAACACGCTCTGGAATCCCAGCAGCAGGCCATGGAGCTCGCCGAGGCGGCGCGACAGCTCGCCGAGGCCCGTGCGATCATTATCGACTCCGCCCCCCGGTCGCGGCCCGAGACCCATGAGTTGGCCTCGGTCAAACAGCTCATCCGGCTGTTTCGGGCGCTGCCGACCGTCGACGGTCAGGATAAAGCCGCCCTCCGCACGTGGTTAAACGATGTGCGACAGGCGCGCTTTGTCTCCAAGGCCCCCGACGAGAAGCTGATCTCGGAGGCCCTGGCCTACTCGGCGGGGCGCCTCAAGTCGATAATCTACGATTGCTTCGAGGACGGCGTCACCGACTTCGAGGCCGTCGAACGCAAGATAACATCAACGCTCCTCGGCATGGAGGAAATGGAGAGTCTGCGCGCTGCACTCGGGCACTTCTCTCAGACGGCCCACGAGACCGCCCCCGAGTACGCGCAGCGCTTCTGGTTGGCGGCCAAGAAAGCCTACTCGGCCCAGGAACTCGCCTCTCCCTTTGTGCTGCGGCCGACGATGCGACAGTTCGTGAGTACTCTGTCGCGAGGCCCTCTGCGGTGGGACCTCAATCTCAACACGCCCCAAACAATCGCCGAGGCTCTCTCGAGGGTCGACGCGTTGGCGAAGGCGGTGGAGAAGGAGGCGCACTCTGACGACACTCGCGTCGAGGAGGCCATGGAGGTGGGCGCGGTCGGCTCGAGGACCACGGCCGCCCGTTCCGCCAACCACCCCGCGCAAACCGCCCACCAGCGACAGATGGAGGAGATGCAGCAGGCGATAAAGTCCATCCAGGGGGAATTGAAGGCGAAAAAGGGGAACAAGGGCCACACGGTCGCGGCTGTGATGCCCGCGGCAGCGCCACCACAATCCACGATTGTGTTCGCGCCGACCCCCGCGCCCGTTCCCGCCCCCCAGCCGCTGTTTGCGACCGTCCCAGCTCCGCCGCCCCCAGCCGTCGCCTCCACTGTAGCAGCCGTCGCGCCGGGGCAGCGTAACTCCGGCCGGCGGATGACGCCCATAAACGACATCATCTGCTACGCGTGCAATCAACGAGGCCATTATGTGGCTGGATGCCCCAGTCTGAAGGCCTCCAGGGACGCGGCACGGTCGTTAGCCCACTCCCAGGATCAAGTCGTAGCCGCCGCGACCCAGGGAAACTAAAACGCGCGTCCGACCGACGACCCTGCATTGACCTCGAGCTTCAAGGCGTGGCACTGCAGGCCCTCGTCGACTCGGGTGCGTGTTGCTCCCTGGTGTCCGTCCCCGCGGCGGATGCCTTGCGACAGGTGGGCGCGGTGGGTAAGAGTACAAGACCCCCGGCGCGACTTAAGTCCCTCACCGGCCACGGCATCTCCGTCCGCGAGGCGGTTAACCTGAAGCTGTACGGCCGGCCGTGCGACTTTAATGTGGTGGGTGATATGTCCCACGATCTTTTATTAGGGGACGACGCGTTGGAGGCTACTCACGCGATCGTAGACTATGCTTCCCCTGATAAATCTGTAACCCTCTGTGGTCGTCGCCATGCGGTGCGACGGTCGGTGCGACGTGACGGACACATCGGTCAGCTGGTATACGAGGCCGAGTATTGGAAACGGCAATACCCCGATGTGTTCCCGGTCACCGGCCGCCCCCTCACATGCACCACCGAGGTCTACATGAGGATCAAGACGGGCGATCACCCCCCCATCAATCAACGGCCGTACAGACTTCCCCTCGCCAAGCGCGAGGTCGTCGACCGCGAGCTGGACAAGATGCTCGCGGAAGGCATAATCGAGCCCAGTTCCTCCCCCTGGGCCTCGCCCCTCACCCTTGTCCCTAAGAAAGACGGCTCGGTCCGGTTCTGTGTAGATTACCGAGGACTGAACGCAGTTACTCGTCGCGATGCATACCCCCTGCCTCGTATCCAGGACATTGTTGATAATCTAGGTGGTGCGAAAGTGTTCTCGACCCTAGATTTAAAGTCCGGATACTGGCAGGTACCGATGCATCCTGACAGCGTCGAGAAGACGGCCGTAGCGACGCATCGGGGCCTTTTTCAGTTTAAGCGGATGCAGTTCGGCCTGTGCAATGCGCCGGCTGCATTCCAGAGGCTTATGAATAAGGTTATCACCCCGCTGCGTAAGTTCGTTATGGTATATCTCGACGACCTCGTAATCTACAGCCGGACCGAGGAAGAACACCACCACCACATCGCGGCCGTCCTCGAGGCCTTGCGCTCATACGGCCTCGTGGTCAAAGAATCGAAGTGCCACTTCGGGGTCGACCGCGTGAAACTCCTTGGCTATGTGGTCAGCGCGGACGGCGTCTCCTCGGATCCCGACAAAGTGGAAGCCATACGTGACATGGTGCCACCCGAGGACGTAAAGGCGGTGCGACGGCTGCTAGGGTCGGCCAATTATTATCGGCAGCTCATACCCAGATATGCCGATATTGTCCGACCCCTCGTCGCACTGACAAAGAAATACGCCCTTTTTCATTGGGATTCCGAGTGCCAGACCGCGTGGCAGGAGTTGCGCGACGCCCTCGTGAACACGGTGACCCTCGCTTACCCGGACCCCGGTCGCCCGTACAAACTGTACACCGACGCCTCAGATTATTGCCTCGGCGCCATCTTGGTACAAGAGGATGACCAGGGTATCGAGCGACCCGTACACTTTCTCTCACGTCGGTTTACGGAGGTGCAACGCCGATACCCTGTCATCGAGAAGGAGGCCTACGCGATAGTCTTTGCGCTTACGCGCTTACGGGCGTATTTGTACGGTGCGACCTTCCAGATTCTGTGCGACCACAAGCCCCTCAAAAGCTTATTTTTGGCCGAAATGAAAAATACGCGAGTACAACGGTGGGCCGTACTCCTTGCGGAATACGCCGCACCCATCGTGTACTTCGCTGGTGCCAAAAATGTGTGGGCGGATATGCTCTCGCGCCTCCGGTCCGATTCACCGGCCGAGCTGCCGCTGGAGGTCGCACAGATCGCCTCGGTCCAGGAAGAGCGGGAGTTGCCGTGGGAAGCGTACGGGCTGACGGAAGCAGAAGTGAAAGTGCGACAAGCAGCGATGCCTGAGTTCCGGTACGGTCTCGAGGAACAGGAGGATTATCTGGTCAGTAATGGCCTCCTCTTTACCCTCAAACCGCCCTCGGGTCTCGCGGCTTACCCTCGCCTCATCCCCCCGTCGGAAATTCGCGCCAACTTGGTCCAGACCGCCCATCTACAGGTCTGCCACCAAGGTATGAGGAAAACTTTGCGACGACTTCACGACCATTTTAAATGGCCAGGAATGAAGCGACAGGTATTTTCCGTTCTCGCACGATGCGCCCCCTGCGGAGCCAATCGCGTCCGTGCAGAACGTCCAACCCCCGCCCCTATGCCTGTCGCCGAAAACCCGGGAGAAGTCGTCGCAATGGATCTGACCGGCCCCCTCCCCCTGAGTCGCAGCGGCGCTCGTTATCTATTATCAATCATAGACCACGCCACTGGCTATGTAGATTGTTTTCCCCTCAAAGATAAGTCCGCTGAATCGGTTTATACCTCCCTATCCCGGGAGTACATCCCCCGCTACGGCCCCCCCTCTGTCGTGTTAACGGACAACGGATTAGAGTTCAAAAACGCGACAGTGGAGGGATACCTGCGACAGCTCGGGACCGAGGTGCGACACACCACCCCCTACCACCCGCAAGCCAACGGACGCGTAGAGCGTTTTCACCGCACGCTAAAGGATATGTTGCGTAAGGTGGTAAACGCCCGTGCTTGCGAGTGGGAGGACCACCTCGGGGATGTACTCCTCGCCCACCGGACGACCCCCAGTGACGTCACAGGCTTTTCCCCCTACTACCTTCTTTTTGGTCGTTGCCCTCCTCCCCCCTTTTCCCACCTCCGAGATCGCCCGCTAGGGGATTCGTCGGCCCGCCTCGCCCTCCGTGTGGACGAGCACTCGCGTGCTTTGAAGGAGGCCGCCCACAACGCGGAAATAGCGAGGCAGGCTAACGTTAATCGCCTAAGCAAACAAGCCAACGCCCTCCCCCTAGAACCCGGTACCAAGGTGTTCCTACGAGTCCACGAGCCCGGACCGCTGGACCCCCGCTGGGACCCCGGATACCTCGTGACGCGGGCATCCGGCAACGTGGTACACGTGGTGGGCCCAACAAACAAACGGCGGACGGTTAATCGCAGTCATGTCAAGGCGGCCGACCCGGGCCTCGACTGGGAGGGCTTACGCCCACGCCTAACCCGAGCCCAGCGGACGCGCCCCCCGACTGCGATGGCTCCGTCCACACCACGGCCACGCGGCCGGCCGCCCCAGACGCGCGTTGCTTGGATACCCAACCCCAGCGTGCCAGCTGTAAACGCTAATCCTCAAACCCCAATTATCCCACCAACCCGGCCCGCGTCCCCCATGCAGCTAATCCCCGGCAACGACGCATCCCGTCCCCCCTCTGCAACTCCCATGCAATCAACTCCCACAGATGTCCCGGCCCGGCCTAACTCCTCCAACAACATGGCCATCGATCTGCCCCCACTTCCCCCTACAGGTCCAAACTCCCTTGCGCCCTCGGCCGCCCCCACTCCTCGAGCAAACACCCCCATCCCGGTAATCCACCCCATCACGCCCGTCCCACATGTCCCTAATCCCCCTGATGTCCGCCGAGATCGTAAACGTGCGGCTGAACCCGAGACACCCCCTCCCCCCCCACTGGTGCATGGTCCGGTCACTTCCCTCCCGCTCTCGGGCCGACCCACCCACGCGACGCGAGACGACCTTAAAAGACGGGCGGCGGCCCCGCTCAGTCGCTTCACCCGTATCACGCGCTCATTCACCCGGTCGTTGGAAGCAGAGACTGCGAAACGCCAAACCCTCCAGCCACCGGACGAGGCCGAGATACAAGCGGAGAAGCGACTGTGCATTGCAGCCGTCGCCCAGCATTGTCGCCCCCGACACGTCTAAAAACCAGTGAGTAGATCCAACTGTGCCTTTTCATCATGTGGATGCCCGTATTTCTGCTCTGCTTATACGCCCCCTTCCTCGACGCGGACCTGTTCTCGGACGATGGCGTGTTGGTCTACACGGACGGTCGTGCGCGTGCGGTCGCGGCCGCCTGGACTGTCGCCGTCACGATCCGACCACTGTCCCCTCCCTGTGTAGATGACCTCGTACACAACCTAACTGTCGCCATTGACGCTGTCGCGGACGTGATGGAGCCGAATCACGTCCCCTACTGGCGCCGGCATCTGTCGCGTTTGCTAACCCGCTTGTCCGAACTACCCAGGGCAAGTCGGATAGTAACCGACGGCAGGCCGGAGGCCGGCCGACGGCGTCGGGGCCTGCTTAATATTGTGGGGTGGGCTGGAAAGGCTCTGTTTGGACTGGCGACTGACCGCGACGTCGCATCATTGCGAGGAGTCGCACGCGACACGCTGGTCCAGCAGCAGCAAATAGCCCACCACCTGGAGCAGATGGTATCGGTAGTAAACGCCACTCGTGGAGGCGTTCTACAGAATGCCGATAACATCGCCACAATAAATGAGCAGGCCGCCCGCGCGATCCACCTCGCGGAAGCCGGAGGTACGATCGCGGTCGGGGCCGACGAAAAGGTGAACAAGGTCTGGATGGCCCGGCAGATCGAGCTGGGCCTACGGATCTTGGAGGAGACGGTGCGCCAACACGAACTTCGGCGAGTACAGTTCCATAATCAACGGATGGAGCTGGAGCGGGGCCAACTGACCGAGGACGTTCTCCCCCGAGAACACCTGCTCCAGGTCCTCCGCCGCCTCCGAGACGCCGGATACCACACCCTCCCGGCGATGTGGTACTACAACTACGTGGACATCGACCCCATCTGGGAGGAGGGACGGGAGTTGATCTACCGTGTTGTTGTTCCCGGGCTCACGAGCGAGGCCTACCTGGTGTACAAGCTGCAGTACTTCCCCGTGCAGCTGGACGCGTCCCACCTGCGGACGGTCCAGGGTAGGCCCCGTTTGGCCGTGAGCTCGTCGTCCTCCACGTCCTTCGTCCCTGATGTCTGCGTAGGTCGGCAGCCACGAGTGTGTAGGCCTACGGTAGTGTACACCGAACGGTCCTGCGAGTCGGCACTCGTGCGCGGGACCAAGCCGACCTCGTGCCACATCGCCATCACCGCCCGGAACAACGCGACGGCCGTAGTGTCGAGGCCCGAGGCAGGAGGCCGACAAGCTGTGGTAGTCGCCTACCAGTCGACCTCCGTGCTACGCCTCTGCACCGGCCGCCCACCCGTGAATCTGCTCGTCAACGGCCCCACCCTCGTCGACCTCCCCCCAGGATGTTCGCTGGAGTCGCGCGGGTGGCGCCTACACGGCATCGCGGCTGGGCACCATACCCTCAATTTCCACTTCCGGCGCCCCCTTCAGCTTTCCCCCCTTAACATATCCTGGCCCCGCACCCTTCCTCCCACCTTCTCCGAACCACTCAAACTCCTCCCCCGCGTAGTCCTGCCCGTGATGGAAGTAGGCCGCCTACAGGGCTTACGCTCCCCGGCCTCTATCTTATCCTCGGTACCCTTCATCTCCACTTCCTCCATATCCCTCCTAATATTCCTCGTCCTCCTGACGGTCTGTTGCTTGCGGTACAAAAAGCTTTGTTGTATCCCCGTCACTCGCTGGTGTTGTAGGTTGATCTGCGTGCGGAGTCCGCCGAGGTCGGCTGAAGAGGACCGCCCACGCGAGGAGATCAGCCTACAGAGCCTACAGGCAGCACCAGCATCCCCCTTTCTGTCCCTCCCTGCCCCCACCATCGTTACCGAAGATCCCCCCACTGAACCCTTCCCCCAATCCCTACCCGTAATTCCTATACGATCAGAAACCGCGACCGCCCCCATACCCCCTCTCCGCTTACGCCCAACCCTGGAGCGGTTAGCAGGCTCCTTCGCGGACTTACGCCCCCAAGATATATATCCCCGGCTTCCCCCTGTGTAAAACTTTTTTTTTATGAATGAATCGTTGACGAAAAAGGAATTGACCCACGATTGTGAGACTGGAATGATTAAGACCGATAGCATGGTGAAACCCGTGGGGTGCTTGCAGCCTCGCTGAGACCCACGAGTTTTTTGTTTTATGTTGCTCGGCCATCGGTAAGGGCCTTGGTTATTCGAAGTGACCTTGGCCCTGTGTTTGGCGGTCAAAGGCTGGCCTTGGGGCCCCTCGGCCAGCCCCTTCGCCCCAGACCCTTTGGCCGAAGGATGATTATGTGGAGAAACGACGATTTTGAAGAGGCACGAGGAGCACGAGAGGTCCGCGGCCTAGCTCAGCCTAAATCGTCTGTGTGTGTTTGTCTAAATATCGTGTGTGTACGATATCGTTTTGTGTTTTTATCGTTTATCGTAGGAACGATTTTTAAGGGCCTATGCGCCCAGGGAGGAGTCCATGATGGGACCTGCCCTACTAGTCTGAAAACAAATTTTTTACATATATCAAACATGTTACTTACCGTGCTTTGCCGCGCTAATTTTTCTTCTTGGGTGGGCACGCCGAGAGTGGTTGAGTTATTTTTAGAGTAATTTGAGTATTGCAAAAATTTAGAGTGTTGGGGGAGTGAAGTACGTATGATGTCTACGTATCCCCTGGCACCGTGTTGAAATTTTTGCAATTTTTTGAAGAACCACTCTCAGCTGCTTCACAACCCCCTATTTTTAATAACCACGCTGCACGAGTCTTATATACTTAAGGTGGCCACGCTGCACGACTATATGTCTGGGTTGTTCCTATACATAACGTGGCCACGCAGCAAGACATTATTTTCTTTTTCAATTTACAATGTATATCAATGACACCTATTTATTGATATTGACGAGCTCCTGCCTATATATAATATGCTATGCTTTATATTTTATAAGGAACCGACCATACTACAATCACAGCCCTGCGCTAAGTATTACTTAATTCTAAAATGATTCTCTTAATTAATGTCGGTTCCTTAGTCTATTGGCCAGAATTGTTTAATATTATTATGTAATTTCAAAAATTATTTTATGTCCTTTTGGAATAGCCCAACGAGGCGACATGGTTAGTATCAAGGTGGATCTGAGACAGGTAGAAATGTTAGTTATAAACCAAAACTTTAAGAATTTATAATCATCTAGTGCATACCAGCCGTGTGCGAATAGTAAGTATTACTCGGAAATTAACCATAAAATTTAATTAAATAACGAGAAATATCGTTTATATTGATCTCTAGACTCTAAAATTAGGCAACAAGTAGTGATACAGTGAGTTACTATCGGTTAGGTATGCAATAGCTGGAGATGGGCCGATATTTTAGGCCGCTGAAAATTTCTATAAATCGGGGTTAATCGGGAGGGCTCTACGATTTATTCCGTTTAGGCCACAGTGTTATCTCACCACTCCTCGGTAACTTGAGTAGACTTGGGAAGGGATGAAGGCTGTAAGCGAACGTCAGGTGGGTAGCGAGTGGCGCGGCTTGATCTCCCGTGGTCACCAGAAGCCGGGCGCTAGCTGCAGTCTATATGTAGAGAATGGCGATGTCCAGGCCTTAGCATAGTGCTCAGATCCACGCTGAAAACGCCAATGTTATGTTTTATCACCATGTACATATATGTTTATAATACGGCCACAAGCATATTTTCTACAATCTTTATCAAGATTACGGGAGCTCGTCCTTTTTGTGTCATTTACCGCCTTATCAATTTTATCGTAATATTTACCGTCCTCAGCGGCGACCAAATTGTCTATTTTTAATCATTAAGCACCCCGCTGCTACTTATATGTCATGCCTTTCACGGCGATATTTTCTTTTTAGTACTATCAAAATGGCTGCCGGGATGTGCGCTGGTGAGGAGCCTGAGATATGTAAAATTGTTTGAATTACCGTTTTTATTGAGGAAAACGTGTAATCTACGTGTCAACTGAGTACGTGTGACTCACATCTATTTTTCTGTAACCTTTTATGACCTGATTGTGACATGACGGGCTCCGATCCTCCCGCGAAGTGCTTCGCGTGGGCGGCGGTCTCGGGCTGGCGCCTACGCTCGGACCGCCAGCTGTCGCACTTCGGTAGCCCGGGACGCGGAGTTCCGTCGCGGCGGCCTGTCAACAACGAACAAAGGTGTGTTCTGCACTTGACAGGCCGTTCCTACGTGTATATACCTCTACAAAGAGTAACAATCGTGTCAATCGTGCTAAAGTGTGTTTTAGCGCGATTGACTCCACCCCTACGATTGGCGAGCGAGTCAACCAAGAGACACTGACGCCGAAGACCGCTCGCCATACCCTGTGAGATCCCTGTGATCTATCTTTTTAAATTCATAACCACCATCCTGAAGCAACAGGATACAGACACTCGTATCCCAGCTTTATATCAAAATGGACTACGCATTTATATTTTATAAAGACATTCGCTGGCCATTTTCTACACTCGCGACTGGTTGTACAGCCGAGTACCCATAACCCGGACACGGTCGGAGCTCTGACGCCGAGCGGGCCGCAGTGACAGTTTTTCAAAATATAACCTGTATTTCTGTTATCATCTCTGTTACTCTTTACCCGTGTGATCTATATGTGTTAATGATTGAACCTACCTTATTTGAAGACCCGATGGCCGCCATTGTTTGCGTAAGACCCGTTTGTTTAGCACGTGGTGGCATGCATGAGATGTGGGCGCTGCCATTTTTGTTGTTTCTGGGTGGTGACCGGAAGTTGGGAATTGCTGCCTTTTCATTGGTCGAGGGATCGTGAGCGCGCACTGGTGGCGCCTCCGCGTTTGCTCGACGAACTAACCGTTCCCGCGCTGGTCTCAGCAGCCGCACGACTGCTCTGAGACGGAGCAAGGCGGTTAGGTTGGTTTTAGCGACTGCACATCTTTTTCTTTTCTTTTAAAGTTCTCCGTTGCTCTTCGAACTCAGAGTGAGGGACGTTTGTAAAGATCTGCAGTCGATAATTCTAGCTTTGTGGTATTTTTGCGTTGAAAAAGCAGCATTATTAATTATATTATATATATTAAATCTATTCTGAATTCTTTCCTCCAAATCCAAGATGGCCGACATTGGCCAGGTTAATTGGTCCTTCCTGTGGTAAATATAATCCTCGCTTTGAACCCGGCTTAGTCCGGCGGTTGTTTGTTAACCCAACTTCCTGGAGATGCGGGTGCGCTCGCATGTACAAAGGTGACGCTAATTGGCGCCTAACACGGCGGCCCGTATAAGCGTCCCCCACCTGGAGACAAAGGCGTCTCCACAGCTATATAAGAGAATCGAATTAAACCCAGAGCATTCAGTCTTACCTGGATTCTGTTACCTACAACATCTATGCGTTGACTCCAACCTTATTTAACGTATATCGACCGCTAGGAGCAGAACCGCTAATGGGATAGCCTAGAAACTTTACAATATGTCTACGATTTTGCACCTCTCCGATATGTCTCCGATATTTGCTTTTTGTATCGGTGCATATCGGTAGGTCTAAATTTCTATCGTAGTAGGTGGACGCCCGGCCTTATAGATGTCAAAGGGCCCTGGCCATGTGACACTTCTTAAATATGGTGGCACCTCCGTCTCGTACATTAGGTATGTGCATTAAAATAAACACTGCAGAACCTCATCGTGACATGCAGAAGACCTATGCACTATCATATCTAGTATATTTCAAAAGTATTCTATTGATATTGTATGAATAGCATGCATGATAACCATCAATTTACAAAAACCCTACGTACTAAACCTGTAGTTAAAGGCCTTTCTCCTCTGTGCGACTGGGGGTGCTTGCGATCCTGTACCTCTGGAGGTACAGGATTACCAAAAATCAAACGTGTTTGATATTTAAAAACGCTTGCTGTCCGGGGTACATGCGGTACCTCCAGTCTGAGACAGGGCGTACCCGCTACCCCCAGCCTCAGACTAGCAGGAAACTTGCAGTCTCCACTATGCGTTTTGCCGCGTTGCGATCCTGAAGGTATGCCCAGTCTGAGACTGGGCGTATCTATGTACCTAGGATCGCACAGTGGAGACAGGGCTTAAGATGATACTCATTTGTAAGGCTCATGGCGTATCTATGTACCTAGGATCGCACAGTGGAGACAAGGCTTAAGATGATACTCATTTATAAGGCTCATAGCATATCTATGTACATAGGATCGCACAGTGGAGACAGGGCTTAAGATGATACTCATTTATAAGGCTCATCATCTGTGTATACTCATGTAATAATTATAATGTACATATGCTCTGCATAACTCAAAAATCTTAAAAAGACTTACGAAGGCCACCATCATGATAACAGGGCAAATTATGCTATTTCATTATATAGAATATACTACCTGGAAGAGCAATGTAAATACATTAATGGTGATAAAGCAAAGCAACAATACAACAATAATAGACACAAGCCAAGTGCTTGTATTAAATGAAGGAAACTCCATGGTGGGGGTTATAGTAGTTTGTAGATGGGAATGTCTCCGTGTCTCCCGCTCTCTAGGATCCTTTTCCTCTGTTCTGTGAAAAACTATTCTTGATGGTCCCCACAAAACTCATGCACTTCGTGTCAGTTGAGTAGGTAATTTGCGTTTAGACCCTGCACGGCGGAGATTATTTGCCATTGATGGTCGGATGGTCGTAAGTGACATCGTATGGTCGTGGTCACATGACTAGTACACTCCTACTACTGGAGATACAGTAAAAGGTGAACCCTGCCATCCACTTATGTCATAGTGCCTCTGTTCTGTCCGCATGCAATGTCTCTTCCTGTAACTAGACAATGCTTCTCCATTGTGTAGAATCTATGGGTATGTCACAACATGTCATCTGAAGGTTTAGCTCGAAGGGACCATGATAGCAAAACCATGCCTTTGCCACTGAATCAACCGTATACCTCTAGGTGTGTTTATTATGTAATTATAATCAAATCGATAACTGTGATAGTCTCAGCCTCTATGTCAGAGAAATGGAATTCCTGCATGTATCATTTGTATACATACTAGATGAAATATCATAATTATAATGTCGGTTTTTATTTCCATCATAACGAAATTAGTTTCTTGAGGGTAAGTATTAGGACATTCCTCTCTCACTATTCTTATCTTTGGTCTTCTCATATATAACCATTTCTTTCACTCATACTGCAAAATCCGTATACATAGGTGTCCTTCCAAGGTGACCTTACCGCAGGTAGAGGCTGAGCAGCTCACACTCACCCCGCACACGTCCGCGATGAGGCGGGGGACGCGATGTGCTCAGCCTACAGCTCACTCCAGCCCGCTGATATCTGCCTGACTGATCGTTATGGCGACAATGATTGTCGGCGCTCGGTCGTCGGCATGGGCGCCGCGGATGCCCACACCGGAAGTGTCACAGGCTTTCCGGGTCACTGAGACGCCATGCACGCATAGTGTCACGCCGTCTTGCGGCCAAGCTACGAGGGGCCACCCTATTGGTCGGCTCGTGTCACCCCTTCAGCACGCATGCGCGCCATTAGCGCCGCCGGACGGTCAACAGTAGTGAACATAAACAGACTTATCGCACGGGCCACGCGGCTGCCTCCCCCTAACAAATTGTCTCTCTCTCTCTCCAGCACAGGCTCGTCTTGCTCATCTCACCCACCGGTCGTTGCTCTCATCTTTGATTGCTACACCGGCTTGCCATCCTATACCAGTAGAGTTGCTCCTGCCCTGGTGTAGAAATTAATTATTTTTTCTAGTGATGCATAAGGAGGAGAGCGATGCGAACACTTAATTAATATAATAGTGCCTTATTAAGACAAGCACGTATGAAAGAGTCCTTGATCTTATTTGGAATGGCCTCCTAAACAGGTTGATTTGCTTTAGCTGGGGAAATTGATAGAACATTTTCATTAACCGAATATTCTAAGGTGACATCTTGACAGAAATGTAACCCCGGTAAAACAATGCTTCGGGAGCCCTCATCATGGTAGAAACAGAAATCTGGATGGTTATCAAGCATGTACTGCGAGTAGGTGTTCAAAAGTGCAATCAGGATTCTGTACTCAGTAGTGAATCCCTCATGATGAAATTATTATTCAAACATTAAATCAATTCTTCACATATTAAGTTATCAGGTGTGCCACATTAGGATAATCTAGAGACCACTTCATATTGCTTTCAGTGTCAGACCATAAACCGAGGTTTTCTAATCTTACCTCATTTACTTGTAAGGATCTCTGATTAAATAGCTCTGCGTATATTGCAGATAGTGAGGCAGATAGTGAGGTTCCCTTTCAGCTCTCTGTTGGCTGTCACAGTGACGTTTTATAAGAAGAGTAAAGTGTAATGTGGCGGAAAAACGCAGAAGCGCCCTCTCATGGCAACCTAGCGGCGGGTCTTGGTGTCACCCCGCCCCGGGCTGGTCACGTGGTCCCTGTTAGCCCGGGCGTCCCCATCTCAGATCTGCTCGACCCTGTCCGAAATACAGGCTGACCTTAGCCTGGGTTGTTAGGCCACGGCCCGACGTGGCCCTCCAGTGAGCGACGACCCTCTGTCAACTCCCTATTATCGCTCATCAGAGGCGGTCAAAGCGCCATCTCTCGGGGGAAGGAGGAGGCATGAATCCCTCACCGGGCAGTAACATTGACTTTTGATTTCCGTTTTGGCTGGTGGCCGGCAGGTCGTATTCTGACTCATTACGAGCGGCGCAGGGTCAGGCACCTCGTCTCCGCTTGCCCACTGACGGTGTCGCCACCTAACGGGCGTGCGTAATGCGGCGACAGGGCGCTCTGATTCAATTTGGCCACCACCTCGAGGAGCGGCCTAAAGAGGCAGTTAGGCTAAAGGTGATAGCGTTGCGGCAAGGAAAAAGTGTGGGGAATATGATCAGCCCAAAGGCGGATAGGGGTGGGACGGAGGACAAGGTGGGGACTGTTGGGCAGGGCGGGATGGGGTGCGTGTTGGGGAAGAAGAGTCTTTTCAGTCATGGACACATTTAGTTATCTCTCTCTTTATCCCTTTCTGTATCTTCCTCCGTCTACGTCCTTCTCCCTCTCCTTGTCCTTTTCCGACTAGTTAAAGTCAGTTTTTTACTTTCGGTTGAATAACCTAGCATTCATACACATTATACTTTATAACTGTGTTCACACTTGCGAAATTCATTATATTTGATGAGTCAGCTCACCCACAGAGAAAACATTAAAGTTGTATTTGTAAAGTGTCGACACCCGTCACCCGTCAACTATCACATGAGCTGGTAGACCTATTATGTAGTATAATTCTGTCTTGCCAGATGAATGAATGAATTAATATCTTTCCTTTGTGTTGTCCTTTTTACTACACTTTCAAGCATTGCATCAAGTAGCAAATGTTTTTTGTCATAAGATTAACTAAGATTGGAAAAATCATTAGATTCTATTAGATTGGATTATATAAATATGTTTCTTTGTTTAAAGGATTGTGTCAGTCTGTGGCTGTCCTTTTGTCTCACCTGTAATGTGACATTTGTGTGGAAGGTCGCATTCCATGCATGTGGATACTCTTGATGTGAATACTTTAAATGTGTTACTGAATGAAAAAAGGCATTAGCTCGTAACTTTCAACTTGATTGTATGAGACTTACTTGATTAGTATCTGCGCAGAAAGAATCGATTACTGCCGCCTGAGACTGTTTGTGCATGCAGAGACTGCAATCAAACATTGTCGTTCCGCTACAAAATGAAACCGTTTCTAAAGCAGGACAAACCCTCTGAAATCTAGATAAGTTAAAAGAAATTCGCCAAATAGAATGAATAAAACAGCATAGAAATTCAGCCCAGAGGATACTACACTGATCATATGCGAATGCATGCTGTACCACTTTTGTGAGTAGTATACGAAAATCAGGTTATGCCTCTGGTGAGAGAATTATACACGTATATGAGTAAAGGAACTCGAGTTTAAACTTCAGATATCGCACTAATCATACTGGCTCACAGAGGCCCGGCGTCCATTAAGCTCCAAATCGTCTACGATAGGTCTTACGATGTACTTATAAACGCCGATTACAATGCACGTCGGTGTTCCTAGTTTGTTTATTTAACATACAGATTTCCCGATTTTCCTTTTTTTTTTATTCTATTCAGTAAAGGGAAAAATGATATGTCCATTAGGTACTTTCACCAAACAGGCGTTCTTCCATTGAATTCATAAGTTATAATAATGGTCGCTACATAAGAGGGGCATACAATGTACTTATACAGAGCATTTTCACAAGTACATTGCACTTTGATCTTAAATTGCTATCGTGGTTGGTGGACGCCACGCCCAACCATTTAGCTACCTTACCAATAGCCTTTCCTACCCCCCCCCCCCCTCCCCCACTTCCTCCTTTCATCCTATTCAACCAAGTTATGGTTTCTGATGTTGCTGCATGTCACCGCCACCGTCGCGCTGCGCAGTGATTTGTGACCGGTGGATGGGGCGTCGCCTGACCCGGACCCCGGCGCCAATTGTCCCGGTCGATTATCCCCGTCATCGGGGTCGGCATGCCCGGTGCGGGCGGTGGACCCGGTGACCGGGGCCAGTGACCAGGAGGCGGACGGGCGCGGGCGTAATGATGGTCCGGCCGCTATCGACTCCCCGCTTAATGACTTTGGCAGCAGTGGCGGGTGATACCGCTCGCCGCGCGCCTTAATAAAACTGACAAATCGCGCGCGTTTTTGAGGGCGGCGCGGATTTGTCAGGTTACATCACGGCGCGGCGTGCGGGTGACTGCCGCCCGTAATTGGGTATTGACCACGCGAGTACCAGGCCCCGGCACGTCCCCCTGGGCCACCCTCATCAGCCGGCGGACCACCACCCGGGCCCCCGGGGCTCCGAGCGAGCTGCTCCGGTGACACGCCGCCCCATCTCCTGACCTACTCAACTGGAGGATGACCTCTGGTCGACCAAGTTGCCCGCCTTATACCCTCACAACACGTACCCCACAGAGAATCATTTTACCCCCCACCTATACCCCACACACCCCCAGCAGAGATAGGCATTCCCAGGACCCATTGTCCAGCATAAACTGTTTATCCTATAAACTTTCCTTATTCCGCTGACTGCAGACCAGCTATATCTCCAATGAACACCAACTTACCCGACCATTACCACAGGTCTTTTCCCATGGAGCGCCCCACGCCACAGCGCCTCACCTTTACCCGTCTGTCCCCAACCCCCCACTACATCCAGCAGACACCCTGGAGCTGCATACCTGCTGCATGTGACCCCCAAACCCAGGAGGACTGAATGTCAGTCCGTCTTCGCCATCACCCTGTCCGCCGTCAGATGCTCACCAGCCACTAGCGGCCCCTGGTGGCTAAGACGAGAAGGGCCTCATTACTCGAAGTGACGAGGACGGGGGTTCGCGGCCCGCCTGGAGGACCGGGGTGCGGGACGCGAGGTGGACGGGGGACCTCAAATGTCAGACACTGTTTGTGTTATCAGTCAGTAGAAGATGTTCGCATTAATGTATTCATACGCCAAGTCCAGAGCAACTAGTCCCAGGTGTTGACAAAAAAGACACCTGTTACTCTTATCGCGTTGCGTGCAACCTATACGACTTTCTAAATGAAGTTCATTGAGCAATAAAGTCATTACCTGTTCTCACGCATATTTATCAACCTTATTACAATATAAATGTACATCTAGAATCTTTCTATATATTCTAAATAATCAGTTGCTTTCAGAATATATATATATATATATAATTATATATATATATATATATATATATATATATATACATATATATTTAATGATATATTTCAGGTTGTTTTATTTTCGAATCAAACACCAAAAATATCTAAGAAACTGGTGTCAATCTAGGTAAAGTATTCACTCCTAATCTGTCAGTTCTCTCCATTTAAGGGGTGAAGAACTGGAATATGTAAACAGTCTCGGTTTTGACGAGTTCGCTGAACTTACCTTAATTTTGGACAGTTGAGGCTAATTGTGGTTTTTTTTAAGTTGAAGAACTAATAAGTATCAGTAAATCCATTTTCTAAGGGTGTTGTTATTACAATATAAAGATAAAGTCCCAATTATTTTACTCCGATGTGAGGCCACAAAATTCTTTAGCTATTTTGTTTGAACTGAGTCTACTTCCAATCTGGTGATTTATATCATTGTTCAGTTAAAGAACATAACTTCCTTTACCGAGTTGTTAACTGGTTTGTCATAGTGTGCAGTTAGAGGACCAGTACCAAAAATGGCTTGTCAGACTGCATCCAGTATGGAATGACAACCCAGTAAACACGTTCTAGCAACGTAACTTTATGTATTTATTTGGGAGAATTTACTTAAATTTTTATGTAGTAGGAACATGGAAATGTTAAGGTTTACTTACGTCTGTAGAACAGAAGAGGTTCTTGTCAAAGATGACCCTTTGGACTCTTTTGATGGAGAGTGTGTGATTCAGATTCATGTGTCTAGACTGAAAGCGTCCTGCAAATCATTGATACTGAGCAAAGGTCAAGTATTCACATTGGGAGCTGTATTAGTGTCAGTTATACAGCACTTGTCAATAGGATTATACAGAAATAACTATCAAATGTAACAATAGATGTGGAAATGTACATTGATGATGGTTTTTTCTCTCCATCGACATACACATGTACATCCCGTCATAGCGAGATATCCCCAATATGCAGTCATATGTATTTCATATCTATGATATACAGTCGTGGATTGCTTATTGCAAGATTTCCTTGGATCTCCTTTTGCAGGTACAGATTAATCTTGTTTTGAATATATTTTTTTAAATATCGTTTAAGTACAAAGGGCCTGTGTAACCTTTTCCAATGTATTCCAAATTGACATACCAGCATGTACTGGCGATTTTCGAAATATTCAGATTTTGGCTTTCGCAGTGCGATATTTTCCTTATATAAGTGTCTGTCTCAGATGATCTGGTCCTGTAATGCAGAAGCAATGACCATCGTGTGGCGATGAATAATCTACAGAAAACTTAAGAATGGAATGGGTAGAAACAAACACTTTGATAATAAATGTAAATAAAACAAAGTCATTGTGGTATACCGCCACCGATAAACTGAAGTGTCTTCTAAAATTAAATCTCTGTATCAATATGGAGTCTACATGCAGGGGCAAAGTTATTGTTGTTTAGGTACACAAATTGAGCAATTATTAAAAAGGTCAACCTACGATTATTTCAATTTGCTAAAATTAGAGGCCTAATAAAATCAGAATTAGCCATAATGTTTGGTAAACAACTATATGCCACTACATGTATTTGATTATTTTGTGACAGATGGTGCAAACTTAAAGTGGTTTAACAAATTGCAGAGATTATAAAATAGAGCCCTACGGATTTGTCTAAGGTCCATTTATGAGAAATGTCAATATCAGAATTACATGAGAAGACCAACATGAGGTAGCTACCAAGAGAATGGAGGATATGTTGCTGTGTCAAAAGAGGAAAGTTATGAAGAGGGAGATCACTGTCCCGGATATGGATAGGGCTAGGACAAGGGGGGGGGGGGGTGTTAAGAGGAATTTCCATATTCCAAGGTACCGAACAGAATTTATCAAAAGAAACCCAAGATACCGGAGGATAAAATTGTGAAACTGCACTAGAATAATCATGATATTGGCATGATGACAATTGACAATTACTTCGCCAGTAACAGGTTGACACCATTTCAAATCTGAATTTGAACTAGTTTCAGATACAAGCCAGTGTAATCTACGAGGACTGGATGCTAGCTTATTCTTTAAATGGTTTGACTAATCCTTTAAATTCTTTAAATGGTTTGACTAATCAATATTATCCCAATGTTTTATACGCATTTCTTGTTGAAACTTAAGAGAATTCTCCAGTGAGAAATTCAATCAATAAAGTTTCCTGCAATTCTAATTATGATAGTTACATTCAGTGAGAAATGCATAAATGAAATATACAGAAATCAAATAGAAGGGCAGGATCTACTTAGTGAAACTAACATACTGTCTTGATGCCCAGTAAGTGCACTAAGCGTAAACACCAACCGTAACTTTCTGTCTGTGCAATCATCAATTGTAGGATCATTGTACTACATACAGAAACACCTACGAGCGCTGGCGGAAAGGTAGGGAGTGTGTGCACTACTCGCAACCAATAGCGGGTGATGCCAGCGCACGGACTATTCTTTTGAAGATCCGACAATGCCGACAGGTCTCTCTGAAGCGACTTTGAACGATTCTCCTTGCAATTAACAGCGAGGATTTTCAATCGTCGCTATCAAAAGTAGCAATATTCTTATCATCACAATCTCTTCATCTATTTTTCTCCCAGAATAATATGATATCGATCATTCTTGGATTAAATCATTCCAAACATCCACTTATGACCTGTAAAGTACTTTCAAATGCAAATATTTCCGTCACAAGACAAAAAATGAAGACCATCACAAGACCTGTCGAGACTTTAAGACGATAACCATCGCCTGTTGGTCGGATGACCGCCTCCCCTGACGAACTGCTTTTG
The DNA here is from genome assembly GCA_950022655.1 of Alentia gelatinosa. Classification (NCBI taxonomy): domain Eukaryota; kingdom Metazoa; phylum Annelida; class Polychaeta; order Phyllodocida; family Polynoidae; genus Alentia; species Alentia gelatinosa. The sequence continues at coordinate 33,570,290 of OX465583.1, forward strand.
ACATGTGGGCCACCTTCCTGAGGAGTTTTGTGTCCAGGCAATGAGAGGGCGCAGAGGTCACACATGCCAGAGCAGACAGGGTCCAAGCATTGAAAGTCCGTGAGGAGAGGCAGTGGACGTCAGGGTAAGAGCATGCCCGTCGTCGGCACGCAAGCGTCGCTGCACCATTGATGGAACAGTTTAAAGGGTCACTCACCTCTGTCATAAGAACTGCACTGGTTTGACCGCTTAGAGACAGCACATACGAGCTTTATTGTAATGTTACCTAATCTATCTACGTCTGCACATTTCTGTATTATATCAATCAAGTCGTATGACGATTTATACACTATTGTTATTACATTTCTTCCAGTTTTCTGTCGTCCGGAATTTAGCAACTACATATTTTATTTCCAAAATTCATTTTTTCTTTAATCGTTCTTTTTTTGTTGTGTTCACACAATATGATGGCCTGTAGATCTAATCTTACATTATTTCATAGTTAAGGTCTCAATAAAGTGGACGAGCTCTAGAGAGGGTCCGTTGTGTTCAATACCTAGTAGTGGCATCATTGTTTATTCTGATATTCTAATAGTTCTATTGCAATAGAAATGGCAATGGAAGTCGCACGTGTCCAAATTGATCATTTAAAATCATTTTCGCTAGATTTATGTTGATATAATATAACATGCCGATGACGACTACAATAATTGCGTTATATCAGTCTTAGACCTTATGTCTGATGCTTAATCATTATCTAGCCCCGATATATTGAGTATCTCTAAAGAATATATGAAGAGCTATGTTTTTGGTTGGTTATCTGTGTAAAAGCAATATATTTGGTCTATAATATATTACTATGACTTTATATTGAAATTGAGAAAGGTACCACACGAGATCAACTAAACCTCACATATCTGTTATCTAGGTCTATTCCATCATCATTAATAATTTAGCCTTACATGAATAGTAAACACCTTGTTTGAATATGGAAATCAAGTCAAAAAGTCAAATTTTAATAGTCGGCCTGATGATAACTGATGCAACAGTGAGGTATTACACTTTTCAACACGTAGCTTGGGCATCAGAGCATACCACAGGCCGAGAGCTGCTCTGTAGAGGATATACTACAGTGCTACCATCTGATGTTAACTGACGGCATCACAACAGCAAGCATGACAAAACCTGAATCACTCATAAATGACCGATATCACGAATGATTTGTATGGATGTTGGCAGGAATTGTATGACAACTTTATCATATGAACAAAATATATATCATTAAATGTTATAATGGGTCAGATGTTCTACAATTGTACAATTGGCGCTAGGATCATGAATTTTACAAAATTATATTTCCGCCTATATATTACATCATGAAATAAAAGCCTAGAGGTTACTCAGCAACTCGCAGTAGGTGTATTTTTGTATGTCTTAAGAAGTATACGCTTGATTTATTTGATATTTCTAAGTATGAAACACTCTGGAAGGAAATTATAGATGCAGGACAGAGATAAAAACGTAAAGAATCATTTACTCGAGGATTTCCATGGCCACTTATGAAAGTTAACATCCGCATTGCCAATCTATGGATAGCTTTGTTATACTTCTTTACATCATGATAGAATTTCAGATTGAACTTGTGATATTGGACAAGGTTTTAAAACAACAGGAATTTGTGCAGAGAGATTGAAATAACAAAAGAAAACTCCAAAACATGCAGTTCTCAACGTACTAGAGTAACTAGATTTTTATTCGAGACCTAGAAATAGTAGCCCTCTTAATGATGAGACTAAATGGGAAGCACATGTTGGAACCTTTTTGAAAGGTGGCCATCAAAGGATATATCACTAGGGACTTTGTTTCAGCATAAAAGGACTATTTTCCCGTATTCCATGGCTTTGAGGCCATATACCACAATTTCTAATCCATATATTATTTTGACTAATTGTACATTTCCTTCAACTCTCAACTGGCACATATCTGTATAAACATATATGCTTATCCCTTTTGGAGTATCATAGAGAGTGGTGCGTCTGTGCACATAACTATTTCAGAGACAGTAACTCCATATTAGCAACCCCTCACACAGACACTTCTCACCTTCCTCCATTGATCAGATTATCCATTCTATCACACTTATATCCATATATGACTTAATTAAGAAACATTTTTAATGCATTATGATACACTGATTTTAATCAAGTAATTGGTTATGATATCTTATGATATTCTCTTACCTTTATTTAATTAAATGATTTAGGCATACCACGCTCTTCCACTTTAAATGGAAATGGTATTTGCTCCTAGTTCAGCGCGGGAAATCGCACTCATATACGTCATCTAGAGAGGTTAGAATGCTCACACAGGCTTTCAGCTTACTGCAGAGAATCTAACACTTTGCTATCAATGTCCCAACTATGAAGACCTGGGTAAATGAGCAGGGGCCCAGTATCCCAGTCTAGACCATACCCCTGCCCCACGACTTATTTGGTTCCTTTTAATAGAACATTCATGGATGAGTGAATGTGTGAACGTGTGTGTGGTGCAATGTTGCAAATCAAAGGAAATCACATATTAACAAGGTGTATTGATTGACTGCATCTAAAGTATGGCTGATAGTCAACCTGAAGAAAGTATCTTAATGGACCATGATAATAGAGGGAAAACATATGACAAATATGTTAGTAAGAGGACTACAGACAGCACTAGTAGTACTCCAAATCAAGTACTCTCAAGCCAAACAAACATGAGTGTATCAAGTGCTAAGGGGCTATCAGAGAGTGAACTGAGTGGCATAGCTGACCTATTAGCCAGAGAAGTAGGGCAGTTGACCAAGACCCTAAATGAAAAATTCAGTCACAACCACGACAAGGTGAATGTGATCTGTAGTATGCTAGACCAGGCACAAGTCAAAATCAAAAACGTTAGCCAGAAAATGACAAACATCTCAAAAGAAATATACCGAAGTATTGATATTCTTTTACTTTTATTTCATGAGATTTCGGTATACCGCGCTCTTCCATTATGAATGGAAATAACATATGCTCCTAGTTATTTCAATTGCCATCCAAGTCCGAGTTATATGGAAATTCAGTGTTGTATTAGCAATTTTGATTAAAAAAACCACCATATACGGCCAGTACGTGTGCTAACAACATGGTGAAATTGTTAGTACATCCGAGATCTTGTGCAATGATTGTCATCAGCGTGACATTTTTTCATGGACAGTGTACCTCTATGGATTGGAAGTGGGCGGTAGATAACACTGTGAGAGTGGCGCCGATGTCTGCCGCACCCGGCCGACACCGACCGCAGCATCGTCTAGTGGCAGAATGTGTGAACCACTTAACTGTACTGAGATCGAAGACAGTATCCGTCTGCATCGACAAAGAGAATTCTAAAGGGTTTTTTTGATACTTAGAATAAAGATAAAGGCACAATTCAAAGTATCTCAGGAAGGCCAGTAATAATATTTTATGAGGGTCAGGTCTCTTAAGGCTGAGTCATTTTTAAGATTTTCATCTCAGGGGGTACTTTTGATGATTTATCATGTCAGGCTACTGTTCCATACATTGTCACTGTCAGGATACTTAGACACTTAGAATTAAGATAGAGGCACAATTTAACATATTTCAGAAAGGCCTTTAAAAACTCTTTTGTAAGGGCTTGGTCTCATAAGCCTGCGAAAAATGGTAATTTTTTTGTCACTACAGAATGACAGTGTCTGAGGCTGTTGTCCGACATAAAAAAAATCAAAAGTATCCCGTGAGATGAAAATCTTAAAAATGTCTCAGCATCCCATGATATTTTAAAAATGGAAGTTAAAGTGACCCGCATTGTTGAGAAGGCCCTAACCAGATATGAAATATAGTTCCTAATACACGCGGCAGGTGTCATCAGTGGGCTTGATTAGTCAGTAGTGCAGATTGTTGATATAAGATGGCGCCACTTATCATTCTTTACACATATTTGTAGAGGGAGCAACACTTTCTCTGCAGAGGTCCAGTTTCCCATTAACATGTAAAATAACTAGTTCTAATCTTTCTTAAGAGTGAGGAATAGAGAATACTACGTGTATAAGTGATCTGTGACGAGTCCTGTGCATTATCTCACCCCTGGAATAAATGTCCATAGGCTTAACATTGGAGACTCGTTCATATTATACTGCATCAAACTCTTGGTGAACGACGACTTTGACAAAAACTTGTTGGTTTTTTTCTTAAGTATATATACTGCACATGACTGGTGACAGATAAATGGATGAAGTGACGGAACAATGACAGGTAGACCTGTGAGCTAAAAGAGGCAGGCAGTTTTAGGTATAACACACTGGCCACTCTACATTCATGCCAGAATAGCCCTCACCCCCTCCCCTCCTACAACCACTCCATCTACTTTACTGACCAATTAGCTACACTCAAGAGCCTATCTTTTTTCTGGCTTACTGCTCTCCTACCACTTTACAATGCATGTGGTTGTTTCTCATAGAAGCAGTGCATTTAGGTCTAGGGGGGCAAAAATAAAAATGGTGGAGGATGGTAAAAATAATTATGTGGTCATAAAGTCTATTGTATGGGTCAATTTTTGTTGAAATATTATTGGTTAAATATTAAAACTGTGGACACCAGGGTTCACAGAACATATGTGCATTGAAATGTGCTCGTGCTACATGGATATTTCACCAAAATAAAGAAAATTTAAAAATTCTATGTTTCTATTATAAATAAAAGGTTAATATCACGAAAAATAAGTAGTATCGTATAATTGATGCTCGTTCACAGCACTAAATTAAAATTATAACTTTTTTATAAGCCGGAAATCAAAATTCCCTATCATGAAAACCCTGTCTTTTTTTCAATTGGAGGAAACCACAAACTTTGCGTTTGCTGTAGTTAATTAAATAAAGTCAAATACAGCTGATGTTAGTGTAACATCTTTACTTTCATGTTAATGTGTAAAAAAATCCTATATATCCCCAAAACCTTAATAATTGAACTGGCTTAAATATCCACGTAGCACGATTTTTGTCTGATATATCCACGTAGCACGATTTTGGTAACAGGATTTTGGTTGGCTGGCAGGTTTTGGTGGGTTGTCATCAGCCGTAATTAGTGGTTTATTCTAAAATTGAGTGAGACAATCGTTTTTATTCGCGTTTTTAATGTTTAGTCAATCAAGGGTCAGAAAGGGTCACTAAGTATGTGTCACTCAGAAAGGGTCACTAAGTATGTGTCACTATGAAAGGGTCACTCAGTATGTGTCACTCAGGAAGGGTCACTAAGTATGTGTCACTTAGTATGTGTCACTCAGAAAGGTTCACTAACAATGTGTCACTAAGAATATGTCACTGAGGAAGGGTCACTAAGTACATGTGTGTGTCACCTAGTATGTGTCACTTAGTATGTGTCACTCAGAAAGGGTCACTTAGGATGTGTCACTCAGGAAGGATCACTAAGTATGTGTCACACAGAAAGGGTTACTTAGTATGTGTCACTCAGGAAGGGTCACTAAGTATGTTTCACTTAGTATATGTCACTTAGTATGTATCACTCAGAAAGGGTCACTTAGTATGTGTCACTTAGAAAGGGTCACATAATATGTGTCACTAAGAAAGGATCACTAAGTACATGTATGTGTCCCTTAGTATGCATCACTCAGAAAGGATCACATATGTGTCACTTATAAAGGGTTACTTAGTATGTGTCACTCATACTTGGTAACCCTTTCTGAGTGACCCATACTAAATGGCCTTGTCTGAATGACTCTTTCTGAGTGACACAATAAGTAACGCCATCTGAGTGACCCTTCCTGAGTGACACATACTAAGTCACCCTTTCTGAGTGACACATACTTAGTGACCCTTTTCTAAAACGACTAAGAGTAGTTGACATGTAGTAATATCCAAGCGATAGCTCCTAGCTCGATCGAAGGGTCGGTGGGTGGAGGGATTGATGGGTTAATTGGTTGTTGGGTCCGTGGGTCAATCAGTCGATGGGTTGTCAGGTCAGCAGGTCGCTCAGTTTGTGGCTCGATGAGTTAGTGGAATGATCGATCGGTCAGTGGATGGATCAATTGGTCTGTTGGACAGTCAGTCTGTCAGTGGGTCGATCGATTGGTCAGTGGGTCCATCGGTCAGTTAGTGAATCGATCAATCAGTCGATGGGAAGATCAGTTTGTTGGTCGGTTGGTCGGTCAGTCAATCCATTGGTCCATTGGGAAGATTGGTGGGTTGATTGGTTGATGGTCGGTGGGACGATCTGTCGGTGGGACGATCTGTCGGTGGGACGATCTGTCGGGATGATCTGTCGGTGGGACGATAGGTCGGTGGGACGATCGGTTGGTGGGACGATCGGTCGGTGGGACGATTAGTCAGACAGTCGATCCCTCAGTCATTGGGAAGGTCAGTGGGTCGATCAGTCAATTGGTCGGTGGGTAGATCTGTTGTTGGTCAATCAATCAATCAGTCGATCTATCAGTGGGACGATCAGTTAGTTGGTCGATTGGTGGGTCAGTCAATCCATCGGTCCATTGGGAAGATTGGTGGGTCGATTGGTTGATGGGTCAATTGGTCAATGGCTCGATTGGTCAATGGGTCAATTGGTGTGTCGATCGGTCGGTGGGTCGATCGGTTGGTCAGTTGGTCGGTTGGTTAATCAGTCGGTGGTTCAATCTGCTGGTTGATCAATCGGTCAGTGGATCAATTGGTCGGTGGGTCGATCAGTCAGTGGGTTGATCTGTCAGTGGGTTGATGGGTCAATCAGTCAATTGATAGGTAGGTCTATTGGTCTGTGGAATGATAAGTCGGTGGGTCAATCAGTCAGTGGGTCAATTGGTCTGTACGATGATCAGTCCGTTGGTCAATCAGTCAATGAGTCGATCAATCGGTCGGTTGGTCGGTGTGATGATCAGTTGCTGTGTCAATCAGCCAGTGGGACAATCAGTTTATGGGAAGATCAGTCGGTCAGTCGATTGATCGGTCATTAGGAAGGTCGGTTGGTCAATCGGTCAGTGATTCGATTGGTAGGTGGGTCAATTGATCAGTGGGTCAATCGGTCAGTCAGTGGGTAGGTTGGTGGGTTAATCAGTGAGTGGGACGATCAGTGAGTGGGACGATCAGTGAGTGGGACGATCAGTGAGTGGGACGATCAGTGAGTGGGACGATCAGTGAGTGGGACGATCAGTGAGTGGGACGATCAGTGAGTGGGACGATCAGTGAGTGCGGACGGTCGGTGGTCGGGACGAACGGTTGTCGGGACGAACGGTCGTCGGGACGAACGGTCGGTGGGACGATCGGTCATTGGGATGATCGGTCGTTGGGACGATCGGTCGGTGGGACGAACGGTCATTGGGACGATCAGTTGGTGGGATGATCGGTCGGTGGGACAATTGGTCGGTCGGTGGCATGATCGGTTGGTTGGTCAATCGGTCAGTCAGGGAGGCAGGGAAGCAGGCAGGCAGGCAGGCAGGGAAGCAGGCAGGCAGGGAAGCAGGCAGGCAGGCAGGCAGACAGGGAGGGAAGCAGGGAGGGAAGCAGGGAGGGAAGCAGGGAGGCAGGCAGGGAGACAGGCAGGGAGGCAGGCAGGGAGGCAGGCAGGGAGGCAGGCAGGCAGGCAGGGAGTGAGGGAGGGAGGCTGGCAGGTAGGCGGGGAGGCAGGCAGGGAGGGAAGCAGGGAGACAGGCAGGGAGGCAGGCAGGCAGGCAGGCAGGCAGGGAAGCAGGCAGGCAGGGAGGTAGGCAGGCAGGCAGACAGGGAGTGAGGGAGGTAGGCAGGGATGCAGACAGGGAGGCAGACAGGCAGGCAGGCAGGCAGGGAGTGAGGGAGGCAGGCAGGCAGGCAGGCGGGGAGGCAGGCAGGGAGGGAAGAAGGGAGGCAGGCAGGGAGGCAGGCAGGCAGGGAGGCAGGCAGGGAGGCAGGCAGGGAGGCAGGGAGGTAGGCAGGGAAGCAGGCAGGCAAGGAAGCAGGCAGGCAGGGAGGCAGGCAGGGAGTGAGGGAGGCAGGCAGGGAGGCAGGCAGGGAGGCAGGCAGGGAGTGGGGGAGGGAGATGGGGAGAGAGGGAGGCAGGCAGGGAGGCAGACAAGCAGGCAGGCAGGGAGTGAGGGAGGCAGGCAGGCAGGGAAGAAGGGAGGCAGGCAGGCAGACCGGCCGGCCAGGCAGGTAGGCAGGTAGGGAGTGAGGGAGGGAGACAGGGAGGGAGGCAGGGAGGCAGGAAGGGAGGCAGGTAGGCAATGAGGCAGGGAGTGAGGGAGGCAGGCAGGCAGGCAGGCAGGGAGTGAGGGAGGCAGGGAGGGAGGCAGGCAGGGGAGGAAAAGTCCTGTATCAGATTTGACCATTTGAATTGTATAGACCGATAATATGGCGATATTGCACGATCCGCGTAGCATGATCCACGTAGCACGATCCACGTAGTACGATCCACGTAGCGCGATATTTCTAGTCAATATTTAGCTAAAATTAACATTATACGTTCATAAAAAAAAATTTCACTTTGTAAATCTATCGATCACGCCTACCGTGACATTATCTATCATCATAGTTTGATTAGTTAAATATCATATTGATTAACAAAAATGCATATTTCTAGGTATCACTGTTATTTTACGCCAGCTACTGTCCAGAACGGGGGCTTCAAGTGCACATATGTTAGTGGTCTACAATTATAGTCCTTTATCTTTATACAATATATTTTCTTAATGAAAAAATATTTCAAACCACTACCTTACCTCCTTTGATATTCGCATACAAATGTAGCCTACTTATATATTACTCAAAATAAGTTTAGAACGTTGGAACAAAATATCCACGTGGCACGATCTCAATTTTCTCCAACCTTATTTTCTCTACAACATTCTAAAAATAGAAGATTTAATTTGTTTGAATTTTTGATAGAAATCATCGTCCAATGCAATAATCTCATTGGAAAATATAAAAAGCCGCCCTCTGGTATGGTAAAACATTAATTATTTACGAAAATAGGCTCTCTATGTCATTTATATGCTCATTTTTGGTGATTTTCACCTATTTTGACCCCCTGGAGACGAAAATATTGGTATTTGACCAATAAAACCTATACTCCCCCTCGAGCACTTGACGAGATTCATGCACTGGTTTCGTGAGAATGAGCCGTGTACATTTGAAATCTGATGGGACACAGCTGACTGCATAGCATTCCACATCTGAAGGGACATACCGTTCACTATGATCTTCAAAGAAACATAGACCTAGTAAAGGAGGTATGAGGTTGGTGGAAGGGTAGGCATATGACTCTTTATCCTGTACCTCATATAAATCTCCATATATTTAACATGGAGTGACTGCATTATGCCATGGTTATGCCATGTAATATTCATATGCCACAGGTGACATATGAAGTTAAAAACATGTGATGGGATAGGATAAAATCTAAACATCACTTAATTTCATACAATTGTTTACATGGCATTCGTTGTCTTCTGCTGCAGATATCACTCAGCTCCGCTTTGTGATATTATTCCGCGAAAACAACTCATGCCATACCGTATAAATAATTGTATGAAATTTTGTGACATTTCTTGATAATCTCAACCCAGTCACTCCATATTAACACCTCTCCCATGCCACTCTAATACACACACTCCTTACTTTCACCCACTGGCCAGGTTATTGAACCTGTTATACTCAGACCCATACAGATATATTTTTAATGCTTTAGGATGTACGGTATACACTGATTTTAATACCAGAAATTAGTTTCATTAAGTAAGCCTGTTCATGACACTTGAGAATGACTAGCAAATTAGTTATTTAGGTTTATTGAAACATTCTTGATACTTAATTTTCGATCAAATACAGATGGCTCAAATAGATAATTTCTTATGATTATTCTCTTACTTTTATTTAATGAAGTAATTTAGGTATACCGCGCTCTTCCATTGTAAATGGAAATATCATAGCTCCTAGTTTCTCCCTCCCGGCGCCGCAGGTACCGGTATGATGGCGGCAACGCGGTGCGGCCGAGGCACGACTGAGACTTTCTGACTTTCTCACCACCGGCCTCGGTTGGGCCCAAACGTCCCGACTTAGGGTAGGCCTAGTGGGCCCTAACGCCCGGCATTCGTAAAAGAAACAATAAGAGGAGTTCCGCCAAGCTTAGAACTTATGCAATCCCAAATGAAATAGGTTTTAAAAAAGCCCCTTCCAGGTTAACCTGTTCATTGAATAAAAATATAGTAGCCAACTGGTACCGGTGTCTAGTGTTTGAGATGCCAGGTAATATTACACCACAGAGTAGAGAGAACTCTGTGATTACACTAATAGGCATCCTTGTATTCTTCTTTTGAATAATAATATTTCTATCTTCCCGTATAATATCGAGTGACATTATATCACAAAACTATATGAATTAGACCAAAAAACATCTTCCTTGACTGGCTGGCGACAACTACAAAATCCTAGATGGCGCTAGAGGTAGTATCAAGAGACTCCACAAGATGGCCCTCCGATCTGTCGCTAAATATAGTCTCGATGAAGTGATTGTTCAAATATCTATTCTGTTAGATCTTTAAACCCCATTTTTCATTTACACAAGTCAGAATATTATTCTTATACATGATGCAGTTCAAGTAGATAGTGTAGTTTGACGGCTATGTGACGATTTCCGAGCGAGGGACCTTGCGTCTTAGCTAATTATGTTCTGTCATAATGGCCGCATAGATTTTGGCTTGTTGTTGTAGCTTTGTCTGTCTCTACGGCTTATCAAATATCTTGGGGATTACGGGAGCACAGGACGACTTGCGTGGTAAGTGAATTGTCCAACATGAATTTCCCAATATATTCAGCGGAGATGGAGTATTTGCAGGGTTTCAGAGACGCTGGACAGCTGTAGATGGATTGACAGGTCAGCCTGTCAGGGGCGAGATGCGAGTTGCATCGCCTGTGAAGCTGTCACTTGCTGCAGGCCAGTACCGTCAAGCAGCCAGATGCTAAATCTGTCAAGTTCCACAATCGCATGCTTCACTACCTCTCTATTTTATAATTTTTTATTATAAATATTTTACCAAAGTTCACTCAACCGAAAAGTTATGTACCGAAGCAAATTATTCCAGGGAGTTAATTGCACCAGTATAATCGTCATGCACTGTTTACAATTGGACTCTTGACTCTGACTAGATCTAGTCTCACTCAGCACCATACGTGGGCCTCGTATGTGTTACATCGATCGTGCCAAGGCTGTCACCGTATAGATATACATGTTTAACTTTATACATAATTAAACCAACAGTTTTACAATTTTAGTGTTAGTATAGGTACTAGAAATACGGATGGTATGATAAACTAATATCAGGCATACATGCACTTCAGCAGTGAACAAGTGGTGTTGATGTCAACTGTACTGTAGTCAGTGTAGACAGTGTAGTGTTATTGTTAATACTGTTATTAATAATACTTCAGAAGTTCAGTCTTGCCACAACAGAGACTGAATATAAATTCACTTTTACACATCGGATTCTATGAATGGTATGGGGATGATGGTGATGGTGATAACGTCGAGAATGTAAATATGATGAATCCTGATTCTTTAAACGTGCTAGGAAGTTCGTGTTATTTTACACATCTTACCATAAACGTTCAAAAGCGTTACAAGTATACGACAATTTAACATTCCTTTTTAGTTCAGTTTATGACGTCCATGACCTGGTGTATTTTTCCTTTTTAGCTTTCTCAGTCAGATGAAAAATACGCATATAATCTTCAATGATTATCAACTCTCCTTTGTTCAGGGAAGCACAGTAAGATAGTTAAGTTGCACAGTTGTGAATTCCCAATAAATAATCCTACTGTAAATGCTGAATCCCAACATTGTTACAGGCTGTGATGAATAATTAACTAATGCGTTTATAAATGGATGGGTATATTTATCATACTCCTATGACTAATCTCTAATTGCCATGTTCGTATAAATGAATGTCTATGATAAACTGAATGGCAACTTATTTTGGTAAGTACAATGTACCTTATGTACTTAACTATGTTACCATTTACTATTTAGTTGTCCCATTAGGTATCCATTTTTTTAGTCCCTTGAGTTCACAGAAATGATTCATTTGAAATGTGTATTAATCTAACTTACATGCACAAATAAATAATCTTTATATTCGTGGTCGTTGCTAAATGCACGGACTTGGATGATATATGTCCGTGATAAATGTGAGAGACAAATATACAGTTGGCTGAACTGCCATTGAGACATTTTAACCCTGCACGTCTCTACAATTATTTGTGGGCGTGGCTTTCTTAATGTAAACGAAATCTTAAATTCAAGAATCGACCCACGCTTCTAAAGTACATCATGGCACTGGTAGAGATTCCTCTATTTAGACTTGATAAGCGGTTACAGGAAGATTTAGAATAAAATCTGAATATACTGCACGTTGACGTACATATTTCAGCATATCAAACAACATTAATAAGTTGAAACCATTTATAGCAAAGGGAGAGGTCGGAAACAAGCGATTGTACCTTACTTTTCAAAGATATGTACATGTAAACAATCCCTAAATACGCAAAATCTGCTTCTTTATATAACTATCATGTTAGGTAATTTTAAATGCAAAGGTAACCGAAATAATCTGTATTTATCAGCACGTCTTTTCTTAAGTAGTGCTGTAATTACAGATGCTCTATTTATACCCTATTTAAGAACTCAAAGGGTTGTTGTGATAAAGGCATTCTTTAAGTGATATTCTAAAATTAGAATCTTTGGTGCGAATTAAATTAGACATCTTAATCCGAACTATAAATATACTGACAAGTGGCACATAAAATAAACTTATACGTAACTATTTCTTCACGACATAAAAGCACAGTCACTTAAAAGCCAGGTACGATGTTGAAACAGATTTATAACGGAAGTACTTGAGATGTGTTTGTGTTGAAACCATCGCTGGAAAATGACTCGAGTTTTTGCAAGAGAAAAAGGTGAATTGAAGTACCTGTACGATACTGCACAATACCTCTTGATATTCTATCTTATTACGATTTACTTTGTTCGATTTACCCATGCTAGACCTGAGCGATACTTCTCTGACCTTATCTCATCAATCTTAATGGTGCATGTTTTGTAAATAATAGTCATAGTTGAGACATGCGTGTATAATGTAACTTAACGGACAGGGCTTAGATGTTGTTGTTTTTTTCCTCAAGAATATGAATTCAGAGGAAAGGGGAGCGTATGAGACTTGATAGAGGCCATCCATAAAACACCTACCGACTATTTGTAAAAAAATGATTGACCTCCCCCCATCTCCTCCATCTTGTGTGGAATAGATTAAAAAAGGGATATATGCAAAATCTCCAATACGTTTTACCCTCACCGCTTCACTCTGGCTGGCTTCACAGTGGAACTTATGGAATAGAGTTTGTATACTGATATCTCTACCCTCACATCAGATCCAATCCATCCTGTTTTATAATGACTTATGGATATATGACATAAATACATATGTGATCATTGTATAATCAAACGAAATTAATGTTTGGCTAACATCAGTGCATGTATGTTTTTCATATTAAATACTTGTCTGGAGGTCATGCCAGTGCTACATCATGTACATTGGGTGCCCCATGCTAACCTGCCGGCCGCTGGTCATGCAGGCCCGGTTTACACACGGGCGCCCAGCCGTCCGCCGGGTGACTCACTGATAAATAATTCATACATCACATTAGCTGCAGCATCTACAGGGTCATAATATCCTCCTTAGGTTCACTTAGCCGGCCTTTTCCATATGCACTTACTCTACGCAGCTGCCGTGTCTTGCCTGAGTTGAGAGTGCCTGACCTCACACAGGGAAGTTCTATGTCCACTACCATCCTGCTGCTCGCACCCCACTCACTCTATAGCCATCACATTCACAGCTACTCCCACTCTACACCTCTTGACCTGACCCCACTCTGAGCTCATCTAGACCTTTCCTATCCACACCACATCGCCATTCTCCGCTAGCTCCCCTTCCCTCCCAAACACAGGCAGATATACTATCTAACCTCTACGGACCTGTCAGTCAATTCCTAATCAAGCTCTCTTATACAACATCAATAAAGCCCAGTGCACACCTAGCGATATTTCCCCTATTGACAAAGGTAGTGTTTTATCGGCGGTTAACTCCCCCAATTCACACACATCGCAGGTGAAATATATAGCACCATGAATTTAAAATCACGAGCGTTTTGGGTCCCTCCATACGGACGAAACCCCCTTTCCATTGGTGGTACACGCATCGCAAACTTTTATTGACATTCCCCTGGTACAATATCAGCGGTCACGTACCGGGTTCTTTATCGGTGGTGAGACCAAAATTACCAGGTGTGCATTGCGTTCTAACGACCACACTGTCATTCCCTTCGAGTCGTACGTCACCATATACATGTACCGCCGTTCATCTGCCACCCCCAAAAGCCCTTCACTCATTCTATTGACACCTTTCCTAGTCCTAATCTACCATATAACACCCAACGTATCTTATTTTTCATGTTCTGATACCCCATACCATCAAATATCACCTTATAGTATAATTACCGTTTTCCTCTTGATCAATTCATTTGCACCGCTGCTTTTTCTGCTAGCCCTATCCATACTTCCATCCTCCAACAGCCCTACCCCAAAACTTACACCCGACCAATTTATCTTTCATTGTCACCTTGAACGTAGAAGATACCAACCTGCTAGGATTTTTTTTTTAAATCACCTAAACGAAAACATACCAAAGTATTAGTCTGTAGATATTGACCTAGTTTGAGACCAAATACCATCTAGTGCTTAACACAAGATTTTTAATTTTTAATTTTTTTTTTTTATTCAGGAAAGGTTCGCCACATTGCTGTTGCGGTCTACCACCCTCCTTTGAAGTGAACAGCTTGATTCTAAATGCATAGAAGAAATAAGTTATTGGAATACAAAAGATATGTTATCTGTTTTTTTTTTAGTGTGGTCTTTTTCCTCTAAATTTCAGGGCAATTTCTGGCATATTCCAATTCTTCCAATGGAATAACATTACAACATATGTAGATGCAGGTTCATGATATAAGTAGCAGATACATAGCGAACCAGATCAAAGTGTAAATTATCTCAGGTATATTAGAATAACATGAAACGGTAAATCAAATGTACATCTCATTAATGTGGGCTTAGTAAATGAGGGATATAATGGAATGCAATGGGATGCGATACAATTGCTAGATGCAATTTCTAGATTGTCTTGCCTTAGCCCATGCTGTCTCTCATCTAGTAGGTTCATGTCTTTTGATAGTTTAAGGCATACTTTCAGCATCTGCCTCTCCCTCCTTTCATGCAAACACTCTAACCCTCCTAAGACTCGGCCTTAGTTCCACTATATGCTGGTATTTTATGGTTATACCCTTGGACCGTTTGTAATGCCTTGTTCTGGAGTCTCGCTAATTTTTCCAGATCTTTAGCATTGCTACCCCTAATGGCAAAGCTACAGTATTCTACGATGGGTCTTATCACTGTGGTGTTTATCCATAGCGCTATGTTCTTGGTGATACCCTTCCTTAATTTAGATAATTTGAAGAAACGATTATTAAAGCTCTTTGAGACTCTGGCAATGTGCTTATTGCAGTTTAGAAATCTGTCCAGAGTCAGCCGGCTGCAAACCAGCGTAGGCGTAGAGCATATCTGGCAGGTGGCCAGCAATACTGACCACGGTAAAGCAGATTTAGATGAGATTCTTGATAAAAAAGATATGCCAATAAAGAATTTTCTGGGGGGAAATATTATAAGAAGAAGAGAAAAAAAAAGACACTCCAAAAGCCACTGTCACACACAACCGAGTCTAACCACACCCCTTCCCTCTCCCCCTATCCCACACTAAAACCTCTAGACCTGTACTGTCCGCACTAGATCCACTCTACTATAACACACTATTTTTTCATTCTATATGGACGGAAGTCTGATGCCACTAATTTCACCCTGATCCAACTACCTGAGTCTACCCTACATCCTCTGATCAGCCATTGACTAATCTCACCCCACTCTCCATATGCTACTACCAACCCTTCCACTATTGCATCACCATTCCTAGTTTTACATACCATGCTGCCCGACCCAATTAACATCACCTCACCCTGCCCCATTTTGCTCACACGAATCTGCCCTTTCACTAACTGCTACTACATCTACATCTATTTGCATCATACCATTACCACTGCCTACTCTGCATACTTCATCTGACATGGACCTCTTACCTCTCAACATCTGATGATTTGTGGTCGTCATGTGTTACATTTGATAAAATGTTAGACTGTAATACAGGATTCATGATTCAAGTTTCAGTCATTTAGCCACACTTGGCTATATGAACCTGGGTGCAAACCCCAACTGATCCAAATACATTCTCCATAATCCTACCACATCTCATGACTTGACTCAATTACAACTGCCCACCGACCCAGCCCATTACATCATGTTGCTTGTCTACCTCATAGATTCAATTCTGCAGTGATATGACCCTGGGTGTAAACCTCAACTAATCAGAAGATATTCCCCTTGATCCTCCTGCATCACATATCTTGACACAATTACCTTTGCCCATCTACCCACCCCATTACATCATCTCACATAACCCTTCTATCAGAGCTAGCTTGCCTTACTATTTCCCTTATTCTGTATAATACCCAATGACACCTCGCCTGCTCCCATCTCATCTTCAGCACCATCTGCCTTCATACTTCCTTGACAAATCTTCTGGGCCAGACCACCCTGACCTTACTATCTCTGCTTGCCTGCACTAGACTTGACCTTATCGCTGTGGTGTGTCCCTACACTTCCATCTCATCCTGCCAATCCTACTACAGTGCATCACCCACCGCGTTAACGTCACGTCACGCTCCACTACCCGCGGATCATGGTCAACTACCAGGAAGATGCGCCCCCTCTCCCGCCTCACTGCACCCCATTCCTGGTCCATCTTGCTCCATCCTACCACCTCCCTGGTTTTCTTTAACACCCTCATGCCAGCCACCTTCGCGGCATCGGCTGCAGAGCTCAGCTCACACCTTGTAAAAAACGGTGACTCCCCGGACAGTTCTTTATGATAAATAAAATCGATTTCTTTCTCTCTTTTTTTCCAGGATTTTAAGCCCGGATATAATATTGTACGGTTCGCCATTCTCCGAATTCAGCCGGTTATACAGAAAGGATATTGGAACCAGACAGGTATGGTGCATTTATTTCAAATATGATATAAAGATGAAGGAATATTATGTTCTTCTAGGGCACAAACCTAGTGGCCTAGGCTCGTTACAACCCCTATACCCCTTCAGAACTTCGCAAGTACCTCGGGTAATTCTTTGATCTTACAATATAGGTGTAATATTGACACTTTGCACCATGTTGCTTGTAAAGCTGTACATGTCTGTAGAAACAAAAAAGGGCTTTCGACTAATGAAAAAAGCTGTATAAGAGATTGGAGGAAAAAACATATTGGAACTGAGAAGGATGCAGTCATAGTGCCCTTTCTCTCTTTATAAATTTAAATCCTTAAAACTAATACAAACGTTTTACTGGTTTCGCGTCGATCAGTGACAGCCAAGAGCCTATGTTCTCTTCTCTCCTGCTGTCTTCTTTAACTTTCTCTCATTGATTTCTGTCCTTTCCTCTCGCCTGCTCTTTCCTGTCGTCCTCTCCCGATTATCCTAAGGTCCTTTGATTCTAACTATTTAACCAGAGTAATGGATCAGACCAGTGGAATCTATGATGGCATAAAATTTATCAAATCCTTCTCATACCATGCCTATGTGGTGTGGGAAGTAAAAGAACTCTCACCTATGTAAATGTGTAGGGGTGAGATTTCTGCCTGAATTCATCACATAGATTCGATCACTACCCTCGTGGTGTAAAAGAACCTTGAGAAAGTCTGGTAAGGACCTATGATGGTTGACTGGACGTTAAATCAAACCAAACAAACAAACAATTATCAAATCATACAAAACATTGCCAGACTAGTACATAGTTTTTATTAGTTGTTTGGTTTTTTCATACCCTCCATCTTCTTTATGAGGTGACGACGACAATCTCCCAGCTTCTCACACGTTGAGTGATTGAATTTCCTATTTCCAGAAGTACTTACCTTTATCTATTTATTTCATTTATTATTAACTTGTCATTTATAATTGATTGCCAGGTAAACTTTTCCATGATATAGGCATGTAGAATGTAATCAGAATTTTAAGTTTTCTATGACTGTCAGATATTTAATGTTACGATTATAGCTTTAGATTTACTCTCAGAATAATAGTACCAATATTTCCCTTCCCCCCGTAAACACTATTAGTCTGATTGATGTCAGAAGGCAGTTACACGAAGGGAACGAAAGATGCCTCCAAGCATTCGAATTTTGAATATTTACGTAGAAATCAAAACATTCTTCCAACTTTTGTAGAAAAAATACATCTTATTTCATATAAATTCTAGATGATTTTGATTTTTCTGTCATGTGCCAACATTTTCTTATGGTTCCATATGACAAAACGTCCTATGACAGATAATATTATCTAAGCCTGAGGGGGAAGTCGTCATTTCAGAAGAATGCACTGAACAAGGTTCTGGTTGAAAGGGTTAATACTCTGATCATAGAAATCTGGTACCCTCAACTTATCTCATTCAGGCACCAGTGTACATGCATGTAATACTAATTAGCGACCCACCGCGCAGCGCCATTAGAGAAATGACCCACGGAATCTCCATCTTTAAGCCCTACAGAGTGACGGAAGATAGCTCGCCGGGCTGGAGTGGGATTAGGACTGAGTGACTGAAGCCAGTCTAACTCACTTTCCCTCGCTTACCACGCGCCACCATGTAATCCCATGTGCATTATCAAAGACTTGAGCAAGTCTACACCCACCTCCATTCCAAATCCCATCCCCCGAGCCTGCCTCATCAGTCCTGCTCGCTCCAAACCCTTCCTGTCCCTAAGATGTATTATGTAACTGCAGTTGGATTGTAGACATTCTGTAGCGCGCCGAATCTCATCTGGACGTGTGTGTGGCGAACCGTTTTACCCTGAATCCAGCTATTCAAAACGGTGTTATTTCGGGATTATCAAAGAAATTACAGATTTCTGCTTTTTGATAGAACTCCACGTTTTAT
The DNA here is from genome assembly GCA_950022655.1 of Alentia gelatinosa. Lineage (NCBI taxonomy): Eukaryota > Metazoa > Annelida > Polychaeta > Phyllodocida > Polynoidae > Alentia > Alentia gelatinosa. Next base: position 33,589,411 of record OX465583.1, read on the forward strand.
TAACAGCATATAAAATTACTTTTTTTTAAAAATGACGTTGCAAAGGCTTGTAGCGACTCAACAAATTGTCCTATGGGAATACAGTGTGAGCACGCATCAGAACACACAATAGTACTGGACAAAAATTATCAAGCCAAGAAAAAAATTTCCTTGTGTAAGACTATTGATAATATCAATTGTGCATCATTCACACCAATAAATCAGTGGCATAACCTCCCCTCAGACCCTCAGACCCACGCCGCGGCAGATACGGACGTGTTTTCCATGATTTCTCTGGCTCTTAAGCATCAAATTCCACATAAAAAAATGTTTTCACTTTTTTCTGACTGTGGATGACATCCTTGATTAACAAACATGAGGTCTATGGAATTCCGTCTTACTCGTCGGTTGCTGTCCCCTTCAAATAGCCCTGGTAACTGTGCCCCGTGGTGTTATCGACCGTTGTGTACCAAGCAACAGTATTGTAATCACGCTATCGCCCGGTGACTGCGGGGAATACGTCTTTAGTGATGTCAGTCTCCTTGGAATATCACACTCTCATCTCCAGATAAAATAAGAATTTTATTCACTCATGACTCATTTAGATTCATCATGTAAATTGACATACAATTGGTTGGTTGTAAGAACTGTTCTTTATGCCGAATCTTTTGTTTAATAACAGGATCGTGTATTTTGATTTCGGGATAGATTTATTCTGGAACTGATATACAATATGATAAAGGTAGACTTTTACTTCCACAGAACATTTTGAGGCTTTTAAAGGTAAGGTTAGAAACTTAAAGAATATTTAGTGTCACTTTTGACTTAGCCTGACATCAGCTTCCAATTCTGTTATATTTGATCTTCTTTACGACCGATCTAAAAAAATCTCGCTAACACAATTCCTTGATTCATTCAGAAAAAGCAGATGCATGGGCCTTTTTGCTGTGGTTATATTGGTTTTTATTTCCATGTAGTTCCTCTCCATTCAGATTTACGCACTTCCGCTGGGGAAGGGGATGGGTCGGTTATTCTTTTATTTACTTTGTAATTGGTTGGGTTAGTTTAATCTGAACAACCATGACTTAATAGGTGCATTAATTCAGTTCACATAGGAAATACCGATATTAGGTATGTAATGGCCTTCCATATATTGAGGTTGAAAATATGCCCTACCATTCTCTACACCCCACAACTCGTCCATCGGTAACACACCCGTCTATAGGCCACTAACAGGCCTTCGTAAATGCGCGTATGGTGTCAAACATCCGCCTTACATTGAATACAATTCACATATTGACAGTCGGTGTTAGACTCCCTTCTAGATGGCCTTGGTGGCCAAGCTTTATCAATTATACGGTTTCACTCTTTGTATCAGCTAGCAGATCTGTGGGCCTTTTCATAATTTGTGCGTAACTATTTTTGAGCGGGTTAGTGTGTATACAGCCTTACTGGATGATCTACTTTCTTTATGACGAGTCCCTCATTATTGACATTACAGCTTCCCTATATATTTATTGGCGTAGCCTCGTCTTACTCTACGTATACATTAGATACAATATGATAGATTGTATGTGTTTCGTATTGATGTATAGATGGCACGTTTATTTTGATAGGACGAGGCCCTAAATCAAACAAGTACCCCTATCAACACGGCAGCAGGTATCAAACATTAGCAAGCATTTACCGAACTTATATGTTAACTGAAGTAGAGCTGATTATCGTATGACAAGATTGTTTTCAAGAGACGTGTTTGATTTCAAAAACAGAAATTACAATTTGATAGTTTAAGTCTTTAAGTCCGAGCAATGCCTGGAGGCATTCCCACCCAGGGGACGAGGAACGCCTGGAGGCATTCCCACCCAGGGGACGAGGAATGCCTCCAGGCATTGTTTACAAATATATTTATGTTTATGTGTCATCATCACAAACGTTATGTTTTATGAGAAATGATGAATAGATTTACACCATTTTTACATAACTAATAAAAAATACCATGTCCATCATTATACTCTGTGGGTATTCGATAAGTAACTATAGTAACTGGTATCTAAAGGTTGCTAAGTGGCACCCATACGACAAACAGACACCATACGGCGATAGTCTCGTCCCCTTGGGGTTTATAGAGGTATTATGCCTCGTCCTTTAGTGCCTGTGCTTTCCAATCAGGTTCGGACAGAAAGAGTTAATATTGAATTTCAAAATGATAGTCAATATAAACGGCAAGAATAGTTCGACATATGTAGAAGTGGAGCGAATGCTAAATATTATCAAATAAAACTTTGGCGTTATTGATTTACATGGGTCTTGATACTGTTAATGGCATCTAATATAAGGTTCAGTAGCAAGGACTGCCGGTCGTGTATTTCACTGAGGACTATATGACCCTCTCTTACAACCTGCGAACATGTTGAAAGTATCTATACTATACTTGTATATAGTCTTCTTTTCGTGCGCCACATTTCGAAAGAGGATTGAAAAACACCCAGCTCATACTTTTACTTTGGGAACAGTCGTTGTTCTGTGTTGACTACGTAGTCGGATGTGGGTACATTCAAACCAGTGACAGGTTTGACATTTGCCTCTCCAATGGTATTACACCCACAGCTGTACATAATATGTGCCTGTAAAAATACATAGACAAGGTATCTTTTTAAAGGAAATCTAATACAAGCTTCCTCCAAATGCTTTTTTGTGTTTGTCATTAAATTTAAAAAAAAACATTCATCAGCACTCTGACGATCCTCTCTGTAAGAGTCCAAAAATATATTCATGATACAAAATGGAACAGCCAATACACCGGCACATGCACTCATAGAAAACACCTAAATATAGCCTTCTTTATCTTAAGAATATGCATATCCGTGCTGTGAAAGTAGGCAAGGCACTTTTATTATTGTTCTATTTATTCAAAAATGAGAATGGGATTTCTTTATATTTCTAACTATAAGTATAAAGAATCTTAACATGTCTTTGATCTTGAGAGGGCCCTACGTCTAATGCTGTCATTAGAAGCTTCCCAGATATGACCTTTCTTATGCTACGCTTAGATAATCGCGAGCTTACACGCCTTGTCTTAACAGACCCAGCCATTCTTCTCATATGATGTAGGCTCTATTTAACCACTCTTATATATTTTACTCTCAGTTTGTCGTACCTTCATTTTAAAGTTCATATTTCGCCTCAGCTAACAGCAGCCGGAGATCGAATCAGTAGTGGTCACATTGTAGTAAAGTTAGAAACTTGACCTACAAGAAAGATTTGAAATATTTTTTGTTGTTTTTGTTTGTTTGTTTTGCAGTTCCACACAGTACGATATCAAATATTTGTTAATGTTAAACAAAACGGCCATGTAATTGGATTGTTTACTCAGATCCTCAATCTACTTTATTGGCACAGATTCTTATTTGCCATAAATTTAGATTTAAATTCAATACACATCAATGTTTACTGTACGAGGCTGAAAGGTCTGCCTCCAGGAAAAAAAAAAAAAAAAAAAATTCAATACACATCAATAGGACATAGCAGATTCCTTGTTATGTACGGCGTTCTTTCATGCACTATCTAGTGCTTGATATAAGATTTTTTTTTAAATGACGACGACAAGGTGCCAACAAATGTAATTAAAGCTCTCTTGAAAAAGAGTTTTTCATCATGTTTTCTTTTGAGTCAAATTACCTGGATTTCCTCCACCTCTACTTTCTATCTACATTTGTATTTCCATGATAACCGATTACCGTCTGGTGACCCAGTACAACATATATTGATCCCATTAGATAATCGCGAGCTTACACGCCTTGTCTTAACAGACCCAGCCATTCTTCTCATATGATGTAGGCTCTATTTAACCACTCTTATATATTTTACTCCCAGTTTGTCGTACCTTCATTTCAAAGTTCATATTTCGCCTCAGCTAACAGCAGCCGGAGATCGAATCAGTAGTGGTCACATTGTAGTAAAGTTAGAAACTTGACCTACAAGAAAGATTTGAAATATTTTTTGTTGTTTTTGTTTGTTTGTTTTGCAGTTCCACACAGTACGATATGAAATATTTGTTAATGTTAAACAAAACGGCCATGGAATTGGATTGTTTACTCAGATCCTCAATCTACTTTATTGGCACAGATTCTTATTTGCCATAAATTTAGATTTAAATTCAATACACATCAATGTTTACTGTACGAGGCTGAAAGGTCTGCCTCCAGGAAAAAAAAAAAAAAAAAAAATTCAATACACATCAATAGGACATAGCAGATTCATTGTTATCTACGGCGTTCTTCCATGCACTATCTAGTGCTTGATATAAGATTTTTTTTTAAATGACGACAAGGTGCCAACAAATGTAATTAAAGCTCTCTTGAAAAAGAGTTTTTCATCATGTTTTCTTTTGAGTCAAATTACCTGGATTTCCTCCACCTCTACTTTCTATCTACATTTGTATTTCCATGATAACCGATTACCGTCTGGTGACCCAGTACAACATATATTGATCCCATTATATGTTTTAGCACCTGTATTCGGCAATGTTCACAATAGAGTCAGATTGACATGTAGTGTTAACCAAACACTAGGCGACTAGAATTAAAGCATCTTAGTAAATGGCTGTCGATAATGTTTCCTGGATAATTAACTCCCACTACCTAGATTGATTTAGAGTCGAGGACTAATCAGACATAAGACAAGGACTGATTAGACAAAAGAAAAGGCTTACAACAATTCTCTTGGGATTTTGTTCCCCTCCACTTCTGCTGTTTCCATGATAGCTGATTGGCATCCAGTGGCTTGGTACAACATATTAATAACAGGCTCTGCTTCACTGTCTTTAGTCAGCAATGTGCTTTAATGGGATTACATGGACTTGTGCTGTTGACGATACACCAAGTGACTGTAATTAGAGCATCTCTGAAAAGATGGTCATTAATCGTGTTTTTCTTTGTCACGCATTGCCAATCCCAGGATTGATTCGAAGTCCAGGACTAAATAGACTCGGGCCATGCGGACCACAATTTACCTGGATTCCATTCATCTTTCTAGTTCATGTATACTTTCTAATAATCTGAACGTGTATTTTATGGTATTAATGGGTTGCCATGATAACCGATAGGCATTTGGCGGTCGGGTACAACAGATTAATCCCATCCCCTGCTTTCCCGCCTGTAGCCAGGAATGTGCATAATAGGGGAAAATTGACTCGTACTGTCACCCATAGAATCAGATATTCCATGGACACCACCTACCTCTCCTCCCACACAGTGGAAACAGCATGTTCCCTACGCACTTCCATTGTAAGATCCAACATTACCCCAGAATGCCATCAATTTTCACGCCAAACGCAGGAAATGCTGATTCCACTGGCCATGTTTCCAGTCCTATTCACTGTGTTATATCTCTCGTGTGCTCCCCCTGATTAAATATTTGTGAGTTTGAGAACACTCTTGGTATATTTTAGCGTATGTTAGAATCTAGGAAACGCTAAATGGAAAATTACGTAGTTTGCCACTTCTAAAAGTTTTAGTGTCCATCTGGCGTTGGCACACGACCTATTACTGGCTTTATGCCACCCGTGACCAATATCTATCTTATATATGGGAATCATATACATGTGCATTTATGAATATTTATGTAGAGACTCGAGGTCCTATGCATAGCAGCCTGCTATCATTCAATTACATTACAATATACATAGGGTTAACGACTTCATGATTGTTGGAAATAGGGTATTCGTAAACGTATGCTGTGTGAATTTGATTGTTTTTATATCATCACTGTATCACATAAAAGTGAAATGACAATTATCCATTTCAAACACTTCCTCGGAAATTTTAGTCATAAAAGTAATACCTCAGATTATGAATGAGGAACGTAATATGAAATAATACCATATGAGCATTCATAGAAATAACAGTGGCACTGATCTGTGGTTACGAGTGTGGTTACGTGGCGAATAATTGCAGAAACTTTATCAAATAAGCAGTATACCGACAACATGCTGAACTGGCCAGGTTTTAAGTACTATGTATGAGGATTATGAATTGCTTGTCCTTCATGTTGATAAACCCCAAAACCGGAAAAACGCTATAATTGTTTGTTATAAACCCTCGCCTATATCGCCAACGATTTTCTTTGATAAACTGACAGAAATTATACTCGCTCCAACAGTTAAGAATATAGAGATCTGGATAATTGGCGATGTAAACATTGACCTAAGAAGAACATACACACCTGAATTTAAAATAGTCTAAAATTGTATAAAGACAACTGGGTTGCAACAGTTAATTAAAGGAAATAACTTGGCCAAATCCGGCTGGGGGAACCATTATTGATCACGTGTATACGAATTCTTCCCTTGTAAATAAAGTTGAAGTCTTATCGGAACAATTGAGTGATCATAACCCAACGCGCGTTATTAGGAAGGTATCAAGGTTAAAAGACCTGTAGAATTTTGTGATAGCAGTTATTAATCCTTTGATGAGGATGATTTCATTGAATTTCTAAATAAAATAGTTGTGACTATTAGTAACAGGTTCAATGGTAGTTCCGTTGGATATACACAATCTACCAAAAATATAAATTTCAAAATGGAAAAAACCAGGTGCACAAAAGTACTGAATTCCCTGTATTACTGCGGAATAAAACAGTGGAATCATCGAACGTACAGCATTCCTCAAGTAAAGGTGACTTTACGAAACCCATAGCACCAATTTTGAAGGGGCTTCCCAAAATTACCTATTATATCTCCCAACTCCGAATGATACATCTCATCATTATATCACCTTTAAGCCCATTACGGGTACTTAAATTTCGTTTGATCTCGTTGTATTGTAAAGATCCCTTGGATTAATCCTTTATCGTCGATGTATCTGAAAAACTCGGCCACGGCTGAGAGATGCATTTTCTGAATAAAAAAAATGAAATAATTCATTCACTGACAAAACCGCATTACTTTGCATGCCGTGTAAAATTAGCTTTGACAACGAGCTGCGTGTGACACCCTGAAGTGAGCCATACCACGCGCCATGTGTGACAACCCTTTCCATAATTCGCAGCTAGGGTGCCAACGGACCGTATAAAAGTCCATTTGGGCTGTGCCGGGCTGTAATCTAGTTTTCCTGCACCTTTCCAATTGGGTTTTAATAAGGGCACTTATTTTACTTTGGCTTTCATGAATGGGAAATATCATGCTATTGTCCTAATTGAATTTCGTTGGGTACAGGTTATAACAAAAAAAACCAAGTAGAGTATTCTTGCAGTAGGCATCTGTGCAAAATATTGAAATTTTGTGCAGCAATTATGAAGTTTTATAAAGCCATACTGAATCTTTTTAAGAGTGCCATTCATAAAATGAATTGTATGCATATGACAAACATCATCTAAAACGGGTGTGAAATATTAATGAATTTAGGCCACATAATGCACTTCCATAGTAAGCAGTAGTTCACCAATATTTTCACCCAGATTTTACCTCGCTCTGATTCTCAAGCAACGTGTTAATGAGATGACTCCCATAGTAAAGACTGAACCAACATTCTGTACACTCACCACTACGATAGGAACCAGAGCACACCCGCATTGACTTGGCATCAACCAGCCCCTAATGAGATATTCTGGGATTGACATTTATTGAGCCTTTAAGCCTATATAGCAGCGCCTTGTGGTGTGTTGGGTAGCGTGGATGGTCGTGGATTCAAATAGAGTTCGGCCCAGAAAGAAGTGATGAACGTGATTTGTGTTGTGAAGTGCGTGGCCGGCCAACCTTTCAGCCGCCTCGCCTGGGGTACTTTGTCGGTCAGCAGAGGAGGCGGGCTTGAAGGCGGTCAGAAGACGACCGGGTCTGGGCGGGGTCAGGGACCAGCACTGAAGGCTCCTGTGAGGTGGTGTCTTCTTATGAACAAGGTGGTTTCTCCTGTAAATGGTGTCCTAGTATTGACAAGGTAGTATCTCGTGCGACTTCTTCAGAAAAATTGTAGTATCTCCTGGATGTGGTGTTTCACCATGAATAAGGTAGTATCTATCTCACTATCTAAAATTGTTGTTGATGACGGAACTCAATGATAGCAAAGATGGGTAATATGTCTCTAGATAGCTGTGATATGGATTTTTACCATGAACAGAATAGCATCGAAATCTCAGTGTCTAAAATTTATTTTATTATGGAGCCGATGATAACAAAGAAGGATAATGTGCTTTTAGATAACTTGTTATTTAGATAGAAAGTAAATAGTTCAATACACCCGGAACCGAATCTAAAGGTTATGTCAACGCTGAAATGCTCCCCTTTACTCCACAATCGGCCCTTATTGGGTCTTCCAACCTCCCCTATTGCCGCACACTCTCCATTGGGAAAGCAATGTTAGTTTTAGATATAATATCAAATATATACCGTATACTGAAAACAAACCAGGTTGCTTTACATGCAGCGTGGTTTGGAGGTTAACTATTGATTTTAGACCATGAGATTAAAAATTAAGTTACAGTCGATACAGGAGTGGATATCTATACATGTAGATCAAGGAGAATTACATTTAATAATAGATGAATCACCCTGATGGGTCGCACTAGCGGGTTTGGTTTGGGAATCGAAAGGAAGAGTATGGAGGTGGAGATCTAGACAGTGATTATAATGCAGTGAGTGATGGTGGCGATTGACAGGATTAGTGAGGAGAGAAGGGACGAGTCTTTCAATACTTGTGAGCGATAATGAAGCAGAGTCCCTGTCATAAAACTAGTGTAGAAACCAATGGAAATATAGCGTTGTTGATAAAGGACAACTGAATGATCCCTACCCTCCTATTACATATAGCTACACAGCGTGTGGTATTTCTGGTGTCCCACAGAATTCATCCATAGCACCCTGCATTAAATGTTTATTCTGCACAGGTCCCATCTGAGTCTCTTCGTTCAGTCAGTTCCATGATTCTTGTATCAATATCTTTAGGAGTTTGCCTGTGGTGCCCCATCGTGAATGAAGGCTATAAATCCCTGTCAGGCCTGCATAGGGCAAGTACAGCACGCCCCTGTACTTGATAGATTATAGTGCAACACCTGCAGTGGCAATTCAATATAGTGATAACACCCTGCTAGTGAAAAACTCCCATCGATCCTCCCCGGGGCCCGTTTTAAGGGGCATATTGCCTTCTGACTCACCCTGATCAATCGTCCATTACTCCTGTTTAACCCTCGCTGTCCCGTGGTCGGCAAGTCTCGGCCATACAGCTCTGACCGGTCGCCATAGCAACAAGGTGTTGCACGAATGTTATCGCTTGGGCATTCAGATTGGTGTATTTCCTGGTTTTTTTTCTTGTCACATGTGATGTAACCTCAATCAACTACGATAAGGTGTGCCGAGCAAGCCGTCTCTTTGTTGAATTGTGAATAGTTGAATGGGGCGTATATATAATGTAATTACATTGCAATAATGAATAATGAGAAATCTATCACTAAGGGTAGTACTGCAGTGCAGACGCATGTCCTTGAACGAGTTCGAATTGCATTGCTTGCTGGAATTGTTCTTTTTAACACATATTGATGGTTGTATTTCTGTAAATTTACCCCTGTCAGGCCTGCATGGGACAAGTGCAGCACACCCCTTTACTTAATATACGTGTATACGGCATTCTAGGATTCATAACACAAGACATGATTTAACATAAAAATCAACAATATAAATATTTATATGATTTAACATTTTACCTTTGCCTTGGGATGAGGTACGTCAGCAGAATATCTTTCATGCTTATATAGAATTTATAGTTCTTGTGAGGCTAATGGAAGAGGTCATTGATTTGCCATTGTCACTATTGGATTTTGGTATGTACAACCGCACGCACATAGCCTCCAAGGAAACAATTGATTTACTTTAGTAATGATATAGCAAATTCACGATCCACATAAATTCGGGATTACAACAGACCTCGGTGTCATCACATAGCAATACAGGTACAACACAATTTGACCTAGCACTAGCACTCATTCTTAGAAACTAGGATATATGATTAAATCAAAACAATGAACAAAATAAATAGTGACAATGAATCATAGTACCGGTAGAATAAGGCAGATGAAAATACGACTTAGCAGATTGACTTTACTAGGTTACGATGCTTTTACTTCGCTTAATACACTGTCGTTCCATTTAAGTGAGTTTATGCTACCTTAACCATCACTACGTATACTATATAACTAGACCCAGATATCAGGTAATTTTCGCACCTTGCTTTTGAAGCCAGAGATATGCACTTCCAGAGATTATCGTCGCGTCAAATGGATTCTCGTAGCAGCTACGAGACAACGGGCAGCTTGTCTATTGGATATGGCCCAGCTTTAATATGATGTATCGGCACATTTACGCCCACGACGACGCCTACCACTTTCCTAAACCATCAGCCAACGTGCTTGCATGGTAAGGATGCTGGAAGGCATGGGTTAATAGGCAGCTGTTGTTCTCTTTTTTGTGCACTCAATGGGCTCAAGCGATTCCACTCCTAGATACACTAGTTCTTGTGCTGTTATTAGTAAAACTGGATATCGTGATTGTATTACGAAAGAGATATCAAAAGAATATTTCCTGAAAAAGTACTTCGTCGCCTCGGGTTGTGCTTTATGAAAATAAGTAAAAAGATAATCAATTGAAGTAGATCATCACACTAAATAAACACATCTTACTAAATAAACACACTCACTTAGACTCATAAACAAATCACACACACACACAGACTGATACACAGAACATAAAGAGAAATATACAACACAAAAACAAGATTATACTGGATTGGTCGTCACCTTGATCAGCAGGGACTAAGGTATCTCCAGCAAGGAACAAGGCTGGTGATAACATTTCCGCCACCTTGTTACACTTTTTTAATTTTTTTTTATCAATTTTATTCAGGGAATAATTTTTACAATCACACCAGATTCGGCGCTATGCCGTTCTTCCATCCGGGCGCTCTGGTTTCTCAGGTACAATCTTATAGATTAATACATTAATACAACCTCTTAGTACAGTTCACATCTCAACCAGTCGGTGAGTGATTTTTATGAGATGTAATGGTTGGGATGAATCCATATACAAACAATACTTAAACATATAAAGCTGGAGAAAGCCTTACTTTTTCCAGTCCATGGGGTTACTTAATCAATCACCAGTCGTTTTTCATACGATAATCCATTGGGAATATAGTAATAATTAATGCAGTTTCTTCAGACGAGTATCAAATCAGTCGCTACCTATATTTCCGTTTCTCAATATACAAGAGTACTTTTATATATATCATCTTATCTCGGGTAACCTCGACCTGGTATAATGTTGTATGGCATTATTCAACAGACACATCCTTTTCCTACTATATTAAATTGACAATGACACCAACTGGCCTCGATTCTTGATCATAGATTCCAGCCAGGGTGATACAATGGCAAGAACCTCTCCCTTCCTTATCGCAAAGATGGTTGACAGTTCAGGCAGTCAAGTAAAGACAGTGACCAAAGCTAAAAGTGGAACTGTCTAAGACGAAACCAAGCAAAAGCAGGGAACACTGAACCTGCTCTTGCTTAAAAAGAAAGCAGAGAAAGCCATTAAGGTTACACCCCACCACTATCTTAACTCCTTGAAAGGAGTCATAAATTTGAGGGACCTACCGGGGATCTCTCCTGAAGAAATTAATTTAAGAAGAATTTAAATCTCATGGTGTCACACATGTGCAACAAATCACTCTGAAATGTCAGGGAAAGGTGATAGAAACTTCCACCTACACTCCATCCTTTGATAGTCCAGTGAGATTCTTTAGGTGCCAAAAATATGGACATACAGGAGAAAAATGCTGGGACACCTGGTAGGTTCGAAATGTGGGCAGGGCAATCCCACCCAATACACAAAAGAATTCGTGGATGCCCCAAAATGTGCAAACTGTGGAGGGGGACATCTGGTATACTCTAAGAAATGCCCAAGGCTAAAAGAAGAAAGGAGAATTCTTGCTATCAAACATGATCAAGGCATTCCCTACCCTAAGGCAAGGGAAATTGATATGGCAGCCTAGCCCAAAAGGAAGACCTATGCTGTTGTGGTTAAATCAAAGTGAGGTTTCGGTTGCCAAACTGCATGGCCTCATGTGACAGAAAGTATTAAAAAAAACTTGGGAAAAGGGTCCACTCTGCTAAGGGGAACAACAATGCTTACCCATCAAATAGCTCCAGTACTGCTCAAACCTCAATTGGTGGTAACCCTACTTTATAAAGCAAAGTGCGCTAGATAGAGGTGGAGGAAACATACAGAGAAACCAACATGTTATCATTAACAGAACACCGAACAAACACCAAATATAAAGAGCTTTGTCAGTCAGACCCAGCCCAGTCAAACTTGCATGTTCCAACGTCAACCAAGCCAACGTCGAACGAAAAAAGATTTACACAAGTTTGACTAAGGCATCGAAGCAACTTACTTAAATGGCTGACAAACTCAGCATACTAGAGTGGAACTGTAGAGATAGACTCAGACAAACACACACACATAGATAAGTCACATAGGTAGCCTAGACACACATACCACACACACAAGATACACTTAGTTTCTGGTTCGACAGTCCAAATTATTGATTAATGGACTTTGCCATCTTTTATCTGCTGTACTAGCCTCCCTATGACCTTACATATATATTTCGATGTACAATCATGATGACATGGTAAGTGCAAACATGCCTTCGAAGGACCGTGATCCTTCAATCAATGATTGCACTTCTTGCTTGTCATAGAGAATGTGATACAATATACTCTGTATAAAAACTTGTCATAGTGAATCAAATAGAACTGTTGCCATGGAGAGTCTGTATGTCTGTTATTCTATGATGAAATTATTTATCATTCTTATTCTATTTATAACATAAATATAACCGACTTTGACATGACTAAAAACTCTTGACTTATGACATAGCCTTAGTGAAACAATGAAGGGTCAACATATACCTCAATAAATCTCAGGGGTGACATTGCAATATGCCAGTGGAGAGTCAGTGTCATTACCGATCTCCTTTGTCACTCACCGTACAGCAAACGTAATCAGAATATAAATGTCACCAACGACACGACTGTCATTGGTTGAAAGTCGATGTCACTGACGATGCAGGCGGCGGTTTGCTGAGCGAATTTCGCACTGCGTCGGAACGAAAGAGTCGGCTGTAGGCTCTGTGTCTATAGACAGCTGCAGTAGAGCTCGCCCATAACGTATTGATCGGGCTGCACTGTTGGAGCAGATCTATGCGAAATAAACGTCAGTCGCCCACCCGCCATCGCCGGTTATAATAGCATCTATGTTTTCCAGCCACCATTAGTGTTATCGGTACAGATTTATCACAGAGAACCACATTTCTTTTGGGTCTGTTGGTATGTCGTTGTGGAGAAAACGGTATGATATTTCCTCTGATATAATTGCAATGGGGTGAAGATACGGGACGTTACAGTACGGGAGATTGCTTTGTATAGGGAAGTCTGCAGATGAATGCAAGTAAGACTATCAGTATTGCATGATGGAGTAGTTACGTAGATATGCGCGTGCATTTCTTCCTCATGCCTTTGCCATGTAAACAAAATAGATATGTTGGAAAGATGAAATGTCTGTAATTGTCATGTATTATGATACTAGGCAGGGCCTTCATAGCGGAATGCAGAATTTATTACTATATGTTGATGCTTTAAATATAGCCTAAATAGACTAGACATCAATGTAGGGAATGCTGCCACAGTATCTTTGCAAACTGAATACATGCATGCTGATAAGGACTGATCAAAGGCTAATCTGTTTAGTGGGTCAATAGATCAACACATACTGATCCACGCTCTGGTGGGTCTGTAGTGGGCAGAGAGAAGATTACCGTACCCAATGTTCTGCTACTTTAAACTGCCTAAACCGTCCTTCATAATACCCAGGCGTTGGTAATATTTTGGGATCTTGTGTACAAAATTATCATTTTCCCTGTTATTTCCGGTTGTCCATGATTTAAAAAAAATAAATTTGTAATGATGTATTGGAAAAATACCTCTCTGGCATCTCTGTAAATTAAAGTGATAGTTCTTGATCAAGCATTGCCAAATTTGGTACATTGGCTATGAGTAGGTATTTCATCAGAAACTATGTAAACTGATTTACTTTAATGAAAAGATACTAATAACTATAAGACTTTGTTCTGTAATCGGCACTGCTAGTACTATCGTCTTAATCTTCAGTCTGCGCCAGGAAGTTGCCTCGAATACAAATCACATTACACGTATTGATTTTGTGACATTTTGTCCAATAAAACATAGGGTTGAAGCTGTTTCTTTTTAGATATATTTTCAATCAAAGCTCTAGATACGATACTCATTGCATCACCTACAACATGAATAAGATGAGCCCCAAATACCAGGAGAGGTGCTAGTCGATTTACTTGGTTCTTGGATTGGATGACAGGACCAGGCCTTTCAAAAACACACCACCAAGGAGATTCTGCTTTGTCTGTCAGCTTCATCTCAAAGATGGCGCCGAGATGTGATCCTGGCTCCTGTACCGGCTTAAAACATCCCCAAAAATCAGGGCAATTTTCTCCTCTGCTGAAAGATGGCAGATGTCAGACAGGATGAGCAAAACCTGCTGCCAGCATCGGCTTTCTGTCCCAATTTCTATGCGCTTTGTTAAACAAAGTTAATAACAGGCCGTCCTCATTCCTTGCCCATAATGACGGCAAGTAGTATATTGGCTGCATATCTCAACTATCTCCTGGATTTCAGCGGTCATATCAAATCAGGACCGAAAGTCATGTCCATATTGGGATCGCTATAAGTTCACAGGTTCATATACAACCTCAATCTGGGTTATTGAACAGCTGTTGCATTTCTCAAGAGCTATACGGACACAACGCGAGTGATCCTGTCTATTTACAGCGCATGCCATCACATTACAGCGAACTTATTCTGTGGCGCCTGTTGTGTTATTTAGAATCCCAGACATGCAAAAACAGGCAATGCCGTACGACATCTGCAATCGCATCATTCATTTCAAGAATTTGAATTTTTGAGCAGGATTTTTTCCAAAATACCTCTAACTATTACCACTGACTCAGCTTACAGACTGATGTTGCGGTGGACAGTGCAGTGACCAATTAAGCGTGCAGCAACAGCCGGCGTATGGATATACAACCGTGAACATTACCAAGGTATATGAGGTGGTCCAGATTATGTATCGACCTTAGAAGGACAATTTGTCAAGCTGTTTACATGTGTAGTGTAAATCCACTTGGCTATTGTTGCTCTGGGTCCGCATCTGGGGCCCAGCAGCCATGGGCCTGTGTCTGCCACTCGGTGGAGGTCGTGTTTCTGCTGTTGCACGGGTCACAGAATACCGTGTGCGCTCGCTGCTGGCCATGTCGTGACTCTACCCTATGTTTCCGCCTTCAGCCTCTCGGTGTAGCATGGTATCAGGTACCCAACCTACTTCGAATGAATCATGCACATAAAACCCTGCGCTTCGTTTCTATACGCTCCTGGCAGTCCTATGTACAGTAAAACCAGTCCTCTATGTACAGTAAAACCCTGCTTAGGGGGACACCCTCCGTTCCGAGCAAACTGTCCCCTTAAGCGGGATGGCCCCTTAAGCAGGGTTTCAGTCTGCCGATGGTTAGGCTAAGTAGTATATAATATCTTCATACAGTTGATACTATGGCATATAGACACTGTTATAACCACACAGACAGCCCACAGATGCCTACCCAGATACCTACAGGAGCCCACGTAGGCTGTCGCCTGGTGTCTGATCGTCTAGACATCAGTCTACCAACCTCATACACACACCAGAAACAAGCATTCAATATAATCTAGAGTGTTGTCCATACAATGTCCCATCATATTTGATAAGGTTTCCCCACAAAGTGACCCCTTAAGCGTGGTTTAGACACATTCTGTACCGAAATAACTGTCCCCGGTTGGTTTCCCCCTTAAGTGGGGTTAAAATAAACTCGTACAAGAGAGGAAAATTTCCATTCCAAGGAAATTACCCCCTTAAGCGACGTGACCCCTTAAGCAAGGTGGCCCCTTAAGCGAGGTGTTCCCTTAAGTGAGGTGGCCCCTGAAGCGGGGCGTCCCCTTAAGCGGGGTGTCCCAGAAGTGGGGTTCTACTGTATAACATTCAAATACCACCTATTTTAGGATTATTATTGAATTCCGGTTGAAATCCGACCTTACCCAAGATTATAAGCGAATGGTTCGTAAATTAGGACATACAGTAAAACCCCTCTTAAGGGGACACCCTCCGTTCCGGACCAAGTGTCCCCTTAAGCGGGGTGTGCCCTTAAGCGGGGTGTCCCCTTAAGCGGGGTGGCCCCCTTAAGCGGGGTGTCCCCTTAAGCGGGGTTTTCAGGATGCCAGTGGTTATACAACAGGGAATCCCTACCTAAATGAAGGAAATGATGGTTATTAGGTTAAAACTTCCCCTTAAGCGGGGTTTTTAAGCATTTCTGTACCGAAAAACTGTCCCCTAAAGCGGGGTGCTCCCTTAAGCGGGGTGCCCCCTTAAGCGGGGTGGCCCCTTAAGCGGGGTTAAAATAAACTCTTAATAGAGGAAAAAATTTCCGTTCCGAGCAAATTGTCCCCTAAAGCGGGGTGTCCCCTTAAGAGGGGTGTCCCGGAAGAGGGGTTTTACTGTAACTGTATTCTCAGCTCGCTTTACCGCACATAGCTTACCCTGCATCCTCGATAGTCCACTAGAGGACTCATTCCGTGTTCCAGTGCGCCCCATGAGATGGCATCATCGATCACGGTCCGATCTCCGTGCTATTCTATAGTTGAAATTCAGGGCCAAACCACAGGGGACACCACATGTTTGGCGTCGGGGGCTAATATCGGCGACCATATTAGGAAAGCTATTTGATTATCAGTAAAAAATATCCCATGTCTATAGATTAAGGGAGTCTCAGGATTCTAAAGCAGGGATTAATGAAATATGAGATGAAGTAGACGAAATAAAGTGTGATTCATGAAATAGCTGTCGATGTAATGTATTGTCGTGTATATTTGATAAGGCGGAGGCTTGGCGGCCTGCAGAGAAACATTGCCGGGTGGGATGGGTACTAGACTGGCTTCACTCCCTGTAACCTCTGTCTACCCCTCCACTTGCCCTATCCCTCCTCGTCGAAATTCCTGCGCCTGTTAGGTGTCAAGGGAAGTTCAAATGATGCAATGTAGCTTCATTCATTAATCATATCCATAATCAAAGACTTGAGCAAGTCTAGGTGAGTACATGCGGTCTACCCAGCAGTTTATTCAACCAGATGGTGGTTCTCACTTGGATGAGACATGCTTGATGTAGAGTATGCATGTAACACCTGTAGTCCTCTCACCATTAGTTGGGTCTAGCACAAGGTGTTGTCAATTAAGAATATATATATATATATATATATAAGTGAAAATAGAGGATGGGATATCTGTATTGATTCTAGTCGAGAGCTATTTTTGTCATGAAGAAGAGGTTCAAGGCCTCGAAACGTGTACTACTGCCAATTCGTTTTCATTAGATGTTAGAGTTATCGTTTGAATTTCATTTAAAGCAAGGAGTTTTAGACCTTGGTTTCTTCAGGGCAGTTAAACCTACGGTTGTTTTGCTATGCTGTACATAGGAAACGTGTTTTTTAAGTTTAATATAGATTATAAAGTAACAATAGACTTTCCCATTGTAGGTAATTGTTTTATTATTCAATATATAAAACGAATCAGCTTCTGTTATGTTAATTGCTGAGCGCGATTAGTAAATTAACCTGCTCTGTTGCAGTCAGGTATGGACACCTTGATGCTAGTTTCTTTAAGTGCAGTCAATTAACGATGTCGATGTTATGACCTTTGATGATCTAAATCATATTTAAAGCAGGCAATGCATATCTTGGTGCAGAAGGCATTATTGAGTTGCAGAGATACAACTACGACAGAACCAACACAACCATGATGATATATGACATACTAGGTTTTGTATTTCATATGAACAAACACCAAGAGAATTCCTACACATACCTATGCTGTCCAGGAATATACGTATGGATTTAGTTGTCATATCCTTTTTGTCCTTTTGGTGCAACATATACTTCTTAGATGCTAGAGCATTTATATGGCGTGCCTTCCGCTGTGACTTATTCATTGAACCTTGCCATGATATCTCTATACCAACAGGTGAGTGTATTGATGCTTCAGTGTTGGTCCTCAATATCGGTTCACCTCTGTGGATAATTTGATGAACACTCTGGTATCCTCTCCAGTATACAGCTACAGATGGGAAAAGAAATGCCTTATTCCATCTGACGTCCTGCTTGTTCGGTTTCCCTTTGTTTTATCCCCCTTGAGCTGATTAAATGCTCAAGGCCCCATGTAATTTTCCTCGTTTCCATTAACAATGACGAGCGGGAAATAGCTTGGTTATTGACAGAGGCTGGAAACATTAGTTTATGGCAAGCAGGTGATGACGACCAAGGAATTTATTCTATGAGAATGTGGTTCGCAGGAATAATGTGCACGAGTTTGTAATGAAATCAGAACAACTCTAAAACGCCAGGATATTACGGGATTGCCCTTCGATTGTAAAATCTATAGGCCTCATCTCTAATGACTCTGTTAATATTGAAGCATGGTAGACTCGGAATACAAGCACTCAGTTGAATTAGATAGATGGGTTAGTTATTGCGAGGCAATCGATTGCCGTATTATGGAAGTGTACTCACGACAAAGGGGTGCCTTAGGGCTGGCGACCTGTAGTACAGGTAACTTAATCAATATAATATTGTACCCTAGTTCATTCTGCAATCATTGCAGCAGAATGAATTGCCACAGCATGACTGACACTTTTCCCTTTAATTTCTCAAAAGACAAGAAAATATTCAAGGGTTGTAACAAAACCATCCGAACAAAAGAAATTACGTTAAAACTCAAGTGAATAAAATATCGGATGGCAAGAAGCGACTTCTTGAAAATGACTCACTTGTTGATGTCTTTGAAATAAATAATTATGAATCCATTTATTCATGCAGTTCACCTGTTGGCACCGGTATAAAATGGGGGGCTCGTAAAGTACAGAAGGTTCGATCGACAGGCCGCTAGGAAACAAATAATTGATGAGATTAGCTGGCGGCGACTGTGCTTGGTGAGTGAGCTAACAATGGAGAGTGAGAGCGATTGTTTGGACGCAGCTACCTGGCTTTAGTGCACGATGATTGCTCACCCACTGGCTGCTATTATGTGTTTTTTGTTTTTCCCGAGATCAATTAATAGGTCAAGAAACGATAGGTGGAAATAAAATCAGGCCTGGGTCGGCAACCAGAGTGAAGGCAGCACAGAACCCTGACTACAATAGCTAGCACTTTTAATTGATCTAATTATTATGAAGATGAGATTTTCTGGTTACAATATAAACAGTTTGCACCTCATGCCAGCAAGGTTCAAGTGGTCTGCCTTTATCGACCCAGTTGTTGTAATATGTAAGCACCCTGATGTTCATCTTTAGCACTGGTAGTCACGAGCAAGAGAGTGAATATCTACAGGATTTTGAATTGTCATCATGCTCTCGCAATGAACTATGATCAACGTATGTCGGCCGCTACAAATATTAGTTCATATAGATTTGTTCTACTGCTGTTGATTAAAGGAGTTCCTCTGATAAAAACATACAGTTTACAGATGGTTGTATTGTCGGATTGTATTTAGTATTCCCAGTTTAGAATATACATTATAGTGCATTACTTTATTGAAGACCAGTGAAACATTTATTACTTCAATAGATAAGGCATATACGTTAACCATATGCCCTAAGTACATCAAGTAGGCTCGTTGGTACTACAATTATCCTCTATTACTTGCCCATGATAAGTACCTTTGGTAATTATATATAAAAAGGCATTTGAAGGATTCAATTCTACTCATGCATCATTATCCGAGGATATTCCAACTTAATGACTTAGATGAAATTTTTAGCATTGCGAAGAATAAAGAGTGCTATATGGTTGTGTTAGTATGGTAATTAAGTCGAAATACAAGCGAATCATTATTACAGCGTAAGAGTTCATCAATTATATCCATCATAGACATAGTCACTGTCACCCGAGACGCAAACCAACCCTGTGAATAACCGCCATATTAATTACGTGAGGTGTGGGATATTTTCCTGAAATAATATCGCTAAGCCAGCTACGTCACGTAAGCTTCATACATGCTCCCTAATTAGTGTAAAATCACAAAGTTGTGAAGAAACTAGATGGGCGGATTTAGTCTTAATTAGACCATATATCAAATCTTATGAAGCACGACTGAAATGGGCAGAAATTTACCTAGAGTTAGGATGTATATTCCCTATGCTACATAGATAGACTTTGATGTATTTATATGTACAGTGTGTTCTCATTTATCAAAGGGCAGCACGTCCAGCAATGGTTGTATTTTGTATGTTTATTATACGCAATTCTCTTTAAGGTAATGCTATTGAATAGAAACAGTATCCAAAGGTGACTGAATATAATTCCCCACTTTCTAGGAAATAGTTAAGAAAACAATTATAGAGGAAGGCCATATGACATATATTTCAATCCCAAACTCAAGTTCATAGATGAAACCATAATGAATCTCAGCATCTATCGTTCCCATTTTTCAACACATAATGAAAGAATACGAATTTACGAAGCAATGATCCAACATCCTGAATTTTTAACGTACAATCATTACCGATTTCACGAACGAAAGAATTAAATGACAAAATCATAATGAAGAATATTCAAAATGTTATTGTGTGATTTAACATTTAATAAAGACAACGGATTCTTGCATGTATTATCAGCTTCATATTTTAGATATGAATCATCGGTGTGAAATGTACCCCTACAATACATATATGTAGGTAAAAAACCGCTTATGAACTGTTTATAATGTTGGTGGCATTTTTCTGTTTCTAGGTGAGTCATTGGCGGACACGGCAGAGGCTGTCAACTGTAAAGGTACTGAATAACTAAAGTGTCACTAGCCCCCAGACACACAGGCTATTTATAAACATCACCGGTAGTGAATTAGTAGATGTGTGAGGCATGGTTACAGGATAATTTAGACCATTAGGGATCTATACTACCGTTGGCCTGTGGAGAAGTACGGTGAACTCTAGCACTGGCTATAGATTAAGCTAGTAAATCTAAGCTCTCGTATTTTCCAGCAAAAATAGAAACTTATTCCCTTGGGTTAAATGTTTCAACGTCGGGTGGCCTTCATTTGGTAAAAGTAATCCATGTCCAAATATCACAATTTATGAATAGGGGCACCAGAATAAGGTGTGGGGGATACCCTGAATCTTGGTATGTCCCAGCTTATTATGAAGTTACTTGCAGAAATCCACAACTATCAGGGGGCACATTAATGTATTCTAAATAGTTGTAACATTGTCACTAAAGTGCTGCTTGCAGCATTTGTATCGACATCTGAATCATCATTTTCTACAGGAGAGCTTATAGAGATGATATCCTTGAACACATTCATTTAAATGCTCTTATTTTCTCTGAAACAACGCCGACACTGTAATAGAGAATTGTGTGACAATTAGGATGGACGGTTTCTAGTTATTTTTATTAAGACAGGTTATTGATCTCTTAAAGTGTCCTTTAGTACGAAGTGGGCGTGCAGTAATTTAGTTAGTCTTAAGCTCACAGTGAGGGTCCATAATGAAAAAGAAGTGTGTAAGGTATGGATTGAAGACTGTCCATTCAGCAGTCCATTTAGTAAATGACATTTTAACTTCAGAAATTGCTGTGGCTTTTGGTCTTTCCATACCTTTTAAAGTCATATTAGCATATTGAGAACTACTGTCATGCATCGTATATTATAATGTACAACGGATAGACATGAATATTCAGAAATAAACTAGACTTTTAACCCTGGCGGACGCATGCGGCTGAGACGTCACTGCGTCACTGGCGTTAGTAGAATTAGAATCACCAGGTTCTAACCATTTTAATTTTGCCGATCAATGCACTCCATCTAGAAGAGGTGAGAGGATAAAGAATAAGCTCCAGGATTCATCTGTGAAGCTCAACAGCGCTCGTCAAAGCCTTATGAGCAGCTCCCACTTTCCTGAACATCCCCTCCATTGAAAGACAAAAAGAAATATCTTCCATTTGCTTTGTCTTTGTGAATTTTGTTGCAGAGGGTATATTATAAACAAAAGCATTCATTTGAACACATTGGGATGTATCAGTGTCAACGGGGAAATAAGCATGAAGATAGAATCTATTCTTGATGCAATGCTAATGGTGGCCGGGTTTGTACAGCACTTTAATGTCTATAGATACGTTTACATTGCTGATACATGAGAGCCTGCCTTAACACAACATTACCCATTGTTATGTGTGATTACTCACCCTTATGGGCTTATTCCGTTAGTGTAAGATCAAGCCTAATCCCGGCCGTGTGATCTCGCCTCTGTGCTCAATAGGGCTAATCCCTGAGAACCTCATTTTATCATGAGTAGCTCATGACCTCAGAGAAGTACGCTTTTCTTTGTATTGCCTCAGCTATAATCCTTGAGATTGCTCGGGCTAGGACTTCTTCAATAAATACAGTCTTGAAGAAAATACATTACTATTGCATTGTTACAGCTGAAGTAGATAGTGATGTAGGGCATGTATTAGTGAGATATGCTATGACAGAGAGAGAAAGAGTCCCAACCTGCTGACTTTCAGTAATTTATCTTCTTCCTGAATCAGATACATGGATGAAGATACAGATACAATGATAAGAATGGCTTCTGTGGTGAAGATTTACGGGGATTGCAAATGGTGGTCAAGACTTACCACCCCATGTATTATGCATATTGTATTGTATCGTGTTGGCCTGGCCATATAACTCACACTCACATCACCAAGGCACGGTGCAGGAGAGCTGACCTACAATAGATGAATCACCGCTGTAGCAGGCACGGCTCATCGCGCTGCGGTTTATCGTCTAATCTATTTTGGTGCCGCCATGAGGTGCTGGCCATGTGGTCTGGCCGGGCGCCAGTCGGTGTGACCTGCAGTGGCGCCCGGCGACCCGAGCCTAGCACGGGCGTCAGTGGGCGCCGGTGCCGCCTCCTCACGTGTCAATATTCCCGCGGCGAGCTGTGTTAGTGTTGCGGCGCCGGCCGCGCGAGTATTAGCTCAACGCCGCCCGACCCTCCAGTTGTAATGGGGTTACATTTCCTCTCGTTGTCCTGTGTGCATACCATCTTATCTGTATGTAACCATGCTCTCCACCCGGCAGGTACTGGGTCAGGTTATAAATCACCCGTCTGCCATCAGGGGATGGTTAATGGTGTGGGCGGTCAGGCTGCAGACACTGTGTGGCGAGCGGGGGCAGGTGAGTGAGCAGCTATTGGCAATAGCTCGCCCCCTGCCGGCCGCCGGAACAAATCGGTCTGCATTACGACTGTAGGCGCCAGGGCTATCATAAACTTCGACCTGTCAAATGTTTTATGCCTCAAGTTGATTCCTATACAAATTGGTCGTTCTATGTTTGGACAAGCCAGTGACTGGGATTTGGACGGGAACATGCGAATGTCTCTCATGCCTATTGCACTTTGATTCGTGACCAGTTTGGAAATCTAGATATTCATTTCCCTTTGATTTATGGCCAGTTTAGATAGACAGTATAGAATGATGGTATTTCAAAGCATTACCTGTAAATGCTTATTATATCAAACAATATGATTGCGATGGACATTATTTGATGAAAGTGAAAAATTTTCTCCGCCTAACGTATTGATTCTTCAACATCCCCACCAGGAACATGGAGACAATCCGGGAGACGAAAAGTTTTTTGATCAACATTATTTGATGAAAGGTCATATCCCAATGGGTTGTGCTTATTTTCCCCTATGTATTAGCGAAAGGGCGACTTAAAAAATATATAAATGGTATTATCACCATAAAAAGGAGAGAATATCTCTTAACCACTTACAGACTGTGAATATGTGAAATAGTTGCGATGAACAATGTTTTCAGACAGGTATTTCCTTTGAATATTGAAATCATTTTCTTTTATGTAACTGTTAATTGGGGAGAGTGAAAAAAAATCCAAGCCTTAAACTCAATAGCTTCGTACAAATTTCTTCGTTCGTATAACCTTAGTAGGTTTGTGTTGGAATTCTTTTTTTTTTTTGAGACTCAATAGCTATATACGTTATTTGTAATTTCCTGCCACTCAAATCGCCCCAATTTGTTTGGATAGACTTCCCTAGGTCCATTCATTCCCAGATGCTATAGAATTGTGGTATACTTGGTGTGTATTGATGTAATGTTGATAATTGCACGGCTCGGGAAGATAAGCCATTGAGCAGGATTAGAGCTGCTCCAGGCGTCACCACGCCGCCCGTCCCTGGAGGCTGCAGTGACCGCGTGGCCGTGTTCGTACCGTGCCTGCTGGCCGTGCTAACTACAGCTGTTGATCTGCAACACACAGCACTGCCCCGCTCGTTGTTTTTAAACAAGTTGCAGTGCTCCTCACACCGTGTTGTCTTTTAATGGACGATCAGGCAGGTTTACGCGGATATTCACTTCACGCGACACATTATGCTGCCTGACACAGTTATCCGTCCACTGGAAAATAAATAACAACGGATAAACTGGGTTATAGATTAACGTGTAGATGGAGATAGGCAACTCTCGTAAGCCCGTATTAATGGAAGAGTCAGCTCAGCAATGGTAGACTGAAGTGCAGATTCCACCAACACACAAGATATAGCGAGATAAGTCACGATTTGGTTGTCTTGCAGTGGTGGAGCACCAAAATATACACACAACATCATTGAAAAGTATACATATCATCGCGTGCTACATATCGCTACAGAGGAGGTACAACATATCGCGACACTGTAAGATATAACAAGATATACCAAGGCAAATCCATCATCTTGGTGGAACCAGCGCTTTACTGCTATACCAAAGGCCTCTTCAATTCATCTCATAGGTTGGATCACCACCCATGTGCTGTAAAACAATTGGGAAAAGCTGAACCTTGAGGGAGTTTGGAAATGACATGTAATTGCCGTAAGGATGTAAAATCAAACAAATACACTAATATTCCTAGCTGTGGATTTATTTGATACTCATATGTTGTAGTTCTATATGTAGAACTATAATGTTAGCTTGAAAACAATAGAGACTGAAAAAACACATCAAGGAATATATTGATTATGAAAGATGTATTGATGATGGAATTGAATGAGCGATGCACACACACACACTATATATGTACATGTATATAGTTGTCACTATTCACTGGTGGTTATAGATTAGCGTGCAAATAGAGATAACGCTAGGTAGTCCGTATCAATGCAGGTTCAGAGGAAATACGTGGTCGAATCTGCCAAGGTGTATCTAATTCTCGCTTCTATGTAAGACTCATACGAACGAGTTGTGTCACTCTATCTTCCTCCTGTTGCTTCTCTACCAGACATGTCGCACGGTTAAACAGACACTCTCCTAAGGCCATGACTCTTTGTGGAGATATAGAAGAGCGAAGATCTGTGTTGCTCCTGTGTGTATGGGTGTGTACACTTCGGTGCCACTGGGTGGCAGGCCTCAGCCGTGGGGGTAAAGGGGGGGGGGGCGCATACAGGTGTGTGACAGGTGAGAGAGTGAGTAAAGCAGGCAGAAGCGTGCCGGCTAGCATTACTACTTCCTACTCTATACGCCAATAATGCATAGACACCATGCCAGTTAAAAAGTCGAAGATGACAATATTCTTTATAGGATTTTATGAACTATTCTTTGATTTATAGGAAGGCAAATCAGTGCTCGCGACGGAACGTCATTCACGACCTGTGAGGCTCCGCTACAGATACGTGTAGTTAAAAAGATATGTGCAATTGTATGATACACTAGATATTGAAATCCTGTTTTCTCTCAGTTAGTTCGACGTGGCTAAAACACTACTGTGGCAAGCCAGTTCTACTCTGAAAAAGACAACTACAATAGAATTGTGTTTTCTATTGCGATATAGAGAGTTCTCCACCGTTGCACATTAGTCCTTCATTGGACAAGCTGTTGGTTGTGTTCCACTCTGCTTTAAATAGAAATCAAAAACAGGCAATTTGAGTGAATTACAAATGAAAGGAGGTTTATCTTGAGGTGAGGAAGTTACATTCTTGGTCATAAGAAATAGACTTGTAAAAGTCCGGACTTAAAAGTCCGGACCAATATATGTCTCACGAACACACCCTATATCTGACATACGC
This sequence comes from Alentia gelatinosa, assembly GCA_950022655.1. Classification (NCBI taxonomy): domain Eukaryota; kingdom Metazoa; phylum Annelida; class Polychaeta; order Phyllodocida; family Polynoidae; genus Alentia; species Alentia gelatinosa. The sequence goes on from OX465583.1 coordinate 33,615,629, forward strand.
TACCAGCCATCCACCCATAAAATATTCACGGAAAATTCAATTTGCGAATGAATTGTAAATCCATTAGTGACTATACCCTGTCTGGAGGAGTTGGGAGGGCCCGCCCTATCTCTGCCTCCTGGCCTGATGGCAGTGCTGCCCTGTTCTTGTGAACATGGAGCTCCAGACACAGCAGCAAATGTGCGGCACAGCCCAGAAGACTCATATATGTTGATGCCTCAGCTTAATTTGTCGACAAGTACCAAGGATCATGGAACTAGGAGAATGTATCACGATTCAGGGTCCAGACTTCTGTTTAATTACGAATCGTAGCATAAATATAGCCTTACCTCTGGAGCAGACTGAGTTAATTGATAAAAGATTGATTAAAGATTACATATGGACCTCGCTGGTGTCTTGTTGACATGTTCTTTTAGCAGCGGGATATTAAGTGGTTGGATGGAATTAAGATCGTTCTCATAGAGGCTTTTCACGAAAGCAGTATCTTAAATCTGCTTAAATATTCCTTGGTCCAAGCTTATTCAGGGACAAGTATTTTCCTAAGCTGTAAATGCCCGGTATATTACATGTATTTATAGATATTTCAGTAACTCGCTACCTTCACGTCCCCTGAAGTCAGTGTTTTACTATGTGACTCAGTTTGACTCAGTTTTCGGTCGACAGTGGACCCATATGGAATAGACAGATAGAAATACGTAAGCATTGTCGTAACATAAAACATAACCTGCGTCGTTTAGTTTCTAGCAATTGTTACCCAGCATTATATAACTTGGTAATACCATCGATACAAGGACTGTATAAATATACAGATATGAATAAAATCATAAAAAAGAGAAGACTGATTTAGTATTTAGAAGGAAACCCACGAGATGAAAATTGCTTGGTCCGTACTCCACAGAGTTAGGATTATTGCTTCGTGTCGTGAAGTACTCTGCGGTCGAACAAGGTGGAGTATGTACCAAGTTATTTTCATCGAGTGGGTTTCTGATTTTATCTCACCCCATATAACATTATTTATTGATGAAATGAATCACCCAATTTGCCATTGCGTATCGGGGTATACGAACTTCATGGCCGTGGAGTACGAGTTCCTAATGTTCAGACTATGGAGAAAAATACCGGGGTGAGATAATATGAAATATAGGCCAGATTCCCTAGATTACTGACTGCTAGGAGGGTGAAATGTTGATATAACAGAAATGAACGATGCTCCAGAAAAAGGTCTCGTCTCGTCAGCTCGGTTCTCGGAAAGCGATGTCGACCAATGTCAGGGGAATGGTTACCTAATACCTCATGTGCGGTGGTGCATGAAGTCCCCCGGGTCTTATCTGCAAGCAGAATTCTGTGGTCTTGGTGATGTAGTATCACACATTGAGCACAGAACAGCAGATTCATACACTCCTTTCCGATAAGAAATAGACGAACTGATTAAAGAGGCTAGCATTTGACACAAATAGATAGAAACAAATTTAGAGTAAATCAATATAAATGTATTCTATCCAGTATTATCCATGTGGTTTTTATGTCATAACTGCAGGCTCTTTATAGATTTAAGGATATTTTCTCACCCATGTATATTGTGTGTATAACACACTCACTACTGCCTTGAATGTTACAGAAACAAAGACCACAGTTTTGGATTATTTCTGGTTTTCCCTTTTTTTTATCATGTACAAACTTTTCATCCTTTTAGTGGAAGATTAGGTATAACCAGTATTCGGAAATGTTATAGTTTTGCCCTCGGCCTAACTGGCATCTGTGTATGATATTCAATACACCCAGAGATGAAAATAATTGATCGCAAATTACTACATATAACAAATAACAATTTGAACATACACATTCAGCCGTAAACCACTTTTGATAACATAATGTCTTTTTTTCAGAATTATACTACATGATATTTCACAGCCAGTGCACGTACATTGTGAGTGGACGGTATTATTTCTTCAAGTCACGTAGAAAGACGATACTGACTAAGTTACCCTACGCCAGTGAGTGGTTTAAGGAAAACGAGAAACAAAAATCACGTGTGTGAGACTTGAATGTTAAGCTGAATGAGATACTATGGGTTTCTGGTAGTACTGTTGATTGGCTCTATTGAGAGGTCTCATCAGCAATTAACAAAGTCCTGTTCAGAGGGAAGGGAATTTATAACAATGTTTCAAGGTCACTCAGCTTTGTTTCCATATCAGTAACAAGTAGGATTCTTTACTTCTCTGTGTAAATGCAGGGATTAATATTATAACATTGGCAGAAAGAAGTGCGGTAAATGCATGAATAAGATTATCAAATCTTTAAAAAACAAATAATTACCCTGGCATACTATATAGCGATTTTGATGTCATATGAAAAAGAATAGTTCTGGCACGGTAAAGAATTAGGAGAAGAAAAGGTGAAGTGTTTCTGCATTTAGCGCTTTATTGTTTTGTAAGCGGCATAGGGCACAGACCCAGTCATCCTTGGGTGTTTGCCTAAATGTTTCTTTGAGTGGGGAGCCTCAGGCTTTCATCACCCAGCGTGTTTTGGTTTTATTGCATTTCTTTAGTCTGGTGGGAACAACAGGTTATAGTGTATTATCACTAAATCATGCTTGTTCCGGCTATTAGAGGTCTATATTTAGTACATGTACATACTGTGGTGATTTCATTAGAATCACGGTATATACCGGGTATTTACTATTACTAATTGCATGGTAGTTATAAACCGGACTACAGTGACCATTGCTGTGCAAAGTAATATTACAGAACTTGGAGTTCTGATACTCTCTTGTAATTGGATATATATCTTGGGAAATGTTCCTTAAAGGATTGAACCAGGTTAAGGATTAAACAGATTTAAATTTCACCAGCTTTGGTGATAAAAGTATAATGGATGTGAGACACGCATTAAAGATGTCGGTTCAGCGTGTTGCCTGACACTCCCAGAGCGAGTCACCTATTTCTGTTTAAAACCTCTTCTAATCCGGCCATGCGCACGTTATGTGATCTTATCTGTTGCTGTCCTGCCCTGCTTCGTTTTGGGGATCGAGATCCTATCACCATTAAACTTTGAAGTGGTTTGTGAAACGCTGCTACTCTATTAGGATTACGTTGCCAAGGAGACAACAAACAGGGATTTGTGGAGATCGAGCCACCATTGGGGAAATCGAGATTTTGTTTCATCAAGATCTGCAGTAATTTCAGCACAACTTGTATGCTTCTCCAAAATAGAATCCTGATACAGTTAACATTAATTTTCAATGTGGTGGCTCTGTGTTCTTATAGCAAAACATAAATTAATCGTTAATTTATCATTATTTGATATCAATTATTTTTATATTAATTCATATTCAATTAATACTAAATGAAGGTTTAGTCGCACCGGACGTCATTTCATTGGCGGCAGTGGCGCCATGTCTGAGAGAAGCACAGGACCGAAGACATGTAGTATAAGGAAATGACACTTTGAGTCGGGAAAAATGCCTTCATATAGGCAGCAGCCGCTTCTTGTATTTATACACCAGAACGTATCGGAATTGCGGGCTCGAATGGTAGAATCGATTGTTAATTTAGGGCACTGAGTCATCGCCTTTAAGGTAAGTTGAACCACCTATCATGGACTCAGCCGTAACAGCTAGTTCCAGCTATAATTGAGCCTGTTATGAATTTGCAGCATCAAGAACAAGGGGAGATGTCAAGCATTCATTTCTCCGTTCGTTCGCTAGCTGTTTAATTGGGGCCAATTGGCAATTACCGGAGGCGAACGGTGACTAATAGCGAGGCGCCTCTGTAATATAAGACAGGACATCAACTGCCAGAATAGTCTTCAGTGCTCGCTTTGCAGGCCATTGGGGAATACGACTTTTATCCAAATTGCGTTAAATTGAGAATTATTCTCGGAGGATTCAAATTTGGATCTCAGTCAGATTCTATTTGTGACTTAACAAGTCATGTTGCCACACAGGGGAATACGTCGTCATAGCTTGTTGCATGCCGGCATTGTTGTTCGTTTATCTATTGCTCTCTGCAGTAGTGTCTGGGTAGGATAGTGCGTGCTGCAGAGGTCGGAGACAGGGGTGGGAGTTGAGTCAGAGACTTACACGCTAGTAACCAGCTCCGTTCTCTGCACTGGTAACCAGCGTCAACCATTTCATGCCGGTGACCAGCTCCATCCCCGACGCGTTGTCCTCAAACGCCAAATGTAGTCTGCGGTGGAACCGGAATGTATGTTCGGCAAGAGTAGTCTAGTTAAAGCTTTTTAGAAGCATTTCTTGCAAAGCTTGGGGGACTAAAGCAGATAAGGTAGCTGGAGTTAAAGAGGTATGTTTAGTAACATTTGAGTAACACTCCTTATATTTCACACAGTGTTTTGGATACCAATCAGAGCGAGCTCACAGAGACAATGCGGGTATCAGCCAATAGGAACCATCAAGGCAGAGATAGGTACACGGAGTGTCACAGCACAAATACTCAGCCCAGGAATTCTCTTTATCGATGTGGTCGTGAAGGTGATAGGTTTATTAAGCAGATCAAACGAAACGTCAACCTTACAATACGTGTTGAATGTACGTCCAGTAGCAGTACAGCCGATCTACACGAGCTGTATGATAAACGACTGTGTGGATGATAACGCCTATGTTGAAATGGGGGAGGGGGCGCTGTCTATTCAATGCACGTTTGCGGTGTGAATGGAGAGGGTGTGTCTATTGAGTAACCCCCAGTGTTTTATTGATACTCGGATCTACGATAAATGAATTCTGATGATGCAAGTGGGAGGATGGGGTCGTCTATTCATTAACTGTGGGTTCTAGTAATTTATCACTCCTGTAGTACATGAGATTTGGGAATGAGGAGGGTGTGGTTCTTCATGACTATGTGTGTCTATTATCAACCACTAGTATGCTACTTCAAAGTCGTTGTCTCATTTTAGTATATGCTAGAAAAATAGCTAATACACGTCAGCCTTCAGAAATGCAAAAACGATAGTAGAGGACCAGGAAAACCCCAGATATGACCGACGCCATTTTCATTAGAGAACTCTAGAATATTCGTGCATGGAAAACTCGAACGACCTACCTAGCAAATACAAGACGGACCAGTGTAATTGTATAAAGGTCTTGTTAAAAACTAAATGTATGTCAGGTATACGTGAGATAATCGTCACGTACTAAAAACATAAAGAAACTGTAATAATTATGCTCGTGTGAAAATGTAGCAAACTCATCCTATCACTTCAATTGCCTTTTGTACAACAAGCACGTTTTTTTAAAAATAGGTGAATAGATCTTATAAATCCATCACAGGACACTGTACAATTCATAGCACTTAACATAGTGTGGTTTATAATAGTACATCATGCTTGAAATGGCTGAGGGAGAACAAGTAAATGAATGCTCTTTCAATCCCAAATTACCACCTTGAAACTCATCGAGCCTATCTAAGCTTTCTTCTTGTGGTTTGGCTTTAATGTAGAACCAGGTCCTCGAGGCTGTCCTCCACGTGAACGCGTTTGGACGTAATGATGGGCAAAAAGAGTCTCTGATAAGGTTCTTCCCGCTCCCTCCCTAGGAGGATTATATATAGTGTTAACGGCAGGGCCTGGGGAAGAGTAGAAATGTGCAAGCGCCCGCCCCTGATATGGTCTCACCGTGTGCCTCATCGTCTTCAATTCCTGTCCGTGTTATGTCTCCATGGTTCCGGAGTAGCCAATAGAATGTCGGATGATAACATGAAAGTGCACCTCATAGTGAAGGTAAAAGGATATGTGGGTAATTGTAAATTGACGTTTATTTAAGGGAGTGTATTGGATTTTTAGGTATTTGTTGAATGTGGGAAAATGTTATTGACTTAATATTTGATATATTCCTATAATATGGAAAGGTAAAACATCACGAAATGGCAGCAAATGGACTATATTTTGAATATTTCTAAAAATCATTTTTGGAGAATAGTTTCAATGGTTTTGACACATCTAGGGCACTCTAGGGCACAATCAAGAACCTTAAAATGTCAAATATTTAGACAAATTATGCCTGAAAGCATGAGGAAGTCACTTTACGACACCATCATAATATCACAAATAAAGTATAATTAAGAAAAGGGGCAGAATCATGTATGTTTCGCAATTAATAATGACTCACATATATGCATCTTCCCACCATAAAAGGATAGGCCTACATGGCTTTCTTCATACTGAACTCAATTTGTGTTATTTTCATGTAATTTGGGCAGTCACATTAAGGTACACTCTAAACGATTAATATCTTAAGTTTCCTTTAATATAAGTGACAGTTCTTTTGTGGTATTAAAGGGTAAATACAAACCTACAACATGGCAAAAGAATGAAGTGTGTATCTTTACTGGGGAAAAGAGTTCCTCCCAGATTTGATTTTTTTTTTGCATTTGCTGTAATATCGTGATTTTTTATTTTGAAATCCTGAATGCATCTCTTTTTGGCCATAACAAAAATACATGTATATGTTATATCTAGTAAGATGCATTTATTTCAACTGTTTAGGAAGTATTTATCCATATATTTTATGTTTTGGTGCGAGATCAAAATATGAAGGAAAATCAATTCTGATGAGTACGTGATGTTCAGTGTAGCTCGATTCAATCATGATGGGATCGAGCTCTGACCCTAAACTTGAATAGGTTTCTGAAATTATCTCACCCCCGACCTTGACTAATGCGCTGACCTTTGTGACATAGTCCCCATTGAGTATTTATTCTAAATATTCAATGGGCGTTGGATACGAGTTCCCAGTCTATGGCGAAAAGACACAGGGGTGAGATAAATATATATATGCTCTCTCAATATAACCATATTCTATTCTATATAATATTTCCTCTTTTAATCACGATAATGTGTTTGTGATACCTATTACTCTAATAGCACTCAATCTTGATCAGAACCAAGTGTGGGATCTAACACAACTGCGGTGGCCTAATCGTCTATTTATAGCCGAAGGGAATCACCGACCAAGTCAAGGCGGTAGAAATACATGCTAGCCAAGATCCATACGAGATAAAAAGAATTGGGAAGACAATCAAAGTCAACGTTGCCTCGACATGGAATGAGGTAAAAAGAGATAAATTTGAGCACATTGTCTCTCAGAAATTCGCGCAAAACGAAGAACTAGGGCAGCGTATACTAAACACAAAACCCCACTGGCTGGTGGAGGGCACCTCTAATTTATTCTGGGGTTGTGGACTCACCTACGAGAGAGCGCAAGTGGGGGATAGCTATCCAGGGGCCAACGGGTGCGGTCAGGTCCTTGAACAAATGCGCGCGGCTTTGGCAGAGACAAGCAAATAATAGTACAGTGCGTGCTCTTGATTTGAACAGACACACTCTACTTTGGTCATGTCCACCTTGGTGCTCGGAGATTCTCGTATTTCCGGGTTTCTGCAATACTTCAGAAATGACGATAATGTCATCGATGCACTAAGCTTTGGAGGAGCGACCATTGACCAACTTGCCTTAAAGCTGAAATACGGAAACTAATCTTAATGATAATTTTTTTAAATATAACACCGCCCTCTCACTGTGTGAGAGGGCGGCCTGTGAGTGGAGCACCTGCCACTGACCGCTCACCCCGTCCCCATGTCGCAGTCGGGCTGTGTGGGGGTATATAGGAGCCACACTCAGAGGCATGGTGGTCAGTCCACAGGGTGGGAGCTGCAGGTGAAGTATGGAAGGTAGATCTTGGATTAGATGATTCCACACAGAGTGCAGTTATTATATGCAGTATTATGAATAGTTTTCCATATATATATATATATATATATAATATCAACTGTACATAGATATTTAGATAAACAGCCAGATACATGGATAGACAGACAGACTCTATACAGACACACACTGACAGTCACATGCACTGGCACAATTAGATGCACAGACAAAGAACACAGATACACATACAGATATATAGAGAGACACATGATACACAGAGTTACATACATACCTCCCCTCCCTCCAACAAATATCATGTTTACAAATAACCTTTACAGGACCAATACAACCCTGACCCTAAATGTCATGGCCCACTGCCCACTGTTCATACCTTCCCCCAAACCTGGCCTTGTAAATTCATTACAAAACAGGCAATATACAGAGAGATTATCCTATGTAAATAGAGATACACAGATACAGGTACACAGATATACATAGGTATTGAGCATATATTGTTTTAGTTACCATATTTTCTTGTTCTGCCTATAGTGCTTGTCATGGTCAGTAATCACGGCTGTGTGTGTACACTGCTGAGTGTCAGACCTGATTGACTGCCCTCAGCTGTCTAGCTGTCGGTTTTATAGCTCCAGTCTGACTGTCGGCGCAGGTAGCGATGCCCGAACACCACTCCTATGCTTTAGCATTGGAGCAGCGCTCCTATAGACGACCATTGCCTCAAAGTTGTCCAGGGTACATGCACACAAGGCCTGACAGCGCCCCACGCTACTCCCAGTGAATAAATGCCCTAGATGGTCCCGTTCTGCACATGCTCAGCCATGTGGAGGGCGGGGCCTATTTTTTTGAATTAATTAACAGAGATTAATTGCTTTATATAAGCTTTAAATACGGTTTGAAGATGGTCCCATGCGTTCAACCGCAACTGCATAATACTATTACTATAATTATCAATCACTTGACCAGTCTTTATGGCTCACTCTGTATCAGTATCCATTCCCAAAATGGTGTTGATTTAATATGATGTTTTGATGATGGTGTGTCAACAACAGTATAGCTAGTTCAATTCTAATAATTCTACTGATCAATAAGGTATATGTCACTGTGTAATTAGAAGCATGGCATTACATTGCTCTTTGAGGCCGTAAGGTACATCAAGCGGGGTTTTTTTTGTTTGTTTTTTTTTGGGGGGGGGGGGGGGGCGGGGGGCTTGATCTCTCCCCCTCTCCCCTAAGCGAATCATATCACCTCCACCCATGGCCATTACCAGCGCATTGAGGACAAACTACCTCTACCCCGTAAAGCTGGAGACACATCAAGCGAGAAACGTAGCGATTTCCGTAATCGCCAACACAAAATGGCCTATATGTCAGCTATTATTTCGTATTTCACCTGATTTTTGCTCCCGAGGCGCTAAATTGTCATTAGGAGATATTACTATGCAAAAATATCTCACATACATGCCATTTACTATTGGCGATCCCAGAGATTGCCGCCTTGACTCGCTTGGTGTGTCTCCGGCATAACAGTCCTACCACAGAGCGAACATGACTCTGTAGTGGCTTGTGTGAGTGTTAGTTGGGAACACCCACCTCAGCTCAGATCACCCCTCATCTCTTCTCATTCTATCTTATGACTGACCATAAAGGGTTAAAAATACGTCACAATAATACCCTTAGCCTTCCGGCTAATCTGGACCAGGTAAGACTATGTCTCAGTCACTTTGAAATCATTGGGCTAACAGGGACTTGTCTGAAGGACATTCACATGGATAGGAGTTAGGGATCACACCATTTTTAGGCAGGACAGAACCAATAGAATTGTTGGTTGCTTGCTATATAGTAGACGAGCTTGCGCCCTATTGCAACAAAGTAATCGATCATGCTACCCTTGGCAGGGTACAGAGACAGAGCCTTGTACAGGGAGTGCATGTAGTCCCTACATCCCAAGTGTGTCCAGCTGAGCTGAGCAGGCTTCTTATTGAGCGCGGGAAATCGCGCTCATATACGTCATCTAGAAGGTAGAAAGCTCACACAGGGTTCCAGCTTACTTTAAAGAATCTAACACTTCACTATCAATGTTCCAACTATAAAGGCCTGGTTAGATGAGCAGGGGTCCAGTATCAAGCCTTACCATAACCCCTGCCCACTACTGAATTGGTTCCTTTTAATAGAACTTTCAAGGCTGAGTGACCTTGTGATGGTGTGTGCGCTGCCTTGTAGCTAATCAACAGAAATCACATATTTACAATGTATAAAATACCCAAGATGAAAACCAGGATTCTATAAATGGTTCAAAATCACAGAGAAAGGACAATTATGGTATTTTTAGTGTGATAAGTGTACAAAAAACGATCAGTACTTCAGTGCAAAACCCTTCAAAATGCTGACACACTGAACTGTGAACGATCAAGTGTGAGTACCAATAGTGAATATTGATTTCATTGACTGTATCTAAGTATAGCTGATATTCAACCTGGAAAATGATCTCAATGGACCATAATAATAGTGCCTAATATATGGATGTTCCAGAAGATGTCAGAAGAATTCATAGAAGGAGAGGGAAACCAACATGTTAGTTAGAGGACTTCCAAGAGCACTAGTTGTACTCCAAATAAAGTACCCTCAAGCCAAACAAACATTAGTGCATCAAGCGCTAAGGGTCTATCAGAGAGCGAACTGAGTGGCATAGTTGACCTATTAGCCAGAGAAATAGGGCAGTTGACCAAGACCTTCAGTGAAAAATTCAGTCACAACTGTGACGAGTCAGGGTGACGAGTTGAATGGGATACTTAGATCCATATATGACTTGATTAAGAAACATTTTTAATGTATTAAGATACACCTATTTTTATGAAATAATCAGTTGCCATATGTTGGCACATGTAGATTTCTATAACATGATAAATATTCATGTTGGTGATACTTGAGAACAACTATCAAATCCATTCTCTGAGTTTATTGAAACATTCTTTCTTTTATTTAAAGAAATGATTTGGGTATACTGCACTCTTCCATTATAAATGGAAATAATATTTGCTCCTAGTATACACCTACTTGGACTCATTGGGCATATGAAGAACCCTGCTGGGTCCCCACTTTTTAGAGCGTGCTTGCACCGCTAAATACATCATCTAGAGGTTAGAGTGGTCACATTGAACTTTCATTGTGCTTCCAGTAAACTATCCCTTTACTATCTGCATGCTGTTCACTGTGATAGTGAGAACAGAGCAGGGAGCCAGTGTCACAGTGTCTTAGAGGCGTGCCCAGATGACCATGACCAATCACTCAAGACCGAAATACCTCATGACCCACTGTTGCTTGATAAATGTTTTGATCCTAGACTCAGGCAGTTGCAGAAAGGGCAAGTTGACTGGGTGCAAGTGGGTTACAGAAAACTATCCATAGGCTAAATCTAACTCAAACCTTTTAATTGTTATTCATTTATAATTGCATGCTCATTCATCTGTGATGAACATACTTTTGGCTCCTAGTTTGCCTGTGTGAGTCTGGTACCCAGCTGACCAGTCAGCTTTGCTGGGATCTTTCCCAATACTACAGAACCAGCCTGCACTCTGCCAGGTACCTGCCAGATGGCCAAATAACCCTCTTTTTTAAAATTTTCTATTGAATTTGGACTGGTTATAACACTGTGCCGAAAATAGCATGGCCAGCACTTCACAGAGCGGGCTTCAGTCAACCATCACAGAGCGGCTGGTGGCCGACCTCCCCTACACATATAATAAACCCATCATTCTTTTTTTCTTTAATAGTTCTTTAATACCATTATTCTGTGGGATTCAGTATTGCCTTGTTTATATAGAGCACAAGCTGCCATTGCATTGTACAGGGAGACTGGCATCAGTAATAGATAGGTAGGGAGTTGGTGTTGTGATGGGTAACTGGGCATTCATGTTGGCGGGCAGCTGGTGGGGCTGGTCGAGGGAGCGGCCTGGCCGTGGTGGCAGACTTGTATGCAGAAAATATAACGCAGGCGTATACATCACAGAAACATGCTCCATACGTCGTATACACGGACGTACAATACCGGCGTATCTGTAAGAAAACGCCAGAAAACGCTGCCTTTAGTAGTATTTACACCAGGGTGTAAACATGAATAAACTAAAAGTTTCGTCCTGTGGTAGATAAACGAGACCGACTAAAAAGAGGATATACATGTATATGTATAAAACTTGGGGGGTGTTCAGCAATGTGTGCAGCTCAAATTAGCACCAGAGCACCTAAGGAAATCGTTAATTCGACAAACCATATTATTGGAGATAGAATAACATTGTCATTTCCTTGGTTGACATATATGGTAACCATTAATTGTAAATAAGATGGTCAGACGAGGCCTAAATGAATATATATGTGAAAAGATACAATGTGATATTGATATCTAATTTTCGAGAATCGGCATCAGCGAGCTGGGTCTAGTAGGTGATGACGTCACGCTTAACAGATAGTTCTTAGAGCCACGATAGGTGGAGTGGTGCATACCGTCCGAATTATCATATAATTTTTAATTTTCTCCAATTTTTAGAAGGTTGTGTAACACCATATTATGCTAAACCAAGGTAAGTCTAATATAACCTGTTGGACGTTATATCCTGTAGATGAATTTAAAGTACTAAAGCGTAATAAGATTTTAAATAATAAGATTCGTAGTGAAAAGAAACCCAACAAAGGTTATGTTTACTCAATGTGTACATCTTTAACTAATTCGAATTATTATTACGAGCTCTCTAAGAGAAGTTACCTAATGAAATGTGAATATTTCAGATATTCCAAGGTCATCCATTTCTCAAGCAAATAATTACCAGACAGGGATTAGAGTAATGCTACTGCAAGTCATATTATTTTACACCAACATTGTCTAAACGTAATGAACGTTTGCTGTAAAAGGTACAATTCAAGCCTTGTCTGGCGTATTTTCGTTCCCAGTGCAGCTTCCACCCCACTGAAATATGCAACGTCTAGGGACAACTCCAGATGCCTTTTGTACGTGCTTCTATTAGTTCAGAAGCAGCAGAACGACAAATTCATCCAAACAAGGCAACAAGTTTTCTCTTTACCAGCAATTGATAGCATTGGTTGAAGCAGGCTTTTGGTCAATCAACACTGGCACAATGGCTCAAAGGAGTTGCGAAAAAATAAAAAGAAAGAAAAGCGAAAAACAGATAAATGATTTGGAAAGAACACATAAATCACCTAAGCTTTTTTTCACATATAACTTACCTTTGTAACCCAAATGTCCTTTTAAGGACATCGCACATGTTTCACCAGCCTGGTCATGATATTTGATAAATGAACTAAATCTAGACAATTTATCATCATTTGATGTCCCCTAACCTCCTGACATATTTTCAAAGATATAAATAGTTAGGTATTCTTAAGTTGGGTATATCGTGAGATCTGCCCTATTCATATTTTGAGTTTGTCTCGTAGATGATCCATTGGTGGAAACGAGATAATAATCACATAGAGCCGCAAGGGACCATAGAAACTAGAGGGAAAAATCAAATCAACTTCAAGATGAAGAGAACAAACATTAAAAATCAGAAAGAGCCTCTCTATCAAGATATACAGCATTGGGATATGTTGCGTGCTGAAATACAGTATATTAACACTAACACAGATTTTAAAGAAGCGACACAAGGTTTCCTGTTGACCCCTAATGTTAACAGTCAATTGAGTTTATAAGCTGATTCATATGACCAGCAGTGGTAAATACGTCCAAATGGCAAAACAAATACTCCATGTATAAATCGATAAATTTTGGGGGAAATAGATCTCAAAAGGAGCAATCTAGAAAATTTTAGACAGAATTTGCACATTTTACATCTTTCATAGAAATAAGCCGTTTTAAGCTAACACGGTACAAAATTATATTGGATATTTTCTTTGGTTAATGATAAATATAGTCCGTGTTTAAGACACAAGAATAAGATGTTTGATAAGGCTTTGGTCAAGCCGTACATGAACCATTTGATCCTTTTTCCCCCCCGGAAATTGGCCATGTAAATCGCTGCTACACGGCTCGCTGCCTAAAACAGTGGTTGTAGATTACTTACCAATAAGATTTTAGAATCTAGGATAGAATTAGAAAATGACGCATAACATTGTTTTTCAATCTGTTTTTGAGATAAAAGATTGTTAGGCAATACTTATAGAGTTTTGAACTGCCATTCCTTTTATAGTTTTGGACCATGTGATCAGGGGCCTGCTGTCAAAAAAGTTATAACTGATCATCATAAAATGTCTAGATCAAACTGAGTACCAATTGTAGGGGAATTATTGTAAGCTAACAATCTAGTCTAGCTGATGTGAGGTCTCGTCAGGCATCCTTTGGCTGAGTATCTGATTACTTTATTTTCTCAAGCTGAGGCTTCTGTATAGTACGCTCTGCTTGTATAATAGCTTTTTTATTCAATTGTTCGCATCACGTTACCAATATGAAGTTGGTTTCATGAAAGCAAAAACAGCGTATTGACAGTGGTGTATTCGTGGTATCATTACTAAGCTGAATTACCACAACGCCGACACTGTATACACTGTAGCCACCCCGCCAGTTCTAATAGAATCACATATCGATTACCCATCTGACCGCAGCAAGTATTCATCTAATCGCATAAATATCTGCTTACCTTGCGCACCTACACTGACCTTAGAAGTTAGTATTATCCGTAGCTTTACAGACTTTATCCTTTCCTCATCTGTACATAGAAAAGGTCGTTTTTTTTTTTGAAAGAAAATTAATCCTATCATGAGGCTGTCCTTTTAGGTTACAAAACATCTAGCATATTTGCATTAGAGGAAATATAGCAATGCCCTCTGAGGGAAAAAAAACAAAAAGAATTTGAAAAAGGTGTAAAACCGGCATATTTTGATATCTATAAATAGCCATGGCACGTGAGATGAGACTAGAAACGTGTGCCACCTTGTGCTGTAGACTGTCCCTAGTGGAGGTAGTGTTTACCGTTGCGGCCACCTCAACCCCCTCCCTTTACCCGCCACCCTACTTCCCCTGCGGGGCAGAGGGACGGGCCTTGCCACAGATAGTCTATCACTGTCGGTTCTGGTCGGTCAGCGCGCCGCCAGCGCCTGAAATATTAATGAGCGCGGTGCTGCATGCAGCTGCCTATCTCCTCCTGGTCATACATGGTCTCCGCGGCCGGTCTTCATATAGCCAGACGTTTAAAACGGCACCCACACTTCTAATCTACGTCGTAAATTACTAATTATGCAATCTGCCAAGGCGATATATCAAACACGACTGGCGGTAGTTGGTGGGCATTTGATTGCTTATGGAAGAGTATCATATCGTATGATGTGTGTAGTTCATTATCATTGTTCCACAAATATATTTCTCGGCATCAGATGTATTAGGTAACCCAACATATTATCTAAATCACACTGATTAGATTCTAGTGAAATTAATCTACATAACAGTATATAGTCCCTATATAACAATACCTTGAAAATATATATGTTTTCTGAAAAGAAATTTATAAGTCCGTAATCTTCATCTTCGTGTCCTTTGAGTTTGACGAAAAATTCCCTTACCATTAAAGATGTGTGATACAATAAAATAATCATCTGAATTCTGACCTGGACGGGCTCTACATTCGCCAGCATTGTGATACAGTACTGATTCACATCAGGACTTCCTTCAGAACTGGTGCCAGATCTATTGAGTACACCCGAACCCTTTATCAGGTCCCCAGTGCTGCCTGCAACAGATAACATGTATTAAGCAGAGTGGAGGGTGCCAAAGAGGCACACACGGATAGCTCAATAACTGCGACTTATTTGTCGTACACATTGATAAGAAGCTACTCTTCACGCTGAACCTGCCGCACCTGTACGGCAGTATTGAAGACAGACAACCTGACGAACGGCAGTATCGAAGATCGACAACCCAGAGACAGCATTAACAAAATACACGTAGCTGATCCAGGTTTTATTTGGATGCGAAGAAATGTATGGAGATGAAATTGATCACAAGGATAGTGTAGGAAGAAATACAGGGCATTGGATGGAGGAAGACATTATGCACTTCAATGGATGGAGCGAGAAAGATATAATTCACTTCTGAATGGTGATGCGAGGTAGATCGTGTGAAAATCATATAAAAATCATATGATATTGGTGCCATTACTGGACTGTTTCAGCATATGATATACATGTCTCCCATATTCTGGCCATAAATTGCATGTGTAACGGGTGGAAGATAAGTTCAACAGCTAGCTCCATTCTATATCAGGTCATGCCGATAGAATCATGCCCTAAAAGTCATTCATATAAAACAATTGAGGTACTTTCTGCCTCTGATAATAGCCTTTGCGTGAAGGAAGCCACAGGACGATTCAGAACCTGATAAAAACATCGCGATGATTCAAGTCAAATGTTACTCCGTGATAATTTAGAAACAATAACTCGGATGCACAACTCCGGAATAAGGAATGATTGCAGGAAGTAGCTACTTCTTATGAACCCAAACGTCAGCTTTGTTTGAAATGATCCTTTCACCAGAGCTTTAGTCTCAGTATACTTGTATTATATTACTCAATACAAGGTCAGCAGGGAATGGAAATATTACACTAACAATTAAAGGAATAGCAAAGGCATTTGTTTTTTCGTCTCAGTGACTCTAAATGAGTTTTTTCTAAATTGAACAATCACATCGTGAATAAAGGTTTTCCGATTCATTTCCATTTTATTTAAAAGAAACAACAGCGCGATACCTATACTAAAATTTGAAGTGAATGTGTTTGTGGCCCTGTAAATCTCTCCCCTCCTCTGACAGCTGTGATGTAGATTACTTAGGTTAGTACATTTGGTATCATCAGAATAGTCACGCCTTTGTGTCTGTGTAATATTGCACTTTATAAGACAGTGTGTGTCTGGATCTCCACCAGTCAAACGGGTGGTTCTGAGATAGCTATAGAAGCCTGTCTTATCGTAACACCATCAAAGGCCCAGTATAGATTGCTGGCACGAGTTAAATATCACTGTGACCTCGCAGAGTGCTGTGTGTTAGACATAGGTCAGACCGTTGTGTTCAGCAAAGGGTAGATACACACAGAATGTCATTCATATCTCTCATAGAGATTCAAAGCAGGCCACTGACAGAATACCATTGGTTTGATGTTTCATTGTAGATTCAAGACCTGAATGCTACATCTGGTTGTCAACCAGTGCCTATGAACACACACTGACTAACTTTATAGCTTGCAGGCTTAGTGGCGTTCTGGTCAGAGATCAAGGTGAGCCATGGAGCTGCTCATGCTATAAACTGCAACTGTAAAGTACAGTTGCTCATTCAAATTGCTGTAGTTCTTTCTGCTACCAACCTGATGTGACATTACATGTTTGTTATAAAACATGAGCCATTGACAACTGGGTCTGATGGGAAAGGTCCATGAGAATAAATTTATAGAAAATAAAAATCCTCCATGCGTCTTTGCCCTATACGGGAGTTGCCATAGAATTTAACACTAGATGGCGTGACCAGCGATGGGGGAAAAAGGAGGTGAGAAAACGGTCACGTCAGGGGCGTTTTTATTAGCTGCAGGACGTAGTTTTGTAGTGCTTCGCCAATGTTTACTGCCTAATCCCCCGGGTAAACTGCACACATCATATACCGAATTGATGGAGAAGCAAAGGCTAGAATCGATATACAAACCGCTTTGAGATATATTAAAAAGATTATTGAACTTTCTATTGATAATATAGAAGTAGTATATGGAGGCTCCAAATAGCCCATACCTCCGGCAGGTGGATGATATTGCCCTCTGGTGTGAAAATGGCAAACCTCTTGTCGAAATCGCCGTATACATCAAACATTAAAAGCATATTTGGAAGGCTATATTTCTGTCAAACCATTTCAGTCTATATTAAGTGAAAAAATCCATCATTATTGTGAAACAGCAGAACCCTGTGGGATTGACCATGTCTAGATCTTAAAAGGCTTAGTTGTGGGATACAGACTATGTGTCTCTTCCGTGCTAACGACCTTCTGGCGAGTCAGTGTCTCTGTCCCTACCTGTGCCATTTCACGAGTTCAATTAAAATCCAAATTGCAGTTGGAAGGATCTTCATTTGACATTGGGCTTGCTGTTTGTAAGACCTTTTTGACGGGGAGTGATTTGTAATACTTGTTCGATCCCAATACTGTTTACATGAATATGAATATATGCAATAAGACAGAAAGATATATGCGCAAATACATTATGATCTGAAGATTAAAACCACTGGTTCTGTTGGGCGTCAGATCCTGTCATTGCAGCTAATTGCAATTTCTCATCGCAGTGAGGCAAGCAATACATAACGTTTCTGTGTCACAGACTTTCAAGCATTAACACGCGAAAATGACATCAATTCCGCTTGCAATTGGCATTTTTATTTCTGTTTGTTTCATATTGCACAAGAATTGTTCTTTATAGTGAAGAAAACGCATTGAAATTCATATCATACAGTGAATAAGAATCACATCGACATTGAAATCGTTTTTTACTGGGCCTTTAGTCTGGTTAAGTTTGTCGTAACAGAACTATAAATCTCTGTGCAATTTCATCAAAGTGTGCGCACTGAGGGCGACCATATTTATGAAACAGGTGTAATAGTAGTTGCATTGATATTCTAAGAATAGTGTGTATAACGCACGCGGAAAATCATTTGTCAAGAAATAAATCAGGAGTTCCGAATGCAGAATGCAGCTCTTTGCATCTGCAACCTTTGTAACCTGTTTATTGGATTTGAATATCAATTTCCTCTACGATAGATCTATGAAATAAAGCAGAGGAGCACTAATGGTTTCATAAATATTTTCGCTTTTATAGCCCTGCTTATAAGGCATTTCGTTGAAGATGCTTTTGTATTTTTGATTTCTGTTGTATTTCCTTCTACCAAATACTACTTTTTATTTCACACTACCACTTCTCTACCTTGTACATCGAAGGGCAGCTAATTAAGTTCAGGTAGAGATCAAGACAGGAAGTTCGATGTAAAGTCATACAGGAAATTGTGAAAATAGAGATGGGGGGATGTATGAAGTCTCAATTTGACAAATTACAAAAAAGATATACTTTTATGTGTGTTTTTCTAGCTGTCCTAGAAACCCTTATCCACGTTCAAAACGTAACAAGAAAGATATGTGTCGTTGTTAAATGGCTCGATCGCAAAATACCTTTAGTGCACTATTTTAACAGTTGCCACAGTGAGAGAATGTGGAAAATGTTCAAATGGAAGAAATGTGGTGTTTTATGGGATAAAACACAGACACCTTTAATTGTTTAAGTCAGAGACAGATTGGCTTCCCGTGCACAGGTCTCCGGCAATAGTTACATCCAAATGCTCTTTGGTGCCTGAGAAACTTTGAGAAGAATGATTAAAGATGTATTTATACTAACGGAACTAAAGCATCATACTTTTTTCCTGTTAATAAATGGATGTCTTCTTGTGTCGTTGCAGGTGCAGGCCTTCGTCAGTATGACATTGACATCTGCCAGCTGACTGAGGTTGAACCATCCAAGTGATCTCCTGACGCCGACCACAAACCCACCCTAACACCGACGACGACCATGTCCGATGTGGAGGACGAGACTGCCAAGGTGAAGCGCATCCTGATGGGCGCTTCAGCCGAGCTAGACCGCAACTATCCCAAGGTCAAGAATCCTGACCATGAGGCATACATCGACCCTGACCTTTACTTGCATGATATTGGGTCAGCCACCAATGACCTCGACCTGGATCAGGTTAATGACAACCTTCAAGACTATGACGATAACCTGAGCCTGGAGGTTAATTTTGGTGATGGTAGCTCATGTCGTGCAAGTGACGTGAGTAGTCTCTCCTTCCAGAACATCGTTCTCGACGACCCCGACACGGTGGACTCGGAGACAGTGGAGCTGGTGACAGGTTCGCGGCGGGACAGCGAGGAAAGCGGGGACAGCATACCCAACGACTTCATGATAGACTCCGACGCTCGGACGTTCAGTGGTGCTCTTGAAGATGAGATTCGTCGCAAATCATCGTACCATGATCGAGCTCAGATCAGTGACGAAGAGGACAACGATGACTCATACAACACCGGAACTATGAAGCGCAAGAGCAAGCTGAGCGTTGTAGCCTCCAAGAACGAAGGGTATGACGATGGTGACACTGGAACTGGGAGTGGCAGTACTGCATGCAATGACCAGAACAACTGCAGTGGTAGTGGTCACTGTGGCAGTGGTGGTCACTGTGGCACGCCAAACAGTGAGGTGAAGTCACTGAACGAGGCCTTTGCCAGTCCCAGTGGCAGTGGGGGAAGTGGAAGCGATAGCATTCACGATGTGATTCCTGCCGCCCTAGCTGCTGTCATGGCGCGTGGTTCTGTCCCACCCCCAACGTACTCTCCAGATGGCCGTATGTCAGGCTCTGCCTCCTCCTCCGTCTCTATTGATGGAGAGCCTATAAGCTTGCCTTCCTCCACAGCAGGCATTGATGCACAGATCACCTCAGCCTCTATCACCACCAACAGTAGCACCATGCCGCCACCCATTGTCAGCAACGCGACTACAAGCTCCTCTGATGCCATACCGCAGATCCAGCACATTCAGATCAAGAAGCGGAACAGTGCAGAAATCCGCAACAACATCCCTAATGTCAATGAGATCAAGAGCTATGAAGGTGACGCAGGTCTGGATGTGTCGCGATACCAGGGCCAAGGCGCTGTACCCAAAATGAGGAAGAAGTCTCCAGGCCTTGCGAGGAGGCTTGATGGTGGCCTGGAGCACCCGGGTTGTAGTGATCGCGACACCTCCAGTTCAGAGAAGGAACCAGATCCTTCGGGGGACATTGACACGTCGGTCATCAGTGCACAGCGTAGGTTTGAGTCCCAGCTGCGCAATGGTGGAACCTCAGCGCTAGCCACTCTTCAAATGGCCAAGCCCACCCTGCCGACCATACCCATGA
This sequence comes from Alentia gelatinosa, assembly GCA_950022655.1. Lineage (NCBI taxonomy): Eukaryota > Metazoa > Annelida > Polychaeta > Phyllodocida > Polynoidae > Alentia > Alentia gelatinosa. The sequence goes on from OX465583.1 coordinate 33,636,262, forward strand.
ATGAGTCACTGCAGAATGAATCCATTAAGGAGGCAGAGAACTGCCACAATCAAGATCCCAATCACAAGAACATGGACATAGAAAACGAGTATGACTATGTGAAGTATGCACGAATCCAACATGGTGACTCATACGTAGGAATGCGACTAGCCTATTCAAGTTCTAATGACTCTCTTAACTATAAGAATCGAATGGGCAGTGGTGGTGGTAATGGTGGAGGCATGCAGACATCGGATGATGATCATTACCTGGGGAGTAGCCGTGAAATGTCACCAGAAAAGGGCATCCAGTCAGGCCACAACAATTATAGTGAGCAGCTCCAAAGAACCAAGGTCAACGAAGAGAGCCTCACGGAGATCCCGCTGAATGGCAGTGACCAGCTCCAAACAGAGGAGAAGAAGGATTTCTCCCTGTCTCCTGAAGCTACTGAGTGTGACAGCGCCGAAGTGGAGAGCGTCATCTCTGAAGAGGAGGGGAAGTCATCCACAAGTGGGATGCCCATGGTGGAGGACGGTCTTTCGAGCAGTCAGGGTAGCGACACCGAGGACGCCTCCATGACCATGGACAACCACAGGCCAGCAGAGATCCTCAAGAGGCGCTTCAGGTCAGAGGTAGAGCAGGAACTTAACAACCACGCCGCCAACCAACAGCACATGCAATTGCAGCAGGATGACCTGAAGCAGAACCACCGCCATGAGTTTGATGAAGGGGAGCCCATCGACATGCCCCGATGCTCCAGTGGAGGCTCGTCGCACCAGTCGTCTGAAGTGAGCGCAGCTGCTGATGTCGAGCGACAGCGAGAAGCAGTCGATATGGCCATCCAGGACATAAAGACTGCCATCGAGAAAAGCAAGAACACAATGCTCAAGTCGCCACGACCAGACCATGGAGGACAGGAGGAACCCGTGTGGGTGATGAGGTAAGGAGACATTCATGCATTTCACCTATTTATTATCTCTTCTTAAGCAATTTCATATATACATATTTTTTATTTTATTTTCTATGTGTCTAAACAAAAATTCAAACAAATGTCACATTGAAACCACCAAGGTCTTTATGATGTTATTTTCTCGCCTCGTCTTCGTCTGGAATGATGAATACTTGTCCCCTGGAATGATATGCCTTTTATGGCTGCTTCCTTGCTTACTCGCTGCATACAACGACACTTGTCATGATGTCAATGTATGGCCTTTTTGGCCCAAGTTTTGTATATCTTTATCATTCATAGAAAGTAATTTATTTCATTACATCGTTTTTTTTATCGTGTAGATGATGAAGCTTGCTTGAAAAGGTAGACATTAGACCAGCATAAGCTTAGTGCATTTCCATACTGTGTTTATAAGTATTTTCTATTTCATACGCATTTCTGCAATCCAGAGAGCAGTTTTCTAAAATACCAATTTTCAGTGGTGCAAAAACCAATAACTAATGTGGTATTGCTTCATTATAACCTATCTAAAAACAGTACAAAAATCGTCAAAGCATCTCCTTAAATCAAAGGAATTATAATGGATTCAAACACTCATAGATGTCTCGTTCTTAATGCGTCTGGGGATTTGCATCTTTTGAATTATTCATCAATTCATAAATCAAATGCATTTAATTTGTATCATGTTTACGAACTAATATGCTGTAGATTTACCACATTAAATGTGCGTTTCCAATAGATTAACTCGCAGAGGCCTAACCACAAGGTTAATCCCAGCATTAGATGTTATTTTTATGGCATTGAAATGTCCTCTTGTCACATTTAAGCTTGAGGTGGACCAGATGGTAAAGACATACGATTTACTTTAGCCTCTTCGTTTTGATACTTCATGTGTGACAGTTACCATTGACCAATATTTTCAGTTTCTAAAGAACAAAAATTAGGGATGCTTTGAAACGCATGGAGACAATTAGAGGAGTAGGAGAACAGTCTGACATTATTTTCAGATAATGTTTGTTTTAGGATAGTCAGTGATAGGAGAGACTTAAAAGAGGAGGCCATGCCCGACATTTGGATCTCAATTCCTGATCCAGAAAGCTAAAAGTGTCTTTTTACTACACCTACCACGTCCCAAGAATTAGAAATCTAAAGGCCTTGCAGTCATTTATCACAGCTAATACGGCCTCAGATCTGCGATCTGTAATGGGAATAATGGGAAGAAGAATGACTCTTTTTTTTCTGAAGGATGACGACTGCAAAGTGTGCGAACTGACCCAATAAAACTTAAAAAAGAAGAGAAAAATCTGTAATAACATTTTCATAAATATCTTCGGAGGAAATCAAGCATATATTTTCCCCCCAAGATCATGCTTGTTTTGTTTGTTTGATTTAACGATCAGATAACCATTATAGGTCCTTTCCAGACTTTCTCAAGGTTCTCTTACACCAAATGGATGATGATCAAATCCATTCAAGTAGAAATTTCATTCCTACATATTTATCAAGGTGAGAGTTCTTTTACCTTTCACATCATATGGTATGAGAAGGATTGGCCTTTGATATGGTAGTAAATTAAGGAGAAGAGTGGCTGCAGTGGGACTCGAACCCTCCAAGTAGTACAACCTTGGGATTATCAGTCAAGTTCTCATCCAATGAGCTAACTCCTCACCCACAAAGTCCATGCTTTCACCATTTTGAATATTGACTGCATCACTAGAATTATCTTTCGACAGTTTTTATGTATGGAAACCATGATAGTTGACTTGTTGAACATCTGTTACTGTAATACAGAATGGGCTGTAATCACTATATTCTAACCAAAACAGTGTGTGTCCATTTCTGCAGAAAGAGGGGATGTGGGCATGAAGCAAACCTCCTCTTACACGACAGTAAAAAATCTGTGAAAACTGAGGTGAAATTTCTGGGAATGATTTTTTACAACAAACTATCATTCCAACCACACATAGAATATGTGAAGAGAAAATGTCAAAAAGTCCTGAATCTACTGAAGGTGCTCTGCCATACAAGTCGCGGGACTGATAGAGAGAGCTTGATCATTCTCTTCAAAGCCTACTTTCAATCAAGGTTAGACTATGGATCCATTGTATCAATGCCTTAGACTTTGTCTTGGTGCATTCCAAACCTCTCCCCAAAAGAGTTTGGAAATAGAGGCTCTGATACCACCACTTGAGCTCTGCAGAGAGAAATTATCTCTACAGTATGCATTGAAGACCAAGGTAAACTTGAGAAACCCCACACATGAAATAATCTCCAAAAAGAATAACCCGAGACTATTTGAGAACAAACCAAAAGCCTCACCATATGCTACTTCTATCAGAAGTTTCTTGGAGAAAACAGACCTCTCTAAATGATCTGAGGGAGCTTACTCCACCAAGCACTCCTCCCTGGCTGGAGAGTAAACCTGGGTTTATTCTTGATCTAAGTAATAACAAAAAAGGTGAAACTAGCACTTTCCAGTTCAAAAATGAACTGGAAAAGATAGAGAAGGACCACAGAAATAACATTCCCATATACAGTGATGGGTCGAAAGAAGGACAGAAAGTCGGCTTTGCTGTCCATACACCAGATGGCAGAGACCAGTGCAATACTGAAAGCCCTACACTGGGCTGGTGTCTCGCACCACAGTAAATTCATCATCTATTCTGACTCAAAATCATGTCTTCAAAGTATCCTCCAATACTCTCAAGAAACCCTTTGGTAAGAGAAGTTTGAGAGAGGATTACCATTTTAAAGAAAAGAAAGAAGGACATATACTATGCTGGCTACTAAGCCACATAGGAATTGATGGAGATGAAGGGACACACAGAACAGTAAAGAAAGCTCTGAAGTTACATCCTGGTACAGTGAAAATTCCACACACGGATATGACAACTTCAATAAGAAAATTGACAATGAACTAATGGCAATCTGACTTGAACAGGCAAATAAGAAACAAACAGCATACCATTCATTCAACTGTGAATGAGAAGAGAAACTATAGGAATTAAGTCGTAGTGAACAGGTGAAGTTGACCCATCTGAAAATAGATCACTGCAGACTTACACATGAATATCTCCTGAAAAGGGAAAATCCCCCATTATGCCAAGCATGCAATGTACCCATAACTGTTCAGCATCTCCTGCAACTGTAAAAGGGTACAAGAAAGTAGAAGAAAGTACTTGAAAAACAGTAACACATGAAAATGTTCTTTGAAACTATTCCAAAGAAAGATATCATCAGGTTTTTGAAAGAGACAAATCTCTTTGACTGTTTATAAAATATTTGAAAACATTGAAAAGAATTAACTGAAATAAGTCTATATAAGTGAAAAGCTTAATCATTGATGGTCCCTATATACCCTCAGGGTCCCCTGGGACGTTAAACCACAAACAAACAAACATTCTACTTCCACCAACAATGTATGACTTATTTTCCACGAAGCAGTATTGTTTATTACTGTAGCACCAGATCATTCAGCAGATGAAAGTAACTATCTGTACTTGATAATATTACATTTAGAAAATCTTCGAAATCCACACTTGGTACCGTGGGTTTCCAGTCGCAAATACTATCTCGCTGATCCCAAATGCTAACCTCCCGTATTCAGCTGAAATATTGACTCCAATGGCCGCACACTATTAGGGCCATAAAGTCCCACTCTGGAATACTGAATACCCACGGGACCCATTGAACAACGATTGACCCTTCACTACAGTATCAACTAAATCCTATTTGCATACAGCTGTAAAGAATGATAATTTTGAACCAATTGCAGAATTTATCGGCGATGATAGAGGTTGAATTTACGACGCAGTACTCGGATATCAGCAATGTGGATGCCATAACATATAAAACAGGCGCGGGCGGTTCTTGGTATGGATGTAATCTCCGCGATTCCCGAAACCCACCCCATACTTTTTCCCTCCCACCCCTCCGCCCAGCCCCGCGTCTCATTTTCCTTATCCCAACCCCTGTCCCCCCAGCTGTCTGCTGTGGATGGGGTCAGACGGGGGCTCCTTCAACGACAAACCTCCGATCGGAAATACCTCCCAGCCAGCCATCCAAGCCCTCTCTAGTGGCCGTCTCATTAAAGCCATTAGAGCAATATGTGTCCCCCTGAATGCGAGGACTTTGAGCCCGTAACGTCGACGAGCACCCCCGCCTGACTGCCTGTTAGCCAGGCCCGTCTTGACCAAACAGCTGCTCTTTATCCGACTAGACGATATTCATAGACCCGCACATTAGGTTCGGCACTGCCAAGACCGCAGGCGGCCCTTTCCCAACATAAAGGTTGTGAGGTTTTCTGCAAGACAGTCCTATTGATTCCGGACAATTTGAGAATGCCTGCACGGCGATGCTTGTACAGTATATACACAGTTCGATAATTCCTTAATAATGATACAGAAGTATGATTGTATGTAATCTACGTTTGGGGTTTATTGGCACATATCAATAAGGGGAATATTATACCATCAAACTTATCTTTTGTGTATTTCATTATAACCGACACTGGATTTATGACAAATGTAATAAACATAGCAGTTTATAAGAGATGCAAGTCAGTACATGCTGTTGTAGTGTGTGCTTCAGTGTTGACTGAGCGAAAATAAAGCCAGTCACCGACAGTGCCCTCAGAGATAGCCATAGATGTCAGTCAACACTGTCCAATCCTATCTGGAGCACCATCCAGGTCTCAGCGAGTGACTATGTATACATCTACACACGTTTAGGTTCCGTGGGAAAGCAGCAGAACCACCCCTCCTCACCCACCCGTATTACTGATATCACCACCGATACTGTATTACTGGGCTAATAGGCTAAACAGTCCGCAACACATAAAAGGTGTGATTGTTCTGTAAGGCCCTGGGGTAAGAACAAGCCTGTATTGATATCACCGGCCAACTACCAAACAATAATGTAAGTAGTATACTGAAACGTGGATGCAGGCGCGCCGGGTCCCTGGGCGGGCGGACATCAATATGCTCTATCTACTGCGGGGTGTGGGACACGGAGGGTTAACTGTGGTGGGGTGGAGATTGTAGATGTTCTTCCACGCCGTGGGAATGGTGTCTCATTGTGGGCAGATATCACCTGGTAATGACCCACTTACACTGACCAGCGTAAGCAGCGGTGAGGATACAGGTCCCCTGGTTACAAAGTTAACCCCTGACAAACCGCTGGGAGTGCTGGATTCTAACAATGAGGCAAACGACGTGACTGCTCTTCCCCCTCTGTTTTTACACCCACAGCTTGTCAACAATTAGAGAATTATCTCTAATTTTCTCTTTAAAAAGCCCAGATACTCGAGTAGACTTTTAGCCCTGCGTGGAGGACTGCTTGGTCATTTGTTAATGTCTCTGACTTCTCAAGTGTCTAGCTCCACCCCTACCCCCTCTGCCCCGAGTGATGGCAGACAGTTAACCGCGAGGTGGCGTCGTGTTGGGGCGACATTCCTCCTGGAGTGACGCCCACTGATGTAAGGCGGCGCCACTGTCCTAAACGCCCGCTGCTGCTGCCCATACGACTGGGTCGCCTCCGCCCAGCCACCTACACGCCCATACTACGGCGTAGTTTACCCCTGTTGGGCTCCGGCACAGGGGATGGTTAGGTGTACAGACGTAGACAGATGGTGGGTGTGTTTATCATTACTCACACGAGATACGTAAAGAGACTAAGTACTGGTCACGGAAATGTGGACATTTGTGAAGTGCCCCAAGCTGCCCGCCATAAACAACGGCGTTTCATTTGGACCCTTTTTGTATTGTGAATTTAATTGCAGACAAAAAATCGTTAAACTAGTGACACGTAATTCGTTTGTAAAATGGACAGAGTTTGGATTAAAAGGTGGACGTGGTATTGAAAGAGTTGGAAGGGATGCTTTGAGAATAATGTGTTTTGCCAGATCTAGTGGCTTATGTTGGAAAGGGCGACCTTTGGGACAAGATATATTTGTACATACAATACATCAACCTTTGAATAGTGGCCAGTGTTTGAGGGTACAACTTTTTCGTTCTCAGACGGTGTCCGGTGTTCGTTGGAAAAAGAAATGAGGAGAACCAGGGAATACCAAATGGGTAAAGCCTACGGATAGGAGATAAGTGGATGAATACAAACATCCCACTCACTCCCAAACACCCAACAACTCTACACTCCTCACAACAAAACACAAAGAACACCGAAGGACACAAAGAAAATCAAAATACAAAAATGGCACAACAGAGGAAAACTCAAGGTTGGGTCCAAGAGACCATACCAAACAACGGACCAATGGGAAGCATCCATACAAGGCTAGAATGCGGGGACGCGCAAAAGCGTGATCACCCTACCCGTTTCTCTCTATTCGTGGTCGTACAGCGTAATGGAATAAATCATATGCCGCGTCTTACACACCTAGTGTCCAGTGTTTGTTTAAAAGACACAACAAAGCCATGTAAACGTTGTGGGTTGCTCGTTAATACAGTTGAAGACAAATGTTGGGAATCTTCTGGAATTTGATGCCGAGATTTCTTGTATACTTCAAGCTCCCATTATATATTCTTAGACCTAGTCACTGATTGGTTGATCCGACATAGTTCCAGTCTCCATGCAAATGAGAGACTGATACACACCATAGCTAATTCTTAAAGGATGCCAGGTTTTCTGTTGATTCTTGTTTCCCGATTTTATTATAGTAAAATACTTTCTCATCATATTAGCACGTGATATTAGAGATAAAGAATTGAGATCCAGAAATAGTACCTTTTTCTATACTTCACTGGCATCTCTGATTATTGTAGCTAGTGTATACCCAAGGCACAGAAGGCACATACAGGTCCCGATGTTAGCCTGCTCTACCGCTGTACCCTGAGCTGCTCATACCAGCTCCTTATTAGTGATAGCCAATCCCGCCAAGGGGCGTGGCTGTTTCATTTTATTAGTGGCTCTAGGATGGGAGCAGCTCAGCTAGACCCAGAATGAATGAGGGATTACCGGAAAACTCATAAAGTGTGCCCTCACTACATCTCACGAGGTATGGTTCTGATACAGTATTTGTATACATGGTAGAGATAAGACACGTTGAGTGGATACATGCACGCAAAATTCACACGAAAAAGATCTACTTACATGATTTAGGCCCTGGTTACTTTTGTGTTGAAGTAATGTATCACTGCCATGCTCCGTTTCGGTCATTGAAAAATTTGAAATGGAAACCTCAGTAAAAGTTATGTGATATTTCATAATCACACCTATTGTATGCCGCTGTGTAAAATATCAGATTTTTCCCTCTGGAAACATAACATGAACAGATAAAAAAGCAGTACAGGTAAAATAATCAGAAATATGGTAATAAGTCACTGCACATGGAAACATGAAGGGGGATTTCGAAATATGTTCCTTAGACTCTCTTTAGTCAAGAAATAAACGAAGAGGATATCGTAAAACGATTTTCCCTTTTTGGGAGCCAATTAAATATTATTCAATTTTCATGTACTAATCCATGCTTTTATTCACATCCCAAATCCCTAAATGATATTACTATATACCTGTGAGCGAATGTCTATGAAATAATACCCCCCATGACGGAGGGCTGTAGTGAATGGCATAGGGGTTGTACACTTAATGAAACGACGTTTTAAACGAGTAGGAGGTATATAGTAATAAGAAAACGTTGTGATTGGGCCTGTACGGTATCCGTTCTCGGTCTTTTGATGAAAAAATACGGCCCTCCCGCCTGCGGTGTCGGGCCTTATTTTTCATCAAATGACCTCAAACGGCCATCCGTACGGGCTCAGTAACCACATTTTCTCATAGTATTTCAAGGTAGCGTCTAGCTGGAGGTGGTTCTGTTCTAGCCTCATCGTATACGTATAGACCATAAATGATAAAATCCAGGGAGCTTACATTATAGATCACCTGTACTTTAATCAGCTTACCACAGAAATTGTAAAATGTAAGCCGATCTCTTATGAAAAGGAAATGGAAAATAGGAACCTAATTATTGTGCTCCTCTGAATGCAGTCACCTACTTAATGCCACTTGACCGTTTTAGTCAACTAATTGTGATATCATATAACTTAATCTCCACCCTATATTAATTATCGCATCTACTATTAGTACCTTTTACTAATTAGTTTGCGCTTTTGCGAACAGAGGATGAATGGTCACAGGATACAGACTGTACATGACCTTGCAGAGATACGGTTGCCCTCTTTTAGAAAGACAGAATCTCGACTTTTTTCCTGTCAATGTGTAAGATATTTATGCTCGTTATGTACAGTGGCGCTGTTCAGGAACTGCCTCTGGCTGGTTTTCCAAGGTCAGTTACACCCGACTCGAGACTGACACGAGAAAACACTACAACACTGACACCTATCAAGGTCTTGGTAAAACTAAGCTGCATATGTCGGCGATAGTGGGGGGTGTGTCTGTATGTCTGCATCTTTGTACCTATGTCTCTGGGTATCTGCCTTTATGTCTATGTCTGTGTATTAGAGAATTCGATACAAACGTGGATAGTTCGTCCGTGGTTGCACATATATAACGGTCTATATAATTGTAGCGTAGACATCCTAAAAGATATTGTAGTTGGGGATATGAGGGAAAGACTTTCTTGCTTCAGCCGTAACTGACTTCAGAATGACACTGTCCGAAAAGAAAAGAAAATGTATATCGCAACTGGAGTTTGTGGAAGATAGGGGTAATTATTCCCCATTTAGTATGATCAAAACTTAATTCCATTGTTCCGATTTCACTCTCGATGTTGTTCAGATGTACTCCAGTTTCAGTCCTGGCACCAAAACTTGCCTCTGTCTGCTGTTTGTCTGGAGCCCATCGGCATAATGGAATAGGGTATGTGGGCGTCAGGACAACAACTGGAGTACATCTGGACCACATCGGGAGTGAAATCGGCGCAATGGAATAAAAAAAAAATATATATACATATATATTCTAAATTACCCTTGACGGTGTGGATGGTGGGGAATGTTGACTGATTTAGACGTATGTAAAATCTCTCCCGTTGAAATATAGAAATATATACTATCCACTTTAGTCCTTTTATATACACTTGGTGTGAGTCCTGATCTATTTTCTCTATTCGGGACATCTAAGTCTACTCTATTCAGAGCATCCGCACTCACCCCTCGACCAAAGGCCATGAACCTGTACAACCAACACTATACGGAAATGTCTATTTAGAAACCTCTCTATGATGGTTCAAGCGAGCAGTCTATTTCTTTCTTGCTCGCTAATGGATCCAATAAATGGTAAACTGCAGTCTTTACTGCTTTGAATGATGTGCCGTTCACATTTTTAATGGGTGTCCATTAAAGATTTTGCCCACTTGTAAGGGTTTCACATCACCTTAAAGTGCACCTATGGAAAGGCGATAGTTAGAGGACAGAGGTGCCCACTTCACGGAGAAGCTATCCCTTTGAGAGCATACCGAGCGTCTTGCCCCTTATTAAGGAGACGCAAACTGTCCCTAGGTTCATCTATAAGTGCTTCTGAGGAGATAGGTGAGCCCTGCTCTTCCCTTATGGTCATTATAGAAGCGTAACACCTAAATAGTGAGAATACCATGGTGCGGGTAATGCAATTACGCCGAACACGGCTTCTATACGCCAGGGGCGGGAGCGATTAACGTAAGGTGGGGTTAGTAGCATCCTAAGCCACCGGAAGCTCTTTATGATGTGTATTACGGGGCTATTTACAGACAACTAGTAGAAAACCGCGCAGTTTTATTAGTATACTAATAGCAGGCTAGTGTTATTGTCCAACGTCACCCATATCATATAGCTATAATTGTTTCCGAATATCCTAAGATAGAAGGTGTTCCACTTTCCAATACTACTGACGCTGCCTTGGGCTAAACGGGATTCAGAAACTCATGGCATAAAAAGCTTTGAATAAACAGGAACAAACAACTCTCTACGCGAATTTACGTTGTTTTAATTTATAGAACAGATTTGTCGTCCCTAGTTTTGATAGATCAGCTGTACCCTAGATAAGATATTTAGCTGGAAACACATTCTTGGAATGTCATAATGATCTTTCCAATCTGAATTTTCTAGTAGAAATCCATGCTATTTAGAAAGGCCTAGCAGATACTAGTCTTTAAAGGTAATATGATTAAGTGAATCTAGAAAACAAAAGAGAAAAGAAACCAGAAAGGATCAGGTATCACGCAACTTTTTTCAGTTAAACCATTAAAATCAAATTATCGTAAAAGGGAAGACTGCAACTTGAGCCAGCGCAGTTGTGATCTGCAAGTTGTATTTGTTAACATGCGGACATGGAAAAACAACCAAGAGCACAGGCATGTCAAATATTATAGGAATGCAATATCTACTAACGAGTCTCACCCGTTACCAGGACTGGATCGCCGCGAAACCGCAGCGGCACCAGGCCACCAACAGGCGCCGAAAATGCCGTCAGGCCACCTCAATATGCGGATATTCCGTCAGGCCGGAGATTATTTCTAAATTCATCGCCTCATAAATGTATTCACCGGAAAACGATGGAAATGTTAGCTATGGGCATCTCACTTTCTGATGGTTCTGGAGATCATGCAAAACAAGGATCGACTCATGCTTACACAGCACAAAATAACAATGGTTTATAGCTAATTGGTTTTTAACGAGCCGGGGCCTCTGGTGGAAAGCCCCGAGTCTACGGACTTTGAAGCATTAACATTCCATATCAGGGGTCTGATGGTCGAGGTTAGCCTACCCTCCGTATCCCTTGGTAAAACTCCGCCTTCTGGATCGCCACAGTTTAGGGGTAAACATAAGCTCTTTTTTCCGGCTTTGGCGTCTGGAACACATTTCCCCTGTATACCAAAGAGGTGTGATAAATGTGCCCCGAAGTTGAAGTGTCTCGTTAATCCCTCCCCATCCCGCAACCCTCTGGATAGAATAGAGACATCGATTCTCCTCATACATGCTAAGTTTGTCTACTTCATGGAATCTATAATTTGAAAGCTTAGTTATGCACACACCGTCTCGGTGGAGCAGGGTGGTACACAATAATTATTGTTCACTCACTTAGACTTGTCATATTTTATCGCAATCATCCTTCCTTGGAACAGAGAATCGTTTGTCATGAAGCTTCGAATGTATTTGATTACATTAATTTGATAATACAACTCTTGCGATGAAATTATATCAGATCCACTGCAGCCCACCCCCACCCTAACCCTTTTAAGTTCTGAAGCAGCAAACCATACGTACATCATACATTTGTGTGCATGTATACTGAAGTCGGTACCGTGCAACTCTTTTCTGTTGTTGTCGGGTTAATATCAGACAATTTGGGTCAATAGAAAAGAGGAATTTTTAACATCACTGCTGCAAGTAAAAATCTAAATTAATAGTTTTCCTTTTAGGACTCATGGAATATGGTGTGAGTCTTATAACTACATAGATAACATTTATAAGGCAATTATCCATCCTTTTATTATATTAAATGGTATGTGTTCCAGCAAATTGCCAGAATTACTTTCTGTGTTATCTGTGTAACTGGCTATCTATTCCCCTAGGGCTAGGCTATTTTAGGCTGGGTTAGGTTGCGTGCACATATACCCTCCCAAAGCGTGTGGTACGCATTAACCCTCCGTCTTCTCTTGTAAACGGGAAGGCAATTAAGAGGTCAGTCTCCTGTGTGGTGAACATGTAAATGGAATGTAAATTGGTTCATTTATATCTTCGAATGTCAGTATGGGCTTCTATGTAAATTAGTTTCACTGTGAATATATACATGTTTATAGGTGTGACTTTCTATTTACTCACCTTCTCCTTTGAATTAATTTGAATAATCTTCTCGTGAGATGTCTTGGGCATGGAAGATATATATAGGAAAAGGTGTAGAAACTCGGGATACTCGTCAAATAGAAAATTTTGTAATGAATATTCTGTATGATGGGTTCTTCTCTAACTGCATTTTTACAGCAAGAAAAGAACGATACAAAATGATTTATGTAATAAGATATATAATTATGTCTTTAGATAAACCTGCTTTAAAAGAATATATTTATATATATAATTTCATGTAATGCCTCCAAAGAATTCCGCTAATTCTTGGGAAAAACCGTCCGGTAATTCCATCTAATATCGGTCTATAGCTGAACCTTAGACGTATGATACAAACATCGATTCACAAAATCAGATATGTTTATATAATTTGTCCGTCTAGTATCAGAAATAGTGATTTTTAGAGATAGTTCAGTGTACGAATAATCAATACAAAGGACGTGGACACTTCATACTAAACCACTATTCCTTGAGAATTCATCTAGCTCTCTATAAAAAACGTTCCTAGTTTAGGTTACTATATATACACAGCCTGTATTCATCTGACGTGTATCGTGTCCATCTCGACTCTTCTGGCTCACTTGTATAGCCTCAGGCAGGTGGTCCTCAAGGGGGTCAAGGTCAGTAGGTCAAACCGCTTCGCCTGTGAAGTACCTCACCTTGATGTTCCATTAAGTGTGCAGTTTGCTATACAAACCCCCATCTGTCAATCGAAGGATACAGCCAGGCACAGGTCTGCTGTGCGATCACGAGTTTACCACCTACTGTGCCCTATTTTACCCAATTTGAAAAGGTGCCACCTCATTTGAAAGGGTGAGGGTGGTTGATGGCTAGTGTGGATCCCTGAGACCTGCTGGTTTTATTTGCTCCAGCCCGCCCACCAACCACTCACGAAGAGAAAAAGCGTAGATATGTCCTCTTTACTTACTACGCGTTGGTTATTACGAGCGAAGATGAAGGCTAGTTCAGTTCTAATCCTCCAGGCGGCGCCACGGTCCATAGGCAATCTCACTGGTGATGTGAAAAGGTCTCCAAGGCACAGCTGCAAGGAGCATGCTTAGTTTAACACAGGCCATGGTTATTCGTTTGATGTATACAAGACCCAGCAACCTTGTGGTACCAAAAGTAGTTTGGTGTGTCTTATCAACCGGTACCCTTGGTATTATAAGGACGTAGTAAGACAGCACGATCTCAATGTTTTTGAAACTACGTATACAAACTGACTAACTATATTTGTAGTTAACTTTCACATATTCCATTTTATCGGTCTCCAATCTGTCCATCAACTCAACTGCAAAAAGATGGAATATCCCATTACGCAATATATAGCATACTGAAATTTGCCATATGGGAAACTCAGGCAACACTCAAGCCATTGCCATCATGTCTGTGGGAAATGGCGTCAGATTCTGACAACCATGCCCAGCTGGCCCCCTCGACATACACGACCTTCGTGCGGTAGTCAGTGGCGTGTGTCAGCGCTATTCGTGCGCCTACTATAAGCTCACATCAAGCTGCTCAATTTCTGCCGACTTAGTGGACGGGTTGTGGGAGCAACTCCCTGCTCGGGTAAAAATCAATGAGCAATCTGTGGGTTGTCGTGTGGGCCGGACTGCAACCAATGCAGCTAAAAGGAGGACATGGGGTCCAGGACCTGTGATTCAAGTCAGTGACCGGCGCAACACAAGTAGCTATGTGACTGGGCATCGATGCTGGTGTGTGACACATACTCACGGATATCTGCGACCAGGCTGTAGGCTGTGTCTAACACCAGGCTGTGATGTGCATCTGTCTCCAGGCTGTGGTGTATGTCTGTGTCTAGGCTGTGGTATGTATCAATAACTACCATGTCAGTGTCTCTGACTGTTAACTATGTCTATTGTAAATCTATATTATATAATTCTCTAATGTTTAGTGAGTCTGCAGTCATACCACCTGATCGATATGTGTCCCAACTGTGGTGTGCGTTTATGACCAGACTTTTCTATATGACTAGATTGTTATATGTGTCTGTGATCAAATCATTAATATGTTAGTGATCACGCTTTAGTTTGTTACCGATGTCTTCAATCAGGAACCTAGGTCCTATCATGCATTTTGAGACGTAAGGTATTCCTCTGTCATCAGACACGGTATGATCTATGACCAGGTTGTGGTGTTTGCTTATAACCTAGGTGGTAACATACATAGATCTTTGACCAGGCTGTGGGGTATGCTTATAACTTAGACTGTCATATACAAAGATCTATGACCAGGTTGTGGTGTGTGTTTATCGCCCAAACTGTAACACAAATAGATCTATGACCAGGTTGTGGTGCGTGTTTGTAACCCAGACTGTAACACGCATAGATCTATGACCAGGTTATAATGTTTGCTTGTTGCAGCCTGTGACAGTCCCATTGATATTTGTAACCCAGGCTGTATCACCCATATATCTATGACCAGGTTGTAATGTGACAGCCAGGTCAATGTTTGTAACCTAAGCTAAAATACACATATATCTATGACCAGGCTGTAATGTTTGCTTGATGTGGCCTCTGACAGTCCGGTTGATGTTTGTAACCCCGGCTGCATCACACATAGATCTATGACCAGGCTGTAATGTTTGCTCGATGTGGCTTCTGACAGTCTGGTTGATGTTTGTAACCCCGGCTGCATCACACATAGATCTATGACCAGGCTGTAATGTTTGCTTGATGTGGCCTGTGGCAGCCTGGTTGATGTTTGTAACCCAGGCTGTATCACACATAGATCTATGACTAGGCTGTAATGTTTGCTTAATGTGGCCTGTGGCAGCCCGGTCAGAGCAAGATTAGAGGCCCGTACTGTGTCGCCGCCTCTTGGCACTGTTGGGAAACATGCGACCGGGGTAGGTCGGTGGGATTTCCATGTAAATTGTGATTGCAGGAAAGCCCGACTACCGATTCCTGCATGACTATGGGGACGGGCCAGGGGAGGGGTTCAGCAAGCCCTGGATGGATGCAGGGGGTTGCCGGGGGTTGATTGATAGCATGCAGTGCACGTGGGTCTCGTGTTTGTAAAAGACAGGTTTATTGAGGTGTGCTACGTGGTGACTACTCAGTGAGAGATGGGACTGGTAGGGCCTTAGTGATGAGGATATAGGTTGTCAGGCTTGAGTATGGCAAGGATACAAGAAAAACAGTAGGACCTTACCCAGTGGAGTGTCAGCAATCCGAGGAGAGGTTGTAAAACTATTCATACTCCATAAGGAAACCACTGGAGCATGTTATCCTATCACAGTACTACGTGATAGGTGTTTGCAATATGTGTCCTCTGTGTTGGGGGTTATCCGGCTTTAAGGTCATTGGGAAAAGGATAATTTCCATCAAGACAAGTTCATTCAATGGTCATCTCAGTTATATCCCAAAAGATCTCATTGATCATTTATAGAGTGCGGTTTAATTTACCGTTTCAGATCAGGAGAACCCGAAAGGCATCTTTTACGACAACTATATATCAAATCGCCTCTTTGTAGAGGATGATATAAAGATCCGCAATAAATCATCCGGCGGAAGAAAATTGACGGAGAATTAATAGTTTTCTTGACTACATTTGGCTTTCACCTTCTAGTTTTTATCACCGCTGGATCCGGCGTGATTTATCCTTGTCTGGCATTCTGCCCGGCACCAGCATCGTTCCCGTGACGTGGTGATCCATCAAGGGCATTGCCGTTGTCCTTTCCTTTGTTTCATCCTGACAACACCTTTTTTCCTTATTACATGTTTAACTATGATGAATGCACCGGCAATGCTTAAAAAACAAATGGTGATATATTTTCAAGCCGTATCGGGAAAGGTGGTATTTAGGTAAATCCGATAGAGTATTTATGTATATAGCGTACAGAAAGATTCAATCTTTTCGCATACATAAAGAGGAATGCACCATTTTTTGTATTTGATAGCTGACTTCAGAGGTCCTTCTGTAAGATAACCATAAACTCATCAAAATGAGTGCAACAAGTTTTGTGTCCGCTATTAGATGCTGATTCTGCCACATTTCACCAGGTGGCACCACAGCTGTTTCCTGTCATAGTCGTCTGCTCTCGGTATTTGCTCAAATAGAAAGAGGAAACTAAACTTCAATCTCTAGATTCAATCTCTGCTGTAGGCAGTAGTGGGAAATATCAAACGCAGTTCATAGTTAGGGCTGATTTCATTGACCATCCATTGTTTTGTGCTATTAGCTGGTAAAACTTGAATCTTTAGAGTTAGTTGCATCAAAATGTTTCCATAAGTCTTTTTCACTTAAATGTAGTTTGTAGCTGAGGTCCGTTTGTGTAATACTTTCAATATGAATAATCAATATACAACGTATTTGAATCATGATGACCGTTGTAGCTTCATATTCGCTGCATTTTGTACTCGGCTGCATTTTAAACATTCAGTTTTACCATATATTTGGCTTCAAGTTATGAGACATTATAAGTAATCATGAAATATACCTAAAAGATCATGTATGTCACTGATGAGATTAACAGTAATAACATATAGAGGACAGGTAATTCTTTCTGAAATATTCCCTGACGACTGAGAAATATGTCCAAGTAACATCACAAAATAAATGTTTTCATTACAGCATTTGTCCATGTTTGAGCATTGTTGCCGGTAGAGTTGACGAGGCGGGGCCTGACGATGCCCTCATTACTGCACTGTTTGACCATCACGTATCGCCTTATTGCTATTTGTAGGTCGCCAGAGGGCACTCCGGCCCGCTTCCATATCCCCTTAAACATTCAGAGTCAACAGATGTAAGTTGAGGCACGACGTTGTAGTCCTGTGGTTATGAGTTTGTGATAAGGTTTATTGCTCCATACCATACTCATGTCCTCTACTAATAAGTCCTCTTTTGTCGCTTGCACCTCTTCTTGTTCTTCAAAGTCTTTCTGCATGGTTCCATTCCGACGGTCTCTGGCACGAGATAGATATAAGGGTGCGTCGTAATCCTAGACAGGAAAGCGTGCTTGTTTCGCTCATAGGTTATATTTTATTAGCACTATTTAAAAAAAAGAGGAAATTTCACCTTTTCACCTCGGTGGGCGGGGGTGCTCGGTTCCGAGGGGCAACCAACCTTCATCACCATGGTAACCAGGGAAGGATCGCATCCTTTTAGCTCTCCGGGCTGCCACCAGATGGCGCGGCGGGTGTAGCCGCACGGTGACACCGCGTGGCGGGCAGTGAGGATACTATGTGCCTACCTGGAGACTTGGTGTTTGAGTTGGAGAGGGCTGCTCGGCCCGGGGTTGGCAACACGAAGGAGCTGCTCATCACATTGATTTCATCGTCGCTAAGCAAATCCCTCTCCTGACTCGCCAGCTCCGCGCACGCCGACACAGGAGAATAAGACCCGGCTCTTCACCACATCCCCTGCCGGCTCTATCTGCCCCTTACAGCCCGCCCTGTTTCCCAGGCAGCTCGGGCGATGAGAATTTGAATGAGATCTCTTTTTGATGGTTTGATAGACGATTGGGTCCCTGTTGGGGAGGCGCGGGCAATAATGCCACTAAACACGATGCTCTACTTTTTTATGTCAGTCGTAGAGAACAATATTAGAATGCATTAGGTATTAGTCTGGAGTGTGCTTGCAGGTACAGTACCACCCGCATGTGATCATGGTTTTTAGTTGATGGCCACAATCTATTGCCGCTGTTGATGTCGATTAATCCCCCAACTGTTGTCACTCTGTAATCATTTCAGGCCTCCTCCAATCTTAACGAAATGAACATTGATTGCTCCTGAAGTCAAACAAAGCAGCGCTGATGTTTTTGTGATCAGAATTAGTTCTGTTCTAGGTTGTTTAGCTTATACTTGCATGGAAATGTAATTAGGGAAATGCCATGTTCAGATAGATAGAGTGTGAGATGTTAGTAAAAGCATGTTCGTTAACGGCATTCGTATATATGATGTAGTTACGATTTCAGTATGTATAAGCACGCGTGTGTCTATGAAACACCCACCATATATATCGTTTATACGCACCTGGAGCAGAGACTGCTTGTCAAAGCATCCCTTTGTCTTAAGCACAAGTTGATGTAAGTGGTTTTGGGATTATGCACATACAATTGTGATTTCTGTTTTAAGGTTCTTAGTTGAATTTGTTTTCAGAAGTTTTCCCTCAGTTTCGCACTGCAATGTGTGTACACTGCTACCCTGTAACGCGGCCGCACCAGTAAATCACCCATCACAAGACTCCTCATAGAAATAATGTTTCACATGTGGGGGAATGGTGAGGTATTCACATGCATATTTCTTTAACTCTTTCAGTGCGACATTTTATTCAATAGAAATGTGCCCAGATATGACTGCTCCCGAAGGTACAATTTACGTCGAAACGACACTGCCATCTGACATTTTAGTATATAGAAAGATTTAATCATTTTAACTTGGAAATGAGAATATCATATAATCTAGCCTTTGAAAAAAAACTTCCTTAGTTATATTTTAGAATTTCATGTCTTATGTTTGGCATTCTTGTTGAGAATGCCTAGAGGCATCTTTCATCTCATCGAACAGAGTTTTCTATTGTCCATTGTCATTCCAGATACAAACTACTTACCTCTAGGTAAACATACAGAACAGTAAAGGGTATTTTAAACATAGCTTCTATGTTCTAGCCTTATCCTATTTCACAATGTCTGGTAGTCCGTTCCGTTGTCTAATGATTAACGCGGAGAGAGTATAGAGTGGAAATATATTTATTTGATATGATAATTACCGAGGTAATTAGGAGGTAATAACTAAATCACTTAGTTTGGAAAAGCCCTAGAAGTGGCGACTGAGAACAGGAGTGTAATTATTCTTGAAGGATGGGTGGGTGGATCCGCTTTCAGCTGTGGGTGGGAGAGGGTTAGGCCGAGTGCTGGTGGTTACGTGGGACGGAACCTTTTCCACGTGACTTGGAAGGTGGGTGCCGTGTGCAGACGCGTCCCAGCTCGTATTCTTGGGAGCGACTCCTCTCTCCCGCTCCCGCAATAGCGCTAACCATGTTAGCCACCATGCATCGACTTGTTAGGTAACAGACCTATCGCAGATATCTCCATAAGTCATTCATAGGTAATCAGCTGGTTACATCATCTATCTTACACCGGGTGATACTTGATCAATAACCCATTTGGCTTTTAGCGGATCACCCAGGGGCTATAGGTGACCCTGACTCATCACCCTCTCAATCCCATAAAGTCAGGTAGATAGATGCAGTGTCTATATCAATATCCGTCATTCGATACCTAGGGATCTCTCTAGTCATGCTAATTGCCTTCTTTGTGAAATACATGTACAAGAACTAAATAGCTTTACTCCGTTTCTAGTGAGAATGTCATAATTCATTTTTCTCTACAATAGAAGTAAAGGTATATAGGTAGATAAACGGTTTTAATGAAAAACATATAGCGATTGTAAAGTTTCACCCGTATGCCATTTCTCCACGCGTAGATGATTTCAAGTCGTGACTTTGATTACCAGCTCTGCATCCATTCGTATTTCAGATGGCAAACATGGGGGTTCATCCTTCCTAGATGCTCTTGTTAGCGCCAATCAAAGTTTTTGCAGTAATGCAGGATTCATCCTATATCTACGTTAGATGGGCCTATTTATAATAGAGAATTGATTGTGCGCATCATTAGGTGTATTCTCAGCTTAAC
The DNA here is from genome assembly GCA_950022655.1 of Alentia gelatinosa. Lineage (NCBI taxonomy): Eukaryota > Metazoa > Annelida > Polychaeta > Phyllodocida > Polynoidae > Alentia > Alentia gelatinosa. The sequence continues at coordinate 33,656,636 of OX465583.1, forward strand.
TGTTTAGATATAGGCGTTTCATTACCATCAAATGACGTAGCTGACGGGCATATATACTGTTTGTGATTGGGCTACGTAGTCCTTTCTGTACTGTTCGCAGCATGAAGCATGTCCCAATAGACCAACACGATTGACAACCTACTCCACTGTACAAACACTACAGACAGATATGTTATCATACTACTTCAGGCCCGTAAAGTATAGAGTAACAGTGTGTGTAAAATGGCTCTAATAAATCATAGCGGTCGCTAGGATCCCCAGTGCCCTGCCGAATAAGAGGTACGTAGCGGGAACACAATCATGGTGGGCCTGCAGGGCATGCTGCAATAGCAACTTGGTGCACGCTGTGATAATACCTCTCAGAGTCGGATGAGCAGCTCAGCGGCTCGTCAGCTATGCAGCATATTGAGAAGGTGAAGTTAAACTTGGATTGCCAGCGTAATCTTGTTCACCACGCTACAGCTCATCCATCTTTGTTTCCACTCCCCATATCTAGGACTTTACTCCAGTTACTCTTGATTCACTGACTTCTGCTTAATGAACGATTTGACTACCGGCTGCATATACTTTATAAGCTGATGTATACACAATATTGACTGGTTTCAGATACAAGCGGCCGTATGCTCCGAGGAGTTAATGATATCCGAGCGTATGCGAGGATATTGCGCATAGTCAACTCCGAGGAGCATACAACCGCTTTTATCTGAAACCAGTCTATATTGTATCTATTATCCACCTTTTCTGAACAAGTGGCATGTCGATGTCAGTTCGTTTTAGTTATACACTATTTTTCCATACGCACTATTTTTCCGTATGCGCCACCCGGAGCATACAACATATCTGTATGCACCGGGTATGTCCATACACACTCCCTATGTGTTTTCTATGGACACTTTGTATTAGGTGGATAATAAAACTCCCTACCAGCCACCATTGGAACCCTCGGTTCATACCCAGCAATATCTAATGGGCATTAGCTACAAACCAGCAATGTGCAATATTCACCGGCAACAAATAGGCTTTATGCTCACTAGGCAGTACATACATAGCAATGTATAAAATGCAGTACAATACTGTTAGCACTCATAACCCGAACAGACATTATGCAGTACTTAGTTGTAATGCTAACCAGTATTGTTAAATAGGCGATGCCTCAGCAACCGCCTCCCACCTCCTTGACTCGCCAACTCCTACCCAGAAACACTCGGTGAGCAGTGCCTACCGAGCTCTCCTGAGAGAAATGCCTAGTTAACAATGCCCACCCGGTATGTTCTACACATCAATGCCTAATGGACAATGTCTAGCTGGCAACTCCGATCCAGCAAAGCACAATATGCAGTGCCTACCCAGTATCTCTCAACCAGCAACACCAAGTAGGCATTGCCTACCCAGCAACCTGGCCTTGTCCTGCCTAATTGCACGCGGAATTTACGTTGCAGGAAGTAATTTCCATGCTTTTAAGGTGGTAAGAGCTGTCTTGAAACACCACGCAGGAGCTCGCAGAATTTTTGACCTTTCAGAGGAAACACTGTTTGACCTTTTCTTAGGAAGTAAAGTGTATTTTCTTCATTTGTGTTAATTCACTGGTGCAAAACGAAATAATTACCAAATGACATGGTCGAATTCGAATGTTCTATACTGTGAACTCTAATGATACAAAAGCATCCAGGTGCCTGTATATGCCAGACAGAAAAAAATCTATGTCGTTAGTGTTTGTCTGTTCTTTAATTAGGGGGCACTTAGAGGTCATTGAGCTGCTGTCGTAAGACGGATCAAGATTTTTTTATTGTTCTCCGTGTGACCTAGAGCATTCAATTAGTTTGTGTTTCTCTAGTCTGCGAATCTTCAGCTCTGAGTCCTGATTGGGTCAGAACGTGTCTGAATGTGCTGTGAAAGACACTCCTATGGTATAACTTTTGAAGAGTGTGCTTACTTCAAATATTCATGACCGAACCTTGGCTAAGTACTGGGAAGAAACAGGTCTATTTAAGCCCCACTTGACTGTGATTTGCTAGCAAGAATAAACTGGAATGGTTTGTAATAGGCTGCCTTTGCCAACCCAAACTGACGACTTTCAAGCACTATATGAACAACTGTGTAGCTACATGTGAAGATTAAATCTAAGAAGAACATATATTGATAAGAGACAGAAGTTGTGGTTTGGACAGAACTTGAAAATTCTAATCGTAGCATGAAACTGAATAACTTTAGTTTGATATGTCTGTATCATTCCTGCAACGAGCGTGTACAGTACTTTTCATCTCTATATTCATATTTGAATTAAGCTTCAAAACATTTTACTCAACCAAAGTATTCATAAAAAATCCTTACAGCTGCCTTCTCTGATAACGAAGACTATTCAGACTTAAATGTTATTGGCCGTTCGGTCTATCAGGCATACGATACAGGTGTATTGTATGCTCGTATGCAATGACTACAATTCGGACTTAAAGCTGACGAATGAATTACTTTCTAATATTGCCAATATAAGAAATACAAGAGAACTGATATAAAATACGTTAATTGACCATTATGGAGTCTGTCGCAAGCAGTAAGCATACACCTGATCTTTTTACCTGCAATATTCATTGCGTGCTGTCAAAGACGATTCATAATTACATGGATGTGAACTCTGAAAGGATGGTAATACTTTATTTTGATAGGAAAACTGACGTAGGAACTATTGCTTAATAACTCGCGATAAACCATCTCTTCTTTACATATGAGCGTCCCTTTGAAAAGAAGTGTTCAATCTGTTGTATAATAGCAGAAAATATCAGGCAAGGCGACGTTTGTATTTGCTTTCCTTGATTGCTTAGCTCATAGTGGGGCTTCAACCTCGTCAGCCCCGCACCCTCCCCATACACACACCCTGTAGCTCCTGGGGGACCTAGAGCGGGCCTGCCAGATAACTGCCACCTACCCCCACCCAGTCTCTCATAAAGACACCACCCCTCCACATGGAGCATAGAGATAGAGCGGTAGTATATACAAACTGGGAGGAGGTGCAGGCCTCACCAGGCACAGACAAACCAGATGAGGGGACAGTAGTATAGCAAGACGGGGATTATTCCCGGGTAATTCTACTAGGACTACTGGGGTCCGCTAAAGAGATACCCCGGCGAGATAGTCCAGTGCCACCGGCTTCAATGGGTGGGTCCATTTATCTCGCTCCAGTATTCCATTGTTGCCGTTGGTGTTTCTAAAAGGTTAATGTTGAGGGATTTTGTAAAACCCGTTAGGCAGACTGAGAAAGGAGACGGATGTAATCAACAATCAAGATTGAGGCGTCGTTTTGTGTGATAGTCTATGGGGACTGAGTAGGCGGCCGGCTAGAAACCTCTACAGATTGGAAATCGATGCCATCTACTGAGGCTCTAGCCAAATCGAAAGTCGATGTTTTGTTTCGGCTAATGTGAGTAGTTTCCAGTACATTGCTAAATGTCACATCCGGATACTGATTATAACAGGACAATACAGACTGTAACATTTCAATTAGGATTGCAACATTTCAATGTGAGAATATCACATCTAGATTAAATACAACACTGCAATCCACAATTGAATGTTACATTTGAATTCAAAATGTTATTTTCCACTACACAACAAAAATATGATCCGACGAAAGAACGTCACCATTATAATCTTCCGCTCGGGATTTCTGCATTTACACTAAGTACACCGATTATCTTTTTCTGACTTCTATGGCGTTTCCATTCAGCACTCTGAATTATTAAGAATATCAGTCTGTGGACGATTGCTCTAAAATAACAGGTATCCCATCGGGAGATTCAGATGAGTAAGCAAAAACGGAGCATAAATAGGTATATCCTAACATCCTGAAGTTCTCTGCGGAAGTGGATGTATAGATGAATACAGTTTGTCGCCTTAATACTAGAATGACGTGCGTTTAGGTGTGGTGTAGGGTGTGTGAAGGGGGGCAGCCATTCGAAAAAGAGCCTCCCTTCTGGCTTACAAGCATCCTAGTGGCAACGTTTCTACACGTCCGTCTCAGTCTGACGTGGCATTTACTGCCACCTGGTGGGACGTGGGGCGTTTAGCCTTGTCCCCGGGGCCCACCTTTCACACAGTCAACGTCTAACGAACTGGAGCAGGATGCCCCCTCGTGGACACCCGCGCGGCTGTGTTTGCTATAAGCCCCCTAACCCCCATCACCCTACCGTATTTCACTGGAGGACCACTCTATGGGGGCCTCTTGGGAGACCGGCCTGTTCAATTTGTCCCTTTCGGGTGGTTGGGAGGGGGTTGTCCTTATTGCTGGCCATGTTACACGTCAGTAATGAACGGGTACGCGTTGCGTGTGTGGCCTGAGTGTGGCCTGGATGTCTGGCCTGAATACGAACACATCAGGCAGCTGTGGGCAATACATCAATCCCATGATTAATTGAAGCCGTTGTCATTTACCACGACACTCTGTGTAGTATTGAACAGGTGACTCTTGATATACATGCAAAATTCTATTGTTTTATGTGATTGCGATCTAAAGGACAGACATGGCAGCTTTTCATTTTCCAAACGAAATCCACTTTTCCATTTTCAGTATATGCAATTCCCCTTCCTTGTGTAAATCCATGAAAATATTTATCGAGCCTCATTCATGCCAATAAGTAGTGATTTAAACTTCTCCATAGACCGCGAGATTGACTCTGTAGTCAGAATTTATGTGCTTTCGCATGTTTTCTCATTCTCAGTACTCAAGCAGCATTTTCCACGTGAAAAATTTCCACTTTTTTCCCTTGATCTCAACTGGCATCCCTATCAGAAGAAGAAAAGAATCAAACACTTAACATTAAAAACAGTATAGCCATTGGGTAAATAGAAAATATATTCCCTATAAGAATTATAGGCAAGATTTTTGTTTGATGCTATGATCGGGTAATGATCCCTTTCATATACTTTCCACCCATATCCAGACCCAGAAATCTGCAAGTAGATAGTGTGATTGGCGCTCTAGGACTCTCCACTCCTCTGCCCAACCAGCCGTATACACACCTGTCACCCTCCTCCGGACAAATAACCCCCTCTCTCCTCTCAACACACCCGGCCGGACCCGCGGGTGGATTGAATCGTACCCTCTTGGGGAACAGCTGTGTCTGACACCTGTCCTCGTCTTTTCCTGGTTGAGCAGCCATCAGGACGGGCCACTGGCCGCCTGAGAGGCAGTGCAGCCGGTGACGATACGTCCCCGGCGGCCGTACGCAGACAACGTCAGGCCTCAGGGAGCAATATCCTCAGTCTGAGCAACTCAATATCCTGGAAATGCGTTGTATTAACATGTTGGGCAGGGTCTAGGCGCGTGTGATGCTATGCAGCAGAGTGAGGCTTGTAGGAAGTTATTGGAGAAGGACGGGAATGATAAATAGCTCATCTGAACAGAATACCATCATGAAGATTTATGACAGAATGTTCAACTGTTTGTAGTGAATTTGATTAGGATACGATGATATAATGCAGGAATTCAATTTGAATAAATTCATTTTATACAAAAACGGTTGATTCAAACAAAAGACAATCTTCCCCCTAACATACGCAAATCAGTGATGATTGTATTGCTAAAAATCCAATCCTGATTATCCGTTAGGAGATTCAACACATCTTTCGCCTAGTGATTATGGCATGCAAGGCTACACCCAATGTGGACCGACTTTCGGAATTACAAATATGATGTGGGGGTTGGGGGGACCATAAGATTGAGATTGGCTCCCTGGTCAGCCAGAATAATCTCTCAAGAAGGGAAATGAAACTGATCCATGTGTGGAGAAAAACGCAACTTTTCCCTATAGGGTTTTGCAGAAAATCATCCGCACTTTCAAAATTGGAAAAGCAGAGTCGCACGTATCATTGAACGTTTCCGTTCGCCGGAATCTTTCTCCTATGAATGAGATTTTTGGCTAAATGGTTTGCAGAGATGAGGTCAATACATGAGCAGCCCAGACCTCGCTTGAGTTGCCCAGTCTGTGCTAGACTCATATAGTATATACCCTTCGTGATCTCCACCCTACACAAAGTGATCAGTGCCCCTGGTCCCTTCACCCATCACCCCCTTCCAGACCTCACGTGCACCTCAGACGTTGCCAACGTAGGCAGAATTGAATTCGTGTGTTAGCCTTGACCGAACACCTAATGGAAACTAAGTAGGGGTATTAACTGCGAATTACCTTGATGCAGTAGTGACCGTAGCTCACTGTACACTTAGAATCACGTCTTGCCGTGTGTAAGGTGTCGGCCATTAGAGTTCACACTATTCACGCCCTGAATACTCTAGTTTTGTTCTTTTTCTGGAAAAATACTTTATTACATTTTCTACAAACGGAAGGTCTATTGCAATAGATTATATGGCTCAGTTAACCAATTGTTGTCTGATAATCGTAATAATACCTTGATTTTATTATTTTCTCGAAAACCTTTGCAGAGAAATGTTGTCATAGTGCTGCTTGATAATATAATACAATGGTTTTAGGGTTTTATTCTGTTTGTATAAATTAGGGTTCAAATGCCGATCAACACCTTGTGATCATTTCGTAAGCTTGATTTTCTTTTGAAAGTCCACCACTCTGACTCCACATCTCCCAAAATACCTTTACACTTATCTGTTTAAAGTGGATTGTTATGGGAACCTGCTAACCAATAAACCATCGCTCATCCTGAAGCACGTGTCATTCCCAATTACCGGAATGGCCATTTAGCTCGCTCCTACACATAATGCGCAATTGTTCTGTCGTTAATCAGGTGTCAAACATGCACACTGTCAATTATATCCATGGGTGTGAGACGTAGTTGATTCCACTAATCAGATTGGAGTGTCTTTTCCCCCTGCAGTCACTTATTCATACAGCTAAGTGTGATGGAGGCTGGCTGTGAAGACTCATCCTCCAGACTGTCAGTGGGGAGGGGCCTTTGAGACTCCCCACCGACACCTCCGACTTGTTAGCTCGTACTCCCTTCCTTGCAGCAACCACCTCACACCTTTCGTTCCAACTGTCACTTGTCATCAGCGGATTCGATATCGCGCAATTTCTCTTTCTGCCTCCATGGGACGTTACATTTATGGCCACGGCCGATCTTTATTTCCTCAATTCCTGGGTCATTTATAATGTAACGTCCAGTTTATTGTTCGCCTGGTAGCCAATTATACGCAGGGCAGACTGGGTATTCCCAATTGCCTCAGCAATACTGCTACAATACAGGGCCTGTCTGTATAGATGTGGCGGGTGTGTGTCACGTTCTCCTGGGTTATGTACAATAGGCAGGAGTTGTGGTCTATCAGAGGCAATCAAGGTAGATTTGTCTTCCTCCGGGGCTGACCGGCCCACGTCCCGGCAACTGACCGCTGCGTGCCAGGGCTGGGCAGGCTCCACTAGCCGCCTGTGTTAGTTTTCTATTGCCAACTAAGCACACATTCACCCAATTGCCGCCTGTGCCTCGCCCCGAAAAAGAAGGGAACAACTTCGCAGATTGGACGATGGTGAGTGGAGCGACCAGCGTGTCTGTGTTCCGTCACTCTGCAATGGAGAGATTATACACTATCGATTGATGCATTGAGCTGGGATGATCATCCCACCACTGCCCACTTATCATGAATCTTCCTTGCACTTAATAGGAGCTGTGACTCCCATAAGAGATGGAATTTTCCACTTTTTCATGGAAATCCACGTTTTCATTTTCAGTATATAATTTTGTCCCTTGTACAATACAAAGATAATATTGATTGAGCTTCGTTCACGCCTATGAAAATATGGTCTGAACCTCCCCACAGACCTTCAACGACATGCATTGGCTGACACTGATGTATTTTCCACATTTCTCAACTGACATGCCTGCCTAAGAGGCTTGTACGAGTGAAAGCTCCAAAATTCGGGATTTGATTTAAGCAAAAGCAAAGTGAATGATGAATATGTAGCTAGATAACAGAGATGCCAGTTATCCGGATTATTCCAGTTTTCTTGTTTTTGTTTTGCATATTAGATTATTGTTATGTCAGAGGTAAAGAGTGGATATTCGGAAATTTCCCGGATTTATTACCTAAACCTCACTGGCATATCTGCAAATAGCAAGTCCTAATGTATTCTGCTAAAACCTGGATATAATGCTGTTTCTCAGACACAAACCTGCTGTGCTTCAAATCATGAAACGTTTCCCGCATCGTAATCAGTGATGCTGGCAGAGATGTTTCAAAACATTTTAAGATTGCCACCTGTATCTTATCTAAAAGCTGAAACATTAGTTATCATTCAGAACTCTTCGGTCTAAAGCGGTTTTACGTGACAGCGCATATGTTTGCATATTCGATTCTGGTCTGTCTCCTAATGAATGACCGACCTCGTTAAATGCTGCGGAAATTTCAAATCTCAGTTTCTCAGTATTGCTTGGTTGTTCAAAAGGTTATAGCAATATGCACATAATGGGACTGTTAGATATTTAGTTACATTGAAGCTTAAGCAACATCCGTTAATTCTGATGATTCAGTCCCCAATAACTGAATATGTGCTTGGTGAGTCCATAACAAATCCCGCAGAATTTGCTTAAATCATATGTTTTTAATTTTCCTCCTGTAAGAAACCCGGGACCCATCATAACCTGCTCACATTAAAATGATATGGAAAGGAACGCTAACGTACCAGGGATGAAGGATTAGATATATATATTCTATCATATGTGTGCCTCGTGTCCTCGAGGCTTGCCCTGAGACGCATTAGGAAACCTCACAGAAGCAGCCAGAACTCCCATGGTGGCTGAACCACGTCTCAGCACCGTGACACCAGAACGAGGCTGAACCAGATGCATCATGGTCAACACACCAGGTGGCGCCCCCTGTGGACGCGGGGCTACATATATATGATGAGGGGCGAGCAGGGCCCCGGGCGGAGACACCGCACTGTACCACGATTACTCAACCGGACGGTCAACTGATCGCTTCTTGCAGTAGGCGTAGATCGGAACCAATATGCTACTTACTGCCCGTAGACAGGCACGTGGGACGGTGTTTATTAATGTATGATCCTTTAGTGAACAGGAATTTGACCTTTGGTTTCCTCAGCAGTCAACAAAAGACTGGAGGTACGAAAAGAAAATGGTTTAAAATAAGAAGAGTATCACATAGTGCGCTTATATGCAGGCATATAGGCCTATTTAGTGCTTTGTGCTGTATATGTATGCAGTATTGAATGGTGGTCTGGATATTCTGGAAAAGACACTTGATGTCACAAGTTCCAAGGTCATCTAAGGTCAGGACATGGAATGAGCGATGGATAGAGAACAGCACTAGAGGTTGCCCCCTCGTCTCCTCTCGTCAATATCAACATTCTTTATAATGATCCAGGAGATCGGCCTAGACACTTATTAGTTTTATGATCTACGACAGGCAAGATGAAATGTCTTCAAGCGTTCTCTGTGGGCATAAGTAGATATGTGTAGACGAGTGTGCTATGAGCTAACGTTGATCATATTGTGAGCACATAATGTACATATAAATGAATATGTAAAATGAACAAATCATCTGAGGTAATTTGGTCGGAAAGGATTTTCTATACATTTCCCTGTCAATGGTACAAGGATAATGATGTTCCTTCTCTACTCCGATGCTCTTTAGGTGCCTACGTTACCAGTTTCTCCCCTTGGCAAGCATTCATACCTAGTAAATTGAACTATAACCTTCAGGCTACACGCTATTTCTATATGGCATTTATAGCTAGGGTTGCACCATTCCGTAATCACCTTTAATCACATGGAATATCAGCAGTCTATCCTGACCTTGATCCTCATACCCTGGTACCATTCTACCTGTACCCTGATTGCAATACTCCAGTGCTACTTCAGCTCTACATTGTTCCATCAGGTATCAGCCCACTTTGGGTTTTTTTATTTCAGGATTTAGGTGAAAGTCAACTTCTTATTTTTTCTTTTCATTTTTTCATTGACTGAATGCTACATTCAAAATAGGTGTAATCTGTATACCGGGTTTTCGCGACAACCTCTGAGAACAAGTTGCAATCCAAATCCATGAACAATCACCATCTCATGTACATTATATACATAGATGAGAGAGAATAGTTAGGATGTTAGCTTCATCCATGGAAGAACTGTCCCATGACAGAATTGGATGTTTGACCAAATAAAAAAAAAGAGTAATGATAAAGACAAATAGAGTAGAACCCCGCATAACGATACCCTGCATAAGTGGATACCCCACGTTAACGGACACGTTTGCGCGGAACTGGTCCCTCTATTAAATGTTTATTTCAACCCCATGTAAGACTAGAGGACGTCCCACGTATGCGGACACTTTGTCCCGGGACGGAGGGTGTCCGCTTACTCGGGGTTATACTGAATATTATATATATATTACTGTTTGGATGGATAACAACAGAGGTACAGCACTCTCAGTTGCAACTCGCAGTTAAAACCACTTAGCAGTCACTAGTTTTCGGTCAGCAGTGCAACCTAAACACTAGAAGATTCACGAATCATGGAGCTTCTTCAAAGATACTCCCATACACCTGAACACATTGTCTTGTGCAAATACCGAGTTTCGGTTTCGACTGACGTGGTACTGGTCAAACAACAGCCTGAACAACAGTTCTACCCTAGACAGGTGTCTCCCTACCCTAAACATTGAGTTGCTCTCATGTGACTAGTTTACCTGAGCCCCTTAGAATGTTAAACACTGCTGGTACCTGGCGAGCGCCGTATCTCTGTTTCTCAATCCGACGACCCTGTAACATAGTAGACTCATGGTAAAATAGCACTGGACTTGTAATCCCAAGGTTGTCAGACTTTGTTGATTCGAGTCCCACTGCAGCCACTTTTCTCTTTCACCCCCAGCAGTGTAGATTTACTGCTACATCAAAGGCCAATCCTTCTCATACCATGTCTATGTGGTGTGGGAAGTAAAAGAACTCTCACCTCGGTAAATGTGTAGGGGTGGGAATTCTTCCTAAATTCATTATATAGATTCGATCACCACCCTTGTTGTGTAAAAGAACCTTAAGAAAGTCCGGTGAGAACCTGCAATGGTTACCTGGACGTTAAATCAAACCCACAATCTACCAACGTAAGTCCCGGGACGTTAAACCTTTAAAATTAAATTCTAGGGTGAAACCTTATTTACTTTTACCCTGATTCTCAACACCTGGCAATCCTCAACCTTCACCATTCTCCTCCATTTCATCCTTCTCCAGTCTCCACCCACCACTTTGTTCCCCAGTTTTCTCCTGTACCCTTTGGCGGTCCCCGAGTTTCTGTACCACGGTCCCCAGCGCACGGCGGCCGTATCCGCTGCTATTATTGGCTGAGTGCATGTTGGCTTACCAACCGGCTCTGCATTAATCATTGATATGTACCAGTCCACTGTGTGCTGGGTGGGTGGGCGGGGTAAAGGGGTGGTGTGGGGTAAAGTGATGGTGGGGGTGAGGTGGAAAGAATCTAAACAGTTCTAAGCCCCTTCCTCGGGTGTTACATTGCCGCCACAGACACCCTCATAAAGGTAGCATGTCCTACTATAGACAGACGACCCCTTCACCTTAATATTGACTATGTAGCCCGGGTTCAGTGCCCGTGTATAGTCCCAGACTGACTCGAGCTGGCATTTCGTGCATAGACAAGCATAGCTTTCCGGGGAAGCTTTTAAGGGATGCCTGTAAACGCCCCTTCTCGTTTCGCCAGGCCAGACTGGTCGATTAAATGATTAAAGCAAATAGGTGCGTTGTACGAACGAACGGAATCTCCTAAGCTACCACAGAAAATTGCATCATTTACGAGACTATAAAAGGACGGAAAAAGAGAAGAATACCGAACTGCGCCTTTGATGGTAAAATCGGATGGAAATCAGAGCGCTGGATTAGTCTGCTGTGCAAGTACAGTGTAACTGTCTGTTTAAGATATCATTGTGTGGGAACAACTGTAATGTCTCGCGGAATAGAAATACGTCACAGGAAATATTGTGCTGACGGTAAGATTGCGAACAGCCGTTACACCAGTGTAAAGGGGATTAAGTTTATTCCAGATACAGTAATCCCTCCGGCGATTCCAGCAGGTTAGGGCAGGATAGGTGCGTCTAAGATGGACAGTCACTTTCCTCTCTGCAACTCTATTTGCATCTTACCCACAGTGGTTCCTGTTTTCCTGACATCCCACAATGGATATAACAGCTCCTCTATTACCCCTTTGTCGTAGTTTTCTGACATCAAGGTCCGGGTGCTGAAAGACGAAGCGCAACCATGAACATCGCAGCAAATAGGATCATCTTTCCCAGTTACAGATCTCCATCCACTCTTCGATATGAAAATTATTTTGGACATTCAAGACTCCCCTGCGAGTTTGAGACCATCTCTATTATCGTTCTGATAGCATCTAGGATTATGAGTGAAACATATAAAGACTATGGCTACAATGTGAATGAAAATAAAAAACCTGATACTGTGCTTGTGTTTGAGCCTGGACTCCGCCGGAGAGTGGTTGTGCCTGGAGCTGCGGTCACCGTCTTTTTTTGCCACACTGAGGCTGGGCGTCAACCGCAGTCAGTCCATGAGAGAGGACCCCCAAGCTGCCCCCTTATCCCTTACTCGCTCATACATACCCCACCAGCTCTGGCACAGCTATCAGGTACCCACCCGTTATCTCCCCTCCCACACCCCACATTCCGCTGTCACCTTTCACAATCACACGGACATGGCCTCTGAGTTTTTGACAACAGCCCCTTTAGATGCTTTTTTATTGCTGCTGGAGTACGTCATGGAGATCTGAATATTCCCTTTACATAGCGAAACTATTGCAGCGAGACACTAGTGTTATGGTCCACTGAGAATTCCACATGACCTAGTGATGGATGGGAATGTTTTTTATTGGTTGTCGTATCCCCTGGCTGCAGTCAGCCAGATGTTGTAGTGTGCTTACTCTGATTGATAATAAGAAAGCCAGTCACCTAGATGAAGCGTGTCTTCTGGGAAAATAATGATGGTTGTAGTCATGAGCCAAACAATACGTGTTAATTACAAGACCCTTTTTCTCTCAGTCCCCGGAGACATGTCTCAGTCGAACAAATTGATAATATATGCATTTGTAGTTTTCTGTACGTGAAGGTAGGTATATTTGTATTTAGACTTAGACTAATAAAGAGCATCTGAAATCAGGAGACTTATACTTACTAGGAACGCATGATTTGATTTATTTTTGGACTTCTTCTGTCATGATAGTGATAATCTTGTGGTAATGGTTATGATAGGGGAAAGCTCTTCCAGTTTGTATATAATTCGGATGCCATAGACGTAGTTTACTGCTTATTTTCTATCTGACCTACCCGGAATCCACGATTTACATGGTTCTCACCCGCATAGCCTAGATGGGGAAAAATTGCAAAGCCTTAACTCTACCTTCCTCTCACCAAACCAGACAGCATACTGGACCTATTGCAGCTAGAGAACAGACCAAAAAATTGTAGATGTCTATAGAAGGGCGTCAGCTTGATGCAGACGTGTTTGGTAAGGGTCCCGTGGGAGTTAGGTCTGTAATGAATGTTTGCTGCACAAATCTTCACGATCAATAGGCGAGCAGCTCCCAGCGTAGCCGTGTTTATGCATCTAGGTGAACGTGATCGGGTAGACATGATCGCTCATCTCCCATTGTTTGAGCAGCTCACCCGTCGCGGCATTTGTTTGAGCGCTACTTGACGACCAGCAGTGGGGGGTAAACAAAACAACCCCCGCCTCTCCCCATAGTCTACCCTAACCCCTCCCTATGTCATGTGTTTCTCTGTGTATCGGACCAGCGCCTACCATGCTCCAAACACCCCTGACCTACGCTCTCACACATGTTCTGTGTGATCACTGGTTTCCGTACATCACCAGATCAAACACTTGTTGCACACCATTGCTAACGTGGGACAGATCAGCCAACACTTACTCGTCCTAGACTCCACCCTGCTGCACATTACTGTACAAGCTGGTAGTGTTGATACCCTAGCCTGCGTGTTCTATATTCAGCCACTATATTGGCTATATTCCAGTATGATTCCTATCGATATGCTACATAGGAAAGAGTAAGCTGAGTGCACTTCTTTGAGAGAGCGATTCGGAAAGATTGCTTAGTCTGAAAATAAGCTGTATTAAGAACAATGTGCTAACCCTGTAAATCTGAGCCAAATAGAAAGAAAAAGGAAAATATGTTTGTACACGAAAAAGTATAAAGAAAGGCCAATTTCAGAGAGAGGAAGACAAATTTGAATATATAACAATGTATTGCAGAATACCCATTTGATACTTTAAGGGGTAGCTTTAATGTCTATTCTCCATTAGTCCAGCTTGCGATTAGATTTAACTTGGTTTTACTATGTTGAATCATTAAATCAGAAGTAATTTATATACTTCATGTTGTTAAGGAAACAGATATAAATAAAGCTGGACCATCTGGGATTTCTCTATTAACACGACGAAGTCTCCCTTTTTCTAACTGGCGAGACTGTTTCTACCACAATATATAAATGCCTCATTTATCATCTAAACAACAGTTTCAATTGCGGATTATGTAAGATACAATGCCTGTACTGCCTGATAAGATGTTAATCAGGACACAGAGTACTAATTCGACATCAATCAGCATGTATAACTGTGCACAATACGGACCGCTATCGCGAGCAGCTCAGAGTGCTGGCGTTGCCTTGTTACCACAGTCCCCAAAGGCTCGTGCTTTAATGGTTGGTAGAGAAGGGCTGGACCTTAGAATTGAGAGAGCACGGGCTGTTAAAGCTGGGAGAGTAACGATGATTATTCTCCTAAATACAACCCGCTCATCCGGAAGGAGGTGACCGATTTGATTGAGCCGGCTGTGTTGTAAGTAGAGTGGGTGAAATGCTGAAAAAGGAAGCTCGGCGACCGCCCACCGGATAGCATGACTGCTAGTGTTTGATGGGTATAGGTAGTCATTAGTTATTCAGCCTTTGTTGTTGCAGAGATGCCAGGATTCCTGGATTTCTTTCTCTGTGTTTTTATGATGTATTGCATTATCAACGTATTAGAGATAAAAAAGGAGGACATTTATACAAGGTTAGGATATTATCCGGCTGTTTTCCAAGACCTCATTAGCATCTCTGGTTGTGATATTAAAATATAACACCTAGATAAGGTTACACCTACAGCCATCGATTATCGAATCAGATCGAAATGAAATTATGTATATTTTTTAGATTGCTTCTTGTATTCTCTAGTCATGTTTAGTACCCGGTAGATCTTTTTAGTACGTATAGGAAATTCTTGGTATGTTTTATTGTAGTATGCCCTGACGAGAACAGATTCAAAAGAACGCACGCACTCGAATCATAAAACACAGTTTCGGAAAACCTGTGCCACTCAGTTTTGAAATCGGAATTTAAGAACTGGCCATATTACCTGTGCAATAAATTAAAAAGAAGATTAAATGATACAAAATTTTCATGACAGATATTGAATTATTTATTCGTGCCCTAAAAGCGCTAAATTTATCACCCATGCAAGAAAGAATGGCCATTAAGAGTAAGGGAAAAGGCTGCTTTTTTGCACAGACTACAAAAGGCTGCTGTAGATATTTGATATCGGTTGACGGGAACGTGGGCTGTTTTTCATCACTTTTTTCTTATCTAAGCGTGCTGACGCGGGAGCTGGCACTGGCTGGCCGTGGCTGGCACGGGGCGGCTGGGATCTGTCAGAGCCTGAGTGCCCTTTTCACCCTGGTTACGCGAGGGTGTCTAGCTGTGAGGGCTTTGGTGTCTCTCTATATGCCGGGCACAATCAATGCGAGTCTCTTCCCACCATTCCCACGATCGGGCAGCCGGCAGGTGTGCCAGCCCGCCGCCGCCACCCCTCTCCCCGTCTACCTGGGCCGCCGGCGATCAAGTCGATCCTCGGCCCGCGGGCCAACACCAGCATGCAGGACAGAACACGCTTTGCCTCTCAGTAACTGCCGAATAATGAGTAAGGCCTGGTTGGCTTAGATAGGCGCGAGAGCAGCGAGGAGGATGAGGAGGAGGGGAGGGTACTATCAGGAGAAGACCCAGGTGCAGCAGCCGAAGGATTAGCTAATACAGTCACTGCGCCGGGGAAATACGTATAGATGGGATTTGTACCGCTCTACCAGTCTCTCTCCACCCGTAGACGTGCAGCTGTGTCTGACCCGGGACACCGCCACCCTGGCCCCGCACTGCCCTGCTTCCCGCCCCGCCCAGCCCACCTCACAGGCTTACACTGTGCGCCAGGAGCCGGCCGGATACCCACCGTCCCGTCTTGGGCGCATTTCACCGTCGCTTAGTGCCCGCAGTGGTGGGCGAATCGCTGGTGGGAGTCGTTACTGGAGTAGCCGCTTCGTGGATGCCCAGTTATGGGACACGTGTGGATTAGCCCTGGAGCATCGGCCCCGCCCCCTCTTCACTAGAGGAGGCGTTGGTGGACTGAAGGGATTTGCTGAGCGTTATAGGCTGGTATTGCCTGGATGAGCCTAGCTCTGGACATTGTTTCTGATAGTGAGTTGCTCACAATTAGACATTAAAGCAATTGGAGCTGGGATAGGAATAACTGCTGATTCTACAGCCAGGAAGCAAAGGGAAATACCAGTAGCAGCAGCAGTAGCAGCAGTCACCAAGGCGCCAACAACAGTGGAAACCCAGCCTCCACACCTCCCATTGTCAGCCCCTCTCTCTACCATAGTGATAATTACGGCCGAGGCATTTTGGCTCCCTACAATAGTCCTGCGTGTGGAAGTCGCATTAAAACAGGAGGACATGCTTGGAGAGTGAAGATGAGAGTAGAGGGGTGTTAGGAGGGTGAATTATTGATCTACCCTTGCTTTAGTAGGCGTTGTCTGTCTGTCTGACCACCCACCTTCCCGCCGCGCGCCGCCCAAGTCGCGATCACGACTAATGCCTCCTCCTGCCGTTCCGGTAGTTATCGCGCCGCGCCAGACCAGGCGCCTACCGCACCGACACCATCATCAATCGTTTCTTTTAATTGGCTTGATTGATTAGCAGCCGCCCACGTTTGATACTAATTACAAGGTTAAATGGCGCCCTAGCAACACAGACAAGCGTTGGTAGCTGGTGTTCCTGTAGGCGATGCTAGCGGCTTCTCAGGGGTGCGCATAGAAGCATAGTCCCCCCAACCCTGTCCTCTTGTGGTTGGCTAGCCGCTATAGACCGCCACCCTGGTTTTGCGGAATAACATTACCAGGTATGCGCCTGCACTGACGCACCTCTGAGCAGCTCGGGACTGGCGAGCAGCTCCGAGCAGCTCCTTTGAAGTTGCAGTGATTGCGTCCTGCGGCTTTGTTAGACACCAGCGCCGACACTCCTTCTCTCTGATCTCCTATGCACGGTCTAAGAGCAATTAAGCTGCGGAAATGATGTCCCCACGTCAGAAAAGGAGTGTGGTATTGTTTAGTAATTAGTCTTGCAAGCCCCCCTAAGCTTTTTCATCGGAATAATTCTATTATTTCCCGAGGGGTCGTATGATTGAACCTTTTTTCAGTTCTCCCCTACGCTTTACATCATATATCAAACAAGTTTCATATGACAGGTAATTATAAGTGATATTGAGTCAGATCAGACCAGGAGTGTACTTTGAATGTACACGATAATATCTTAGCGAGTTATATGATATATTATATGTAGTAGCAACGCATGAGGCATCCATATATTCCCTTAAACCACAGGGATTTCTCGGGGCATGATTAAAGGCACTCGGCCCGTCCTTTGTGAACTAATCACATAGATAGTTGGGGAAGAAGGCACAGCTAGGCAGCATCTAGCCAGACAGTCTGATAGACAGGATGATGGGCACGCTGACATACACGCACGACTTGTACTAACCTCCACGACCCCATCCAGCATATCCATAATGAGAATAGGCATGAGGATTATACATGAGTGATGTAGCGGATATCCAAGCTATGTCTTGTTGGATAAGGATGGGGATAAAGTGAGAAGTACCCTTTGCTTGTTGCACGCCCTATACAAGGGAGATAGTTCTGTGTTGTACAATACTGTAGAATCCTTTATGTTTTGTGTAGAGTTCCGGTCAAGGCTCTAGACATTAAAAATAACCGTTGATAAGAACATCGAATCCTCAATTTCCGAAGTAACCAGATACGAGAACAGTACATTTTAATAACGATAGCAAGATAATGACGTTGGATGTTTTGATAATATTGGAACACCATCAATTAAAAAAAAAGTTTACTAAATAAATAAATACATTTTTGATAAAGACATAAGACTGTGGAACTAGCTAGGAGTTCGAGCCACGTACTTTAGCACCTATTATGCAGGTAATCAGATAATGTTATCTACGGTTAACGCACCCCCAACTCCTTAGACTGATATGCTTCTAATTAGCTACTACTGCAAATAGCCCCTTCCCCCGAACCCTGACACCCAATTTGTCCAAGCCTGGGCGCTGCTGTGTGCCCCTGCTTATCCCGTTTGGTGATAAGCCATTGCTCACTTCCTGTAAAAAATAATCCCGCAGAAAAAAAACACAAAACCAGATTGGTTATTGGCTCACTCTCAATTGCCTCAAAGAATTATGCAACGCTTACCCACGTAGCGTTGTGGGTGTGGGAGAGGTGGGTGAGTGGGGAGGGGGTTGGCGGGGGACGGAGGCTTTGCTTCGTTTGTCTTGGGCATTACCCAGGATTAATTTCAATGAGTGTCAGCCTCGACTGAACGCACGGCTTAGCAGGTTGAGCCGCCTTGGCGAGACCCATTTCTTATACTGTTACATCGCGTTCCTGTCAGGTGATCCCGAGTAGAAGAATTCCGAATCAATAGCCGGCAATGAGATGAGAGACAGCCATAGATGCCCTCCGTGTGAATAGGTTGGGTGGTCAGGGAATGAACCTCCGCGTGGACCTCTTCTGTATCCTAACACGTTAGACCTGAGCAATTCGTTGAAAGAGCCAGTGTCTTCGTGGCAGTAAACACGGCCATTACTGGAGGAATTTAGAAACTGCCACAAACTCCGTGGTTGGGAAAGCCTTCAACTTCTTTTGGTGAGCTGAGAGGTTAAATTGAAACCCGTGACGCGGCTGCGTTTGCAAATTAAAACTAAACGAGGTTTTGGTTCCCAACTGGAGCATTGATTGGCAGTTTGCAAAGCGGGCTTTTGGGCAATCGTGTCACCTAGATTTCCATTTTAGTCAAACTTTCTGTATAATTAGGCCCTATAAGGTTTAGAGTATCCGTTTTGCCTTTGCTTTTGGCCAGGTCAATACCATTTCCTGGTGTTTAGATTGGTGTAGGACTTGCATGTCATCGAAGCTTTACATGCAGCCTTCTTTTGGGGATTACTTTCTTTTTTTCCCTGAGAACGTCTTACAGACCTGACATGCGACAATGTCCGTAATCGATCCCAGACCCTTATCTTCTCATCACTAAAAGCTTTTCTCATATTTGTAGATCATAAGCAACTTCCCCACAGCTTAGGCACCTCGACCGTCATAAACTACATGAATGTCTGACAGACTACTCATGTGATTGCATAGACGAATCATTTCCCTTTGTGTAAATATGAAAGTAGTGGACCATAACTTTCAATATTTCCCTCGAATACAAACTTTGAGACAGACGTCCTCTGTGATTTGAAGGTGCATCTCCACCTTGTAAAAATACCAATCCCCCATCAGCGGATAACTACCCTACTCATCAAAGATTTAATATCTTTATATGTGTGAAAAGAATCCTCCCTTATATTGGATCTCCTGTTGATTATCTTGAACGTAGAGGCCGTATTATTTGTGAAGTGAGCAAAACAGAAGCTGCCAGGAAGGACATTCTGCGCTTCTGTGAGTCAATTATAGCAGGGCCAGTAGAGAAAATCTGGTCCGTAGTTTAGAAACTCTGCACCACTCAGTTGCTGCCATGTAGCGTCTGCGGTCTCTGATACCCGCCCGTCCTTCACTTGTCAAGGATCCACCGCCCACTGCCCACCGCCGCCCACTGCTCACCGCCGCCCACTGCTCACTGCTCACCTCCCACTGCCTGCAGCGTCAGCCTGATACTCACATCTCGCCGACTGTCTGCAAACACTGGGCGGAGCGGTAGTGATGGAACATTTTGGGCATGTTTCAGTGTTTGAGGAGTAGGCTTGATTTGCCTCCTCATATGATGGCTGCGAGCTGGAGATGAAGAAGAGCGTGACCAAGTAGAATGTATTCTGTTTAGCTCAGAGGCGAGCCCAGCCACAGATAACAGAAATAAGACACGTATGAGACGTCGCACCAGTGGTGATTACCTCCAGGGAACTAGACTTGATGATACTCACTGGTTACAGCTACAAGGTATCATAACCTACCGTTCCCCAATTTTCCCCTCTTGCACCTTGTTCCCTCCTATACACACACCCCCATCATAGCTCCACGCCTTACTCAGGCCCAGCTCTAACCCCTAACCCATACCCTCTCCATCTCTCCGCTCACTGACCGCCGAGGGTCTCTGTGCGATGAGAGAGGATCAAGGAGGCGGTGGATTTCTGGATTATCGGCCTGGTTGCGCGTGTATGAAGGCCTCCAAGAATTTGTCAGGCGCCGTGGACGAGAGCCTGGAGGAGCCATAGGAATACCCACTTTAAAACTGTTCTGGTATGATGGTCTACCACATATTTAAGCCATGAATACTGTTGCTTCTCTTAGTATATTGACTACTACCACGTATAAACTGACATTATTGATTATATCCAACTGGATTCCCATTCTAGCTCTGTGAGCATATATGCGAATGACCATTCGTTGTCAGAGAGAGCGAATAGCGCATGGGAGGTAACCAAACATGTTTAATTTTCTCCCTCTTGATGATTGGCTGATATGATTTCTATTTGGAGGAGGCCTCAATCGCAGCTGTGTTTCTCTGTGTATCTCAAGATAGAACAAATAGCTGCATGCAAGCCGAGCCACCACAATGCTAGAGAATCTTGTGTTTTTTATATGGTCTTCAAACCTTGTATTGCTTGGCGGCCAGGGATTATGCAAGCTTGTGTAACTGGTTTCTAGTGACTGATTGGCAGAATCAAGAAATGACGCACGCGGAGTTTTCTCGTCGCAACGTGGGCCTCTATTGCCAATAATTCCATCAGGGTGTTCCCTGAGCTACGGACCACATACGAGACAGTGTTAAAAAGCAGTCAGTGTGTGCACATACCGACCAGCACCAGATTCAGAGAGAGGAGATTGGTCGTTAAGACGTGGTGTGTGGACATACCAGGATCATACATAGTCCATGAGCTGCTCGATGATGATGGCAGATAAATAGTATGAGTGGATATAGTGGCCTGGATTTGGAACCCAGATGAGAAATCCCATTCTCCAGTACCAAGCCGTTGGATCAGATGGGGAATTGGATATTCATTGTAGGAGACACAGAGTCTGGAAAATTATAGTGCGCAGGAAACGGACACAATCGCAATATAAGGATATATATCGTGCGTGCAGCTTTAACAGTAAGTGTGACTGACACCAGACATAAATTCTTTCTCAGTGCAGAATTGCACCATACATAGTGATGAGATTGCATTTGCACTGATGAAAAACATTCTGATTGAACATACAAAATCACCTCCTGAGAACAGGCCCGGTGGATACTCACCCAAATAATGTCTGACAAAATCGCCACGGGCATGCTGGAGGCGCTCAACCTGAGCTCACGGTCTACCAGCATGGATAAGGAGGTGGGGTACGAACTGCTCAGCCTGTTGCTGCTCATGGGGTAAGCCTGCAATTAACACTAACGTGTCATCATCCTCTAATTGCCAATTGTCATCCACCAATTAATATGGATGATGCCCCCCAAGGACGCATTATTACACTTATCACATTAACTCCTGTACTTGCAGGATATCCTGATGATAAGCTTGTGCTTTACTATTGTAGGCTTGGTGGATGAGTTCCAAGAGCACGGTATACCCTCAACAACCACATTTTATATTGTTGTATTATTTCCCTAAAAACCCATGTTTTTTTACCGAAAGAGTAATCGCTACAGAGCAAATCGTTGGAGCTTTAAGATTGATATCAAATGTGTTTTCCATTGTCTTCTGTCTGACATATTAGAGAATAGATTTATCTGTAGATATAGAATTACTCAGTTTAGTTCATACCTGGTATTTCCCGTGATTTGTTGCTAGGTTTTACATTATTGTTTACACACACGCACCAGCGATTCACCAAGGATACCATTAGGACACATTTTTTCACTTGTTTCTACGTTCATTCACATAAAGCACTCTTGGTTTGTTTTCTTTCAGGACCAATCTTTTGGAAAATCAAGAACGAAGGTATTTACCATCTAAATGGATGTTGTCTAACCCAACACGAATCATCTCACTATTTGTTCATTTTCTTAATGGAACCACTAATTTTCTTCTTAGCATCTAACCAACACGATTTTATTTGTTTGTATGAAGTTCCTTCCTAATTATTAGAAGTCGGTGTTTTCCACAACAATGTGAGTACGGTACCATTTACAGAACCTCCACCTACAACCTGATTATATGACTATCAATAGATTTGGTCCATTGGTTTAAAGTACACGTTTCGTAGCCCCTGATATACCATACTGATTATATGAAATCAGATATATGTGTCCACATCGGAAGTGTAGCCATGTTTCTGTTGATTGATTTTTAGCCATAGCTTTAACGTCATCCTGTTGAAGTATCTTGTAATTAGTCGACTACAATATGAATATACCTGCATTCAGTGACCGTGTATTGTAACGTTGACAATCGGAGTATTAGTCCTTGAAGGTAATAAAGTGATTTTGTGCCAATGTCTGATACATGCTAGTGATTTCATCTCAAACAACCACTATATTAGAGAATATAAGGTTGTTACATGTTATTTTCGTAAAAAATGGATTAGCATTCAATCTATATCATCTAATATTGGGAAGGACAGATTACGGAACTTGATTCCTGATGCAGTCTTTTGCTTATCATATAGAGATCCATCATATCAATACATTGGATTTACTCCAGAGAAGGCCAAACATGGGATACAGTATAGCCATTCATATTCTACATGACAAAATATTACTGGATCTTTTTCACCTTTCTAACCGTGGAAGGTCATAGTTGAGAGCCAATAACGTTAACGCATATTTTCATGTATGACTTGATCTCCTAGGGTTGCACAACTAATAACCGGATGCTAATACTAGATCGTTGTTTTCCTCTTTTTTATTTTTCTCAAAAACTTAATTCATTCCTTATATCTTCCACTCTTCTATTGTGCCAGTAATATACGTACAAAAAATATGAGATTTAATCGTAATATTCAGAGTAGATCTGATGCGTGGCTAGGTATATTTATGCTGATAGGTCACAGGTACGCCAGGTAGCGGGGACATGATACAGGTAAGACTGCCTCGGAAGTAATAGGAAATGAGATGGAGTAAGTAAGAGTGTAAATAACCGAGGAAAGGATGATTCCCAAACAGCTGTTCAGAGCTGCTCACCAAAGGTGGGTTGTGAAGGGTGAGTGACACGTGAAGAGGGCGTGTATGACAGAGGGGGGATATTGGCGGATATCACCCTGCGTATCCTGAGTCATGGCGAAAAGCTGCGGCTGTTGCCGCTACAGGGCGCCATTAAGTATGATGTAGTGTGAGAAGCCTTTTAAGCCAGCAGGCAAGCCGCTGCAAACAGCTCCGACCTCCTCAAACACACATTAAGCTGCGAATCTAATCAAAAGTCGGCCGGCAAGAGGCGCGATTCACACTTAAAGATGTCTGTTTCCCGTGTCTAATTAGGACGTGATCTCTCCCAGGAGGCTGGGTTTTATTTTATAATATCCACTAATTGGTGATTTATTCTCAGCAGAAGTGAGCTTGAGGAAATAGACATGGCTAGAACTAGGTTTCTTATACAACATACGTTTGCTCATTTATTTCCATCTGCTCCGTATTGAGAAGAGATTTTTGAAGAGGCATCAGTATTTAGGGTAAGATGTAAAATGCCGGTTTCATTTTTTGGGGGCTCTCCGTTTATACGGTTTACATGTGGGAACAATTATAAAATTCTGAAATGTGAAATATATTTCATATATCTAAGAGTTTGTTCCCTATCCGAACATTTCGAATTGGACTCATCTCAACACTATCTCATTAAATATTTTCAGTAGGATGATCTGGAGCTAATTCTAGTTTGCACCTATTCGGGATGATGGTAACACACGTTTCACGTTCTACATGGTCATTATCATGCATTTAAAAATATTCAAGAAGTACAGTGTAAAGGGTATTCAGATTAGTTTAATCAGATATCATATAATATCAATATCCCTTACACTAATCTCAAGTTATTTCCGCCATTCCCTATCAATTTAGTTGATATTGCCCACGTTATTTTCCCCGAAGGAGCTCATAAATAGCAGGGAGACTGCTGAGCCCTGACAGTAGCAGTATTCCTGATGTAAAGCCGTTAGTCAAGGACAGTGTCTGACACTGACGGTAATCTGCCTGTGTAGGTCTTAGTGCCGCATCTCCCGCCGCCTACCATCAGCTGGAGCTGCCACCATGTACCAGACAGCAGTTACAGATTCCCGTGTCGCAGCCGTCAACAGTTGGCACGGGGTGACCCAACACGTTCGTGCTCTTTACAGCTGCTCAATAGTCGTAATGATGTATGGGAGCCGCTCTATGGAGGAGCTTCCAGAGGACTTCCAGAACATTTGAGCTCAAAGTAAAAGCTCGCAGCTTGAAGTCGGAGTCTTGCCGTTCGGCCGGTCAGTAGGTGTCAAAGACGTGGCCGGTATGTGATAAATATGCATGCAGTTTATGGTGAATATGTTGCCACCTGTTTATATCACTAAACACTGCCAAGGCCTGTAAGCCTGTCTTTAGGCAAATATGTGGCATATATGACGATACATGACCTCTCAGTGAAATCCCCAGGATGAATAAAAAGATTTTTTTTATGCGGCAGGATCAAAGCCAGTACATATTCGCTGTGTGGTCAACATATAGCCAGTATCTAGCAAGTGCACTAGTCGTAGGTCTATAGGTTATCCGTCGCATTTTTCATTCAGCATACCGGTGGTCAGTATGCCTGTGCCATATCTCTAAAATGTGGCAGGTACCTGGTTGATCAGTTTGTAGCCAGTAAGTGTCAGGTACCTGTTTGTTACGTGGTTAGTACATATCAATTACGCACTCAGAAGGGGTGGGTGGGGGCTTAGCCCAATGGTTAAGGCATTGAACTTGTAATCCCAAAGTTGTAGGACTTTGTGGTATGGAGTCCCACCGCAGCCAAACTTCTCCTTCACCCCTGCAGTGGTAGATATGCTATATAAAAAATTATCGTTCTCATCCTATGTCTATATGGTGGGAACTAAAAGATATCTCACCTCGGTAAATGAAATTGATGTATGTACAGAGGTAAAAATTATCCCGTTGCGCCTTCTCCTTGTTTTCTGTACAATTCCGGGTAACACAAAAGGACCAGGTAGAGAGCTTCTTGCGCGCCATAAGCCATAGAATGTGCTCTAGTATGGGGAGCTGCTCTTAGATGGGCCTACCTTCTGTCTTCCAGACACCGTCGTTAATATATCAAACGAAAAAAGTGTCGAGGAATCAGAGAGGTGATGAAACACTCTGTGACACTCACATCTACGTTCTTATGATGCATCTGGAGCCGAGGCCGTTTCATAAAACGGTACCCCTGAGTGAAAAAAAACGGCCTTGCTAGTTGCTTACTTCACATACTGAAAGTGGAAGCCGTTAGTGTTGAATTACATTTTAATATTTCGAAGTTAGCTCATTTGTAATAGGAACAACATCAGAACAAACTTTTTCCCTCAAGATGAGTTCTGTATGAATGGGATTTCCACGACTCATTTCAGAGGGAATTTACTTGTCAACATCCACATAATACTCTTTATGAGCTATAAAGGTCCCCTGCATAATCGAATGACATAGTAAGCTAATAATGGTAGAGGCAGACGATATGCCTTCCAAAAGTCAGCATCAGAGTTGCCGATGGGAAATTACTATGCTAAAGAAAGTGGTATCCTTTACAAATTTGTTATTTTGAAAGTATCTGAAGACAATGGCCGGATTTCAATCCTACAGGGATTGACCTCTTTTGTAAGGCTTTGTATTTGCGCCATAGTTTTGAGGATTCTGCTGAAATTAGTGTTCCTCTTCTCGTGTTAAAAAGACGTTTCTTGGACCTTCAGATCATTCAGAAGTTCAATTTACTCGTCATTGTAAGAACCTTTTCTTGCGCATTCAGTGTTATTTCAGCATTGTATCCATACATGGATACAATGCTTGGGAAAGGACAGAAATATAGCATATCAATGGCGTCTGAACTTCTCATCAGAGATACGAGCCAACTTACGGTCTCTATATATTCATGTATATCTTGAGCCTTCTAAAGAAACTGGTTGCCTTTTATCCAGGAATCATATATATATATATATATATATATATATATATATATATATATATATATATATATATATATATATATATATATATATATATATAGTTTTGTCTAATACCTGTATTATATCAGTGTTGCTCCACTCCTGATGACATTGATAGAAGAAGTTGTTTCTCAAGAGAGCCCTTAGTAACATCTCACGTCAGTAAGATAATATTTATCCTCCCACTGTGCATTCGTAGATTCGCGTCTCTTGTATCTTTGTTGTTCAGCTATTCCTTTGTGATAGTTCCGTCGTATATGATATAGGCTTCATTTATCTAATAACAGGTTTGGAATCATTAGGGAATATTTACATGAGATTACATCGGGCTTTGATAATATCCATGTGGGTACTTAATATTACTACATATTCATTTAATGCCAAGCGTAATTAGTTCCCATGTGCTTTAGATTGCATGGAATCAGATGCTAATGATGATATACAGTCATTGCCCATATTCCGTTTGTCGTGCAGCCATTGCTCTCAGTCTACGCTCAAAACAGAATGTCTACCAAAAGGAACATCCTTTATTCTAGTCTTCCGCTGGCGATGGAATGGAAAATAGATTTAAGAAACTATAGACAGGTAATGGAGATTTATTATGCTAGGGACATGTTGATGGCGCCTAGGAATTTCAAGAGAGTCATTCTTGTAAGAGGATTGATTTATCAACTTTGTGAAGGCCAGTATAATTCTGCTGACGCACATGTCTGCCTTGGCTTCTAGTACAGTCCAGAGCGTTTAATATGGGTAAAATGACAATATTTAGTTCAATCATATACAGCATTTGTAAAAGATGATATTTTCGAAAATTAAATAGACAGAATTCAAGAGAACTTCATAAAGAATACATGACAGAACTTTCAGGCCCAAGATTCGAAAATTGTGGTGCCACCTGTCATTTTATCAAAGAACTTTGGCCTGAGGTCATATTTCTGCTTGAATCACAGACATTATAAATAAGCAAGAAAGACTTGATTTTCCTTCAGTTCTATCTCAGTAAATAATCAGCATAGATATTTCAAATAAAGAGTGATTTGTAGATGAACTACCACAGAATAAAACTGGTTGGTTATCATTTTGCTTAAATGTTATCTAGAGGTAATTATTGGCAGTTTCTAGCTATGCGATATGCCAAAAATTCAATAATATCAGAAAATCACGTTTTTAGGGCTCTTTTGGACTCTTTGTCATCTGTCATAATGCTCCTGTATCTCAGGAAATATCTGTCACAGCCTGACAATATAGGCATCATTTTAATTGTCTTGAAATAGCTAAGAAGATAGGGTATTAATTTCTATAGGTCATCGTGATAGATTTTTCATTAAATCACTGTGAAGACAGGAAGGTAACATGTTTTAGTGTTTTTTACCTGAAAAATTCTGATGTTCAATCTACGACAGGAAATCTTAGCCATAACACACATATACCAAGTATATACTGCCCGATAGGCCCAAGTCTTAGCTTTCTAACAAGGTTTTGTTTATAAAAATCGCCCTATTATTCACGACACAACAGCGATTTGCCTTTTTCAAGTTATAAAAAACTAGTTTTTTGTCCCATATTAAACGCTCAGGACTATAGCACTGTGTGAGTAGTATATACTCCAGTATAGATCGAAACAGTTGTTACAGACGTTCAACTACAGAATCACCTTATTAGATAAGTTCTTCGAGAATTCTCCGCATCTTTAATTTAAAAAGTATGAGCAGTATGAGGGGATTGAGATTTACTGTGACCAACCAATAATGATAACTGTGTCAGCCTGCTCACTCACATTACTCATGTAGTCAGTTTTGCCAGTAACCATGGCAAATATGCCATTTATCAGTTAAATGTAAACAAAGTGCGAATGACTTCAGCAAATATACCAACCATCAATCTCCTAAGTTTATTTCCGTCTCTGTATTGACACATCTGCGCCGTGTTGGGGTGGGGAGTTAGCTCAGTGTTTAATAACACGTAGCTTTTAATCCCAGGGTTGTAGGACTTTGCGCGTTCGAGTCCCACTGTAGCCACTTTTCTCTTCGTCCCCATTAGTGGTAGGTTTAATGCTAAATCAAAGGACAATCCTTCTCATACCGAGTGTGTGATGTGGGACGTAAAAAAACTTTCACCTCTGTAAATGTAACAGGTCCATCCATCACATAAATTTGATCACCACCCTTATGGTGTAAAAGAACCTTGAGAAAGTCGGGAAAGGACCTGTAAAAGTTAACTAGACGTTAAAACGAACAAACATCTGCACCGTGGGGGATAGAAATAGGTTCTGGTAGAACTTTTGGCTGCTGTTTCAAGCTTCGATTTACATTTCTGATATTTACTTGATCAGACATATTGCCGCATTAAGGAGAACTCTAGCAATGGACTTTCTATTACTGAGTCTCGAGAAAGCCATTGCTCTAATCGCTTGACTTGACAGAACGCCTTAGGACGCCAAAGGTGACGTAGGCAACCTTCTCTAAATGGTAATACTGATTACCTCAAAGAAAGCGGGATCCCTAATTGATTAGCCCAGAACAAAGGATCAATAGTAGCGGATTAGGGCAGTTTACCCTTCTCCATTGTCCCGGAATGGGGCAGTCGTGCTTGTTGTTGTTGGAGTGGATAGCAGCCACCAGAGGAAGGCAGATCTACGGGCCACCAGACCACACGCCCAGCCAGTTCTGAGGCGGTCGTAACGCGGGAGGCGTGCTTTCTTCTATAGCAGCGGGAAACCATCCCACTGGAGGCAATCATCATGGATATCTAATAACTAGCGGACACCCATCGATTTCCTCCAGGCATTAGACGTGCGGCCCCACGAACCTCACAGAAAAGACTTGCCCTTTTCCCGGGAAAATTCGCCTCGCAAGTCCTCCCACCCCTCTACTCCCTGATCTCATCCACCATCTTACCTTCCATCCAACGCGTAGGGCTTTGGTACTGGGCTCCGCGTCAGCATTTTGCTTTGTTTGGGTGTCAGCGGGTGATGTGTGGGTTTTGCTGGCGAGTCTGGCTGCTGGGTGGGTGAGAGGAGGGGGTTGGGTACTTGCTCGGTTTAGGTTTATGATTAAACCAGGGGGCAGTGCCACAGGGACCTGCTGTCATAGAGCGTCGATAGCCAGCGCACTACCAAAACTGGGACACTACGCGAGCTGCTCGTGGCATTCTGCTCGCGGTTTATAGCAGCGGCAGTGGTCATTCAATGGCTGCAGGTCGAGGTTAATGGGCCGCTTGTTGATGAGGACTGGTTATGACCGACCACCAACAGCACCAACTGCTCTGTGCGCGCCGAGTTAGCCAGGGACTGCGGCGGCAAGGGCACTTGCCCTTTTCAGAAGGCCCTTCAGTGAGTTGCTCACTGTTGGAGAAGGCGCCAGATGTTTGGCCGGGGAATTCTCGCGTTAGAGCCCCTTCCATGAGTCCATCCATCGCGCTTCCTATCGATTGATACCATGTGTAGAGCACCTCACTCTATAATACCACCGGCGGACGCCACGCTATCACTACAGTGAGCACCTCTTGTGAGGCACTTGTATGACACGCCAGCTTCTGACGGGTGCACCCGCTGACACTGTCTGCATAGTGTACAGCTGCTTACACTCATGTTTATCAGCGTAGGTTCCGCCTTTGTGGACCGCTTCCATGAGGCTTAATTGTCATGCACACCATTGCTTTCTCTTTATGTTTACACACTGGGAGCACCCCATGAGAAGAAAACAGTAAGGGCAGCGGGAGGATAAATGAAATGTTATTTAGTTGTAGAGGAAGAGCGACGCCAAATATGACGAGATGCTCGCCAGTGAAATGTGGATACCTTGATTGAGCACGTGACCCCGCATAGCACCTGCAGCCCAGCAGTCAATGGTGGCAGTATACCCGTCAGTGTATGTGAGGGGACCATACTGTCACCCACCGCTCTTTTTACGTGATGTTTATTCATCTAATGACACCTTCATATTAAGTTAATGAAGTATCTCACCCCCTGAAGCCCCATCAGGACCAATGGTTGCATCGCCAAACGCCTACATATAACCACCCACCATCACTCATCTCCCCCACCACAAACACAGTACACATCGATCTGTGTATATGCTTCTGGAGGGCCAATTAACCCTACAATAGCCAACTTGGCTTTGGGCCTGGAGCAAACAAAGCCTATGGGGGTTGATATCTTTTCTTCTGACCCTGCAGGGGGTGCTTGGTGATTAATAGGCCGCTGGTACATGGCTCGGATGAACTGTTCAGCCCTCCAGGGCACTGTGCCTCCACGTCGGAACAATCAATAAAGAGGGCAGAGGTGGCAGGAGGAACCTCCAGTAATGAGAACAAGTCCGGATTTCTTATTCAGGTAGCCAGGAGAGTTGTGAAAGACACTTGGGGCTGAGGCCACACTGGAGATGTGTTGGTATACATATATATCATGGAGCTCTATGTATGTGTGTAGTAGGTAGGGGACCCGCATCAATTATGATGGGGAAATCACGGTGGAAGAGGAGATTGGGAGGAGAGTGAGGGTTTCTCTATTGGCGACTGTGGGTGCCAGCAGGGGGCGGTAATGTGAACGTGGCGTGTGCTTGGAGAGTGGCGCAGCGTCGCGCTGCGCTGACAGGTGGCGGGGCAGGAAGCCGGCAGTGTCTCCAACAGCACGCCGCCGCCACGAGGAGCAGGAGGCCCCCGTCCTCCACGGTCCAGTCTACCGGAGCCACGCCCCGCCCGCCCCCGCCCTGCAGCCACTCGTACCCGCCTACCGCAGCCACAGCGCCGGGCTTCCTGTGCGAGTCTGGCCGTGCTGCTATCTCTAACAGGATAACTCACTGACGTCTGTATGTCTCTACGTGGCGGCGCCGATATGAGCGAGAGCAGCTCAGAGAGCAGCTCGCGGTGGCTTTTGGAGGCGTGACCCGCGCAGCACATGGAGGCAAGACAGCGTGCGCCTGGGCAACGTCGTGTCTCTCTGTTTGTGTTTGGGCTGGCGTAGAAATACTACAGCCGGGGGAGTATACGTTATGGTCATAGTTCACAGCACACCTGCGTGACGTTGTGGGAGTACTCTGTCTGTATCACATGTGATGTCAGGATATTTTGTGGGGGCTTCTCACGAACATACAACAGGAGAGTATCTACGCGAAGGGAAAAATGCAACAAGTGATTTGAAGATTGCCTGCTAATTTCCGGACGGCCCCAGAACATGGATTGCAAGTAGAATTGAGCTAATTGCTCTTTAGAATTGGTATTGTTATCTTGGATTGTGTCCTTCCGCCACATTGAAGAGGGATATCTTACTCACTCACTAACCGAACTTGGACTAGGAAGCTTTATACCTGCCAATGCGTTCCAGGAGTAATTACTACCTGGAGTTCCTCTAGGACCAAATATATTTCAAACTCATATTTGTTGCATAGATATTTTGAACCTCCAAGTAATGTTCAAAAAGAATATTTGTAATTTTCAAATACCTTTAGAAATGAGGATATTGATAATTTGAAAAGTGTAAAAAGGAAATTGTCCGTTCCTGTGTTATTTCTCACTTGCTGTTTTATTAATCCCTTACTTAGCTGTATCTCATCAACTGCAGTTCAGTTTACTTGAAAACTTTAGGAAGTTAATCAAGTCATTTCGCCAAGGAAAATTCCTCTAAACAGAGCAATAGTGAACAGTGAATATCACGTGGAATTAAACCAGACTATTTCGCGTTAATTTTAAGAACGTCGCCAGTGAAAACTAGCATTTTGTGTAGGGCGGCATGTTGCTCCTACTTTAATTAAGGCTGGAGTAATGAAGACGACATGGGGGAGTGAGCTGGGGCTGGGAGAGTCGTCAATGCTAACGAACTGCTCCCGTTGAGGACGGGTCAACCATACGTCTCCGCGGTCACGGGCCCCGGCGGTTTCCAGCTGAGCAATCCCGTCTTTTCCCTTTCTCCGATGGAGGTCACACTGACGTCACAGAAGATCATCTGTATGCGAGGCTAATCCAACCTCCAACCTGGCCCCCCCACCTGGTTTCTGTCTGTGCGTGACACCTGGTCCCCGACTGGGTTCAGCTTTAATTCCAGTCACATAACTCGCCCCTGAGACCAATAGCGATACCCAAACATGAATAGGGCATTCATTGTCGATTACCACGGTATATTGCTATTCACGATGCAGTCGTTGTAAGCATACAGCAATATTTGACACTAGGCTTATATTGCTTATTGACTCTACAGCCTACGCTTTGTGATCTGGTGGTGTATCTTGAATGTTAGAGCGTTGCCTACATCTGGCACTTAGCCTGCTACAATATAGACACAGCTGAGGGCCGGACGACGAGTTGATAGGAGCTGCTCTCCACCTGCTCCTGCTCGCTGGACGAGATGTTACCGGCGCGGGCCCCGCCTAATAGGCCATTAAAGGCTTACCCCACATCTCCACCTCGGCGTAGCCTTCTTGGTAAAAACCTTTACGCTGACGTTCTCTTCTTGTTGACCTTGCCACGCGTATAAACACGGCATCTGACTGGAATCACCAATCGGGGAACATCACTTAGGCTGTGTGAGTTCTATGTATGCTCGAACCACAGACATCGACATGGACCTGTTTCTGATTGGCGCCATATGCCATTGAGGTACAGAGAGTTAACTGTGAAGACCACCTTGTATTTTATTTAACGCCAGAAAGGATGTCTCCAGATAATGTGAATTGCCTCGTCAGAGATTGAAGTAGCAGGCCTGAAAGTCAGGAGCCACTCGCTGAGCTTGATAATAACATTTGAGTGACTCAGACACCACACTAATCACGTCATCATGCGTCCGTTCTACGAATCCTCCAACACTACACTCACCCAGGAACTTATGGTGCTCGTTCTTATGCTCGGGTGAGTCGGATCTATATTTACCATTATGCGAACACATGTATTTTTATGTGTAACACAATATTGGAATATCGTTAATCAGACATTTCCTGTACCATTGTGTGCTAATGGATGTTTAAAATACTTAAGGAGAAAAACCTCCCAAGGCCACAAAATGATAATGATGTAGTATAGCTGATCTCAGGCCAATCTATTTTTTTATTTTTTGGCTGCTTTTCTCCCAGTTAATCCTAGATGTATGATGATGAAAGCAAGAACAATTTCTGACAATCTATACCTAGATATAGTTGAAAAGCCGACACACAGAATAAGACAAGGGAAATGATTCGGTAAGACATTTGGTATCATACCCGATGGAAGCAATTTTATGAAATTAAGGTTGCATATATTAGAATGATAATGATATTCAAATGATAGTTAGTACGGTTCCAGGCTATATTATAGTTCTTTGTTATTTTGCAAAATAATCTCGGAAATTATATGTTCATATGCCTTTACGGATTCCCGAAGAGGGAATACGTTATTCGATTACTTAAATGACGATTGTAGATACTGCAATATAAAACATTGTAATGAATTGGTAGTCTTGTAAGAGTAATGTATGACAACTATCGTTAGTAGCACGCTCGAAATCGATTATTATGTATGTATTTTCGCCTATACACGGGTACCTGATTTTCTGCTGGTTACAAAGCAACATCAGTGTTGAAAGAGAGTTTGGGGAAGACTAGTCAGATAGGATAGCCCCTCTAGTTATTGACCTTTTAAAGTACTGACACTAGAGCCTATTCTGAAAACAATGCCTCATGTTATGTGTCTCCCACAAGGACACATTTGAGAGGACCAAAGACTATCAGTCCCACAAACGGAGACTCCTTGTGGAATCTTTGTTTACTTGAGAGCCATGTGTCGAAATAAAACATTGTAATGAACAATATTTTCCTGCGTTATCGCTTCGTAAGTGTAACAAAGAAGCATACCCTCCCAGACAAAATTGTTTCTCTCTGTAAAGTTGAAATTGTATCATATCATCTCGGTTTTAAGAGGTATTTATTTTCATTATACGGATCTTATAAGAAAGATGGATTACTTAATTTAAAACTGTAATCCTTACCACCAGCATTCTATAAAATACCCCTGGTCCACACACGGCGCTAGTGAAGTGTCAGTGTAGGGCTGCGAAAGTATCTGGCAGCACAATACATTAAAGAGATGACTGAAAAGCATTGCTTATGAAAGGATAATCCATAATCCAAAAGGATATCTGCCTAGTAGAGAGCAAGACCTTTCGATGCGCCTCTGATGATCGGCCTTTTAGCCATTTAGTTTTTTAAGAAAAACACACAAGGGTATGATTCCAATTAGATCGTCAGAGCACAATAGGTTTTTAGAATTCATAGTGTATATAAAATGATCTTACATGATTAATTGCCCAAACTGTACACGCGGTAATATGTTATCATGACAGGAAGTATTGACCTTACTAGTTAAAGTCAACATTAATCCTTTTTTTTTTACTAATTATTTCTTACTTAGCTACTTAAATTTATACAACTACATTACAGGTTAAATTGGTATTTTTGTTTAAAACTGAGCGTTTGTCCTACCATCTGAAATGGTGAGGTAGGAATCAGGTTATGTATTTAATATCCACAACTGGCGCAGACTGATGCATTGCATCCAGTGTTACAGCAAATATGTTGTAAAATATATTCACCGAACACTTTGATTCCCAGGATACATCAACTGTCTTCTGTAGTGATGCATTGTTTCAACAAGGAGATCCCATTCAATGGGGCAACAACATCAGTAATTAAAATACACAAAATGATATTGAATAGATGATTTGAAATATTTCAATATGATGAGCATCAACATGAAATAACCAGGAAATTAATATCGCCATCTTCCATAACCAGTCCATTCATTAAGTCAGTTTTCCTTGGGCAGTACGTTGTTTATGGCTTGGGTATTTTTGGGGCCGGGAAGAATTCAACCAAGGAGTCTGGAGAATTGATAGGTTCACGAGTGTGCTGGGTTGTTTTTTAAGAGCTGCCTTGAGGGAGCAGGCTGAGTTTGGATTTATGTGGTAGCAAAAGAGGTGTAGGTTGGCTGCTGTTTGTCGCACCTAAGTATACCTCCCATAGCTTCGCACAGTCAACCTGACGCGTCTGGCTCCCAGGTTAATTCCCACCCATTTATTTCAGACTAATTTAATTAAAAGACTTGGCGCATGCGGCTGTGATGGTCACTTGGGTAGGATTGCCAACATCTGTGTTCAGTCCGTTGGCTCCAAAAGGGACTAGAGCTAATTCTTTTCCCAGTTGGAGTTACTTATTTGTATTGCAAGCGTTTGAAGTTTGAATTCGCAAATGCCGTACTCACCTGTTTTTGACAAGGTGCATGATTCTGGAGATAAAGGTCTTTCATTAGGAAGTTCGTGTTGCAAGCATAAAAACAGATTTGTTTAATCATGCAAATTCAGGGCATCTGTGAAGATTGTCGAAAGCCTGTGCACTAAATCACAGATGTTGTTATACCTGTTGTACTGTCTTCATTTAAGCGAACTGTAACTTGATAATCAGTTACACGTACTAAAAACACTACTATTATTCTCAGTTTGAACTGTCTAAACCTTTGGCATTTATTTTTCTCCAAATGCGGTTATTGTGTGGCATTTAATAAAATCATGTCATCTAACATTTTGGTAATCTCCCTTGGTTTAGAAGGCGATACTACCAATATGTCCAATGGCGAAAAAGAGACTAGGTCTTGGGTGAGAGAGATAGGCCCACTGCAACGTTGTAGGATAAATTCTATATGGTCGTTTTCGCAGAACTTTTACCTTAAACCTAAATTTCAATTCCTACGAATTTCTTATATCAATTTTTTTTCCTTTTCCCCAAAATGTCAGATAATCAATACGTGCCATCTGTAATTGATTTCTTTTTATTCAAACCATTAAAAACCCGATTCAGACCTAATAAATAACGGATAAGAAAAACACCCGAAATATTACCAAGGGATTCATTTCATCCCAGTCCAATGAATATGTCGCGTTCCAATTATTCTGGGATTAATTAATCGGATAATTCCGTTCCCCGCCCTGTGGAATGAGATAAAAAAAACACACGCGCATAACAAGAACCCTGGAGTACGTCTTAGGCATCGCCGTTCATTTTCACCTTATCCAGCTTCAGTTCCACCCTAAGATCGCTTTAGAACTGGGAGGGAGTCTTCTATTGTGATCTTTCCTTCATGGCACCTGGCACAGAGACATAGTCATTATCGATGTTCTGTCAGACTTTCCCTTCTGAATCACAGAAAGGAGCCAACTCAGCGCTTTCTTGTTCTGCCTCGTGTGACAGTGGAGGGAAGAGAGTTTGTCTCTATAGCGGGCACGCAGTGACAATGCATTAGTACAACAGGTAGATCAGTCCTTTCACACGTCCTATAGTGTCAATTATACGACGTCGGCGTCGTGCTCATTGTGTGGCTACCATATTCATTGAGGTATCCACACAACGCCTTCCTTAGAATTCGAAAATGGACGCTTTTGCTTACTTTTGAGCAGTTGCTGCGTTCCCCTTCCCTAAATTTCCGATAGAGGCCATGATGTTTAAAATGAAAAGCTTCAGTAGCAGCTTTGAATAGAGATCATGATTATTGATTGAGCATAGTAAAAGAAACATCTTCATTTTTCTGTTACATTCCACATTAATGGGATTATTGCATGCTCAAGTGGGAGGAAGGTTTTTTGTGACAAAATCAAGATAGTAGCTTTTATTTCTACGCCAAATTCCAGGTGGTGATAGTGAGACTGGAATAGGAACCACGGATCCAGATAAATGTTTATGTTTCCTATAATAGAATGCCTCTGCTATCTAGTAGAGAGATAAATCCCCACGGGTTAAATGTCAGACACCATAACCTTTCTACCGTTCTTCCAGACGTAAACGCTGTGCGCAGCTGTTCGTCTCCATGCGATTAGCAAGAACTTCGGTGACAATAGTAATAGTCCCGCTGGCGGCGGTAGGGATATCATAGCCGGCAAATATTGCCTTTTACAGTGTTATTGTGTATACATATGGAAAAACGCCCTCCTATTGTTTTGACTTTTGTAAGGATCATTACATATTGTTGCAATGAGGAGTAAGCATCTTAACTGTCGGTGTGATATTTCAGGAATTGGGATGGGAAACAGAACAGGACATAATTGAGTGTTGTTGGCAACCACCTTGTAAATTCCCTGTTTTTGGAGGAAGTTGTTCGAAAATATTCAATGGGTTATAGTATTATTGTGCGTTTCCCTGAGTCCTACAAGAGGCATGTAAATAAGCTGTATGCAGACGAATGGCCAGAATGTATTGTGCTTATGTTGGTGCAATGTACTGACTTCACCTCAGGCTATTGCAACTATAAATACTGCCGTTGGGGGAGGCATGTAAGTGGCTGTAAATAATTGCCTCTGTTCATGTAGGCAGTCAGTAGACGTGCAAGTAAATATGTAATTTAATGAGATTGTAGAATAGCGTGATAAACATGGAAATAATCGTAAATTATTGTGCCTGCTGTTGTGTGTAACGTGCATACAAATAACAATAAGCTACTCTGACAGTCGATGCAGAAAGCATCCATATGAGAAGCCATAAGCAGAGCATTCAGGAATGAGATTAAGTTTAGCATAAGGACTCACTGATACAAACAGATCCTTCCTGAACTTATCTTTTAATTTTCTTGTTCTATAAATTTGAAAAGTTCATGCAATGAGAAAGTTTGGAAAAGATATGACAATTTCAGCGGACATTAAGTTACTCAAACAGACAGACAGTGGTTATGAATGTATCCAAAGTCATAATACAACCAAAAAGTGATATCATTATTGTCTTTGTATTGCTTTTCTGTAGATATTATTATGATCAGTGAAACATGAGTAATGAAGGAGGTAAAATTGCAATAACTTTGGTTACAAGAACATTGGATATATGGATATGCTCATGATTTCCATCACTTCGGTAAAACTCCAAATTACAATCACAACGGGAGCCCTACTGATTTTACACGTCAAGTCAATAAAAATACTAAGAGCTTAGGTGTCATGGTAGAAACATTTAAAAAGACATACTTTAATTTGAATGATTATCATGTTTCCCACCTAGTGAACATGCAATTTATAATTGGCCAGCAGTTTAAGAAATAAAATCAGATTCGGAAGGACAGCAACCATCAGTAAAGTAACCTATATTTTTCCTCCGTTACAGTCTCGAGCTGTTCATTTGTGTTCCTGTCGGCGCATCTGAACAGTAGATTAACTCAAAACCCGACCCATGCAATATCACGATAGCCATTAGGGTTTTATCAGAACTCATCTGAAATTTGTAATGTTCATGTTTATGTTTGGCAAACCGAAGGGAGAGGAACAAATATTATGACGCGGAACGGAATTTTCTGTTTAGGTGTGGGCTGTTTGGGCGTTTGGATGTGGGTGTGTTTATTTGTGTGTGATTGAGAATGCTTCATTAATCCACCCATGACTCCCCGCATCGTTCTCCAAACAAGGAAAGTGATTCTTGCCTTCCCTTTGGGGGCTTTCCCTCAAGGGGTTGTGTCAACTCAAGCAGAAAAGCATTCCGGGGAAAAAAGTGGGATTCCTGCAGATTAAATTACGGCTTATTTCTCTGCGCATCCTTTCAGCTGTAATTACACCATTTCATTGGTGTCACAATTGCTGCATCCTGTAATACTTTTTTTTCATATCCGTTTATTGATCCTACACAAGAAGGGGGGGCATCCCAGTCATTCAGAACATATTTCCGCTACAAGAGATTTTTATTTGCATATAGAAGGCAGTTATTTGGTCTGTTAATGGGGGCCTATCCATCTTGCAGAGATAACATGGTGGTAACGCGCTGCATTGCTTTCCAGGCAGGCCCCTGTTGGGCGCCCGTGTGTCCATGGTTTTCCACCAGGGGGCAGCTCTTTACACGGTCATTACGTGGCGCCGTACGCCATAACGTAGCCCAGTGCCGGCTTAACGACGTAGATACAGCCAGGAGGAGGAAACCCATCAACACGAACAATGCCTGTTATGTCCGCCCGAGAAATACCGCAAATGTAATACGTCTAGTTTGGTGCTTCATAGTTTATTGTTGTTGGCGCAACGCAGGATCCATTTATTGTAGGGGCCAAATAATATATACATTAGAGCCTATGTATAACTATATGATAAAGGGATTCAGATATATGAATTATATATGCAAATAGGCACATCTGCACGGTTTCACTGTGTATTATAGGCGACTAACCTATTCCTGTTAAAGAGTAAGGTAATGACCAAGAAACGAAAAATATCTTGAAATTTTCTAATTCTATGCTTCATACCTAAGCATCACACAAAGCTCGAGTAATCGTGTGATTATTGATGTCTCTGTATTGAGAATTAAAGATAAACTATAGTAATGTCCATTATATTTAATAAAAAGGGATATCCAGTTTACCTTACATAGTCTTGATACCCAGTATCTTATTTAGAGATCATCTTCAGGGAAATTGTAAACCTAGAAGCGGTCGATATAGGTGAAATAATCCCCGTGATTGATGGTAGGACAACACGCAAGCAGTGCGTGCAAGAATCTCTATAAACTACTGTTTTCAATAAGATGATCACGTTACACACTGCTGAAATACTAGATTAGTGATGTTCGTGAGCTAGAGCAATATCATATGCTTATACATGATTACAAGACGTACATGTGACACATGATAAGATGTTTACCTTCGTTGCTAATGTGTATATCTGAGTATGATAACATTGATATATAGTACATAGTTCTTATATTCAATATATTTTCTTAATCACTTTATTCATTCCGAGAAATACGTCGGTGCTTCGACCGTTGTAAGTGTACACCTCAGAGTTAACATGGTACACACTTTTCACCTTATTTTTGCCAAACTAGTAACAAAGTTCCACCTGGATGGTGGGTTCTAGATAATTAGGAAAGTACATGTTTGGTGTTTGATGCCTTCCATCTCCAGAACTTCTGTACTGGCCCCGGATGAAGTAAAGATATCTTAGGACAAGTTAATCATTTTTAAAGAGATATCAGATGGTTGTTTCTATTAAGTTATAATTCAACGAATATTTTAGTTTTGCCTTACAATCATACGTTATACTTGTTAAGGACCAATCACTTAGATATACTGAATTAAAAATTGCTGATTCTAATTGCTATGAGGAGATAATATAACATGACTAAGTTATTGCATGTGGAGCTAATAAAAATTTGTTTAGGGAACTGCCCTTCTACATGATAGATTTTCCTCGGCTTCATAATCTATTCAACGATGTTACAAAGTATAGATTACAGATTGATTCAATTAGATGCACAAGAAAGCTAAAAATAGGAGACACATCTTATTAAATCAATGTTATTTGGGATCGGCTTATTGTTCGCGCCATGCTTGTATAATATGATACCCCAATCCAAGCAGTGGATTAAGTACGTTTGTTTAGTACATTGAGTTCAAGATTTGAGCTGCTATTAAGCGTAGGACCCTCCCGGCACGACCCGGTGTAGTCGCCGTAAAAATGGCAAACATGAAACCCCAACAAAAATACTTTATCACCCACCTCCAGTGGAGATCGCAGAGAGATGTCTCTAGCCTGAGGGGTTTTCCCAGCCCACACCAGGGAGCAGCACCAGTGGAGTTTCTGTAGGTAGTGCCTTGGACTCCACACCAGGCCAATCCCAACAAGAAGGCAGCCCCTACGACAGCAGAGGAATCTCTCTCTTCTTGTTTCTTTTCCAATTAATAGTACTTTTTTGTGGTCTCGCCTGCAGGCATGCTGACCGGTTAATAGATGCATCTGTGAGTCCCAGCCCGTCTCGTTGGGAATTTCCCCCTCGGCGCGGGGGCCTCGTCAGTGTAAACTTGTTAGCGTGCCGCGGGGCCGTCTCCTAAACGGGTTATCTGTCACCTCAGATCTTCCCTTTGCTCCGTGGTAGCGGGGAGGGCATGAGGAGGGGTGGCCCATCATGTGGGGCCTGTATGACGCGCCTGCCTCATCTAGTCTATCAACCCTATCCCTATGTTACCCTCTGATGCCGCAACCTCCACGGGGCGCCCGGCGGTGGGCCCGGGCCCTTGACCCGCCAGCTGCCCCCCGGCAACCCCGTCTCATGTTGTGCCAAGCGCAAAGGAGTTCGCATCACAGTTAAAATCAGTGGAGTAGAGAGCGTGCC
The DNA here is from genome assembly GCA_950022655.1 of Alentia gelatinosa. Taxonomy (NCBI): domain Eukaryota; kingdom Metazoa; phylum Annelida; class Polychaeta; order Phyllodocida; family Polynoidae; genus Alentia; species Alentia gelatinosa. Next base: position 33,698,173 of record OX465583.1, read on the forward strand.
TCCCGTGTGGATATCAGTAGTGGGGAAGAAGAGAAATGAGCAGTCCTTTATTGACGCAGACCCAGGAGAGATCTAGCGTGCAAATGCCTTTCGTGACAGGCCTATCGCTGCCACCTAGCTAAAGGGGCGAGAGATCTATCTATGGTTAACGCGCCAATGTAAAACTAGGTGGCGGCACCTATTCCAGTCTCTGTGTGGAGTATGCCAGAAGCTGAGCCAGGTGAGATTCAGCGTCAGGGAACTGCAGGTCAGGATGTCTGAAGTAGTATCAGCATTACACATATTACCTGAGAATGTTCACTAAAAATCCATATCAGTAGGTATAACATGGTTATACCATCATAATCGAGTGTCTTTTGATAAATGCGTTGATAAAGACGCCTAATATAAATGGAAGGTTTAATTGGGCGCTACTAGAATTATAGATATAGTCTATAGATATAATGTCATAAAGATTTCAGAAAGAGAGAAACATTGTTCAGTTCAGGGTCAACCAAAGTATTCCAGCTTTATATAAAGAAAGCCATCATCGACATCCAATCATCCATTTTTTGGTATTTGCCATTTCATATCATGTCCTGTATTTCCAATATTGTTCGTTTTGTGTTGCAATTCGTAGTATTGATTATGTTTTGTACATTTGATCTGAGAGTGATGCATCAAGTTGAAAACCCCGTTTGATATCTAGAATGACATCATATTGTACAGACAACATTCCACGATAATTTGAGTTGAGCATGACTGATGATGACAATGTGGAAACACTGGGCTGAGAGCTTTACCTAAACTTGACTTTCCACGATGCTACGGCGTGAGCCTCCGAACGTGTTTTCCGATTTTAGAGATTGTGTATTGAATTCGGTGAAATATTACAGGAAAATGGAACTTGATCATAGTTTAATTCTCAAGTCGACAAAATAGGCAATATAAGTCTGCTTATACAATGTAGCAACTTTAAGTATGAGATCAGAGGGAATATTTGACAACAGGGATAATGCAGCAGTGGCCTTCGCATTATCTCTTCATACATCAATGGCGGTAGTCTCTGTGAACTGCAAGGTGAAAATTGAATATCTATTTTAACCTTTCTCGCCTCAAATATATGTACTAAATCATTCTGCATAGTCAGCACTTCTAGTTTGTCTGCACGAACTCATACTGTCATCCTGTACTTTTCCACTGGACATTCGCCAGACAATAAGTAACTGACCTTTGTGCAGTGAAGACAAGTTGTTGATCGCCATTCCCCAAACAAATATAGGACTTTGTTCAGACATAGATGTATTCCCCGCCTTGTTAATGCAGAGTGACCTTTTCAGTCAGCATGTTCCTGCATTGAGGGAGGGAAGCGGGAGGATTTCCGTCAGCCGTTAAGGTATCCACGGTAGTAATTACCCCTTTATCTCCTCCCTCCCACTCAATTTCTTTCATTTCCTAACCCCTCTGTCTCTCACTCTCTTTCCCTACCTCTCCCTTACCTCTCCTCCACCTCCCCTCATCTCTCTACCTGTCCCCCTTTACATCTATGGGCCTAACCTTCTCTCCCTTCCCCTTCCATCTCCCTTTCCCTTCCCTGTCCCTCCACCTTCTCTAATTGTGTCTTTGTCTCCCTGTTCATCTCTTTCTATCTGGGGTTAGATTGATTAAATACTCTATAAGGACAGTGGTGTTGGAATACTTTAGAGTTGAATTTTACTGTGATTTAATGTGTCTAAGTTATGGCGAGAAGGGGCATCTGCTTGGTGATGGGGATTATGACCTTGTGGATATTTTAGGAATAGATCCCATATATCTAAGGGACCTTTGTTAAGTGCCTCCCTGACCCCAACTCTGGGCAGCTGTCCAGAGATGAGCATACACTAATGTTCTCCGGGGAAAACTATGGAAGGGGTCTTAAATAGGTAGGGTTAGAATTAACATCCCAGCGTTGTCGGGTGCCTCTTTCTATTGAGTACCTTATGCTTTACTGCCAAGCAACAAAAAAAGGCAGGGATAAGTACCTCCAAAACACATCCATATCAAGTGTATTCAGCCAAACCAGAAAGAAAGATATTTTGAAGTTCCTTTGAGAAATGTAGATTTTCAAAAAGCTATAAAAAAAGAAAAAAAGGGAACTTATGTAGCCAAAACAGTCTGGCACTGGAGATTGACAAATAACCTGTCAGCCAGCTTGACCTTTACCACACTACATGGAGCAGTTTCATACTCCTCAGGTTCAGTGAGGCAGCACTATAAAACAAGCAGCACCATAAAACGGGCATAGGGTCCCACTGCCACTGCCACTGACAAGGCGAGTTACTATACCTCTCACTCACCTGAACCAGATAAGTCAATCATTGAGTCAGTCTCAAAAGGACATAACTAGCCTGCCGAGATGTCAAGCTACTCAAACAAACGGTTTGTAGCGGAACAACTGGCAGAGTTCTTTGACAGCGAATTTCTGAGATAATTCGAACAGATACTGCCTTGAAACACAGTGGCACGGTTGTGATTAGAACCTGGTACCCATGATCACACATAGGCAAGTTTGCTACAGATGTGTCCCATGAATGCCCTTATATGGGAATGTCCTGCGGGAAGTCTCCATGGTCCGCGGGGCGTCTCCGTCTCCTGACAATACCAGCTCAGCATTTCGCCAACGACAGCCTCCTTCGTGTAGAATACCCCAAGCCATAACTACGACTGTGCCGAGCCTAATGAGTTTCCCATAGAAGCCACACTCATTTGTCTGAGGGCAAGGAAGCCTCCATCATCAGACCCGCTATACATTGATTATTGCAGTGGGCCAATTATCTCCTTAGACTAATAGACGCAGCTCATTACCATATTAACATCAGAGCGTGGAGCACACAGGACAGCAGACAGAAGACCGGTGAGATTTTATAGGCGAGGCGAATACGACGAGGCAGGCAAATAGTCGACTTTTATAATGGCTCCTCAGATGGGTCTCTTCCTTCAACGGCCTTTCATATTTGATATCAGTGGAGAGGAGTAGGAGAATAAATAACCTGCTAGAATTACGGCGACTGGTTGATGTGGTTGGACGGGACGCTGGTTCCATCCCGTGACAGGGAGATGACGCCAAAAAAAAACCAGTCTAAAGACCATCACAAATATTTTAACATCTAGACGACCGCTGGCAAACCGAGGCCGTATACTAGCTTTGCTTTGGGGGTTCTTTTAATTCAAGCAGTGCCTGTCAACTGCTATATCTTTTTACGCTGTGACTGAAGATGCCTGATAACTGTTGTTCTAAGCTTGCCAGGAATGACACCAATTGGGACCTGGCGTAAATATTTGCCATCGGACAAGATTGGGACTCCAGTAATTCATGAGCAACCAGTTAGCTTAACTGGGAGTCAGTGTTTAAATCCTTTCTCCAAAGTTTTGATCCCTTACCTTCAGAATAACCTGATCTGGAGTAGTAATATCCATGGCAGAACATTGACCTGATATCTAACGCTGTGATTGGATACGTTTCCCCTTCATTATGGAACGGCAAAAAATCAGGGAATACATGAGGAACTAGACAAAGCGACAGACAAGTTTGGTAAAAGAATTTGACCCATATATGACCGTTAAGATACAATTCTTGTTACTCACCAGGCTAGCCTTTGTTTTGATTTCACTATAAGCCAATAATCTGTACTTGCTTGTAACTATCATACACGCTACCTACAATCATCTGTATTATTATCATGTGTTTTGTTCAGTTCTGTAAATGTTTTGTTCAAGTTCTGTAATTGTTCTCGGAACTCACGGATGTGGAAGAACGACAAATGAAATGTCGATTATTCTGTGAATAAAAGATTAAAAAAAGAAAGAAGATAGATTGTGTTTAGAATTAGACATCAGCCTACCAATATGCCCACCTAGCTTAGTAAGGACTTGCTATTCCCACGTTTCGTTTTGCTCAATATGAGTCCACTGTGAACAACAGTCTTATCTAGAGTATACCATGCGATAGAGGTTGCGAAGTGTAGTATTGATTGCACAGCGCTTTTGTATCTATGTCATATGATCCAAGTCTAGAAATAGACCGTCGGTGAATAAAATAGATTGCTGGTAGGGCATCCTAATAACGAGAACCCATTGCATGCCTCCTTAAATTAACATAAGCCGTAGACATCCTGCGGTTCGCTGCCTTTATGATGCTGGCAATTTCTGGAGAAAAGACCTCCTGCTCTTAATGAATTACGTCTTCTGCCAATCACGTCCCACGAGACTGCGGTGTGATTTCTTTAGACGTACCTGGCGACTACAAGGCGCTTGGTGTGAGGGTGTCACGCACGTTCGTAGACATACGACGAGCTGCTCGTGAGCTGCTAGTGAGTTGCTCGCGAGTCCCCCACACCAACGCCAGCCCCACACCGCCAACGCCACCACAGAGGCGACTTTGTACCTGATGACCTGGCGCTGCTGCCACCCCGTATCAACCTGAGGCAACCCCCTTCTGCTCGCCCACCAATACCCACCACCTCGCGACACCCTAGGCCTTGCGAGGCGACGTCAACAGTGTGGCCAATAATAGCAGATCTATAAGTGCATGTTTGGGTGGGAGGTGTCAGTTTGGGGATGTGTGTGGGGAGCACATTGAGGACAGATTCAATACCTCTGCACCAGTGCCAGCAAAACTGCAACTCTACCTTTTACGTGAAGGCTGTAATTTCGTTACAACGACAGGCTGCATTCCGCTCAAAGCCACTCTGTATTTTCGGTGTGTAGGTGGGCGAGTTTTCTAAATGCCTCTGATTGCCTTTATATGATACAAAAAATAGTATATAGCTTGCCTGTGATATACCACCATACTTGGGCAAATGACACAAGATAGTACTTAGTGGGTACTGATAGGAGGGTAACCACTGACAGTGGCCGTGTAATTATTGTTTTAATCACTGCTGACGACGCTGGGTGACACCAGTCGCATCACTGAGGCCCGGCTGTTTAAGCATGGCAAATAGCTTCTCCTTTTATCCTTTTACCTCGAGTCTCATCAGACTTAACTCTGTCTAATAAATGCCTAATAGCTAGTCTTACACCAACCCGCCAGTGCCAGGGGACGTACATGAGAGTTGTCCTGGTAGTTAGGGCGACCAGGTTTGAGGAGGCCTTAATGAGCCAAAGTGTTTGTAATTGCCTCCACGCGTACAGCCATTAACGTTATTAGGTGTGTGTGTCAACGTTAACGTTCAACCAATGGCGGAATCCTGGACATCTAGAGATGGGTGAGTTATGTCCTGCAATTTATACCGACGGATGTGCGGCTGAAGTTTGGCTTCATGGCAACAGAGCTTACTGGATTTATCAAGAAGCCGTCACTTTTCATATGACCTATAATTCGCCTGTGAACATCTGGGCTTTTAGTACATTAAACTTTGGAGTTATTTTATTTTACATCCTAAACGCTGTTGAAGAGTTGTATGATAGGACATAGTGGATACACTGGAGAGAGTTTCCTTTGGACAACACCAGCCAGTAATATTCAAATTGTCCAAGGTCAGAAGCACTAGCCGAAGGTGACTGCTTAATATGCATTCACCTCACTAGGTAATTGAAGCCACGGCTAGTCACGTGCGGGCTCTTACCTATTGAGCCATGCAGCATAGGCCCCTCCATCAGCCAAGTAATTGCCTCCAGCATATCTACATAACCTTAAGTGCTATGGCCAGTTCTGTAATACACAGCTTCACTTTGATACACCCTGCACGATGGTAAACCACTGTGAACTATTGAACTGTGCCGATATTATACACATCAGACCGAGTGTGCCTGCAAAGTTACGAAAGTATTTTTGATTCATCATCGCCTATTCTCTTACTTTCGGTGGAAATGTGGCAATATCCTGTAGAAGGCATAAGGGACTATATGATAGTTATGGTGCAATATCGCAATACTGGTTATTGTCTTACTCAAGTTTGCAATATAGGCCTGAGGCTATATTCTGGAGAATCTTATCCCTCAGGTGGTTGGTTTAATCTCCACTTTAGGGTATTGAACCATAGGGCTATCTATAGTATGCACATACCCACGCCATCTTTCCCATCGATGGTGTGTGCCCCTTCTCATGCAGACCTTCTATCTTAATCGAATCCTCCAGGAGAGAGAGAATCAGTAATGGCCCATGGGAGATGTCCTGCCCAGCTGCTCTAGCCAATAGCATTGACCACTGCCCCTCTCCAATTCTATGGCACACCAGCCTACATTTTCGGACACTTTTATCCGCTTGACCTGGCTTATGGCAACATTTGGCATCATTTGCAGGGGAAAATACTCGCGTGTGAATGTGGGGAGGCCAAGTGGGTGGTGGTGATGGTGGAGTCTCATATCATGTGTCGGGATTTTGTTGGGCGAGGCACTCAAGCTGTCAGTGGGTGAGAGAAGCAGAGGGCCCAGCCGTCATTACACCGACGTCATGACAAGGCGACGTCATGACGCGTCATGTCACGTCATGTGTCAGGACGTCAGCACGGTCCCCGTCTACCACAGTCCTTAAGTTATGCTCCAAGTTTTGAGAGTGGGTGATATACCCCATATTCGTATTTAAAAAACGCCCATAAAAAATTGTGATATGCAACACCTGGATATATTACCCATATAAACACTTACAGTTTAGAGCCATTCTCACGAAATGGGAGCGGAAGGCCACCTGAGGACCATATTAATAAATTATGCATGGAACAAATACATTCAATTTTTTAGTTAACCTCATCCGGAACCTCGAAACCTAAAGATTCTTTTTTGATAAGGAACGTACCTACAAATAGCTGTGTCCGGATACCTCGAAAGGCGACAAGATTATGACAACGTAGTTAAAAGAACTTGCATGATCCCATGCCCTCTTTAAAAATAGTGCTCAGGCAAAGCACAGCTAAATGCCGCTATAAAATACAGCCAAAGACCGCAGGACAACTGAGCTCAAATCTATACCGTACATACCAGGGCGATCATATAAAAAAACATAAACCCAAGGTTGATATCCCAGTCAGGCAATACTCCTTTGAGTGTAGAACATATCATACTACATTGTCAGGCAACAAGGAAATACAGGGAGAAATTCCTGAGAAAAATGCAAAAACAGTGAGCACTATTTTTCCCAACACTGCCAAGAATGATCATTGCTATTATCAGACGTCAAATCAACCAAACAAAAAAAAGTAAGTCTTATTGAACAAATTTGACGATAAACTACCCGAACGAACAAACAAACCAAACAAAACCCGCCTGATCTACCTATAGCCTGACCTTTCTTGGAGGCACTTGAACCCCGATTAAAAAAGAGTGCTCTTTTCTCTTGCTGACGCTCGACCTCCCGCCTCCTGTTGAGCCCTCATCCCTGTCTCCCTCCTGTGACCCCCTCCTTCCCGTGATGCGCCCTGGGTCTGGCAGGGCAACCTGAGGAGGGTCTGGAGGAGCAGCTGGGTGGGGCAAAAACGGCTGAGTGGGGCAGCCACGGCTGGGGCTGGGGCTGTCTGAAGGTGGGGCACCAGGCGGTAGTATGGTATAATCACGGACCGCTTATCTGGTTGGGGTGTGGGGGTACGTTGATATGACCCACTGATCCGCCACCAGATGGGGCTAGGATATGGGGGCTAGTAGCAGTTGGGGAGGAGGGAGGGGCTCAGAGAGGGCAAAGACTGCTCATAAGAGATGGTAGACCCATGGCCTTAGTATTTCTTTCTGTATAGACAGTGTGGCTTAAGCTATCTGCAGGAAACCTTTACACTTAATATTGCTAATATGAAAGTGTAATAAAAAACCATTTAGCTATTGATTCGCAACTGAGAACCTGAGTAATTAATTAATTAGAGGAGTGGGGATGAAGGAAGGCAGGTTTTATTTTATCTTCGCTTAGATTCCGTTTTTCTTATAACTCTTTATACTATCGCTGTTCACAAAGTAATTTGAAGTGGTTTCACTTCTCTGGGAACCATCTCCCAGGAGGGGAAGCGAAGAGAAAATGTAATTTGCGTTATTTCTATCTACCTGCTTCTCGACATATTCCCTCGCATCTTCATTGTAGATATGATTAGAAATAAGGATATCATTTTCAATATCACATAACACCTCTTCTTAAGTGCATTCAAGTTCAGACAAACATATATGTCTGAAGTCATAGCCTTTGCGTGCGTCAAAAGTATGTACAGACCTAAGAGATTCCACCCCACCTTTAATAATTGTCAAACATGTGTATCTTTTTTTTAACTGTGTTTGAAGAGAGTACATAATATGGTGACGTATGTCGGTGTGATCGACCTGCACCTGACAGCAATGTTTGCATCTGCTTCCAGATTAGCTGTGACCTTTGTGGGCTGGTATAAGGCTGATTTACCACCATTTCGTTTGGTTTGCGCAGATTGACACGGATGGTTAATTGAGAGCAGCTGAGACGTAAAAGGAAACGTGTTGAAGATAATTAGACGTATTTGACTGTCACTGACGGGCAGCAGATTTTTAGTTCACGTCCGACCCGATCCAAGGTGTTCTCATTCCAGGACATGAAGTTTAATGCCTGTTCACTTCTTCCCCACTAAGCTTTTATGCCACGCCGTCTTAGATTCCATTACTTCGTGATAGGCTTCCCCTTATTTCTACTTCCAGAGCCATCTAAATAAGATCATCGAATTATTTCATGGGGAATTGAGCCAAGAGCCAATGCAGTATGGATTCCATGTATCTTTCAGGAATGTCCTTTGAGTCGGTTGGTACGAAGAGATCAGTAACCGAATATAGAACACCTAATGACTCAAGGCCATGTGTCTACCGGATGCTCACATACGACCATACTAAGAACGTTATTCGAGTCTACGTACGTTTTGATTCCACCTCTACATCAAGACTTGATGAAATCCCCTGATATCATAATGTGTGCTAGATCTTATTCCTTTCTTCTTCTCACCTGACTTCACAGATTTATATTTCAACTCACCCATTATCAATCACACAGGCGTGATTCGCCCTTGCAAGTAGTATATAAAAAGACCAATGCCGAATTACTCCAGTAAGTAGTATATGGAAAGACCGTTTATAAGCAAGCTACAAGGGAGTTAATCATATCACCATTTCGTTATTAAGTGATACCTGAACGATACGTAAATTTTTTTGTTATGATTTAATAACATATAAATAATGCGCCAACTATTCCACCCGAGCAGGATTTGTCAAGGTTTCCTATTTCCGTAAACTCATGTTCCCAAAACTGAAAGCTTTAGAAGTTTCATCTTTTATTTGTTCAGATGAAGACCATCTTAAAATATATTCATCACCATCAAGAGTTATTTCAGACATACTTCAAAAGGGACAACGTAGTTAATATCCAAGAGAAGATCCAGAAGAAAGTGGGAACCCCCAGGGCGGCCACTCAGGTGTACCTAATGACATACGACCAACTCTTTGCGTGGCCAGGGTTGCTGACAGCCGAGGTGGACAGGTTTAGAGGGAAAAGGCACCCTCAAAGTAGACACAGAAAACCCCTTTAAGCATACAACCCTTTTATATCGCAGCCGCTGCTCTGTGAGGGTGGGGGAGGAGACCCTGTGTTCGACCCAACTGTCATATTCATAGAACTAGCTTTTAGAAAAGGAATTTCTAACATTGCTTAAATATTCATTGATGTGATTAGTCAGTCAGACGTCAAAGTTAGCAATAAAGATATGCCAATGAATTTGATCGCACCATTTAATATTAATAAACATTGATAGTTTTTTTCCATGAATAGAGTGGATGTTAATATCGAAGTGACTGAGCTGCAACTGATGTCCCAACACAGCTTGGAATCATATCCCATTTATTAAATAGTTAATTCATGACTACGGCTTTCATTATTATCAGGTTAATAGCCTCTCTATTAATGAACTGGAATATTTGGGGCATTGAGTCATTATGGGTCGAGGGTTATGTGGATGGGTTTCTAACCGCGGGGTTGCTGTTGTGAGTTAGTGACGGTCAGTAGTGGGGGAGGGAGGAGTAGTGGCCGGTTCAGGTTATAGGGTTATCTCTGCTCCAGGCACGCACACAGTCACGCAGACAGATAGCCGGGGGAGACAAGTCACGTCATTTAAAAGCCATGCTGCGTGGAAAAAGGGAAGCCATATTCATGCAGGCAAAGTAATGACGCAGAGGCACGACACAGAATAGTCAAGCCTGACTAAATGCAATGCTATTTAGATTAAAAAAGGCAGAAAAGGAATACACACGCACACATAAAACAATGTTTGCCTCAACATTGTGATACGAGAGCTACACACTATTCGTACTTTTCATGTATCTCGGCACCACGTACTCCGTGCCGAAGAGAAGCAAGGAGGGAAGCCACTGAAACCCGTTACGACCTGAAAGTGGCTTCTTCCCTTTCAGCCACTAATTACCGTCTAAAAGGGAGAGAGGTTTGCTGACGAGTAGGAGAAGGGTGGACAAGGTGGTGTGTGTGTTGGATGCTGGTGTGGGTGTCAACTAGCGGGTGGTGTCGCCCTTGGCCCATGTTTGGTTACGGGGGTGAGGGATGAGGTTGGGGGCGGGTGTGGGTTCGGGCGCGGGGACATGCGGTCAACGGTGATGGTGTGTGAAGGGGAGGACTGCTGTTCGCCCTACCCCTACAGCCGGGTAATTGAAGGTGGCAGTTAGTGCGCTTGTTGCCCGGGTGTCGGTAGCCAGCCTGTCAACACGTGCCGCGCACCAGCGACGCGCACGTGACGCGGGGCTCGTGTCGCTGGTCGGTCGCACAGAGGGCGGTGATTGAGAAGCAAACCGGGAACCAGCAGGGATCGTCTGCCGTCATCCGGCCTGATGGATGACCGGAGTGTAAACGGGAAGGTGGGCAGGACAAACGCCAACCCCCTGCCATGACAATATCACATTGATTAATATGTTGACTCATCAATAAAACCCCGCGGCTTTTACGTCATGTTAAATACTGATACATGCTCCCTGTGTGATTTTGTCAGGTGAGATGTGAGGCTAATGGGAAAAACACGCAGCCGGCAGAACCTCTATTGTTTGCTGAGTGGGTAATAACTTTATTACACTGTGGTTACATGGCGATATTGTCCTCCGATGTTACCCGTGTGTGTATCGGCCTCAGCGCTCCCATCCTATCCCTCCTTTCGCTAGAACAATGCCTAGGGCGCCACGTAGTGTCATAGTATATCTTTGTGTGTACCGGCAGAAGCGATCTGTCATCAAACCCGCCAAGGCCGATAGCTCAAATAACATGAGATGTCTAAACAGCAAACTGGATTTCAGCCTCATTTCTGTCTCACAGAACAAATGACGCTGTATAAGCATACTGGCCGCTAGGGGTGCGCAGCAGGAAGGGAGCGTGAGAGCCTCCGGGCGTGAGGTACAGGGACGTTCTCATCGACAGTACATTACACGCAAATATATAGGGATATAGATTAAAGAGATGCTAATGTACACAATGATTCTCTACGGTAGGAACAAAGGAGCCTATAACTTAGCTTTAATATAAAATCTATCGAATTGGGATCACGATTTTAGCATTAAAACGTGTATCATATTAGATTTTATCAATCGTTTATTGTTTTATGTATTATGTACTAATTCTCCCGCACGATGATGTTTATTTCCTTGGACATTGTTTTATGTATTATAACATAGTCCTACCGCACGATAACTACAACTTACATAAAGTCTACGGTACTGATACTTATCTATTCGATCCACAAATAACGACCTCGACACACTCATTGTTTGCCCAACGCAAATATTGAAACTGATATGGCTCATTATAGTCTCCCTTTCAACCTACATATTTGAATAAAGTTCCCATTAGAATCTTGACTTCCGGGTTACAGGCCATTAATTAGGAACATGTTACCGTTTGACATGACGGCGGTGGCACCGGATGAAGGTGGATTTAAAGCCTTATTGGACAGGTGACTAGCAGATACACTAAGCCCTTAATCAATCCAGTCCCCTCTGCATGTCGGCCATATGAAGCACCCTGTTCACCCCCGGCTCCCCACGACACCTCACCCACCTTCTCAAGCCCCCACCCCTGCCAACACCCACACACCCCTCACCCCACCTACCACGTACCACGCAACTCACATCGACATCACTCTATAGGTCCCTGAAATTGAAGGGGATATCCCTCGGACCGACCTTGGCTCACATACAAACTGATTTTCCTCTCACTGTTTTTATATTTCTGGTTTCAATTTACGCCGGGTATGTGAGAATTTCAAGCTGGATATTTAGTCTCTCTTGCTGCCGGGAGGTCTCCCAGAAGGAGACTTACCACGCAGAGGCCTGCTGCTCAGGTGATATCTGAATGTGGCGCGTTGAGAAGCGCCAATCCCAGCCTAATCAATAAATGTACCAGTAACCCTTTCGACTCAGCCACGCAGCTGCCTCCTGACATCCACTGTCAATCCCCGCCGTCCAGCGCCATTTAGCTGCTATTTATTTCTGAGAAATGCAACAAATCGATAGAAAATCACATACAAATAAAGCCCGACCATCCACATGAACTTGTTCTGTTATAGCTTTCTTGTCTCCTTATAATGGCAATATGAACCTATGATCCAATAAGGTTATTGTTCTGAAGAAGAAACAACACTTATTACTGTCAGTTCTACTTCAAATGTTCTGTTGTTACTCCCAGTACAATAGTGACATTGCATATGCAATCCCCCATAGTGGAATGTTAAGTAAACAGACCCGGGCATACAGGCTTGCTGGACTTAGAGCTTGAGGGGCGAGGATAGCTTTAAGAGATATCTCCCATCCGCCCCCACTCATTCTCAGCACACCTCTCAAGCACTTCCCCTATATTCCTGCCCACGGCTACTGGATAAGACAGATGTGAAAACAGCCGGGCCGTGACTTTTATTTAGATCCATTTCATAACAGCCCGCCTGGCCGGTAGGCTCAACGAATTACCCGCCATCGGTCAATTACAGACACGACCGCTCCGCTAAGATATAGTCCCATAATAACACAATTAACAAGCCTAATTGGGGTGGCGTCGCCTGGTGTTGTGATGGCGTACAGCATGCGAGCGGAAAGATAAGCTGCCGGGGGTGGGGGAGGACGGGCCGGCAAAGCGGTGGGTCTCGCGGGAAGTAGCCGTTGGACAGCATACTCTGAGCAGCTCAGCATACGGCGAGCAGCTCAGCTGTCAGAGGGGGTGCCGGTGTTTGGGTCTGGGTGGGATTGATTAGTTGTACATGCTTTGGCGGCATACCAGAGACAAAAGAGGCCGTCAGACTTTGGGGAACGTGCGTGCAGCGCCAAGGCGAGCATGAAACGCCGGCCCCACGAGCAGCTCACCCAGTAAAAAAACATCAAGCAGGGGGAGGGGGCCGGCTGCGCTCCGTGAGTGGGGTAAGATTGCCAGCAGACGGGTTACACCCCAGAGAACGTATCTAATCTAAGGGGACACCCTAGACGGGGATACCGCACCAGGTCGACATATTGGGAGGCGGAGGGTGGTAGCGGTCGGGTGGGCGGGTGAGGTAGTGAGCAGCAGCTTCTGAGCTGCTCAGTACAGACCGGACCGTAGCTGAGGAACAGACGGATGTAGTGTACTCTGGTAAAGGCCAACTGCTCATCTGATGCTGCTTGAGTGGCTCGTTCGGGCGTCAGAATCGTTCTCACCTCCCCGTAGGCTCCCCCCTGGAGCCTCTATAGCCACGCCAGCCATCCCTGCAGTCATGCTATTGCAGCAGCTGTCTGCTTTAAAGGCAAGGGGAGCCAGCGGCGCCGCCACCACCACAACGGCCTCCAGCAGCCGCCGCCACGGAGAAGGCACAGGAGGAGCAGGAGGGAGGTAGGCTTGGTTGTCTGTTGGGTGGAGAAAGGACGCGGACTGGGGCTCCTCCAGGGCGAGTTTGCTGGCTGCATCCAGGCGGTGTCTGCACACGGGCGGGACTGGCGTTGAAGCCGTGGACGGTGGGCGGCGACAAGCGGGCGGGCTGGCTGGCAGGCAAGCAGGAGGAGGAGCAGTGCACGTGGTGTGGTGGTGTGCTGAGGAGCGGGGCGGTGGGCGTGGAGGGGCGGCGGGCTGTGTACTATAGGTGACCGGGCAGCGACTGGATCAGCCGCACATCCAGCCACTCCGTCCTCACCGTCGTACTGATCCAGTTATGTACTGGAGGAGACTCCATAACAACACCCCCCTGTTGTTTACAACCCCCACGGCTCATCACCACTCATAGGCCACTCTCCTTAAGCACCGGCTCCTGGACTCAGAACCCCCTGGCCTCAACTTAACCTGGAGTAAGTCCCTCCTCCAGTCACCACTGAGGCGTTGCCTGGCGCGGGGATATTTCATCCAGTCAGGTGCGCCCGTGTAAGCCCCGGTAGGCATCCAGTCCCCTCCTTCACTGATGACAGGCGCCCCGGCCCAGAAACACGCCGACGCCCGGCGACGACATGGCTTCCCGCGTGGCGCCCGCAGGTAAAGGAGTCAGCGCCCGATGATCAACGGGCTCAGGGGTTGAGTCGGCCCCCGTCAGGTGTGTAACGGAGGATGTGGCGGGCGCCTTGCCTGGAGGCGCAGCGGCGGAGACCCTCGAGCGGGGAGTGTTGGGTGTCTGCGCTGGGATCCGGTAAGCACACGACGGTGTGACTGCAGGGACATCCACCAGCAGGATTAACGTCACACACGTGATATGTGAAGATATATGACGCATTGCGGATGATACTCCCTACTCACCCATCACTGTGACTAATACCTTCGACTGACGATATGGTGGCCAGAGAGCTAAGGTGAAATATTGAGCTGGTCTTTATTAATTGAGCTGCAGTACAGAGGCGGACAGAGCTGCTCGCGCTCTTAAATCGTGAGCTGCTCGGGGATCACGGATACTTCTCTCACCTGGCTTGCCTGATTGAAAACGCACTCCGCCCCCACAACCTCCCCTCCTCACTACACATTATCTGACCCCAGGTGGTTCCCCACGGAACCCTTAGTCAGTTCTACCCCCGACGCAGGTGCACAGGTGAGCCAACAAGCCTCCCACCTTCATTACACAACATCCGTCAACACAAATCGGGATCGACCGTTAAAATCCACCAGCGCGGTCAGACTGGAGACCACAGGCGATTGACTTTTAAATGCCAAGACGTATTGGATATGATTAATGGGGACAGGATGCTTCGTGATTATGAGTATTTATGAATGTAATAGGATCTTTCAAGTCAGATGAGTGCTCGTTCACATAAATTAGAAATATTATATTCAAGTATATTCACTGTGATTGGCTAAGTTACATTTGTTAAAATCCCCAGGTAAATAGACACCATTACAAAGAGTGCCGTTTTGTTACAGACTGTATGACGATGCTTCAAGATTTATCAAGCCAGTCGTCTTTATTACATAACCTTTGCTGACTAAGTTGGTGGACAAAGGATTCGCTTTAATAAGTTCGTGTCAAAAACGGCCTGTCTGGGAATGTGGTCAGATAGCGGATGTAGATAATAGACATTGTCAGTATAGGTCAAGAGAAACAGAGTCTATAGCTACACGTGGGTCTCAGCTCAGGAGGCGCCTAGTGTTTGCTGGAGTGATTCCAGTGATAAGGTGCGTGCTTGCCCCCTACAGCTCCCCTCACACACTCTCCAGGTATAGACAATGACCACTGTAGACGGGCCCATCACGGCGGGGGCGCTGGCGGTGCCTGTGCCACCGAACCCTGCTGTACCGGACACTTGGTCCATGATCCCCATTGAACTCTCTACCATGGTGGAGCAGGAGGCTCAGCGCATGATACAGCGCAGGTCTCAGTTTGTGGCTGAGGTGGAGGGGTCCCAGCCCGCCCGCCTCCCGCCATCCAGGGCGCTGACCTCCGGGCCGCGAGTGGGGTCCGCTCCCAATAACAACAATAACACCAACAACAATAACAGGAATAACATGTACAACAACTCTAACGGCTCTACACGGATGGCGCCCGTCAAGCAGGGTTGCGGAGGGCGGTACTACATTCTAAAACACGGACAGAGATACTACTTGCTCCAGTTGCCGTGCTGCAGAGTCGCCAGGTACGTGATCTTAGGCTCTGACACACGATTGTTGTTCCGACGCGATGCGACGAGACTAGTTTTAACTCAATTGCTTATGATTATTCCTCTCTCATTCTGTCTCATACATTGAACCTCCATCATGCGCGTAACATCAATTATTCAGAAATTTTAGAGACAGTATTGTTGCGTCGTGTTACGTCTCTTATTCGATGACAAGTGGAATCCATTTACCAGATAGGGTTTCCTTGCAGCTTAGGTTTTCAAGTGGACAGCAGATTGTTGTAAGTGGAATCAACGTTCAGTGTCCTAGGAACGCGATGCGAGTTCATAGACATGTTGCGGGTTATTACAGACTACTTGCGTCGCGTCGTGTAGTTTGAAAAAAGTAATCGCGTTCCTTTACGATCGCTGTTTGTCACCATACCTCCTTCCTTCAGAGGGAAATTGATAAACGGGCGCACTAAAGGAGGTATCGATGCTTCAAGTCCGGCGTTTCTACACGCACCTCGGGGAGACAACAAAGTCTAAAAGCACAGGTGGCAACGGGTCGATGAAGATTCGCGCCTATTTACACGGTGCAGCCCATGTTGCATCTTGGAGTGGGTTAGTCCCGTACGTTGTTTGCTATGGAGATTATAGTATGTACACAGTTCTGTTAGAGAAGGTGAGTCAGTACGTCCACTGGGGTGCGATTAATGAATTCTAAGTGAAGTAGCTGACAACTACGGCATAATGGTTGCTAGATGTAGGTGATATCTTGTGTGCTAATAGGGTTTACAAAAAAACGTACTGGGATTAAGCCACATTGGGATTTCATTCAGGAGAATATAACAGAAGACTATAGTTCTTGTAAGAGGAAATTGCTACTCACTATCGCTCATCTGTAGCTGTAATCTATAGGATGAAGTCGACTGAGAGATATTGCCACGCACCTTACTATCCGGGCCAATCCCGTTGAGGAAACTTAATTTAGGTCCCGAGGAAATTTATTTTTGATATGCAGATGTAACCCCTAACTGAATTTAACTTGGAAACCCCTTGAGTACAGTTGAATCTTTCATGGAAACCCCCGTTTTTGCAAACCAGCTTCCCCCAATCGATCATTGGCTGCTCTCAGTAAGTGACGTCATTGTGAGACATGCAGGTCCCTGCGTGAGTCGTACTGAGGGGTGTGTGTATCTGTCACGTGATTCCCAGTGGAAACATTGTTAAACAGAAGTGCGGCGAACCCAGCTCACCTCCCTCACCACACACCCAGTCATAACGGGCTGTTCTCCTCAAGGGACTGTGGTGCACACGGGGACATTGCTCTGGGTAAAAGTAGCGGGAGCTGCCCTGTCTCCAGCAGTTCTCCTTGGCGCTGTAGACAGTGTAGGTGATGCTGAGCAGAGGAGGTACGACTGGCCTTTACAACTCCACCATTCGTTGACACGGCTTGTCTCTCAGCGTCCCTCCGGTAGATATATGACAGGCGTGAACGAATGGGCAGAGAAATGTAATATGGACTCCCGAGACGTCTTTTCTTTCGTCTGGTTCTTTTTATGTATTTGATTAGTTTTGATATGATGGTATTTTTTGGATCACCAACATCCTATTACTACATTTTATATGGCCTGAATATTACATTACACTGGTGTCCTACAATAATTAGTTTTGGGATCAATCAAATACAAACAAAACGGACCGTACGGACAGAAATTTGAATTTGTTGACGCATTATTGTATTTGTGTAAAGAAAATTCATTACATTGGGTTTCAGACACGTGCATTTAGAAGCGTACCAGCAGCATATATTCATAATTCAACACAGATGAGCGAGGGTGGTACAAATGGAATGAATTTACAGGAATAATAATTGGACTGAGAGGTTCTTCCCTTCTAAGTAGGACTATCCATTGCTGAAGACGTATGAATGTTTAATAGTTGCCAGAGGACGTGATTCTAGGGTCGATCATGAGGACAGGAGTTGTTTGAAGACACTAGAGGTTAACAGGTGCAGTTTTCAACCATTCACCCATGGTTTGACTTATTTCGAGACGCATGCTCACAATCTGCAAATGGTACTCTGAGAAATAGGATCCTATATTTGGGGATGGGGAGTTAGCTCAGCGGATAAGGCACTGGACTCGTACTCCCATTGTTAGGGGTTTGAGTCCTGCTGCAGCCATTTATTCCTTCACCCCCAGCAGTGGCAGACTTACTGCAACATCAAAGACCAGTTGTTCTAATCCAATTAGGGGTAATATTTCCCACTAAATCCATCTCATAGGTCTGATCACCAAACATTGTTATCAAATCTGAAATCTTGTGCAGTGCCACCTTTGTTGTGTAAACGCAGTGAAAAAAGGTGAATTTCGAGAAAGTCTGGAAAGGACCTGTAATGGTTTGACTGGATGTAAAATCAAAGTAACATACTGTAACTTCCATCTAAGTGAAATTCTATCTGAAATCCCTTCTGTGGAATAACCTGAGAAAAGCGATTCTCTTATTAGCTGTCAGTTGAATGTCACTCATGTTTTAAGCGCAGCACAGGTAATAGAATATGACATATACATACAGATGGCTTGCCCCACAGTTCATTTCCGCAGCAGATAACAGAAGTCGGCGAAGCCCCACAGCAGCAGCTGGGAGTATCTTGTACCTGACCGACACGTAATTAGACAACGTAAGCACTGCGTCATTTAGTGGCGACTCACGTAGACACAGATGTGCATTCTTTGCTACCTGGTGGCGCCACGCGACGTAGATCTGAAGACGTATGACCTTTAGGCTACTAGGCCGTAGGAAAATTAGGTTGGATGATGTTAATAAAAAACAACGCCAGTAGGGTATGGTCATGGCTGATACCACCACGATGTGATCGTAAACGACTGAATAAAAACCCGGTGAAATATGATAGCAATCCACTTATCAACCGATTCTGTTGGACGACCACAGCTCATTTTTACGCCTGTTTTGTATTGATCGAAGTTACACACGTAATTAACTAATCTTTATCAATGTATTATAATATATGGATCCCCATTGTCTACTCCCGACAGTATCACTTGAGCTTCACAAAGAAAGAGCTCATCATTCATTTCTCTTGGACATTAAATGATATGATCACACCCTATTAAGTGATATCTTGGTGCTATTCCACACTGTATCATACTTGATCGTGTATACAAAACTCGTCAGATCCATCCTGCGATCATAGATGATCCCTGGGGATAGTGCCAGTAAGATCCATGCACGATGAATTATTCTACCTGATCTATTTGAAATCAAACGGTTCCCAGTTGACCCGCGGCAGCAAGTTAAAATATTCCTGACGATTTCAATTTAAACTATTCTTATCTTAACTTCTTTTCGTAAAAGAAGAAATCCCCTTGATTTAGCTGCGATCATTAGAGGTAGTTACTGCCTGGAGACGTCATTCTACGTGTAAAGGACACTTGGTAATCGTTGCCGTCGAGGGAGTCTTTGCCTTAGAGCGTAAATTAGGAAAGACTGCTCGCTGAGACTGTCAGAACATTCGGCCTGGTGCTAAGCTGAGCTGCTCACTGAATGCGCCACCGTGTCAGGTTCTTTATTACTCGGTTGAGGTTCTGTGATTGTTTGCGGTTTCTTTCGCTTTCGGAATCTCAGGTTTCTTTGCAGGACGATAAACCGGTTCTTCATGTTTGCACAGAGAGTGAAGCAGGGATTAGATGGTAAACCTACTCCCAACAGAAGCTGGTAACTGAAGGAATATTCTTGCTCGCTGAATGTATTCTAATGCCGAGCAAGACCTAGCTAACAGTGATTTTCACGTCTCTATAAACACAATCAAGGTTTTACATACTATAAAAGCTAAATAGTGTAATATTACCCCGCTTTCTACCTTTATGTCTGAAAACCCTTTGAATATTTAATGGACACAGTATTCAGAACCTAAATCTATCAGACATTGAAATCAATGACCTCGACGGATCTTATTGTGCCCCAACATTTCCTGTGCTCTTCTTCATTGCGTTTTCTGAATATGGTCTACAGACCATACCGACGACAGGGATCAGCCATTTTTGCACGTCAAGCATAACCAATTCTCTAGTGTAGGAATACAATACTGTCACTGGACAAATGTATACCTGTTCTATGTAATCAGGGCGAGGGTATTGCAAATAATACAAGTTGGTAGGTAATTCGTTGAAATATATACAATATGAATCGGCGAAAAAGATCAGTGTCTCTACAACGTTAAGCAAACACAAATGTATGTACTCTTCTAGCAGAGATCCTGCGCTCTACCTCCTGTAGCCGCTTGTATCTCCGCAGAGACCTGCCTGTTTGAGATAAAGTCAATCCCATCCGCCAGTTTTCAAATATCCTATTTTCTGAAAAAAAACCCAGCTGGATTGTCTGTGAAGCTCATTTAATAACTCATATATATCCCAAACCATTATATATGAGTTGTTTGACCTTCATAACTTTTTATGATTGCCTTATTGTGAATCTGAAATTTTGGCTGGTTCCCCCTGTCTTATTGGATACCCGGGCAACCAGCGTTGGGTTGAGGCAGAGATTAGTAAGCGTTAGCGCCGCGAAAGATCTGCGGGAGGAGTGACATATATAAATACAATGCCCGGAATGTGATATCTTACTGTCACTCTTCTACAATGCTATCAATGGAAGGTTCTTAAGCCGCAGATTCTGAATCCATCAAAGATAAAAGAAATCAATTGCGCTAGTCATGTAGTGTAATTACCTGGACTTTATCCCATTTTTGTGATAATCAATATAATAAAAATAGTCATATAAAGCATGCCTATATGTATTTATTATTCAAAGTGGACCTAATCGGGCTGATAATATTGTTGATAAGCTTTGCCTCATATACAGCTAGTATATATGAAGGATTCCGTGCAGATGCAAATAAATACAAGCCAACTTGAAATAGTCACCAAAAATATTCCTCAAGGCAGGCAATTTTATAGCTTTCTCTCATCCTAGCCTAATAAATCTCATCCATCTCCTGCACTTAAGATAGATACAAGAGAATCTTACCTGACAAGATTTATGAGAAAGGATAATGAAGAATCTATTAAGATAGAGTAGTGCTAGTCCAATAGGAGATGCCTGAGTCTCTGCAGCTCTTGCACGTGATCCATTATAGACCCTTTAGTAGTATGCTTCATCTCGCGCCATGGCATCTGGAAGGCACAAGGGCTTGAGCAGATGCTAATCTGATACGGTATAAGGTGAATCCAATTGCATAGAACTAATGCTATGGAATAACGCCTGGAAGACGATCATATTTAAGTAGATGCTTCTGAGGGGAGTCTACATGGGTTAGCGTTGTCTCCTGATAGATAACGAGAAGAAAGGGCGGGGGAGGGTATCAGAGCCGAGATAAAACAAGGCTATTGATTGGCTGGTGGTTAGGGTGCCATGACAACTGTTTGTGCAGTGTTATGGGGATGCCGGGATGGCGCCAGGCCAGCGCGCGGCTCGGGGAGCGACTCGGAGCAGATGACCGAGTGGATGGAACATCAACACAAACGGGTTCCTTTTCATAGATGCTCGAGAAAGAAGGCTAACTAGGTACGACGTTTATACAATTCGCTTGAATGAGTGTATTTCAACTTGCCTTGGATGTAATTTACAATCGTTTAACAAGTCAAAAGCATGTATTGGATATGAATAGTTTGATGTAAAAGTAGCGCATTTCAAGCATGAGGAGAAATATATGAAAGAGGAAGTTATATCATTACATTACGATTGGCAGAGGAGACCATAAAGTTCTTAATCCATTGAAAGGATGGGCCGGAGATGGGCTTACTGAGGTGCCTCTGCTACTCCCACTGTGTTTTACAAAGAATTATACAGGTTATATTAAAATATCCAAATATTTACATATGTGGAAGCAACAAATCTCCAGAGCCATCTCAGTATGTCCTGGATTACTTCGAGTGTCTCCCCAGGGCTCTACACTCCCCAATCAGCACCCCCACAGTCTCTACACTCTCCAATCAGGACCGCCGTCTTCCCCCTGGGGAGTAATGCTGTGAGGATATTTGTCGCCTTCTATGATCTCCCTCGGCAGTGACAGAAATGCTGAGATACATATATGCGCGGCATCCTGAGTAGACGTAGATATTGACATAGCTTGCTATTGGATGAGATACCCCGAACTCATCAAGGTAGCCTCAGTACCAGGAGGAAGGGTAGATGTGAGGAAGTAGGTGTTTTCTCTACAGATCCGAAAGATAGAATATTCCGAGAGGGATATCGCAATAAACAATGAAGTCTCGCGACAATATGAATATTAAAGTATTGCTACCTCTGGATATCTCTTCGAGGGATCCCTAGACTATTTACTAATTAGTGATGCCTATCTATTGAAAGTGGAAATCGTATGGATGCACAATTGGGAAGACTTCTTCATTAAGAGAAACCTTGGGTAATGGCCACTCAGTAATTATTGCTAGACAGACTTCCAGAATATATGATACTGATTATAGATTAGGGAACTTAATTGGTGATTTCGATATTGCCGTTGTATATATTTATCTCTATAACTGTGTGTATCATTAACAGATCATTAAAATAATCTAGCCTAGGCATGAGCCAGTAAGCAGTTGATCTAAATGGAGCTTCATGTATTGATACCATCATGTAACAGATCGCAATGTCGAGTGAGTATGATTCATTCAGGTATATTTATGTCTTCCAGTGACCTTTCTCAGTATACAGTATTTTAATTAAGTTTAAGTAAAGAGTTAAAAGTCCTATCGGTGAATGGTCGGGCCCCTAGGATGAGGACGTTTGAAGTGGCATACTGCAGGTAAATCCAACATAGAGCTTACATATAATGTCTCCTTAGGAGACCCTGCACTAATCAGGGATAATGTAAATGCAGGGCAATGTTCCTGGTAAAATATTTCTCGACAAATTTCTCTGCCCTTCCTTAATCGCATTACGAGGACCTAGGACAGACACGAGTGACATCCAATCACATATTTATATATTCATCAGAATTCAAACAATTTCCCATGGAATTATTCTGAAGAGGATTTTGATATCGGAGTAGTGGGTAGTCAGAAAGACAATTCTAAAGACTAATTTCAGACATGCGTTCCAGCATATTGAGAATTGATCGGTTTTACCTCATCAACTCACCTTGCCAAGCAGATACAGTGCGATCACCTCACGCAAACTTTGAGCAGCTCTTTGTGGTAACAGAGCTGAGAAGTTCATTTAGCGCCCGCATAAAACGGTTTGTAATAAGGCCGGCTCTAGCCGCCCACATGAACCACGTCTCGCGGGTTAAGAGAAGGGTGCGTGGTGAGCCGGGCACGGCGTGCTACCCCATGCCGAGCAGTTGTTAATTACCCGAGGTGCTCAGAGTGAGCCGCTCACCGAGCTGCTCAGTGTATCGCGGAGGGCATACAGGAAGAACATAGATAAGTCTGGGGAGGTCTGATGGATGGTCGTTTCGGTGTGGTTTACGTAGAAGGAAGGTGATCCCCAACCTGCGCCTTACCTTACAACCCGCCCAGCCGCGTCGTGTTTCCTCCCAGGGGCTAGTTAATGCGGCTCCAGCAGTGAAGCAATCCCATACTTAGCTGTCTCCATACTATGTATAAAGTGAGCTATACCTACTCGACCACCGGGTTCTGTACACCAACTCACCCCTCTCACCATCTACCACTCATCGCTCTTACCATCTACCACACACCAAACCACCCCTCTTACTGTCCAACTCACACACCAAGTCACCCCTCTCTGCTCTGTTTAGGTTCTGTCAGGTCTGCCCGTCCGTATAACTCAGTGAGTGGCTGTTGAGTAGGTAGCCAAACTTACACCCAATCCCCTGCAAGCATTGCCGAGGAAGCCACTTTGTTTAATCACACACGCCAAGCCCAAGGCCTGCCGCCGCAACTGATGCCTTTTATTTTTCCATCGACACAGAATGCATCAGAATTCCAGTCGCGGAGTCGGCGGGCAGCTGGGTGAGAGGGGTGGGCGTGTGCGGGAGATGGGAGTGTCGTGTCGGGGGTGGTGCTAGGACTGATGGGGCAGGGATTTAGCACAACAGGCACGATGTACCTGTTTTCTGGCCGGCCGGTAACTCAGACGGTGACTAGCCCCTTGGTTGTGCTCCTGATTGAACGACCGGGACCTACCTCCAAAACCCTTTCTGAGATTGTCGAGGCTTTCAGGAAGCCATTTGGAACCACTGCTTTGGAGGAGAAGAACTGGTAGGGAGCACAAGCACCCCCAACCAACAACACGACCACCACCACTACTCAGAAGCTGGTAGCACCCTACCCCCAACTCCCACCTGCGAGCTGCTCACATTCAATGTGTAGTTACTTTGATTGCGCTCCCATGCCCAGGTCTATTAGCATATTGATTATCCTCGTGCGGACAGGTTATGCGCAGGCATCTAGGGGGCCGCCCTGTGTTAGTGAGAGCAGGGGGGAAGGGTGCGGGGAATCGGCCAGCATACATAATCTGGTCATCTCGAGACTGAATGGTGATTTGCATAGCGATAGGCCGTTAGAGAGATGTGCTTACTTGGCTTCGGAAAACAAGGGAAGTATACTCGTGACATGAAGTACGGATAATCTATAGAGGAGAGGATGGTAGGAGCGGTTTATGGACGGGGGAGGGTGGCACCTGACTGCTGTATTCATAGCAGTTCGGCAGAGGTGGGGAATAATATAGATTGGCCGCTTCTGTCGCCCATGCAATATTAACTAGCAGAGATTTGTCGGCGCTGCCCCTTACAGGCTCATCCAGAGAGGGACAGGGGGTGACCATGACGGGCGCTCACCCCCCTGCGCGTTATATTGATTTATACGCCAGGCGAATTGTCAGGGGTATAACGCAAAAGGCTTTTGTTTGGGCTTTTATTGAGTGAATTCCCAGTTTGCGTCAGGCGGCGTCAGTTAGGGGTGTTTTTGTGTGTCGTGCGGTAGGATAGGGTGAAGTTGCTTCTTGTGGTGCTTGACGTATGGTAGGCATACGTTAGCCTCATGTCTAATACCTACATTTTCATACGTGGTCTCATGCATTACATCAGGGAACAAGGCCCACCCTCCCTGCTTACCCCCACCGTCAGCCTCGCGATCATATATATCTCCGGGCGCTCTACCAGGCTTCAGAGAATACTATCACCTTGTTTTTCTCTGCCTCTCCTCCTCTGCCAACTCCTGCCAACCGCCTAGGGGGAAACACCCTTCCATACAGTGCCCCTCACACACCCCTGTCCTCC
Organism: Alentia gelatinosa; assembly: GCA_950022655.1. Classification (NCBI taxonomy): domain Eukaryota; kingdom Metazoa; phylum Annelida; class Polychaeta; order Phyllodocida; family Polynoidae; genus Alentia; species Alentia gelatinosa. Next base: position 33,723,401 of record OX465583.1, read on the forward strand.
ACCCGTACCCTACTTCAATTCACCTTGGCCCTGGGAGAGTTGAAGGCCCACCTCCTGTGTTCGTAACTCTCGGACGCCCATATCCCAGCAAGGCCTCGGTTGAGGTATAGGTCCTCCAGGTGTTTCTTAACCCCCGTGCCACTCCCCATCACCCTTCCCCTCACTCCTGGGTGAAGTGATGTGTCTCCTAACCCTGAGCATACAGGGTGCCGTCATATCGCTTCACAGTCAGCAAGTCTGTCTCGCCCTATCTGGATACCTCCTCCAGCAACCTCCTCCTGCGACTAACTGATGAAGCCAATACGTCATCTGTCACAGCAGTCTCCTGCTCCAGTTGGCTTCTTTTTGTGCTGTTTCTGCGATATCAAAGCCATGTCAGCCTCTGTTATGTACACTACCCCTCGTGCACCTCTCTCATAATGGCATTATCTCAAACCCTGTGTCATCGTCTTGAAGAGCTATGCCACCGCCATAGGAAAATGAAAGGATCTGACTGAAAACCGAGATTATAGATCTGAGAGGTTACCAACCAAGTAAATTGAAAGATGATAGGGACGATATAGAGTGAGCATTGAGAATTATGGACAGGTGGTGGTGTTTTTTGTTTTGTTTTGGAAAACAATAGTTTATTGAAGAAAGTTCTCACAGTTCATGTTTGCAATTTGATGGCTCGGTAGGTCAAATGTTAAGGAGGGAGGGGAAAGGGTTAAAACAAGAGGCAGACATAATGGGAGTAGCGGTTGAAGCGTTAAGATGTGCACAAGGGAGCTAAGATGAGAACCTCGTTGGCGAAGCAGTTAGGTCAAATGTTAAGGAGGATTGTGAAGGGTTAAGATGAGGAATGGGCAGGATGGATGGGTGGGTCAAACGTGAAGGAGCGACACAAAGGGTTAATGAGGACCGAGGGAGGGTGAAACATTAGGGTCGAGCCTTAGAGGGTTAAGATGATTTAGTAGACTGGATGGCAAGGGCAAATGTTCATGAGCAGTACAAAGGATTACGACGAAAGCTAAGTAGTTTCAGCTGGGTTTGACATCAGCTGGGTTTGACATCAGAGAACACAAGGGGTTAGGTTAAGAACCTAGAGATTACTGGGTGGGTGACCTATTAAATAAAAGAAAACCAGGGATTTATATAAGGAACATCTGGGACAGGTGGGTAGATAAGCCATTAAGGTTGGACACAAGAAGTAAGGAGAGGGGCTAGGCGGACTGATGGCCTATTAACTTGGCCTAAGGAGGTCTATTAGGAGTCTGTGTACAGGGTTGCGGATGACCTTCCCTCGCCTTCAATATCCTGTGCTGATGTTAAAAAAGACACCTTCAATCAGCGGAGCAGCTCACGGCTTGGTAATAGGGGAAAAAATGTTTCCGCGAGTAGCTCTGAGCTGCTCCGTGACCTAGGTACATGCCAGTAGATGGTTCAAGGTGCCAAACAAACATAAAACAGCTTCAAATGAAAGTGACTACGCTCTGTGATGTTGATTTGTCATGTATAAGCTTGCAAGTACAATACTAGCTTAAAACATTAGCCATTGTTATTTACTATTCGGGACCGGATTTTGATAAATACACACCCCATTGTGTTTATAGTAAATGGAAAACTTTCATGTGAAATGCTATATGTCTTCTTTATAAACTGTACAAAGAAGTGGTGTGTTGTACAGGTTATAGTTGCAGTTAAAATAATCATATTTATGAGACGATGCTAGATTACAGGTGAGAATATTCTGTGCAGACTGCGTGGGATATATACGTCGTGGCCGAGAGGGTAGGCTACTTAGCGCCACTCTGGATGATCCCAGCAGCATAACAATGCTGAAATATCTATTCTGGGATATAACCATTTGTAATGAATGAGCTCGACTCGACACAATGGTCGAAGATGCGAATTCAGAGCGACCTTAGTTCAGGTTGGATCTGACCTGGATACCAATACCACCATCACTATGCCACCCTATACCATCTACCTAAACTCCGTACCACCACCACCACCACCACCACCCTCCTCCTGCTGAGTCAATTAGGGGGCTTGGTAATAACTGATATTAAAACAGAACTGTGTCTAGTTTCCCTGTTAAATACTTAATTACAGCGATCATTCGAGGGGGAGGGGGGGGGGCGTGATCTGCGCACCCTGGAGGTCAGGGTGGTCATGAGATAGCCGTGATGGGTTCGAGGGCAGCTTTGACCTTCCACTGACCTTGTATTGACCGTCTGAGCCTTGTGCGTGGCATACTGATGACAGGTGTCAACTTGATAGATGCTCCCCGCGGGAGCCACCCCCGTCCCCTACCGTCTCACATCCCCGTCCAGCCTGCTCCCCTTCCGCCCGTAGCCAACAGGCAGCGCCCGTCACCCCATCCCCCACCTCTACCCGCAACCAGACGGTGAGGCAGTAAAGTGAGCAAGAGATGTAATAATCTAGAGTACATTTTACACGGAAAATACCTTAAGCTAAAATATAAACCCGGAATGTTTGGATTATAAACCTACATACATGAAATGCCGATTTCGTTCTCTGTTTCAGTTTGTTGGATTTTTTTGCAGACTGCAATAGTGAATTAATTTTATCGTGGCTGATGTGATTTATACCACCCATAAAGAAGATGCAACCTGTGCTGTCGGCTAAATGGCTTCAAAAGACTTTGCCTGGTCCAAAGCTGATATTTTCCACGTCAACCATAGTACTCTGGTAGTCTTATTTCATAAATGTTTCATGCTTATATGCATCCATAGAAAGGCCAGAAGCGGTAGTCACAAAAGCCAGAGTGCATATGGTATCTTTCTATGATCGCCTCATTACATTACCTTTCTATAATATAGATGCAGAATATTCGGCCATAATTAGTTATTCTTGAATAACCGATGTCACTTATGTACTTGAATAGAAGTAGGAATAGTCAGCATTTAACAGCATTCCAACATTAGTGATAAATAAATGTGAAAGTATGTCTGTACAATGTAGAATCATATCTTTACTTTATGTACCATGGGAACGTTTTTCTTTATTGTTTGTCCTTTAAGCTAGTTGCCATAGTCGGTCTAAGGACGGCCGGCAATCGGCAAACATGCAGTAGTGTTCAACGGCTGCCTGTGCACATAAGGAGGCACTATAAATGATTAGCTAATGTCTTAACATATTTACACCTCTTAGTGGGTACTGACACTTTAGTCCAACAACCCGATGTCCGCTAATTTACGATTATATCACTCGGTTTATATTGGGTATGTGTAATGCCTAGTAAGTAATACACATGGCGTCAAACTTAATCCGTTCAATACTAGTAATAGTAAGGCGAACTGTTTGAGTGCCAACGTTTTACCTATCGAACGGCGTGCAAACATTATAGAGCAGCTCCATAGTGGCACAGAGAAGCTGAGGAAGTGCCCCTTTGTAAACGTAACGTTTTCCACGTACGCATTGATCAGAGGATACCATACTAACCATCAGTAGGCTTTTGTATCGCATTCAGTGTTCTTCTGCTGAAAATAACAATCTTGGTTGTTTTTAGACCTACTATTGGAAACAATAATCTCTTTTATTCTTATGACTTAAAATATCTAGATGTTCATGATAATCAGTGGGTCAATTTGGCAACTCAATTTGCGCTAGCAATACTCTTAATCTGGGACTAGATTAAAACAGTTGTATATATTGGATTGTATCGCTAAGCAGATATCTTGTATACTTGGACTAAATCGTATTAGTCCACATTTTATTGGATTGCCGAGTGTAGCGAGGTTCCAGTATGAAGCGCGCATCTCGGCAGGGATTTTATTTCCTGCGCGACAACTAAAGGCAGCGCATCTTCTCATTTCTTCTACTGGCGTGGACCGTACTTAGCGCGTGGGAAGCTCTGCACGCGCGTGTATAGATAGCCAGCCACGTGCCAATTAATCATCACCCTACTACACATAGTACACCCCTCCGGGCTGACAGACCTCACGTAGTGTGCCTACAGGCCAACGGATATTACATAGTGTGTAGGTGCAGCCCAACATGCCACATCTTATTTAGCTACCGGCCAACGAATATCACATAGTGTATAGGTACAGCCCAACGTACCACACTTTATATACCTGCAGACCAAAGAATATTAGATCGGGTGTAGGTTCAGCCTGTTATCTCACCCATGGTATTTTTTCTTCATAGAATTAACATTGGGAACTCGTATCGAACGCTCATTTGATATTTAGGAAAAATATCCAATGGGGGATTATGTCACAAATGATAGCACATTAGTCAATGGTAAGGGTAGGATAAATTCAGAAACCCATTCAAGTTTAGTGTCAGAGCTCGATCCTACATCGTTTGAATCACTACGTAATTCACGCGGCTTCGCTTTGTGAATTACTACATGATTCCAACTTAGGTTTCCTCTATAGTATACCACATGTTATATACCTATAGGCCTATGTATATAATATGCCCCCCAGGTGCATATATTTTCTCTAGAATATTTGACGTACTTAAAGAGCACTCAAAAGGAATAGTATATAACCTTCAGTACAACGGGTAGAATTGATCTTGAAGATGAAGAAATAGCACAGATAGCATATTGTCGCCATATCCCTTTGTAAAACGTGGCAGACTGGTTTATTGAGGTTTTCCGCGATTATCACCTACTAAAACACTGGCTACCTAGCTAAGACGTACCTCGCGTAAAGATATTAACATAACCACACGGAAATAAATAGCCCAAGTGCTTGGTTTCTTTGTCATTACGACTTTGAGGAACTGTTTCGAGTTCTTACCCCCATCACTTCTTCACCAGCAGTAGCACCTGTTCCTGATAGTCTAAGGCCGAGCTCATACATTACTTCTAGGCAGCTTGCGGTGACTTCCACGAAGCGTACATTACTGGTAGACGCATGGCTGTGTGGTGCTGTGAGGTGCGCTGCAAATGGCGCTGGGAAACCAATGAGGTATTGATTTGTGTTTAAATGACAACGCAGATGTATTCTGTGAAGAGGAAGAAAAAAGATCTGACGGGAATTCACAAGAAAATAAATCAATGACAAAGAAATGCAAACAAAGGATATCTCGGGCTATTCATATTCTCTGATCTCAAATCACTGAAATTCAAGGATATTTGGCTAGAAAAGTGTCAATTAAAGCATCTAAGAAAAGCTTCCATCGTATGAATCCATGTATGACCCCAGAGATCCTTTTAAGAGATCCTGTAAAAAGATAACAACAAAATCCTCTTTGGAAGGCGAACGTCAGGGGCGGAAGTTGAAAGTCGTCTGCCCCAGTCACCCATCACCGGGAATCGAAGGGGAGGATGGCACCAGAAAGGGACAGGCACACACTTGATGAAAAATCAAAATAAAATGCGGGTGATGGTTGCTGTCAGATTGAGGCAACCCATCAGGAAAAGGAGGGTCTGGATTAATAGGACCTGCCACACCACCCACAAGACGAGAGGGATGTGTGTCACTAGGCAGTGGGGTGTGTAGGCCAGAAGCACACCGAATGCACCTTTTCCTTCCTTATTTCTCAGAGAATGCCGTGACTTTTCTCTCAGTTTTTACCAATATTCCGACAACCTGCCTTGTATCGAATTACTAGTTGTTCTGATACCGGACACCGGTGCTGGACCATCTGCCCTTCTTTAGGCTGTCCCAAACAAACGAATGGCCCAGCCAGCGAGGCGCAAACACTTCTATTCATCTTTATTCATGGTCTCTGTACAGGCTTTCCCCTCTCTGCCTCGCCTTTGAACAACCAGCAAGCGCCAGCCTTCCCTAAACACGGCCTTCACAGCGCGCTACCCTGGTTCAGATTGAAGCAGGCACTCTAGCGCTGGGTGGTGGGTGATTTCACATTTAAATCGCCGGTAATGTGACTACCTGAAGATTACCCGGCAAAAGCGGAAGTAGTGTTCTTACAGAAGTTGTCTCGCGGAATTGAACGTGACCCGGTCGTTCAAAACATACCCAGCAGTCGGCCGCCGCTTATAACTGGCTTTACCCTGGCTGCATGGTATTACATTTCCTATTGCATGGTCTGTGTCGAGCCTTGTAACGTCAGTGCGGTGGTTATGTCGGTACCTGTCGTGCCCTCTCGTCTCGATTATTAGAAAATATTTTAATAGACACGAGTTCTAATTTGAAACGTCAGGGCGCACCTGGCTCTCACCTTTCATCCTTTATTGAATTCTGACGTGTTTTGCTGTTTCAATTCAGTACTAATCAACACACCCAAAGGATTGGAATACACACTAGAGTGGACACTTTAGGCAAACTTTGGCAAAACAGCTGGAAACGTAATCCCTACGCTGTAATAAAGCGGTGCTGTCAGACACAGCACGCTGGGACAGAATTGCTTGAGGTGCGGCGGGCTTGTGATAGACAGCCCTGCGCCCGGTCTCATTGGTATGAAGAGGGAGGCTCACTAGGTGTGGCTAAGTACGAAGCGAGCAGCCCAATGAGCAGCCCATGTAGGCCAGCGGAAGAGCAGCTCAGCATAATGATGAGGCGCTCGCCTGCGACCAATCTGTGTGGCCACGCCTATTTCCACTCGAGTCGCGGCGACTACCACGAAGAAGGGAAAAATGCCCTGACCCCAGTCAGGCCGACCCCACAAGTCGCCGTCACAAGACAAAATAGGTCGACTGACCCCTAAGGCCCTTTACACCATTGATCATGGGTAGCCTACTAAAAAAAGAAAGGGTGGGAGTTCTTATATGAATTGCTCAATTCTTACCGTACCGCCACCTTTCTTTAAGAAATGCAAGTCAAAACGCAACAGTCCTTCACAGCCGTACCGGTGTTCCACAGATATACACTTTCCCGGATACCAGGGAAATTCACCCAGTCGCCTGCACAGACATAGAAGAGGTTCCCTTTGACATTCACCATTCCAGTAGATCGGGGCCGGGGGATCTGCTCTATGTTATATAGCGCCATGAGAGGTGGAACAGCTGCTGCCATAAGCTCACATACTACCCTACTACCAGAACACGTAAGTGGCCCCATGGCCCTACCACCACCGCCGCCGTCCACCTACACAGTGTGTAGGGTGGGCCGTGGCGGAGTCACGATGGAGATTGGTAAAAATGGGAGGGGGGATATGCTGTGATGTGCCCACGCACGATGTGTCCTGTTGTGTTGTGTCCCGTACATCGTATCAGGGTCCCTAAGGAATTGTAACGCTGTGTGTGATGCCCACGTTACGTATTCGTGTACGGGGTCGTGTCGTGTCGTGTAATCATGAGTAAAAGACACTCCAGCCACATATACATCTACGTTTTACGTGTCACACGTATGTGTCTTACGTTTGTCGCAGACATACACGCACACATTTTATCTGACATGGTTAGACTAACTGTCACACAGCCAGAAAGCTGTACAGTGTCCTGTATTACATATATCGACATCATATATTCTTGTCAAGTGTCTAGGTTGTTTCCATATCTCATACATACAATCTTATTCTCCTTTTGTCATATAGACATGCAGTCTTTTCCTATTGTGTCTGAGCTTCGCAGTTGTTTTCTACTTGTGTCACACATGGCAAATTCTTCCTCAAACGGTCATGTTCGTGTGAGAAAGGTTGAGCTTTATATCTCAGTCCCACACATATACTACATAATTACAGTTGCCTCACGTCGGAGTCCTAGTTTTATCGCAAATAGCGTTTATTAGTCTTTATGGTGTTTCAAATTCCAATCATATCAGAGATAATGAGTGGAAATGAGCAAGCTTTGAAAATCCCCTATACTTTGTCCAAGACTTTACTGGCATTTATGTACAAGCTAAAGTCCTGAATCTGTTAAATTAATACATCCGTGTCATATTCATGTCAACTATTTGTTTCTATTTCGTATTTCTGTTATCTTAACGTTTATTTGTGTCCAGGATTGATCTCAGTATCATACCTTTGACAGGCTCGCTATTCGCATCATAGCGAGGTTATACTGACACCCAATTGAATTGATTCTCCCTTCAGGTATTTATGTCATTCAGATATATACATAACACCGACCTTCCCCTAGACCATGTGCCACAGTTATACATCTTTCACATAACCCCAATATGCAGACATCAGACCCGCAACATATCATACAGGCTGCCAAGTAGGGGTCGGCATTCAGGTCGAAATACTGACGTGCAGGCAATCACAGCAGTAGATAGGTACATACATAATATAACCAGTTCTCGTAATTTCGTGTTTAGGAGTTGCTGGTATTGCGTGATGCGCTATTTACGTTGTCTGATGAGCACAGGGATATAAACCTATACTGGGACCTAATAAAGAGTCTTATATAAGAGTTTATCTGAGGTGCTCTTAGAATACACGAGCTGCTCTGAATATATCCAGAGTCAAACCTAGCGTGGTGATATCAACTGAGCGACTCCTGTTTTCTGACAGAGAACTGTCCCTAGTTGCAGACTCGATAGGGGTGAGATTTCGCACCAGGCTCCCCTGCCCATGTCTCTCATTTTCCCCAAGACATAACCTGTGACCTAAAAAGGTGTAAATGCCAAGCATGTTGACGTAAACTGCGTTAAGCCGCTTGGTGTCCAGTAGATGGCACGCCACTAACTCAGCACGAACACTGCCTCCTGAGAGGCGCTGTCCTGTAACCCTGCCCACGGCTTTTGACATTAAGTATGTTAACCTGCTCGGTGTCCAACAGTAACTCAGCCACTAACACGGTCTCAGTAGGGCTACAAACAAAGCTTCTGTCCTTTCCACAGTTTTGATGCTGGGAACTACCTTTAAGATGGGTGGTGAATCAGCAGGGTCGCCGCCAGTGACACTGATCCCAATCTCCTGTAGGCTCTCTCTTTAAGGATTACCTTTTTAGAGTTGAGGTACTTTTTGATGCCTGGCGGACATGGGAGATGCCATCGACAGAAGTGTTTTAAAGGCTGAGGCATTTTTGTGAGTTTTAATCACTTCATCAACACCGTCTGTGAGCTATTAGATTCATGATTGAGTATGCTTTCAACTCAATCCTCAGGGATGTAATGTTTTTTAAAGAGATTCTTTTGAACTAGAAATTCAGGATTTCCATATGTAAACCAGCAATTTAAAATAATTTTCTCAAGAGGGCCGCCACGAGACAGTGGAATATCGGTCAGTCTGTTGCGAATCTGGTTTCCATAACATTTTCAGAAATTCTCATTGTTTCAAAAAACAGTGAAGATCATATTGGCTGCTGATTGGCTAATATTCCTCGTCAGCCGTCTGCTTGCCCTCCTGGCAGTGAGAAGCACTGTATGCTATTATGGTTTATTACTGACATATAGGTGATATTGCATACAACATTATTTAACTAATCGCACACTCACCTATTAGCAAAATATTAAGGATTTTGCTAATAAATGCATGACTTTTTTCTATCAGCTTCGTTGTTGCCCTGTGGTAAGGGGCATTTCATATACTACTGTCATAATATGGCCAGCTGCCAATGGGCATTTCATATACTACTAGTATCGCCAACCTCATGTGCCAAAACCATTCACCCGAAGCCAAGTGTAGCTAGACTCAAAGGAGAAGAGAATGCACTTTTGCCTGCTATTAGTGTCAGATTACAGATGGAATTACCACACCATTGATATATACAGGATAAACCTTCCTTCGGAGTGCTTTAAGAATATACTGAATTCTGATTATGAAATGTGAATTTATCCTGGCGAACGTAGTAAAGACGAATGAATTCTCTTCCTGAAAGCGCCCTTATATGCTCCAATTGATTTATATGGTTTAGACTTTATTATGGTCATTTATGGGATTTATAGAACTACCATAGGGAATTTACTGATGTATTAATGCTCGCAAGCTGCAGATAGATATAACAATACAGTAGCTTTAGAAACTATATGCACTTCAATTTAAGCACTCATCCATTCGCCAATTGCTCCATTTATCTACCCTCGTATCCCATATATAATCCAGCCAACGAGGCATTTATCTCTCCACGCATTCAGCCATATCGTCAGTCCTTCATTGATCCATCCATTCCCGGTAAAGTTTATGATATATCTGCTTAAATGTGCAGCTGATGGTAGGGCTTCAGGCGTGATAGATTGTTGAGTGTTTACATATCCGTGTTTCTTTGTTTCGGCGGTGGAATATGACCGGGGTATATGGGTATCCTTCTGTAGGTGTGCAGGACGTGTATGATGGGGTCTGATGTGGGTAAGGGTGGCAGGTATAGTGGTTACCGCTCATAACACAATGAGATGTCAGTGGGAGGCCCGGGCCCACCGTCAGTCTTCTCGGCCACTACCCCTGCATCTCCCAATCCCCCTTCCTCGCCGCAGATTGAAATCAATAAGAGAAAACCCATTTCGCCGGCGCCAAATTAATGTATTGATGTTTCGTTCGAAGCCCGTGTCATATTGGAGAAGTAATATGACAGACCGTAATCAATTGCCTGGCGCGGGGGGAAAATAAGTGGATGGGTTATTGAGGAGAAGACCGACTTTACTTGATGTAGAAAGTAAGAGCCATCTACGCAGGATATGGCGGATAATATTAGCTTTTGAATTTCATAAACACAATAAATCCATTTTCTGGTACATGCATAAAGGGTGGCCGACGGCATCATTCAGCAACAAAAAAGGAAATAAGGGTGCATTTAGCGATCCCTTCTCCAGCTCATGAAATGTTCCCGATGAGGATTTCAGTGGAGTTACAGGCGGATTGACAGGTTCATTGTGGAGATGAGAAAGTGAGAGTAAAAATTGAGTGTGAAGTGACAGTGGAAAAAGCGTTCTGCTCGCTAGGAGCTGTAAATGTCAGAATCGGCGGCAATAACAGGCAGTGGGAGCTGGTGGAGGGGCGGGAAGTCTGCCATCATGTGCGTATCATTAGTCCTGACAAGATGCGGAGTTTCAGTGAGTAGAAAACAGAGCACCTGCTCATTGATACCTCCAGTCATAGGAGAAGGCCTCCCACCTCGTGGGCTGCTGATAATAAGGCTGAGGAATAGGCGAAGGGTCGGGGCCTGGTAGCATGAACCATAGGACTTTATATTCATGATGTAGACATCTTCAACCTGCCCAGACAATGGGCCCAACGTTTCCTTTTCCCCTGGACCCTGGATATGAATACATATCGGCGCATTGTGGTGCATGGCAAGCCATACCCCAGAACGCCAGATGCCATAATTCCAATGCTGACTTGCCTGCAGAAAGCCCGACTGTTTTTTGTGTGTAAATGTTCCCCCCTCTGTAATGCTGCAGGTATATTTTTTGTCACGTTTCAGAGAATGAAAAAATACATTAGTCGTGACAGGTGTACCTTGGTGGTTGTGACAGATTTAAATGGTTTTCTTAACTTGATTTCCAATGAATTATTTCATTTATGCGTCATGCCGTGTCGCAATTTTATACTGCTGTTTTGTGGCATGTGTTTGTCGCAGCAAGTTGTCATTGCTTCCACGTATCAATTATATTTCTGTCATTGTGCTTTCATTTCAACGAATTCATTGGATTGCAGTTGGTTCAATCTAACAATGATAATTCTTGCTTTGAGTTACACTAATAAAACACACCAAATATAGTAAAATGCTCACTTTGCTGGCTAAGATAGATTTAAATGAAATGTATGTTAGAAAATGTATTAGGTTATTGTCAACAGAAAAAAATACTTGCCTGGCTTAGTGAAATGAATATGTAGGAAATGTCCGATAAATGTAACAAGTATATTTAAATGCTATACACACTGAAGCAATCATTACAATGACACAGAGGCATTGTATGAAATAGCGCCTTGTGTTCACAGCATAACCTGTACCACCTTTAATTCCATGTCATTGTGATATGTTCAAGCTGTACAAACCTGACTTCAGACTTAATAACGTCATCTGCATACACACAGGGCTATCTTTCCTCCCTGCCTCCCCCCCCCTGTCCTCCCCTCTCACCTTCTCTCTCCTCTCCTTTTTCATTTGGTGATTACAATATTCATCTGGTAAAACATGTTCAATAGAAACGAAACCATAAAGGTCAAACACATTTAATTAATGCGAGTTAATATAAAAAGTATTTTTTGCTCCAAAGACCCTAGGAAGGTTCACCTCAATGATCTTTTAAGACCGAATGTATTTGCGAATTTCCCTGCTTATGCAATTTACCCTCTTGCGGATGTTCGTATGCATGGAAATTATAAAAACCTTGATTTCTTAATTAAATATTTCTACCTGTGAGTTTATCGGAAACATTTTATCCGTTTCGACATACATTGATGTAAAATGGAACACCTAACCAATCTAAACTGAATATTGCAGTCCCTTGGGTCATTTCAAATGTGATTCAAAAGTTAGTAGGTCCCTTCTAATGAAGTAAATCCTTCTAAATTTTGGCATCTTTTCATGTCATCCCTCAAAATTAACCTTTTCACCAATTTATTAATCTTTTTGAGTGGATTTTCTTTTTGTTTCCTTATTGAAAACTAAAACAGCACGAAGGGCAATATCATACCTTTAATCAAACATAATCTCGTCATTATGAAGACGCAGTTTGCTACAATTTTGTTAAGATTAGTTCCCGCGCAATTTTACACCTTCGCAGTTTGAAGCCCAAACGAACAACTAACAATGGGCCATTTTGCCGCCCATGGGCATGTAGCGGGTGTGCTACCTTTCACACCCTGCCCCATGGGAAAGGGGGGTCATACTTCACACCAATACCATTGGCCTGGGATGATAGGTGGCGCTATGCAGGTGACACAGTCTGTGTTGTGATCATTGTGTGCTATGAGGTGCGGCAACTGCATACTCTGGGATACCAACCAGTATTTCTCCCTGTCCGCTGCTTTACAGGGCGACTATAGTGCATGGGCCGTCCACTGGTGCTAGTAGCAGGTTCCCTAAAGATCAGGAGAGGCCTGACCAGTCAAGGTATTATACAGTATTGTTCCTTTGTAATCTTGATATTTTTCATGTACGCCACACCGCATCAAATAAAGATCTCTTTGTATGTATGTAATCTACTGTAAACCATGTGATTCTCGCGAACCCATTTAATCTAATTATGATATGGTCGACAAACATCTGCCATTATAAAGGTTTCAATATTGCATGATGGTATTATTTGTTGATGCTATGTTAATTTAAGCTCGTTTATGTTTGGAACAATAGAAATGATCGCGAGAATTACATGGGTTATGGTATATGAAACATCGCAGATTTGTCACATATTTGAAACCACACAGACCCATAACGTAGACACCATCAAATGTTAGTTTTTCATTAGTAGTTAGATACCACACCGGTTAAACCTACACAGCTGCACTTAATGAAAATCCCGGTCTGCACACGGCGATATTAAGATACACTGCTTTTTTTCTGGTTTCTATATTGAGTAACCTTTCTTTAGTTTCATATTAGACTACATGCTTGCGTATGTGTATACTCTGCATTCATGAAACATTTCTATGTCCTCCTTCCTGTGATGGCTTCTGCATTTGCAATTGCAAGAATGTACAAGAATTTTATAGACTTTCCTTATTCTTCCGGTCTAGGCCATTGCTATGTTTTAGGCCTATCTTCTTCATAATGTTTATATATATATATATCCTCCTTTTCCATATAGGATAAAATACCGTATTAAATGAAGACTGCGTGTTAAGATTTCCAAAAATAAAGACAATCAAATTAAATACATACAGAAATGTTCCATTCAGAGAAGAATCTAGCGTATCAGTTTCAGATGTATGGACTTCAGAACTTGTATTTTCTCGGTTCTGTGGTGTGGAAGGTAGGCAAGCCTTCTTCGACGAATCACTTTTAGCTGCGGTTTTGTTCGGTCGGTGTAACAATGCCCCTTATTGGGCATTCACTTCCACCAGCTGTGGCTATCATTATGTAGAATAATCCCCCGTCTCGCCCCAATATCCTGAAGCTGCTCTGCTCATATTTCCCGCCTACTGAGACGGATGGCGTCAGGGTTGGCGTGTGGTGAGGGGATCAAGGACGAATCGCGTACTCTGCTATTGTGTGCGGGATGTGGTATAGTGGTTGAGGTAGACTTCTACTCAGTGTACTATACCTTAGGGGACATTAGCACACGTTACCTTTCAAGGTGCATGGTGGGGACGATAATAGGTCTCGGCGATGCATATATCTAGTTAATGCAGTGAAGGAAAAGGTCAGGGACTATTGTCCTAACGAGCGTTAGAAGTATATGAGAGAGCCAGAATCTAAGTAAAGATGAGACAAATTTCGAGACCTTGTGTCAAGAAGTGATATTTTTATAGAGCCCGTAGATGTCAGTATACAAGTAGCTATTCCCCTCGGTATGACTATATGTATTTTCTGGATATCTATGCATTTTCCAAATATGTATCAGCTATTCAAGGTATAAGTATGACGGAGGGATTGATAACGAACAAGAACAAAGTAGTACCATAGGACTACTGAAATACAGTGACAAATTCCTGAAGAAGACGATATCAATCCGCGGTGCCCTACGCAGCACTGATAAAAACGGAGCGTCTTGGATTCCTAAGAGGATCCAAGAATTTTGAACAGATATAAACGCAATGTGAAGCCTTGCTATCCCAGGCAAATCACCTTATCTAAGCAATAGGGAAAGCTAGAAAAGTTCTTAAAGCATAGTAAAGTTTCGGAAGAGAGATTTTAAAGTGACCGGATGTTAAATAAAAAAATCCAAAATGCAATCTGCCAGTAGATGTATCCTATTGCGCTGGATCGGACGTAAATTTGATTATGTGCCCTGTAGGCATGGATAGCTCTCGGAAAATGATCCATGACCAATAAGCATTTGTTCTCCTCATCGTCCTATTACCGGTCACCCCCCTAATATTATCGCCCAACGAACGAATTGGAATTCTTCGATGCAGGTACCACTAGCAGTTAACAATTTCTTGACTTACTCTTCAGAAATAAAATACCTGTATGGAGTAATGAATTAACCAGTGAAAAGATGAATGGTGACAAACACATTGCACCATTGGGCTTACATGGGGATATAAACCCAGGAGACAGATGCCACACTCGTGTAATTGAGGTGTAAGAATGATGACTGCTGTCGCGTCCTGGTATATGAGCTGTCACCGTGGTAGATCACTGACAGACCCCACGTACGAAGTGTCACTTTGTGGAAGCTGTTTGTTGTGCCCTTGTTTGGATATATTGCTGGAGGAATAAATCCCTGCCACACTCAACGGTAAATCTCGATACGTCGTGGTAAATAAAGCACAAAGTCTCTCTTCATATCTCTTGCCATGTTAGTTGCTGTGAAGCATCACCATCCAAATGTTGTTTAATCCTCCTCCATCCTTATTATTAAACTTTATATCTATATTAGCATACGCTTTATCATCAATTTAACTTGATTACCGTTATTGAAACACATATTCAGGTGCAATGTGATCCTAAGCAATACCTTCCTTTATACCGCCAATATAACTGCGAAAGACTGGATAAAAATAGCAAGTTCCATCATATCACCATAAACAGCAACGCCCACCACCTACGCCATCCGCAGTTGAATACTTGTCTTTGTGTCCGCTCAGCATCGTTACTTCAGTCGTCGCATTCAGTTAACGTCGAGCTTAAACAGAGAGCATCCACAGCGCCATCTATCACTTCCTCTACGCAGTCGCAGCTTATACCTCACTGTGCCGTTATTACATTGAGAGTAATGTAGCCGTGCACCCTAGAGGCAGAAATGAATTTGTTCACGCGGACCAAAAATTAACGCTCTTGACCTCGTACCTGACCCCACTTTGCGTTCGTCGCAAGGTGGGCATCCCCTTCCCCACCCTCTTCTCTCATTGTTTGTACCGATCAGGCCGAGGGTAATTTACGGGATACATCGGGGCAGAATCTATGAGGGATCCCTCCCATCTTCATGGAAGGCCCCGGGATATTCAATCTTCTAGATGACTTACGCAGAAGACTCTGCTTTCGATTTCACATTATAGCCCGTGGCCTAATTTGATTGGATCTGTAGTTTGCTGATCTTCCCCGTGCACTAGTGCAGCTGTATCTACATGCCTATTGACTAGTCACCAGAAATTAGTTTGCCTAACTTTTCTATAGTTATAGCCTAGGTTGCTATCTTATTTAATCTAGTCACATTTCGCATACGATCATTAGTAAAGTTGTGTGCAAGATAGATTGAAATATTTCCTGGTCTAATTAGATTAGGAACTGTTTACTAAATTCATCTTTTGTTTCACGGTGTATAATGTGTAAGTTCCAAGAAATTAGTTTAGCTAGGTTTCTAATGCTGACCATCATATCCAATCTAGTGACATTTCACATAAGATTATTTATTAGTAAAGTTGTGTGGAAAGGTAAATTGAAATATCTTTTAGTCTAATTAAATAATTGCGAAATAGATACCAAATCGTTTCGTTCCACAGTCTATGCTACCTTGGTGTAATTTGTAAAACATAATGTTTTATGCAAGTACTGATGATAATAATATGTCCTAGAGAGCCATCAAATTATCCCACAATACACATACGACCCTCCTTGAAGACGGGCGTCAATGACAGAGCGCTTGAGAGATTATAAATTTCATGAGAGACCAAAATCGCACATAGCTTTTTGAAGATCCACGCGGAAAATCTCGCTTCTACACCCCATCCATGGGAAGCTGAAATAAAACTCCGGTAATGCAGTTGAAGGTATTGTTGAGCAGTAATGAGGACGTTGGCGTTATTTTGTCAGTCGAACACGGTCGTTCGTCACAAAACGCAGTGAAATAGGAGTGGCTGAGTGTTATCGTGGCTATGAATCATGCGCTCATTGGAGTTGACAGACGCGTGGGTCCATCCATTAAACAAGGGGAAAAGGTGTGAGAGGCGGGCTGCCGCAGTCGGCGCTGGATGAACTTTTGGCCACGAACACAACATTGACATCAAAATTAAAAGATGGAACCCACGTGCCACTTCATAGCAGCAGTCTACGTCAATTACCCTTTTTTAAAAACTTGTGAATTTGAGGAGGGTTTCGTTGGGACTTTTTCTGAAAAAATACCCCCATTATTGTGTCCGTGATGAACACAAATAAAGGGCAATCGAAAATGACCAATTGGGGTCCTAATTCCGAAATTCAAGTGGATTGGTGTGCGCCGAATCGTTAATGAGGCTGGTTTTTTTGGCTTGTCATTTCACTGTAACGACATTATAAGATTAAGTTCTCGTTATGTTTGTGTTGAATTTTGACCGTTTTTGCTACCATACGCAGCAATCATTTCTGACAAGGGTATGATGAATGTGTCGTTATTGCTAGTGGATATTCTTCCTCTCCCGTCACTGGATATTCACTTATTGTATCGGATGTGAGAGATGATTGTATTTGTTGGGTGGGCTTGCTTAGGGTTTCCCTTATTTTTTTCTATGTACTATTTGTGAAAGGTTCGGAATCGTCACGTGCTATATTTTCCCCTCCTTCTAAAAGCAATGGAAAAACTTATTGTGAACCTGTCGCGATGAATTCTGATCTTCGAAAATAGATACAAAAATCAAAAGAAATCTAAAGTCTGTAAATCATGAACGAGATAAATACAAGTCAAATGTTCAGTCATGTAAATTTTGACACCTTAATCGGGTGCAGGTTTTTTTTCCTATTGGAAGTGTCTCCGCGAAATACTACTCAACGAAATCAAGAACTATTTAATAGTTTTGACGAACGTCCACAAACTCCGAATAACATATGTAGTTTTGCTAGCATTGAAAAATACAATTTTTTTTCTATAGACTCCCCATGCTGTGGTACGGGCAGCAGTTAGCAATTATGTCGTGATTTCCGGTGCCGTCAGGTAGGGAGATTACCCGGCATGCCTCTGTCCAGCTGCCGTCGCCATGGGGGATGTTCGTCGACATGTCTTCTTAGTACTGATAACGATGAACGCAAACTAGAACGCAAACAACAGGGTCGAAATCGGGAGCGGGGGCTTGTCTGGAGAAATTCAACCTGTTTAGTCAAACCCACCCACAGTGAAAAGGCCTATGGTATAGAAGCCACATATGCTCCAACACTCAGGGCTGGTTTCTATAGGTCAATGGGATGTGTGGCTAGAGGCTAAGGATGACAAACAGCCATTCACTGATCCGTTTACCCAGAATTACGAGCCCATTGCCTAAAGACCGGGATTTGCCCGACAATGTATGGACACGGCAGGTTTTGACAATACGCCTGGGATAAGAATGTTTATAAACAGCCGGGCCTCCAATCGACGGGGGCCCACGGCTAGACTAAGAATAGACTGGCGCAAAGAATAACCAGATACCCGGTCTAGACTGGGTAGGCCAATACTGGGCTTGGCAGACTCGGCCAACACGACACAACCGTAGCCGGAGCTTACCGTTCCCGGCTGAGAATCGTATAATGGGCTTACTTCAGGCAGTGTTAGGAGTCCTCACCGCTAGGCGGCAGTAGCGAGGGCCAATAATTGACAGCCGTATTGGGTTGAATATTATCAGCAGCCAATTCGCTTTGCGTCCCTGTACATACCGTGCAAAAATTGTATGGGCGTGAAATCAATTGGCTGCCAACTGATATGGGCTTAAACGATGGGAGAGGGTGGGAGGGTGGGATCGAGGCCCTACAGGGAGTGGTGTGGTACGGGGTTCACTGTGTGTTATCGCGACTCCCGGCTGGCCACTTCGATATCAGACCTTTGTTGGTCCACAACACTGCAAGCGTATGGACGCTCGGGTCAGGCAGGCTGTGATCTGACACCGTGCAAATTCATCGCTAATGACCAAAAGCCGAAATCCCCCACCTGCCGGGGGCATGGTAATAGACACCGGCACAGGAGGTAAGGGATGAGATGATAGCTTCAAACCCACACCTGTAAATTGCCATCCCTCTAATGCTAACTAACCAGTGTGGGTGGGCTGGGGTGTTTTGAGGAAGCAGGGATGGAAGTCTCACCCAGATCTATGTCCTAATGATATATCATTGCCACAAAGTTTCCTCTCACCATCAATCTCCACGCGGAGCAAGTTAAGTCTCCTATCCGAGTTTCCAGATATAACGTGACGTACGATTTTGGTTATGAGACTCATTAAACCTCTAAGTGATGCTGCGCTGACCCGATAGGAGAAGCCACTGGTAGCAGATCGATGTATATTTCTAGTGTGACTCCGCTAGTTGAACTAAGTTAATGGACAGAGCCATATTTAGGGCCTGCTAACCGTATTATTCCCAATCTACTGCTGGGAAATGGAATTAGAGTTAATGCAGAGGGAGGCGCCTCTTAGCCCATGTATCATAATGGGCTTGTGCTGCAGAAAGAGCCCTGCATGTCTATCCCCATAGCTTTAATTACATAAGAGGAATCCGCAAATAATATCCGCAAATAAAAGTAGCACAATTCTAGATTCTTAGTCGGAAAAACGACATATGCAAGATCTTCACAGCACTCAACACTGATTGTGTTGATGATGAAGCAGAATCCGTGTATTGTGCGTGATTATTTTTTTAAACTTTGCCATCTCCCAAACGTATCTAGTATCTAAATGTGTGATTCAGGTTTCACGTCTTTATGTCATGATCCCTTGTCCCACTGGCAGCAGTTGCTCCCCCCTTGTATTGTCAGTTTAAGGGTGTCCAAAGGAACCTCTGGCGGTGTGGCATTCGCTGTGTACTTGATAAATTAGGAGTATGATGCGTTTATATATCATGATTCATTGCGTTTGTCCCGCATTATTTTACGGGGATGTTTTAAGGATGCTTTGTATTCAATAATAATGCCCCCCCCCCCCCCCCCCCAGTTAAGATGGAAAAAGTGGACAGAAAGTCTCTTTAAAGTGTGGGCAGCTGTTTCCTGATACCTCTCCTGTCGTGGTAGTAGGTTCAACGGGGAAGAGTAGAGTGATAGAGAGTGTAGTAAGAATTGAGACGGGCTTTTAGCTTACAAAATTGGGTGACTATACTCTTACCGGCTCACCTTCAAGAGACTGGGCTCATAGGCTGGCCACGTTCTTCGCAGTGCACGCTCTGACGATCAGCCACCATCACTTTTATTCCTCTCATGATCGTAATCCATCTCTGTCAGTGCCCGCATGTCTATTAGCGGCCCAAACCTACATAATGTATTCACGCAGGCACGTCTGAAATTGAGGTCTGGTTAATACTGCCTTTTGTTGTGCCATCGACCTTGCGAGGTATTAGCATGTAGCCTTTACTTAAAAAAGGGATTTCGCCATAAAATAGCCTTATCGGCTTTCATATAAAACGCTTGGCTTTATTAATGAATTCATGAATTCTGCTGACTACGTAATGACAAAATGAAGGAACCCTACTCCATCATGATATTGTCAATGGATCTATATTTTGCATTTCCTGATTAACAAATACCTGTGTATCTCGTGTCAACACATAAAACGCCATTACTGGTGTTTGGGTAGCTCTGGCTGGAAAGCTGGCTTGATCATAAAACATGCATAACATTTTAAAAAGTTGTTTATTCTGAAGCATTAGGTTTCTAAGGTTATGGTTCCAGGTTATATGTATTTTTCCATCCTCTGTTCTTCTGCTATATTTCAAACTTTGCAACTATTTTGGTGATGGTGATTATATTTAAGGGATGATATTTAACAGCGCAATATTCTAAATCGTTCTAGGTTAAACTTGATCAGAGCAATTATCAATACCCAAATCAAGGAGGAAAACACAAGGTCGCTTCAACTTTTACCCTTTGATATTCAACCAGGAAGACCAGATATGCTAATGAGGTGCTTGTTTTTCTTCACTTGGCTTCAAAGCCTTAATGTTGCATGCGGACTGGATGCGCCAGTTCCATTTTGTGGATTTAAAAAAGCGTGACTCACCCTAAGTGTGCGAGGTTGGCGCCGGCTTATTTGTAGGTCGACTCGAGGCGTCGCCTGGCGGCCGCTACCTCGTCTCAATCACCAAATCAGGGCAGTTTGGTCCCTCGCCTTAGCCAATTTTCCCAGTCACCTACCCCAGCCATGGTGAGACGCAAATGGAAAGCCTCACAGCATCGAAAAAAGAGTTTCTATGTTTAGAAATAGGTTTTGTGCTAATATTTAATCAAGGGAATTACATGCAGTAAAAATTACATCGGAAAATAGGTTTTTGCGACGTAGTATAGGTTTTATGAGCCGTAAAAATACTTTTAAAGCATCACATTTAAACTGATTTCTAAGGTATAATTTCACGGGTCAAATAGCTTCATAATGCATCGTTATGAACTCCATGGGTAATTGCGAGTACTGGGAAAGGCCAGTGAACACCCAGATGTGGCCCAGATTTTTTAGTGAACTTAGAGGAGTATGTGTGAGGGACATTTATTTACAATCAATACACTGTGATATGCGCCAATGCGTCACGAAGCAAATATTTACATTCTGCGTCACCTTAGATTCATATTGATGATCTAGTTCCTTGAGCTCATTTTTATCCGTTTTACATATGAAGTGAATATTTATAGAAGGCAATCTCAACCCTTTATATTGAGGATAGAATGAATTTGAAAAAAGATGTCTTTATTTTACAATTCCTTTTGGTTCTAACTTACCCTAAGTAATTCAATCAACATTTACCCGTGCCATATGGGTATATAATCAGTTAATCATCTCTCCACCGGCAACATCAGTTGTTTCTCTCTGATTTACCATTTCACCGGGCCTTCTAATGGGCATCCGTAAAAGAATCCCTACACTGTACTGTGGGTTGCTGTGGGTTCCATCTACAGGTACATTAAACAATCTTTCCTGTTGCCCTATAGATTGACTGTTTACTTGGGTCACACATCGGTTTTGGACTTTTCTTTCTTCTGTATTATACAACAAAAGGCACATGGTCAAAAGAGATACTTGAGAAAGGAATGCATTATTAATCTATTTAAGTGACTTACCTGGATTGCATACTGGCTGAAAGTCAGAGCATTTCCTCTCATACACAATGAACGTGACATTTAGTCCCTTCGCTATTTACATCAGGGATTACACCGGACCCTATAATAGCCCAATACACCAGGGCTTGGGACCACATACGGGCCATATCCCGATCTCTCCCTGGACCATATAACGACCCTTACGCTGGCCCTTCCACGGCCCTTTCAGTAAGCAAAGAATGCCTCTGGTCCTGTCTTTCAAAGGGGGCTCCTTACCGGGTGCTATAGTCGACGGCCGCTTTGAATATAAGCCGGTAAGCGGGCACAGTGCTACCAACCAGCAGCCCATCACACCTTTCACTAGCGCCTCCTGATTGGACCCCCGAAAGGCTCCCAGAAGAGGAAGCTGAGAGAGGAGCCCAGTGAAAAATGTCAAAGGCACCTAGAGTACGCGATGAAATTAAATTCGGCCCGGCTGATGGAGTGATATTACATGGCCACTTGATGGTAAAATTGCGTGATAATGGTGCGTGGAGGAGGGCCTGCGAGATGACGAGGGCCGAGTCAAGACGATTAGTGATCTTGTTGAGGCCGTTGATGTGGTCCTCTGCCGTCTCCAGGGCGGCGATCAGCCATTAGGGGTTGGCGTCACGTGACCGTTAATTCTGCCCCCACGTGGGCAAACAGATGAAAAGCCTGATGTGGACTGATATGTTATTTCCCGGCTAATCCGCCGGCGGACCCCCTGCGCAATCACAGGGGACAGCGTGATTATCGTCCTCCAGGGCTGGCCGGCGGGTGTTTGGATGGGGGTTGTTTCATATCATTCTGCACGTCAAGCCATTCTGTGCCTATCCATACATCTTTGATCATTGCCGCTGTAAGTAGTGACTGTGTGCCTTTGATACTCCATGTATCCTCCTATGCAGGGGCTCGGTAAAGGATTCACTGTTGTTCTGGGGGAATATGAGGCTTGGGTACTACGACTAGTTACTGGAGAACTCGCTCCGAAACGAAGTTGCCCCATAATTTGACGAACTCGCCCCGTTTTGAAGAAGACAAAGAGTATTTCCGTCTTAGACCTCGAATGTGTGTTCATAGATATGATGCCCTTGGTTTACACCAGAAAGCTAATATAAATATATAAATAGTAATTTTTATATACAAAACACATTAGAAATCACCACGGGGAAAGTTCGTTCTGGGGCGAGAAAATCTCAGGGCGACTTCTATTCGGGGTGAGTTCTCCAGTATTTCTGCGGCTATACGCTCTTTAATATGTTGTCATTGTCTCTCAGCATCCACAGTGTATGGTGAGGAATAACTGGGGTGGATGTGGGAGGGAAGCAGGCAATGAGAGCAGGCTTGACGTGTTGTCATTAAGCCGCTATTATTCCCTGGATTAATGCCCTTACAGTGTCACTGTCGTTCAACCCTTCTCTACAATCTCATCACCAATCGCTCTTCGCTACCCAGGATGTCTCCCGGGGATAACGTCTTGTAGCCATAATTTGGTTTCCCTAAGACATCTCATTCACAGGATGGTTGTTTTTTTCCATGTATACCAGCACTTTATCTTATGCCTACACCTCCCGGTTATTCGAGATGATTAGCGGTACACGAACTATCGTTATGATGTATGTAAATTGGGTCTTTTTTGTCCTCGATCCTTGTCGGATAAGGCAAGGAGAAGGGTTTTATATTGTTGTTCAGAGATAGCATTGGTGCATGTTGAGAAAAACAATGTAATTTTCTTAAGCTTATCTTACTTGAGCCACGAGCGCTGCCACCATAGCTCAATGCCCTGGTGATAATATATTGTGTAAACACAAGAATTCATGCTTCAGTTTACAAACAAATATAGATTCACATTAATGTATTGGTCAGAGTTCTGTAGAGAATATAGTCACCTGAAATTTCTTTCAAATTCATATAGACATTAACCATATGTACATTCCACAGGAAAGAACACAAAAAGGATGTTTTTAATAATTGATCCTATTCTTATAGCCATGTCTCGTTGTTCAATATAGGATAGGCTTGTGGAAGGAACATATGTTGCCATAAGTAATACCCCATTTGTGGTTTTACATTATAGATTTCTTATGGATTTCACATAGAACAGCAGCGCGCCCAAGGGAAAGCTTAGGAGTTTGCTATTCTTTCATGCACATAGATAACATAATCACTCTCAGTATGCATGAATGTATAAAAATAACACCGTTTGAGTAAAGGTAAACCACCTCAGACACTGTATCATATAACAGTCATGGCTAAGCAACGCTGTAGGAAAGGCCTGAGGTTTGTGTTATGGGGTTTGAATTAAGTCTCCATTATCCCACTCTATATCCGCAGCTCATCCTTCAGGACAATGATAAACCCCTGGATTTTGAAGCTCAATTTGATGGCTCATTTGAATAGCGAACTGGTAGACACTGTGTGTGGAATTCATGCCTTGTCGTCAGCTTAATGTAAATATTGCCGGTGGCTGTAACTTTCCTCGGATTATCAGGAGTGGGTGGCGTAGGAAAGACAATGTAATCTCAGCAGATCTGTCGTCCGCTCCAACCTTAAGTACAGTAAAACACATTTTGCAGAGAGGGTCCCCTGTCAACAGGGGCAAACCACATCGCGGGCCCTTTGTCCTGAAGAGGAGTCTCAGATTTAATGTTTAATTTTCCCCGTTAATCAGACCACTCCGCAACAAGGACCACTTGCAGTGACCTGTATTTGTCTTAACATACCCCATCTTTAAATTTCCAATGGGATTTTTTAAAAAGCTGGTATCATCAAAAAATGTCAACAAGACGATTCCCTGTACTGGGTAAAGACATGTCCTGACACGACTGAATAAACACGGCTTCGTCCGGTTTGCTAGAAATGTCCCCACGAATCATGGGCATTGTGACATAATGAGCTCATAGGAACTCCAATGCATTCTCCCAGCACTTTTCATATTGTAAATTTTAGAAGAAGAACTTATTATAGCATCACTAATTATAACACCGTAGGTTGATGTATGCCGGTAGCATCCAGTGGTAGTCTTTAGAGATTAGAATATTTATAAACACTTCGGAATTCCAGTGTTTTGAAACTCTGGTAGGGAATCGTCTGGCTAACATCAGAAGAGGGAGAGAGTAAGTGGTGATCAAGCCTAGAAGCCATTGCTCCAGGGTTTGGGGTAGCAGTCCAAAGGGAGGGATGGCAATCCCATCTTACTATTAGCAGAGGACACTCAACCATAAGCGACAGGCATTGCTATGCCTCATAAAAGCACTAAACCCTGTTACATGATATTTGCATCTTCACAGCTCTAAACCTCATTGATATTTTGTTTAAAGATCGCATAGCATCATCATTAGTCCTTGTTGGGATGTTCAGAACTCGTTTAGTACATTGACAATAGCGTTCTTGATTAATGACCAGATTTAGATTTTAAGAATTTCGTGTGACATTCGGCTTCCCCAAGAAATATCCCAGATATGATATGCACCCACACGGTAAATTATCTGAATATGGCTGCTATCAGAACGCTAGATTACCGTGGTTACCACTAAGAGTCAATGGAAGTCAGTTAGATGGGTGACCAGACTCAATTAATGAGTTATGGACCCTGAGCCTTTGGTCTTTAAGTTTGGGTAGTGGGTGAATGATCTGAGGAATATTTGAGAGGCTTGACATTGATTGCAAATGAAATGGAGTTAATTGAAGCTGGTCTAGCGCTAAGATCTGGGTCGGCCTTTAAAGGAGTTTAGAAGGATGGCATAAAAAACATATTGCATGTTAAAAAATCATTTTATGATTATAACCTATTGAGTTATCAATCTTAATTTTGATTGAATAAAGAAGAACACAGTATGTTAAACACATTGCTTTTCAATCTCCCAAACCCGATGGCTACATCTGAATTACTTTGAACAATGAATAATCTAAAACCTAATTTTTCTCGATAAGAGATTGGTGGTAATGCTTGGCAGCCATAGATCTGTTATGTACATTGAATAAATAATTAATGTAACCAACATAAAAATACACTAAACCTGTTTCTAATACCAAAGCATTGTTGAGGAAACGAATGACCTTAGTTATTACCAAATCTACATTTAGATATTCCAGAGTAGTGATGAATAACTATTTGGACATCTTTCAGAATTAAAAAACAGAAAAAGTTCTGCCATAGATATAACCCTCTATATACGACCTATACCTTCAGAGGCGAAACCAATCTAAAAAAGAAGACAACGAAATAAGAAAAAGTTTTGAAGACTGTCTTTTGGCACTGGCCTTGAGTTGCTCTGTGAATACCTCTATGAGTCGGGGCTGGGAGGGTTGCATGCTCATTGCTCCCGGTGTGTGTTTAGAGCGGGGCGTGTTTGGTGAGGCGGCTGTAGTATACACGTGTTGACGACCACCCTTCTCTCTTACAGAGACAACTATGTGCGGAAGCTGCAGCGCCAGGAGGAGATGCGGAGGGTGCGGGAGGAGATTGAGCGCCAGCAGGAGGAGGAGAACATCCGCAAGGAGCAGGAGCAAGGTCAGTACACGGAGACGTATTGCACGAGTGTCAGCTATACTCAGCAGGTTAACTTCACTGAAATGAAAATATAGAACAGAATTCAGAGCATTGGTATCAAATCCTAATGATATTTATTTAATGAACTAGAAAACATATTTCTACTCAGTTACAACTGCATATCATCTTTCTTAAAGTTAATTTTGAAAATGAGGTATTTAAATACATTTGATTAATTACAACGTCATATGGATTTCATTAACCAACAAAACTCATTCCTGGAGCCATTCCTATGGAAACCTTTCATATTTTTTACTTAGAGAATAATCATTTTCTATTTAGAAAATAATCTGAGATGGTTATTTCGAATAGAGAAATATTCAATATATGCCCAGCATATTCTTTTTGTAAATATTGACCGACAGATTACCCTCCACAGCCCCAAGTATGGAATTAAATCAAATCACTATTTACATGAATTATTTACTTTGAACCATCTGTATTAAATATTTGATATTGTATAAAACATGTAATATGCATTATTTTAAGAAATAAGAGACATGTCTTCGTTTATATAATGCTGTTTGAATACGTGTCATGTTCCTGGAATCTAAAAATAGGTTTCTTTGTTCACATCACTGTCTTTTTGTGCGTGATGCCAATCATCACCCATTTTACGAGAGAATCGAGGGTTCACACAGACAACAGCGATAGATGGAAAGGTTAAGCGAGGGGATGTGTACTATGGTTCAAATGGAAACAATCTTGTTATTCTAAACCATTCGTGTATCTCTTCGTGTAGCTATGATTTATCACTTCACCATCCCTTTAACAAATTCCTTGTGATAAGATTGAGGACTTGTTGGTAAGACTGATTCTCGGGGAATTATTCACTGCTCCTTGGTGCGGAGCGTGCAGGCTGAGTTATGCGGTGAGCAGCTCGGGGGCGAGTGCTCGCCGTGCATCCAGGTTTAAAGCTGCTCAGATGACAGATGGAGAGGTATCACATTGTTGGTCGACACGGACCGCCTTAGTAGACTCCTGCACATTACTCAGCAACCGTGTGCCACCCTGCCACGACCCAGAGATGGGGGATGGGGGTGGGGTCTAGGTAGGAGTGGGTGGAAGGAATGGGAGGCATTAACGAGGTACCAATAACACAGGCGGCCTATGTAGTCCAGATGCCACAGCCTGGAACATAGTTGCCTGAACCTAGGCTGAGGCCAACACGCATGTTCCAAAACCATTTTAAGACCATGCATATATACATTTGTATTTCCTCTTTATAGAACAGCAGTCAAACACATGTAAATGCCAAAAGATGGTAACGTTTGATTGAATTTATCAGTATAGGCAAATTATGTTCTTGGTCCTATTTCACTGACATTGGCTTCAGGAAAGTTCAGTACATCTTGGCCAATATACGATTCAGACAATGAAACAGGATATAAATATGTTGCTTTATTTTGAATATAAATGTTGACTTAATTATACCAAAGGGCAAACATCATCTTACCTATTAGGACAAACTTTACAATCGGGAGAATATCTGCCAGAATGTATTAAGCCAATATTCCGCAACAGGATCTTGCAAGTCGATGAGTAAGCAGTGTTGGCGTGTTGTAAAACAGTGGGGGCTGTTTTACATGCTGTGTGATCGTACATCAGAAACACGTAACTGGGTGCTATGTCAGCAGTAGTGATTTAGGAGCTGCGTAGCCGCCTCAGATGACGTCGTGTGGGGAATGATCATTGCTCTTATTGGACCCACCCAAGTTTTTTCTAGTACTGTCAGGGCATTTCTTATCGTTAATGGTCTCTACCTTCATCATACCACCACCTCGGGGCACTTTAATTATTTGATTAAATAATGCCGTCTACTGTGATGATCCTCAAGGCAAGCGGGGGGAAAAAATCATATCCCCATGTGGCTAGGTCTTGGAGTAGTGTGAGTGCAGAGGTGCAATCAGTATACATCAACAGGCCCAACAAGTTGGTTTATAACAGCTTATCTATAGAATAATACTGAGATGTATCATCAAATCATAAATTCACTAGAAGAAATGGCATGGGGAGCTAGCTCAGAGGTTAAAGCACTGGACGAGTAATTGCAAGGTCATGGTTTCGAGTCCCAATACAGCCTCTTTTCTCCCTCATCCCCAGCAATGGTGGACTGCTATTTCAAAGGCCAGTCCTTCTCATCCCATGTCTATGTGGTGTCGTAAGTAAAAGAACTCTCACTTCTGTAAATCTGTAGGGGTGAGAAATTCACCTCATAGATCGATCTAACAATGAGAAAAACTGTACCTTGAGGAAGTCTAGAAAAAACCTGTCATAATTCACCGGACCTTAAATCCAACGAACCAGCTAGAAGAATAATATTAATGTAACTACCAACAAAGGACATATATTGATGTCCAATGACCTAGATAACTGTCAATGGTACAAAATTCTCCGAATATATGACCTGAGTAATAGTGTAGCACACGTTGGTGGATATGTGTGAAAGTTCCCGGAGGAACGTGAACATTATTCTCGTAGGCGTGTCACGCACGGTGTATTTGAGGCGGCTGAAGGGGTTCTTCCGTCCTCTCGTGATGGAAGCAGGCCTGGTGGAAATAGAACTTGGCGTGGTGAAGACGAGAAATCAGAAATCCCTTATCAGGTAGACTTTCACACGTGTACGCGTGTGTGTGGGGACATCTCCGGGTGCAGTGGCTGGCAGTCAGGGGTCGACCTCCGGGTCCTGTGAGCGTGCAAAGGGGCGGAAGGGAAAGGTAATCCCCTCCAAAAACATGGCATGTCTTTGCAGTATAACCTTCGTTGACTGCCACACCAGGCTCCGTGCGCTAGGACTGTCACCCCGGTGGACACTGTAGTTGCTGGGGATGATGGTGTGGTTCTCATAGTTATAGACTGGTCCCAGTAGCATTTGACGCTAGTCGGTGTTAGTGCAAAACCAATTTTTACTGCACTGTTTCTTAGCTTGCCTGTCGTCCTCGTCTCACAGATTTGATCTAGCTATTAGATCATTGACTGCTGGTACATCACAGTGTAAAGCAGTTGAAGTGAAAGTGTTGATGTATGATCCCCAATGTAGATATTCATTGTACATCATTCGCCAAAACTTATGTGGGCTAACGTCTTAAATTTTGAAATATTTGGCAATTTTCAGTCTTTACTTTATATTTTCCTCATCTCCGAATGTTCTCTGCCTATATAGCCGTCATCAGGGATGAAATAGTGAATATCATGATATTAAGACTATCTCAAGTAGATCAGAAGATGATGCCCTTTGCCTTATTCCCTAATGAGCTTCACTGTACACGACACAGACTAGCCTGCATCTATAGGGCACAGAGCATATCCTGGCTCATGGCACATCCATTAGGGGGCGCATAAGACGTTCCTGTTTACCACCAGATCCTTCTTCCCGCTTGCAAGCCAAGTGGAACATATGGTCAGCCAGAAGAGTAGGGGGGTTCCAGTGCGCTGGTTAACAAATGACGGCTATATCCCTACAGGCTATAACCGCGATCACCAAAAGGATACCATACTTTTAGTGAAGTGATGTGCGTTTGTAGAGATGTGTGTAGTTGGTAATTCAGTGACTGGGAACTAAGCAGCTCCCTACCCTCCCACTGAACATCATCGGATCAGTTTCTAAGTGTATCTTCCACCTGGTTTATTCACCTAAATATCTGAACACAACCGCACCCCGTTTTACGAAATGCATTTAAATCCGACAGTTTTATGGCCTGTTAAAACAGAGCGCTTACTTCTTTCTCAGCTCCGGTCGAATCTCATCACCTACTAAGTAGTATGTGGGAATTGTAACCCATTTGGCCTGTTTCACACAGTCCCACTGATGCACACTTCATTTAAACTACATATTCCCTTCCTGTCGTTCTCACACGCACTCAAAAAAAGCAGCGGAAGCTAAGCCGACATATTCTGTCGAACAAGAGATGACTTGGAATGAAAAAGGCAGTAGAAAAGCTTACATCCGAAGTGCCCATGTTTATTTCATGTGTGGATGAGGTGGCAGGGGATATTTGATTTCTGTTAGATGGGAGAATCTCAGTAGAGGGGAGAATGTCAACGCATACTGCCGCCGCGCCAAGCTGTATGAATATCCATGAATGGTTGCTCTTTTTTCCTGTGCAGCCAGGGTGGTTAATACCAAGAGCAGGTGAAAGAATAAACAAGAGGTTACCGGAGGGTGCTAGTCGATTGTCCGTCATGAAAAAAAACATAACTTGATGTATACTTATTAAAGCAAATTGTGTTGGGAGTCCAATTTGATTGAGTTGAAATGTGGGATACGGAGTCTAAAGTGGGACTTCTACTTCGTGATTTTGGTCCCTCAAGTCACTTCCCAATGATAAAGCACCTCCTTTTTGTCTATGACAACAGGTTTGCAATCTTCTACATTTTGTAATTGACAATATACCTAAATCATACAAAATGTTGTCGATAAACAAACATGTTGACTTTTTCGAGGTGGCTGTTGGGATTCAACCCTTGACTCGGCACCATTAGGGGCCTTTCTAGGTCCAGTACACTTTTCCAATACTCACAGGGGTTTGGAAGTATTCACCAACAATCGTTCCTCCAGAGAGGATCTAGCCTCTGAGAGGACTACATCGGGTCACATCAGGTATTCTGGTCATCCTGCATATATGTGCTTCTGTACACTGGTCGCTTACAAATGCCCTTGCATTTGTCAGCGAAAGCATGGGTTTTCTAGTTAGGTACGGACTTTGCCCTTGACAAATACCCATACACCAACTGTGAGATAATACCCAGGGACATTTTTCAGTGGCAAAGGTCCCTCATAGGGTCATTTACTTGTGACAAGAAGGTACACTATCAGCGACCCGCCCTGGTATATAAATATAAGGGAGAAATTCTGGAAACGCAAATTTTTGTACTGACATTTATATAATGGTTCGTATTCAACGTTGTAAACAAGTGTGGCTATATACATATATAACTTGACCCTCTGTGGTCGCACTTACAGAGAAATATCGGCAGTACCTGGAGGAGGGCTCCATGGAGGTCTCCTCCCAGCTTCCTCCAGGCTTGGACGACGTGGGGGAGGACCACCAGGAGGAGCGGGAGGACTCCGGACACCACAGCCCGCCGCTCCTGCCGCCGCCACCGCCGTCGTCAGGCCCGCCGGCCGACCCAGGTCGGTGGACAGCGCCGCATGTCTGCCCGGAGACTTCTCCAGCATGCCACGTGTCCCCCTCCTCCTCCCCTCATAGCTATACCAGCGCAGGGTTCGGCATCGCCGGGTTTGTTTTTACAGTGACAACTAAATGTAGTAGGTTGGAATGATATAGGCATATTGGATTCTGAATGATATATTATAGCTTGCAAAATTTGATGAGGGCATCATGTGGGTGCGTGTTTTGGATCTTTGGGATTTTATCAAGCAGTTGGTGATTAATGTATTCCGATATCATGGTTAATATAACAAAGTGTTTCACCCTGGTGAGTCGTCAAATGAAAGAACGAAATATACGTAATATATCAATATCGTCCATTTTATTATGATAAAAAAGGGGGAAATCCCACATCACGGGCTTCTACAATTTAAGGTCTGTGTGAAACAAGCAGATCGTTCTGGCTGTAGATTGGAATTCCAGGTTTATCATAAAAGTAAAAACAGATACTGCCTGCTTTTGTATTCTCTCGATTATTAGGATATCTGATAAAATGAAAGAAACCTCAAAAAACACATTCTGTAGAGTATGGGCAATTTGACAACCTATTTGCGTGGAAGGCATGATTCTGATTGTGATATTGGAATACAGTACGTCACCACCTGCGTGCTTACCCACGCGCCCCATGGGATTCATTTCTCATCAGGAGACCCAAGCAGATATCACTCCACCAGCTATGAGACCATAAACATGCCATTACTACCCTCATCATCAACGATAAACAGCAAGAACGCACCCCGAAACGAAACTAGACACGCAGATCTGTGTGTGGCAGGGACATCAGTCCCTATGACCATTCTGACCCTCTTGACGCCGAACCGTGCGCGGTTTAGGGGACCAAAAACTGCGCATCCACTTAGGCATCTCTAGTCTAAGCTTTAAGCCGCGATTTCCTTTCAGCTTCTGCGTGTGGGTCTTACGACCGTTTGCCCTTGGATTTCAGTGGAAAGTTATGTTTTGCTAAGTTGGATATGATTATCATGGCTAATTTGTTTACTTCCTTCATTAGGATGGATTGACGCATGCGTGGTGGAGTTGGATTCCTGAGGAGCATCCGTTAATGAGATTGTTGATTTATCTGCATATCGAATACTCAGTGTGTTATCTAACCATCTTTCTTTCTAGCTTAATTTACTCTAGTCTTAATATTCCAGCATGAATGTTAAATTGTTAAATAGTGAGGATTAACATACTTATACATATGTAGTTTGCGATGATCTCCTGATATCTGTGAGGCAATTACTGAAATGTGCAAATCATTTGTTGAATTTAGTATGATGTAAAATGCCAGTGACTGCATTATAGAAGGTACCTATCCCTCTGAATATAGCCATTTAAAACGCCTGCTGCTGCAACTACAAAGACCAGCAGGGAACATTTGTCATTCTAAAAGAAGCGTTTAAAGTCACCTCATTCGTTTCCCGCTGAGTGGATGTAGATTGTTAAAGGACAAAAAATCTAAAACAAAAAAGAACAGTCAGATGGCGGGGAACAAATCATATAAATATTCCTATGACGAGAAGTGTTGTCTCATTCCTATGCAGAAAATCGCATAAAGTGTCAGCCGAGCCATGTGAATTGAAGATGGAACAGTGGTACAGGTTGGGATTTTCTCTGGTCGACCTGTCAGTTCTCCAAAAGGAAGAGATCACCCTCCAGGCAGTGAATGTCAGCCTCAATTGCTCATACATCTCTCTCTGCAGAAAAATGAAAACTGATCTGTGCTCCGCTTGCAGCCCCATCAATAGATGGAGCGTGGTGTTCTGTCGGTGGTTTTTTTTTACCACGGACGACAAAGAGTTGGCGCCCACACAACAGTAAACACGTTGGTAATCT
The DNA here is from genome assembly GCA_950022655.1 of Alentia gelatinosa. NCBI lineage: Eukaryota > Metazoa > Annelida > Polychaeta > Phyllodocida > Polynoidae > Alentia > Alentia gelatinosa. The sequence continues at coordinate 33,756,787 of OX465583.1, forward strand.
AGCAGTGGTCGGTCTGAGCTATCAGTGGTGATCATATAGAGGGTTGTTTTAGTCAGGCGCTTCTCGGAGTTGCTCGGCGGATGTCCCGTTGGCGGTGGGCGGTCTCCCTGCCTCCCTCCCCGCCCGCCTACCGTACATCTCCCCGGGAATCCCCAGACCGACTACTTATTAATGCAAAAGCATGCTGAACCCCCTCCCCGTCAGGCGGCGACACCGGCTTCTCCCGCGCGCTTTAAGCTGCCAGATGAGGGATCTGACCCCTGGAGGTCACCCAGTCTTCATCCCTGTCTAGATCACGTGAAATATGCAGCAGTAGGGCCACCCCAGCTCTGGCTGCAGTTATTATCGTATGTAGAAGGATGAATGCAAATTTATTGCCGCCCATCAATCAACAATTAGGAAATATGAAGGAATCGGGTGAAGGGCACGCAGACACACAATCGTTGCGGCTGGTCCCTTAGATGTTTCCCTCCACAAAGAAGGAGAAGTAGGATAGATTGGGCGCTGCTGTGTTTTCCTGGGTGGCAGCCTCAAGCCCATACCAGACACAGTATCCGATGGATGGCGTGCTTGTCGCTAGACGGGTCTTGCATTGCTCGAGGCTCAAGCCTGCCTTATTGTCTTATACAATCATTAGCCATGGAATTAGGAGGTTCTTTGTAAACATGAGCTATCAAACATCATGGAAATCCCTCGCGATGGTAGGCGATCCCTTAAACAAAGACGTGTGTATTGATTTTACATTGGAGCACCGCTGATGTCTATCTAGCTTTCCTATGACTATTTCAAAAAAATCATATTAAAGTAGATAGTTATGCAGCGGCAGAATTCGTTGGTCTACCAGTCCACGGAACTGATTCCTAGAGGAAATTACATTCCACAGTGGTGGTTAACCTATTGGGTAACACGCTTGTCCAAAAGAGTATTATAATGTAGAAGCATGTAGTTAAGTCGGCCCGTGGGATATAATAACCAGTTGGAGACTTCTACTATAAATTATGGTAAACACACACAAAGTCTAACTCTAACTAGCGAAATTCTTGTGATATAACCAGTTTAGGATTGGTTCTGGTGTATACTTCGGTAAACAAGCGTAGAATACAACTCTAGATTGTGAAACTCTTGTGACATAACTATTCTAGATTTGATCTGTATTATCTTATGGTAAACAAGCTGAAAGTCAAACTCTGAACAAAACCCAGGTGCCTTCACCACTCGAGACAAGATCCGATACACAGAGTAAACAACTTACAGGGCAACTTTAAATAGTGAAACCATTGTAATATAACCAGTTTCAGCCACCCTCCCCATAGAACTATTTGTGCGTGAAACCTGAACGAATCGACATAAACGAGCATGATAAGAGGGAAAAAAGCATTGGAGAATTAGAGCTAATAGTGGGCGATGTTTTAGACTGGGAGCGGACACAGGTTGCCTGATGGAGAGTCAACGCATGCAATCCACGGCAGTCCCCGATGAACAGGAGGCATGACGAACCATGACAGGTCCATCAACCATTAAGTTATAAATGGGTTGGTATTGATTAGAACCATAGAAAAAATTTCTAATGGTATCCCCTTTATCTTGGGAAAGTGCTTGGGACCTATTGCCGGGTATTCCCCTAATGCCGCTCAAACCGTCCTCGGAGGACCGCCTTTGCGCGGGACAGCTGATGGGCTGAGTGCTGCAAGGTTTGCATGATGCTGAAGATCTGTTCTCGTTTCTTTTTGTCAATTCTAGCTACAAGTATTGTTTAGGGAGGCATCACGCACGTCCATGTAAAATTGAAAGGAGGAGGAAGATGCTAGATGGTCGGCCAGATATCATGCTCAATTACAGTGACTGCGTATTGAACAGAATGTGACTACAGCGACGGCATATCGCCTTACAAATTTACTTTTCTATGATTTCCAATTTCTATATGTCAAACGTGTCAGTTTGCAGTTTGGAATTGCTTCTGTGACTAAATATTGCGGTTGAATATGAGCCAAACTGTCAAAAGTAAATTCCTCTTACTCGGGTTGACTCGTTATAGATTTAGTCACAGACCATTGCTGCATATAGGACTATGTGTTGCTAGAGTTGAAGACAAAGATGTATGAATGTAAATTGTGTAAAACCAGACAAAAGATTTGATGTTCTAGCTATATTATTTAAACTTCTAAATAGTTCCAGCTTTTAGGTTACCAAATACTTGCTAAGAACATGCAATCTGGTGAGTGAACATTTTCCGAAATGGCGTTTCCATTGGAAGACAGAAGAGCCGAATAATTTTCCTAATTGCTTATAGAAATCCATCGGAGGAGCCAACTGAAGAATGTCGCATTCATCAGCAACAATTGTACACAGTACAGAGATGTCAGCTTTCCACTTTTCCATGGAAATCTAGATTTCCTGTTGAGTATATATTCATATATGAATTCCTTTTTTGTGTAAGACAAAGATATGAATTAACCTCATTCACGCTAATAGGACATATTTGTATGGTCTCTCTCAGGCAACAGATGCTATTTCCACTATTCTTCTTACCGCAACTGGCATCCCTGAATTTATAAGTTGCTGGTATGTTTCCACTCACCCACTTTACTACGGAAGTGAACACCTACTGATTTTGGCAGCCATGGCCTTAGTTGAAATATTCACGCCTTCATCTCCATTGAAGGATGAATAGCTGTTCTATGTAAACATGGGGCATCTGAAATTCGCCCAAACCTACCTCAAACGTAACATTTGCAGGTCAATTGTTATTCCCACTGTCAACTAAATGATAAACATTCATAAATCATGGACAGTCGAGAATTTGGTCGGTGTTTTTCGTTAGCATTGCTTGGCGGTCCAATTTTGATGGCAATAATCAACCAATAGAAACAACCAAGACCGCTGTACAAACCGGCCACTGGAAACCTCTGAGCTATACCTCCTTCTCAGAGTGTTGATTAGTTTGCTCCTGGATACCCCCGATCTATCGAACTCGTCGCCGAGCCGAGAACTCCTCCAACATCCACTCCCCTCACTCCATCAGTTTGTGAGTCAGTGTCTGCCTGCTATAATCCCCCTCCCCTCTTTACGCCGCCACGCGCCGGGCGCTAGTTGGCCCTTTCTCCGTGCTTCACTCCCATTTTCGCGTCTCGATCACCCCAGAGGAGGGTAAAGTTCGTCTATTCACCCATGCACCGCCCCCTTCATCACACCAAAAGACCTATGGGCACCTCTAAAAAACCAAAAGGCCTAGCTATAGGCGGGGCGGGCCCGACCTCCCGCCACCCCGGGCCCACCGTACGGAATCAGATTACGCACACTGGCATCGGTTGGCGTTGAGGGTTGGCGTGCGGAGGTCGCCAGGCTGCGACAAATAACCATCCCGCGCGTAAAAAGAACCGGAGCTCTCCCTGTTTCGTGTTGACGCCGAGGTTGCAGGATAAAAGGTTATTTCTTTGTTGGCTGGGTTTGCGAGCGTTGCGCGGTGAAACCGACTCGCAAATGTAACCACAAGTCTGTTTTCGGAAACGGGTCCCAGGTCGTGAAGGCTTGCAGTGTTGATTGTACATTAATTGTATGTGTATATACACACCACTCTCAGCCATTAATTTCTATATTCAACACCAAAAGGCTGCGATATTGACCTACCACGGATTTTCCAGCTGTTCCCCTGTTTAGTTTTTTTTTTGTTCCCGTGTTTAGGTTCAAATGTGACCGAAAAGATTGCAATATGCGATGAAAAATAACGCAATGTGGAGATCATGTAGTAATTACTATTATTTCCTGATGTAGTACAATGATACATAAACAAACGAAAACCATTAGCGAGCAAACACTGTGACCCGTGCGACAGAAAAAAGAGTGGGTTTCTTTGTGGCCAGAGCTTCCCTCGTCGCGGGTAACACCAGAAACGCTTTGCAACCACTGGGAGTAATTTCAGGCGTAACAAAAATGTCTCTGTTCCCAGTTCTCTGAAATTAGTCTCCTGGTAGTGCTTTTGACATGTTTCAGGGCTGCCGATATCAAAGTGACATTTTAACCAATGATATTACTCGCCCATGGACGTCCTTGACAGATCACGTGACCACAGTTTGTCCATACACATCGCAAATTTGTTTCCATCCAATGATAGCGTATCACATTTGAATAGCCTTTTTAAACATGCTTCTGCAGAGAGAAAATCTCACCTGTCAGATGAGATTTTATGACATCTGTCGTCTGAAATACAATAATCAAAATAAGAACAAGACATAAAGGACAGTGATAGTAATGACGTGGCTTTTAACTATACCTGTTCCAAAGTCTGATGTTACTTTGAACGAAGGAAACGGTTGATTTCCTAGGATTTGTTTATAAATAACAAACAAATGTAGATCATGAAACCCCAACTTGCTCATAGGGTTTTGTATGCTACTAAAGGGAGTTAAATATTATGGCAAGTAAAACCAAATCATAAAAACTACAAAAATTAATACAAGGAAAAAACTCGAACAAAACAAATAACCGAACAGGGGTCCTTTTCTTCACAGTACGTTTGTGATACGGCCATGACAACGCATCAGATTGGGCGCCTTGCAGTACGGGGGCGCTCATGCGTCGTCCTGAGGTGGAGACCTTTCAACACTCTCCGGTCCGGTCAATGGGAGGTGAAGGTCACTTATAGGAAAAAGAGGTATCAAAGGGGCTTCTTAATAATCCGTTAATGAGAGATGGCAGGTCAGGTGGCACAAACAATGATAGCCGGTAGCCACCTGCATTCAATTCCAAATGGATGGTGATTTTTAAAAGCCCAGAAGTAGTTATAAAAATCTGAAAGGACACTTATGATTAAAAGACAATTTCTGAGTCTTCGTCAACAGGGAAGCGTATCCCAAAAGCATATCGAAGAATTAGTTCTTTACTGTCAGTCATTCAAAATGGCCTTGTCATATTTATTCAGTAAAGTTATATTTGTATTTCTGAGAAAATGTATCGACATCGACTATGGCGTCTTGCACTATAACTGTAGATTTGGCAACCGAAAAGCCTGTTTGCAAAACGGGATTGCTGTGAAATAGAAGTCGGGTATAGGAAATCAATGCCATTTGTCCATCCCCGAGGGGTTAGTCATACTTTAAGAGTTGTATATAACTGTAGAGTGAGGTATACGGAGAGCAATAGATGCTAGAAATGTCGATATTTATGACAAAGTTGACGGGCGGCACAATTCAAATCTGATTGTTGGTTTTGTGCTTTGTTTGTTGTATTACCAAATAGGATGAATACGGCTCAGTCTAAGAAGTAGGTTGATTTTTCCTTCAGAAGGTGCTCAATATAGCCACTGTAGGTGTCCGAGAAAGATCAAAGGTTCGACAAAGCCAGTTGTTTGGATTTTCTCTTTGTATGGAAACTGTGTCTCTAGATGAATATAGTGCTCCTCGTGATAAAAGCGGCTTTAGCTTTAGGACGAGCAACAAGCCTACAGACGGAGAAGTAGTGTGTATTTATGGCCAGTTGAAAACCAATTATTTTGCTCCTAACTAGGCAGTACTGAGACTGGAATATTCCTGACAGGAATGAACTTTGACAGATACCTCGCTTGACTAATTCCAATTCGCATGCCATCAATTAATAGATAGCGAACCGGATTGAGAAGCTTATTAACCTCAAATAAGCATAAATATCGATTTGCGGCGGTAAAAGTAGGCACACACTGACCTTGCCCCATTCATCATCCAGCAGTCTATACAGCTGACCTCTATAATACTTCTATAATGTAATCAAGAAAAACGGTAACACTCTATTTACGTTGGATTACGTACATGATGGAAATATATAATCCATCAGCCAGTGCTCCTAAGCGGACGAGTGCATTTACATTTACCAGGACAAGACTGAGACTTCGGGTCCAATCTCATAGCGGATTTATACATTTATTCTACTGATCCAAAGCCTAATCCAATTATTTCTGCGATTACTCTTTTTATAGCTTATGAAGAACAAAGAAAGTATCTTTGAAATCTGATGTCCACCCTATCAGATTAAATTTTATTTTCACATATATATATATTTCAAAATTATGAAATGGTTTAATTGTATCAAGGTTCATTGAGGTTATTCATTATATTTTTATCGCAAACCTTTTCTTTATGAATGGGCCATAAATCCTCAACTCTCTAGGAAAAATTTCATTCTTTAAGACATTCTTTTAAAATAATTTATTATATTTTATTGGTTTGTCGTGTGGTCCATCTATAACTTAGCAATGGATGTTGATGTAGCTAGCTCCTCAGTTTCTCCCATTTATATACCTATATTTATATCCGACCATATATCGTTCTTCCCCCTTCTATACTTTATACAGGGTATTTATTTATCCAATGAGGTAGTGTCATATGACAAGTGATGTGCTGACTGCTGTTCGACATATTAGGTGTGGAACAGCTAGTACGAGGTATAACACAACAGCACAAGTGCCGGTCAGGATCTCTAATAATGTGAAACTTTAGCATTCTGGCATATAAAATACAATAAAATATATTCACATGAAATCACAATAGTTGAATTCCTCTTTAAATTACAACAGTGTTCGTTAATAAGAAATAATTCAGATAGCAGTTCATGAAAATATACCTGTTCATGAAGTCTGATGTTTAACAGCTTTGAAGTTCCTTTAATCCAATAATATTGATGTCCATGACCATTGGATTTGTCTTGTTTGTCCATTCTGACTAATTCTTAAGTAACATTCCACACTGAAGAAACAATCCAATTGCTGAAAGTTACAGTAGCTGATGCTGCTCAGATGATTAAGTCTACACAACATCTTACTCCACAGCATAACGCCTGCTTATAGGAGCAAGTAAAGATAGTACTTTTAGACTATTGACTGTCCTTACTCCATGACTCTAGCAGCCTTTACCCGCCGCACCTAAGCAGCACATAGCTGATTGACGTATCTATGATGTCAATAATATGTATAAGTCAGCATTTTCAATAGGAACTAAGTGTACACCTGTGTATGATTTCTTACCTTATTACTTTACACATCATTATTTCATACTTTATTATGTAGATTATTTCAATCACTCCTCATGCAGCATTTGCTTTACCTAAATTCCTCCTTCCAGTATGTGTGCTATGGTGCACCAGAGTACATTACAGTTAAAAGAAAATGGTGCTATGAAAGGCTTATCATACATAATCAATTCACCAAGTGTAGCTTTCTTAGAGAACCCTTAGCTCCATAAGTTTTCTCAATGTTAATTTTAGACATTGTTCCATGGAATTTACATGGATAATTATCAAATAAGGCATAGCTGGTTGAGACCTCATACGGTACAAATAACAAGGCACGGTGTGTATTCAGTACATGGGCGCCAAGCATACGACGTCCACACTAAACACGCATTATACGTGTTTATACGACTCGTTTAGATGACAAGTAGGCCTCCAGGGAATTACACCGGTATTTCACCCACCTCGTGAGCACCCCACAGGGTCGCGCGTGTAAATCCTCCTCCAGTGGTCATTGTCGTATAACATACACGCGCGCAAGATGGCCGAGGGATCACCAAGTGGCTTATCAATAGCCTGCCCAACCCAAACACGCCCAAAACGGGGCTGTCAGGTCAGGTGGCCGGTTGGGGGCGGGCCCCGTTAGTGCCCCCCATCACCGCCCGGACGCCCCCTGGCGGGAGGTGCCCGTTATGGCTCCACTCCCGCTCATCGCTGGGGCATTTCACGGCTGATGAGCGGCGGCCATTGGCCATTCACGATGTCGAGCAGCTGGGTATCCCCACCAACCCCCGCTCCGCCCTCCCACCCTGGAGGCAGATCTACCGCGAGCCTCCATCAGGGTGGGCCGTGTCTCTACCTCACTCCAGCGAGCACACACCTAGTTAGTAATCCATAGGCGTGACCGGGAGGTCGTATTGGTAATCCCACCAACGATGTGGTGCTTGTATTAGGAGGCCCATACCTGTGACCCTGTGGTAATAAGTATTAGTTCACATAAAGACCGCGCAACTAGGATATCCTCATTCCTTCACAAGTTGGAAATTTATGTTTATTCATGTAAATACGTACGTCAACGTAATTGCTTTGATAATGTGTTGAGATTGACATGTAGGTTTTATGCTGATTGCAGGACTCTGCATCATAGCACACTGCCTGGTGTGTGTATTACAAAGATTTTAATGACCAATGGCATTTCATACACAGTATCAAAGACAGAAACACGAGAAATAAATGGCCACTCCTACTTCCCTATAGGCGCCCATTAAATAAACTTGATATACAAAGCTTCGTAATTTCTTTCCGTAATGTAGAGAAATCCTCTCAGATTATTATATTAGTTCATCGGATATTACATTAGTATTGCCCTTTAGAAATCACTGTTGGGAACAATTACCGTCGATCAGTTTCAATTCAAGAGCTTAGAAAGAGCAAATTTAGTTGCCTAGATTCTTTGAGACAATCATAATGTCCCTATGGGAATAGTCATCATAGAAAATTCAGGGTAATGGCGAGGACTTGCTGTATACAGTTTACAATGTGAAATGATCTGACAAGTAAAGTCATAATAAGTATGAAAACAGAGTCTTTTGAGATGTTAGATCTATATGTATATACTGGTAATGTTATGTCAAGAATCATAAAAACGTAGATATCTAAACCTAGCAATTAACACCCAGCTATTTAGAGGCCTGTTTTGTAATCAGTCCTGGGATGTCAGCATTATCTCTGCTTTCTGAAAGAATGTTTCCATTGTTAAAGATGTTAGAACTAATTCTTGGAAATATAAATTCACATCGCCATAGCTAACAATATTTAATAATCTGTATCGCGCCTCACCCATCAGAATAAGCACAAAGACTTTGAGTCTGTTGAATGCTGTCTGCCAAGGTGAATAGAGAAGAGAGCTAAAGATGGATATTTCTTTTAGGAGCCGGCACTCCTTTATCAAAAGCGTTGGTATTATTTGCCAAAGGTCAGTGATGCTGAATAATGAGGTGCCATCTATATACCAACACCCTTTTGATAAACATTGAAAGGAGCCTGCAGGAGTCGGTTCCCTGGAGCAGTATCCACACGGTACAGACTTACAGTTCTAAACATTCAGTATCGGTGACACACACACAGAGAAGCTATTGTGTTATTCACCAGTGCTCAGGTAACGGACGGATGGCCCGAGCTTAGTCTACCTGTCAGTTCCCAGGCAAGGGCACCTGTCGATGTGATGGTCTTTGTCCACGGGGAAGGCCAGGCTCCAGTTTGGAGTGGGCAATTTGTCACGAGAACTCCCCTGAGCAGAGTAGAGAAAGGGGGAAATGATGCCTACCTGGCGGGCCGCTGATGGAACCTTCACTGAAACAGATCCAACAAATCTCGGCTTTTGCGGACTACTATCCTTTTCGGATATGTATTTGTATATATATGCCTATGTCAGACCTAAAGGTATATTCCAACAAAAGTTGGAGGAATCCCGTTTTTGTTTTATCATACACTCATGTAAAAACACCGTTAATCAGGTGAATGTACCGCATTACTACTGAATAGAAAAATGTATAGTCATGAACCTCAAAGAATTCACTAAATGTAGGTGCTTTAAGAGGCTGTTCCATCTGGCAGTGTATGATTTACTATTCGGGTACAATCGGTATAATGGGACACCATAACCTGGTGAGATTGGTACCGTCAGCTACTGTTACCGTCGCCAACCTTGTTCCATATGTCCGAAGCACGCAGATACTAGTACACCCGTATTCTGCTAGTTCTTTTCGATGATGGTGTCCTCTGGTGACGATGCCTAGAACTAGAACTGCGACCTTGACCCCTCGATTGTTTATTCAGATTCTTCGTTTGAAGGTAGGTGGTGTCTTTGGGGTGAATCAACGTTGACGGTTGTATATATTCATCGTTTTGAGAAATAAAAGAATTCTAACTGTGCAACCCTCAGGAGTTTCGATCGGGTGAAGTCAGAGATTTCTGACATTTCCGGGTAGTATCGGCGGGGTGTCAAAATCGAAACAGACGATGCCAGATGCTGCCAGGGTGAAATTATTAGGCCTGTTTTCACCAATAATCAGAAAAAGATTGTTGCCAATTCTGCCAGGCCTAGCCCGACGATCACAAAATTGCTGTCGGCTATATGGAACAGGCCCTTTATTGTGGTGACTTGGACGATCCCTATTTTTATACATACAAAGATTCCTTGAGGCATCATTTACAATATTTACAATTTTATTGTTATATAAAAAGAATAATATTTAACATTAGGTAAAGCAAATAAGGTTAAAGTGTCATATCACGTAATCAAACAATCGAATCTGGACGATGATAGGCTCGCTCCCTAGCATGGTACCTGTCTCTGGTAAGATCCCAACCAACATGGGTCTGTAACAGATCCCCGCCTGTAAATAGTTGTTGGTGTGCACTTCAAACCAAAGATCCAGGTCAGAAATGTCATATCCACCCCTTCCTTACTCACCTTCCTTGTTTCCTCATGCTCTTGGCAACAGTCACAATTTTGATGATTAGTAATATTTCTAGTCAGGCATTTAAAGAAAATAGCACAAATTTGATAATGTGTTGGATTCTAGTGCGTTCACTTTGACCGCATCCAAGTGGAGACGCAAGGATAGCCAGACATCCATATTAGAGCAATAATTGGCATTGTCAGCCCCAAGACTGTGTTGGTAAGATCTGGTGAAATTCCTAAATTTCATCAGAAGTCTTTGCCAGCTGGACTTCAGGAGATGGTATCATAAACCATGAACTGTCAGATTGTTATGAGTGGACTTCTTTTTACCCTAATTCATCATCTCATATTTCCAGGGACCTTTGTCCATATGGACTCTCACCAGCTGGGAGTGCGGTTTTGCCTTAATTAAATCCTTCCAGGAGGAGCCGCTTCAGGGAGAAAACCCCTTTCCCCCATCTGTACAGATTAGCCTGTAAGTTTACCCTAAAAAGATAACGAGTTAGCAGTAATTAATCATTCTAGGTGAGATAATTGATCTGAATTAATGCGATTCCTGAAAAAGAATTCTGATACTACCCAGATCGGCAAAATTCTCATTAAAACAACACGGCAGGAGAAGGCAATTTGGAATAGCAGAGGGACATGCAATGGTTACGGTAAGTTTGGGAACTAGGCCGCATGATCGAGTATCATCAGATTGCTAGGAAGATTTATCAGGGTCTGCTCAAGAATAATAAAATGCCTTTCCGAGGTACGAGTGGTAAGATGGTTGAATGATCGAATCTTTGTGTGTAGGTTGGAGAAAAGACCTTAGTTATGGCTTTGCCAACAATGGGGGCGGCTTGTCGCAACAGCGTAGCGCCCACCTCCTTCAAGCCCTTTATGCTCCATCTCAATAGTCGCCGCACAATAAGACAACCCCTTCTAAATTATAGGGCCGACAATAAGACACAGGAATAAAGGCGCATTAGGAGAGAATACTTTCGGCGAATCGCTTAGGGCTATGTGCTCCAACCTCCATTACTCAGAGATTATTACGTGCTCTGTTTTTGCAAATATTCTTCATTTCTCCATGTGAAAGTATTCCTCGTGATCTCACTACATAATTTCAACACTATTTCAATGTTTATCAACATTGGCTTGTAGTAACTAACCAGTGGACCGTATTCGATACAACTTTACATCGAGTAATATGTATACAAAGGGGCCCAGCGTTTAAGTATTGTTTTTATAAGCCATTATGGTTGATTGCTACATCGAACCATGGAAAGAAACCTAAGATGTAATCGAATGATATGCTGAAACGAAAGAACAAGACAAAGATGTCAGATAATATTAGACTCCTATTACGAAACAAAATGGATTTTCCTGAAATGTATAAGAAGGTGACTTTTGGATGCTTTAGGAATATCTTCTAATAAGCAGGACCCATATCCCTGAACCAGGAAAACAATACCTCAAAATATTCATCGTTCTGCAGTGACGGATCTCTAAAGATACAACCCCGGTCACAAGGGTTAATAGCAATTTCCTGCTCGTCTCTGGAAATTCTTCTGGTCTTGCTAAAGCCCCATCAGAGGATGAGTATTCCCGCGCCTGACCCTATAGCCTTCTCGTGCCGGGAACTAGGCCAAAGGGCCTCCCGTTCTCCTTGGCCTGGAAAAGGGCGATAGGAAATTGGTCTGCCTGGGGCATTCAAACTGTTATCCATACGTGAAGCACCCTAAATATATGGTCTAATGTCAAGGCAGAGAACTGCTGTAATATGTCAAGGAAAGTATGTTAGAAGATAAACATATGACGGGTATAATCATTTTACACGCTGAATGCAAACCATGTGTGGCCAAGTTTGTACTACAAAGTACAAGTTATGCGCAGGGTGGGAGTAGGTTGCAGGCTTTTGTAGACACATGGTGCAAACCACTTTTGTGGCCATATATCCCTTGGGGTACATCATCTATGAGTATAATACTAAGAAATTCCAGTCTTTCATGTCGTACCATCGCTTTTGACAGTAAGATACCGGATGCCAGTATTCTGCCCGAGGCAATTGTGCAGGTTTTCCCCGTTAGCTTATCGTCTTAAAACGTGGTCTATGTGCGCCTGGAGTCCTCTCCAGAAAACAAGATGGAGATGCGCAGGGAATCGTCTGGGAAATATACATGTAACAGGATTAAATTGGACGCATCTCGGCACTCATATTTGAGTGATGCTTTAGCTCGCAGAGCTAACTGCAGGATATGATATTCATGAGTACCACGAAATTCGGTGAATGTATCTGTGGATAAGATCTCATCACCTTATCCTGTTCACTCTTACTACACTATTGTCTCAGGACCTGTGCCAATTATATTATTGTGTGTATACAAATCACATTGTCATAATAATCATGTATTGAATGTTTTCTTATTTCGTATGGTGTTATTGTAAAGTGGATTTGGTTGTAGACCGCGATACTTCCCTGTATGCGAACCTTTTCCAATGAAAAAAAATGAAAAAACTTGAGTGTAGAACAGTTTAACCACACTGGCTGGACAATGATTGAAATTGCATGTTGCTAGATTTTGATAAGCTTCGCGGGGGGGGGGGGGGGGGGGTTAATAGCCAATTCTTCATAGTGAGTATGCGCATTACTGAAACAATTGGGATATCGATCAGTCTGTTATATACTTGAATAAGCCCAGTAAAGATGATTAATTTGATAGTCCAAAGAAAATCATGTTATCCGTTTTCGATTCAGAAAGTAGACGTGTCTTTGCAGGAATATCTACATTGTTTTGATAATATAGAAATATATCATATAGAAATATATCATACCAAGCCATTTCCTGATATCTATCCTGCTGCTGGGAAAAGTAGAGAACCTCAGGTGATGGTAGGGATAAGAGAGGACCATCATTATCTCGGGAGTGGCACATAATGTTCATTGCGGGGAATCTCTAGTAGAGGAGCTTTTTCCTGGGAATATGCTTAGCTTCCATACAGCTAGGGCTGCGACGGGGCCCAAAATGTCAAAACACACTTCATTAGGATAAATGACCCACCTGTGGTGTCTGAGTCGCTCGTAAATTGGCCGGGCGTGCTGATGGGGCTGGCCGCCCGTTTTATGGCAAGCCGCGCCCATGCAGAGAGTTGCTCTTGGCCGCCTCTTTGTCGGACCCGCTCCCCACGCGAGGGGCTCAGTATGGCATCATCAAGATGGTAATATCAGGTGATCAGCGCTATAGAGCAGCTCCCAAGCTCGCACCGAAGGTAGGAGGGGTCAGGACCGAGGGGTGAATGACAGTTCACCGGTTTATGGCCACACCTGATGCCTCAAGCCCCAGCGGGAGGACACTGGCGCCATCCCTCGGCAGCCACTGCAAGGGAAATTACCCTGCCCGCCAAAACGCATTTAGTATCGTTTGTGATGGGCAATAAGAAATAATTACGTCCGAGTTGGCTGCTTACGTTTTCATATTGAGTGGCGGATTTTATGGAGTAAATGCCGATATTGCGTCAGTGAGAGTTCTTTATGTAGAATTCCAATGTCATCTCGTAGCGATATTATGTTTTATGAAAATATTATGCACCTCATATGAATATCTATCAATCTTTTACGTCGAAGATAAGAATAGAATCTGGATGTTCCCCATTCAATTATCTCTTATAACCTTGAGGCTTAAAACCATGGATTAAGGCTGTTTTCTACACGAGAGCATGGGATAGAATCAGGCATGATTTCCATATGGTCGTAATTACTTTTTTGTAGGTTTACCTTTGATTCCATAACCATATTTGGAAGTATTCTCGGACGGTCGAATGATAAATAAACAGTGGGTGAAAGTGATTAATTAAAAGCCTGTATAAACCTAATCCATTACAAATACAATTTAAAAAGTTCAAATCGAATTTGTAAAAAAAATAGGAATCCAAATTTGATGGATGATTTCCTAGTGCAGTCCTTGAGATATAGAAAATGACAATATATCGGATTTTGTTAGTTACACTTGAACTGAGACAGCTACTCAATTGAGAAATGGGGACATGATGTCAATGTGGGGATTTTCACGGTCCGTGGGTGTATGGCAGGCTAGACGAAGGCAGCGGTGCCATATGTTGTGCTCTCTCATCTTCCTCTGCCAGCTGCCGCCACGTCTCGTAAAACCCATATCGACCGGGAGACCCATATATATCTTTTATGACATGGGTCCTCAGCTTTCATCCTAAGCGTAAACACCTTTCTGACACTGTACGACCGTCGATAGTTGGGAACACCACGTCGTCGCGACAGACAGGCATGTAGCACCGACCAGAACAGCACGCCTACTCCAATGCCAAGATTAAAGCATGGGACCTACAGCATTGCCGAATCGAACGCATCTATGAAAAATCAAATTTTCTGATTGAACTCATATTTTTCACTTAGATGTAAAGGATAACAAAAACCTACAATACCAAAGTTCCTGAGGAAATGCTAAATTAAGGGGAATGGGATTAGGAAATTCCCGCGAGGTGCATTTGCAAGACTGTGAGTTAAAAGGGTTGCTCGTTTGAAGGTTCGAACGACAGGCCAACTCCAAAGGCATCCCCATAAAAGATTGACTCAAGTGCCCTACATATATATAAAGGTTTGATTCGCAGTAGTAGTTAGCGCATGTGAGTCTCTAGCTAGTCTCCTTGCATCCAAGTAGGCGGTACACACTAAAGTATTGAGTTGTAGTAAGATACTCGGCATATTTTTTTTATCTTTAAACACTCTTGATTCTAACATGTTTTTTGCATATTATGAATCATATGTATATATTTTTTTGAATGTCTACGTTCATTTATTCTTAGACCAATAGAGAAAACATTCTTTTATTCTTGTTAGCAGTACTAATATTGTATTTTCTTCGGGTTCTAAGCCCCTTTCTATGCCGAAAACAGTATTTTGAGATTTTGATATAAATATTTCCTCTGTATGTAATAATGTAATTAAAGAAACACTGATTCCCTGTTCCATTGTCTTAAAGAGACTAGTATTTAGCCTAAATCATGCATCATACCGCACAGTAAATCTGAGTAAACTATGTACAATAGGTTTTCTACTCCTATTGAATTATGCCTTTTCTACACGTATATTGCTGCATCGTGCATTTGTGGAGATTATTGAACCACTGCCTTACTAATCAATAATTCAATTGATACTAAACTGAACAGTTTCTAGCCAAGTATTGAAAATTCAGCCTACTTGTTAAAATACTTATCCTGACATGTCTTGAATAAGTATATGTGGCAACCAACGCAATGTAAGAAGCCTCCTGCTTTTGGCACTAGATGCCGCCTCTGTGCTGGAAACTCTATGTAGGTTTGATCATTGCTTTATTAGAGGAGTATCGTCAAAGTAACCGCAAGACTTCTCGATTATATTCTTGCGTTATATATATCTACAGTATTTCCTTGCGCATTTCGTTCTTGAAAGGCAGCCGCAAAAAAATGGCAGCTTAAACGCTAGCCATTCTGGGGCTACAGAATTCAAATTAAGCCTTATGTTTTCTGTTCCCGTGACGCTCTCTCTTATGACGCTAGATGGCGTGGCTGTATTGTCTAAGTGGAAGCTCAGAGCTGCTCTGAGAACATAGTTCACTCATATGCCGCCAGTGGTCATATTGGTCGTCACCGAGAACGTCTAACTGGAAATATTCCGTAGACGGTGGCGCCGTGAGTGGCAAAGTGATGAAGGCACACTAAAGTATGGCATGCAACAAATCTATGCAATCACTGGGTAGAGTATTGGTTCTTTAAAGTCATTTGAGAAACGACGAATATAGGCACAATCGTGATTAATTATTTGATAAATGTCTAAATGAATATCAATTTAACTTTTTCTTCTATTTCCTCTTTCAGAGCCATCAGGTCCGTGATTAATAATCATCATATTGCCAGCATGTTGTTGAATTGTTGTATTTGATCATCGATTAAAAACTGACCATGCTCTAACCTGATATGCCTGCTACTGAGAATGTGTTTTGCCATGGTAGACTAACCTAGTTGAATGTTGGTGTGTGCTTGCAGTGTACGAACTGGAGAAAGATGAAGATAAGCTCTTAAAGGGGCAGTACACCCGGAATGAGACGGGAAAACCAAGTAAAGGTAGGCCACTTTACCCCAACCGCTTGATGAAAAAATAATAACCAATATTTGAGATTTCTTTGTTATTAACCCAAATGTAACTAATGACGCACTTATCAGGTCATTCATGTGTATTGGCCACAATCCGCTTCGGATTTCTAGGGTGCTTTTTCTAGCCTGGAAGCTTTAGCGTAGATACTCTATCTCTCTCCTCCTATCTGGCTTCTGATGTGGCTTCATGTGCAGGTCACAATTTCTACAAAATAGGCCACTGTGTGTTGTGCCCGGGTTTACCACGCATTACTGCTCATTAAAGCAGGACTGTCCCCTGTCTGCCCGGCACATGCCACCGTCTTATAACGTCAGCAGTAATGCGTGCCCTCATTTGTCGACGACACTAGTCCATCATGAATGAGCTTGTGCAATTACATTTGACATGAGTGATTATGTTGTTAACTATTTTTGCCAATCTGAATTTTTTTTAATCTCCGTGGCATTTTGTCTGAAATATTCAGAGAAACCTGTGAGAAATTCGTTTTTTTGTTTTGTATTCTTCTGTAGTGCATAATGAATTACATCCCAACAAAATTCAACTTCTGTTGTTTGTGAAGAAGAATGACAATTTTGACAGTCCGGGCATCGAAGGCTTTATCTTGTTTTCTTTATATGCAAACTGTATTTTGTCCTTTGAAAATTTAAACTTCTTTCTTTTTACAAGAGAAAAATATAACTTTTTTTAAAGATATTTGCCCCCCCATCTTCCCTGTGCTACAGGCAGGTGGGTGGCAGGGACCGTTGGTCTATTGTGGCGCCCCTCGGCCTCAGGTGTCTGCCTTGTGTCAATGGCAGTCGCTGAGGGGCAGGGCTGGGAATTGTGAACAGAAAGACGTATGTATTCTCGGGCAGGCATGGTAGTGATGGGCCACCCTCATCTCACCATGGCAGTCTCATAGAACCACGCAGACAGCAACTGCTCCCCCTGCCGGCAACAGCTAAAGTCCCGTTTTTTTAATAGTTTTTTTTATATTTGATTTATTTTCATGCTAGGGCGTCAATGACGTTTGTTTGGTACTACCTCTCTACCTACATGATTCAGTATGGATTCTGGGTCATTATTCATTCAATCATTTCTTCACAATAATGGTTTGCGAAGGCTTATTTCATCGTTATTGTTGATTCCTGCACCTTTCTGTAAAGAGAACACTTTGCAGTCCTGTGCATCTGCCATGGTGACTCCCTTACTTACAATCTTCACCTCCTAGCTAAGTGTACATAGATTGCTTTTCAGGACATTAAAAAATCAGTGTCGCTACACACAAATACTTCGTGTTCTATCCAAAAAAGAAATGTGGGATACAATACACATTTGCATATCTTTTAAAACGTGAAGCATAAATGCATCGTATTATTTCTCTTTTGAAAACAAACTAATTTTCTGGTTTGATAATATAGATAATTTATGATATTTGGCGTTCTCACTGGTATTTGAAAAAGTAATTCGCTTCTTTGTTTACACACTAATCGGCCACCTTTACTCCAGCATTGTACAGTGTGTGGCTGATGACTGACAATTCCTCTCAATATATTCTCTAACAGGGAAACCTGATTGCACACTCTTCCTTCTGGTCTGTCATTTATGCCTTGACAACATCGTAATTTCTTTGCTCATTTGTATCTCGACTTTAGAACCCTTCCTCTCTCTTGGTTGCCCCTCGATTGCTCAGCACAAAACGCATGCCAGAACTAATCTGTATCCGGAGGTACTTCTCCCTGAGAACAGACAATTCCTGTCGGCATGGTGACATCATATATCACGTGACTACCCAGCGTGCACCGTGTTAGTTCACAGTGCCCTTTGTTTTTCTCCAGCAGCGCCGCTAGCGTCGGCACAGCAAAAACAGCGAACCTCAAATTAAGGACAATCCCGATTCTTAGTCACAGCAATCCCAAGGCCCTCTTATTTATATGCGTTTTTTTACCAAACTTTTGTGTGATTTAATTATTTTCGGCTAGTATTTATTTACGATCCTTTTCCAAGTCTAGGACTAATACTCAGTTTTATATTTCCTCAGAAAAATATGTTTTATAGTAACCTTTTTTGAGGTACACATTTTCAATTTATGCGCCGTTATAATACGTCAATGATTTCAAACAGTGGTCAACAATATACATGCTTTTGAGATTAATAATTATAAAAGATTTTTGTAGATACTCAATGCCTATATTCATTATTCACGAAAGAAAATAACGGCTTCATTCAAAAATTATAATCCAAATGATTGTGTTTCTAAAATTAGAAATCAGTTATTCCAATGATAGAACTTGAAGGTTTTTGATGTGTTTCCTCACAGTCAAAACATTTTATATTTGTTCGGGCATCCCTAATGCTCCTCACATGATTTACTACGTACATTAAGTCGGACACTCTCTTTGCAAGGAATAAATAGGAGAATATAAGATGATTTGCAAAGACTCCCGCACGAATATACAATTACTTTCTATCCTCACATTGTGGCAGCAACATACTACATCAGCAATGTGGTATCACCTCAATAACCATAGAAGGCAATAGACAGATATCTGGTAACCTTCCAGATATTGTATTATCTGATAGATAGAATTCACAACAATTCATCTTACTGCTGCGTGAAGGTGCACAGAACCTCATAGAAATGCGATTGGTCGAGACTTCCAAAAAATATTTCGGACACAATAGATGAGCTCTGTGGACCTGCGACCATGACCTTTCTATCCATGGAGGGAAATCGGAAAGATTAACTTTAAATAGAATCTAGCACCCCACCATCCTAACCCATGTTAAGCCTTTACCAAAGTCACATCGCACATTGGACATTCGGTTGGGATATTCAACTCATCTTTTGCATGGAGGAATCCCTAAAGAAGAACTGAGTAGAAATCCCTCCTGCTGGCGGTCCGGATGTTACAGCCACAGAATGACACTCTCACACTCCATCATCCTCCCATTGCACGCTTTAAACACTATGCCGGTAACTTTGAGCAACTAACAACCTGCTCCCTGTCTGCCTCGGTTGAGGGGCTTGCTGTGTATATACTGTTCACTGTATATAATAACGGTAGCCCTGCTTACCCTTAACCTCTGGCGACTATGCTTTAGCATAGCATACTAAGGCTTCATTCATTGACTGCCACCTGGACTCCCCAGCACACCTGCATTTGCACATGGCCAACAAAACTGGAAACTGCTGCCTGTACGGGAAACCTCCAAGTTCTCTTCGTTTTAGGAGGTTGTCTAACTGCCTGCTGTCTCTTTGAGTGGCGCCGCTGTGAATCGCCCAGTGATATTATTTTCATTTTTTTCTGAGAAAAGAAATGACAAAGCTACTAAAAGGCCTCACAGCGACCTGCTCCCAACGATCTACGACACTGACCTCCGCACACTGACCTGCTCACTTTAATCCAGCCAGCACTCCGCACATATACCTGAGTAACTCTACTGAAACTCAAGCACGGTGGTGGTATACCCTACATGACTACCACCCATAGCCATAGGATGTACGCCTGGGTACGACATCTTGTGTAATTACTACTCAGATTAGACCTCTATTAACATCCGCCCCTGCTACTGGCTTTACGCGGGTTCCAGAAACTTTGCAAGAGAGATATAGAGAATATGCACAAGAACCCCACCTACCCAACCCTCTCATCAAAGTCAGTCACCTATCATTGTACCTTTCTCTATGTGTTTTCATGTCTGTTTTTCTTTCTATTTTAGTTCCCTGCACTTCCTTTGCTTACATGTGTGACTTTTTGTATACTGTGAATATTCTGTGTATATGTGTTAACTTAATATTGAATTTTAACTTTGTTGCAGAGTGACGTTAATTTAGATTATTGTAGCAGTTTTGTTATCACCTATGCCATAAAGCGGACCTTATGGTCGGTATAGGTGATAAATATCAAAGTTTAATGGTAAAGAACATAGCGATACTTTGTTTCGTTTCTATTAACCATAGAGTAGAGTAAGCATGTGTTATGCAATGGGTTATGTAACGTGTCAATTTGATGTTAACTTAATACAACAATAGTAAGGTTCTGTTATTATGTATTAACGATGTCAACAAGTTTCCCCCAGTGACCTGATCTGACTGAAGGTTTAATTATTTTAGCAGACTAAAAGAATGTTCTTGACAGCATGAAGCACGTAACGCAATAGACCAAGTGAAAACCTAAAGAAAAATAAGGAAAATTTGAAATATCCATGTAGTTGAAATATCCATGTAGTCTGTAAATTGCACGGAGAACTTCAATGGAAAGGATTGCTTTGGCAATACTTTTTTTAATTGAAACAACCCTAGATATAATATGAATGTTGCGCCCTTACTTTAAATCCTAACAAAAGTTAAAACTTTTGAGTTCTCCCAGTTGCAGAATCTTTTCCATATTATCTATTGTATCTGTTGTGAACTGAAAAATTTGTCGGTGTTTTTTCTTAGCAATTCCGTTTGCATGTCTCCTTTTATTTGCATGAAAACGGACCGCATGCTTTCTTGTTTATAGGTTATGATTCGGATGATGACTATGGTGACGAACATGATAGACATCTTAGTAGTGGTTCGCGGTGGATTAAGGGTAAAACCTACGCCCGGGTGCCCATCACCACGGCGGACGACGATGTCCTCCGGGCCACAAGGAGCTCCCGCTACGCCACGGCGCCCAACAGTCGCTACACAACGCAAAACGATCCCGGTCATAAGCAAAACTTAGCCAACGACCAACAGCAGCAGCAACAGCAGCAGCAGCCGGGATCGCAACCTATCGGTGGGCTCATAGGGGCCTTGCCCCCTGTATCTCTCTCCTCTAACGTCTCTGTGGCACCAACAGCACATCCCTCACGCTACCGTCCGAGTTTCACGCATGCGCAGTTCGAACCATCACCCACGCCCCCTGACGGCCACAGCGGCAACCACCACGGGGGCAGCTCCGCCGGGGAGGAGGAGGAGGTGGTGCCGGTAGAGGGTGAGTTAGAAGAGCAGGCCCGCCAACGATCTCTGTCTGAGATTCAGAGCGCAGAGTACCATGACGAACTGGAGGAGGAGGAGGAAGAGGACGTCCCCCCGCCCGCTAAACCCAACGCCTACATGCGGCGCGCCACCCATGAAGGCCCAGGTACCCCCTCTACGTCTTCTCCTGGTGACGGGCAGGTGGTGGTGGTGGTGGCAACGGTGGTGGTGGTTGTGGTGGCTCCTTTACTACCCTACTATCAGAGCCCTGACACATCTTTATTGTGGAGAGCACTGTCCAACCACTATCCACACATTATCTATTTTCTAAATTTCTATGTTCTCTATATTGAGCTCCTCGGAGCTTCTTCCTCCTTAAACTCTACCCTATCAATTTGGTTGGGAGGTGGTTACTGTTTCTGACTTTTCATACGTGCCTCTGAATGGCTGTATTGGTATTTTGGTCATAAGTTTAAGAGACATTCCCATGCCTTGACTGCTAGTTGAATCTCTCAAGGTTAAGACAGTTACCCTTCACCTTAACACACCCACATACACAAGAACATAAACCCACACGCGCACATGTTTGTTTCGTGCTAGCTAAACGCCTGCACTAATAATCATGTCTTTTGTGTTTGTCGTATTTGCTTTTAAGAATGCATGATGCTTAAGGGCATAAACAATTTTTCACATAAAAAAAACATCCCACGAAAGACATTTTCCATAGGTAATCCGGATGAATCATTAAATGATATGTGTTTCCTCATCTTCATTTTCATGGAGTAAGGTTAGACGACTGTATTTAGACGTAGTCATGTGTGCTATTCCGTCCTTGTTCCTCAAGGTAAGTGCACATTTATTATATATCCTTTCTCACCTATTTGATTGAATTTTGTAATTATTACAGGGAAGCTGCAATCAAAATACCATCGTGTAACGTATCGCGTGATTAGTCATTCACCAGCGGCCACATAACTTGATGAATCAAATACCGAAGTGTGTGGTACACACTTCATCAGCGTAATGTTCATTGGGAGGTGTAGGGTATATCCTTTTATTAATCGAGGTAAAATATGTTATATATGTTGATCTTGATAATAGGGTAAAATGACTTTCAGTCTCAATCAGCCATTATTAAAACCCTTGTGCGATCAAGAAGTTATACAAATTATGAACTGAACAGCTTTTCTTTCTGTCTAGAGACCGCAAGAAACCCCTGTCTAGACCCACTGTGAAAAGCACTACCATATTGAGACACTGCGATTTTGTTGAGAGTGGATCTTGACACTCAGAGTAATATTATTACGTAATAATATTGGCTGAGATCCAAGTATTTATCATCAATAGCCAGGAGTTCTGATTGTGGGTCATAACGAGTGACTCACAATAACCCCACTGACTAGTCCTTCCACGCCAAAGAACCTTAGATATTTCCCGGAAACGGCCTGAGACTCCAAAGATTAGCCTCCAAATAGGGAATGACCTATCATGAGGTTTCGAACTTATCAAATTACATAGATTACTGAGAAAGTGCCACTGTTGAAGTATAATCTGATAAAACTTCATGATTTGATTTATTCTTTTTTCATTTTATTGGTAATTAATTTATTTGGACAATGCTACTTTATAACATCACGCCTTTTTTTGGCTCGTGATTCCTTTAAGGCATCACCTTGTCAAAGGGTTAACAGAGCTCTTGTTGCCGGCCCCTCCTTGCTATAGGGTATTGAAAGATCCTAAATTAACACATGTCTGAACAAAATCGTACGGTTACAAAGCGGTCTGCTCGTCCATCTTTATTTCTCAGTTGACCTCACTTGGCATTAGCTACTGATTCACCAGAGTGGATGGCCTGAGTTTGACCCCTGAGGTCCTTGTCTAGCAATATGATGCAGCAGCTTAGATCCCCTGCTGGCTGGCTGACCAGCCCCTTTGCCATCACCCCTGCTCATGAGGTCATCATTCCTGCTCCTAATTCCCAATGCATTAGTTTTCCGTGCCAATTTCTCTATCCACACACCATGGCCAGTGTTCAATACACCCCACAGGACTCCGCCTTCTTTGGTTATTACACAGGATCCCTCATCCCTGAATATTGTCGGTGGATTCGAATACATGCCATGTGAGTTTGGAAGCTGATGTCATAACAGTCTGAGTCACGAAGACAAGTATCAGCAATATCGTTTATCTTGATGTGCACATAAGAAGGGTTCAAAGCGGATACTCTCAAGAGTATTTTATTGTTTTTCCTATTAGGTGTAGGTTTACTTTAGATGATAAGCACTGCTGTGGAGTTTCTATATTCCCCGCCCCCCACCAACCTAAACTACTGGAATCAGGACAAAATAAAGAATGAAGATGGTCCATATTTCTTTTTCCTCCAGCATCTTATAGATAATTTGATTAAAATCAAATGGGGAAAAACTGGCAGAAAAAGATCCAAATCACTTCTATGATTAATCCCCTAACTTAAGAATGATGCTTTGTCATTACGCTTTTAATCAGTTTCCTTCCTAAGAAAAGAAAGTAGGAAATGTTATTTGAAATATAGATAGATCATCTATACGTATACCAACTTCTCCAGAAAAAAAGAAATAACAAATAAATAAAGCATCTTACAATGTCTAACCTCCTGCGCAAGTAATATGATATTTTCTCACGAGTTTACTGCTGCAGTGCGTATTATACCGGCGCTTCCCACCACCTACCATCACTTTCCCATAACGAAGTGTTGAGTATACACAGGGTTACTTCTGCCTACCGCCTCCCCGACCCATGCGGCGCCTCCAGTATGCTCGCTTTACGCCGCTTATATTTGATAAGCGGAAGCGTGTTGGACATGTCGGTGTAGAGTAAATAAAGTCTCAGGTAATAGCCTGCTTGCAGTACCGCCATTCCTCCCGTAGAACCACCTTCCTCCTCCTCCTGGGCCCTCCTCCCGTGCAGAGCTTCACATTCTCCGGTGATTCCTCTAAGATGTCCCCGGCCCCATTGACATGTCCACGGGAGGCTATAACCCACCGGTAAACGGCCTCTTCCGGTGGTAGCGGGGGGAATTTGTCAAAGTATTACTGACCGTTGGACAGTGTAGCTAACAAGGAGAAAACCCAATTTAAGAGTTCGGAGAGTGGTCTGAAGCGTAGTAATCATTCCATGATTTGATAGTGTACTTACTATTTTCGTAAAAGCAGTTTATCCAGCTCTGATATTCTATTACAGTTTCTTTTTTCATGTTTGCCGGCTAAAAATATCCTATGTCTTAATAGAACAATACAGTGCTTTTTAGGTCTTTTGAACAAGTTTCCATTTAGCAGTTTTACACTGTTAGTCTCGATTAGTTATTTCCCGTATATTGTTCGATGAATGATTAATGATAGATATGAAAGAGATTAATACTTTTAATAAGCATCATTTCACACAATCAGTTATACCCAGTGGTGCCGTTATTTATTCAGGTTAACAAGTGTCAACATAACTGTCCAAAAGGTATAGCTGTACAGGTACTTCATACTATAAACACTGCCTTTTATGGAGGAAACCATTTGCTCTGTAGGAAAAATATAATGATATAGTTCCTGGATAAAAGGCATTCACTGTCGTTACTATGGACCATATGTCACTTCCGGTCGTCACCCCGTCACGTGGGCCGTCGTCAGCGTCTGTCGGTGTAAACGGCCGACTCCTTCCGGTAGAGATACCGGAAATGACGTCAGATTTCCTGTTCCGGTGCTGATAAGACAGGTGCCGGGCGGAGGGCTTCACCAGGTGACTGGCGTTGGAGGTGGGAGGGGGAGGTTGATTTGCTCCTGCCATTTATCACGTGGTTGCTGTTGTAGGCACTGCAGTGATACTGTAGTCCTCTATATAGGTGATATAACACAGTGATTTTCACTGGTTTCCCCAAAGGAACACATCCATTTCCAGCAGGGCTTACTCCTTTCACAAAGTGAGGTCCATACATAGAGTATACAATTCCATGAATCATATTCTGTTGTGAAATGATGTAGTTGCCCTGAATTATCCATGATATTGCAATATATTTATGTCTTGACAGAAATTTGCCAATATTTGTACAGCATATCCTCCTGCTGAACTGTCAAAAGGAAAAGCTCCATAGTCACAGCGTGAAAAAGTTGTTTGAATCTCGCTTTTTGAAAGAGCTCCCTCGCTTCGATAATCAATTGTTAAAAACATTGAAAAGAATAGGTTGATTAAGGTCTACCCAAGTAAGGAACTGAAACTTTGACATTCATAAAATAAAAAGAATTTTCCTGCTTGGACTCATCCGAAACACAATACGAGAAATTTACTCTGATGGTACTAGATACATGTTTATCGGGCCTTCTTCTTCAGGTGCACCTCGCTCTTGTCTCTGATCCCTTGTTTGCTCTCTAATTGTTCGCTATAATTGCAGTCAGGCATAAGAATGTTTTTGACGTCAAAGTTCCACCTGTTTTCATTATGCGAAGGCCATAGCAACCAATGGACAAACAAAAATGTTGAATGTGATTAAAATCCTACAGAATTGTCCAACTTGGATATGTCCAACCCCCCCCCCCCCCCCCCCACACACACACACACAGTACTAGACCTATCTAATTATGACTGAGCCTCATAATGAAGAGATTCTATTGACTAATCATTTCCTCTACTTGGTGGTGATGTCTGAATTGGCCTACTTGTAGAGTGATAGGCGGTATGAATATATGTGCACGTACTACCAGTTGGGGTAGGGAGTGAGCTCATTGTTTCAGTCACTGACCTCATATCCCCAAAGCTGTGGGACGTTGTGTGGTCCTGTCCCACTGCAGCCACTTTCCTCCTTCATCCCCAGGAGAAGCAGACCTACTGCTTCATCAAAGGCCAGCAGTTCTCATCTAATGTCTCTGTGGTGTCTCAGAATGAACTCTCAGCTCGCTAAATGCGTAGGGCTGAGATTTTCACCTACATTCATCTAATAGATTCGAAGACCAGCCAACGAAAATAAGATTGAGCATATTGGACGTTAAACTACCCCCCCCCCCCCCCCCCCACAAAAAACAAAGTACGACAAGCTAAGGCTGGATTTTGGGTGTAGATTAATGTAGACAGTGACAAAGAGGCGAATACGACAAGGTACTCTTTATGGCTGCTAAGGGTGATCCCCCTAATAAGTGCACATGTGGGCTGAGTCTTGCAGAAGCCATAGTTCAATGGCCATCGCTCACATTCGGGTCAGACCAATTGGTCAGTACGCTAAAAGAAACTGTGTGGACTCTCCAGCGTCATGCCCTGCCGTGTGACCTTTCCCACCCCAATTACATGTTATACAGTCTCAGTACATGATTTCCAGAAGTATGGGATTACCCAAAGGAGAGATGCTAGGATTCAGTGGCACCAACCCTAACCTAAAAGTGGAGACGAGGACCTTTTTTAAAAGTTTATCGACTGAAAAAAGAACTTCATCTTATCTGGGTGGCTGGTTTTCAATTGTATTGACATAAATGCATCCAACACATGTATAGCAAACAAATAATAGTGTCTAAAACTAAGGAGATTTTAATTAATAAAATATGATAAAGAAAGACAACATGCCAAAACGTAAAATAACCGTCTCAGACAGGTTGCCCAATATGAATAACATGGAAAGGGATGTGCCTTCCAAAACACAGGATATATAATATAACTCCTTTCTGAATGGTGGATGTTCAATAATTTCAGGGATCTTCTCTCAGGTGGACCAGAGTTCATTCATCACAACTTAACCACCTTATATCCCATATCTGATTTATATGTATTCTTTCAAAACACATTGCTTTGTGTCTTAATACAACAAAGCCTTACCTATAGCCAATTAACCTATGCCTACCCGTACCAGAAATAGACAAGGATAGCACAGCCTTGGTTCGTTTGCGAAATCCCGAATAGATTCTAATATTCCTGATATAAATTAAATCGTTTGCGCCCCTAGAAACGGTTTCAGCTTTAACGCTCACATCGCCAACAACATTCACTTTATCAATGGTAAGCACGCTCTGTAATGAGGTTGTTAAGCCTGTTTATGGCTTCAACAAGTAAATATTCGATGTGATGGCTAACAGTAGATGTCCCCTAAGCACCGCTGCTTTTAAGTTTACGACCGGGTGAATATCATGCACTTCTTTCAGCTTATCCTTCAGTGGCAGTAATGTATATTCCTATATACCTATACCTCGTAACTTTGACTTATTCCCACCGGAACATAGTTTCCCTCTATTCCCTTTGTGCTAATACAATATCACGGAACATGGAATTACAGCAAGGACCAATGTCAGAGTTCACAAGAAGAACAAGAGATACTTCAGAGAGCAGGTGACCCGCGGTAGAAGAACACGGGACAACACAGATGCTGCTGGTACAGAAGGTGTGATCTGTCTTCATTACTGACAGCCACCTAGGCTGAGCGGGACTAGACTGATCCAAGCGCGCAGATTCCGCCGACGAGACGCTCAAAGAGCAGCTCATACGTCTGAGTCCCTATACCCACCTCCCACCCTCCCTCCACCACCACCGTGGTAGGGGGCGCTCTGGTTCTGCCCCGTCCCGCTTTGTCAAAGGTCAGCGGAAATAACGTAGATCAAACGTGGACAGTGGGCGCTGATTTGGGGCAGTGGTTCCGGTGACGACGTTAGAGGGTCGCTGAAGTGCCCTGTGCTTGTTGTGATTATCGATGAGCATGTTTAACTGGAGGTTCCGCCAGGTTCTTTCTCGTAGATCTAGAAGACAGTCACCGGGCGAGTGTTAATCTAAACAGGCTATATATAGAGGGCACGGTGACAGCGTGTTTCCGGTTGTTAAGCCCCACCCACTCTTAACAATAGAGACAGTGTGTGCATATATATATATGTGTCTATAGATTTATGTATAGGTCATTATGTAGGGCATAAATATAACATGTAGTATTTTAGAAATTGATTTCCAGAAAGTAGTATAGTTTCACGTCCCACATGCCGGGTTCTGATAAAAAAAGGTTAAGAGATAATCAGTAAAGCATAGTATACAATTAAAATGGTCCAGCAAACCTGATATATTCTACACTAATAATTTCAAAAGGCTTATAATCAGCGCCAGTAACTGCTAGTCTATGACAAGATCACACCTACCATATTTTGCCACCTACTAAGCAAAGCATCCATTGGCTTACCTGTGTCACCTAGTGTGCTTTATTACCTCTGATTATGGGGGGGGGGGGGGGCGTGGTGTCGTGGCGGGAACCTTTATACAATTATTTCCTAAAAGCGAATTATCATCCACACCCTATTGGAACGCGGGGAAAATAGACTTTATACACAAAGTCAAAACCTGAATCACTATTCTGCACTATTAGTTGCGCCTGTTATAAGTAATAGTTGTCTCTATCTGAGCTTTTATAAAGGACGAGGCTACCTGTGTTCATCTATCCCTCTGCTCAATACTCCACTACCTGAAAATGTGGTGACGTTTACCTGTGTGGGATTCCCAAACACCATGATTGATTGTTTACTTAATGGCCAATGCCAGGTAGATGGATAGTCGATAGTAACCAGTCCCTATAAATCGTTGGTGCCAATCTCATGAAACTAGGGTCATTACCACGAGCCTGTCACTGATATCAATATTGCCAATTCTCTGCATTCTCACCATTGGTTAGAGATAGTAAATACCTGTTCCGAACAGCAATATCAGTGGCTAGATTATTCGATTATGATTTATATTGTGTTTAACTCCTCCTTTATGGTTTGTAAACGTATTGATTTAGGAAAGGTTAAGATCATTCACAAAAAGTCCCTCAGAATGATTTTAGAAACAAGCCCCTCATTTTACCTTGGTGTCGTGACGTTTTGGCAGCATGTTCCCCACTGCCAACCATTAAAAGCAACCGCCTCTTTCCTATTGATTGAACATGCTCACAGTCGTTCAATCGATAAGCAATCCTAAAAGGGCAATTTATCAGTGATGACAGTTATTTGCAAATGTTTAAAAAACATGATTATTTTTCTGACGGTTCTTGGATTCTTAGTAAAGAAGAAAACATCTATTTGAATAACCCATTTTTGGAGGGTTGCTTCTGGGACCGAATTGTAATGACATGTGCATAACTAACTGTTATGATTAGCTCTTAATATTTACAGCCATTTATAATACTCTAATTTACATTAGATACATGTCAGTCCTAGGCAACATGTCGTTATTAATAGTACCTGGTTTTACCTGTTGAATTGTGATATTCAGTGTACATGCCACTTACTGGATTAGGCACACCTGTCCATACCTGCTTGCGTTCTTGTCATACCAGCATAAATAAGGCAGCCAAAGAAGTTTGCAATAACAAACTCCCACACTATGAATAAACATGCAGGCCCGTGTCTAATAATGTAAGCAGTTCATGTGTTGCTTCGTTAATGCATACCACACGTGCTTCACATGCAATACCTTCTCATTAACCAATTAGAAACTAGGTCTACTTCTTGTTACTGGTCGGCAAGAAATCAATGGAGATATAGCATTTGCTGGGTACCAACAGTGGCAGCTCACATTAGAATCATCCAACAGTTACTCATATTTCATAGGACCAAATTAGGATGATTCAAAGATGGGAGTTTTCCTTTTACCAAGGAAATATTGTTTTCATTTTCCGCTTATGAATTATTTATTTTCTTGTGTAAAACAAAGAAAGATTAAATTGGGCCTCATCCACAAGAACAGTGGTTCAAATATCCCCACACACCCCAGCCCCATATTGTGGCTAATAATGATGTTTTCTCAGTCTCTCTGAGTAGTAAATTACACATGAAAAATGTTTCCTACTTTTGTCATGACCCCAGCTGACATCCCGGAGGATTCTACAAATTGTGAAGCAAGTTCTTTGGTTCATACCAAGACATTAGCATTCCTTCAGTACACTGAACGACCTTTATGCCTTGACATGCTTTACAGAGTTTCAGTTTATCCACAGGTTTTTATTTAGGTCAAAGAATCAACATGGCAGATAAGCAGGGGGACAGGGCAAAGGCCAAGAAGCTGGTGCCCCAAACTAAGTCAGACAACACCAAAGCCTCTATTCCAGCAGATCAGGGTCTCACCATGACACAAAGGGCCAATACCACATATGCATGACTGTGTTCATGGATGAGAGGGAAAGGAAGCATATAGCCTCACTCCCTGCTACTCCAGCATTGGCAGCCAAGTCGTGTAAGACTGACTCTGATGATCGTTTTGAGTGTAGACAGGTAGCCAGTGGCCAAAAGCCCGTAGATGTTGCAGATTCTTATCCTGACAGTTTGTGTGAAATCACAGATGTAGAGGATAAGGCTGGTCTAGAAGTCTCAGAAATGATGGTAAGGGCGCTCTCACATGTTGTATGGTCCGCATCACAGAAACCTACAGTGGCGGAAAAGTGGGATGCTTTCCTAGGCTAGCAAGCACACTCATGCTGCAAGTGCCAAAGTTAGATAAGATCTTCAACAGAGTCTCATCACAGGATTTCCAACAGATGGGATAAGTCTCTTTCGGAGACTCTACAGAACACATTTGCTGTAATATCAGAGGTGACTCATCAAGCACAAGCCTTGTGGGTGAAGTTAAACCCAGATCCTGAGATCACGAATAATATTACCCTGGTTTAAACCCCGGTATTTTCTAACCATAGGCTTAACGATAGGAACTCTGTAAAGGTATTGTAAGTCATATTCAATGGCTATTGATGTCACACACGTTGCCCAATCAGCGACCAGGATCACTCCGCAGCCAGACTCAGTGGAGTACAGACCACATTATGTTCATGTGGTGAGTTCCCTTCTAATAGAAGGACGGCTATAGGCGAGTGACTCTCTAACTTCACCAACTTATGGTACATTTGTTCCAGGTACCATGTGAATGAATGGTTCAAAATTACACATGATCGATACATCATTGCTAGTGTAAAAAGGGCCCATATTAAGTTTGATGAATTGACTGTTCAAAATGGGCCTTACAGGCCTTGTGCTCTATCACAAGAAGCAAAGGCAAACATTGACATTGTAGTTCAGGAATTGCTGCTTAAAGGCATTGAGGAGAAACCTGAGAAGGATATTATAGATCAGTTTGTACCAAAGTTCTCCTGCGTTCTCCTGCGTTCTCCTGCGTCCCAAACGTAATGGGCAGTTCAATCATCGGATCTAAATGTCAGTGTTACTTACAAACATAAGATAGAAAGCCTTCAGACTGCACTTGACTTGGCGCATTAATGGGCACTCATGGGATGTATAGATCTTTTTGATACTTACTATTCTATACCAGTATATGAAGGGGATAGTAAGTACCTCAAATTTGACTGTAGGGGACAGCCTTATCAATAAATCTGCCTCTCATACAGTTTGACACAAGCAACCAGCCAGTTTACCATGGTGTTGAAGGTTGTCTTTGCACACTTACAAAGACAGGGCCATTCAGTATTTGGTTTTATTGATTATACCCTAATGTCAGTGACTTTCCAGCAGTGTCATGACAGTATACAGACCTTCCTGTCTTTATTGGTGCTACTAAGCTTCAAGGTACATGGAAACAACAGTGTCACTTGCCCCATTATGCAACATACATTCTTGGATGTCATAGATACGAAGGAAATGAGAATCTCTCCACACTGAAGCAAAAAGTCTGAAATTTCAGTCTTGGGGGAAAGTAATAGGGTCTGGCCATAAGGTTAAGATCAGAGAAGCTGCCAGTTTTTTAAGACTTGCGCATGACGTCTTGAAAGGAGTCAAAAGAAGTCCATGAGGATTTCGGAGGATGGTCTGGAGGATATAGACTGGTGGCAGATAAACATCCAGTTGGGAGTCCTTCGCTGGAGTCGTCCCACCCAGGACTGTTTTCGCCCTACCCAAACATTGAGTTGGTCTCAGGAGGTAGGTCACCTGTGCAACTCAAAATTTTGAAAGCTGGTATCTACTGAGTGCTATATCTCCATTTCTCTTTCTGACGACCCTGTGACATCGTAGACTTTAGGTCAAATATCACCTTTCCCCAGGTAAGTGTCGTTTAATGTTTGAATTCTCCAACCTTATGTTAATATCTAAGTGCTAGTCTAACGTGAGTATACCTATATCTAATCAGAAAACTAATGTGATGAAGCAGATAGAAATGTTTAAATGCAAATATAGCAGTCAATATTATTATCTGAACAAGGACTTCAAACCAGTCCTAAGCCTTTGGGGGAAGCTTTGTACCACACGGTTTGCTCCTCGGCAGTATCGCGTGGTCGTTAGAACCAATCGACTATAGTTACATGAAATTCAAAACCGGGATCCGTCATAATTATACCGCCTCATGAACCAGATAATGCAGGTAGTCCCCACCATCGGTCATCATTTGAAAAAAATAATGTATCGGGAGTTTAATTGCGACGTAGTTGGCTACCGTAGCAATTAACCAAATTGTTGGTTATATTGATGTTCTCCTTTCCTCGGTGAAACCACGCGGTATAGCAAAGCCCGTATTAAAGCATGTGGCCACTGTCTTGCCTCCTATTACTGCACAGCTTACAGGTGGAATTTTAAACCTCCTATATTATTTCAATTTATATAGATCAATTACGGGACAGAATTCCACACGTTATCTAGGGAAACTTCTCTCTAACTCTCACATTTCTCGGATGTTGAAATCTCAAGTGCGAATGGAAATTAGTTCCTTTATTGCTCAGAAATCACATTAGATCTTCATGGAAAACAAATGGTAAGGACCGTTGGATCCATAAAGCCATCGGCGCCTGCTGTATCGCAATGGCAGACTGTCAAAGGAGACAGGAACAATTAAGAAAAGGAGCGCTCACATAACACGGTCATAATTCAGCATTCCGTGTGGTGGAAGGAAATTAAAGCTAAATGAAGCTGTGATTCGAGCACACATGTAAGCGGCGGAGCCGGGGGTGGTGGACTGTTTGGTTTTTAACGCCGTCGCCATGAACTCTTCCAGGATTTAGGAGAATAACTCACCAGTTGGCGGCCGTACAGGGGGAGGAGGACTTAATGAAGATAGCTGGCCCTTGCTAGAATGGGCGCTGGGCGTGCAGTTGTCTCAGGGTAATGAAGGGCCTTTATCAGCCGAGTGGGGAAGAGGGGAGGGGAGGCAGGGGAAGGGGGAAGGAGAGGCTGGTGCTACTGGTGGTGACATAGTACCGGGCGGCCCCGGCCCCTGCTCACCGGCCCCGCTCTACCCTTTGGCCTCGGCACGAGCAGCGACCAGTGCGTCTTGGCCGGCGTCCTTTGGCCAGGGCCGACCTCTGTAATGATAAAGAAGGCCTGAGCAATTCCTGACCGACAATCTCTCAGGACATTGGCAGCATCTCTGCCCACCCCCGCCTCCCGCACCCTGCTACCCGCGCCACCGTCCATCCATCCATCAGAACACGATGAAAAGAATGGCAGAGCATATAACAAGCGAAAAATATGTTTTTTTTGCTGGAGCAGACTTGTATAGACGATACTGCGGGGAATATCAAGTTATCTCCATGAGCAAATCTTTATGTTTGGGATATCATATCGTAGAGGTTATATATTATAAACACATTTTGAAAAAGGTACTCGTTTCGAAATCTAAGCAAGATATAAAACATGTTGCAGCTACGCTAAGCCCAGTGGCCTACTTAAAACAGTTGATCATAATGACCCTCATTTTGCCTTCGGTAATTGATCCCTTGGTTGAGTGCCTCCTCCTTTTGTAACAGGACCTTATTTATTATATCTTAGCTACTGCTACCCCCATCCCTATCCACTCCCCTCCTTTACAAGGTGGGCAGTAGTAGCTGATTGGTCCCTAGGACCTACTCCTTCAACCACAACACTGAGCACCTCTATAAAACCTCATTTGTTGCTGCGGCGGCGATCTGGTAGTGATGGTCCCATTAACCTGCGACAGGTTCGACTATAACCTTCCCTACAGAGGCCACTTTTCTGTGGGCCACCCTTAAGTATTGGTTGATTCATCCAATGACAGTTGGCTGTCGTCGATAAGGCCTCAGGTCTTCATGGCCAATTCATGGATAGTGACCCTTGACTTGCACAGGGATGAACTACCTGTAGGCCATATGGTTTAGATTGATTACACTGCTAGGGGCTTATCAGTTCTTGATACCAGGAGTCAAAAGGGACGGCATCTTGTTTGTAGTACACACCCTGTGTGTATCCTTATAACTAGCCATAAAGTATACTTTGAAATGGTAATGACGCTGAGGAAATAAATATGAAATAAATGCATATATCCCTATTTTACATTCATACAGATATTTGTAATAACGTTTGTTCCTCATATTTTTTCTCCATTGCTCCATACTAGAGCATCAGCATCAAAGTTATATTTATTCTTAGATGTATGATTTGATTTACAAACCTTTAATGACTTTGCGAACTCATTTCTTGTTCTTATCTGTATAGAATCACTGCACATTATGATCTTCAAAGACGTCACTATTACGTGTCTTCTTTGATCCTATATTGTCTTCTCTGTTATTGAACAAAACAGAGTATTATGGCGCGAATCTAAAGGCTTTGAGCATAACTGGTTGTCATTGTTAGCCACATATCTTTTGCAGCATTCATTTATGGATGGCGAGAGGCCATAATTACATCACTATATCATGTGTATATTGGAATAGCATATAAAAATGATCCTACTTTCTGTGGACATCTTACGCCATTGTTTACTATCGCATAGTAGATAGCATGACCAAAAAGTTATAAATAATATAAATAATTGTGAATTCATGTGATAAATATTAATTGATTGGGGTTTGAAACCAATTGGTATTCACAGGACGCCTTGTACCCACCTCTATCCACAGGCAGTTCATAATTCATTCAGTGCAATGCTGACTGCTGTTTCTAAAGGACTCATCGTGCATTCAAGTGTCAAAGCCGCACTCTTTTTGCCTAGTTTTTTAACAAAGAATTTATTAATAATATTTCTTGCGCTGTAAAAAAGTGACCTGATGTGGTTACCGTGGCTACCAGAAGTGATCGGCTGAGTGGCAGCATGCATCTATTGGGTCACTTGGAGTATCGTTATTAATTCTGCTTTCAACGCAAAATCAGACAGGGAAGCTCATTTGGCGCATTTACCGACCCACCTCCCGGAATACCAGATAAATCTCCGCTTTGTAAACGTGTGTGTGCTTAAGTGGTGGCATGGTTTGTGGAAATTTATCCTCCTCCCGTTGGCAGAATAAAGTAGCACCACCATATGTTGGATAATTTATCTGCTTCTACATGCCACACGTTTTACACTGACCACTCATGAATCAATCACTCATCCCACTCGGACGACCTCAGGGTGTGTATCTGTTAGCTTCATCAAATATTTCCACAGCCATGTAATATAGATTCAAAGTCCATGCTAGTGTATATCTCCCACTTTCATCAAATATTTACACGGCTATGCAATATAAATTCAAAGTCCATACTGAGTGTAGATAGAGACAGACTGAAATGGGGACAAGATGGCTGCCATTCACACCTCGCTGCCAGTGCACTGTGGTGGTTGCATGTCTGCGAGGTTGTTTTGGTTATTGACAATCCGCGGTGGATAGCATTATCGTGATTATGGCCATGGGATGGGTGTGGGAGTGGTGGGTAGGCAGGTTGGGCGGGGTTAAACAACGCTCAGTGGGGCTGGGTGAAACTGGGCGGGGTCGACCGCGAATTCTCTTGGCTGGACAGATGGATTTGACTGGAGGTGGCTTAGTATGGTTAACCGGAGTTAGATTTGGAGTTTTGATTTGGGGGCAGGGCTACACCCTTGGCTAGGCCAGGTCTTCAAACCTACCTAGCTCGGTAAACCTAGCTATGGCTGGACATGGCTATAGGCTGTGTTTATCACGATAAAAGCTTATCTAGTCGAATTTATACATGATCGATTGTGCCTATGAACCTATCTGAATTTAGCTGGGTTTGACTTGGCAAAGCTAGAGGGATAGTTATGTACATCTGGTTGTAGCTATAGGCAGAGTTGGGTTTGTCTGTAAAGGACTATCGGCTTGGCAAGGCAATGCTATAAATATAGCTTTATTCAGCTGGATAGGGCCATAGGCATAGCCTGGTCTGTTTTGGAGGGGCTATAGCCAAAGCTTGGAGTGGCCATGGGCATAGCAGGGAAGGGCTATAGGCATAGCTGGGATTTGACTGAGTGGGTCTATTTTTGGCTGGACAGGGCTGGCTAGGTAGAGCTGACACTTTAACCCCTGTGACCTGCTCGCTGTTCACCTCCCCACACAGACTCTTTTCATAACGCACCACTGCCTTTGGGCTCATGCATACGTTGAGACTAGCTCTGACTGCGGCATGGGTTTATTGTTGGCGCGTTAACGGTCGATGGGTAAGGCCACGGGTGCAAGGCGCCAGCATCCCGTGTCCCCACGTCCACCGGAGGAGGGGTGGGGGGCAGTGTGTCGCCGACGGGATCGAGCAGTCAGCGAGCAGCTCAGTCGGTCTCTATCGCGTCGCGTGACCGCGCCTGCCGCCGCCACCGCTTTCAACGGCCTTTGTGGACGTGTGTTTTTTGTTCTGTCGGTCACGTGTCTACTGTACCTGGAATGTACCTTTAAGATCTCGGTACACACCGTGTGCGGTACATACTGACATCCATACCCCACGCGGCCCATACGTGGCTTTTAAAAGCTATGGATCCTTGTGAGGAAACACCCAAGACGTCAGATACACATCAGTGGTAATCCGCTCCTAACGTTAAAGGAGGCACACTCCTTGTGAGCAACTCCCAACGACACGAGCGACTCGCCTGGGCGTGTTTATGGCGGCTAGGAGCAA
The DNA here is from genome assembly GCA_950022655.1 of Alentia gelatinosa. Taxonomy (NCBI): domain Eukaryota; kingdom Metazoa; phylum Annelida; class Polychaeta; order Phyllodocida; family Polynoidae; genus Alentia; species Alentia gelatinosa. The sequence continues at coordinate 33,794,094 of OX465583.1, forward strand.
CTCAGGGAGGGGCAGACTCATGGAGTGGGCACAGTGTGGTGTATGGATCTAGCGACATGAGGACGGAGACAGAGTGAAAGGGCTGCGACTACACGTGTGTGGTTCTCTCCAGGGCCTTTAAGCCTTTATAGATGTCCTCTCTGACCATCCTAGTGTTAACTGCAGGGCGGCATCCCACAGCACATCACGTTCACCATACAAGATACAGCTGCCTCATCGCTCTAAGGCAACCTACTACTCTACCACGAAACTGCGCATCAATTGCCAAACATAGGTTTTCCATGACAGTACATTGATGTTTCCATTTCACAGCAGTAATACTAGACCAGCTTATGTGAGGGTAGCATCACTAAAATAGAAGTCTAGCTTAACACTCATCACCATCACTCAACAGTGTAATTCTACAACGACGCAATGTTACGCTCTTTTATATTATAATATCTGCCATGGCGATATCATCACTGTAACACGACCATAACATTAGTCTCTGCCATACTTTATAACACCGCAACACATATATCTGTCACCACTACATCGCTCCCGTATTATGAATCTGGAGGTTGCTACAATGTAAAACACCATCAATCAAAATATAAAGACTCCCTCATAAAAGTACAACACTGGATTCTTCCATCATGCAACACTTTATCACAACTCTATTTTATCAAATCCAATGCTACTTCATCATTAAAGGGACACCACCATAACACTAGCCTCGGCCATACTTTACGATGCCACAACAGGTCCCTATTTTACATAAATATCTAACACCACTTCTTCATTAAAGTACAACTACCATAACAATAGGGTTGGCCATAGTCTATTTCTTATCAGAAAGGTGTACCTACCAGATCATCAAAGAAGCACCACCATAACACTAGACTCGGCTGTGCCATTCTCTCTGAAACAACAACATGACCCTTTCTATATCAAATAACGGACACAGCTACATCAAGAAAGTAACACTCCTACAACACTATCCTCTGCCATACACGATGACACCACAACTTGGCCCTAATTTATATCAAATATCTGACACCACTACATCAGCATAGTAACACCACAACAACACTAGTCCCTGCCACTCCCTACGACACGACACCCTGACCCTATTTCATATTACCGCCTGTGAACGTGATAAAGTTGCGTGTAGTGGTTGAACACCACAAGCTCAGGCTTCGCGAACCGATAATCTACCGCTACCATCAGTGACTGCTGCCAGATAAACCTCCTAAAACCTTCCAGTAGAGCCAGCCGGCCCCCAACACTACAGACACGCCCCTGCAGTCAGCAGCGCGCCAGCCTTGTCCCCTGCCTGCCCTCTCAAAGCTTTCATCCCTCCACCCACAGCCGCGCCAATAGCCAGGCACACTATGGTGCAGGTGGTGGGTCGGCCGTGCGGACAGTCCTACCTGCACTCGCCTCCAGCTTGGTGACCACGCCCGGTCAGCACGTCACTGCACACAGGAGCAGCCTCCCACCGTGGAGGAGGAGGAGCAGCAGCAGCCGCAGCAGCCACGTTCCCCAAAGCCAAGCTGCTCGGATCGCAAGAGGTGAACTGGATGTTCAGTGTGTGGAGAGGTGAGGAGGTGATGAGGTGGTGTTAGAGGTGCGGCCCACACAGGCGGCTGAAAAGCGGTAAACACAGCCAGGGATCACCGACCCACACGTGGACGCCGCACGCAACGTCCTGCACGGGAACGAAGGGGGACGTGAGCCGCACCTTCCCGCCAACACGTGACGTAGACCGGCGGCCGTGCATGCCGCCAACAGGCACCGATGCGCGTGCCGCCCGTGTGCTCTACACACCCTCGCCGTGGAGGTGTGTCCCCGAGGGTGGAAATGTACGTGGGGTCATCGAGGGTATGGGGGCCACAGGACTGCGGGCACTGACCACCCGGCTGACCTCTGCCTACCACGCCATGGGTGCCGATACTCCCCAAACCACGACAAACGACACTTACTACGTGCTCTTAAATGACCGTACAATTACAGCGTTGACATCTATTCATATGGCAGTCAACCTGGTACCCACCGGAGGCCTTACTACCAGACACAGCCACACAGAGTGGAGTTAAAGTGGTGCAGGGATTATATTAGTGTTTTCTCACAAAGTACTGTGGATTTTACCGATTCACCATGGGGGACATTGAGGATATAACGTTCAGTGGACTTATGTTTGAAGGTGAGTCGGTGCAGGTAATAACAGGTGATAAAGTCTCACCTGCTGATAACACGGGGTGTTTAATGTACGTCGCGCACGGTTCAAAGCTTAGTGACACCTGTTTGAGTCAATACTCTAATCGATCAAATACTACCTTATTGAACACTTGATTTCACCCTTTGACTCCGTCAGTGGCAGGTAACTAATAATCATGTCATGCCATAATTGAGCCATCGATGTCGACCGTAAAACCCAGCACGTTAATGTCACACATTCCCAGACTGTATCCAATTAATGTCATTTTCCCGTCAAAGCATCGGCGATGACAGTTGTATAGTTATTTTCACTTTCCGTTGGTTTTTACACATGTTAATTCATCATCATTTAGAAATAAAGACCAGAGATGGACAGGTTTCGGAAAATTCCGGCTATTTTTCAAGACCTCAATAGTATTTGTGTAGCATGTATTATTTATGGTATACGTACGTATATCTATCCTCTCTAGGCTACCCATCAACCACAACACTAACTAAAAGGTATAGATATACACAGACAGTGGGCCCATAGTGTCACATGTTGCAGAAATAGACCCATGTGCAGTAAGGATAGGGGACACCATAGAATAGCGGACATGAAAACCTTGCTTTTGTTGTACACAATCATATTCGCGCAGTGCAGACATGCTGAGTTAGGGCCAATAGATATGCAAGTGTACATGTAAGATACCAGGGTTGTAGTGCTAAAGTGTATGACCAGACGAAAGAAAAACTTCCATATACAAGTCAGTAGTATATGGAAGTACCCATTTCTCCAGGTACTTTTCATTCATACATAGTTTGTAAGAGTAAATGAACTCATCCACCAAATTAGAGGACTGCAATACAGGATGAAGTAATCAGTCCTACAATTAATGAATAGTGATAGTGTCGAAGCACCTTTTATCCAGGTACATGATAGTTATACTTAATATAAGTGAAAATACGCCTTCTCCCAGAGGCAGGGTTGTGATATTCAGAAGAGATGCAAAAAGCAATCTTTGATGTATAGAGATGAAGCATCCGTTAAAGAAACAGGTAGTAATACTTAACACCAGAAAATTTGATAACCAGTCACTTATATATAGGGTAGTGCTAGATAATACTGGGAACTGAAGTACACATTAACCCAAGTACATGGCAGCGGTACCTGATATAAGAAGATATACCTATTCCCCTAGAAACAGGGCAGTGCTAATCAATACCTGAATATGTACTATATGTTCGTCTGGATGCTGGACAATGATATACTTTTTTCTTTTATTAATTAAAATCATCTCTCACAATCATGAGATTTTCAGATACCTTATGATACAAAGTAGTGCAGCGTTCATAGGACTTCAGATTATATCACATCATGGTATGAGAGAGGGACAAGCAAGGAGAAGGATATATATAATATGTGGGAATGAAATCCATACACAAGATTCCGATATTTAATGTGGTGGCAGCAATGGCTAATATCGGGAGTCAATACCCGTTAATCCCGATACAGGACAGCAATAGTCAATACCCATTCCTCCAGTTACAGGGCAGCAGTAGTGTATACGGGGAACTAACATACCCATTCATCTATTTACAGGGCATCAGTAGCTAATATGGGCAGTCAGAGTACCCATTCATCCATGTACAGGGCAGCAATAATTAATATGGGTAGTCAGTGTACCCATTTATCGAGATACAGGGCAGAAATAGTTAATATGGGTAGTCAAAGTACCCTCCCAACCAGATACAGGGCAGTGACGCTTAGTGCGTGGAGGTGGAAGAACTCGTTCCCTCAGATAAAGGTTAGTGATGCTTTGTGGGAAGGTTGAAACGTTCTCCCTCGGATGGTTCACGCTTTGTGTACATAAACGGTCACTGAGAACCGAAGTGAAAGGTTTCCCCCTCCGGAGCAGATGAGGAAAGGGCTGAGGGGAGAATCCACTCTCCCAGCACCAGTTCAATAATCCTCCAGGTCCTTTTTTGTGGGGATGCAGTCGTCAGTACTACTACACCGAGGGCTTTATGATCCTCTTCCTAAGTGTGAGCACATCGTTAGGGAGGCAGCTGCTAATTGCATCAAAAGACGGCCATGTTCATAAATCTGCAGGAGGTGTTGTATATATACACACTTCTTTGTGAATACAAGAGACACCCACCATGTGATCCTCCCCGTATTGATAGACGTTTCACTGTATGAGGAAATATATTATTACAGTAGAAATCCGTGTAAGATGATGTACTCCATGTAAGGGGTTGGTTTTCCTCGGAACGGTTCCCTCTATTAGATGTCAAATTTAAACTTGTGTAAGCGGGCCCCCCGCTTGATGGGGACACTTCAGCTCGGAGGGAAGGGTGTCCCATATTATATACATAGGCCACTGTAACTGACAGCTTGATTTCATTTAAAACACTTCACCTGAACAGGCTTTAAGTCGTCTCAAGTTTACCTATCACATTTGTGAGATGTAGCATTTCTTTCGATTTACTTGTAACAATACACTGGACATAAGGGCGACAGGCATGCGTGCCTAGACCGATCACTGTAATGTTTTTTAAAAAGATTCATTTCTGAAATCTCGATTGACCGGGGAAGTATTCTGTGTTTTAAGGGATTGGAAATGCAAGGAATAAGTTCGAATTTGAGTAGTTCTCACGTTTACCTGCCCTTTCTTGGGAAAGCAATCTACCTATACCGGGGAAAGATTGTATATTTGTATTGCAGGCCAAATTGGGATATTTTATATATATTTAATCATCTCGTGCAAAGTATGAAATGCCAGTGAGAAAAGATTTTCGAACAGATATAATCTAAAAGAGAAAGCTGCCTTGATTTCCTGGGAAGAATATTCTGTTATTTGAACAGGAAAAGAATATGCAAGTCAGAGCACGTCTAATAGAATATTTTGGACGTTAACAAATACAAATAAAAACAAATAAACTAAAAGCCAGTCCACCAATAATTGCAATACCCATACGTCAATCAGGGAGAAAATGCAATAACATCATATGTAAACAGATGGATAATTTAATTATGGCTGTAATTAACAGGTATTGTTTGCGGTGACCGTGGTTCGCATGAGCGTGAAAGGAAACCCACACCCACACGCTACACACAAAGAAACCAGCCTGCCAGACCCATGACGGGGGTTTAGTACTCAAGGGGTGCGAGTAGGAAACCAGGCCGTGTGTGTGGCTGTGTGTCTGGCGGCTCAGGGGACAGGTAGAAGAGGAGGCTGGGCTTTTGTCACAGATACCAGGCATGGATCCCGTCGCCAGCTAGCCATGACTCACCACTGGTCTCAATGATTCATTTGTAGCCGCCGGTTGAGATTCGCCACACTGCTTATCGCCTCCATCACCACCAAACAGCGGGGTTTCATTAAGACCGAAAAGTCCAATCGAAACAAAGGGACAATGAACTAATCCATCACAGTGGCAATGTGCAAGTAGAGTACGCTTCATCAGATACAGCCTAATCTGTAACTCAGTCTTAGGTACTTCCACCATCTCTTTAATTCTCTCTGATTGTATATCTTTTAAACAGCGTTTATATCTTGAAAGGTACAGCATATCATTAGGTAATGTGTTACATAAAGAGATTCTGATATTGCACTTGATAAATATTCATGATTAGAAGTTTGTGTAGGGGAGGGGGTAACGTGGTAGAGTTGGTAGTACCATCGAGATTAAATATATGCATGTATATTGTATATGCATGGGAATCTTTTAAGATCGGTTTGAGAAAACCCTTTTTCATTGGCGAGGGGGGGGGGGGGCGATTTACATTAGTAAAATTCATGAAATTAGTACAAAGAAATGCCTTATAAAATCCGTGAAAAGGCTCAATTTCTAGGAACCTGCTCAATTTCCAGGTACTGCCGAATATCCGTGATTTTCATTCCGGAATATATAAACGTAAAACCTCAGTAAACCCGAACTGAAAAATATGTTTCCGGCTCACGTCGATCATGAATAACAGTCGTAACAGTTGATTACATTTCCGCGGGGTCGAGAGGAACGTAACACATCTGTTAAGTGTAACGAGTGACTCACACTAAATGCAGTAACCGTAACGACGAGGTCAGAGCTGATGGCAAAGGTGTTCTTAAGGCCACGACCCACTTAATGTTACCTCTTTGTTTACGCTGCTGCCTTTCACACTGACACTGTTAACCGTTTCTGGTGTCCCTCTTCTATTAACCTTTTCAAATTCCAATAAAACATACAGGTGTAAACGAGGAAATGTGCCTTAACGTGATCAGTAATTAGGAATGTCAAAAATAGCCGCGCTGATTTCAGTGGGAATTGCTCCTTGATAAACACTTCTACGAAGAAGTCTACAACGCTCTTTGTACGTGTAAAGCCTCAGGTAGGCGGTGTACCATTAGGGTACGGTGGGACGTGGACAGGCTCTCTACGTAGTTGTCAGGTGGGGAGAGGCGTGTAACGGAAGCCTTAATGCAGGTATCTTGTTGGGTGCCCTGGACAAGTAGTCTCACCTGTTATCGCCGCTTCCTGGCGACCTTTACCGACGTGCCTTTTCCACTGATCCTTGAAGTGGATGAGAAAAGTCATGGCATATACTGCATTATGTAGGTCTTTTATCCCATGCACCCATAGAGCACAGGGTGTGGCCATGGTGCACCTGGTAGGCAATTATTTATCCTCTTAGTTGTGCTGGGAAAGTTTAGTGTTGACATAAGTTCATAATTCATTCAGTCTGATGTGACGTCCTTTGAAATATTCACGGAGTATCCTTTCCTTGTGCCAGCATATTTTCTTATTAGCTCACAACAAATATATTATTCAATAGTCATTTCTCGTGAGGATGAAGATTCTGTAATTATCTTTGAATTAGTTTGTTTGTATTTTTGAGAAATAAAGCAAGTAAATGGTAGAGAAAACAAGGTCCACTAAGATAACAGTTTATCTTTATTACGCAGTGACCATAGAATTTTCTAATACCATACGGAATTGTTATGCTATATACTAGTATGATACAGGATCAAATGGATAGAATTTAAACTACTAATCAGCTGTAGCCTCGAGGAATTCGAACCTATGATTATTCTGTGTGCTCACATAATGCTCACTGGAGCAAATGCCTACTCTCACTGTATCCAATCCCGATTGTAGCAATGATAAATTACTACCTGGAAATATAACAACTGGCTCGAGCAGACATTATAGCACCAGGTCCCTGACTGATAATGCAAAGTGGTCCCTTAATAACACCGTCCTATTCTTGTGTATGACTATTGGAATATGAATTCTGGAAATTGTGCTGGCGTATATATCACGGTAGATAAATGCTATGATATATATCTTGACAGGTGCACACTGCTCGATGGATTAATTACCATGCACAGGCAGGACCGAGTTATGGTGTCTATTATAAGCCTTCAATAACACGCCATATACTCCAGGAGGTAGCATTAATTAGTAGGTATCATCAAACCAATACAGATATGCTACATGTTCTCCTAAAAGCAGGTAGTCTAATTATACACGGGGCTGTTGTCCAGATAATTTTATGGCGTTGGTGAGCTGCTGCACACATTGAGGACTTACTCTACACCCTCACGCCCAGCCGGTGTGTGGTTCACTATGCACCGAGCAGTTCCGGCAGAAGTAGGAACAGCTTGAGGAGTAGCTCGCCGCCCGGTCCCAAACCCTGTCAGCGGCGGATATGTGACTAATAATGGACGACAGAATTTTGACAAGCGCTGACGACGAGATTCAATAATGTTGTTTGGTGCGGGCGCCTTGCAGATGTGGATTAGTGGGGCTTTCACGCAACTCAATTGCGAAGGAAGGCAGATGAAAAGAGCCAAGTAGGAGAGGTGGTAGGCAGGGGAGAAGGGAGTGGCGCTGGTGGTGGATATTCTGTTGTAGTGCGGCTGCCTATATCATGCTACTGGTAAGCGCCCAGCGCCTCCGAAAATAACTCGGTCCGACGTAATCGTTCTTCTAAGTTCCCATTATATCAGCGGCACAACGGGAGAGACAGAGAGCAGGGGACGGCCGCCGTGCAAATGCCAACGTCTGCGCACACATGCACACACAGACTCAGGCCCGTCCGCCGTCCATATTCTGAATCGTGCGCAATATGGGATAGAAAAAGAACGATACAAGCGAGCTGTCCTCCTGTCGAATTCCGCACTCATACTTTCGTCCAGGCCATGCGAAAAATGGTTATTTCTGGGAAAACGGAAAATGTACCTGGAGTACTGAAAATATCCTCGCAGACTTAAAGTGTGACGCTTTGGTTTGATTTCAGGATTTGCGTGGGATTTTTTGCGGGTGTGGCTAATGTCACACTAGCCCATACAGTGTTGTGAGGTGACAAAAGGTACACAAGCAGTTGTTCCTAACTAGCTAACCAGCTCCCAAATAGACCATCACCAAAGAACGTGAGGATTGCCGGGATATTTTTTTATCACTCAAAGCCCTGCATCACTCACAGGCCTTGGTCTGCCAGTGAGCATACCGATGATTAGGAGCAGACAAGTAAGAAAAGGATACCCTCACACCCTCACACACACACGCACTCTCCTCTGACACCTCCAGACGAGACAAAGGTACCAGGAGCAGCTCCGCGCATTCACAGAGCTGCTCGCTAACCAGCGACTTCTCACCGGCACCGCCTCCCTCCTTACACACCACACAGGAGTCAAGCGGACAGAGGTGGCTGATAGGGTCACTCTGGAGCATTATGTGAGCAGCTCACCTCTTGACAAACTTAGGTGAGCAGCTCCTCGCACCTGACATGTACTGATTTGCCCGACCATCATGGCGCGCGGAGGGAGCGGCGGCGGCGAGACGGCACAGGTCGGAGTGACAGGTGGGTGTCCAAGGACAACGCCATGGGTATTGTCTTTCGATCGCCTTGTATTTTTTCCCCGTTTCCCATTAATATTTTTTCTCATCAGTTAAAGTTAATTTCCCCACCATCCATCTTCATGTAATTTCAGCTATCTATGCAACCACATGAGAAGAGAAAATTGCCAAGGCATTTAAAACTGAATCTTTCCCCACACAGTGTCCCTGCCCTTTTTGAATAAGGGATCTTGCTTTTTTTGTTGCGTTTTATTCACAACGACAGAACTTTTCGCGAATCTCTCTTTCATGTCTGTCCATAAATTTCCACATCCATAGGGGAGATGTGTGGATTTTTTCTAGCTGATTTTCCCTTTGAAAACAGAAGGGAAAGACACATGAAAATGAGGAAGGTGACAGACATTGTGGATGGTATTTACAGGAAGGTGCGCCTTGTTAGACATCTGAGAGCTGTCACTGATAATAGAACGGTGCCGATAAGAAAACACGGGCCGCGGAGGGGGCCGTGGAACTGACACATGAGCCCCTAACTAGCAGCTATTGCGACGAACTGTCACTGCCGCTGACAACTGCAGCTGCGCCAACCCTCAAATTCTCCTACCTGAGCAAAGCGAAGTCGGCCCTAAACAGAGGGTAATTTGTCTGCGTCCTGCTCAAGTGGAGTTCCACGATCTGATGTCTTTAGGAAACTAACTACATGTATGTGACTTTCGTGTAAGTTCTTGGGTCACATTCTGTGTATTCTTCTGCACAGCGGTAGTAGTATATAAAAGTGCAGGGGCCAAGCTTGCCTGTCAGTCTATACAGCTCCAGGGAGGTTATAGTAGTATATGTAAATGTAGGTTTGACCCGGGGTGCCAGCGCTGTATGATGAATCCATAATGCGGGGGGAGGCCTAGAGACGCTTTGTGACCCTCCCGGGGGCCGGCCGTACCCCACGGGCCGTGGACTGCCTGTCCTGGTACGGAACAGAGCTGGGCTGATGGAAGGGTCCTCAGGGAATACGGGCCTCACACCTACATAGACCGGGCAGAGCCTTTTACCCGCGACTGGTGTAGGGGAAGGCCGGTCCCACCCTCATTGCCGCAGGGTAGGAGCTGCTCAATGACGCTCATATCCACTCACTGCACAGTCTTTACACGCCCTGCACCTTTCGCCTGTGCCATGATGGGAATGGTCATTACGGCCCTCTAAGTACTTAATCAAGGTTCTGGCACTTAGTCCTCTCTTTAAGATATTTCGTATTAGATCCAAGCAACTTTCTGTCATAGTTAATTATTTCTTAAATTCCACCTGTTAGATTTATCGTATATATTGAGTCCCTTGCTATATAAATATTTTATTGTTGATATTAGGAATATACTCAAACAGAGTTACTCTGGTTGTACGTGATAAATACGTGGTAAAACTGACGATCTGATGAGGCGATGCCGAAGTATTTATCACTTACAGACAGAGTATATACCTTTTTTCGTACTGCCATTATATAACTTAAATAACCATTCTTGACCTTCACTTTTGGACTATCAGACAGGTTTTGCCACCGTATATATCCCGGAGGCCACGTACATACCCCGTACACCACGTACGTGTTGTACGGATATAAATACAACAGGGGTAGGAGCGGACGGTATACGTAGGACATACGCCCACATGTATATAATTATATATAATAATATATAATACCATCTTGGCGAATCCATCAATACTCCAGCTGTTCCTCATGGCACCTCACCACCTCAGCTCGCCAGTCTCATCATCATGAATGCTTCATGGAGGAAACGTCCGTCCATTTTCACATGCCCTTTCCGTGAACCACATCAAGCTCTTCTCATAATCCCATAAAACTGTAGGTTTTATATTACATTATATGAAGCTTTGAGGCACCCTTCCTACATATTCGTAGGAAATCTACCCCTTGTTTCTACATGCCCTGAACGCCCTGTTGTACTATCAATCTTTACGCCCTCAAATCATTCCGTCTCGCACCCACAAGCTACAGACCTCTGATTAAAAAGGGAGGCTTCTTCCAACCCCATATGGGCTGGAGAAGATGGGGAGGGGTGGTATGCACCCTGCCGGGCGATGCATCTTAAATGCCACCTAATAGATTGATGTCCAAATAAATGCTCCCTGACTTTAAGTAATCGTTCGGGGTGGGGAAAAGGTTTCCTGTAGGCGCCAGCGGCTCGCGGGTCTTGTGTAGGCACTTGGAGGTAGATTAGAAACTAGTACTACGAGAGGTACCACCTTCACACCCAGCCAAATAATCGTTACGGATTAGCTTTCAGCTACATTTGTGAGCTGTGCTCACGGTTATGCATAAGAAGTGCGGCTCTATAGAATCTTGGGTGTGGCACGTGCGTTAAGAATCATTGATTACAAAAGGTCCGATTGCAGTGTAACCTTTGTGTGACGTCTGGTAAGATAACAGGGTTTTACCTGGTGAATGTTGTATAACACGTCACCGCGCCCGTCTCAGTGAGGCGTTGGCAGGAGCTATGAATCAACGTCTTAAGTCGGTAGATTACGTGCAGTGCCAAGGTTCGGTATGATGATTATAAGATATTTGTTGATCTGCACGTTTATGTATCTAGTGCTGCGTATTCTCCAGTCTTCGTGCTGTATATCTACATAAGCCACGAGCCATTCCTGCATAGTTTGCATGTTTGCCAATAAGTTCCGTCAAGATGATGATATTTTCACTAGAAGGGTATGATTACCAGGCATTGACCTTAAGTGATAATTATACCTGAAATAGCAGGAATGAAAATTAGAATGTCCAATTAGCAAATTGATTCACCACATATGTTCTCTATTTGTGCCCAGGTCTTAATATATCTATCACACTTCTGTTATTCTTACGGTCACGAACAGTGCAGTAAAGTAATAACCTATAATGGTAAATCTTTGTCTGAAACTATTTCCGTTTCCATTCAGTTGTATGTGGTCCTTTCTTTGTATTTCAAGCAATGTTTTTTTTCTCTTAAGAGTACAACTGTACAGATATGCATTCTCAGTTCCAGTTGATTGATCTGTGTTCATTGTATGCTTATCATCCATCAATCTTTTAATAAATTTGTCGATTAGAATATTTTACCTACTCCCCTTTTCCCCTTAGTCTAATAGCCTTAACAGTTGAAATTACACACACAGCTGTGTATGGTAAATTATACAAATAGAACACCCAAGAGCTTTACTCAATCTCCAAGAGTGTATTCATTACTCTCTAGCATGTACGAATGGGTACAATTCTGAGGATGATGAGTACCATCATGAAGTATAATTTGATTAAGATGCCTTCATTTGTCATGCAGAATAATGGTTAGAACAATATAATCCTGTTGTGAAGCCTAAAACCATAGAAAAGCCCTAGTCAGGATTAGTGTTAATCTTGCTGTTTTCCTCCGAGCCTCTTTGTGACTCACAGGTGAGAACGACCAGATGCCACCTACCGGATGACAGTGTAACTCGAGCAGGGATCCCTGATCCCGAGGCATTTTCTGTCAATTCACAACTCGAGGGCACCTTATTACATAATGAAGCAGGCTTATACCACGGGGCACATTATGTAGCTCTCTGAAGAATAGCTTATGCGAAGCTCTATAGGGCGCAGAGAGGGTGCTAGTTCCTGGATAAGCTGTTAGAGCGACCACAAGAAATTCCAGTTTCCAAGTACATCCTTAGTCCTCGTGCTTGGAACCTAAGCGGCACAAAGGATCAGCCAGGCGGAGGACAAATAGCCACATGTTCACACTCTTTAAGCAAATATCCTGAGCCAGTATTCAGCCATAGCAGCACGAAGTTCTTGCTCAGAGACATGTTTGTCGGGGACAGAATGGCGCTACCCATGTCCCGATAGCTATAAGTAGTATTTGCTAGGGTCGATGTGGCTACGTACTCGGTATTACTCCACATAACTCTATGTGCATATCTCGTTAGAATAATTGCTTCAGCTCTCAAAACAATGTGAGATCCGCTAGGTATGTTTATCTAGGCATCCTTTTATGACCTCCATATCTGAAATGTAATTCAGAAAGGAGGCCTCTTGACACTTTAACCATACCTTAGTTTTTCATAATTGGTATTTACATATTAGCGTGATATATCAGGTTGGTATATTTTTTTGTACGGTAATGCCGGACAGCCGAACGTCAGGTATTCTCCATATGCAGGCACATCAGAATTTATGGTTAAAGCCACTCAGACTGACCAGAAGCACATTATAAGCTGGTCAATTCTCTTACCGGTCAGCCCCCTGACACATCCTCCACCACCCCCTGACACTCACAGAGCTCTGGCCCCTCCAGTGTCTACGGTAAAAACAACACCTGTCTACGTGACTACTTGCCTGGCGCGTGCTTTCTATCTCCCAGACTGAAAAACAAGGTGTTACTGTGAAATAAATACCCAGGCTACAGTGTTCCAAGGGTAGAAAGTCACTGTTAGTATTTATTTTGATGTCGTATATGAGGCACGAGGCTACTGTGAAAATAGTGGTGGTCAGAAGGTATTTTCTTGAAGGTCGCTGCTTATATTTGTAGGGTAACACTAAGTATTTTCAGTAGGCAAATAAACACTTTAAGAAGTAAATGTAATGTACAACAAAGTATCTAAAAACCAATACTAAAATAACAAAATTTTTAGTTGCTCATATATAATTACAACATGTTGTATATATTTATGTCCGGTTCCTAGTTGTATATAAGGCCATGGATTAGTATCCGGTCGTGTTCTATTCCATTGGGAATGGCTGTTGGAACGCCATATGTGGTACTAGTAGGGCGTATGAATTATTTATTAAATGCCCGAAAAGGTCTACCTACACCTAAACCATTTCATATCGTACCTGCTAGAGGCGGCATATAAAGATCGCAGTACATCCCTAGAGAAGTATGAGTTCGAACTCTTCAGAAAATGTGTGTGTACATGTGCGTTTGTATACCTGTAGTTACAAAAGTTTGCAATCGGGTTTTTACAAAGTTTATCTAAGGACTATAAGGAGTAGCCATAAAAGGTTTGTTTAAAACACCGAACATCGCAAGAGATATCTGCCAATCTACAGTAATTATAGGATAGCCACATGGTATATGACTCAACAATGATATTTGGCTCCATAAATTGTCAATCCCTTAGTCACATGGGCATAATATATCGGAATGACAACCTTTGATTTCCCTTGACCTGTAGTTACCGTGGGCAATATGGTGCTATGAATAATTGCGCTCACCTTAATAGATAAGCAGGAGTGATACTCCAATGAAAGTGAATGGCTTCCAGTGTAGTTTTATCATTAACATTAATGAAGGGCATGCAATATATTGTACTTTATTTATGGGGCCCTATTGCTTTGCCAGAAGAGACGTTAAGGAACAGACTTTCACTCTACCGTCGTGATTAGAACATAAAAATGTTGAATATGGTACTTCTAATAGATTATCTAAAAGTACGACATGCTGGTTCATTAGTGAAGCGAAGACACATACGCTTTACACTAGATATAGCTTAATGAGCACAATGTATAATGAAAAAAGCCATGTGCAGGAATGAGAACGATGTTTATTTTATTGTATCTTCTACACATATACTTGAAATAAATGTTTTGTTTCATCAACAACATAATGGAAGGTGTTTATAGAAGTGGAAACTGTAGACTGAAGTATACCTTGCATTATAAACCACACTGTGTTTAGGCTATCAGTGGCAGACTTAACTGCTGCCAAAGCAATTGGCTTTCAAAGTGGTGCTCAGTATGGACAGAGGATTTCGGAACAAGTAATTACAGTTGACCAGGGAGCCATTTGTAGATTAGGTTATTGGGATTGGTCTGGGTCCGTTGTCTACAGCCAGGTGAAGGCGGGTGAATCTATCAAAGCGGAGTCATTACGGATAACAAAGGGTATGTACCTCACAGCCGAGCTGTATAACCGGACCCAGATAAACCCTGCATTATTAACATGCCCCGCCGCCAAGAACGGAACTCGCCCCTTGATGGCGGCGCCACCAGCGCCATCAGTCACCATCTCTAGTACCTGATGAAGAATGGTGGCCACCAGCCCGCCGCCTCTACTCATAACTGTAATAAACGACAAACACGACCAGTGTAGATCACCCGGCAACAAACGCTCTGCCACCCCCTGACACTGCCCACTGCACCTCCTGACGAATCGGCGCACCCTCAGGTGCCGCTAAGTCCAAACTATTGTCAACGCGCCGGGGATGATGCATTGTGGGCGGGCTTGAGGGCGGGGTGGGGCTATCGTTAAAAGTGGAGGTGATGGACTGCCAGCTGGTGGCGACAATCCCCAGCGCAAGGCTCCTCCGGCGGCCGCTTGTGAAAGCTGTTTAGTTTGCAGTAAGCCTGGCAAAGTTTGACAGAAAATATGAGAAATTGGTAAAAATGTTTCTTTGAGAATGTTGTAAAGACTAGATACTCTACTAACATTCCGATATTGAGAAGTGGGCCTAGATCGTCACTAAATAGGAGCAATGTCGAGGTATTAAATATTCATGCATATATATCTCATCTATTTATCAACATGTCGTGTACTTTGGCTAATAAACATCCCATATTGGTACATGATGCAACCATTCAATATTGCTACCGAGACAATGATACTGTAAAGAGAATTCAGAATGGCTCTTACAATACCCTGATACAACATGTTCTACCTTGATAATTCTATTCACGAAATCAACACTATCCTTTTCTTCTAGGGACACGTGATTCAGATGTCAAATTCTTTTGACTGGTACGTGAGTTACTCTATAAAACAACTGATTATACTAGAATATGCAATGCACCTGGCTATAGTGGTTAGGGGCGGTTTTTAAAACGTCACTCAAGGTAGCATCGAACAGTTGTCAAGGTGTCGCCTCATTTGCCAGTTAGATGTCAATTTTATAATGGACGATACCTTGTTAGTCAATATTCCCTTAAGCATGAATGCTTACCAAACCTCGAACAAAGCAAAAGAGCTGTATAGGACCATTAAAAAGTGGTTCGGTGATATGATATAGACATCACTCGTCACTTATGCAGGTGAATAATCATAAGCTCGCGTCGACATATTGCTTGTGATTAAGCATATGCTTTTGTAGGCCTCTTGATCACGTGGTGTTTACCAGGTCGTCAATACCGGTCATGACTCGCCATCAGTGAGCTGCGTATGTATGCAGATGGTAATGGCGGCATATTGATAGTGACAGGTTTAAAGCCGGCGACCTTTTGATGGCGCCAGTGTTAAATGTCAGTATGATGGGTGATAATGTATTGATAGTGTACTGTACATGCGTGTGTCCTTACAACAGGTGCGATATAAATCCCCAAGGATAGGGGTTCATAGAATAAGTCTCAAAATGTTTTAGAAAACGAGTGGTTCATAGTGATTGGGGTTATAGATGCAATAGTAAATGTATACAATACATAAAAGAGAAATCCCACCCAACTCAAATTGGTTGTAGGTATTCCCTTACGAAAGATAATATCCACAAAGTACGCACGTCGTAGATGGGATGGGTGGGTGGGAAGGGTTTAATTAACTTTGCGTATATCCCTTCTTTAATCTTATGCTTACAAGATGGAGTGGTGTGGTCAAATATTTCAGGAATTCTACGTGCGTCCTTTCTGGATCGCCCCACATGAATACTATTCAATGGCATGAGGTTTTGCCATGCATCAGTAAGCTGCCTTGTTTATTATTGTTCACGGCAGATCTTTATTATCAAAAGACAACACAATTTGATCCAAAGTAGAGATTGTTCTCAAGATCAACTCCAGGTGCCGAACTGAAGTCATTCATGGCTATATTAAGCGATTTCCTGGTATACTGTGTATATATAGTAGAAAACATATGAGGTCGTTTAGCATACGGAATACCTCCTGTAGTGTTGAGGTGTTATAAGAGAACGGCTTCGTACCAAGAGACAAATGCTCGGAAGTCAGCACCCGCCCAAGAAGGAGCTACTCGACCTGCTCATAGACCCGGACTTCATTAGTCTGCCTTATAGGAGAAGCACCCAGCGAGTTGCTCCTTAACCACCCGCTCGCACACCACCTACTCGTTATCTCCGGGCCGGCGTTGTACCACCTGGACAATGTTTTAGTCTGCGAGAAAACTTGTCACCGAATCTCCTCAGACCTTATGTAGAGAGTAAATTACGCCTACCTCTCCGGTGCCTGAGTTGCCAAGCAAAAGGTCATTGAGGATATATTGGGAATTTTCTCATAGGCATTGTGTATTCAGTCTGAATCATAGCTTACATGATTGTTGCCGTAAATATATATATATATATATATATATATGCGTTTATATATACCACGTTCTATCTTATTTATTTGAAAGGATATCACAACCTGTTGTGTATATAATTACCTTAGGTGGACATTTTGGTAATGATACTAATGGGCAATTTTAATGAACCTAGTTGGAAAGTGTATTCAGTCGGAGATGTTATTTAGTGTTGTATATTATAAGATAGACTAAAGGTGCGAAATACATATACCATTCATGGCCTTGAGGATGTTATGTGGCAATATTACTGATCATCAAAGCCTGAGGAAAATATCGGATTCTACCATTCTTCATTGACGGACTAAGTAAAGACAATTTCAATTAACAGGATGTTATGCGCCATCCGGCCACTTAACAAATCTGGAATACATTTCCTATAACCTTTATGTGAATACGTATGAGTAGGCTAGGTCGTCTAAATTGAGGTTATTTGACTGCGAATTGGCGTAAATGCTCCATGATTGCTATATGATATAACTATAAGTCATACACATTCTACAACGCCAATCTCCATATATATGTAGATTGGCATTATAGGTTGTAGATGGTTTCAGGGATCTGGGGAACTATCGCCAGTATCTAAACGAGCCATATGCGATGTGTGATCACACAATCAGCCGTGTGGTAACGCTGTATGCAGAGCGCCACTCTCCCTGTAGCGTTTACTCCTGCCCCACCACCACCCACCAACCTCCCAGCACGCCCCACACTTAAACCGGCTTATCAATAATTCCTCATCCTATCCTCATGACACAGCGGGGCTATCATCGCTAAATTCCAACGCCATTATGAGGTGGTGTACGCGGCGCCGGGCTTAGGGAGAAGAGGGGAGGGGGGTCAGGCGCTGATGGGCTTCGTGTCGATCTGATGGGTCATGAGAGGCCCCGCCGAGCAGCTCGAGTGTAGTGGTGCAGTAGCCCGAGCTGCTCCTGCGGCCTGCAGGGTTATGTGCCCGGGGGTGACCTACACTCTCAATAGGGCCGACTACAAAGGGTTAGGTCCCGCTGGTCTAATTATCAGATTACAGGTTGGCCCGGCATGCTGCGTCTTTGAAGCTTTAAGGGGGACGTATTCACTATAGTATGGAAACCACACAGCTATATTGTGAGCCGCCTGGCGCCAATCGCCGGTTATAAAATAACCTCAGTCTGCGCCAAGTGTGATATCCAACTGTAAAGCGCGTAGGGCTTCTGGATAAGCTACCGAACAAAAGCTGCACGTTTATC
This sequence comes from Alentia gelatinosa, assembly GCA_950022655.1. Taxonomy (NCBI): domain Eukaryota; kingdom Metazoa; phylum Annelida; class Polychaeta; order Phyllodocida; family Polynoidae; genus Alentia; species Alentia gelatinosa. The sequence continues at coordinate 33,812,638 of OX465583.1, forward strand.
TAATTGGAATTGGCGGCATTCATTTGGCAAGGATAAAGAGTTCTATCCATGAACGATTCGAACTTGATCATGAAAAAAACCGTTGTTTTTTAAGGATCCATGCCCAGATGAAATAAATTCTAGGACAAAGACTAGGATGTTTATTCGTAATTTACAGTAATGAGTTTTATAACAATTGGAGTGATGACTATCACTATTTCATAGTCTGCACAGGCAAGAGTAATGCGATCACCCAACGCTAATTTCAACTTTCTCACTTACTCAGCCGTATTTTTGGTGCGGATCAAAAATTAATCTTCGGCAGCGTGGACCTTGTAATGCCCTCAGATGATAAGACGACTCAGATCGATCCGGAATTTCAATCCCGGGCTCGCCGGAGTCGTGCCTGCGCTGGGCGCTTCAATTCCGGATCTCCATGATAGGGACGGAGGAGATCCGATGAAAAGTGTCCCGTCTAAAATCCACCAATGGCCTACTTCCGGTTGGAATTCGGTGGGCGTCTGGAATATTTGTTGGTTGTCAAGGTAACACCGGATGTAGATGTCGGTGAACAATGTTGCAGGCCTATACCAGTGTTAACGGTGGTCCTCAGAGGCACCTTGCTGCGTTTTTCCTCAGAATGATAGGACATAAAGATATATACAAATAAAGCTATGTATCTTTATTTGTGTGTATATATATATATATATATATATATACGTTTACAAAAGTATATCAATATAGTATACACATTTATTACATGGACATATAAACCAAACTTACGGAAGAGACAACTATTGAAATTGTTAATATGATTGATATAGAAAATATTTTATGAAAGCTGTAAACCTGTTCTATAACAGTGGTACTAATGTTAAAACGCTCTCAGTGGAAGCTGTAAATTGTCGTTATAATCGTTCTATTCGAGTAGAATAACGAGTGAGAAGCTGTTGTATATGGACCAAAGCTTTTCATTTTCATGAACAACGACACAATATATACACTCCAAAGTCATCTCCCAATAGCGTCAGAGCCCATGAAATATCCTTTGATATCACACTCTATACAGTAAATCCATGCATGTGTGTACATGGGATCACTATAAAAATCCAATAGGAGAAACCTGAATCACAGTAGTAAAAGTACTGCTAGTAGTAATAGCCCCAGTGGTTCGGCACGTCAATCTAACACGGCCCCCTACATTCTGGCCACGGCTTTTTAAGGTTTCTGCTCATTTTACCCTTCGACCAATCGATTGTCACCGCCGGCCTCAGTTCCGGTTGTGAAGGACTAATCTGCCCACAATCTTGGTGAAGCGTCGTCGGCGGCATTTGACGATGAGCCACTATAGACCAGTGTGTGCCCCTCCCCTCGGGGGCCATTTGAAGAGGGAGGGGGAGGCCAGGTTAGCTGCCCCCTTTTTGGAGTCGCAGAAGGACACGGAAAGGCGGTGGTTTGGAGGGTGTGAAGACCTCAGAGAGAGATGAGGTGCTCACCGCATTTTGGGGATGTTGGTTGAAAGGTTGCAGGAGGAGTGAGAAGGGTCTTGGACACCACTGCAGAGTGATGGAAGGGGTAAAGTAGGCATGGAGATGATCTCCTCTCAGTCTCCGGCTAGAGTTATTGTTGGCATGGATATAGTCCAGATTAGGTTGCGATAATCCGGATTAGGTCCTTCATACCCTGCACTGGTTATGAAATGACATGCAAGAATCATGCTGCGTCCCAACGGTATACTGTAAAGGTTGGATATGGTATTCTGAAGAGTGTAATTCCACGTTCTCTTGGATATTGTAACTGTTCTGTGACTTTTCTGCGCTTGTTTATGTGTAAAGTGATTTTTATAAAGTAAATATCTTTATTGAGCACAAGTAGGAATACATGGAATTCGCACGTGGATTCTGAAGTACATGTTTTTACCCACGACTTTCCAATATAAGCTTGAATACTAGGATCGTTCAAATCATATCATATACATCTACATCTCAAAGGCTTATTGGGAGAATAAATACAAAGATAATATTGTATGAGACGGGTGATGACAGGCCTTTTTCATCAGGTTTCCACTATTCCTATATATTAGATATAGATAATATTTACCTCATATTCAACATTTCCAGCTAAGAGCAGCCAACCTATGCCTTAATTGCTATTCAAACTATTGGTACTCGTATGGTATCTTATCTCCTCTGACAGTCCATTCCGTAGTCTTTGTTCTTGACAATAATAACTGTGGGTTAAATAAAGATCCTGGTGTACCACTCTGCAATTACTTTTTCACCGCCTGCAGCATTGGATTGGCTTCTCCGTTAGGGTATTTTTGCCATCACCAATTTACAATATTTGAAATTGTTTGGCGATGGAAAAGTCATGTAATATGCATTGCTGTAATTACTCCTCGGAGCGCTGTGTTCACGTGTCAATAGTTCAACCTAAACATTACGTCGCTGTCTACCAATATGAGCTTCCTGGATGGGAGACTGGATACATGGAGGTGGCCCTATATTAATTGACTGACCGGCTTGTCGAGGATAATATACTCTCACACGTGCTCTGCAGGTGCTGGGCCCCAGGTTATGAAATATGCACGTCAGTTCTATACACCACACCCCCGACCACCCAGCGACCAATACCGACACATATGTAAGACCCGATCTTTGAGCAAACCGCCATATTGGCCTTGTGTATTGATGAGGTTGCCGCTTTCCATTCTCCCTTTTCATTTTCAGTACATATAATCACATTGTCTTTGCATAAGATAAAGAGAATATTGATTGAACCTCATTGACGCCAATTAATCAGTGAATTGAACCTCCCCATACACCTTCTCTCCCACACCGTGACCGACATCTACATGTTTTCCATGTTTCCTTGGTCTCTCGGAGGAAGAGGACTTCACAAATGAGATATTTCCACTTTTTTTTCTGACTCTCAGTGGACTTCCCTGATACTGAACTCAAATATTACTTAGTGAGACAGAAGCTTTGCTGTTTATTCCAATCAAGAACCCAGGACCTATTCGCTAATTTTGATGGTCAATACCTGTTTCTTCTCACTGCCGCCAGCCTCTCTATCACCAACACTACCAGCATCTAACCCTCACTCTCCTATCACTCTCCGCTCAGTCTCCATCCTGTTAACGTCATGCTGCCTACTACCACTGACTGCCCCCGGGCCACTGCCCACCACGAAGCTGCACCACCTGGCGCCCGGGGCCTTCCGTCCAACCCTGACGCCCACCTCATAGCGCTTACCGTCCATTTCACACAGCATTACCCCCTCAAGGCACCCACTCCACCCCAGTCACCGTCCGGCGCCCGCCACATGGCGCCTGCAGCGGTGTGGCGGATCAAGAAGTGGGGCTAGCACTGTCATGTCAAACTGCTGATGCCTCGATCAACCCAGCATCAAGAAATCGTCGGAAACTCCTACTTGTAGTAACAAGCTGAGTTTATGGCCTGAATGGTAGCTCGTTGTCCTAACAGGATAATGCACGCACTTTGAAAGTTTCTTAGTTTCTTTGCAATATATATAGCATCAAGTGATAACTTCAGGAGCTGGTCCGTGAGATCTTGTGTGCATTTCGTTTTGGATGTCGGGTCTATGGCTATTCAAAGATTGTAATACATTCTAGCTGAGGAGAACAAATCTTCAATATATCTAGCTATGAATGCAGCTATTTATGTATCGCTGACGATTTGGTAGGGTATAATGAGGCCAAACATTGTGGTAGTTCCCAAGGCTTTGCACCGCCCAGGGATCTGAAAACTACCAAAGTGATATTAGCCCAGCAATTTTTCTGTGACTTTCTAAATACAATCCGCTAGAGTATCACTTCCTTCATTGGGAAAGGAAAAACATAGTTAAGTGGCAAGAACCTGGTGACTCTATTTCCACTAACACCGACGTAGTGAGTACCATTTACGAACATAGACAGTGCAAACCCGTAATGGTCGACACGATTTAGACAGATCAGCTGTCTACTATAAAGGGTTTTCAAAGATGTGGATGTCTATTTACTAGGTTCCCACTGTAGTGGATCATAAAGACATTCCTTAATTGAAGTATTATGACACATAGTTCCTTATATTGATCGCGTAGAGGCTATCGTCTCCTCTTCGGTGTAAAACGAGTGAGACAGGCTGAACTTTGAGGAAGTCTGGAAAGGACATGTAATGGTTGACTGGACGCAAATCAATCAAACAATGCAAACACACCCTATATAAAGCTACAACGTAGTACCCACACACAAGGGGGCATTTTGGCCTTGAGGTTCCAGCCACTTTATGGAGAAGCTGTAAGGCAGTGTTCTGCAATCCTGATTGGTCAGGAGTATTATTCTTGCCGTCTGGGGTAGAGTGGCTGTCAGCTGATAAGAACCACTTGTTTCCAGGCATCTTCATAAGATATATTGATAGCTCTTAATGATTCTAGATTTGGTAGTATGATCCCCTCTGTCATTGCTGCTCATAGCCACCTCGAAGGTCATTCCCAGGGATTGGTACTTTGCTCCTCCATCTTTATCTCAGATCGCAGTGATCCACTTTGATGTACTATCCAGTTTATCCCAGTCTGTTTCCTCCCTTATGCGTTCCTGGGTTTCAAAGAAGTGTCAATAAGGTCTAACGAGTTTTCTTGAAAATCGAGAAAAAGTAGGGTATACCGGCCAACACTATCGAGCGACAAATCACATCTGCTTGAAGAAATGCCAGGGCTTTGAAAATATTCGGCCTTTCTTTTGCCAGACCTCATTGGTATGCTTGTGGTTGTGACCGCAAGATTAAATAAACATCATATCTTATACGACGATACCCGTGTTGAAATATTAAAGGATTCTTGTGTAAGTTTATGTATCTTGTTGAATGCTCCATGAAAGCATCATTATTTGACCCGGTCTATAATGATTAATGATAACGCGATGTTCCATCAGAGACCATACGTCCACGGAGAGGTATCTGTCATTGTGATTGGTGAAGTCCACGCTTTGGCCGTGACTCTGACTGGCGGTATGCAGACTCATAGTAAAGAAGGTACACCTTGCTTGTGTACAACTATAACTACGCAACTACACATCCGCCCACTCCTCCGGGCATACGCTCTAGATGAGCCCCCGTCCTCATAGGTTAGGGTCCACCCCCTGAAAGCCATCAGAGCCAATGCATACTGTATGACCCGTGCAAGCTCCACTTTCCACCACCACCCTCCACACTCTTCTCCGGCTACCTTTCCGGGGGTTGGGGACCGTGAGTTGCTCCCACCGCCCGCCCCAGGACCCCGGCGTCGCCGTCCGCTAATCTGGTTTGAGTCTCTGTGGGCGCGCTGGCGTGTCATCTGGTTCCTGGACTTTCATTTCCGACGTTTTTCTCTTCTCTGTGGGGTTTATAGGATGTATGACTTCTACTGTCACGTGAGGCTGATCCCTCTAATTCCTACCAGGAAATGTCCTGTTCTCTTCATTTTTTTCTTTGTACGGCGGTTTACATATGTTGGCTTGTCTCGCGAATATTTATGCTAGATGATTCTTTAAAACCCACTTGGTGAACAAATAGTCTTTATTTCTCCATTCAGAGACTGTTAAGGATATTTGCCTGGTTAATTTCTTATAAAACCTCGTGATAGAACTATATCAGTTAAAACGCAAATATTCATATGAATGATGGTTAATACGTATACATGATATTAAATCTACGACACCTTAGAGAGAAGAATGTGGGTGACAAACACTAGAAAAGGACACTTTATATTACCTGTCATTACAGTGGCTTGCAACTATTCCCACATCACAACAGAGGAAGTGGTGATAAGTGATGGAAGTGCAGTAGCATAATTTATATATGATATTCCCTCAGCAGTACATATGTACGACGACGTAGATAATACATGTCCATAGGTATGATAATCTATTATGACTTGGAAGGCATGGTTTATAAATGACTATTCAGGATGAAAGAGATCTGTATAACGGAAGTGCTAGGACCTTCTGCATATTTCATGTCGATCCGAGATCAGGCACGACAGAGATACAGGAAGTATTGAGAGGCAATGGAGATTGGATATCGCAGTTCAGTACTGCTATACTGTTCTTTATTATCCATCTAATACATAGTATCCCTAGAAAACACATGGGCAGCGTGTATTTACATACCTGGAGCATACAGATATGTTGTATGTTCCGGGTTACAAAAGCTGGCATATAATGAAAAATAGTGCGTATGAAAAAATAGTGCATACCTGAATTTTTCTCACCCCAGTATTTTTCTCCATAGGCTTAACATTAGGAACTCGTACTACGCGGCCATGAAGTTCGTGTATCCAACGCCCAATTACTAATCGGGTGATTCATTTTAACAATAAATCATGTTATACGGGGTGAGATAAAATCAGAAACCCCCTCGATGAAAATAACTTGGTCCGCACTCCACCTCGTTTGACCGCAGAGTAATTCACTCAGCTTCGCTTCATGAATTACTCTGCAGTCAAACTTGGTGGAGTATGGACCAAGCTATTTTCATCTCATGGGTTTCCTTCTAAGAACTAATATCAGTACGGCACTTGTCAGGAAAAGGTGGATAATGAATACAATATAGACTAGTTTCATATAAAAGCAGTTGTAAACTCCTCGCACATCATTTGAAATATTAGTTAGAATATTATTTATTAGCCAAATTAAGTTAATCATTTATTAATCAATCACCGTGATTGTACAAGCTACAAACTCGATGATGATTTACGGTTCGTACGGAACTCGGCATAAATGCCTCGGACCGCAAATTAGCATCTCGTTTTGTAGCTTGCACAGCATGGTCAGGTCGTTTTTTATACTTTAATTACTCCACTTGTTTGGATGAAGTTGTCATCCATAATGTATGTAGGTAGAATTTCGGAAAATTGTCACCCCCTCCCCCTCTTGATCTTGTACGCAATAGAACAAAGAAGGAGCTTAGGCAAAATTTCCATAATTTTTACCCACCCCCTCAGTACGTACTTTATGGATGGCCCCTTAGGTTAGATAGCATGAGGTATGTGATATTGCATGATCAATGGGAAAGGCAAGATAACATGACTTACCTACGATAATCTATGATCCCTGGGAAGGCTACGATAGCATGATATATATATATATATATATATATATATATATATATATATATATATATATATATATATATATATCGTAGCCTTCCCATATATATATATATATATATATATATATATATATATATATATATATATATATATATATATATATATATATCGATGATCAATAGGATCGGTGCGATAACTGGATTTAAATTCGATAATCTCACCTCCGGGAGACATGAACTACCACGGTTTATATATGATATTCTATGATGAGTGGGGCGGGTAGTATAGAGGGGCAAGCGCAAGGAAAACGCTGCGTATTACCTCCCGACCTCGGAGTAGGCACGGTCAGGGGGCGGCGTTTGTTCCCGCGTCACCAGGGGGCGTCACCGGGGGGGAGGCGGGGAAGTGGCGGCAGATGATGGATCCTCACCCGGTGCTGCCAACCCCGGAACAGGCTGATAGATGACGGCCGGGGACCTGGCGGGGGAGGCGGCCGGGCGGCCGGGTCGTCAGGTGCCGCCTCAGCCACTCGTCCGCTGGCGTTGTCAGAGAATAGATGGTGGGAGAAGAGGATGAGGGGAACTGTTTACTATTCCTCACCTAGCCCACGGGAGGGCTGACGGCTGTGAAGACGTAGTGAAAGCTCAGTTCTTTTGTAACCTACAAGGTGTCTCAGTATGAGGACCGTGTCGTTACCGGTGTTCATGGCTTTATTTCTGTTCATAACTGCCCAAATCTTGGTCTAGATTTTAAAATGATCTGAGGGTTTTGAGCATTGTGATATGCTATAAATGTTTAGAATCGCTGGAAAGAGTCAGATGTTGTAGATGTTGGGACAGGAGTTGGGATGATCGTCTCGTTGTTGGATGCCTCACAGTAATGGTTACTGTGAAGCCATTCCCTCAGAGATGGCAGATTTCAAATTTTACTTGGAAATCCACCTTTTCATTTTCAGTATGCATAATTATTTCCCTTATCTAAAGCAAAAAGGATATTAATTGATCTTCCATAAGACTGGTTCGACCGTGTCCGCAGACCCCCAACCCCATACCGTGGCTGACACCAATGTGTTTTTACACACGTTCTCGTTGTCTATAACTTGAGGCATAAAATTCCACAGAAATGTATATTCATGTGGAATATTTCTACTTGTGTTTCTTACCTCAACGGTCATCCATGTTACCTTATTCGACTACCTCCCAAGAGTCAAATGAATTGCAAATCAACAGCCACAATACAAGATTAAAGGCAGGTATAAGACAATGAATTAGAAGATACTAATATAGTATACTTTGAGTGCCAAAGGGTCCGTTCCACTGGGTACCCTTCCATAGAAAAGTGTCGCATTGGTGCTCAGGTGTTGTACTCCCTGCTATGTCTTCCATTACTACCTGTGCTGTATACACTGTGCTTGGAGAGTGACTTCCGGTGCTCGCGTGTGGTGAGCTGGTCTCGGTGGGTCCTCTGGTCACCGTGACTGCTGATCTGAGGTGTAAAACGGAAGTTCGGTCAGACCGAAGCTGTGTTTAACTTCTCAAGGCGGTTGTTCATACTGCACTAAAGGTCTCTAGACATACGCGACATATCTTTAAGTGGCATTGACAAGGAAATTGTCTTTAGCATTGACCATATCTCCTAAGACATTACATACACTTGACCATAGACCTTATCCATGAGACACAGTCGACATGCTACCAGTCTCCATACCATGCTTAGGTCATACTCTCTAAAAACATTTCTATTTTGCCACAACTATCTTTTACTTAGTAAAAGAAGCCTCGGACCTAAGGTGTCATATTTTGAAGTGGACTACCATAGACAGTTCGCACAGTTGACCAAACTACTTAAACCTGTCGTTGACTTGACCATACCACTGTTGGCCATGCACACAACTTACAGTATCACCTATGCTATGACAAACAATTCAGCATACTGTCTGTGGTGTACATTTGAATATAGCTCTTTTATTCTTTTATGAATTATCCATCTTGTCAGTAGATTAAACTCAGAACTTGCCATATCAGAGGGCGTGTCAAGGGGAATAATTTGGGGCCGCATACAATTGATTTGAATTCCGTATACAATGGTGTCTGACAGCTTTTAAATACCGGGTAGTGGTTTACTGAGGCCCCCATACATTTCCAATGGGGACTTTGTATACAATGGATAATAAAGTTGATCCTACACTTTGGAATGCACTTGCATATAACTCCTATGCTGATAGAGACAATTGACTGGACAACCTACCCTGTAGCATACAGTCGCACGTAACCAGTATGCACCCAGAGGTTTTACTGACTCTACTACCTACACCGTGGGATACTGTTGACTATACCAACAACACTACAGTATACACGTGACTCTACCACCTATAATATGGGATAATGTATACTGTACCGCCTACACTTTGGCATACACTTGCCTATAACCCCAACGCTATCTGATACAGTTGACCGCCTACACAAGGCCTCTCCACTTTACCTACCTAAACCAATTACTGCGCTGCGCGTACCACCTATCCCGGCTGTTATAACACCGTGGGATCGTTTAACGCGCCGCCTGTGTGTTTGGCCTGCTTGACCCCGCGCAGGTGGCCGCCCTGGATGGCGTGACTCTTCCAGTGTTAGCGGGGTGCTGGAGGCCACGGCTTAGTCCCCGCGACAAAAGCCGCCTGCAGTGAGCCACTTGAATAGTCAGCGCAGCCATCCGTCACCGTTCACAGTGATCCTCAGTGAATCGTATTATCGAGGTGTTGATTAAGTTAGGGAGATTGTAATGACCGCCAAGGTTTTAGCCCTAATTAGATTAGTGTTGACTAAGACGGAATGGCGCCATTCCAGGAGCCCGCCTTGCACCCTCCCACCCTTCCTTGAACCGCCCACCACCGGCTGGCTTAACCCCCACGCGAACAGTGGCGCCATCTCGCCGCTGTTACCCACAGATCTAACGATGGAAGTTGTTTTAGACGAGACCCCAACGCCGTCTCCTAGAAACTGCCCATTATCTGGGCATAGGGGAGATTTGTGTTATCACATACCCTGTTAGAACGAGCAAACAAAACAGGTATGGAGCAGGAAACACCCAAAGAGACGGAGAAAGCGCCATATACACGTTCTGTGCTTGGAGAGTCAGGGGTGGTATTTGGAGACGTGTGTGTCCCTGGCTCTGCTTGGAGAGTGACTGGGATGAAAGGTCCCTGTGCCCTCTTTGTGAGACTTGTCTTTTGCAGTTCGGTGCCCGGAATGGACGAATGGGACATCAGGGAAATCGACTCCCCGCGGCAGGGACCGTGGTCAATAGATCAGAACTGACTAATTTGTAGTATCCCCTGGTCCTTCTACAACTGGTCTTAGGACGATACCCTGGATAGAATGGGCTAAGGATATAGTTACTTCTATTACCTTTGCCTGGTGAAGTCAAATTAATTGTTTCCTGGTCAGTCTATGACAACATCGACGTACTATCATACCTCATGTTTGCAAAACCTAAGTAGTAAAGCCACACCTGCCCAAAAGCTACATCTGCTCTTGTGTAATTTATCAGCTATCAATATGTTTTCCATGAAAGAATTGATATATATTCCCCTTAATCTATCGTCAAATAAAGATTTACGTTTTTCAAATGAAGTAAATATCATAGGACTGGTGTTAGAAAGATACCAGTATTAAAGATCCAGTCCCGAGAATTGGTGGCTTTGTCTCACACTGAGGCTGGTGCTGACACCAGTGCTGACACAAGGCTTGGCATTAGAACTGACACAGATGATGATCATTATGTAAAGGTCACAGTGTCATTGCCCGCTCATTCCTAGGTGGGGCCGTGAGTTTCTGAACAGTTTCTGAACAGATCGCTCCCAGTGTGGTGCAAGATTGATGGCTTTGCCAAGGGGATGTCCAAGTAGGTCATATTTACAGTTATGTATGCCTCACACTGTGAGACTGTAAATATGGGCAAGTTATGACAAGATGAAATTCTCACTCTGAAAATGTAGATGCTCATTTCGTGGTACTGGCCGAGCAAGAAAACTGTTTCACAACGAACCTGACCTGTTTAAATAAAAGCCTTTAAAAAGTGAATACTTAATCAGATGGTAATCGAGATCTAATCAACAGAACATGCACTCTTTTCATGTTTTAGATATGAAATGTGAAGTATTATTATTTCATCTCCTATGCGATTGATACCTACAGCTAGGACATAAATTATACCAAAATACCCTTTGTGGTATATGGTTAGGCCGTTTATGTATGATAACAATTGAGCATAAAGACTGCTACTATGAAATAATGTCTTGAGATATTAGAAAATATCACATGTCCAACTAGAATACGTCGGATTAACTTGCCTGTTTACCGAGTGTCACATATAAAATCAAATAGGCGTGCGATCATTTTCTTCTCAATTTGAAACCAAACTATGTAGTATTCATAACCAGGAGCTGATGTTATTTCCATTTATAATGGAAGAGCACGGTACACCTGAATTACTTCATGAAATAAAAATAAGAGAATATCATAAGAAATTATATATTTGCGCCACCTGATCAAGTATCAAGAATGTTTCAGTAAACCTAAAGAATTGATTTAATAGTTGTTCTCCAATATCATTAGCAGGAATATTAATCAAGATATATAAATCTGTATGTTTAAACAAATGTAAATGATTATTTAATGAAACTAATTTCTGGTATTAAAATCAGTGTATCCTAATGCATTAACAACTGCTCTTAATCAAGTCTTATAAGGGTATGACAGGTTCAATAACCTGGTCAGTGGAAGAAGGTAAAGAAGGTGTGTGGTGGAGCTGGGGGAAATGCTAATAATCAACACTGAAGTTACTGGGTTGAGATAGACTAGAGTCATGCCTACCCTTCCACCAACCCCATACCTCCTTACTGTGTCTGTGTTTGCTTTTCTGTCCCATCAGATCATTGCTTTACAGTCAGATCTGTCCCATAAGATTAGAAATGTACCTGCATTGTAAAAGGGTAGTAGAGCAGTGAGCTAGAACAAAGAGGCTCTTGAGTCCAGCTAGCTGATCAATAAAGTAGATAGGGAGTGGTTGTGGGAGGGGAAGGGGTGAGGGAGGGCTATTATGGCATAACTGTAAAGAAGAGTGGCTTCAGGCCCAGAGTGTTATTCCTAAACCATCATCTTTCCCTGTGTGTTAGTATATATGTCCATTCCTCTTTGCTTCTGTCTGACTTCTGTCCCCAGCTCTCTGCCTCTCTGTCTGTCTCCCTGGCACTATTCCTGTCTGTAAACTGTATGTCTGACTCTCTGTCTATATCTCTGTCTCAGTCCCTGTCTGTCCATATCTATGTCTTACTATATCTTTGTCTCCACCCATGTTGGTTGCCATGCATGCCTGACTATTTCTCTTTGTATGCATCTCTGTCTGTCTCATTGTCTCTGTCCCTACCTGTCTGCATATGTCTGATTCTCTGTCTGTTTACCTGTCCTTGTGTGAGTCTTCCTTTTGTCTCTGTCATCATCTGCATCATTATCTGTCTCTCTGGGTCTCTCTCCCTGTCTTCATGAAGGTCCATGATCAAGGGTTTCAGCAAGTCTATGATCAAGTCTCAGGTGCAAGGCTTGATAACAGGGTTGAAGGGAGTAAAATTTGTTTGTCAGGTCTGTACAGTGTAGTGAAGCCTGTTCCATCAGAATGCAGTGTATTTAGATCTGTCCCGTCAGACTTGAAAATGTGAAAACCACATATGGTCATTATTATCATCTAATAGTTTCCTTTTCTAGTTGCAGATAACAGTATCCATAACTATTAAAGTGTTTGTTATCTAATGGCAGGATTGATATAGTGAATACTTTGTCCCCAAAAAGACTATAAAATACAGTTCTATTTTCGAAGCCCAACAAAAGAAATACAAGTAGATACAAGATGAAGAAATCCGACTATCATATCAACTCGAAATATCTCAGTATGCAATATTTTCTAAGAAGTGTTTTGACAAGACAACTTCCATAATGCCACTGTATACAGTTCCTAAGGCGTAGTCTATTGCTTTAAGTGGATTATAATCCGATTAAATCCGATACATGACATACTCAAGCTGATCGCTTTTATGTAGTGTTGAAGGCTAACGTCGACAGTCCTTATTTAGTGATGAGATTAATGATTGTGAGATTTAATACAAAGATATCACTTTGGGATATGCTGTCATAATTGTCAATAAGTCCTCTAAGCCTGGACCTTATGGTTCATTATTTATGGGGGTTAATGTCGCTTGTATATATATACCATTACCATTTATTGAGCAACTCATACGGAGGTCCCGGGAGCGTAATCAGAAAGAGTTGGATATATACACGACATGCATTATAACAAAAGAAGGTGTGAAGGGTATAGTCATCATGGCAATATGTCTGTCTATACTAACAAGTTTATTGAACTTTCCGCTATCTATTCTACAAATGGATATGGCATTTTTTGGTAATTTCCATTTTTCAAATTTTCAACGATGTACAGAATTTCAGTAAATATGGGAAAGATTTAGAAAATGATCGGCTTTTTTGCTATGCCTCACTGGCATTTTTGTATAGATAAAACAACTTCTAGAAGTTCATCGACAATTGATTCGTATCATGAAAGGCAATACATAACTGAATTCAGTACGCATCTTCCTGTATGATGTGATATATGATATGCACAAACTACATCCCAATTACGACTATTCCGGTTTTCGGTGATATATATTGCCCTGACAGTCTGTACGGTCTAAAACACCATCAACCAACAGAGGCCCCCTGATGGTGTTTATTGACGACGTCGTCCGCACCTGGTGGCCAATGTGGTGACCTGTCATTTTTCACAGGGGTCTCAGCAAATTTAGTCATTTGATCTGGACAGCCGCGTTGTTTGGATTAGGGTTTCTTATTACAAGGCGCTTTTATTGTTCATTCAATGAAGGTGACATCCAGGTAACTATGGGCGATTTGTCTGTATTGTTTTCATGCAGTTGTCTGAAAAACTCACTGATGTGAGAGACTTCTCTGCTAAATAAAAAAAGGTAACAGGTATCCTCCCCAAACCCCCATCAAGGGTTTCTGGTTGTATTTTCACTGTCATCAACCATTAATGAGAGAGTTCGTCTGATAGTAGACGAGGCGTATCTTGAGAGGACCTTTGCCCACCGCGTTAATGAGAGAGTTCCTCAGGAATATTTTACCTGAGGTGATATTTTTGTGAAAGTAATGTCGAAGTGGCATCTAGTTATAACATTTAGGTATTAAATTTTGCCATTAGTGTGGGTTTGACGTCGCCTGACATACAAAAAAAGGTAGGTATGTCAGAAATGACAAATTTACCATACATTATAGACTAGCATGTTGAGAGAAGTCAACATGGATGTAGCTGGATATTCAGGTAAGAACCGAACATTGAACCTCAACTTATAAAACGTTATAACAATATAGACCTTCTAACATTAGTACCACTCCAGATGCACTCATCCGAGACTTTTATCACTGCGTCCATCACTTCCTCATCACTCATAACCCACCGACACTTCCCATAAACACCTCATTGATCCCCTGTTGATCCTGGCATTGTATGCGCCTTCTGACTAAACCATATATCTCACACAATCCCTTTGTCTTGTGAATGTTGATTAAATCATCTGAATCTTCGCAGTTTTCCTTTTTATCTTCCATGCTGATTTATCCCAAATGAAATGGCCGTTTGCCTTGACGGATACTAGCTCGCCATAAAACTGTGGTTGAGCCTTGTGAATTCTTTGTAATAGTTACTTACTAGGTAAACATCCGTTCTGATTCTGATTCTATTTCAGCTTTTACTTATTGATATCTGGACATGGCATAACGTATATTGGTTTAAAGGTTTACTGTAGTAATGTAGGCATCAGATAATACAGATGCAATATATGTGAATGGACGCAAAATTGTCAAATGTATACTTCAGTGAATAGTATGTCACGAGTAATTTGTGAAAATGCACCGTTCCTGATATATTGCATCGCATAGATGTAGTCATACGTTAGTAACGATCTCCATTTCTGTTGGACTACAAGAACCCTCCTGGTTTGTATTGTGGTATTGATACACTTAAATATCCAGTGTGTTTTGTGTCCTCGGTACACTCAGCTAACCTGGTGTGTGTCTTGTGTGCTTACAGAGTATGACACAGATGAGGAGACAGATGAGCTACTCGACAAACAGTACAACCGCAATGAGCAGATCGACATTCCCGAACTCAGCAAGCCGCCGGTTAACAGGAGCGCCCAGGTTGGACCCCTTAAATAAACACATCCGATCTAAAGTTATGTCAGACATAAGCATAGCTTTAGAAATATCAAATTTATTAACCTAATAGCAGCCAGAAAAAATCTCTAGACGATTATGTATTTTCCAATGCCGAAAGATTGAGATTAGAACAGCAAACTTGAAATTATCAAGAGGAAGAGGAAGCAACATATTCAAATGCGCAATAGTGTCATTATTTAAAGAGGCCTGTATGTCCCTTGTCGAGTTTTTGTTTTTCGGAAACCCGGGGAGTCTGCTTAACTATTCTATTATAAACATATCCCTCAATTCGGTGCATGTCATGTTAACCAGTTGCGATACTCCTAAGCACACCCCCCTCCCAATTTGATTATCTATTTTTTCCCTTCTATAACTTGCACAGGGATATTATCATATGTTTAGTTATCCTTGAAATAAAAGCAACGTTTTATGGGGAGTAAATCACGTAAATTATTTTGAAGTTTTCGGTATGAATCTTTAGACCGTATGCTATCTATTTATATTTCATTTACTTATTTTCTTGTTAAGTGCAATCTATCGTATACAAAGTATGGTGGTACGTCGCTATACCGGCACAATATGGCGGTACGTGTCAACTACCATTTGCATAGCAGAGGTTGGTATTTACTGTGTTTTCTGGCATAAGCATATAATACGATATATAGATAAACCCAGTACCATAACTACCTGTGGGATCTAGCACCTTAACGGTGTTTTTAGACGTACCACCTCCATACAGGTATTGTACTAGATGAAGGTGTCTGACTATTTGCAGGCTGAGAAGCGACGGTCGCGGGCGAAGCAAGGTGAGCGCGAGTCATGTAAGCTATCCCTTTCTCCTTCCTCTTAGTGTTGTCATGTGATAAAGATGGCGCGAGGTGAGTCAAAACAACGCCACTCCCGGCAGAGCGGTTTTGGGATACATTATCCTTACCCTACCCTCGTGCACATGATTTTATACCACACTGATTGCTCAGAGTCTGGCATGGGAATGGATTGACCAGTAGCAAAATTTCATCACAATTTGAGTCGTACTATCACCTTTAATGCTATTATTACAATACATGTATTATTCTAATTATTCTATTTACAGGAATGATCCTGTAATCTTATTAGAAGTAAATGTATGACTGAAGCCTTATGAATTATGGGAATTTAGTGTGAGGGGTGCTGCACACAAGTGCTGCCTCTAGCGGCAGCACAGTTGATGGTCACTCCACTTCCTGCCATGTTCTGACAACACTGATGGCAATCAGCAAGATGGGGTCTGCCCTAGAATTCCTTTACTTCCCATCATAACGACCTGATTTCATGACGGGCTGATTCTACAACTCCTGGTCCACAATAGACTATCGATTTATTTTCCAAACTCGAAACAATTGTCTCAACTGGTGGTGGTAGTCCCTCTTTCCTTTAGATTTTGTTCCTTCCCACACCTTACGTGGTTTATGGTTTGGCACCATTTTTATGCATTCGTTTCTGCTTGTTTTCTCTTTCATTACGCACCATGAATGTAGCAATGGCGATTGTCTAGAATTGAGCATCAAGCGAAATTCCGCTTTTTATTCTCTCACTGATGAATAAATAAAGTTCTGTTCAATTTGATGAATTGAGACACAAAGTCTCAAGGTCAGTCACAGAGGAAAGAATCAGGCTGAGGACGTGTTAGATTCAGTACTTGATATCTCCACAGTAGACTCATGTAGGCATGACACCGCTACAGAATTCCCTACTTTCAAACTTTGGGTATCCTATTTTATGCATGAAGCCCCTGGCAGTATTTTCAATGGACTGTCTCGGAAATTTCTTAAATTTCATTTAATATCGCTTTATTGGTTCCATAAGGGTGAAGGGTGTGATGTTCAGGAGATGCCAGTCTTCCGGTTGTTCCTGATTTTTTATCAGTGTCTATAATTATCACAATGATAGAAATAATGAGTATTGATAAACATAATTTAGACATTTTCTCATACCAAGACCTCACTGGCACCTTTGGGTGTTACAGGATTAGCTGAAAGATTTTACGTAGATTATATTCTTCATTATTCTAACCCACTGACATCTGTGTCAAATTAAGGAAATATCTTTAACTATACCTAATCATTGAAACCCCATGAATTCGACATATTACATATTAAAAAGGAGAAAGTGATGACTTGTATTAATAATATGGTACCCATGACGATACATGTCCATATTAGGTTACAGATTGAGAAGTCAGTTGAACTACAGCTCAACGTGGTCATAATTAAATTCACATTGTAGTAGAGATTTGAAACAACCTCCTGTGCCACGCAGGAATATTGGGATGCATCTCTATCCCAACCGGTTTGAGTGTTGAATATACGCAAGGATGTATCCGCTGTAAGAGTATTTTAATCTACGATTTATCCACCTTTTAATATAGGATTATCTCTGTTGTCCTATAGCTCAGCAGCGGCATATAAACACAATTAAAAACTTTGGCTTATGCACCAGGACCAGAGACTCAGCGTGGTCATGATGTATTACCTTTGTCCTCGGGATGCTTTACTTCATAGCTTTATGGCGAGGGGGAGAGCTAAGAAATGAATGTGAATCCAGGTATTTATAACTGTCTATGAGATACATCCCTTGCCTTCATACCAGTATCACTTCAGCCATTAAAAGGATGTGGCCAGTGCAATCTGGCGAGGTTTTCCTTTGCAAAGATGATAGTAATATGAGTAATACTTATGAAGCTGACCTTTGGAGAATCTTCTACCTTGAGCTGCCTCTCCTTAAGCCTTCCTGTGGTTATCATTTCTATCACCAGAGGACGACACTGCTTTCAACCAAGGCCCATTTCCACCATCGCGTATTTCTGCCTTCCACGGGCAAATATAATAGTAAAGTCTTCCGATTATTTCTGGCATTATATGTTAAGGTATTGTGAATACCATAAATTACGTAACGCGGAGCTTATAATGAGAGTGGCATTAAGTGAAACATTGGATGCATCGCAAATGTAGGGATTTAAATATCGCTGATAGGTAAATAGGCGTGAGGTATTTGCCTGCTTCTAAAGGTACCTATTTAGGTGTAATTAATGCTAAGTTCTATAGCACTGAAAGCTCATAAAGCTGTATCAAAAGAGTGCCTTTAAATATCAAGGTGTACTTTGCATATAGATCTAATGTGCCAGTAGTAGCATTTTTCGCGATGACTTTCCATATATTAAACCCTCATTGGCGTTTTGTCATTGAGCATATTCACTTCAAGTCAATAAGCCACAATGTCGTGCTCTGTTTTATCTTTAACACTGCCGCCATTGGTAAAAAAGTACAAAACACACGAAGTCCAACATTGAAAAGCGGACACATCACACTGGTGGCACTTTTAGTGGGAAAATATCACTTCTTAGTGAGAAATCAAAGGAGGATGTCGAATCGCCTATATAATATATGAAGATATTCTATGCATGACATAAATGATATTTCTTCGTCTTATACATTCTCCTCCGGGTGTGGAAAGGCGTGGGTGTCTGTGTATAAGATGTTGGTCAATATAGGTATTGATTCACCATTTAGACAGCTGTTTCGCTGTCGCTACGCCACTAGAAGTGGTTCCATCTCAAAGGCTTTGTGTCGCGGCCGCTGTGCTTTGAGCGAGCAGGAGATTGCAATGTGCGCAAGTGGTCTCCAAAGTCACTACCGATCATCAACCTAGATTCTGAGATGCCAACCACTCAGCCCACCCTGTAGGCCTCCTTTTCACATCTCTGTGGCTTGCTGGGATACCCCATACGCCCACATCGCCTACGTGTATTTATACTCCAACCATGATAAGCTGACGCTGACCTGACTGACCCAGTTGGCGAAAATGTTTGATTGAGAAAAGCATGCCACGTATTTGACCCGTCCAGGGTTATTGGATTATAGATTGAGGTATGGTTGGCAGCGTGGTGAGAAATGAAGGGCCTATAGTGGTGATTCTCAGCATCATGGAAAGTTTGCACCTTACAAAGGAAATGGACTGGTTATTAATACCGACTTGGAAAACCCCAGATACATGGATGGAATTATGATTTAGTTATAACTTTTGATATGGGGACGCCATTGGCGTAATAAGTAAAGATATACCAATTTATATAAGCCCTCTATTATAAGATATCACCACTATAGCCTAACCAATTTCATGATAAAGAAGTATAAGTTCAAAGTCATCCGTCCACAAGTCATGTAGCCCCAATAGCGTTAACTGCATGGTTTGCACCTTACAAAGGAGGTCGTCGATCAATTGATACTGGGGTAATAGGCTAAGTGTCCGGGGCTGGGGTTGAAATAGGCCAGATCGGAAAACAAGCCCAGTTCCAGGCGTGTGAGGGGCATGAGGGAACACCCTACACAGAAGGTGGCCTTAAACTCATTCTCCAGGAAGAAAGGATCCAGGGGCCAGTTACTAAAATCAGCCGCAAGATAGTTCCGATATTTCCACTGCACCGGAACGTAGATAAAAGGGTTCCAATCACATTGATATCTGATAGACGTCAATCTACTATGCAGATTACAGTTTAGAGCTGACTCCGTGAATGAAATATATGAATTCATATGTAGATTTTCTGACATTCCGACATATTAGGGGAATATTAGGCTATTGTTACCCAGTGGCAAATATATATAATCACAACACAACACAACAAAGACCACGATAGGAAACTATTCAACGAGATGTCTCACTGCCAGAAGGGAAAGGTGGCAACTTTCTCTGGCACTGAGGCAGTGTCACTGATAATGGTTGACACGGAATCTGATGTATAATATCCCAGCACATGTTCAGATGCTAACATTATGTTATCAGTATAGCACATGTGGGAGCAAAGGTTCCAAAAGGGCTTAAATATATCTCATTTAAGCGGGAACTCAAGCCGGAGTTGTATATAGAAAGCTTTTCGTTATCTCTCGCGATGACCAAACGGATAAGATAATTAAGAAACCGACATATATTTGGTATTACTGCAATTTAGTTATAGTATTGTTCATTCGGTTGGTATTATTGTCTTAATGAGTTGCCATGTCTTTTTGCAGTCCTGTGTTTACATTAAATGTATTTATTTTAAAGCACTTTTTTAAAGTTCAAATGAAAGATGGGTTTGTTTTACTTTGCAAGTTAATCGCTAGCCGTAGCAATACCTAGAGACCCTATTGATTTGTCTCCAGTGTGTAAATGAATTCATTTAACGAATCCCTCAATCGGTAAGACCCTATGCAGGTATGCTATTAACGGATATTCTAACGCAATTCTAATGCGGTTATAATGTACTGTTTTCACTCACCTTCGACCATTTTCGTCGTAATTCTATAAACCAAGTTACGTCGATGTCGATGTTCTGAGAACACGTTTTCAAGTTAACCAGAGAGAACAGACAATACAATTATTGTAGAAGTTTAATTGGTTATTGTCATGTAAATCTGAGAATATTTGGAATTATGTCTTTCCATGTGTTGAGTAGTAGGCAACACAATCTGAGGTAAAGTATTATTGAATTTCTGGGAGCAAATTCTAGATTACGACTGGAGGAATAAATGAAGTGAAATCATGATAATATAGTGCCTGAAGGATGCAACAGGGTTCAAAGAGGTATAAACCTAATGAAATGTGCAGTATTAGATAATACCATGTCAGTCAATAGAAGTGCAGATGTACAAGCTATAATCTAATATGTTATCAATCCAATCAAAATTTGTTCTGAAGTGGAGTAAGAATATTGGAGGTCAAAACTAGTGTGTCATATATTAAACAGAAGTGGGGCTGAAAATATCAACACATATTTTGCCTAACCAGTTATACTTTACTCCTTTGGACATTCCACAAGATCAAAGCCATTCCCTAAATTGTAACTTTCCTGTTTATGCTAAGGTTGTTATAAACATATCGTCAATGATAGCAAACAAAACTGTCCCTTACACCAAGACACTAATTCCCAAGATTGCAGAGGGACATAAGCCCTTTCAAACATTGCTTTTCTTTATTATAAGCTTTTAGCATTACTGACAACTTGATTAATTTGTGTTCTCTCAATGACATGTCAAGTAGCGCTCAATCGAACGTTTGAATGACTATCGTCTGAGTTTTCACGCTTTCTTTTTTGTGCTCTCCCCGGTTCTTGCCCCCATACGGTAAGTTCATTATCTAGTCGTAATTATATTGTGCTATTTCAAACGCCGTGGTGTCTGTGTGCTTTACATTTCCTAGATTCCGTCGGTGCCTTTTGCTATTCATGTTTCATCCTATTTTCCTTGTTCTCTCTACAGCCATCCCCCGGTGAAATATAATTTGGCTCAAGCTTCTTTTTACTCTTAAATAGTATATTATTCATTCTTTCATCTTGGAATTCGCATTTATATTTCGAGGTTTATTTTATTATTTCATATGGTATAGTTAACACCTTTCGCTGTAGGTTTATATAATAGTCCTTTAGGCATACATATGATAAGTGTTAACTGGGGAACATGCTTGGCGCTAGCACATGGATATTACAGGAACTGTGGGGGTTATGATAAACCACATGCAGTTTGCTAGACTAAAATCCACGCTTGGAGAGCGAGGGACCTAAGAACAAACTTAATTCGGCTTGTCTGGAAGCCTTGCACAGCACCAACATAAAACTATTTGTGGCGGGGAATTGGAACTCCGTGAAATGGACTGGTTTGTATTGGTTACTAGGAGCGGGACCAATTAGTGTTTAGCCGTCGGAACATGGGTGAATAACATAAGAAAGCGTCACCTTTTATTAAAGTTTGTCATGTTCGTCTATTGCCTTTGTTGATCATATAAGTTCAATCTCTTACTTGTATTTATTTCACATAGAGTTGTTCAACGCAGACATAATGTGTTTAATGAAGACTGCTCGTGTGGTTGTTTGAACATCAGTTCTGAATTAGTTTTGAATTTCTTGAACCGCTACTTTGTTACTTTTGAAGAAAGAGAAAACAGAATGTCATTTATCCGAAGTACTTCATTGCTGAAGTCAGAACGAATATTCATTTTGTTGTTGGAAATACATGAAGTTCTTCAGCAAAACAATTTTGTACTTATCAATGATTGGTGTTATATTAAGGCAGTATTTTCCTTCCTTTTCATTAGATGATTATTGACCACAAATAAGAAAATAATTAATTACAAATAAGTAAAGAGAAGTTTCCAAGTTACTTTATTGCTTTCCCACGTTACCAGTCTTTCGCACCGCGAAATATTACTCTGCTTGAAGAAATTTTGATATCCAATCTCCTGAATAAAGTATACCTTCTTGTTTTGAGTTTAACTGCTTTGTAAATTCTAAAAAGGAAAACACTGCCTCAAAGTACATATCCGAATGGTTAATGCTTCGACCATGACGTCCTTCCTATGACATGTGGTTCGAGAATTAATCCAAACTTTCCGGATATTATTTGTACGAAGTTACTCGATACTCATTTTCTGATGAGTGTCTCTCTTCCTCTTGTACACAGTGTCTCTTCGTGACGATGATGGAAATGAAGTCCTCATTGAGGGTGTGCTCTTCCGTGCTCGCTACCTGGGCTCCACTCAGCTCATCTCCGAAGGCGCACCTTCGAAAGCCATGCGTATGATGCAGGCACAGGAGGCAGTGGGACGCATCAAGGTGGCTATTAATTTTATTTAATCAATATTATATTTCAATGTGCGAATTTGTTGATTAATTAAGTACAGGATGAAACCCTGTTTATGTCAGCCCCTCCCATAACTCTCAAGTTCTAAGCATTTTTTTCTTTAAGGGTTCTTGTTAATCTCTAAATAGTGACATTTCTTACTATCTATGGTTTTGACCCAATAAGAAACATTATCCACAATATTTTAGTATTCTTTTCTGCAGCTTGGAAAGCGGAGACAATCCTAAAATTAAAGATAAAACATAGAGCCAGTGGGAAGTTATGCGAGGGGTTCACTATGTTTGGAGAGGAGCATATATATGGCAAATGCAGTATACCCGGTGACTGCCGTTGACCAACTTCTCTGAGTGTGCCGGGGTGTTGCTGAAGGGGTGCTCTGAGAGTACAGCTAGCGGAATAAATGCTTTATGTGTCATAACCCCACTTGTCCCAGTGTGATGCACTATTTCATAATCCAGCACCCCTCACGGTCTGGAGGATTTGTGCTAAGATCGCCAGTCTATTCTAGTAATTATTGTGAACCAATGATTTAAGTACTTTGGTCGGTTAGTATATAGAGAATTTGTCATAGAAATCCTATTACAACTATATACGATATGTATATTGATTATTAATACTTTATTAGATGACTGGCGATTGAATGTACAATTCTTCCCATAACTACCCACCCAGCCAACCATTCACCTCTCCGTATCCATTCCAAAAATGTGGTCCGTTCACTGTAGTTTTTGTCGTTCCATGTCCAAGATGTCACCATTTCCTATGTTTCCCCTTCCCAAATCTACCAGGCAAGATCTTTCAACGGGAAAGAAACTAATGTGAAGAAATGGTGTAATAGGAGATTTCATCAGGATTTACCAAGGATGGCCTTCAGTGAATAATTTACCTGGAAGTGAAGAACTTCATTCCATTATTGCTATACCAACTGATTGGGTCATCCCAGGCTTTGGTTTAAGATACAGTAGAGACATACAAAAGAGCTAATATCTGTTTTTATAGGTTTTGAAAACGGAATTTGGTTAATCGAATTCAATACTTTTATTATTACTTCAGCTGGTTTGTTGATGAATCCTTCATTGTAATCTGTGGACGTCATCATTAGCTATTATCTATTGAAAGACTGAATACATCAAACTTTCCAGTTATTTGATTTGAAAATAATGCAAACATATATCCCTTATTGAATTTTAAACTTGATATAAATGTGATAAAGGAAACAATTTGTTTTGATTATCTACCCAAGATTATATTGTTTAACGGTTATGGTTCTACACGATACATTATTGTACTAATGGAGGCTTTGTGAGTATAGTCATAGGATATATTTATTTTGAAGCTGGAGTAGCAAATTGGTAAGGCAGGCTAAATGATGTCTTTTGAGACAGCTTAAGTTAGGACTCTTAGGTTCTCTTCCCAATTCATAGGAAGATGATTCCATAATAGCTAACGTAGTACAATATTGACATCTCCAGACCTCAGGTATTTATGTGTGCATTTGTTCTAGGCCTATCTACAGATACTTGAGGAAGAGGTTGAGTACTTATATAATAACATTTGATACTGAGTCTAATAATTCAGAAGCTGATTTCTATTTCTATCTCAGTGTAAAGCTAACTGTGCCATGTCGATGGAATTTCAATGAATGGCTTAAGATGAGCTGCTATACGGCTGACAGCTCGTCCAGTCAAGTACTTCCGTAGTGTAATTTTGTTGTGTTTATTTTTAATATGTTTTATTATCTGTACTAAGGGGGACAACGACAAAAACAAACAATCCAAATATAAACCTTATTTTCCTGACAGAAATATTGGTAACTCTTGCAACCTAAACAACATAATAACCATTCGTTCAGGTTTCCTACATCAACTGCAACGATCTATAATATTTCGACCATGGTCTGGAAATGCATTTTACAAAATGTCACTGAGAAAATAGAATTGTCTGGGGGAAACGGAGTACTTGGGTTTCTAATGAAGTGAACTTTTAGCTGTATTATATTATATTATATTATATTGTATTATATATTTCCGATCGCTGATCATCCAATCCCTATGCCTCCGGTATTATATCAGAGTTTTGTCTTTATACGACAGGACTCTCTCTGTCTTTAGCAACACCAAAGACTCATTTCACTCCTGTGGTTCAAGAAGTTGCAATACAGGAGATTAACATTATTTTGTACAGAAGGCTTTCAGATGCTGACTTCTGAACTATTTTATCTTGAAATCTTATTTTACAAGTCTTCGTTCTAAGGGATCTTATGTTTCATCAGCTACTTTAAATTGTCTGTAATATTAGAACCAAACATTATTTATCATCTTATGATTTGCAATCTCTCTCTTTGACGATAGTATGTGCAGCTTCTTCTTAACATCTGTAACAAGCAATACAGTGAAACTGAAACAATGATCCGGTGGAAAGCGAGATACTTTTAATATTGCATATTTTCCAACACATCTCTTCTCATGGTTCTATCAAGATATCATACACAAGATATGCAGGTTACAATTATCACAGAACTATAGCATCATACACCTAGGGACATAAACCCGTGTGATTTCATATATTTGATCTATGCCCCTTCGTTTCCTCGCATGTTCCCCTCCTCGTGTGCACGTGTGTGGTCAGGCCGTTATTTGAGCCTGTCTTGTCTGTATCAGAACTGTGCATGATCGTCAATATCAGCAGGGATGCAAGTATTCTGAAGTATAAAGGATATCTGACATTTTTATTTGTAGTGATATATATTCTGCAATATCTACTAGTCGGCCGCAACCGGCTATATCCCATTGAGACCCATGCAAACCTTTTTCGTTTCATGAAAGCTTACAGACAATCTGTGATTGCAGGTTTTCATTGTCGTGGGCTAGGCTTAAATTTTCCCTTTTTTCTGTTATTCTTCGAAAAGCGAGTGAGTGTCCTTAACTGGTCAATATAAAACATCGCTTAGTTCTGAGCATGTTTTAGCACCAGTCCCAACAGTTTCCAGTCACATTTGCCCCAGGATTTTACTTCCTATTTTCTTTTCAAACCATGACTTGCTTCCCTGTTTCAAGTCCACAATGTACCTGTATAAGGTGTACCTGTACAGTGTAAGTAGTGCTCCGCCAATGATACATCATCGCAAATACCATATTTCAATCTGTGTAGTCTTCATTTCTACGTTACTATAATACAAGGAATTTATGACCACAGAAACATGAGGTGGCCCGAAAACATTTCCCTTATCAATATCAGTATCGATACAATTAAGTTTTAGGCAAGAATGATAGTGTCCCGTTCTTACCTGCCCTGAGAAATCTAGATTTCATCCGTTTTCAACATAAATGCCATTTGCATCGTAAGCTGTAATTAAATCCAATATAGACCTGACTAGAACATAGTGGTAGATAGAGATGAGATAGGGTTTATGTACCGTCAGTAAGGTCTGCTCATTTAAATATTTAAACTAAATTTAACTGAAATTATAGAAGCGTTACATGGGTCCCTCCCATTACACTGACCTAGCAAAACAACGCGAACTTGTTAGTTTAGTCCCTTCAGCTACGTCCGGATCTACCAAAGGAGACGGTGTCTCTACAGTTGTAGAATGGCCACTGAATGCCTGCCTTAGGTTTCTATATCACGGTAGTTTTACATTTCTCGACATTCACAGTCTCCACAATGCCTTACATCTGAATATAAAGTTTATAACATACACAAATTGGTGACTGGCTTTTAGTGTTGTGGTGCGACAAGGCTGCAAAGAAATTATATATTAGTGTTGTTAATGTAGTTTTGCGTGGCTTCTTGTCGACTTTTCTTCTCAGGAATGCCAAGATGCACCTCCTAAAACATAGCTTTATTAACCAGCTTTGTTAATCAGTAGACAGCTTATCATAAATAAGCAGACTGTAATTACATCATACAACACACAAGAGATCATCTAACTTTAGAAGTGCATGGGTTCATAGTATTTTCTATGGTGTCCCAATCATTGATCATTGTAGCCTGGTCTCCCAAGCAAAGTGAACTTTTTCGTGCCAGTTTTCATCGGGTTTTCAATTTTCAAATTCCAGAAATAGATGGATCAGCTTGTTAAATAGCATCATGACTCATTAGGTTCTACCAAAGACCCCAGTTTTAGACTCAATGATATATATTTTGTTCCAACTTTGATATTAAATAGTACGTCTGGTGTAAATTATCATTATGTTTGAAGTGAGATACAGTTCCCCCAACGGTGAATAAAAAAGTGTAATTCACCTTATATGTCTAATAAGGTATAACTTTCTGCATGAAAAAGGTAAATTATAGATCTACGGTCAATCATCAACGCTTTTCTCCCCAATTGTGCTCGTCGAGGTAATATATACATGCCTGTGTGATAAATCTAAATAAACATTGAACTAACATATAGAAAACGCTTTTCTCCAACATTAACAAGGCCTCGGTAAGTTCATGTACTCCTGACTGTCATAGACCGTGTGAGAAATTATGAAACCAGTATGTGAAGGAAATCTACACCGACCCCATTATATCTGTGGTAACGTTATAACTGTAGTACATTCTTTCTCCAAGTGTTTATACACCGACTTGTCCATATAGAATTGCTTATAGTAGGTTAATATGACGATATTTGGGGCCACATTGAGGGTCGGTCTAGATATGCCTTTGCTGATATCATTACTATTTAGAACTTCACACCCCGATCTAGATGCACATCTATATAAGTTACATGTTGTACCATAGAACTTCTTCAGGAAGCTGAAATGTCAATGCGTTGGTCCTAAAATTGGAAATCAATTAGAAATCTTGATACGTTTATATAAAAGCATGTCACTTACCATTTTGCTAGAATCTATTAAGACAAGTAGGACAAATAAATGTTTAATTGACCCTCATTTGATTCATGAATAATCACATTCTGTGTAGATCTTGATTATTGTGTTTATTGTTTGAGCACTCATTTGTTAGAAAGCATGACGTTCTATTTGCCTCGCGTTAGAAATATTGCTTAACGTGATTTCCACGGTTTTTGAGATTGAAAGTTATGAAAGTATCGCCCTTCTATAAGTTATTGGAGGAAACAAGTTTTTTCCTCGAAGTTGAGTCCCTGTGAATTTTCTTTAGGAAGAACTTGCTGATATGAATTGTTTCATATTGTATTTTTGCATACACAATACATTTTCTCTAGACCTCTCTGTTTCTGAATGTTCCTTGCTCCGTTTTCATTGAAAATATGTTCTTTGTTCTTTAATAGTGTTATGTAAACATTTTGACACTGAAACTTTGAAGTGTCAAGACCAGTCGTGATGTGTTTTGCAAGATGGATTTTACCTACATCTAAGAAATTGAGATATCTCTTTAATGAAATTTTGTATTGGCTAGGGATAACTGATTACCTATTTCCTCTTGTATACCATAAGGTATAATATTGCGTTGCATGTCTTAGAACATTTTGGTAGTGAACTAACTGCTAGTTTTAATTTGAAGCAGTAGTCAACTTAATTGTTATGAAAATTCACTTTGACTGCAAATGGGGGAGAATTATTTTGCAAATGTTACAGGGAACAATAGAGTTGTCCCCGAAATGTGACGTGATCCTGCATACACTCTGCTTCCCAGACCTAAGTTCCTTCCGTTGTTGCACTTGATGTGATGTGTGATCCAACCACCTAATAGTCTTCCTGGCCACCTGTCGAATAACTGTGACGGCTTGGCACCAACGATGCTTTGTCTGCGATTGCAAAATGCTTAGTATAGCAATTTATAGCTGCTATATAGAATATTGATACAATGGTTGGTCTTAGTGCGGTTTCACTAATGCATAGTACCTATTTTAAAGATATTTGGGAGATATATTCAGTTAGAGGACTTATATGAGTTACATCTACCTTATACTCATTAGAGTAGCATTCTACACTGTAAATGTATTTAACGTGCAGTAAATAGTATAAACAAAAGATTACCAGAACAGATATGGTTTCTTCAGTTCCCTCCCTTCGATCTTGTATATGCTATCTGTCGCATTAGTGAAACTCACACTAGAACAACAGGCCTAGTTCCACACTACGCAATCAAAATATGTAATAGGGGTTCAATCTCTAGTAGAACATACAGTCCAATAGACAGTCATCTACTAGGACATCACATATCTCACAATTTATCTATAATCTACTCGCTTATTATCCACAGTTCATGATGTTAATGCTAGTTATAAATACACCTAGTGAAAAAAAACACGTAGTGAAAGACACACCTACAGCCCCATGGTGGTTGGGGCCTCACTGTGGCTGCTTGTTTTAGGCTTCCCATGATTGTTTGAAGCAGACGTCCATCTCCCGGACCATCGTGTTGACGCTGCCACTATAATCTGTGACCAATGTTTGCCTGTCCTTTCTTGTTTGTGCAGACCTTGGGTAAAGTGCATTTTGGTAGCCAATACCAGGTACATTGATTTTCCAATGGTTGTCCTTTGATGTTTCCTTTGATTCATTGCCACCGCCCGCCGCCGCTTGCCCAATCCTTTTGCACTGCCTCTCACCTTAGCATGAGACAAGCGTCAGTCCAACCGGTCAAATTGGGGGCTCAATTGATCTCTTACCACCCGCAAGATATATATATACATATATATATATATATATACATATATATATATATGTATGTGTATTATATATATGTACATATATATATTTATACATATTTATATTTATCTCTCTGCCCACAATGCAGACACACGACTACATTGCTGCCATCTGCCGCCTTATTCTGTAGCTCTTGCATACAACATCCTGTACATGTTTAGATGAATATTAGAGAAGTTATATTAGCCCATTGCAATGTGCTGTAGGTGGACATATTTTGTTTCTAAAACAGCTGCACACTACACATTTGGATTGTTTAGGTTGGTTTCATGTCATTTGCATTTTAAATCAGTAGGAATGGGACACCATTGAGACACCATATATTTTTTCACGGCTACAACAGTGCCTCATTTCAGACATATTTCTAATTTGAGGAACACCAACAAAGGCAAGTGCGAAGATGTTGTTCTTGCCAAGTCTTGTTTTTTGGGGGCGGCGTGATATCGTCCAGTTAGTCGCCTCCCCCTTACATCTGAGCCAGCTGTTATCTTTATTTTCAGAATGAGCTCTTCAAGGAAAAAGATCAAGAAGAGCTCGCTAAGGGAAAAGAAATTTTGAACGAGCTCGACGTAAGAGTCCATAGATAGTAGTTTCTCCACCCGTTCGCAGCTTTAGTGTTTCAAAGGGTCGTATATTCATTTCATGTTGCGCCGCGACTGTTGGCTTTATTCATCATTGTCAAGCTTTTACGAAGCCTGGAAAGCTTTTGGTGATATTTATGGTTACGTTGAGCGTAGAAGCTGCCGTGGAGATTTGTTTCCAAATACAACCTATCTGTTTCACCAGTGGTCACCCACCATGGTTGTTGCCTGCATGAGAACCCCCCTCAGTCACCATATGACCTCCCAGGTCCGACTGTATCAGCATGGTTAGGTTTTTTGCAAATAGCTTTTTGTCCTTTTAGCAACTGAAAACTTATTCTTTTATATGAATCCCATGGTAATATTCATAATAATCGAAATCAAACAGAATATAGGATACTACATTAGTGTTTGCTATTAATTGCAATTTGTTTCTTCCTTTAAAAAAAGAGAGCATATCAATTAGCTATGGTAAGAAATCTCCCTAAACAACTGTCTGTCGATGTAATTCAGTAATATTTTTTCCTGTTTTAATGCCTGTAAAGTTCTACTAATCGGTTCTATATCTTTCTATGTCGTTAGCATGTTTAATAGTATGTCAAAATTGATTTCATACGCCACCTGCTGTAATAGATTTTTGATATCTTCCTATTTCAACAAAATCATTAGCACACCCATTATATTAGATACTATTCCAATGCTTCCCATGCAACCACAAAAAGAAGAAAAGGGGGAAAGCGCCAGATAATTACATTTTTTAGTTGTCTGCTGGTGACAAAAATATTAGAGGCAATTCCACATGGACATCATGTGCTACTTTATTGTTTCTTTTTAGTTTTGTTGCCATTCAAGAACTCGTGTATCGCTGTCCAGTGTGTATCACACTCTCTGGTTCTTTTGCTGGTAGAGTCATACCATTAGTAAGGGTGTCTCTATATAAGATATGGTGCTAATGGGGTTGTTAGAGTAAAGTGTACCTGGGTCAGGTTCTAGAGGAATTAGTCACAAATTTAAGCAGAGATATACAATGAAGATGTGTGTGGGAGCACCTCTGCGTTAAATGTATCATAGCTGTCCATTTGCTTGTGCAATGACAGTCTCCCCTGTAGTGAGATAATTTGTAGCAAACATGTTTTAATGACTTGGGATGTTGATTACCTGAGGACGAATGTGCAATAACACTGAAAACTGAAGTAACATTTAATTCTAAGGATGAGCCAATAATAAGTATTCAATAAGGGTGGAATGGCAGCAACACGTCTCCTTTGTTCAGTTAAGGACATATTACCATTTGGACCTTTCGTTGGATGACGTTTGTCTCAGCATATTGCTTACTGTTTGTGCTGCTTTGACCCGCTTTTGTAATCATTTTCCCATGTGTTTTCTGTACCTTTCCCTCGCCATTATCTCACCTGTACCATGTCATATTTGTGCTCACGTTCCACTCGAGCCCCGGCCATTACTTACCCGGCCATTACTTACCTGGCGCCCCGATCCCCAATTCCACTGTCTTCCCCCACTCCATTTGAAGTATGATCTACATAGTACTAGTGATAAATTACTATTAATGAACATGAATTATCAGCCTAACCCTAACATGTGTATGTTATTAACATTGCATTCCAAACCCTTGGCAGAATGAGTTAATGAGTATAGAGAAGGTACGGCCATTTGTCATGCTCGTCTATATACCATCATGTGTTTTACTTCTGTATATATTATATATTATCTACATGCCTTATGTACCGCTTCAAGCATCAACTTGTCTTCTTCAACAAACACAATAATGCATGATCCAACCTGACAGGCATTTATTGGACACTCATTTTCAACCCTTTGACGCTTAAGGTTATGCTCTAAAGAAATAAGATTTTGATAATATTCGTTTATGTTTGTATATATAATCATACATCGAGGGAAATATAAGAACACATACATGCACACACACATGTTCACGCACATACCAACATATCCAAGGGGAATTTTCAGTGTTCACGTTATCTGGGGGTGGACTTTGTAAATATTTGCTAATATCCATTAGGTACTAATAGTATACTGTATCAATTATTAGTTCTCCACAAAATTCTCACCAAAGACCAAAATGCCAAGATATATACAATATATTTCACTAAAATCCTCAGAACTCGCACATATATATATTCTACCTATTCGCCTCTTTTCCTGCCTGAAACATATCTAATAGTAAAACAACTCAAACCTCATAGACTTCTACCGCCACTATTACTCATCTACCAAATCTACCACAGACAGTGTTGGTTTGTTTTCCCCTGGCACTTCTACTGTCTTCCTCACTGCATGTTTAAGTCGTAGATATCTTCATGTTTCACACACTGTCTATCATGTGATACATATTGCCAGTCTCTCGTCTTAGATCTCTGTTTGACCACGTGCTGTGGTTGCGCATGTCGGAGTTCCTCTTCCCTGTCAAGCACATGTACCTGTTTCTCTGTCAGCTATTCTTTCTATTTTTTTTAATTATATAAACACTTCGTAGGTCAGCCGCTAGAAACTGCGTGATGAGCCAGAGCAAAATAAGTCCCGATACCTTTCCGTCCCGTGTACTACGTTTGATACCAGAGTCAAATCCTTATGATGCCTGATATTTTTTCACCGATAACGTCATTTTAACAACTACATATTACAAGGCCCAAATAGTGTGATACATGGACCAATTCGGAAATGTATTTCATAGGTTGCTCTGGCTGTCAGATTTATTATTTTCAATAGATGAGTGCATGTATTTTTTAAGCGTATGATATTCCCTTTTATGGTATTTGCCTTCCGTAATGAGTGATAAATATCCTTCCTACTTAATCAATAATGCTACAAATAATTCAGATAATATTTAACATCGAACTAATAAATCGAGGTAATATTTTATCAATGTACATATATGTAATTGGTCTGTGGAAATATTTACCTTCTTGGCTCAATCATTGATGTATTGGTAAAGACATATATCTTTGTATGCATCTTGTTAAAGGTATTCTGTCTTCCTATTCTTTGATATATAATACAAGGGGAGAAAAAAACAATTCTTTAGCAGATGTTTGATCATTCTAAGAACAAAACGTTGTAATAGTCATTGCCTTTTCGAAAAGTAGAGGATTGTCTCACATTCTGCCGAGCAGGGTTGAGCTAATCTGGCTTTTTGTGAAAATCCCTATGTTTACCTTCGTCCAGGTGGTTTTCAACCATTGATGGAACAATCTAGTTCCACCTGCGGCCACCAGGGGTGGGTGAGCCAGTGTCTCCAGCTTCTCACAGCTACCCCCGCCACAGTGCTGCCACCTGGCATAATAAATCTCAACTTCGCCAATCCCTTCCCAATATCTTTGACGCGAGGCGGCCTGCCACCTACGAATCAGTCATATTTGGGATAATGCTCACGCGAAACAGCTACCACTACCGCCGCTACCACTCCCTAACGCCCCATATAGACACATTATTATATACCTATGGCCAAAGAAAATACTAAAAACTTTGCCGTATATATGTATATAATGATGCGGAAAGTCTTGACTGTCTTCGTAGGTTAAAATACCTGGTAAAAGTATTGATCAGTTATGTCCATCTGCCTTTGGCATCGGGATATATCTCAATAATTTTGCCGCCTATATTTTTCACGAATGATGAAAGTAAACCTGATTTCGCATAATACAGGACGTCTATGCCTCCCATTGTTTCCCTACGCCAGTGTTGCCGCCTCAGACAGCCGTACAGTACATGCTCGTTGTGCCTTTCTCCAATTACACAGGGTCCTGATGAGCAAAACCAGCCAGGCTCCGACGTCGACGTATTTGTATCAACCGAGAAAATAATGGTTCTCAATACGAACCTACAGGTATGTGTGAGGGAGTGGGAAATCACCTCTCCCTCTTCTCTCCGCCCATTTCCTTGTAGCCCATCTTTTTTACACATGTCCCCTTGTCTCTCTCTGTCGCCAACTCTAGGCCCCGCAAGGCGAAAACCAACCGAGCACCGATGTCGATTTGTTTATCTCTATGGAAAAGATCATGGTCCTTAACACCGACCAACAGGTAATGTGACGTTCCGGGGCCCTGAGCACAGTGCACGGGTCGCCGTCTTAGTACCTGATGTAGAGTTACTCATTCGTGGCCAGGCGCAACCATGCGCTAACAAGTCTATTCCGTCATCAAATTTACCATTTTTATCATCAGTATCAGTTCCTGGTTCTTATCATATCTAATTTTGATAATTTTCAAAGTTATAACCAATGGATCAATTGTTGTTAGATAAAATGATTTGGCTTGTTTAGGATATTGATAGGACGCTTGGTGTAATGTTGTACCTGGCCGCTAGAGTGAAGCATGTGCTGAGATGCTGGAGATGGTGTGCTGCAGCTGCACCCTAAGCTTACTGTTTAACT
The DNA here is from genome assembly GCA_950022655.1 of Alentia gelatinosa. Classification (NCBI taxonomy): domain Eukaryota; kingdom Metazoa; phylum Annelida; class Polychaeta; order Phyllodocida; family Polynoidae; genus Alentia; species Alentia gelatinosa. Next base: position 33,847,249 of record OX465583.1, read on the forward strand.
AACCTAGAACGAGGTAGGTGCATCGACCTCAGTTTGAATCCCCATCTTCAGAACACTTTCAACCTCGTCAGCTCGGCCAGAAAACCTCCTCAACCCAGAAAGCCGGCAAGATTTTTTTTTCGGGATTGATTCGCGTGTTTTGGAGAAATAATTGCGGTTATCGTCAACTCCTTTCCTATATGGCTATGTCAGTTTCCTTTAGGCCTCTAGTGAATGAAAACTGGAATTAGTTATCGCACTATGGGGAATATTTTAATGTAATACATACAGCATGATATAGACATAGATCATGGATTGTAATGACCTTAGTGTAACAAGTCGGTGACAATTAAAAATCGAGAGAAAAAACAGCAGTTGCTGCTTTCACTGTCCAGCACCCTTTTAAAAGAAGAAGGTTATTTTTTAAGAAACCAAGGTTGGAGGTAGTCTTTCTTCTGAATTAAGAGAAAATATAATATGTTAATGTTGATTATCCTTCCATATATCGGATTGGCTTTAAATTAACACAACATTGTAAGGAATTCAATAACAGATCATAGAAAATTTAGACCTAGACAGAAAATGATCCAATTATTTATTTTTGAATCCAACTATGGCAGAGTAAAATATTTAGTTATGCTGATATGCCTCCCGAGCTGACTAGGTTTCAGTAAGACATCTATTCGTTCAGTGATTAACATTGTAAGTCATGTTTTCAGGTAGGTTATATATGCTTGTTATTGTTGACTAAACATTGATTTGTCATTGCATGTTGAAAGATAAACCCATTATCGAGACTAACACTCCCTAGGCCTTCTCTTAAAAGTAATCTTTACATGTATCCTATTCTTGAAATGTACTTAAAGAATCGGCTATCGTCTCCTATATAACAGTAACCCTGTCTTGAAGTGAAAATTCTAAAGATTGATTCGAGCATCTTTATATCTTAACATTTAGCGCAATATATCCTACAAATTAACAGCGTGTATATATGAGCAGCTCAGCATGACTGAGCAGCATGGCCGCTTATAGTCTAGTTAGTGAGATCCATATATCATTTGACATGTTTTTTGCTCGTATGAAAAAACTGCTTTTGAATCTTGGAAGTACAGCAAAGCATTAGCAGAAAGTGAAATATGCTCCAATGCCTGCTTTTGTATGAGCCATAAATAGTTGTCCACCCATTTTGTGCTTTTAGTCTTATGTTCTATTCACTTTATTCAATATCAAAATGAAATTCTGAGAGGGGCTGCAAAACTGGATATTTTGTGCGCATACCCTTTTAAATCTATTGCTACATAATGAAGGGTTGGGGGGGGGGGGGGGTGCAATTTTATCAGAACTCGGCGTAAATACTTTGTAGATGGCCCAATCTAAAACTTAGTGTGCTGAACATTTGGAAATATGTAAGGTGACATGAACCTATGAACTAAGAAATAAATAGTCTGTTGTAAATTTCTTTCACTACTAACTAATAGTCTTGGTGTATTCTTCAAATTGCAATTTTGATTATTTAAGAAGAAAGCGATGATATGAAATAACACAAGGCTATTCTTGCCCAATATCCAGAACTTTGTGTCACAACTTATGAACTTTCTGTCCTATTCTGATGTAGTTTATTTGTGTTACTACCTCATCACTTGTACATATTTACCCCCAAGCTGTTTAAAAATGTTGATTTGATTAAAGCAATGCTTAAGGCTCACCATAAATTTGAGAGACTTTATTTCAATCTAGATCAATTATGTTTGATAAATCACTGATAAAACCATATCTTCTGCCTTTGTTGGAGATAAATAAGCAGTATCAGTGTTTATAGTTAATCGCTATTGGCCATGTGTATTGTATGTGCGGCTGTTGTTACGTGCACAATTTTAGGTTGAAATTTGACAGCTTGTAGGCAACAGTTAAAACCTCCACACGAGCCTCAGGGTCTGTTATTTATCAAATTTTATCAAAATAGACCCGCTCACTGTTGGTTGGCTACGGCCCCAAGTGCTAACTTCGTCTATTAGCGCTGGCCCTTACACCCATGGCATAAAGGCAATTTATGCTTGGCTGAGTCAAGAGCAGACTAGATCTGAGCATTCCAACCTCGTATGATGGGCTTATTCCTTGAGACTTTTATCTGACATGCTGTAGTCGGGTCCGAGCATGTTTTGAAACTGATGGACTGTCTAGCTGTGCCTTGTCTGGAATACCAGTTTTAGATCACTTAAGAAGCGACCGGACAAAACTAAGAAAGAAACTGACGAGTGTATGTTCTGTGTCCTCGTTCGCCATCGAGTTTGGAGTGCGCAGTAATATGAACGAGGCGATGGCCGAGTGACTATTCTGAAGCACTCCAAACAAGATGGTGAACTGTGATTCAGACCAAGCACGAAAATGTTTCTGATTTTATCCTGGCCTGGAAATATCTATCTGTTCATCACCCGTTAAGAATGAGTTACCGTACTCGCAAGCCTGTTGAGAACGAATTCCTGATGTTATGCCTATGGACGTTTATTCCAGGCTAAGAAAAAAAAGCAGACGACAGACTAATCCAGTCTAGGGTTTGAGATTGAGTCTCCGATCACTTGTGACGCCAACAGACAGGACTCCGACAACTGTGGAGTAGTCCAGTCTAGTCTCGTCTCAACCAATCTGCCCAAGTCGGGTCTTGTCTCACCTGGTCTCCTCTGGTCGAGTCTTGTCTCACCAGATCTGTTCCGGTCTAGTCTCATCTTGTCTCAGAATCTACCCGAATCTTAAAGAATACAACATACACATTTCGCCACCAGATCACTAACGTCGGCATGTTGCTCTTTCTCTCCTCTCTCCCACATCTCTCTCCGCACACGCCGCCCGCACAGGAGATCATGATGGACCACGCCCTGCGCGCCATTTCCTACATCGCCGACATCGGCGATATTGTCGTCATCATGGCGCGACGTCGCACTCTCTGCAGTCCCGGCGATGAGGTGCTCAGGCGCAAGAAGCAGTCCAAGATTCTCTGCCACGTCTTCGAGTCCGAGGAGGTGAGTTTTTGTTTCATGAATGATATAGATGTTGGTGAAAGTTAGTATAGCCGATGGATTTTGGAAAATCTATTGTCATAATTTTATACGTACATGTAAAGTGATCGTCCACTGATCTGATATTCACATGTTCGGCTTCCAGTACTCTTCGACTGGTGTTTGCACAAGTGCAATAGTATTTACCATTAGTGGCCTTCTAGAACAGTAGTTTTAAGAACATCTGCCCGAGACGTGTTAATCTGGTATTAGATTAGGGTGGGAGGGGGCCCTTTAGATTGAAATTGTATGATTAGTAGTTATTCGAGCTGGGAACGGATTTACAGTATGGTGATTAGGAGTCAGGAGATAATTCTGATGTGGACATTTAGATATTATGACATTTAACCACGTACCATCGGGTATAGTGACTTTTAGCAATGTATGGCAATTGCCATGGTGGCAGCGTGAAATGTACAGAGAATAACTCAGAATAGATATTACATTTCAGGTGCAATGTACTCAATTTGAGGAATAATTACCTATGGCACTTTCCTAGGCCGAGATTTCAGGTGTTTGGTGGTCCGCAGTTATACTTACGTATTCCCGGAATATTCATCATAGTTATGTCACCAGATACTCTCATCCTTAAATAGAAAATGTCCATCAATATTTAAGACTATATTTTCCCCCCGTTTTTATGATCAGTGCTATTCAACAGAAGCAGGTATAACTAAAGTAATTTGAGAAGATAATAGCATTGGCTATCCATAAAAGAGAGAAGTAAATCATAGGCTCCTGTATGTTCTTGTCGCATGTATCTTGTATGATGTATATGATTCTGGAAAACTAAGTGGTTTTTTTTGCTCCAAATATTAATCATATTTTATATATATATTGTTATTTTTATCAGCAATCTTTATTAAGGAAATATTTGTGTACACAATCACCGAAAACGGCCCTAGCCCCCTACTCCTCATTCTAATGGCGGGTGTTAACCCAATGGACAGTGGATACCATTTTTGTGTAAGTCTTTGGTATGACCTGACCGGGGTTTGAACCCCTGATCTCCCATGCTCGAGGCGAACACCCCTACCACTTAGCCACCGGGCTTAGTATATTACTTCCCATACCACATAGACTTGGTATGAGAAGGATTGGGACAAGGTCCCACAACCTTGGGATCAAATTTTTAGTGTTCTTAACCACTGTGCTAATTCCCCAACCCTGTACATTTAATATTCTATATTTATAACCCTAATGTGATATACTTCTAGCGGGCTATATACCCAGGAGAGGTCGATTGAGACGGTTTGTCATGGGCCATCACAATCACCCATATGTCTCACCTTTACCTGAGGTTCCCGGACATGACCATCTTCAATGATATCTGTCTCTACTCCCTTCTACCTTCCAACGGTCTAACTTAGTTTAAGGAGATATTGCCAGAATATATGGCCGTGTGTCCTGGACCAGATGAACTTTTATGAACAATAGATAGATGTGGCTCAAGTTGCACCCCTAATTATGTGATATTTCTACGTCAAGGTCGTTTGTAATTATAGTCATTACCATAAGCCCTATACTGTACCAGACAGGTCCGGCGACTCTGGTTCATCTGCCATGGTTAATTATTGCATAGTAAAGCGAAACCAATTATGACCTAGGTAGACCACTTTCCCAGAAGCACACATTCGCTCTTGCATGGGCTTTTCACAGACTCACTTAATAGTTCTAGTCATTGAATTAAATCCCTTAAGACACTACAGTACTATCACTCGAAGGAATCCCTGCGAGCTGGATATCTGGATTCCAATGGCCGGGGATATCCTAATGTAGGCACCTACCATATTCAAAACACAGTTTTTGTCGGATAGATCTGTTTTGAGTTTCTTCCCCACATAGAGACAGACAGAACCAGAACTATGCATGAAGAGTGGAGTACCACGAGAATGAGAACCTCGTGGAGAGAATAGTTTGAACCTGCTTTTCATTTTAGCACTTCCTACTAAGACGTGTTTTATCTGTTATGTATCACTTCTAGCCTTGCTGAAAAATTTGGATTCAGAAGATTCAGAACAACCTCCAAACTTGACAAGTGAACTCAAACACCAGAATTACGGTTTCATGTTATCAATTTGGACTTCTATATTTGAAAACTCAAATTTGGAATTGTAGGATCTCCTACCCTGAGAGAGTTTAAACCTATCGCAGTTTTTAAGGCAATCAGTTATGAACACCGATGACTAGATTATGTACTTGTGTCATATCAAATGATAGACCATTCGTCCGCTGTCACGCAAAATATTGGCCTGTAATGCGGCCAACTGTTCCCCAGTGGTACACTGGCCATAGACCTCTACTACGAAGCGACGAAATCTCTAGTATAGAATAGAAAGTGTAAAGTGTGTTGCTTCATTTCGACACTAGGTAGCAGCAATGTGCTTCATGTTGTTTCCCCACAGATATATACATATATGTCCCTTAGATAAACACTTACGATTCAAGGCTTTTTTGTTCTCTTGATCGAAAGCAGAGCCAAGTGAATCTTGCTTGGTGTTCTATGAAGTCAAATGGTCTGTGTTACACTCTACGTATCGACTTGAGGGTGCAAGAGGGAGTCACACTTTCCTTGAGATGTCCTCTGATGCTTCAGGAGTAATATTGCTGTTTTGAACAATTGGTGGCTGTTGTTCGGCTTTGGAATCTCCTTCAAATGCACCTTGCCATTTGTCCCTGGGAATGGTGCAGTCCTGGCACAAGATTACGCCCTGAGGGGTTCTGAGACTACTAACCTGGCTGCTGAGATTGTTCCTAGCAGTGGTAGATAAGGAGGGGACTTGTGTGTCCCACCATCTGTTAGCATAACATTGGATTGGTATTGATTCAACTTTGCTGTACTGCCGGGGGGACTAGGAACTGTTTGTTGACTATCGCCTCTATAGATCAATTATTTCTACAGGCCTTTAATGCCGAAGGGACAAAATCATGTTATATTTTGTATTCTTTGTAATCTTCTTCTCTAAAATATTTTTTATTTGCTTTTAATGGGTTCTATCAATTGATAGATATTACACAGAACATATTGAGTAAATGGCCATTAGGAAACGTTTTAAAAATATTTGTGTGGCACCAAAGTATTAGGTCAGCAATTATGAATATATGACTCAGAATAACTACCAATTGCGAACGTCCGTAATTCCGTGGCTTTCATGCTATTCTGCAATGTGTTTTGTAAAGGGACAATGTAAAACTGACAAATTATTCATCTGGAATTGATTTGCTAACGGTAGATGTACCTGGATAAGTTGGATTCCACCTGTTGCTCAAAATCCTCGAACAAGGCTAAGCCCATTTGCAGTGGCAATAATTATCTAAAACTTGTGTAATAAGATCAGATTATACTGGACGTTTAGGATTTGACAGGTAGTGACTAGCCACACAGATGAATACAGCGAATAGAGATAAGATGATTGGGAATCGAAAGAGTTTACATGATTCTCTTGGCAAAAGTTTCCACCTGAAAGGTTGGGACACTGGAGAATGTACACAAGCAAACGGCATTTTTATGCCTTGCATCTCTGAATGGTAACTGGCTTTCAACTGGACGTGATATTGAGGCACGATGCTTTGATTTAGAGGGTATATACATATATCTAAGTTTGAAGTGGAGCAGAACTTTACTTTGTCTTTCCTCAAATACCACCTCCATCTCAGAGCAGGAGATGAACACATAACATGGTTGAAGAGCTCATGAAGGGTAGGCAAGCAGCAGAGTGTATACCAGTAAATAGTCTTGATCATGTATAAACAACACCTTTTGTAATTGGATGGTACACTAGAGTGTCGCATACTACACATGCTACGTGGAAAACATTTGTAGCCATTTATGAGACAATTTACTGAGTTGAATGTAAGTGAGACAGTTTCTACATTAGCATCTGTAGTCATTCTTAGCCAATCAACATGTAGCACAATTTACGAAAAGTAGATTGTACATAATGGCAAAACATAAAATTCCATGAACGGCAGAGAAACTGAAATGATGATATTGCTAAACTGAAAGCCATCTTGTTGATAATACTAGTAACTGCATAGGTGGGTATGTAACGTTTAGCATTTTACGTATTTGTAGTACAGCTCACACCACAGGAATACTCTCGATGCGAGTTTCACATCGAGGCTAGATTTACACCTGTGAATACCCAGGTGTGCCTTTAATCCATTACACTGGATCTCTGACGCCTCAACAGTTTACAGCCATATGGATCACTAATCAGTTAGACCATGTGATGGATCGAGTAGGCCATAAAAATGGTACTTTTTATCAGGCTAATGTATTTGCTTCTACATCCCAAATATCGGTGCCTTTGTTCAAGCTAATACCTTCATAGTAGATGGTTAAATGTTACCTGGTTTTTCAAATTCAAATGGGGATATTCCCACTTAGCCAATGTACTACTTCCGGTTAATGTTTTGTACAGTAAACTTAACACTGGAAATGTGAAAAATGATACAAATAATGATAAAACACTCTGTACACTTCACGTCCTACCTTCAAGTATTTGTGGGACAAAATGAAAGTCCCTTAACAGAAACAGTTAAAATAGTATGATTTCGTATATTGGGAACTGGGCTTCAGCATCGGGCACTAGGACATGCATTAGAGTGTAGATATGTTTCCCCATATTTGAAAAAGTCTCGTTAGTGGGATTAATAATGTGGTGCAGGATTTTACTATTAAGGGCCTTTAGCATTCGTCCTCCTCCCATTAGAGTACAACCAGGCTAGAGGAAGGAATTCTTTCCTGTAGTGTAATACTTCAATTCAAATGAATTGAAATTCATCGGTGTTGGAATGTGTATCGTTTATCTCGGCACAGTACGTCTTTATTAACAGGACACCGTGAAGGAATTGGAGTACATTTGCCATTTAAGTCTCCTATTCAAGAGTAACACTGCACGAAAACCACTATTTTAAATATGTATACGAAACGCGTCTAACAGTAGGATTTTGCGTCTAGAAGTTCGACCTATTAGACGTCTCGTAGACGCCTTATCTAGTGGTGTATATACATGTCCATGGTGCGGTCTTATATACGTCATATATACGCCTGATTCCATTGTATATACACCAATCTCAAAAAGTTCCATTCTCTGCCACTTGGGGACACTACTGGTAGCATATTTCATTTGCCATTAACCATCCAAGTCTGTATTATATGAAAATTGCAATCTTATATTGCCAATTTATTTTATAAAAACCTAATTAAGTATAAATTGATTAATTGCACACAGCAAACCTTGCATTATGGTTTTTTTAATTGTTTTTCTAATTGATCTTACTTTCAAACACCATTTCAATGTGTGGACAGTGAGGCTTACTATATAATGACCCTCTTCAGACTTGAGGTTGAATCCTGAAATCATCTTACCTCCAGGTGTGAACGCGGCCGCACAGGTGTGAATGCGGCCGCACATGTCTACCCGGCCACCCCCCAACACCATAACACCTCGCTGCGGGCAGCGGGGGGTGATGGGGGGTGGGGGAGGGTTTCCCACTGAGTCAACCTGTACAAACGCGGCTCGCGGCGGGCGGTGGCCGGCGGGCAGCGGGGGGCTTCTCACTGAGGCTGACTGGGGGTGGCGTGGGGTGGTGGGGGGGCAGTAGAGGGTGGGATTGGGAGGTCGCGGGTGGCGGGTCAGTGTTGGTGTATCCTCTACCAACACCCACAGGCCCGGGCAGGCCGTAGGTCGCAATTTATTATTTTTTTTGTATCATATATACGCCTGGCGTATATATATTGCGCAGAGTATATTTTATCTTAAATACGCCAGGCGTGAAAGACAGCCAAGTCGCGCGAGTCTACATATGGAAACTGTCTCGTAGACGCCCGAAACGTAGACGCGTATAAGAGGTGTATACAAGTATAAACAAGCCACGATACAGCCGATACGTGCGTTATCGCGATGGCGTATATTTATGTAAAATAATTCTTTTCGTGCAGTGTAACTGATTCCCAAAGGCAACACCAGGCTGCAGTTTCTATGCACAGGAAACAAAGAGCCAAATACCCTATTGCTAGAAATTTCCCGTAGGACATGCTTTTTGGTGACAAATTTTTAAATCGTTTGATAAATTATTATCGCCGCCTCTTGATATTACAAGGATCATTTCTTTCAGTTTCCAGAATTCTAATTAAGCTAATGTTTGGTAAGAAATTCGGGGTAACCAGCTTCTCTTGAGCAGCTAAAAACCTGAACGTGGAACGTTCTGTGTTTCTGTTCTTTGGTTAGTGGGATAGCGCAATACCCAATGTTATAGAATCAAAAACTGGTGGCCTTTATATTGCGTTCGGATGTATCATACTTATTTCCGTCTTTAAGGGGAAGCGGGGTATATATCAACAGTAATGATGGGCTATATCCACTGTAATAGTGATGCTTTAGTAGACTGTCAACAGCTTCATGAGGTGATATCACGAATGCTTTGGCGAAGTATCTTCCGCTTTTAAGCTCAGTTCACCAACCATCCTCCTACTGGACTGCATTCCCAGAGCACAGTGCACCCACCTTACATCCGTTCGCCTTAAACGCCACAGGTTGTTTGTTCTTTGTTGGCACTTGTTCCTGAAATGTGACAGATTGTGGTCGATCTAGAAAGCCGTGTATTTTACCGACATTGTCCCGCAGTGTTTCCGATCAACAGCTTCCTCTTTCGCATGGCGCCATGCAAACAGTGGAGGCCCTTCTCGCCACTTCCATCTTGTACCGGAAAAAAAAACTAAGACGGATTGATTACAGTCACGCAGTCATGCAATCTTACCATTAACCCACCGTCTTTGATGTCGTGCGCGCTGATTGGCTGCTTCCCGGACACGTGACCCGGAAATGACGTCAGCAGTGGAGTGGACGAGCCACCAGAGGGCGACAGCGGGTGGCGTTGGTTGCAGCGGAAGCTCCCAAGAGGGAAAGGTGGGCGGTGTAATTAAGCAGCGCCCCCAAGCGTCTGGGGCATCAGCGGAGACGGGAATAGGGCTAGCAGGGCACAAGATGGAAGGAGAAGTAGCTAAACAATGGTCTCAAAAATAGAACGCCACTATCTAAAGCCCAGTGGCAAGAATCTTTAATTTTTTTATATTCGTTTTGTGGTGCAATTATCATGTAGGTGCTATTCGTGGAATGCGAAATGTCCATTCAATTGATTGGTAAATATTACCGGAAAGTGGAGAAACAAAGTTTCAGATTGCGCAATTATTACCCTACTGAAAATGATGTGTGAAGATTTCCTCGTTTGGCTTCCTGGTTATGGAACCATCACTTATATGTGATGGAAAAATGCTAGATTGTCATCAGAGGTTTACCTTCGGTTTAGCCATATTGCTTCACCAATGTCTTGGAAAATGCTAGAGTATAATAAATACTGATAAAATAGATGTTTCTGAACTTTCATGGAAAATATTACCGAGATCTCACGTTCAGTTTACCGAAATCATCCGGATCCTCTTCACAATTAGCCTGAAAATAGATTTTTTTTTGCCAAGATGTGTTTATTGACTGAAATCGTATTCGTCTCATGAGTAGAATCGATCTTCCGTGCAGAAAGCCCTTAATACTAAGATACAGATGTATGTTTCTCAATGATGATGGAACATATCACATGGGGTTTACGTTTAGTTTAACCACGTAGCTTTCTGCTCGTCTGTCATAGTTACGACCAGCCTCTTCCCGCCTTTCCCCATACAGCTTTGTTATATCACCCGCCTGCGGCGTGTGCCACTTAAAGCCCGGTCACAAATGATGTTGAAGTTCCCGTTAGTGGGCTGCCGTGCGGTGGCTTATTCCCCGCGTTACACTGTGAGGGTGTTATAGTTAGTTCAGAGGCGTTGGGCTTCATATGCATGGAACACAATGTTGTACCATTAGAAAGATTACCAATATATAAACCGGGTAATGCGATGTCAGTTTATTGCATTTGGGATGTCATATATGCATGGGGCAGTAAGTCATATCTTATATCCATGGGTGGCTACTGTAATTCTCTTGTCCTATAATGGCAAGCTTCGCTTTCTAGTTAGCTATCAACTTGCTGTTCTGCGCCATAGATTCTGATCAGGTGAGACACATGGAGTACACATTGGAATCACTACGGCAAGACATCTAGATTATCCAGTGGATCAGGCACAAACACAATTTGTGGCAAGCGATGGATATTCCTTAAAGCCTGAGGAGATCCTGGTTTCCGTAAGATGCAAGGAAATGATGAATTGTAGCTGCCCGTTAATATGCATATAAAGACTTGGTCTCCATTACTGCCATTACGTAGAGTTTATCATCCCCATCCCATAGCGTATGCAATTAGAAACGCATTGAAAGGTGGGGACAATTAGTCCACGTTTGCTAGGTCGCCTGCATAAACTATAGGAATATCACCCTAAATAATTTAGCTAACATCTTGATTGCCTGGAAGGTAACGTATTATACTGCAGGGCTTTTTTATATTCCTTAAGATAGAATATAGGGATAATTGCTCATTTGTATCCCATCGATGACTGTTTGGGGTGCAGGTATGCGTGTTCTACGTTTTCGTACCTGTTTACGTCTATGTTCTGTGACACTTCTAATGAAAATCACACCGTATTGTGAGCTGTCCGTCCAGAAAAAGTGGTTTCGCTGTCCATTTGACATAGCCTTGCCGTTCTTGCAAGTGAGGGTATAATGTGTAGTCTACATTCTTGTGGACCACTCATTGAAAGGACTGGGGCCTATTTTGTAATAGTTGACATGCAAGTCTCAACCCGATGACTGGGAAATGTTAAGGCCACAGTGAAGGTCATATTGCTCGCCCGATATTTATCCTCTGCCAATAGTATCTCAGAGAGTCAGTTACCTTGGTATTACACGCTATGTAAACAGTGGCTATTCCTCGTTCCGAAATACACAATTTCGGTAAGTACATTTCATGTATTAACGGCCAACATGATTCTTTTTCTTAGTAAATGTTTCGAAATTTTCATTTGAGACATTACACTAATCATATTCTACCATTTGGTAGATCATTTTCTTTAGCACATAGATAAATTGACAAAACAATTCATACCTGGCCTATTGATAATGATACATCTCCTCAGTAAAACACAATTCAAATTCACGTTGAGTGCCTTGGAGATAATTTTAGGAAACATGACGTTTGAACAACAATTTAAGGTGGTTAAGCATGTTTTACCCTCAGATTCTTTTCAAACCTCGTTTTTTACTGTCATTAAAGTACAATTACATTTTACTCGAAATGACAAATTACCACATGCGTCAGCAATGACAACGATGCTTGTCCAAAACAAACAAATAACAAAAAAGCACCAAAAGGGTACTTAAAAACAATTGCCAGTGGTAGTGATTTATCCCTGTTCTGCAGGTTGTGCTGTCTCGGTATGCTGCCAAATCTGCTGTCTCTGTGCTGTCAGGGAAATGCCAGGCGACCAGGGAGCAGCTCTCTAGCTGCTCATTACAAGCTGGGCATGTCAGAGGAGCAGTTCACGGCAACAGCCTAACGACCCCTCCCCACGGCCCCACCCCGCCCGCTCATTAATGACCATGCCCTTTAGAGAAGCTCCCGTAATAAGACAGAACTGCTCATGGCCTGGTCCTAATTAGATGTCTTGGCAGAGGAGGACAGAAAGGGACTGACATAGGGAGCATAGCGCCCTGATCTGTATCCAAGACAACGCTGAAATAAACATGGGCGAGTGCGTCTAAATGTGGTTGCGTGAGCCGATTGATTGTTCCTTATTTTAGATATGATTCTCCTGTGGCAGGAACCCATTTCACCTACTATAAATAAACTATGGTTTAATGTGGAAGCCAGTAGAGACTGTGATTTATATCTGTAAATGATGTCTTGTTTGAAGTGTTTGGCGGTATATATATAGAGAATTGAGACCGCGGAAAGAGGTCAGAAACAGCTGGCGGCGACGCGGGCAGTGGAACCACATTGTGTTTTCAGCCTCACCTCACTGCTCAGCCTGTCTATGTTAGATATATTGGCCCTGCGCAGAGAGCACACAGCGCTGTTTTTATCGATCATCAGACCAGAGACCCACTTCTCAATGCCGGCCGCCGCACCTACAAACAGCAGGGACTTTTACAGACCGTCATACCCAGGCTGCTGCCGCTCGGGGTGGTGGTGAAAGCAGAGGCCTCACTTTAACGAATGAGGGAAGACACTAATGGGGATCAAGAGGGCCATGGGGGGATTTCCCAGGCCAGGAGCGCCTGATGGAGAGTGAAGAAGTAACGGTAAACAGTAGGGAAAAAATCAGGAGGCAGGACCGAGATCGCTCAGATTTCCTTCTTACTTGCCCCATGCAGCAGTCAAGTAGGACATAATAGGAGGATAGGGAAGGAAAACAGCAAGAACCGGACTAAATAACATTCAGTTAATCCCCAAATGGGATGGAGAATTATAAGGAATTTGTTTTGTTCGCCTATTATCGTTAGCGCTATACAACCGGAAAGTTGCTCTATATGTGGATTGGGAATTTGAATTGATCTCTACTTGCTCTCTGTGGTGTGTTTGAGGCACTGCCACAAGCCACTGTCTGTAGAGGTGGTCTCTTTGATTTTATCTCTCCCATTCATCGCTATATTAAACGAGAAAATCATGCAGAAGGGATTTGTCATTCTGATTGGCTCCATCTAGCGTCGGCAAAGGCTGCCTTTCCATTCTAACTGTAATGCTGGAAATGAGCGCGAAATGAAAAGGGGATACGGTGTTCGGGTGGTTAAATCTTAGGTGGTGCACCAGGTCAGGGGTTAATTAAATGGGTTGGTTTATGGTGCTTGCATGGAGGAGAAGGTCAAATAGGTTGGGAAACTAAGTAGGGATTTATTCTATGCTTAACTCCTTAACTCCATAACGTATGACAAAGAGGCAAGACCACCTGCAGTAGTAATTAGTATTTCTCTAGCCTGGCATACCTAGGATTACTTTGTTCGAGATGATTTATGAGTCTAAACATAATAGCATCAGTATTAATCAGACAAAGAAATTATCCTCTGATCTATCGATTTAAGCTGCAGTCTACTGTAAACCTTCTTAAGTCTAAGAATCAAGAATTGATGAAGGAATTTTTAACACAGGGGAAATCACCAGTGGTAGTGTATGGAAGTAGTATATAACAGGGTCCGATTTCTGAAATTAGTCTTTAAGAAGCCATGACGATCGCAGCCATATCCCTTCACCAAACCCCTTTCGTTGCTGAACGTGAGTGTCATCTTTCTCGAATCCCAACTTGATCAATGAATATTCAATGGGCTGCAAGGTGCTTTACCATTCAGAGCAGATGTTTGAATTAACAGTTGAATAGCATCTGTAAGCGAGGAAAATAGGCAGCTAAACTAATGGACTTTTTCAGATATCCTCATGGGATGGTATTACTTTGTTACAGATGGAAGTGTATATCGATGTTTTAAATGAGTATGAGAAGGTGCTTTTCTAATGAATGAATATGCATATTATGCAAGCTTCCCATGCTATTCTGCATTTATGCAAAAGTTAACTCATAAGTCATTCAGAGATGTCAGCTTTCCACTTTTCCATGTAAGTCCATGCTATCATTTTCAGTATATTCAATTCCGTTTCCCTCTGCAAAACAAAGATTATATTGATTGAGACTTATTCATGCTAACAATACAGTGGTTTGGACCTCCTCACTGACCATGAGTCCGACACCAACATGTTTACTCGTATTTGCTGAGGCGGCCGGGGATGCCAGTTATCCACTTTTCCTTTGAAATCTTTGTTTTCATTTCAAATTAATAAAATAATTGTTCTTGTATAAACAAGGATAGTATAAACTAAGACCGATGTACGCTAATAAAACGGTGATTTGAACCTATACCCACACACCGTCAGCCCTATTTCATGGCCAACACCATTGTGTTTTCCATGTTTTCTCTTGGTGGTTGATTGGATTCGCAGTGACCGATGGTATGTGTGCGGAATGGTTTCTGGAAGATTTACTGGGATAACATCCGGTTACTCTGAGTCATTATTCCGCCCATATATATACTGAAGAGTCGATTGATTTTGATTTATATGAACGTTATGAAGGTATTTCAGATTAATCTAACTCTTCTTATTGACCTGAATCATTCACTTAGATGGCTGGGAATCTATATTTATATATACATACGTGTCCTGCAAATGGGTCCTAATATAATTAATTTCTGATGCGCTCTTTCCTATGCCCCCTAATTCCGATAGATATCCGATAGCTCGATAAGACCTCGGTCACAGACTTTATAATCCAACTCATTAATCAGACAGTGGTGCGGAAATCCTGTGATAGTGTAATGGGTTATAGGAAGCCATTATCCCCTCTGACATTTAATGTGAATACCTTGGGATGTGAAGACCATGGATATGCCCTCCGGCTAATTGTACTGGTACAGAGGTCCCATCTCAGGTCGAGTAGGAATTACCTATACTTCATTTCGGTGTCTCGGTAATCTTGGCTTCCATTAATGCCTGGGGCAAAGATAGGGGTACCCGGGAATTGGGTTTGAGACATGAGTATTTGAATAGCAACCCGGTTGCCTTTACGGCTCTTTTCCGGGAAAAGGTAGACATTTTGTGCCCTCTTTCTTGTGTCATATTGGAATGTTAATAGCTATACAAAGAAAATAGTAGAGAGCTCCAATAGTCATTTGGTATATAAACATAAATGAAAATGAATATTTATTCAAAGCATGGTGCTCCTACAATTGAATCTATGGTTCATTCGATAGCTAGTGAATATGACAACGAAATGAGTTGCTGACGAAAGTCAATGCAAACGATACATTCTTTTAGTTTATGCTTAGCTTTAACGTAAGTGATAATATCGATTGATGTTTGCGTTTACATCATCTCCTGTACTCAAGACACGCTAAAAGTGCATACCATATATTTTTATCACCAGGAGCACCTATAGCGCAAGGTATAAACGAGAGACGTTCTTGATGCGAGTACACCTATTTATAGTCACCTGGGCCGTGTAGGTGGGAGATGTGACCTTGGCAAGGAGCTTGTGTCTACTATGTCGACGTACTAATATGTACAGCAGTGAGAAGCTGGGAGCAGCTCCTCAAGGCAGGCAGATTTAGGGGGACGTGTTGGCCGTGGTGGGGTTGAATCAGTACGTGTCACGTTGCCGCCGGGTCGTATTTTTTACGTGCTGGCGAAGTAAGGCGATCCTTCTCCTCATTGCTGACTGATGCCGTCCTATTGACAGCTCCACGGTTCGTGTGTCCTGCATACAATGCCTATAAAAAGAAAACACCTTGTCCTCCATTGTCCCCCAGCGGTGGCGAGCCTAGAACAAAGAGTTCATTGTGGGTTGGTAGCCATGCGCATTATGCGATGTCTGAGCAGTGGGCAGGGGGAGAGAGGCCTCCGTAAATGCCGATTTAGTATGACAAAGGCATGCATCACAATGTGGAGTTGCGAGGTTGAATTCATTTATACATATGTGCCTGCATTGCACTTATTCCATGAGTGGTCCATCTTCACATCTTGGGGCGGGAGTTACCTCAGTGGTTAATTCACTTCTGGACTGATAATCAGACGGTTGCGGGAAGTAAAGGTACAAGGTTATAGACCCTATTGAGGTATCCCAGAATTCCGTCTGTTTACAGGTCCCGTTGTGCGCTGGTTACCGACGTTGTATGGCTATAGACCCTTGAACCGTAATCCACAATTATTGCAGTTTAACGGGTTTTTTAAATCTACAAATGGGAAATCCGATGTCAGAAATGGAAATTTCAGCTATTTCTACATATAAATCCGAAATTATTTTCAGGTTCTTCAAATATAAATGGGAAAACTGTGGTTCATGTGACCGTAGTATGCCCAGCCACTCGCGAGCGGAACTTGTGTTTTTCCTGGGCGATAACAGGGAGTCTAGTAACCTCTGGAGGGCGTGTGCGGCTTTGTGGGTGCAAGTCACAAAGCTGAACCTTGTTGCAGTCTGGAAAGGACCTATTATGGTTGATAGGACGTAGAATCAAACACACATCTTCGAAGAAAGCCATGTTTACTGAACAATACTACGTTTTATGCCACTTGTGTGGTTAGTTTTATGTAGTTTGTGTTCGTAGCATCTTTATCTAGGCCTTACCAACTGTGGTTTGTAGAGACGTCGGAGCGTTAGCTTACGGTCTTGAAGGCATGTTATTTAATTAAATTTTAATTCTGTAGAGAGTGTAGAGAGTTTGAGAAAAACCTGTTCGTTCCCAAGGTGTAGTTTTTATGGCTCATGGTAGATGCTGCCAAGGTAATATCCGTGGACCCGCGTCCCCGGGCCTTTTTTGATTCTCCAGTGATCTCTTAATGATTGTTTCACCAGATAATTATATATCAAATAGCCTTTAAGAGGAGTATCTACAATAAAGTGTTTTGTATTAGAGAGGAAACGTGATTAAAGGGGCTTGTTCTAATAATATCACATATCATATATATAATAGAAGGAACAGAAATAACCTTCACTATGGAACCCAGCGTGAATATGTACTGCTTTGTCAATCCTATCAAATCTGTGGCCCGTGGGAATAAACAGGAATATTTCAGCAAATATATATATATATATATATATATATATATATATATATACATATGTATTATATGTAATAGCAGGTCGGATGATGTTGTACGACAAGAGTTTAAATAACCTGTATTTTTAGTTGAAATATGCGAAACGCGCCCTATCCCTTTGACTAGTAAACATTAGGCAAAACTGTGATCCTTTGTAACTTTGCCAAGATATTCACGGCATCCTATATAACATGAAATACATATTGTGTTTCCTTTTCCAATTAAAGACAAATGCGGTTAGGTATCGCAGTGCCTTCTATATCTATACTCAGATCTAGATTTTAAACAGGTGCTCCAATCTAATTTCATGAAAGTATTGCAGTTTCCCATAGACACCAATACTTAAGCACTTAGCTTCTCCATATGGCCTTTCCATAGAAGTTAGCATGGTGACATAGTATTTTTTTAGCATTTCTCATTTGGATATATGTTCCCAACTATCAGAATCCAGAATTATTTCAAGATAGCAATAGAACATCAGTGTCATCTAGCCACGAAGTCAAAATATTGCAGTTTCCCACAGACACCAATAGTTAAGCACTAATCTTTCCAGATGGCCTTCCCATAGAAGTTAGCATGGTGACATGCCGTTTTTGCATTTTCTATTTGCTGATATATGAAACTTATATTATTCAGAATTATTTGCAAAAATCAAGAGAATTTAGAAATCACCCAACTACCAGCGTTAGTCTTTAATACAAATAGATTCACAGGCCAGCTTTTCCCCGCTCTCTTGCAGTATCTTGCAGTATCGAATGTTATGTATATCTATGCTTGGAGCTTTAAGTTGAGATAGGCAGGATTTCCAGCACGAAAGAAGTTTTAAAATAATATTTTCAAGTCTATTTGAGTGATGTGTTGCTTATTAGAAACATATAGCCGGATTCGTCCAGATGTTAGATACAGAGCTTGCCCTTGATAGACATGTGCCACTTGTAGCAAATTAAAGTAGATGCATATGTCCACGGGTAATGAATAGGTATAGACTAGCGCCAGACATGCCCACCCTAAGCCTGAACATCCCTTAGAATGTATACGTTGTGGCTCTGACCAAGTATGATTGATTATTTAGGATGAGAAAACTGATTTCAGGCAGATTGCAGAAGATTGTATGGAGTACAATTTGTTATCTCTATGGCCGGTGGGGCACAGACCACTAAAAGGCTGGCCCACTCTAGAAATTGTCCGGAATTCGATTTGCTCGAGAGTCGATACGGGAAAAGCGGGGATGCACCTGGCGTTAAAGGGAGCAGCTCATGTTGACCCTGCCCATCTTCCCTTAAAGCCCCCTACATAGATATACATAATACCCGGTACTGCAAGGGTTAAATGTCTATTCCCCTTGATATAGGCAATCCCTGACATAGATAGAGGTCCAGACTCTGGAACCAAATGCTTTGGCTATGATTTAAATATGCATAATTTTTAATAGTATAGTCCTGCAGCCATTCACTTGGCGATATATCATCATAATGGCGGGTAGCAAAGTGCAGATAATGTATTTTATCTTGCACATCTTTAAAAAGCTAAAAAGGTTGATGGTGGTATCTATGACATTCCGAAGCCTATGTTTTAGGCGTAGAGCCTTATGTGCTATACGTACAGTTCAAAAAAATTCTTTCGTTCACTCTCTCCATGAGATAATAGCGTTGGAAAAATTTACAATAGGCGGGTGTCTTGCCCCCATTGCAATCTTTCCCCGGCAATTCTGAAATATACACAGTATAAAGTTCACAAACAACCCACTTTAATACACTGAAACGGCCGCCTTGCAACTTACTCCCTTTATCCATGTTTGTATAACAGAAATAACTTACTTCATGTGACCAGCGCCGACACTTTGTGTCATAGTCAGGGATTGCACGTCATGCTGTACTAGGTAATGGTAGGGTAATATAGCAATACTAGACCCTGGTATCTGAATGCCAGGGGTAGACTCATCAATTGATTAACACTTTTAAGAGTTTCGCTTAAAAGTTTTGTTACGTCAGTGATGCATTACGGGTGGTATTTTTGGTAACTGAATCGCGTGACTTGCCTGAGTACTAAGGTACCATCGCAACGGTTGTCTCCTGTAGCAGAAATGGCAGCTTTACACTTTTCTACGGAAATCCTTCATGTCAATTTCAGTAGGAAAAATCTGTTTCCTTGTGTAAAACAAAGATAATGATAATTTAGCCTCATTCACGCCGATAAAACAGTAGTTTGAACCTCCCCACAGACCCTCAGCCTCATGTCATGGTTTTCACAGGCACATTTTCAAAGTTTTCTCGGTCTCTGAGGCAGCAAATTCAACATAAAAAATTCCTGACTGATAGGTTTCGTTGATGGTGGTTTAAGGGGTGTAAACATTCCGATAATTACAGAAATCTGAAAGTATGAGATTTTCATTTATGATAATAGAAATTCCTTCGGCCGAACCTGGTCATACCCCGACTGAGCCTCAGCGGCACCTTGCCGAAATGCGCCATTTGATTTTTGGAAAGTAAGTAAGTTTCCTTAACTGATATTACAGTAGAACCCCGCTTAAAGGGTCACCCTCCGTTCCGAGCAAAGTGGCCCCTTAAGCGAGGTGGCCCCTTAAGCGGGATTAAAATAAACTAAATAAAGATTTCTGTTCAGGGAAAACTATCCCCTTAAGCGGGGTGACCCCTTAAGCGAGGTGTCCCGTAAGCGGGGTTTTACTGTATATACATTCGTCACACAGATCGCAGAATTGCATATACCTCAAAAATGTTTAATACACTGAGACTTCTTTCTGTAGGCGTAGATGTATATTCATTGGTATAAGAGGTGCCGTATTTACCTACTCAAACGAGTACTCTCCAGTTTACTTTTCCATATAGATCCAATTTTGTATTTGACCATGACTTGGATTCCTGAATTCTATATTGGGGGAAGTCTGATCCATATTATAGTGCAATGACGCGAGCTGCTGTATCATTACATGACTGGTAGAGTAACTTGTGAGTAACTCAGTAAGTAACTTCACCTGCATGTTGCTGCATGTCGTGCGGCGCGACCGGATAGCCCCCCATTTGGCGCTACATCCCAATGTCCCCAACCGGGCCCACAGGGACATGAATGGCCTGGCGGGAACAAATTAGTCATTGGTGGACACCCTAGTAAAGTGATTACTAAGGTGTACAGCCCAGACAGCCGCTGTCCATCCACCTACCGCTGCCAGGGCACGCCACCACTGCGGGGGACGGCCGCCAATCACATTACATTGTCCTCCCGCGGGGGACCTGACCTTTTCCTCGGTTTCCAGCGACATTCAAAATGACCTTGTCCTGACCTTTCCGTGACACGTTTATTTTAGATGTGCATGTGGTCAGGTGGTCGGAGGGGGTTGGGGTGGGTTATGTGGATGAGTAGAGGGAGGTGGATTGCTGGGTGGTCATTGAAGGGTGCTTTACGAGCAGTTGGTTGATGGGGGCAGAGAAGTCCTCATTAACTCGTCTGTGTTCTCGCAATGAACGGCCGAGCTGCTCCACTCCACGGCGGCTACAGGTTCCACTCAGCGCTTCTACCTGGTTTGCCAACCCTCCCGGTTAGTGCATCCATCTGGTCGCTACCCCGGCCGTCCCCTGTACCCAAGTCAATCAGCACACTCATCTCCATCTACCCTATTGTCGCATGCTCCACCAGTCAACACAAATGGTGATAGCAAGTCTGAATTCCCACCTGATTCTGCACCAATGATACCCTCTCGTGTCCATATTTGTGAAGTGTGGAATATTGGATTTCACAAGTAATTGCTGCATAAAATATCCTTTGTATAGGAATAGCATTGAAATCGCGTGATTGAAAAGGACATTTTCATAAAGATCTGTAGAAGGAAGGTGGGTCCATTCCGTTTAAGACAGGCATATCAGTGGTATAACCCCCTATTCGTAGGTCTGTTGGGGACATAGTTGACTGCCGTCTATATTGGAAAGATGCCTGCTGCTTATATAGGATAGGTCCTCAATGAAGCCAACAGACTCCCACTTCTCCAAATAAGTTCCTTGGTGTCATCCGGAAATTGATCCTTTGGAGAGATTTCTATTGACAGCAGGAGTTCATTCCCAAAATGGTTTATTTTGTAATCCTAATGACCAGTTTTTCTTATCCCAATCAATGGTCGAACGACCTCTCCTGATTGTATACATGGACATGACTTCGATGTTGAAAAATACCAAACACTGGTTGTTACATTGTCAGTCAATAAACTTGTTCTTCCATTTTAAGAAGATATTGAGATTGGTAAACTGCTCCTAAACTTAGAGTAACTCCCAAAATTATGGATTGCCTTTCCAGAGCTGAAGAGGAAAAATCACTTTGGGGATTAGCTTTAGAAACTGAAGGTTGTATGTTGATAGATTGGGCTCATACCTCATATATATCAAGCTTGGGCATTTTCGCGGACCAGTGGGTTTTTCGGTTCCTGTTAGACCTCAGTATGTTAGATATAGGTGTTGTATCATAAATCATGGCTGTAGTTGAGGTCATGTGGTCGGTCCACGGAGCAGAGTAGGTCACGCCCTAGAGAGGTAAATTATGGTATTTTCCTCATACATACCTTAGAGAGATAGTTTTTGATGTTTTCGTCATACCTTAGGTTGAGGTGTTTCATTCATACTATATCAAGATAGGTTTAGGTCTTTTTTCTCGAGAATTTCAGGCTTAGACGTCCCAAGGTCATTCCTGAGATCAGTGTAAGACAGAGGAGAGCATTGGGGGAGTAGGTTGTCAACAGTTAATTGCTTTATTATACTCTATGAGCTGGCCAAATAAAAAGGCCATCTTAGCTCAGGACAGAATTTCACTTAGAGAAGCTAAAAATGAGGGCCCCCAAATCCCCATCACCTTTTCCGGATATGTTCTTATGTATTTCAAAATCCCATGCCTGGACCTGAGAGTGATAGGTGAAGGTATCAGATCATATTTCAAAGCGGACAATTTATACTCTGCCTTTAGAAGTGGGAGTGGTAAATTTAAGTGTAATCCCCATTACTGGAACAAAAGGTTTATTAGGTATTGTCTTCAGACCTCAGACGGTTAGGTGTAAGTGTTGATTCTCAAATCTCAAGGTTGATATGGCATCTTGATATCTGCGACTGGTAAATTTTACCAGTCTGTGTCAATATTTTTAAGCAGTATTATAGAAAACAGTAAATGTCTCATTAGTCGTTGACGTGCATATTTGTCATCTGCTGAGAATATAAATGACTGTACTCTAATGTCTCCTTTTGTGTTTTTTATGCAGGTGAGTGTTTGAAAATAAATTCAGCAAGGTTCACACGGTAGAGGTCGCAGACATGTTCCACATGTATAGACTTCATAAGACAAAGGCAAGGTCTTCATTATTCTAAGCAAATACAGGTAAGTGGCTCTTGTAGTACCTCTTCTCTCTACTCCAAAGGAAAGATGATCAACGGAATCGTAAGTAAACCAATGTATAATAACATTTATATGACGTGTAAAGCAGGTTACCCGAAAAGGCATTCTGTTTGCAACGAAATGAATGTCTTCCGTTATCAAAACAAAAATGAGAAAGTCTAGTATTATTTCACTGCTGAGGTACATAATTGGTGTAATATTGTGAGCGACACAAACTTTCGTAGAAGCACCACTGTGGCTGCCACTAACATAAGCCTGACAATGTGGGTCATGGTGCTTCAAATCCCCAAGCGGAGGAACAACTCTGCACAGCTCATGGAGCTTCTCACGTATGGCTATTGGTGATAAGTCGCCATAGATGTCGGCGATGCAGCGCTTATAGGACACAGGCTTTATAAGATAACCCGTCCAAACGTGGTCCAGGGGAAATGGTGGGATATGGATTTCCATGCAGCTTGTGGTCGATATTGGGCACAATTTGTCACGGGTAGCCCTGGAATAAGGGCTCTTTGCCCATGCAGGTCATGGAGCGTATGATTCAGGGGATATTGGTCGACATTGGGCGAGCACGGCTTGATATAAGCCATGAGGCATAGTCTGCAGGTTGTAAGCAGACAGGGAGGCTATTACGGTCTAATTTACATGTTGATCATCTTGATACTGTAGCGTGCCTGTCATTATTGCCGCGTTGATTACTCGGCCCTCCTCTCACTACCCTTGTCATTATCATCACGGCCATTCTGGGAGAGATACCAACGCTGCTTTACTTAAATGTTACCATTTGGCGTCCTGTCTTCAATCAAAGCCACGCTGGTCGATTTTTCAATTCTCTGCAGTCTGTTCTGAATATCAAACGTAGATTTCTGATTTAAAAACCACAAGGACTTCTATAACATCACCAATAAATGTCTGATCGCGAATCCCCATGCTGATTTTGTCTGTCAGTACGGATCATATTTGTCCTCGTCTGTATTTTTCCCCTCATGTTGCTTTGCTCGCCCAAGATGTGACTAGCATTCACTCCCGAGGCACAAATGGGCCGGTCAGAGCGGTAAAACAATAGGTGACCCCAACGCAATAATAGTTGTTTCATCAGTTCATTGTCACCCTTGTCACGCCCATCCAGGCCAACCGCCATGACCACGCAGGCAACGGTTGTTCCACGAGTGTCACGATGACTTATGCTGGGAGCTGCTCAGAGCTGCTCAGCTAATTCCCATCATGGCGTTTTTAGTCGGGGCTCTGATTGAGAGGCCGATAACCGTGGGCCAGCCTTATTGTCCCTCGCCCAGACACCGAACAAGGCACGGCTTCTGCTGCCCCCAAGCCTCGGACCTCCCCCCTCAATTCCCCTATTGTTTTAATGAGGTAATTAGGTGCCCGTGAGGTGACGTATTAGCTGCCATAGATAAAAAGAACCACTAATGGTTAATGGCAATAATTGCCTGAGCAGGATGATGGCACATTAAGGTAATGAGGTCCTATATCCCTACGTTGAGCTGCTCCTGTACCCTGTGGATCGTCATTGCACCACGTCCTACACAGGGGAATAGACACCTATTGCTCATCTTCACTCGACCGTGTATTTCTAGCTCCCATGTCAACCTTTGTCTTCATATATGGATTCAGTGTAAATAGGGAACATGTGTGTGGTCTGCCTTTGCTTTGTAGAACACTGCTGGATATTGCGATCAAATGCAAGTACAAGGAGATTATCTCAGTGCAGAATTTTATTTTTTTCCTGGTATTCATAATTAATAAAGGTGCTAATTACATCTATCTGGAGTCTGGTGGGGGCATTGTAACAAATAATGGAGAATTTTTTCTTTGGGGAACAATCCCTCAAGCACTTCTCCTTGTCAGAGTGTGAGGGATCCTGAAATTTAACCCCCAATTTCCCCTCTTACCCCAAGGGGACACACAAAACCTCTTACCAACTCTGGCAATTCACATGGGAAGGGAGAACAGAATCAAAATTAATAAAAAATTATTTGCACCTTTAGATTTTTAAGGTTGCGAAAATTCGCCTTTTCACTACTGCCGAGGTGAGAGGACCCTTGATCATTACTCCATTTTCCGGCATTACGAGTCAGCTGCCCCGTGAGAAAACATGTGATTTGGCTGAAAATAAGGTGAACTGATGTTCGCTGACAGGATTCATTTACTTAATGTGGATAACTGACGGAAAAATGATTCTCAATGACATCCTCAGCCTGGCCTAGCTCTCTGCCTCTGAGCCTCTCCGAGCTACTCGGCCAACTACCTCTGACAACCCCGCATCTGACCTAGAAATTATTACCGGCACGCGATGAGCAATGCTAGCGCAGCACATCCGTAGATATTTAGCTCAATCTGTGCGGCTGCACAAACCTGGGTGTTGTGTAAGCGCAATCCTCCATGGTGTTACATTTATACCAGAGAGGGTAACGAAGGGTCGGTTACATATAGATGACACCCCATCAAGTTTTAACTCTTGGCTGAGCTTCTGAAAAGCTTGGGTGCGGATCCTAAAATCACTCTCCATTCAGACATCAAATTGGACCCTTATCTGTCAGGAGAGAGCCTGCGCTGAGTGGTAATATGTAACGCAGATTATTGAATTTCCATATGTGATTCGATCTAATTTTCAGGCAGTTGAAACGTGAAACTAGGGCGCGCCGTGATCACCGCATTTCCCTAGGATTTCTCGGACACTGCTTCTAAGAACCGGCCCCATGGGGTTGCTTCCTAAGCATTGCAAGCAGGGGCTTAGGTACTCCCTCCTTATCATGCAATGCCTGTTGACCGCTGGCCTGGGGAGTCACCATCTATCCGGTTCGTTAGAACGTGGAGGAAGCCTGACGGACCCAGGAGGAGGTGGGGCCGTCAGGTGAGGCGGAGACGAGGGGGGCGGGCGTGTCCCCTGATTGGGCGCACGTTTGGAAGACATCGCACGGTGAATACACAAGCCTCACGGCCAGTAGACCGATGGACCTTGCACACATATACACACACATACTGCCACCACCGCCTGCTAACCTACAAAGTACCAGTGATGAATGCAAATACTAGGCAACGTGCTGTAATTATACAGGCGCCTTTTCCCACTAGGAATTAATGACACCTATGGTAAAGGATGATATAAGGGCCTATCGTTACACTTCATATCACCTTATTCAATATAAGTCTAGACCCAATCAAGAAACTGGTTTACCGACCGCCGCTCGTATGTATGTAAATTACATGTACTGTAATTAAAACAAATTAAGCTTGTTTTTTACTGCTGACGCTGAGTCTGGAATTTTTACAGTCTTAATGTTATTACAGTCCAGCAGATGTCGTCTTAATACAAATTACGATTGTGCAATATAAATCTGGCTACCGTTGTGGAGCTGTATCCCAAATCGTCCTTAACAAGCCAGGTAACTACGTTTTGTGGTGGACTCAGCCTGCCAATTTAGAAGGGAATTTAATCAGCTTCAAGATCATTGTCCATCTGTATGCCATTATCGGAATTCGATATCACCTTGACTCATCAAAGAAGGATACTATTGAAGTTGTTGGAGAAAGGCAAAGGACCTCGACAAAGGTCAGTCTGAACTATATCCGCCATATCAGTTGGTTGATGTGTCAGTACTCTTTATAAAGAACCTGATGTAGTAGTAAGGCCTGGGACCCACCAAGGCAGTAATTCAGACCAACCGATGCATCCCGAAGTCCATTAAATTAATGCTATTGTGCGTCGTAGAGCGCGTCTTAAGACCGGTGGGTTTGGGGATTAAGGGTCCTATTTTGTTTTTTGAGCGATCTGTCAAAGAAGGTGCCATATCCCAACTGAACCCCATCTGCATCTGACCAGCAAGAGGCCCCCAAAAGGCGCCGTCAGGTCACCTAAATATAAGTCAAACACTTTTATCGGATAACGAGTGAGGCTCCTCTATATACACGCACCCCACAGCTTTGAGCATGTTTTTCTACTGGTCTCGACATTGTCCAGTCATTTTCACCCTCTATATTTTATTCCCTTTTTCTTTTTCTTACCATGGCTCGCATCCCTGAGTGAGTGATATGATTGCAGTTACTACATCATAAAACTCCAGTACCACCACCATTCTCGCACACCATGGCCATTCCTATTCCGGTGGCTATTCCGTCGGTCCATGCTGCGACCTCCAGATAATTTATTTTTATTCAATGTGTACAATTTTTTTCAAGATACTTTAGCTGAGGTGAAAGTTGCGCACAGCTGGGCATGAACATGCGACCTTATCCTGATAATATCATAGTCCAGTATCCAGGCAGTCACCAGAGACCTGCCCATAGACTTGCTCAAGTCTTTGATTATGAACATTCATTAAATGATTAAAGAAAATCGGAATACAATTCATTATAGCATGTGTCCTTCTTTGACTGGCCCATGAATCAAATACTTGTCCACTCTGACCAGAATCTCCGGTTTATGACCCCAAGCCACTCCCAGTAACCCTATAGCTCCCTCTACCCCTCCCCCCTCACCTCCTCCAGTTCCCTGCCTGCCTGTGTTTTCATAGCAATATATTTCGCCTACTCCTGACTATGTCTCGATTGAGATCAAAGTGAGAGGGTATCCATCTCCAAGCAGATATCCTGACCAGTAGCAGACTTCTGCTTGTGGAGTGTGGCACTACATCGCGCCAGTCTACACGGCCGTTTACGGATGAGACCAGTCCCTGTGTCACTCAGAAGGGGTGGAGGGGTAGGATACAGGGGCCAGTCTAACCTGCCCACTACATAACCTCCACCCTGTTCGACCACTCACCCACCCACACAGTAATGAGGTCACGGATGAGTACCCACTCCTCGCTGCTTCCCGGTAGCATGCTCACGTGATAATCTGGCGCAGATTCGGGCCGCTCCACGACATAATGGCCCATTCCGGCCACAACCAAGGCTTCCATTATGGCGCTGGTAACGCCGGGTCCGAGTCAACCGAAAGAGTTGACCCTGGGTGGCTGTTGATACGTATCTACTGTATTGCGATCAATAGTATTATCAGGATTATGGGGGTAGTTTCCCTTTGCTGTTTCTGTTCGCTGCTGTCGCTGGCACCCTGCAGTACAAGAAGCGGACTTAATCACAGGGTCTTCCGCTACCCACACCGTTAGGAATTATGTCATATTACGTAAATAGTTACAATTTGCATCCTTTTGGGCAATTTGGTTAGGGATAACCGAGGAAGGGGGTCAATAGAGAGATTAACAAATCAGCATGAGAAAACTAGTCCTTAGGTCAATTAAGACGAACCCAAACACGTATTTGGCATGGAAATACTAGGCTGCTAGTCTCGGTAGTTGCGTTTTGTGTGTTTAGAATTTATTGAGTTCAAAGGAGTCCCTCGCTTGGTCTCGTTGGCAAAATATCGAATATGCTGTGGCTTCAGAGGCTGGGGACAGGGTCGGGCTCGGTAGATATCATTGACTTAAAGAACACTGTCAGTAGTATATGGAAATGGGTGGCATACCCTGGCCTTGGCCGTACACCAATAGTAGACGTGTTCCCAGCGACGGCAATTTTTAGTTTATTTTAAGGTTCGTACAATATATAAGTCACCTAGTTCTTTTAAATTCCCTGAAGTGAAGGTCTTATTTATACCAGACTAAATCTGGAAAAACTTTGATTTTTCCCCACAGACCTCACTGGCAGTTCGTTGAATAGATCTTGCATCTAGGATATTATAGTAAACATGTAAAGGAAAATAGAACTTTGAATTGAGTAGTTCTATCGATAGGGATGTAAAAGGGTTGAAAGGGGTTAGATTAGTGCAAGATATGAGTTGTCAGGGATGGAGAGACGGCCGATGGACAGAAAGCCGTACTGCTCAGAGCAAAAACCATGATTATATCACAGGCAGATTTTACAACACAATGTCAGGCGGGCATCAAACTATTGGAGACTTTGATCAGCAGTCCGGTGTAAAACAGACTACACCATGCTACCACCCCACAATGAATCATTTCATAGTATCAACTCTATACTTAATCTCCACTAATTTCAGTGTGCTTATTACCCGTGTCAGATATAAGCTGGCTTAAAAGTGAGTGTCTCTTTACAGAAAAAATATTTCTGTCTACGTCAAGTTCACCTAGGATTACAGGGGCACTTGTTATGGACGCTTTAACAACCAGTGCGAATACCCTAATGTATAGAGGTATTTAGTGTGGTGTGTCTCCTGTCTATATCAGGAGGAAACAGATTTGCAGATGGTTATCCTGACAGAGCAGCTCTAAGCAGCTCATCCTCTCAACGTGCACCTACTCTCAGCCTGCCCACTCTGCACCACTGTCAACAGCCATTACAAATAGCAACAAAAATCCACGTCGCAATGATTGCTGGCACTTCTACGTAATCGACTGACGGGCTGTTGGGGTTTATTAAAGTATCACATGATAAAAACAGGTTGGCGCCTCGTAGAATTATACTCCGTTCTTCAGGATCTGTGCCATTATTCGTACCTACTTCTGAGCGACGTCAAGGAGACTCCTGTTACAAATAAAAACCAGCATGATGTTTGTTTATCCATGCGATTGATTAAATTAAAGAAAAATATGCTTTTTGAGTCGGAAAAATTCTATTTCTTGTACTTGTATGTATTGGCCACATTGCGAATATCTGCATCTGTGAGGGCCAATTTGTCCGCGCTCGAAGAACTCTTATCCTCATGCAATTGCCATGATAGAAAAAAAGTAATTGGTGTCGGCGACATTTCTTGGTACCCATATATTTCTTGGCGTTATCTGTCACATTGTTCGTTCTTGAGGAGCTCTTAAACTGTCTTATATCCTAATTTCCCCTTCACCCTTGGCATAATTTCCAATTCAAGGATACTGCATGTTCCTCAAGGAGGTATTGGCCCACCTGTCCTCGGTGGTATTAAAACATGTTGCAATTCTCTACCCTACAAGTCGTCGCTATGTTTAATTAGTTTTCTTAGCTGGAGGTTGGTTATGTGGTGCTCGCTGCTTGCTACAGGGGAACACGCTAACACAGCACTGCCACACTCATTACTGTGAAAGTCGCGCTGACATGAACATGCTAAGCCCTCAGTAAGGGGAATATAAGATTAGTGATATAATTGGTTTCATCAACTGAACTACTGTACAAGCTGCTGAACACCTGCGCATGCTGAGAGAGATGGGTTGGCATGCTTTGCCGTGACCTTACAGATAGATAAGATACATTTGAAAACTGCAAAATCAGCCTTATCTATCAGTTTTTTCCCATTATCTTCCCTGTTGTACCTAAGCACCTGAGATAATCAGTATTGATTTTCCCGGACAAGGGCTGTGACATCTCTGAGACAAATCTGAATGTAATGTAATTGTTTATTTGAATAGTTGATGATAGAGATATAATGAATCTAATGTATTTCTGATAACCATGTGTGGAATTATACTTCTTTGTTCTCGGAGACCCTACAAAGGCTGCATTTCTGCTGATAATTTTTGAACATATGTTACCATTGCACCCGCGACAAGAATAAAACACTTCATTAACTCATTCAGTTTAAGATATTAAACATGTGACAAGATGCCCCGAGGTAGCAGACATTTCAAGAAAGGGTAGAAGTCATTGTTGTCATACATGAAATTCTTGCATATATTATCGACACTGGGGGATTTCCACACCAGGTTGAGTCAGTTTTTCTCAGAAGCCGCCAGCGAAGCGCCGCCACGTCACCTGCCAGTAACCAACATCGATTTCTGTAATCACGAATAATCCGTTATCGGTGGTTATAATCACGCAGCCGTGTGGCTTAGTGTCCTGTCGGGGATTTAAAACACCGTCCCCAGAACGCCAGCTTGTAATACAACCTGCCCAGGACAGCCTCTCCCAGGAAGAACCCAAACGATGGGGTATACGTGGCACAGGCGGCTCTATAAAAGGCTATCACGCCTATGATGAAAGGACCCGGTCCATACACCTCCTCGTGCAGTGCCTGCATATCAGTAACATATAGAGGCTTGTCATGTAATTCAGCATCAAAGGAAAGGGCTGCAAAGGACTCGGTTAATATTTAATTGGTCTGCGCTATCGCCTACAATGATGCCCCGGGTTATATATTCGTCATAGAGAAGAAGTCCCATTATGCCATATCCTTCTCTGAGCAAAGGATATGGGAAACCTCAGAGGCCGTATTGTAAGGTTTGAAGGTCCGGTTGCAGATGTCGTTAGGAAATCTCGTATACGGAGCACATGGATAGCACAATTGAATTATTATTTCTGGCGGTTGGATGTTACGTTAGGAATTCGAATTCAACTGTCTCGGATTATTACGCAAAGTAATATGATTCTGTTTAGCAGGAATGTCAATGCAATCATTTCTAAGAGGCATGAAAATAGAGTTGTCTTTGTCAAGTAAAATTAGTTTTGTTCAGCATACATGGTAATAACCATAATATATTGGCATATTTCACGGTGTTCATATTAATTTTCGTTTGTTCAGCGGACAATATGATCCACCCTTGATGTAGTTGCGTGGCTCTATGCGGTGGTGCAGGACTGTCGACTTCTCACTACCTTCTTATACAGAATCCATAATGATATTTTGTGAAATAAATGTAATGGAATTATGATCACCAGAAATAAGATTGTATTTTATCAACGCGGATAGTAGTTCTTGTAGAGTTTTTTACGGAGTATTAAATCATAGTCATACTAGAGATAAAGAATGGAGATAAGCAGAGTATGGAACGTTTCTCGCTGTTCCCAAGACGCCACTTGCATCTCTGATTATTAATAATCGAATTTCTGAATAATAGAACTGCTCAGTTGGCATCTCCTTCTCCCTAACAAGTTCAAGGTCGCGCCTTAGTGATCTCAGACAGACAGACGTTAAAGGAGTTGTTGAACGGAACACTTTGAGCTGGTTTTGTGTAACAAGGCAGCTTTTCGCCCTCTGAACCAAATCCCGGTGTGTTTGCCTCATGTCGCGAGGCCTGGAGAGGATAACAAACACCGCATCCCACAGAAACAGAGAAGAGGTGGCGAAATATTAGCGGTTGGTTGGCGAGGGGACCTGTAAACGAGATGATGTGAGAGAAATCGATGCCGCCGGGTTTTCGCGGCTGGCTGGGTTTGAGGACATGGGCCTATTGGCAGCCACTGCAGGGCAAGAAAGGGGAAATGAAGGGGGAACATTTTCACGTCACCTCGTTGGCTGTAGTGTAACTTGCCGGGAGGTCGTAGAATTATAGACCGCTATCGCTTACAGTGAACGACACGTAAGCGGTAATGATCACAGGATAACATGGTGTGCAGTTTCACACTCAAGCTGACACACACACTGAGCCTTATACAGGGTCCCCGCGGCGGGGCATGTTCATCACGTAGCAACCTATGTGTTACATGGGGCCTGGCCGCCCCTTTACATGTGTAGTCCCCCACCCCTCCGCCCTTCTCTACCAAAGCTCCACCCCGCCCCCCCCCCCCCCCAAATAGCACCGCCGCTGACTTTGATGTAGGCTTTATGCTACGACTGCCGTCCCCAATTGTTACCTAGCACGACGCCTTTAACGGCTAGAAGACTTTTGAAGATAGGGTCCTATGAGGGACTTTGTCAGGAGATCTAGCGAAAAAAATATGTTATGCTGGTTCCTACTCCCAAAGTGATGACTGTAAAGAAACAGAGTGTCTGGTGATATCTGTTTTTAAATTGGATCATTTTTCTTTTGCGTGACACATTCTTTTTGGTGTGTTTCATCGTAGCTGTTTTTCATTCTTTATCCAAGTTGGTATCTTCCCAAGTCCCGTGTCTGCCTTCACAACATCTGCTCCCTTATGTCTCCCCCCGTGCCTTACCTCCCTTATTCTGAACTTCTCTTTTCCCCCATAGCCTTCTCTGGGGCCCGCTAGCCCAGGTCGGCCTGTGTGCCTACCCACTCATACTAACAAATCAATACGATGATAACACACTGCTCCAACGGCAGCAAAACCAGCGGCGGTGGCGGCGGCGGCGGCGGCGGCGGCGCTAGCGGCGGCCCTTCGCATCCACATCCACCACTGCTAGCACGCCGACCATCAGCCAGTGTTCCGCTGGCCGGGGCGGACTCCTCACCAACTCCCAGGTAGCGTAGGAGCAGCTCGCGGAGCAGCTCAAGTCTGCTGCCTGCTCATCGTGCCATGTCAGCCGGGTCCTGGTTTTTAACCTTGGTGGTCAATCCCCCTTCCATCTGTGTTTGTGACTGAGTGAGTGGGGGTAGCGCCTGGAGAAGTGACGAGAACAGGGCACCAGCTTCTGGGCTCACAACTGACGGTCGTAACATTTCAGCTTGCAGGATTGAACAGAAGTAGGAGGAGGTGTGGGAAGGCAGCAGGCAGGAGTCCCGGCCACGTCGGCTCGCACTTCTAAGGCTGTTTGCAACCAGACCAGGCTAGAGGAGGAGGAGAAGTAGTAGTAGTTGTAGGGACAGCGCACCGGGAGGATACCGCCTGTCGATCCGCCACTCGAGGATCAATATATAGGCGGCATTGGGGGGATTGGCTGACTGACAAATCGCCAAGTATGACGGCCTTGGCGCTCTGACGGGCGGGCACCGCGGGAGGCTCGCCCGGCGATAAAGCTGCCTGTCCCCGGCGAGGACGAGTTCAGGTTAAGGGAGACAGGTCGGCTGTGGACATGTCAGACTTATTCCGGCTCCCACACTGGCTGCAGCAGTGGCGTTGTCACCAGGAGTGCGGAGCCATGCACGGCAGCAATTCCCCTTAATAAGACCACCATGCGAGGAACGTGGGCAAAAATGTAGCCTATTGTAGGTGAAAAGTGAGACAGGAACGGCAGCCAGTGGAATTCTGTTTTTATTTTTAGCGAGGAGTGCACGTGTGGTGGGGACCTTTCTGCTGACCCCTGCAGGAGGCGGCGGACGGCGCGGAGGTTCCGGCAGGAGGACAGCTCACTTACCGAGCTGCTCGCCCGGTCCCCGCCGCTCCCACCTGCCGATTGATAGCTCGGCCACTCAGCCTTGTAGGAGGCACGGGGGTAGCAAGCACGGGGGTGGTACCTGACACCTGGGGCCCCCCACCTGTGACCCCCCACCGTTCAACGAGGTGGGCCTCCGCCCTGGAGCGCTGCGAGTGGAGCGGCGGTGGGACATGTGCAGGTGTCGTCCTGGAAAAAGACAGGTGTGGACAAACAAGGTGTGTGCATGGACACCAGGAGGTGGGCCGCCGAACACTGGCCTGGTGATATACTGAGGATGGCCAGGTTTTACTGACAGCCACAAACAGCAACAGGCATTTAGCGTATCCGGGCCTTCCGCGGAAGGGGTGGGGGCTATGGACAAGGCATCGGTCCAGGAGTTTGGATCGCTGGTAGTTCCGACAGTTATAATCGTCTGTTTTGGGCATGTTTTGAAGCTCACAGCATGTTGTTTTTTTTGAAAATTTGATTATAAAAAAAAAGAAGCACACCCGAACAGGGCTATACTCCCGGGTATCGTACTGCAAGTTGTCAGACTTGTAAAAACAACTAAGCAGCCACGCCATTTTGTAATCACATGGGTGACCTTTCCTCAGAAACCGCACTCTTCACGTTTCACGTCAGTTGACCAGATCCCGCAGCACACACACCTACAGAGACAAAGGATCTAATTATTTCTGTTTTCCATAACTTGAACATGGAAAGGTTGAAGGCTGGGAACCGCCCAAAGCCATGAGGATTATTCACAGACGATTGGATTTAGCAGCACAGTATGGAACTATTGGATTAATTCAGGGTGTGGTGTTTGGTAACCCTGGGCGGATGGATCCCTACTTAATGTTCTCCGTCACGCACTAATACGATTATCCTGCTATAAAAAAAAGTAGTGCATTCGGAGTTCTGACCTTGCTTTAAGCATAGAAACAAAGGCAACGTGGGCGATACTCATACTGGGAGATATATGCACATCCCCCAGTGCCCGAATTGTAATTTGTACAGGAACATATTACACCTTCCTACCGCTATCTGCTATCATAAAGAAATATTGTACATATAACTTTATATATTCCAATGTATGCAGACTCCCCTCAAGATAACACATAAGGAATTATAATTTTCTAAGTCTTTTATGATAAATCATATACGTATTCATACACGTGATTCAAAGGACTCAACTACTATTTTTGTGAAAACAATCTATCGTAAGCAGCATATTCTCTAGTGCCTTATACTGGAACCTGTTTAAATGAAGAACCCAATATAAATCCGAGTTATAACAACCTCAAATCTTCAACGAGCAATGCACACAATCGACTGGGCATATCATTCTCACTAACGTGGCACCAGTTTTGTACCGAGAGCTATAAAACCAGTGAAGATCGAAACTACTATTTTACTGCAATGAATCATAAGTCTCCTACATTTCAACTGAATGCAACTTTGAATACTGCTATTACTAATGACACAACTCACCGCAATTGCTCTTTTCGGGTGATTGCCTATGGAAACGCATAAAGTGATCATTGTGTTTATATGCATTGACGAGCGTGGATTTCTAGTTCTTTGTGTGTAGGAAGACATTGAACAAAATGAGTACCTACATGAGTCTGGCTAACTATATGGCGGGTACGCCTATACCTGATGTGAGCAGCTCGGCCCCACGTCGTTTCGGTTCAGTGACCTACGATCAGCTGCTCCCGACTGAAGCCGGGCCCACGCCGCACCTCTTCGGCTCCGTCATAGTGGACCAGCCGGACATGGACTACCTCTTCTCTTTGAGCAAGAGAGATGGCAGCAGAGGGAAGCCATTCCTGGAGAAACTCGAACCTGGGACTTATACCCGTCCCCGGTCCACTCCCTTGACCTCGGCGGTAACGACCCCGCCCTGTAAGGCGGGCCGCTGCGGCTCCTTGGAGTCGGACACGTCCCTGGTGTCGGAGACGGACTCCCTCTCATCAGGGGCGGTGGACATGGAGGAGCCGGTGTCGCTCTCCTCCACATCCCTGTCCTCAGGCACGATGGCCCAGGTCCACCGGGTGTCCCCGTACACCCCCAAAAGACCCGGCCTGGACTATGCACGCCGCCGGCACAGCCTGACCGATAGCCCGGGCAGCAGCAGTGCCAGCTCGCTGACGGAGGAGGCCGCCAGCCTGGGACTTAGTGCACATGACCTGGCCAGCGTGCCCACGGCCCTGGACACGGTGCTCGAGATAACCAAGCAGGTAATGTGTTCCTCCACGCACACCCCCCACGTCTCACAAAACAAGATTTGTGGGCTGTTAACGTGCCCACAATGTTTCCCCAGCCGCCCGCTGTTGCGTTAAATCGCCCGCCATGAAATGTGGGTCCAGGAAGAAAATCAATGAAGAAACCGAACAGGGAAATTCCTGCTAATTTGAAACGTAACAAGATTAAGTTGATGTCAATAGCGCATAAAGCCACTTATTAGGTCATGAGTTAATCAGATTAGGAATTATAGCTGTGGAAAATCGTGAAAGGAGTATAGATAGTTCTTGCAATATGAGATCTCTTTGAGAAGGCACGTCCAATTAATGGCATTGTATACATGCCTTCTCTACACTATTAAAGGGAAGAAGTCCGTTAATTCCTTTAAGATTGAAACTATTTTCTTGTGGTCCCATGGTTTTGCTTTTAGCTTTTACGATTGAATACCTTCTTTTGCATTACGAGACACCACGTTAGTTCTTTCCCTTTTATTTGTAACCGAATTAAGAAGGAGAGATCATTCGCAATTCTGTTCAGTCGGCTCGGAAGAAACCTTTAAAAAATTGTGTATCATCTGCACAGAATTAATTACAGTAACAATGGTGATGAACACAGCCCCAAAGCTGTACAAATTGTACGGAATTAATTAGGGAAACAGAACAACATTGGCACAGCCCCAAAGTTTTACAAATCGTACAGAACTAATTAGAGAAACAGTAGTACATTGTGACAGTCCTAAAGTTGTACAATATGTACCAAATTTATTAGAGAAACAAGTACATTGTCACAATCTCAAAGTTGTACAAAATGTACCGAATTTATTAGAGAAAGAGCAATACATTGACACAGCCTCAAGTCGTACAATACGTACGGAATTAATGTGGTTACGATAGTCAAATGAAAGAGCCCCGAAGGTTTCCCAGTTATACGGAATTAATTAGGCTAACAGTAGTAAATTGACACTACACCAAAGGTGTACAGCTATGTCCTTACTTAAGATCCCGCACACGATATGGAAACAATAAGGTTTCTCAGTGGGAAGATACCGTGCGCTGCTATATGATAGCTGTTCAGTGCCTCAGTGTCACGGAAGCAATTAAGTTGACATTTACACGTAATATTTATTTAGGGTAGCAGGGTATTTTTAAAATCCAAAATTACAAATCCACCTTAGCTGCCAAGGTGAAGGTATGGTTTTCGTACATGCGTAGTGTGAGAGTGTTTGGAATCCATAGACATGGCTCGGAACTGCTAAAGATCATCCTGTTCATTCTGTAGTTAGAGAAGTATTTTCGTGTAGACATTTTAATTCTATTTTAACGAGTAGCTTTACGTTTTATTAATGTATGTCCATGCTTAACTATATTTCTGATCTACGATCGAACTTCTATGATGCAATTAGAAATGACATTAATATAAACGGTATGCGTTGTCAGTCTTGTTACGTAAAACGTTGTTAATGTGCCGTGATAACTAGAAGTAGTCGTTACGTTTTACCTACTGAAATTGTGTAGGGTTTTTCTTTCGCCTTCGATTTTACAATCGCTCTTCCAAGCAAATGAATAAATGCCTTTGTGTGTGCATCTTCTGTACGTTTTTTCATCAGTGGTTGTTGAATTGAGATACGTTTATAGGCTTTAAGAGCAAAGGCAAAGAGGTGTTGCTCTTAGCATTGTGAATTGGTCCAACCTAGTCTAAACTGAACCAGAGACACTAGCCTTATCCATCAAAGTGCTAAACACGAAATGTCAGTAAAAGGCCTTGTATTCTGAAGATCTAGTTCTGAAAAGGTAAAAAAAAGAAATGTTAAAGCGAGCTCAATACACTTAGTCAGTAGGATGAGCCTTTGGGCAAGCCAAACTGGCATGGTCAGGCCGGGCTAACTGGTGACTAGTATGGGCGGGCAGGCAGTTCGACTGGTATCCGCATCATCAATAAATCAGCACCAGGTGGCGCCCCTGTAGACCCATGTGGAACCTTCCTGGCAGCCTCTGCCCCCACCCTCGGCCACAGACCATCTGGCTACGGTATATCACTGCCGTCACCTGCCTCCTCCATGGAATTCCTCCGCACAACCACGTCCCCACATTCCAGTGGCATTACAATCGAGACAGGGCCACTGACCTCCCGGTAAAAATCAGCCCACTTAAAGGGGAGAGGCATTGGGATGGGCAGGACGCTTGGCCTCGGCTCAGGCTTGGTTGGAGGTGGAGGGGAAGGGAGGGGGACACTCCTGCTGACTTTACATCCTCTTTATTCGCCGGTTGCTGGAGTAGACCATTCTCCCACCAAGCCATTTCCCGCGGCGGGCGATGGCGGTCGACAGCAAAGGTGAATAAATAACCAGTGGTTTAGGGAGCTGCATAGGTCGGAAAAGGTGCAGGCGGTTAAAGGACATACATATAAATAGGAAGCCGTGGTTTAAGCAAATTATTTGGGAAATAGCTTGGTTTAATTCCAGGGCAATCTACGAAATCCATTTATTCTATGCTTATATTCCTGAAAGTACGTGGCCTTAGGTTCCTGATGTGAAAGGTTCAATTTGCATGGTATGTAGTTGTAAGGTTCAGAGAAATTAAGGAAAAGCTTTGTTGAAGGCTGAAGTGTATTTCTTGTTTCATCATCCCTTTTAAGAAACAGACTGAAAACAAACATAGCATCGCCTTTATGTCGACTACATTTTGCTGTATATCATGCCTGTAACCCCTCGAATTAGAGTGAAAACTGGGTCTCATTGTCTGGGAGTTGACCGTCCAAATAAATAATTCAGGCTGACTATATAAACTGGTCAAGTAATTTGCATCGTTAGCTGCACTTAATTGGATGAATCGAACTAACATTTATAGGGTTTGAACATTATAGATTTTACCCCATCTTTCAGACAGACTTAATAGTGCCCTTGTCACTGGCCCTAGATATATTGATGCGACTGTAGGGATGAATCTGGAGGGGATCCGAAGGGTACAGACGAACCCTCTCCCCTACTCCATATATAATTTTCATCCATAAGACGTTCCTCCCCTACCAAAATTCGAACTTTCCCATTTAAAATCTTGGATTCCCGAGAAAATGACTGTCATTGCCTTTATTTTTAGCTGTAATCCTAGCATGTGAGTGATCTTAGTATTGTTCTTAGCTGATTCAACAAGATATTCCCATGAGTATGATGTTACTCATTTTTTTATTTGCGTGCTGTTGTTATGTTCAAACTGGACAAATTCCCTTCTGTTATTGCGATTCCAGGCAGGCTGTTTATATCGATAATAACGCTTGAAGAGACAAGTCTATTTCACTGGCATGTTTTTGTGTGCTGCCTATTACCGGGTTCCCTGGCTTCATAACAATGCCAACGTAGATAACAATAGGCTCCATAGCGCTTCATATATGATTGATAAAGTTTTCCGTTCCAATTTCGGATAATTATATCATGAATTCTATGGAATGGACACAGTTGAAACCGCCCGCACATAATTATCATGTAGTAAATATAACCTAGCCGAGAATGAAATGCATGAGGTCTATTGGTCGCAGGTCTTGGAGAATAATTATAGGCGGGGCTATTATCGGCTATAGCCGTCCTAGGGCTATACGTGTGTTAATCCGGCTATAGAGGCAGCCCTCCTGGAGTCCTCCAGTGTGAAGGTGAATGGCGTGACGCGGGGCGCCGTGTAATTTACGTGGCAGTTGTGGATCTTCCCCAATCCTATACTTCTATCAGGGGCCTCGGGGACGGGTCCCTTCCAGGGTCTACGGGTATTGATGGATTCCCCACACTGAATGCGGGACATCTGTCTGTCCCTTGCTTGCTTGCTCATCTCCATAACGTGTTCGCTGAACTCAGTAACTTCGCAGTTGATTGCTACTCTCGATTAATTATACATTGCGGGGTATATTTTATACATGAGAAAACGTTGCAGGACATGGATACGGAAATACTAATTAGTATACAAAGAAACAAATATATTTGTTGGGGTGGAGGTAAACTTAGATAAGTATGCGCACGTAAATGATTTACTAGGGATTTGATTACTGGGGTAGGTTGTTTGTGAATGTGTAACAGTCAGATTGAAGAGTAAATTAAAACCGGATACATGATTACAGTAAATAACCTACAAGGCCATAAATATTGTGCCTTGTACAATTAGATAATGTGTGGATACAACTGTACATGTTTATACTTTACCAGCTGAAATTCACCATTGTGTTAGTAGTCCATTTGTAGTCTTTTACATTCAACAAGTGCCTTTAAACATACTCCTACACAAACATATTATTACATTAGTATCTAAGCACTACTCCCCTTTACATAAGAATCACAAAACAATTATTTGAAACAATTTCTATAGAAAATATTTACAAAGGTACAACGGAAACACTCTTTGTGTGAGAGAGAACAGCATATACACGTCTATCTAAACATCAACGGTCCCTTTAAGCTAATCTGTGTCGGACACGCTATCGCGTAATAGAGACACTGTTAATGCGAGATGTATGAATGTTTCACTGATGTTCATACAATACAGACCTGAATGAACGATGTCAAATGAAAAGGGAAGCGTATGTCTCATTAGTACATGTTTAGAAAGCAATGTTCATTTCTGTAGACGAGTACAAGATTATCAAAGTGTTTTAGTATAACTACAATCCATTCATTTCCTCAATCCTCATTTCCTTATTAGATCAAGGTAGTTAGCAAAGGATGTAGGCTACTTGTCTATTTTTTGCAGATTCACAATTAAGGAAATATAAATTTACTTTGACTCTCAAACTTTGGTCTGGATCATATGTATATGCTGTTCTTAATTCAAATCAAATTTAAATCTGGAGTCTGGGAATTACATGCACTTTCAAAATCAGAAGTTATATTAAATCCTTGCTACGGAGTGCTTTATATTAAGTCAGTGAAGAATATTTCCCAAGTATAGGTTAATGTATGTAATCCTGTCCCTGCGGACGTCAAGAGTGAGATATTTTTAGCAGATTGAGATGAATGGACTGGGTGTTTGTATATAGCAGACCCTTATGCCTGGGTTTAATCCTAAGATAGTGTCTCCTACAGACAGTGTACAGAGACTTATATGATATTTTTTTTACTACCTACACCCTGCCTCCAGAGCAAATAGTGATTAAGATTTGTTTGTCTCAATTTTCTTAACGTGGACTTGGTATTCTGATAGCAGGAAAGTGAAGATATTACTGGCCGTAGGAAATATATGCTACTATTTTCTGTCAGTGTATCAACTACCACAAAAGTATACATACTATATGTGGGTTTACAGTTACTTTCCTTCAAGGTAGTGGATTACAGTATTACCCTTTCTTCTAGATCTGACCTGTGCATTGTCTCCCTGAATATATGAACCCCACGCCCCTAGGCCAGCTTATCTCTAACCTTTAAAAGTGTGCAAAGCATTCAATACAAGTGCATCCCAAAGCGGAGACACTTCTCTCCATTGCCGCTGGCCAGGCTGTGAAAACCGAGCAGTTTGGCGTGTTTTGCACCAGTCGCCGCTTCTTGTGGCGGATGTTTGATGATAATTAGGAATCTGATGTTTCAGATGTTATCACAGAGGAATCGGAGGCGTTTTCCCTTTTTCCCCCTTAAAATAAAACTATAATCGAGTCGACTTGGAGCATGTAAATCAGAAACACGCTATCACGTCAACTTTGTATGTAGATCATGTTCACCTCAGGCACACAAATTAAGTCGGCAGCTGGGAAACAGTAACGAACATGAAAGTAGTTCCAGTTCCCACGGTCCCTGATGCCTGTTATAATAAAAAAAAAACTCCGCCAAATGAGAGAGTTTTTCCAAGTGTTTTATTTCTGTATTCGGCGCAAAACGCCAGCAGCAGTAGAAGTGACTGGGTATTTGTGGTGAAGCCCGATACGAACATCTTCCTGCCCGGTGCTTTCGCACCAGAGGGCAGTAACTACACGCAGGAAGCACACTCCTCTCGCCACCTGTTATGGTCTCGTATGGACGCCCGACCTGGTCCCCCAGCCACTACTCACCTACTGGCTTTTATATTTTATCTACTCGACAATTCCATGACTGAGGGAATACGAGTCCCCCGGGTCGCAGTGATCCAAAAGCCATACGCCACTGCCTTCACGTGCTGTAAGGTTAGGTTGCAGTTTACAAGTGGCTGCGCATGCGTTAGGTTCTCACGGGGCTTCAGGGATGACAGTTTTCCACTTTTCCATGGAGTTACTTGTTCTCCATTCCAGTTTACGAAAAAAAATATTTTGTTGTATAAAAAAACAAAGATAGTATGAATAAAACAAAGTATGAATTAAGCCTCGTTCACGGCAGAAAAAAAACAACAGCAGTTATTTGAACCTCCCCCACAGCGTCAGCCCTATTCCCAGGCCAACATTGATGTGTTTTCTATGTTTTCGCTAGTGTACAATTGGCTTTGCCTGCTGTAGGTTCCCACATGGCTACGTTCAGGTAACTGCCTACTCTTGTATTCATATAAGGCTGTCTCCAGTGTATAAGTGGCTGTGTCTGTGTTAGCTTCTCACATGGCTTGGAGTACTCAGCCTCAGAATAATGGGAGTTAAGTCAGTGGTTAAAGCACTGGACTTGTACCCCCAAGGTTGTGGTTTCGAGTCCTTTTGCATCTGCCTTTCCCCTTCATCCCCAGAAGTGGTACTTACTGCTCTAACAAAGGTCACTCCTTCTCATACCATGTCCATGTGAGGGAGGTAAGATACCTCTCACCCTGTTAAATATGTAGGTGTGAGATTTCTACCTAATTCATCTCCTAGATTGGATCAACACCCCTGTGGTATAAACACAGTGAGAAAACCTCAACCTTGAGATAGTCCCTATATACCTCAGGGTCCCCTGGGACAAACAAACAAACCGAACTAAAGCCTCCATTGTATAAGTGACTGTGCCTGCTTTAGGTTCTCACATGGCTTGGAGTGCTCTGCCTCAGAACATTGCATGTCATGAGTGCGATTCCTTCTGCCACACTTGGTTCCGCCGTATCGCTGAATAGGCGCCGGGGTAATCATGTAGAAAATTAGAATCACACCCACATGTACACTGATTTCTGTCTGTCACTATTACTTTGTAAGATGCAAATATCAAGGTGGCATTTTCAGGACAAAACCAATCTCTGGAACTAAAGAAAATAGATGTGAAGTGAGGTGAAATGTATGTGATATTCAAAGGTGTTTTTGTGATGAAGTATGAATGTTTCACGACGTCTGTGTGGTTGGGGAAGCGTGGAAACATTCGTTTGTATTGATTACAAATGTCTGCCTTATTTCATTGTTCCACGATGAGGACATAGAAACAGCTCCCAGCAGAGGTTCTGTTGCTGTGACCACCAGCAGTGCCGG
Source organism: Alentia gelatinosa (assembly GCA_950022655.1). Taxonomy (NCBI): domain Eukaryota; kingdom Metazoa; phylum Annelida; class Polychaeta; order Phyllodocida; family Polynoidae; genus Alentia; species Alentia gelatinosa. Next base: position 33,890,752 of record OX465583.1, read on the forward strand.
TAACTGAATCTGCTGGGAGAGTTCCGCTGTCAGAATGAATATCCTTCTGTCTCTCTCTGCTTTGAATACAGGGCAAACAGATGCATGGTTTCACATCTTATTTTAACCCCACCAGAGAGAATTCGCAGTCGAAAAGTAATCCTAATCCTTAGGAGATCACTTGATGAATTAATGTCATCCTGATTTGTTCTTGAATTAATGCAACCAGAAGCAACTAATGTACTAATGCATTATGCTAACAATGTCTGTGTTTGATATTAAGGACAAATAAGAATCGTTTTCGTCTCATTCGAGGTAACTCATGGATGTGTGCCAAGGGGATTTCCTGGAGGTCCCACATTTTCTTGAACTGATGGAACTCTCCATTGACAAAAGACCGTGTATTTTCCTGTCATGAAGGCAGTGCTAGTGAGAGTACCTGGTGAAGTGGGGGCCTGCCTTTATGTACGTGAGTCGAACATTTAAAGGGTTATAACACAAGCCTGGCCTCCGCTCTCCCATCAGGCATTCCGCCCTCCACGCCCCCTCGTCACATCCCTGTGGCAGGCACGACTTGAGTTAGTTGATAAGCTGACGCGGCCCATCAGGCCTTTCCCCGGCCTGTCCACCCGTGTGTCTGGAGACGGCAATATGCTGCACCGCTTGGCTTTCCCCGAGCCCGAAACGTTCGCGAGCGAAAGAGCATTACCGCCTTCAGAAGTGGTCACCCCGGGTCAGCGCTACTTAACATTCCCGGACCTAAACGCTAAAAGAATCCCTTCTCACTAACGGTCTAGCGTGCTAGCCGCCAGCCCTATTTGGTCTTTACAGCTACCTATAACTAATAGGGTTCGACCTTCATTTTAACGGTGAATACTGGGAGAATTGCCCGTCCTTGCCATCGCTACTGTTTTGCTTAATATGACCACCACCCATGGGAAAAGTGCATTTGCGTTTGGCCACAGCTGGCGGGTCTTAAGGTTACAGCGTGAGATGACATTCCTGTCTGCTGATGGGAAAGTTTGTATGAACGCCAATCCCCTCCGCCTTAAAGAGTCTTAGCTTCTTCACCTCCATATAGTGCACCGTCCTCAGCCTGCCACCTTTCAGTATCGCCCGGCGCGGGGCTCTCTGATGCCCATATGTAACCGCAGTCACAGTCTGCGACTACTTGTCCCATGAGGATTAACAGCGACTGCGCCTGTGCATCTTGCTCAGCTGATGAGCAGCTCTGGGCGCTGTGCTTGACTCATATTTCTGCTCGCCCTTATACTGAGCAAGACGATGCACAGTGGGCACGAAGATGGCAAGTGCCCTTCACCAGTCTCCTTCGGCAGCCGTGTTGGCTGACAGGATTGTTTCTGCTAACGAGACATTTGACATTCACGGAGACGTTGCGTTGGGGTTCTCAGTAATTGCAAGCATCGTAGCAGAAAGTTACAAATAAACACAAATACAGAGTGGGGCTTTTAATCTCGTTAGTATACCATGCAGAGGAATGTATATTCAAAGACACTTTAGAATGCACTGAATAAATAGTCACCAGGAGATACATGTGAAAGGAAAGTTAGGATTCCAACATGACCACTGATGTGAATATAGCTTTCTTATCATTTTCACAGGCACAAGCAGATCAGTTACTAATAGTCAGTTATAGCTATTGATAGTATCACATTCTGGATAGATATTACAGCGAGCTTAAGTTGCGCGTAGCTTAAGTTTCGTTGGGGAATGAGATACCATTTAGATGCGTGTATTGCATTGGAGTATTTTCTTTTCCCCATCTTCTCTTATTCACGGACAAAATTGGTATTATAATTTTACTCTGGTTCTTGCGGTAAAGAAGTTGATATACCCACATTCCAAGGTTTGTCAAATCTTTTACCAACATCATGTTCAATATTAGATAAACAAATAATTAATGAATCCGAGATGTCAGGTCTTTTTGGTTATTTTCGGTTGTCCTTCAGTTTTTTGATAGTGTACTAATTTTTCATCATGTTAAAGATAAAGAGTGGAACTGAGAGGGATTTGGAAATGTCCCAACTTTATTTAGACCTCTCCGAATCACGAAAGTCATGTCTTCCAAGCCACCTCCACCTCCCACGTACATTATTGAGACGAAAATACGAGGTCCTTTGCAATTCTGAGCACAGTCACACCCTGAAAATTAAAGTCAAGTCTATTGCCTGTGATGCTCTAAATTAAGGAATTACAAGTTATCCTGCAGAATACTGATTTTATGAAGCAAATCTGGCCCTGTAACTGCAGATGATAACAGGAAACGTTGCCAAGGGGCATCAATCGTCGCAATAAATTTAGACGGATGTAAAAGATTTGGCACCCGCATTTCCTGCCGGCAGGGAGATATCCCTAGCCTTTGGCCAGCGAGATAAGAAGAGGACTGAAAGGAAGCTGTGCAAGGAGTCCTGTTATCACTCCTTTGGCATTAACCCTCGCAGGTCCTGTTGGAAAGCTTCCAGGCATTGCAGTGACGTCCCCCAGCCCTACCTTGCTCATCCTACCCCGTCCCCACCCTCCAGCAGATAGATAAACGGGATAATCGGAGGACGGTTGGCGGGAAAGAGTCTATGCGTAATAAGCTGGAGGCAGGCTGCTTGGGTGTAATAGAGGCCCCGGAGCTATGCGTACAAAGGACACGCAGGATGGGGTAGTCGGCGACCACATCCGACTCTCGTCCGGATGCAAGTTTCAAGGGGGGAAAAGGGGGCTTGTTATTAGTGTCTGTTGGGGAGCTTCAAAGAAGGCGGGAGGAGAATGATCCAACGCCGCCCACACTCTCCAAGCGGCCGTAGTGAATCCTGGCGCAGTGGACGGAGAAGGCAGTCGGGGTAGTTTGCGAGCAATCTAATGGGGTTTGAGGTGCAATTACTGGCAATTAGAAGTATATACTGAGCGAGGCTCTTAACAAGTAACGGACATAGCACATAGGGTAGGATTGAGAGTGGGAAATAGACCGCTTTCCTGCATATATACAGTCACAGGTAAAAGCAGCTATAGACAAGGCGTGTGAACACATCAGCAGCTACATAGAGTAGCGCATTAACTCCCAATGGGGGAGACACATACATGCTGTGTGTGGATAACGCACTGATAATCTCGGAGCATAATGTACTCCCAAGGCCCCCCATTAGCAGGAGACAGTGTGGTTGTGACTGTGTCTATGATGATGTTGTTGGCGCTCGTCCCACTCCACGGAGGAAGGTGGATGCTTGATGTCGGCTTATCGCCCACACAGACAACTCCCACACTCACCTGTGAAATTTTCACCTGGTCGTCCCTCATCCCTACGCCTCTCCATCCCTCACCCCGCACGGCGCATTAGAGCTAACACAACAAAGGGTCCCACTGTGAAGCCATTATGAGACCATATATAAGCTGAGATTCAAAATCCAAATATTCACAAATAAAAGGCAGTACCACTGACCCTAAAGGGGATTGTTTAATTGGAATAGTTAGTTTGTCCACATTTAGATCCCCTTTTTAGCGAACAGGAGCAACTCACATCTGGTTCTGTATATTATCGACATTCTGAGAATTTTTGGAATGAGATGCTGATTCGACAAGTGAGGTGTATGAGAATTCCTATCAGAATATGATCCTTTGAATTACTGTGGCACTAGCAGTCTGATATTTTGATACTTGCAACTGGTGATGTAAAGATTTTCCACTTTCGTTATACAGGAATATTCCTGAGGTTGAAACATCAAAGCGTCGCAAATCTTAATTTTCATACTGTTTGAAGAATGCCGTATAGGTTTTGTTATTTGCGAGCCTCTCAGTTGAAATAGTCATCGGTCTATTTAAATGTGCCTGCATACATACCCAGACCCCTGTCGTGTTTGCTGCTGATACTAGATACATTGCCGCCATAGAGAACTTAAACGTTCCACTTTTGTTTGGTTTTTTGTTGTGCACTAGATCCATATAACAACTTTAACGTTAATAATATTCTTGCTTTTGAGGAATCCCTTTATGAGAAGCAGACGCATCTTGTCTGGTAAGCAGACGGATCAGGAGAGAACGAAAGCGAAGATTGTCGACCACTAATCCAATAATCTCCTGATCTGCACAGTCAATCTGTTTAGCATCAATACTTTGTCGTATTTGCTCCCCGCATAAGCATTGTGGGGGCAGACATCACGTGGCCATTGATTCGTTTAGTATACGTGCGCTATGTTCCCAGTGTACAGGCCAGCTGTGGAATCTTACCTGTGTTCATCACTCCTACACACACCTCAGTATATAACTAGCTCCGTCATGGAGTTATTTTAAGAACTAGATAGATCTCTGTACAAGGTTAGATGGATTCACATTGCGCGCTATAACCCTATAGTGTTACTTTTTTCAGAAACGGTCCAGAACGGCATAGGTTGCGATATTTTGGAATCTTGCGGTATTAGATGGAGGCTGAATGTAATCGGTTCTGACTGTTTTGTGTCAGATATACAAATCGAGTTTGAAGAACGAGATTTGTATTCCCCACCAAAGCAACACCGAACAGATTAATTCAGTTACTCTCATCATATGTCCTTATCATATACCTTGAATTTATTAAAAGCGCCATTTGACTACCCATTTCGTCATCACATGGTACAAAGGGTAGTATTATTTATAGTTCGTCACATTCCGTACAGCTGGCCAATAAGTGTGAGATATCCCCACACAGTTGCATTATAATATCACAAAAATAAACAAACTATAATGATTCTGAAAACTTATCATATTACTGCTTGGAAATATGCAGTGGTGTGGGATGGGTGTGGGGGTCAAAGGGCTCAGTGTCAGTGATTCAAATATTCCAATAAATGAGAGATATCCAAAATTTAATTTTCCTCAATGATAATTTTCCTCAATTCAGCCGGAGCCGTTCATACTATGACCGAATTCCGGCAGAACATCTGCTGCTTCATGCCACCTAAAAGGTGCCATCAAGCCGCCGAAATATCAGGATCTACCGCTTTCAACTATGCGGTGTTGTAGTAGAATGCCACAACCTGTCTGCCAGACCAACAGCTAAAACAGATCCTTCTTTGGGAATCTGTCGCGTGGCTTTTGTTTGCCACGCGCCGTTCCAAACTTGAGCCGGTACAATGGTTCACATTTCCTAGCAGTACAAATAATCCAGCTCCGCGGGCCATTCGATGCTAACTAATAGAGTGTGTTAATAGACCACTTTGGTCTCTGATTTAAACAGGCTGAAAAAGGTCCAAGTCTAATTAGATTAAAGTTTCAAACAATTGGAAAAGGTTAATGCGTTTGTATCATAAGATAATCCTTATCCTTGGTATTTTTCTCTGCCTCTGTGTCGTTTCTCTATGTTGGTTCTAAGGACGCATAGATAGAAGATCGTCATATTATTTGATGAATTTATCTTGTCAATAAACACTTTTCCCCAAAGAAAATGGATTAAATGGGAATCCTAGTCTTTACGCATCATCCAAGGGCTTTCCTATCACCCAAATCACCAATACACAGGCACTGGGTGTCTTACTAGATAACAAATAACCAGTTACTAGTCTCAGGACTTTTCGCTTGGATGGATAACTCTGCATGTAATCAATGCCCATTTTCACAACCTAGTTATACAAAATAGTGTGGTATTATTACGAGGGAAAATAACTGAATCAAGAATGGGAACTGCGAATTCTGTGGCTTCGTTTGCTGATATATGACGAGGCATTGAGTGTTCACTAGATTATCATTGAATCAGGAACCGCGACTGCCTGCAGTATTTCTGCTGACTAGACAACTACGAACGCTACATTGATCTCTTTTTTTTGGTATAGCCGTCAGTATGGTTTTGTATTCTCAAATGAATATCACCTTCGAAAGAGATGATTGTGTACTTTCTCCTTTATTGGTTTCATCACAAAGGTGTGGCTAGGACAGGAAACATTTTCAGGCAATGAATAGATATATTCCTATCACTCATTTATATGATATTTCCTATCATTACATCTGAGTTGGTGAAAGTTCAGGAGGATGAGTTTGAGCTGCTCAGTGTATGGTGAGCATTAGCTATTTACTTACTTGCATTGTTTTATCGCAACCATGGCGGTCTATGGCACAAAACTTCCTGGTCTGTGTCTCTCGGGGGCTCTCACATGGGATTTGGTCCGTGGAGAGTGAATCTTTAAAAATATCGCTAAATTATTGAGGGTGTTTGTTATGAAGCGCGGTGACTGATAAGAGTCATACCTCTTTGGAACAGCTCGGTATCTGCTCGGTGCCAGATACGGCTTCAACGTTACATAGCGAGCATGTCTGCACCTGTCATCGTCTCCAAGGAATACTAAAGACCGCGCCCAGCTAGTGAGCTCCAAAAATATCTCTCTTTTGGTTGTGTCCACAAAGCCCCACCTATGAAATGAAACGCTTTTGCAGAGTTCTTTTACGAGAGATATTTTCTGTATTCTTTCATTTACAAAAAGATTATGTGAAACGAGGCAGAAACACCTCCTCTATGGCCAACGAAAAAGATAATCATTTAACTTGAAAGTAAGATGTTGCGTTTAACAACGGCAAATGCCTGGAAGATATCTATATTTGTCTGCATAGATATATATCCCAGTTCGTATTGTCTCGTTTGGTTGTATTTTTTTTGTCATTTTGCTATAAAAAAAAAAGAAATTTGAAGCTAATAACGACCTATAATACTTCCTGCTATTGTGGCACTTATTAATTAGTATAGATCCAGAACTGATCGTTTTTTTTGTTTTTTTGTGTTGTTTTTTTAAAGCTAATAACGACCTATAATACTTCCTGTTATTGTGGCAGCTTTTAGTGTAGATGCGGAACTGATTATTATTTTAATAGAGATGGCAGCTTTCCTTTTTTCCATGAAAATCCGCATTTTCAATTTTAGTCTATACAATTCTTGTTCACTTGTTTAAAACAAAGATAATGTTGATTGAGCCGCATTAAAACAGCTAACCACAGACCTTTTCCTTCACACCGTCGCTGACCCCAACGTGTATAATTCCATGTTTTCACGGTCTCTCTGAGGCAGCAAATTCTACATGAAAGATACTCCCGCCTTTTTTCTAAAAGAAATTGGGAAAAAAACAAAAATAAGCGAATTCGCAGCCTAGAATTCATGATTCGCTTGTCTCGTGGCAGTCCCTATATGAGAACAATGCCGCAGTCATATTCCTGCCGAGACCAGGACTGGAGAGGACTGCCTCCAGGCACTCGTATTAACATCGCTATAGGCTCCTAATAGATCTTTTTACACCGGCGGGTCTTCAGCGACCGGTGGTTTCCTGATAATCTAATGTAATTGGCACTCATCTCGGGAAACTCTAGTGGTGCAGTTGATGACTATATATATACCATGTTTTATTAAAGGTGCGGCATAGGCGTCTGTGATTAGCATATTTGATAACACACTTCATCCTCTCCGCACGAATAAGATTCTTGCAGGTCCCCAACCCCTCTTACCCATGGCCTGTCCTGGCACCTTGTGTGAGGGTGGCCTACTCACGATACGCCTATGACACCTTTATATACGGCTGCTTTTAGTCAGCCAGGGAGGTAATAAAAAACCTCACCGGGGCAAAAATACCATTGTGTAGATCGCAATATATCCTCAGCAGCACTCTATATATGGCTACAGGCTTACACAATTCAATCCAACCAATATCTACTAGGTATATTCCTATTCATTGGACACAGAAGATATTAATTATCGCCGTCTAGAACACCTTAGAATGGTGTTAGATATGAGCTGTAATTACTTTGGATAGAGTTGGGGATTTCTGATATATTGCGTCGTAGTTATTTCTTACTTTGGGGATAAAGCCAGCATCGATTTATAAAGCATGCAAAGCCTTATTACCATGGGCCCAACTCGGAGGAACCTTCGTGACAGGCATAGAATTGGATTTATTTATACAACTATATATGTATAGACCGTGTCCCAACACATTTTCTCTCTGCCATTTCCCATTCCGGGTCCCCACATTTCCTTGATACCGTTTTACGCTGGCCTCTAACTTTTATGGTGATATCTGGCCTGGTCCAGAATTTATTCATTCTATAGTTCTATAGAGACACACCAGCACGGGTACTTGCATCCCTTTCTCTATAAGGTGGCGAAAGTCTCTCTACCAGTGCGTCGATAGAAAGTTATAGAGAGAAACACAGTTGTGTAGCCAACATCAAATATTAACAATATAGTTGGGAGTCGCACACTAAACAAGAGGAAAATCGATAAGACCTGGTATAGGCTGAATACCACAGAGACAGATTCCTTTCCCCCTCTGGCTATTCAGACACTCCTCACAAAACCCTGAGGAACGATTTGTATTGCAGGGAAAATGTGATCTTGTGCTTCAAAATATAATCCCCTATACTGTTTATTATGCCATGGTTATTTTTTACCCTTTTCTTAACTCACGTCTATCTTCTTTTGTCGGACTTATCTTTATCACTATCAGCCGAATTGTTAGATATCTTTATAGATTTAGAGTGGTCCCATTGCAAGTATTCTTATTGACAGAATCCCATTCGATACCAAATAAATACGTCTTGGGTCTTTTTTCCTGGGCATCGCCCCTTGGTCAATTTCCTTTTATTTTCTCCGGCAGCCCCTCTGCCTGGAGGCTATATTTAGACCGTACTCAGGCCTTTGTCTTATATGAAGTCACGCCAGAGGCTAGGGTTTCTCAACCTTGAGGTATGTATCTTCAATATTAATGTATACCCCACAAGATGAACACAAAAAAGGAAATGTAAGTATTGTATGGTGTAATGAAGAATTTATTTGATAAATTGAGGAAGTGAAAGGTGATTTTAGAAATATAATTAACTATATTTTATGTTATATCAATGTCAACTAGGCTGTGCAAACTAGGCTGTGAAAGAAATGTTCCCACGGATATTAATTTGTCTCTTTTAAATTTTCAACGTAAAATATACATTGCTTTTCGTGTTGTATATCTGTACAAGTTGGCCACTTTAAACCAGGTACTACAATTTTCTCTTGTCAAGGCTTCCCTGAAAATAACACTTATTTAGAACTGATCCGGCAATCATTCCATTAGACGCCCATCCTGAATGTATCTCTCACGCGAAGGATCGATGAGTCCCTTTTCATTACGCTAGCAACAGATGAGGAAATATTCAGCTGTCACTTTCCATGAGAGTAATGAGAGTGATGCCACCTGACTGCTCAAAGAAACTAATCCCTTACCATTGATACGGAAAATGGGGTAATAATCTATTTATCAAAACTTGCCCGTTTAATATTTTTTGTTCGTCGAGGACATCTGCCCCATGGCAATTTCATCTCACCGACTATTCTCCCAACAGGCTTCTCCCCGTTAAGATATCTGCCAGACAATAATTTCTCAAAAGCAATTGGAGCTATATTACTAAATGCTTAGTAATCCTTTCAGTTGTTATATTTTCAACTTGGTGTTAAACGCTCTCTTCCATCCTTTTGTCAATATTCTTATATATAATTCATGGAAAACAAGATTTTATAGAGTTAATCAAATTTTGCTCTGTACTCTATCCACGTTATTTTGAACACATACAATCTTTACAGATTTAGGCATTATCTCTTTTTGCTTATGAACAAAAATGGCGCTTCATAATTGCAATTTGAAAGAATATTATGGTGACACACTGGTGAGATGAGATGGAGAAAGCTGGAGGGATATACCATGAGGGAACTACTTGGGAAGGAACATACTTTGAGGGATATACCTTTGGGGATATATTGGGCGTGAAATGGCTAGGGGTGTGCTAACATCCCCTGGCTCTCTAGATAGACGGTGGCGTTTGCTCTACATGTCTACGTGACACTTTCTGACAGCGTGTGATGTTTGCTGTTCTTGCAGGCGTCTCTGATCGCCCAATCTATCGGCCAGGCGTTCCAGGTGGCCTACATGGAGTTTCTGAAGGCCAATGGCATCGACGACCCAGGCCTCATGAAGGAGATGGACTACCAGGAGGTTCTCAACCAGCAGGAGATCTTCGGCGAGGAACTCTTCCTCTTCTCCAATAAGGATATGCAGAAGGAGGTAAGAATGCTGCATCATTGGCACCATATTATAAAAATAGTCAGTCCTAATAGAGGTGTTTTAGTGAGTATATTAGCTGCATCCCCTCTAAAGGACAAGCAAGAAGGCAAGCTTGGGAGATCAAATTTTATTTAAGGGTTTATTTAATTAGAATTATATATATGATCATGGTAGTATTGAATATTTGAGGTTTCGATAATAGATTCAATTACGAAAATGAGATGGTGGGGTGATGGTGATCTAGACTAAATGAAATAATCTCATGAAGGTATTGGGGGTTGAAAATAGATAAGTACATGTATTTTGTATGTATTATGAGGCAGGGTACCCTCATTCTCAACAGACTGAATGAGAAATTAATTGCAGGTAATCAATTTCCAAAGCCATATCTAAAACCTATAGTACTTTTGTCTTTATAGAATAATCCCAATAACGCGCTCGGATGTTAACGTTGGTAACACAGATAAAAGAAAACATATAAAGTCGGGCTCAGTAGACTGCCGCTCATAAAGTCTAAATCCTGCTTGCTAGTGGTTTACCCTTGTTCTTGATATATATTATTGGGTTTGGTGAAGTTAATCTAGTTTCTATGTGGGAATTTGAGAGTGTGATCAATCACATTTTCTGCAGAATAATTCGGGATCATTGGCTTTACCGTTTATGATTGCTGTCTGCGAATGCCAGGCTACAACTGTCTACATTTCATCTTCGGTCAAAATAGCCACAGCTTCACTCAGCAACTTTTTGACTTTAATAATGATGAATTTCAATGGCATCGGGAGGTTTATTTTGTAGAGTATTATTTCCTAGTCGTATCGCTCAGATGTAAGTTGCTAATGGGGCAATCGCTCAATTTGAGGAAAATTACCTCAGGATCATTTAGAACATCTTTCAGTCTTCCGTACCATTTTATTGCATTAGTTACCAGGATTACAGCTTTATAATCGTAACGCCACTGTGAGGTTTAGATATCATATATATCTCTCTTTTAAAGCTTTCCTGTTCTACACGTGGTAGCGTTGAAAATACATAGTTTGTAACGTGTGTAAATCTTCCCGTTAGAGACCATCCATTATGTTTCATTATGTAGAGCGTTGCACTCACCTAAACGAGTCAGGTGGCAGTCAATAAAGTTCCTCGGCAACGACAACATACACAACACTACATCAGAATGTCTATGGACGCTCGTATAAGGGCACGATATCTATTTTTAACACAATTTTATAATCTTGTATCTTTTTTATATATTTGAAGACCGCATTACCAGTAATCCTCTCTTTGCAGGTGATCGCACCGAAGCTAAAGGGCGAACCGCTCGGAGTAGTGGTGGTCGAGTCGGGTTGGGGCTCCATGGTCCCCACTGTGGTACTCGCCAACATGTCTCCTAGCGGGGCTGCCGCCAGATGTGGCCAGCTCAACATTGGCGACCAGATTATGTCAATCAACGGTATCAGCCTGGTCGGCCTGCCCCTCTCCACATGCCAGAACTACATCAAGGTAAGCAACCAGATACTGTACTGGGATTTGATAGGAATTTGGCAGGATATCTTCCCGGAGGCTGGCTCACCTATTCCTGGCTGTCTCAGACCAATGTTAATGATTTCTTTTATTGATATTGGCGAAAGGGAACGTTTGAGTAACTGAATTGGATGCTGTGTGCAGGGGAACGACATGAAATCAGGATTCGCGGGTAATTAGTTTTGCTGTGTGGACTTAGTGGAGAACCATTGGGCCATTATGAGAACATGTAATAATCGTTTGCATTAGTGCTGCAGTCCAAAACCAGCACGTAAAAAGGGACTATGATGCAGACAGATGTGCGTAATGTGCCTGCTCAATGTGTTTTGGTACGTAGCTTAAGTTGTGATCTGCATTTGTTAATCAATATATATGAATTACAAAAGAAATAGAAGACATCGGTTTTTGAATAAATTGAAATATATTGGACTTTATATCATTTTCTATGATGAATTATTGTACGCTTGGTCAAAATCACTGAGACCAGCAGGTCTATGTATAGATCCCTTTGTATTTAGTCTATGTTGTTGTAGTTACATATGGCAGTTCTTAACCGGGAATCTCACTCTTAGAAGAGATCTGTTGAGATAACTTTTACTACTACCAGAATAAAAATCAAATTGAAAAAAAACACTATAGAGAGGCATCGGCAAGAATATGTATCTATTTTTGGATATACTGCAAAAGACCAAAAAGCACGTTTATCAGAGAGAGAAACGTCTTCCATTCTTGCTTTGTGATGCTTAAATCGAACTGCCCTTACTGCTAAGTTCTAACTTTCCACCAGTAACCACATCCTGTATACATCATACTCCTCTCCACCCACTCTGTCATTATGACCAAACCCCTGTTAGAAACTCAGCACACACACTGACATTCCCCTTACAACAGGGGGTACATACGTGTACTATTGATGTTGTATCGACCTCTTAGTACTCCAAATAATGGTGCTAAAACCAACCTCTGTGTTCATCATTGTTTCCGTTGAGTTGGTTGTAAGTTATAAATAGAGAAACTAGGCAGTGCTCATTGATTACTACCAAACCGTGGCGGGAATTACGGAGCGGTGCCAAGAAGCAAGGTTTCCGCTTCAGCTTATTCCCTCATTGTGAATGCCGCCCTGAAAACAATCTAGAAACAATAGAAGCACTATCGAGGCTAGAGTCCATAATTGGAATTCTGTATTTCTGCACTCAGGAGCTTCCTGTGGATATTAAAATTTTATTGTTGGTTTTTTGTTTCTTCTAATTTCACCTTTATTAAACTAGTTATACTGATGTTAGCCACTGAGGATTTCAGGCTTCGCTGTGGCCTGTGTGAGAGTACATGAGCTCATGTTGGTGCTGTCCTTGTGGCTTGTGGGGCTGCTTTTATAATAGAGTTATCTCTGGCATAGACTGCGATTCCGCATTTAAGTAAATTGACTACACACATCAAAGCTGGGTATAATGTAATGAGCTATTGCCATAGAGAGCTACGCTCATCACGTTACCTTTGTTATTAGGCTCGTTAATTAGCGATGTCTTTACTATGGAACGCATTGAGGACAGAGGAGGTCTTTCCTGGTCCCTTGATATCTTAGCATAAGTGTATAAGCTATGCTTATCTCAGTTCAGATTTGATCGAAGCCAATGGCCTCGCTAGCCGTGGGGAGCTTCTCATAAGATGATTGCTTATATTTCATTTGTATTTCATCTAAATCTCAGAGACCTGTAATTATAGAACTTCTAATGTTTAGTCTTTTAAGTAGCGCTCCACATAGTGTATTTAGTCAGTACCCCTCTGTTCTGCTCGGACTATATCATGCGCTGTCCTGTCATAGACCCTCAGCCCCAAAGTGTAGATAATTCTGGAAAATGAAACAACATGGGCCTCATACGGCTACAAGGATCATAGGGGGAACCTCAATCTATGTGTTTATAGTGTAAATGTAGTGAACTTCGGTTAGTGTGTTTATAGTGTAAATAAATTGAGTTTTAGTCTGTGTGCTTATGATGTAATCTAGTGAACTTCAGTCATCATGTTTATAATTGAGTTAGAATTATAATATGAATGTTATCTTTGTTCTGCAGGCCGCGAAGAATCAGACAGTGGTAAAGCTGACGGTTGTGTCATGTCCCCCAGTAGTGGAAGTTCTCATCAAACGGCCAGATGTCAAATATCAACTAGGCTTCAGTGTACAAAATGGCGTGGTACGTATTTCGATATTTCTGTCTCATTTTGGATGTGTTATCTGTCAGACTATGATGTAGAATATGCTATCAAAATAAATGGTTCTTCGCAATTGAAATGTAGCAAAACATTGTCAAAACGTGATAGAATTTGTTAGACATCCTCAATATTACAGGCTTGGGCCTCCCCTTTTATGGCATACAGAAATGAAATTCAGAAATTGGATGAACTAACAAGAGCAGGTTCATAGAGTGCAAGTATAGTTGTAAGTCTGCACAGATGGCAGGTTTCCACCTGTCCACAGATATCCGTGTTTTCATTTCCAGTTTACAAATTTGTTTTGGTATCAAACACGCCAATTAAACAGTTTTCTTGACCTCCCCACACACCTTCAGCCCTATTCAATGGCAATACATGTGTTGTCCATGTTTTCTCAGGCAGTAAATCCCATGTGAGAAAATTGCCACTTTTTCCCTCTCCCCAACTGACATTCCCGAATCTTAAGTTTATGTATGTAACGTTGATCATCAATAGTTAATGAATTATACTCTCAAAGGGAAATAGTACACATAGCTTTCGTATAAGATGGGACTTTTATTGAAGTACACACCCACTCACTCTGCAGCAGTTCCATGTGGCCGCTGATAGCTTAGACTCCACCTCCTCCCTTAAGTCATGTTATAGGCAGGACACGTGGGCATTTATAATAGAACGGACAATAAGGTATCCACTTGGGATACGGATATTGTTGTATTGGGCATCATGTCTCTGTAATATCCGATGACTAGAATGTCAAGACGGATTATGAAATATCTCTGGTGATACATAACAGGTCGGGGAGCTGCTACCTCAACATCGCCTATGGGCGTGGCATGACTTGGTTCTGTTATTTATATCTACCCCTGTGAGTGTGTTTGATAAAATCCACCTGTCCCTGCTATAAAACGTAAGATGGATGGCAGAGTTGCAGCAACACACAGCAGAACAGATGAGAAGAATAATTCTTCTTCCTGAATAATTTCTGCAGTTTATCTTGATACTTCAATAGAATGGTACTATTAGTCATTGTGAGAATTGGAGTTGTCTGAGGAGGAGTAGCCTGGCAAAGAGGTAAAATAGCACCACTTTAAGGAAGACCTCCCGTTGGGAAATGTTCGGAATTCACTTAGCTGCCCCATTTCTTTCTGAATTAATCGTGAAGCGAAGTCGAAATTTTAGTAACTTGTTGACTAGCTTTGAGCAGAACTAATGCAAGAAGATGAAAGTTTTCATTTTGCCTAGTTCCGATCCATTGCTATTCACGTACTTCAATACGATATCTACTATGGTCTCGATTATTGATACATCTTCTAAATATTTAGCGTATAGATAGATATGAGATGAATTTGTGTCTCAATGACAGAAATATATACTCTTCTTTTCTAATGTTTTGATGCTGATGAATCAACCTGCTATTTGGGATCAGTTTCGCACTACCATGAGCATTTGCCAATTATATAAGTGAAATTAATCATATATATAAAGAAAAGCAGTTTTGATAAAGAACGAGATTTTATGAATATTATGTGATGCCCTTCCTGCTACTATTGGCACTATTGTTATGTTGGTGTTATATTTCATCCTACCCCTAATAAAAAAAAATGCCATAAACTTAACATTGGATCTGTTTATGTCATGGGTGTGACATAAAGTGTTGTTTATGTCACTACTTTCTACCATTCCAAATTCATGGAAACGGAGTAGCATAATATTTTCAATGTTTATGCCACGATGGGCAGGTTGTGTATTACTACACGAGGCGTTATCTGAGTGTAGTGAGTAGCAGACCTGACCAGAGTGGTATAAATATTGACAAGGCTAACTCGAGTTCGGTTTCGTATTTATCCTACCCGATCTCATCGATATACAAAGACAATTTTGTAATTATCCATGTTAGTAGCATGTTGACACTCATCGGAAGATGGCCACATTTATCAATGCTGCCAGATATACTTTCGTTATCTGGTCCCGGATTGGGCCGTTTTTTTATTCACCTCAGTGATGAATAACACTTTATTCAACGCTCCGTCAAATACACTGAGTCAATGTTTAACCTATGGCGTTTTTTATTAGGGGTAGGATAAAATCTAGACCCCACTCGTTTGAGTTTATTATTGCCACGCAATGTGTTGGCTCGTCTTCGACTCGTGAGTTTATGGAGCCAAGACAATGCGTGGCATAGATAGCTCATACTTCAACTCGTGACGTCTCTTGATATTATGGCTTTTTGCCTCGATCCACAAAAAAATACAGCGCACTACATCGCGTGCTGTTGGCATGCACTCGTTCATACCATGGTTCATGACTCTGCCTCCTATCACTACACTGAATGGCGCCATTGTTGAATACCAATGGCTGCACGCAGATCGCTCCACAGACCCACCTGCCAGTCACAGACCCGGTCTATAGAGGGTCTGTAGACCAATGGAGACGAGGGACCCTCTCTCATTATGTTAGCTGAAGATAATAACCTGTCAATCTGCGACCAGTCGGCGGGCGGCGATAGCGGCTTTCTTCACAGCCTCCACCTAACAGGCCGTATTATGCTTGAGCTCAGCCAAGTGGTTGGCAAACTGCCCCTCAGCTGTCACACTACTGCCAGCAAGGTCTGGCAGGTTTGACAGCAGCGGACCATTGTCCTCTGCTCCACACCAAGCAGTGGTGCTATCTACCCCGCCACACCCCACCATACACCACCGCCGCCAACACCACCATCGTCCCACATGTTGGTGCAGGTGCAAGAAAGCCTAGAAATGTTTTATTCATAGAAAGCCTACTAGATTTCGAATGACAGGTTATTTTTATGGGTCCTTTCTCTGTATATACCTTCTTTTTTTTTAAAATCTAAAGTATGTTCTTTTCTCAATATTTTACTGAATCAGATAAATATGTGTGTATCATGATAGGACAAATTTGTCTCTAGTACTTTGTAATAATTACTGACGAAATATGGTCTGATGGACTCCATAACAGTTTTTGCTTCTTCCCAAAAATGCCCCGTTATTGTATCTGGATGTTTGGCTCTCCACCTACGAGAACTACTTCTTATTGCTGTGCACGTGTCTTTAATTAAAAGAGAAGGTCAAGTGCCTGGTGTCAACTGACTATAGATCTTATACTAATTATTACCGTTTTTACATTTTTATGGCATACTCAATTTTCATCATATTAGGGAAAACTAGTGGCAATAAGCAGGATTAAAAAGATCTCGGTGATCTCTGAGAAACATATTGTAATTACTTGGAAGGAGGTCTGAGAAATGAATAAGATTAGAAGTTTACAATGACCTCAACATTACATCACCTTGGCTGTTATTATGGGGCCATCCATAAAGTACGTACGCAGATTTTCCTGGAAATTTGACCCCTCACCCCCCTGTTCCACAGGATACGGTTCTCATGGACCGCCCCCCCCCCCCCCCGCCCCTCATTGCGTATGTACATTTTCTGGACCCCCCCTTTCAAACACATGAAGCAGGATTCATATGTAGGCATAATCTACAGGTGTACTTCACACCTTTTCCCTAGTCTCTGACAAGTTTCCCCCACTACAGAAATCTAGCAGCAGGGTGTACACTTTGGCTTTTCCCAAAAACATTTTGAGTTTCTTGAAAAATGGCAGATTGGATTTTCATGGAATGGGTACATCTGTCCCACCAAAATGCCACTATGGACTTTAAACAGGTCTGAAATCAAAAGTCATGATATTCTGTAATTTGGGAATGGAATTTGTTGGGGACAATTTACGCCTATCGATCTGAAGTCCATACCCTTCAGACAGGTACATCAATCCCAATCTCACAACAGTCTCAAAGCAGTCTCACAACCATACTGCTTCTCAACTATACCGCCCTTCACCCATGCATTCCCTCACTGCACGAAAACCACCAGTTTATTCCTATGTACGTCATCGTGGAAGTGCGTGTATTGGCTGAATATTGACTTGTTTTCATATACATACGCCCAGTGTTTATATACGGACGCGTCTTGGCTGTATTTCACACCCGGCGTATATTAGAGGAAATATCCTCTCCCCCCGCCGCCTCCCGCCCGTTTGTGTTGGTAGAAGTATAGGTGTCCTCAATGGGAAACCCTCCCCCCGCACCCACCCACCCCCACCACCTATCGCTATGCTTATATATACGCCGACAGATGAGGCGTATACACACGGAGAATAGCTTTACCTTGTATACGCAAAATACTTAATTATATACGCTGGGCGCATTCATAAGTAAAATGATGGTGTTCGTGCAGTGCCTCAACTACACTTTCGCCCCTCAACCGGACTGCCCCTTAACCATACTGCCCGTTACCAACATTTCTCCTAAATCATATTGCCCCTCCACCAAACTTGCCCTCAACCATACTGCCCCTCCATTTACTTCCCCTCTGCCATACTGCCCCTCTGATATGCTGTCCCTCCACCATACCGCCCCTCATCCATACTTTCCCTCAACCACCATACTGCCCCTCTACAATACTGCCCCTCTAGCATACTTTCCCTCCACCCTACTGCCTATCTATTATACTGTCCCTCTATCATACTGCTCCTCTACCATACTGCCTCTCTATAATAATGCCCCTCAACTATACTGCCTCTCCACCATACTACCCCTCTACCATACTGTCCCTCCACCATACTGCCTCTCTACCATACTGCCCCTCCACCGTACTACCCCTCCACCATACTGCCCCTCTACTATACTGCCCATCTACTATACTATCCCTCCACCATACTGCCACTCCACCATACTGCCCAGCAATCTACTGCCCCTCTACAATACTGTCCCACCACAATACTGCCCCTTTACTATACTTTCCCTCAACTCTACCACCCCTCACCCATACTTTTCCTTAACCACCATACTGCCCCTCAGAAATACTGCCTCTCAACCAAACTGCCCTTACACCATACTGCTGCTCTACCATACTGCTCTTCACCCTAACTGCATGAACCATACTGGCCCTCACGTGTGGAGGGGCAGTGTTGTGGAGGGGCAGTAAGGTTGAGGGACAGTTTCTTTAAGGGACAGTAAGATGAGAGCCAATATGGTGAGAGGCAGTATGGCGAGGGGTAATATGATTCAGTATGTCTATCCACCTACTTAGCAACCCCCCCCCCCCCTCAATCAACTTACCCATCTCGCTGGCTGCCCATGTAACAACACTCCTGGTATATATAAACAAACCTACATACACGAACCTAAACACACACCTACACCTACACACACTTATACAAGACATGTCTGTTGAAAATGCGTTTGCATGTGCATGGAAAATCCAGCCTTCTCCCCCTTCTCCCCCTGTTCGCTTTTGTACGCATTTGGTCTAACCCCACACTCCCCACTCTCTCCACTCCCCCACCCCTTGCAGCGTCGTACTTTATGGATAGCCCCAATATCAGATCTCGAGACTCTGATGTAATAGCAACACTAGAAAGAACACCCCAGTGAAATTACCCTGCATTGTCCTACATCTTTGAATCTATAAAAGCCTCATATCAGAGGAAAACAAGTTGTTGAATGTTTCACTCCCGATCATTTATGCTACATCTATGCCTTTGCGAGAGCGGAACCATCGCTGGTGAATGGCGACTAGATGAGCTAGCAGTGAGGCGGGGAGAATGTGATTGTGAGGAGGTCATCTGATTAGGCCGGCTGTCATTGCATTAACAAGTCTTGATAGGCAGAACTGAGTTTATTACCGCCCCACAAAGCCGGCTCACGAGATTACAATTACTACTAATACCCGTAACCACCTACGTCACTTCACGTAATCCGCCACCCACCTCCCAAAATAAACCAGGGAAATATTCCCCGCCCAGTCTCAGATGGAACTCCCCCATAATGACTAAAAGCTGTTCTGAATAATCATATTCATGGTAGATGATTGATTTCTGATGGATGGAATTGTGATTGAATATCAATTGTCGCCTCCATGCTCAGCAATAGAAGGTGAATTCGGGAACATCTGGGATCTCTATTTCACACAGGAATCCTCTGGTACCTTTAGGAAACAGTCCCACACGTGACTAGGCAGACTGTATGGGACTGTCGCACGAATGGCATCCGAGAGCAGTGCCCAGAAGCCCAGAAAGGAATTACTCAAAGCATAATTTGATTTATATCCCCAATGATGATAATTCTGCCCGTGCATTCTGTCCATGGTGTATTGTGTGTGTTATTCTCATGTTGCTTGTTCGTGTGTTTCAGATATGCAGTCTGTTACGAGGCGGTATTGCAGAACGGGGCGGGGTTCGAGTCGGTCATCGAATCATAGAAATTAATGGTCAAAGCGTAGTCGCAGTACCACATGAGAAAATAGTCAATATGTTAGCCACATCAGTTGGAGAGGTAAGCTTGTCTATATGATATATATCATTTAACGTCTATTCATCATAGCTCACAGTAATTGTTATTTTGTATTCACCGGACTACGCTTTGAGTTTATTCCTATATACACCAAGGCGTAGATACATGTACTACTTATGACCGCTTTTTCTGACCTTTCCATATACATACGCCTGTATTGGGCACCGACATATAAGGTGTAGACGACCTGTTTGTCGTGTATCTACCCGGGTGTAATGGCTATACTGGGTGGCCATCGTAGACAGCACACCCATGTGATGTCTACGACATTGCAACAATATGATAGATACACAAATAAAAAGGTTTATCCATTGT
Organism: Alentia gelatinosa; assembly: GCA_950022655.1. Classification (NCBI taxonomy): domain Eukaryota; kingdom Metazoa; phylum Annelida; class Polychaeta; order Phyllodocida; family Polynoidae; genus Alentia; species Alentia gelatinosa. The sequence goes on from OX465583.1 coordinate 33,911,197, forward strand.
CCCATATACACAGGTTATCAGCTAACCGATTCCTTACACCAACGCTGACCTGTACTTATACATTCAGCCTATCCTTCTGCCCCGGCCGCCCAGTTCTCTCCACACCAGCTCCCTGCTATACTTGTCACCCTATATAATCAAATGACAGCTGGTGCTCTATAAACAAGGTTAGGCTGAAGCCTACCGAACAAAATTCTTTTGAAAGTAAAAACTATTTAAAAAATCTGTTAAAAATCAAATGAATAATGGCTGTATTATTTCTAATTGATCAAATGATACCTAATCGGCTCTTAGAAAAGTTTTATAATCAAAATTGATCCCATAAAATTAATTTCCATGCACTGACAAATGGCAAAATAAAGAAAAAACAGTGGGTATCCCCTATATGTAGAGATCGGAATACTCGGACAGTGGCGAAATAAGTGTGAATAAACGCAGATAAGCGTTTACACTCTACATGTACAGAAGCAGGCGTAGATAGAGCGCTCAATACCCTGGGCATATCTACGCCCTCAGTGCCTTATTTACGCCGATGTTAGACATGCGGAAACCCAAAGGTTCGTCCTGTGATTATGATCAATCTTAAATCACAGCGTTTGGCTTTAGTACGGTACTAATGTAAGGTACTCCTACTCTAGATATATGTAGATTTGGCATTACCAGTTTTCTTACTATAATGTATTGAATTGACTGCTGTAGAAATTCAACCAGTTTACTTATAATTAGTAATGATTTCGTTGGATTTGCAGATATTATATTACCTTTTCACTACTCGATATTATCAACTTCTAATATATATATATATATATGAGAATAGAAGTCTACCCTACACCGACATTAAAAAAAGAATCTTTCCACTGCTTCAATTATGCATATATTTCCTGTATAGCAGATATGGCCTTTATGAATATTAGACAGAGCTTATTTATCAAACCATGCATATTTATGTTTTGCCTCCAGATTCACATGAAGACAATGCCGACGTCGATATTCCGGTTACTAACGGGACAAGAGACGCCGCACTATATATAGCGACCGCCGACCAAGTGCCAAGCCTATGTGAATGAAAGGCATTCAGACACTGCAAATCAGGGGATTAGAGCACGGGACCGATCATTTCTGACGGCGTTTCCGCGTGTGTTTGGAAGTCTGGCTGGGGGCTCTTGCTTCCTCTATCCTGTGTTTGGAGAGTGAAACGACGTTTTTTGTTTTTTTCCCTCGCGGTGACCTTCACCTACGTTTCTTGCTGCGTATCTTCTTCCGGGACCTCCGTTGTCACTCCAGATGACGTCGTGTGTATGCTCGTGACGTCATAACTGAGAGGAAACTAGATAAAGGGCCAGAAGTCATTCAAGATCTATAACGAACCGACAAGGGTTTAAAGGACATAAAAACACAAAGAAACAAAAAGCCAAGTTGAAAAGGGCTCTTGTTTGCATTCCTGTTATTGAACAGCGCATGCGATTTGATGTGTAACCAGACATTTGTGTCTTTTTTCCCCGCCAAATTGGATATCTGTGCCCCGCTAAGCTGAATGTCGGCTGCGCGCTGTATTATAAACATCCAAAAGCCGTGACGTCATAGAGACCAAGGCATTTTTGTGAGAACGAAGCTACCTTGATTTTATTAGTACCCCAAACCTTGTGTATATAAGAAGATAACCTGACTATCTTATGTTGTATCAACAGGCTGGTCTTGACAATAAAGAAAAATTACATGGGATAGACCAGCTGTGACATGTGTATATTGGTGGCCTTGCTATTTAGATTCCCCCATCCTGTAAAAGTCCAGGTTTAAGTACAGATTACCCGCACTACTCATTTGCCATCCTGGATTTTCATATGGACTGAAATAGTTTCTAAACGAAACAAGTAGACTTGTGTAGATCGCATGTTAAAACTCAAAATCGTCGTCTTCTATTTTTAGCCTTTTACATTTGCGAGATGGGGAAGCATTCCTTCGTGTTTTCATTTGTTGATTTTATTAATTGTTGAGTTTGAAGTAGTTTTAGTAAATTCATTTTTTCATCGGGTTTACCTAGGTGCCTAAGTTCCCCATTGCTTTCCTCGAGTGATTCGCTGGGTTCTACTCAGCTTAAAATTGCTTTTCTGTCGTTTAATTACTTTACTGTACTTTAAATTAACATCAGTATATGGAAAATCCAGTACTGCCAGGTCTTATGTTCCCCATTGGCGTGTTCCTAAAGGAATCGTGTATTATCACCACCTATATTCAGTGTTCATCTTTTAAAGCAATATTTTTGTCATCCTAATGTATTGGTCATATTTCAATTACTGAGGTGATTAATTTTTGTTGTATAAGTATTAGCCATTGTAGTGCACAAGTATTTTGAGTTTGGCAACTCGAGAAACGGCTGAAATGCCATGGGTATTTATTTTTTTTCATTAGGCAAAGAACTTGACAGCAGAAACTTTACCTGCTTTTGGAGATGCTGAAAACGGTAAAATATGTTCCCTCCACGAGTGCTACAGCCCATACCTGCCTATAATACATCGCCGAACCCGTTTCACATTGCGGGTGAGAGTAGGTCTGTGAATGTGACTCCCCTTAGCCATACAAAGTGATGTGGATATGGCGACAGAGGTGACCAGTATATAACAACTGCTATAAACTCATCACATAGCACGCCTCGTATGGTACACATTATTAGCCGGTAGACGCCATCGATGACTGGGTATTTCCTATGTTTCCTTTCTTCCGTGTATTTATTGACGGACTGGTTCTCCTTCCAGTTACCAGCTGGAAATAGTCCCGCCGCTGCCTACAATAGTCGGTCTCAAAAATAGAGGGTAAATGTTTAGCCGCCAGAAGCAAAACCCAATTGGCATGTTATTATGAAAATAATACACAAATCCTGAAGCTGTTGAGGACTTTTCTGCCTAATTCCCTGTAGGACGAAAGAAGAAAAAAAATAGATATTTCCTGTCCCCCATGTAGAAGATTATCCATGATTATCTGTATTATATACAACGGACACTAAGATTGTCCATGGCCTGGGTGTTGATTGTTCCTGGTGCTGCCTAAAGCAAGCCTATCACCTGGTAGATAGGCTGCTTTGTGAGAAAACTAGTCTCAGCTATAAGGAAGCAAGGGAAGTGAATAACAAAATGATCACGTATGCTGTAAATTTTTTTTGACTGAAGAGAAACTGCGTATAATATGTATATATATATAATGATTCTTTGTTGTATAGCCAGCCTCGGACTTCCTATGTTGGGTCGGTCAGATGGAACCTAAGGTATCTTTGGAAACAGGAAAGTAACCGACATTAAGATATCCACTGATGATAAAAGAGTTGAATATTACCAAAGCATATCTACTCTTCCTGTACAACTATTATGTAATTTTTTATTTTTTTTGGGGGGGGGGGGGGGGGCTGAGTTCTGTCCGCATATGGCTCTGTTCTTTCTCTCCTTCAATGCTTTTGCTGGGTTCTTCCCTAGTGTCAATATCTGCTACGAGGTAGCACCACTGCATGTGAAGCTGCAACCTCTGAAAGTGACACGACATTGAATATTAATCTGCTCATCGCTCTGTTCTTCTAGCAACCGACCCGCACGGTAAAGACTGGGTCTCCACTGTAATCAGCGTGAGAAATAAGAGATGCCCTATATGTATTCACACAGATGAGAAGGGTCTTCGATATATCTAAGGAGGGATTGGTTCATTGACTGGTGCAGTGTGCGGATTATGGTTAAGGATCTCCACGGCAAAATAGGTTATGATTTGACTGAAGACATGCCTGGAGTGAGCAGAACTTGTACTGAACTTGAGGGGTTTGTTTACACAATGCTTTGCGATGGGTCTCTGTAAATATCAGACTGTATTATTGAACACATTCGCCGCGACTTAGTTGAAGTATAGACTCATTTATGATATGCAGAATGGAGCTCAGTGCTTTTTCCAAATTAGCTAATGAATGGTATAAACAGTCTGCAGCCAGTGTGATGTTGCTGCAATGGAATGCTCGAATGATATATAAAAAGAAATATACCGATTTCATCGCATTGGTAAATACTGTAAATTTAAGAAACCAAAGCCATGTAGCTTGAATTTTGTGGTTGATTATACGTGTGAAAGTTGAGCATTCATTGAATGATAGTAGGACAAATTTAAGCATGTAAAACCTGAAAACAAATTAGTCACCCGGACACTTTGAATTTATGAAGGAAAATAAATACATACTTTGGTTTAGAGAGTCGGTGATATGTGCTAAGACCAAAATCGATTTGGTGTAAATGTATGATAAGCTTATGCATGTGTGATAAACAGCATATGTATACACTGTAATTTATTCGAATTGTATAATATACATCCACCTGGGATTCTCTGGATTATACATCCACACAAATAACCATTAGCACGGACATGTGCTCGTTGCAATATATTTCTGTGCTGTACTTCTGTTGATCATAACCCCCTCTGTGTACTGACTGCGAATCGCTGCACCCTGCTTAGTTCGTCTGAATAGTCTGTGCATTATCATTAGCCAATACAGGAAGGAGAAAGAAGAAGGACAAAAAAAACGTAATTGAATTTAATCTATAAATAATAAACTGATCAACATTTTATGGATATAAGCCGCGTTGTTTTGATTGTATATTGTGTATAGCTTTTATAATGGCATGATTAAACTCTCAGAGAATGTTCTGTTTTTTCATGGACAGTGTCCATGGTTTTGTAAAATATACATATTTAACATTTCAGATTACAGGAAAATTTCTAGTTTAAATATGGATTCCATACATGAAATGCCATTTGAATATTAACACAATTGAGTTAGGTCAGCCTATCAAACTACCATATCGGTGAACTGTCAATCATATAAGCAACGTTCGCCAAACAGAATCACGCTCCATTGAGTGTATGAGATTGTAGCTAAACCTAGCAAGGGCGAGTGATACTCTACTTTGCACAATGTCCACTAGATGGCGCTGCAAACAGGAATATATACACTTTTTTCCTGATGCTGGATGTAATCAAGTGTATCATAATTACCCCCACTTTGATCGAAACAAAAGCACTTTAATCATTTTGGGGACGTTGTTTTAGTACAGTGCAACCATCATCTGTATCAGTTACATGTTTATTTATTGAGAAATATACATTTACAGGCTGACATTTACTCAAGACAGAGAAATCTCTCAACTTCAAAAATTAATTCCATGGGCGTAATTGGTCATAGGTCATTAATTATCAATCAGAATTGATTATATATATCACATTCAATCCCAGCTGCAATACTATTGTGATAATTATAAGTTGAATGTGTTTTTTATCGATTTCAAGAAAAATTGAGATAGAAATTAAAGAGGCTTGTTAAAAAAAGTTAATTGCATCACTCGTATGCAATTCTGAAAAAAAATTAAAACTGGACCTGAAAGACAACATATATAGCTGTCATTTAAGCCGTTAGTCATGCTTCTAGGTTGTGTTATCAGTAAATCACACAACTCTAAAGAGTTGACCTAGTTTTATCGTTTTTCAAAATCAATAATTTTCTATTTTCTTCCAATTAATCAAGTCATATACATCCAAACTGGTATCAGCCACTTCGGCTTGAGATATCCTATCCATCTGTGAAAAAATCATTAAAAAATTCCCATCCGTTCCCGAGAAATCTGCAAAAATATGACTTCCAAAGAGTGAGAGATTTGACCTAGATACAGCCTCAAGTTTTTTCGCTGGTCAGGTTCCGATATTTCCAATACGTACTCAGGTACCAGATTCGATGTTTTACGGTTTCACAGTTGAGCTCGGCCTTCGCTCGATTCACACTGCCAGCCCTTATGCCGCCTTTTCCCACCAGGTGTCTCTACTAGTACAAATACATTGCATGCATGTTTAGACTTCTCAGGAAAACTCCCCTAGCCACCTAGCTACCTATATGGAGCCAATTGCAAATCGGAGTGCCGTAAAGTAATGTTTATCAGACAAGATATTTCTTGCATAAACGATGAGGACATTAGTTATTACTTGATAAAAAGATCATGTTGCTGATAACAACAGATAAAAACTATAAAGAAGGTGCTTGTTAATAAAGTACCATACGATACATGGTATGATGGTCATGGTTGTATTAAGGGAACTTTCAGATTAATTGTGATCCTAAGGATATACAATTGCTCAAAAAGTGTGCTCCTTGGATTAACGAATTGTCATATGGAGCAAATGGGAACGGATGATAGAAAATTACTAACACATGATGTACACGTGGATAATGGTTACTTTAATATTTTGAGTTTTCACAACAAAAGATGTATCAATATGTGCTTTGGTTAAGGAGGAAAAAAGACTCCTGGTATTAAGAAATGAGAATAGATCATGTATGGAGTAATTCATAGCGATGATGAATGGAAGCAGCCATATATATAAGAACATTCGTAGGGCTGTTTGTTTCTTTGAAATTACAATCATTGTACTACAGAATACTAAATAGAATTGTTCCGACGAATTATTATATTTGTAAGAGGAAAGTTCTGGATACATCCCAATGTTTATTTTGCGAGTGAGGATGCTATAGAATTTTTTTTTCTTTAAGTATATTTTCTGTTAAGTTAGCAGTAGTATTTGCTGTGGAGTGGCCCGATCTGAAGCATCTCAACACTTTGGTTAATAAACCATGATCTTCGACAAAAAGGTCAGCTTCGTGTGGACAATGCGCTATATAGTCCGGCAGCCGTGGGGCTTGACCCCAACTTCTCCGATATAGTTTTTTATTCTCTGTTGATAACTCATCTCTGGGATGTATATAAGGAGATCTAGGGTGGTGTGGAGCCCTCACCCTTGAGCAATTTTAAATATTCAAGATGGCGTCCTTGATCCGTGCCCTGAAGGACCTGCATTATAAAACTCACATTTCTTCATTATTTGTTACTTCAGATCAATGATATTTTGGTCAAGATATAAGTTTTGGGGTCCAGTAATTTTGATGGAAAGGGTTTCAGAAGAATTGGACTTACCGTTTCCATGGTAACAAGCTATTTTTACCTACTATATCTAAAAAACTATGATTCTGGTAGAATCCGCTTGGAAATGCTCCCGCTCATAGAGACAAAGTGAATCCGATCTAGGCGTGGAGAATGAAGGCCCACAAGAGTGAGATTCTTGCGCGGTGAAAAACTCGAACCTGTTCTTCTTTTTTATAGGACTATACTCAGACAAACTTCCTCTCTTATGATTCATTTTGAGCCATATCGAAATCAAAGTTTACTATTGTAGTTTTGTTATCTACTTTTCTCGTGAGAAACCAATGAGATCTCAACCTTTTTTTTTTTTTTACTTGTATATTGTAAACTTCGCTGATTTCCCCCACCCACCAACAGCCTAAGTATTTGGCCGTAGCAGAACACTCGTCTTTATGGAGCAGTCAGCAGAGCCTTCGGCTGGGAATGCCAACGTCGAGAGCTCGAACCTCGCTTTCTGCAGGCAGAATTTTCATTTTTCTATATTTTCCGGACTCGGACTCGACGAAGTCACTCGTGCTATGATTAAGGCAATATGAGTGGGTAAAAAGTGATACAAATGATGTATCAAGATAATGTGAAAAGAACATTATTTATATTTCCTAGGCATATAGAATGGACTATATATAATAATTTCGATATATGAATAATGAAATTGTGAGTTTCTGTTGCCATGGTAACCAACTGGAATAGCTCCAAAAATAACGGCTTCTATAGCCTATAAATATCTATAAATTGCAAGTTGGTCGACCAAGTCACTGCGAAAGTAAAGACTGCGTTGAACGTGAAGGCTCGTTACCCTGATCAGTTTGATAAAATTGGGAAGTTCAAAGAGCCAGCCAGGATACATCTGACACTGGACACCGAGCCATAGATAGATCCTCTGCGAAAGTTAATTAATCTGCTTCTGAAGATAGAACAGGAACTCAGGGGTCAAACACCCAGTCACAGAGCACACTGACTGGGCATTTGAGCGTGGTCTTTCCTACAAAGAAACATGGCTCCATTTGTGTGTGTTTAGACACTAAGCACTCAAACGAGGTGATTAAATGATGCCCACATAAGATGGCCACCATGGAAGAGCTAACCCTGCATTTCGCAGGCTCCCAGTTCTTCAGCAGGTTGAAAACAAAGTCAGAATATTGGTACGTAGCCCTGGAGGAGGCCAGCCAGCTGCTCATCACCTTCAGAATTCCGTTCGATAACAAGTGCTTCACACAGCTGCCCTTTGAACTAAACAATAGTCAAGATAGATTTCAGCAGTGCTTGGATGAGATGGTGGACACATTCACTAGAAGTAAACATTACCTGTGGTAGTTGAGTGGCCAGTTTTGCCAGGGTGTTTCGCTCCTGTCACCTAGCAGTGCGGTGGCATAGATAAGGCTCCATCCAGTACCTGTGTAGACGGTCATGGTTTTTTTAGGTAGTGCTTGTGGTACTTCATCCCCAGGAGCAGCCAAAATATAGGCATACACGACCGTGGCAATGCACGTAATTACCATATCAGTAACTTTCGTGTTGTTGATGTTGTCACGCATGAGTGGCGAGCAAAACCAAGCTGGTTGCCCGGGGGAGTTCAATATATTGGAGGGTACGAGTGACAAGGTAATATAGGTCAGTGGCATTGGAGTGATGGGGAACTTGCTCGACGGCCGGCCAGCTGGCCAGCTGAACCGGGTTGGTGGATGAGGTGCGCCGCCCACTTTGTGTGCCCAGTGTGGTCGTCGTCCAGCTGGAATTAGGGAAGTTGGTGGAACAGCTCGGAGAATTTGCAGATTTATGGGTGGCCCGGCTGGCCAACGGGGAAGGGGGGCTGGGGGGGGGGGGGGGCGTTATCAACATATGAGAAGCCAATGCTGCAACAACTATTAGATAATAACAGTATGTGCATGTGCTATTATTACAGATGTAGTGAAACTGCGGATTGGATTTGCCACGAGCTAAAGGTGTTTTTTTTCTACCATTGCGCCACCACCTGATCAGCGGCACTTTGAGAAACTACTAAACTACAAATATCTGCCTCTCTTTTATGTCAGCCTTTATTTCTGTCGATGACGTTGCTTATATTACATAAAGAGAAGCTGATTACTTTGTACTGATATAGACATTGTCTAGAGGTCCGTGGTGGTGATGTTTATTTTCACTACTAGGTTCTTTGTTGCTAGAGCCTATGAACGCGCTATCGTACGGGGATGGGGAATATGTAGGATTCGCAGGCATCCGCCGAGCCCACTAACAAGGTAATGAGATTAGAAAACCATAGCGTTAAATACTGTTTTCGGCATCGCTAGACATAAATCACAAGATGAGAAAGACAGCTAAGTTTGAAATTACAAAAGACAACAGCAGCTTCAAGATAGTCTGTTAACGACATTTTCACTCTCGTGGGTCTTCAGTCTCCATGCCTACGTTACGCTGGTTCCCGGTCCATCCGCTAGAGGGCTCGACGTTTACAGGCGGGAACCAGCCAATGCCTAAGTCTGATTCACTCTCTCCCTATCTGCGGGAGAAACTCCAAGCGGATCCTACCAATATAATAGTTTTTAGATATAGTAGATATAATAGATAACTGCGCCACCATCTGATTCGCGGTAGTTTAAGGAACTAAACCTGCAACCTCAGATATTCGAACATTTCCGTTGTGTTATAAAAGCAATCCATTTATTGAGTTCATAAACATACATCGGGCTCGGTTAATGTCTTTCAGCATATCTATAAATAAAGTTGTAGTAATGATAGTAATGAATGAGTTTAGTTCTATGTCTCTTCAGTAGATGAGGGTAATTGACCTCAATTCTATTTCGATTGGTTTTCTTGAGTTCCTGGTTTGAGTGGCGTCACCTAGTTTTGTGCAAAGATCCAATCAGGCTATTTTAGCGACTATCACAACTATATATCGGAATGGACCGGTATCAGTCTATTAAAGTATGGATATTGCACTATCCATGATCTAAGGAAACTCCTGTTGGGGTCAATACATCATTCTAGAACCGTCTACATAAGATTTTTTAAATGATATTATATATTTAAACTGTAATGATATCCGCAATTAGCCATTCTGGATTAGGTTTGACAATTTAATAACTAAGATCAAATATTGAAATTTAACGAACTAAGATCTAATATTGAAGTTTAACGAACTGATAGTCAATTACAGAATAACGATAAAAAGTAGATATGTTTTAGACATTTTATTTGATGGGTATCTGATTCTATCTGTACATCACTTGGCATCAATTTAGGAAGAGCCTCCTTTAGGACACCCAAACACAGCAATAGTATAACAGCCATGCAAATAGGTAGATAGGTTCAACTACCAGTATCCTACCAATCAACTATTATGACAATATTCTCTGAAAGTTGAGCCGTTCCATAAAAAATACAAAGTTTGTAAATTTAATGGATGAGTACATGATTACAATGTTAATGAATGCCAGTTGGGAAGAACATATATCAAATACACGTGTACAACGATGTCGGTCTCTTTCTAGTTTTCAAAACCTGTCAATACAAAACCCATTATAAAACCCATTAATTCCCTTAAAAATACCCAGCTCTTGCCTCATGGACTTTATTCCGTTATCTTTCACTGAAAGTGTTCTACGCGATCACTTCTAGTCGCAACTCAAGACAAGCTTGTAAATTATCTGGTAAATAGACCAACACAGCACTACAAAACATGAGTGATAAGACATGGTGCACCTTAAAATAGCAGAATCTTAGTTTTTCGAAACACTGCACAATATCCCAGAACATGCTCAAAACAAACTTAATGCAACCTGCGAAGATTCTTGGAGAATGTTCAAGATAGTTCTTAATTTGTGATTTTTTACATTAGGATTACATTATACGTTACAATTCGATACCTGGGTTGATTTTTGCAAAGTTGTTTATGTTCATCTTCTGCTATTTTGCCCAATGGAAATAACTATATGAAAGGAGTAAGAGGAAGTTAGGAAGTAGCAAATCTCAATGACTAAGTAGGTAGGCCTATTATTTGGAAACGTCATCAGACAAATGAGTTAACAATATCGGACACATATCCGCAAATGGTTCATAATTGTATTATAGGATACGTCGTCGTATTTTTCATGGAACGGCTGCACGCACTTGTCATCCCTTACATATCCACATCTCTACCCCACTAAATCAACTGGAAACTTAGATATGATAATTTAACAAACAAGATTGTCTATAAGGTTAAATCAATAACTCTTTAAGTAGAAATAAACAGCAATTGAGATAGTCTGGCCCAAATCGGTGCCATCAAATAGTTCCTCTTTAGGCTGGCATGGTAACCGTACTGCGACCAGCGTAAAAAAACATCAGAATTCCTGATGGTAGGGAGCTAGTCATGCGTGGCTTGAATCAATAACAGCACTGCACCAGCTGAAGTCAAACATCAGATCTGCAACACCAGCCGGCAGTTTGTGCACCTACCTAAGATACTCAGCAGGTTGGAGCGGCATTGACATGTAACCAGCGGCATACTGCCACTCAGAAAGCGTTACATCTGCGACAAGTACCATTGATTGATTTTTAGTTAATGAATAAATCTTGATTTCTTTTGGCAATATTCTCTGGAGGTGAGGTTGCTCAGGGTATACATCCCCTTTCTCATGTGAAACAATAATACATACATTGGAGAGGAGCATGCACAGCAAATCGAAGCGAAATAAACGAACTCAGTTTGCTGGAATCCCAAGTTATACATTTTTAAATTCACACTTAAATATCATCGACAAACTCACTAAACTAACCATGTGATCCTGTCTTTTGACGGTAATATCAGTGTAGGTTTCAAATAAAGAATGCTTTTGTAATTCCCTTATCTGATTTGATAACTTGTGTTTTACATTGAACAGCATGAACCTTTTGACAGACCTCCAGAGATCTGTATACAAATACCTGACATGCTTAGAATAAATATTTCTTCCCTTGAACCAAAACAATTAGATTTTCCTCGATGAATATTTCTCACCTACATTGACTGACCTTCACATTGAGAACTACACTGATATATATATTTTGTATATAATTATATTAATCATACATTGCAACTGATCACACGAACTTAGATTTTCCTTCCTCACCAGATATAAAAGAGAAAAAAAGCATCTTATTTTGCATGTAGATTCCCCCAGATTTTTACTTCATAAAGGCAGCTAATGTATTCGTCCTTTTTGCTTCAGCAAAATAACATCTGCATGAGTGAACACAAACATTTTTTCCGTTATGGTCCTCTTAAAAAATCACACCAGGGATCATACAAAATACAAATAAATACCTTTAATAACCGTTGTCGGTTTCGTACTCTTGTGGTACACCCATGAAATGTCAGTAAACTGAAATACTTTTTATGAATTTCAAAGTATTCCTGTTCTTTGAAAAAACAGATACATCAAAATAATGTCATGGTTTAAGTATCGTAAATAAAGTATTACATGCAATGTAGTATTACATCGTACATTCCGATTCTGTATATTAAGTACATCTATATATGCTTGTAATACAACCTCCTCTTTATCATTACTGGCAGAAAAAGTAATACTTCTATTCCATTATAATTCACACGATTTGCTTCACATGCGGTCAAACTTAAATTATACATGACTTGTATTTACAGAAATACCTCATTATATTGTACTTTAATAAGATAGTGCAATATTCTGAGGTGTTTGCACATATACCTTTAGCTAACTATGTTAATCAAAATGAAGCTGTTTTGATGCGATGACGTAAATACATAACTGCAAACCTACGCCAAAGTTACAATTCTCTGTTTAGATTCAACCAAGTTGTGAGTACAACAAAATACATGGCAATGATGGAAATCTTTGGACAGCTTGACATACATTTAACCAAGGATGTATGAAGCACCAGGATGTATTTAAGTACAGATATTATTGAGGGAAGACGAACAATACAAAGCACACAATGTCGTACAATACAAAATGATAAAAAGATGCAATGAGCATGGTGCATGAGAGTTGCGTATCATACAAGAGCTGTGCTGAGTCAAATTTACATACATGATTATATATATTTTATGTGTCTACTGATTCTAGCATTATGCTTTTTATATTTCTCTCGGATACATGTTACATGTACTGTGGCAGATTAGTCTATGGACCCCCAGAAAAATTATTCAGATCAAATTTCTATGTCCAAAGTTGTGTGTGTACCACTCATACTTTAGGATATTGCATGAGCTCAGATCATATCCCACTACAAGCTTCAATATGGAAGACAGGCTTCAGTGGCGACTCATTGATTCAAAACCAGAGGACTATTATTATTATGACCATATGAGAGGATTCAATATCCATGCCTACGATGAGGAAGGTTTGGGACTGACTCTGGATAATAGAAGCAAAGTATCGGGAAAAATACTTTCTGGCAGATAAATACACATTTAGTCGTGTATCAATACAAATGTCTTGGGGTTGCGATCTTCCATTTAAGATGCCTGATACATTGGTTTGCGTGATTGCATTGTCTATAGAAAATTATTCTCAGCTTTTTAGCATGTAGAATTACTGCATCTTGCCCTAAGCCCTACATTTACCATAAACTCTGGTTCATTACCTTTGCCTAAGCGCAGGCAATTCCCCATTATATTATTGACACTTAAGTGTGTTTGTATTGGCCAGGGCTACAATAAATAAGATACCAGTAGGCATAACTCAGTTCCCTGGTGCACTGTTCATTGAATGCCACACATCGCCTGGCCAGTGCGATTAAAATCAAATTACGCCGACAATACAACACAACTCATGGCTTAAACGTACCTGTTGACCATGTCAATTAACTCAATTTGGCGCTCACGAGGTAACAATAGGACATCTCTTTTCGACATTTCACTGACAATGTAATACGAACTGGTGCACTTTGAATCTCGTAGCGGTCCTACAAACTCAAGGTTAACAAGGCAGGTAGAGTTTTAACCCCAGGGTAACTGAAGACGCTCAGACTATCTAAAGCAAGAGAAACTGCGATGAATTTTTGGCATGTTTATGATGTTCGTCCTTGGGGCATGTGGGACATGTAAGATAGGGGTATCAGATGTTCACTTCAAAGGTCGTTTAAGCACAAGGCGAACAAGGAAGCCTTCCTCCTGTTCTTAACGCTCTTCTGATTGGCTGCTCTTCGGTGACGATATCTGACTTCTTTAAGTTCTTAAACTTCTTCATCAGTACGAGATCTATATGATGCCCTCTCCGCTGGGTATTCAAAACACATCAGTTAAATCACATAAAGCACCTTATTAATCATCCGGGGATACCTGATTTAAAGATTCCATGATATTATGCCAATAAAGATGATGATTCTTTTTGCAACATAAACAATTATGCAATAATCTTCTCAAAAGAGACTTAGCAATACGTAAGTATGAAAACACCAAATAATGTGCCAGACATTGGTTGACAAACGAAGTTTCTCGTTTTGACCACAGATATACAGAGATAGATCTAACATAAATGGATATGAATCGGGTAAGGTAATTAATCTCAACATAATCTGATTATATGTATAAGTTAACTACTTTTTTACTCGATACCTGCAGTAGTTGATATCCCAGTTCGAAGTTCCTGTGAGCTGTTTCTGGTACATACCAAATAACTCTCTTACATGGTAACCCACCCCCAATAATGTATGATGATCAACATTTCAGAGGAGAAATAACAGCAAGTATTTAGTATTTAAGCCTATCCTTTGTAAGATACCACATAATTTGGGTGAGTAAGGTTTCGATAGTCTAAACTGCTCAGCCAAGGATATAACAAAGATGAAAAAGACAAACAGCCGACGAATCAGAACACTTGTCTCTTATCCACACGGGGATTCAACAGCCATCGGATCACTGTTGAACCATGATATAACATATAATTATCAATGGCAGTTAAAGAGTACATTTGTAAGAATATTTGCATGTATATGATATATATGTATATATATATACATATATATACAGGCCTGATTTTCCAAGTCTTAATGAACATAAAAAGAAAGAATAGTGAAGTGTAAATATAAAAAATAAAACGTCAACCTGTATCACGCTAATGTTGTATCTTCATAAGCTACTTCATGTTAAAGCTCGTGCAGTATGCGTTCAATATACTATATTTTTGTTCATTTGTATGCCACGTTATTCCCTACACAATTCCTCAGTATAAGAGATGTTTATTATGCCAGCAAATAGATCATTATGAAAGACAAAGAATCTATGATACAGACAACCTTGTACGACAGATAAGTGCAGATAGATCAAACCGGATTAGGTGTTGCATTCATGATTGCCTCGCAGATATTTCTATTCAAAATTGCCTCGCAGACATATCTATTTAATTTCAGATTACCAGACAGAAAAAACGGTTTTTTCCCACACACACTGTCTGTGAGATGTAAAATATTTTCTATCATAATACCTTGTATTGCTTTCTGGAAACTCTCACAACACATATACACATATATAATCATGATAAGAAGTACGAGTAGGCACTTGTACAAGACAGAGACAGTATATGGCAGTATGCTAATAATTGTGAGACAGGATATATCAACCAGCGTGTAAATAAGGTGGCCAATGAGTATGTATGATCTCACTCGAACAACTGTAGAGTACTGATGAGAAGACTGGCACTTCAGGGCTCCCACCCTAGTAGACCGACGAACAGACACAAGTACCCTACATAGATATATATACCATCGTCCAGAGACTGTTCAACTATGTATACTGACTCAGTATTGTATCAAAAGTTCCACTAGGTGGAGTGTGAGGGTTTTTAATGGGTGGGTAGTGAAATGGAAGTTTGAGGGGGGGGGGGGGAGGGGGTATGTGTTGTAGGGAGGGGTGTGAGGGGGGGGGGGGGGGGTAAGGATAAAGGGTATTTGTTGGATTAACGTATTTTTTTTAGTTTTTTGTTTGTATATTTTGCTCTCCTTCAAGCCGATATCACACCCAGTACTTATTCTCATGGAGCACTGGGTTGGTCGTGCGACAATGCTGCAGCAGCTCCGGGTCCACATTCTCCCAGTCAAACGTCACTTGGTCTCTTTTCAATGTGCCCGATGGCGAGTGCACCTCCACGCCGTCCCCGTCGAACAGAGGGGTCACCTTACAGGTGGGCACAGTCCTACTCACCTCCGCCTCCGTCTGCAGCGCCGCCGCCGAGGCGGACAACGGCGGGGCCGGCGGGGCGGCGGCAGGCGGCCCGGGCACGGTAGGCGTGGCTACCGGGATTGGGCCCTGCCGGCGGTAAGTCCCCAGGTGTTGTCCAGTGGTGGGCGGGGACCCGGAGCGTGGCCGATCGCGCGACGGGGAGTGGGGGCGCGGGAGGGAGTGGTTGGAGCGAGAGTTGCCGGCGGCGGCGGCGGCCGAGGCGGGGGTGGTCGGGGACCGGGACCGGGAGCGGTGGCGGGAGCCCGGGTACTGTGAGGGCGACTGCGGGGCATGGTGCTCGTACAACTGTGGCGTATCGGGCGTGATATTAATTGCCGGTACCCCTGTCTCCAGCATCCCCCCGTGCATCCTCTCAACACCCCCCGCGTCAGGGTCATCATGATACGTCCCCATATTCAACTTCTGTGGTTCTATATGCACGTGTGGCTGTGCGAGCGGCGTGCGCGAATCCTCCTTCGCTTTTTCCAACTTCTCCCGTCGTTTTCGCCGCATCTTCAGACACCGCATGATAATCAGTCCCATCACCACGAGTGCAGTGATCACCGACACCAATATGATCACCACAAGCCGGTCAGAGTAGTACCTCTGGGCCGGCTTGGTCGTCGGCTTGGCCGGCGGGTCCGTAGCGGCGGCCGGCGCCTTGCCCGGGGGTGGGCTCGTCTCAGCTGCAGCTGGGGCTGACACTGAAGGGGCTGGGGTACTCTGTGGCTTCTTCTTCGGGGGCACTGCAGCCTTGACCCGGATAAAGTACGTGTTGGTCGCCGGTTGGCTGTTTTCTGCCGTCAACCGATACGTGAAGCTGTCCGTACGATCATACGTCGCGTTAGATGGATTAGCGCGGTACGTAATCTTCCTATTAAGGATGTCTTGATGGGTGAAGCTATCCACCTCTACCTCTCCAGCATCACCTCCAGGGTTCCCCCTCTGCCTCCCTCGACCCTTTTTGGATTTCTTAGCAGCCTCTCGCTTCATCCTACCATCATCATTCCCACCCCCTCGGACCTTATACAGGCGGCCGAGTTTTGGCGGTTTGAGTATTGTATAAGTCGGGTTGCTGCCTGAAATCAGAGCTAATTCTCCAGCGTCTAACGCCTCTGTGGTGAACACAAACGAAGCCCCAGGCTGGGCATTCAGTGTCTTTTGGTTCACTTGAGCTTTCACTGTGATATTAACCTTCTGATCGGTGATCATGTTCTGGCTGTCATATACAATGAACTCGAACTTATCCGCGCCGGCGCTCATATCTGTCTGAATGTAGGTAATCTCTCTGTTATCTATATTCCTCTGGCTGAACTGATACACGGGGTGATCATGCATGTATAACTGACCATACTGCGGTGGTTTGGTCACGTTGTACATAATCTTCTCCCGGTTTCCATTGGTCTCTACATGGATGTTCTCCTTGGTGAGGAAAACTGAAGAATGCCCCTGCATGAGAGTGATGACAGAGCAATTACGGAGCTCCAGCGTGAGAGGGTTAATGTGAATCTTAAATACCTTATAATAAGGCTTAAACGCCCCGTCAGAGACATGAAAGTAGAAAGCCCCAGATTCCATGCTACCATCTTGGACGAAGACAACCTCATCGTCATCCACATCCTTCTGGGTGAACGTATCAATAGGATTATCCGGCTGCCTGGCGAGGACGATAACACCGTTATCAGGACCATTGATAACGCGGTAGATAATTCCTTCGGGAGGGGTATCAGGGTCTGTGGTGTGGAGTTGATCCTGTGTGATGACTGCAGTGAAACCCTGCACCAGGTGGATTTCTGGCGCCTCTGTCTGCAGTTTAAACGGCTGATCGTTCACTGCTCGCACCGTTAAGTTGAAAACATTGCTTAGCTGCGATGACTTCCGGTCTCGTCCCTCGGAGACAGCGCCAGAAACCTCGATATCGATCTTAAAATGGAAAGCGTCCCATGCTGTATCCGAATCATCATGGATGTACTGGATGCGACCTTTGTTGATGTCCTTCTGCATAAAGGTCGTGGCCTTTGTGGCATTCTCACCATTGACGACTAGCACCCCGCTGGTGGGAACCGCTGAGATGACATAGTGAACCTCAGGGTTCCGCAGCCCACTGTTAGCCAGTCGCCTCCTGAGCATACTCAAATCCAGATGATCCCTGTCGATAATCACCGACTGGCCCTCCTCCACCACCAAGGGCTGGATCTGGATCAACTGGGCTTTATTATCATCATTGATGTTCTCATAGGAGATCATCACCTTGAAGATCTGGAAGTTGAGGCTGCTGGCGTAAGCCGTGCTCACATCAAAGGTGAACTGGTCCTCCTGGGTCCAGGCCCCCATGGGTGCCGTGTGCTGGTAGCTGATCCGCCGCTCATCCACGTCCTCCTGTGTGAAAGCCAGGACTTCTCCAGTGTTATTCGCCGTCCACATTAATTTCCCGTTCTCCGGTTTGGTCTGGAGGGTAAAGGTGACGGCCTGCTGCTGATGCTCGTCATTGGTGACCGCCTGCAGGTTGGTGGAGGACAGAGGCTGTGAGATGCCCGGGTACACCTCCAGGGGATTGTTGTTCGTCAACGTCAACACCAGAGCTTTGGCAATGATCTCAAAGGAGGTGCGCTTGCTGTAGTTGACGCCGTCGTTGACTTTGAAGGAGAAACCTCCGCGATTGGGACCTGCAACAGGGGCGCAAAGCAATAAACGTCAGTTTTATGTCTTTTTTATACAAGAAATCTGCATGTAAAGTGCAATACTCTTGTGATAAGGTTTGGGGAATTTGCATGATGTGTTAGTGTTTAAACTGTGAGACCAACACTGTATAGAAACAGTCCAAAACCGGATAAAAATGAATTACATTCTCATGAAAAATCTAGTTATTCCATAATTATCTATATCTCAGTAGAATAGTTAAAATCAGCATTGGGTTGGGAAAAAGTCCCCATATCACTTCCAGAATTTATAATCATGTACTGAACAAAAGTTTCGTAATTGAACAGTCAGTGTTGTTGCAATGGTGTTAATTTTATCACCAAAGATTACTCTAAAGACCATTTATCGTTCTGGACACCTTGGTCGTAATAACTGCCAGCTAATGTTGTGACAATCAAATTACCAGTGTGTACCTACATATTGCTCCCTACGATTTGCAAAATTCGGACCTTAGATAATACCGGTAGCTATGTTTAGCAATAATTGATACTTCCTAGTGACTCTGATAAAGGAAACGTTCAGTAGGAACAAGCACAGTCAGCACTAGGGGGCAACACCAGATTGCTACCATGCTGAAGATGCCCACCCACGTGCTGTGTACCGTAAAAAGGTTTCCTCGCTTCATTTTGGATAAACTTCAGAATTCCTCCTTTCTTTAACCGTGTTCATTCAATTATTATACAGACTGAATGAGAAGAAACTTTGGAAAGGCCATGTACATCATCATATCTGTGCAGTATTATTAAATTATTTTGCAATTTAGAATGTACATTTATCTATTAAAGACATAGTGAGGCTAAACAAGAGTTCCTAGAATTTCACATTCATCGGTCAATGGAGGAATAAACTTATATCGTTTATGGCAAATTGCATCAGGTGTATGCGGGAAGGTGAAAGGCTATCCAACAAATTGCTATACACTGCTCACTGTCTGCAACTTTCTCATCCTACTTTCAGCAGTTATATGCGAATGAATGTAGCAGAAAAGGATATTATGTGATTTTTATTCAGCACCTAAAAGATTAGAACTCATGATCACCATTTTCTCATGTACAGGATTATCTTATGATTGTTTTCGCTGCATGAAATGCCATGAGCAGATTTCCTTCTTTAACCAATGCAACATAAAATATGCTTTGGTATTCTACTCTTTGTATGAACCGCCTGAAAGTGCAAGAATGAATTAATAGCTCCTGTCGGTAAGATCACAATGCCACATCAATGAATCCTTATCCATTTGTATTACTATCAAACCAAGTTGCTCAGGTTATTTGAACTTGACCGAAAGATTTATTTTTCCGAAACAAGTACTCCATGAGAAGCGAAGAGAATTCTGAAGGCATGATTTAAATGTCAAAAGAGAAGAACGTGAATGGAATCATGTAACCTATTTACAGGCAAAGTTTCTTAAAACTTGCAATATTTTTCTTTAGGCCATGCTGAGAATTGCGCATCGCAAACGATTGATCTTGTCTAGACACGAGTTTTATCAGTAAAATGTCTTGGAACACGCCTGTCCGCTTACACCTAACGATTGCCTACAGATACCCCATGTAGGTACCACAGTGTTGTTCACAATTTAAATTTTATCTATGATAGAACTGACATAAATACACCAAACAAAGATTTATCAAATCAAATCTGAAACCTATTTAGCCATGAACCTATTTATAAATATCAAAGCTGTTTGGGGTACTGTTAGGCAAACGTAGAAAGATATTTAAATAAAAACTCTCGCAGTTGAAAAATGTCTCAGGATGAAAAGAAATCCCTCAGGATAAGAATGACCCGAGATATTCTTGGCAACTGGATAACCAATTCAATATAAGTAGACAGCTGTCGAACGTTTGCCAAATCTAAATGATACATAGTGGTATGTGGATGCTTTGATAAATCTGTTAATAAACTAATTAATCTTGAGGATGAGGAGGATTTGAAAAATGAAAATATAAATTACTTTACCTTGAAGGAATAGGAACTGAATGACCCAGGAGTTAAACAAGGGTGCTCCCAATGATAACACAGAGGCTGACCTAGTGCTGCTATATCATATAGATAAAATACTTCATTGAGAGCCTTTAAAACACCACAATTCAATAAATTGAACAATAATGTTGTACAAACATCTCCCAATTATCTATGTTTCATGGTGGGAATATGCAGCAGAAGCGCTTTTACACCATTCATTTCGGGGAAGTGGAACCAGCGCTCTACACTGCTCTCAGTGCATTTGCTACTGCCAGAAACGACCCAGACTTCGGCCAAGTATCGATGAACTCATCTGAGAGCGAGTGAACCATTATTTGTTCTATGCGTCTGATCTCCAAAAAGTTAACACTTAGATCAATAGGAAATTGTCAGTGATCCAGACAATAATAGAGGATAGAGATGGATAGTCTTAAATGCCTCGGTGAATCTGGGGTTTGGATTATGAGGGTGAGAATGGGGAACTAACTGCTCGGCGAACAATGGTTTAATCTCGAGTAAGCTTGTCTTCAGTTTGATATGAGGCTGACTGCGTGTAGAATGGGCATTTAAGCGAACTCTGCAGCCATTATAATCACAAACACTAATTTCATTACCATATTGGATAAGAATGAAAAGCCCTGGTGATATCTGGGAACTGTTAATTAAACTAGATTATTGTATGTTTAAGTCGGCCTCGACTTCCCCCTAACTTTTAACCAGCGTATTCCTGGTACCAGCGTTAAAATGGTATACATATGTTAGTCTGGGAATTCATATAAATACCATTATTCATTTAGTAGTCAGAAATGGTTTACTTGAGATTTAGAATTTCTTTTTATATGCACAGTGAACCATGTACCCTTGAATGACTGATGTGACATTGGATTAACCCGTAGGGATTTGATAGAATAAGATAGTCCAGTTTGCGATAAGTGTCATATCACATCTGAGACTGATGTGATTCAATGTAACACAAACCTGCAGACACTTAGAGAAGGGGTTCAGCATTACCGTCTAACACGTGTTTCTATTCTTGATGAACATTGAGCCATCTGTCTAAATCTATCACCAAATGAATTCCTGTTGCGTTGGTAATTCACCAAACCTGGACAGAGCCTGCTGTTGTAGCAAATTTAGGCTAAGATAATGCGAGGTTCACTTGGTATCATCAGTGGTATGAAATATAACGATTCGTCTAACTTCTTTTCTAAAGCCACAACCTGTGAGATTTATTTGCGAATATTTATATCATCACTATTTCAAGGGAGTTTCTCTGTTGTGTTTTGAAACATGTGAGGAAAATGTACTGCCATGGAAAAACGAAGAACATAACACACAAGGCAAAAATCAATATTGGTTGTATAACCTACACCAGGAATGTTCTCTTTGCCTATCACTGACCGTGGTACACATCATCCAAATAGCTCTAATAAACATGAACTGGGAGTAATTGAAAAACGCCTCAGGTAACACTGACCTGGCCTAGTTCTACCACATGCACATACAAGAGGCAACCAGCCTTGGTGTTCCCCCAGGAAGTTCCAGCTAAATAAAGGACCAGTAGAGAAAGTGACTGAAACACCAGTTTTTGGAGCATCACTTTCTAGTCTGTTTAGTCTGGGCGTCAATACAGAGAACGCACAAAATATGTAACTAAGGACTCCATTCAATATTCGAGCTAAATCTCATCTTACTCTTTCAACTGAAGAAGAATCTACGCACCGGAAACCCGCGTTTAATAAGCAGCACAATATTGAAGTGTCCACATACCACTACGACCCTCACAAATCTATGAAAGACATAGGTTGTTTTATAATATAAAAAAAATTCTTCTTGCGTTTAGAATATGCATTATCAAATATCTTTTTAAAGACAAGATGTAATTCATGTTCTGGACATGGAAAATGAATTTGTTAAAAAGAGTTGTTGAAATGTTGAACAACCACGATATTACGAAAAGGTATAACCTAACCAGACATTAAGACAATACAAGTTTATTTAACTCTAATCGGAGCTGGAAGAATTAAACTTAAATATTCTTCAGATTTTTATTTCACTGAGGATCCTGCCTTCAACCTTTTTGTATGATGTTCGATCATAAAGATATTGTTCTTTTCGAAAAGAGGTACTATTTTTATCAATGAAGGAAAGCCAATTCAATCATTTACTCTCCTTGGGAAACAAAGTGAGAACAGAGACACAAAAGAACGTTTGATGAAATATAAAAGGATGTGGCTGTAATGGAACGGCACCTCTTATGACGACTTTATCCAACGACTTTGAAAACGAAGCACTTCTTACTTGGCTCAAAGGTCATGCATAATATAACATTTACTAAGCAGAGTCACGTATGAGAAATGGGCCAACAATACGAAATATTATGGACGGTACTGGCAGATAGATATCATATTGTCAACAATTATATTTTTACATTATTTCAGATATAAAGGGAGCGAGTTGATAAAGTAAAATAATGAGATAGATATACCTTGAGGTGAACGCTATATGATTAATTTAATATCCACTAAGCGTTTGTATTACCAACACCACTAATGAATACAGATGAGTACATAAAGATTAGAGTGCAATCAACTCCGACTTTGAATATGAAAGCACACCTTTCGATATAGATTAAGCTGGTAAGAAATTATTTACGCAGATTTAGAATACAGGTAATTTAAGCACACAAGCACACATGCTTGCTGATTAAAATGCCAAATTCTATTTACCTCCAGTAATCAACGACACAGTACTACCACATGTGTTACCTGAGAAATGGTCACTGGTGCACATCACTCAATAAAAACGCAAATTTCTACTGACAACAAAACCAAAGTCAATAAAAAATTACTAACAGTCTACTTCTATATGAACACCTGGTTGTGATGGCCTGAAACGTCTAGAAAATAGTAGTGTACTATAAACC
Organism: Alentia gelatinosa; assembly: GCA_950022655.1. Classification (NCBI taxonomy): domain Eukaryota; kingdom Metazoa; phylum Annelida; class Polychaeta; order Phyllodocida; family Polynoidae; genus Alentia; species Alentia gelatinosa. The sequence continues at coordinate 33,934,940 of OX465583.1, forward strand.
AACTAAAGGTTGTTACTATAACCTCGTTAAACGGCAGAGGCTTGGAAACAAAAAATAACAAACATGAGAAAACCCGGTATTTATTGTATGTATTCTCACCTTCTGTCTCATCGGCTATTGGCGACAATAAATAGAAATAACTATAGTATTTAAAAGTCAATCTTAGGTATGATTACAAAAAAAGGAGGGGGAATAAAGTAAGAAATCCGTAAAAACGAATTATCATACCAATAAAAATTAGGTATGACATAATGAGTATATTAATGTCTAGAAATGAAATAAAAAGGATATTTCAAATGGGATATATTTGTATGTGCTTTTAATTCGCACATATATGAAATAATAAAAAGTAAGTGTCTAGGTAGGTATATTATTCGTAATTTCTATTCCACTTAAAATAACTATCATTTGTCACTGGTTATTATGATCTACAAATTAGACACATTCAAGAAGTACCTATACATGTCAAATGGCTAAATTGGTTGAATCACTCACCTTTATGTACAAACACAATCTGGCCTGCGTCTATGGCCGCCTGTGTGAAATTGACGATATTCTGGTTCTGGTTGCTCTCGAGCATGACGTCACCGTTACTGGGGTTATCGATGACGTACATCAACCCGCTAGGTGGCGTGTCGAGGTCGACTGCCTTGAGGTGGTCGGAGGTAATGGGACTGACAGACCCCGTCCACACCTCCAGGAAGCGGTTGGTGACCACGCGTGGTGACTGGTCATTGGTGGGGACCACCGTAATGTGCACTGTATGTGGATTGCTTTGTTTGTGGGAGATATCCGATTTGGCCATGATTGAGAACTCATCGGTTGTTGAGTCATTTCCATCGTGGACGTAGTATATGAAATCACCTTGTAGTTCATTCTGGTTGAACTGCAGGATTGCTTGTCCAGGGTGGCTGCGAGATTCTACCAACCCGTTTTCTGGTTCTTGCGTGATGATAAAGACTATGTTCTCTTCTCTGAAATGCTGATTAGTCACATGAATCATATCATCAGTGATAAGCCTACTCTCCCCTTCCACCAGGTCAAAATCCTGTGCCATGACTGGTATGGTTGTAGGCACAATCTCCAACACAAACTCTAACCCTTGGAGACTCTGTATTCCGTTGGTCACATCAAACATGAATGTATCAGATGTAGGGCCGACCTCATCGTGTTTATATTTCAATCTACCCTCATTTACGTCCTCCTGTGTGAACATTCGCAGGTCCTCCCCGGAGGCACCCTCCATTAAGGACAGCGAGCCGTACTTAGGAAGGACAGTGATGGAGTAGTGGATCTCCTCGTCAGGGACCTCAGGGTGGGTCACTTCCAGATCGCTCTGACCAATCACAACCTCAGATTTCTCATCCACAACTTTCACCCGGTTACTGACAATATGAGGGGGATCCTGGTGACTCTCCAGGATGGCTTTCACCTTCATTTCACCTTCAATTTGCACATCCTCGATTTTGACGATAAATGAGAACATATCGAGGAGGTTATTGGTTCCGTCATGTTCATACGAAACCATCTCGTTTTTCACATCTGCCAGGTTGAATCTTTGTTTCTCCATGCCGTTTTTTAGGATGCGTCCATGCGATGGGTGTGTTTCTAGTACAAACTTAACATCCTTGTCCTCACAGTCCAAGTTGGTCTCCAGGCTCAGATTGCTCCATAAGATGGGTACCATTTCACCTTTTTGCACTGAGAGTCCGGTGTTGTTCAGGAATCGTATGTATGGATCTGAAGCACGAACCTCGAACAGTCCACTGGAGGTATACTGTCCATCAGTCACCCATAGCACTGCCCGACCGTAGTTAGGCCCCATGTGCTTAAACATGATCTTCCCATCCTCCAAATCCTTTTGGGTAAATACCCGAACTTTGGCTGATTCGTTCGCAGTCAGCACCAACTCTCCGTTCGGAATACCCCGCCATTCGTATTGTAGCTTAGAGCTGTCATAATCAACGTCCGGATCATAGTATGAAAGATCATCAGTGGAAACCATCCGGCCTCTATTGGCAACTACATTAAACACCTTCTCCACTAATCTCATCGGTGGATTATCGTTCCTAAGCTGGATGCGGATGTCAAATGTTCCAGTGATTTCTGTGATTTCCTGAATGATATACTCCGGTGGATCCTGGATGATAGGAGTGGCTATGAAGTCAAAGGAATCCTGAGTGTTTTCTGAGTTATCGTGTTTGTACATGACTCTCCGGTTTCTGATATCATCATTGGTGAATGTGGTGGAGGCGTTACGTTCTAATGGCCGACCTGTTGTTGGATCTATCAACTGGATCATACCACACGAAGGCCCAGATATTATCGTGAATCTAAAATCCTTATAAGTACTTGTCTCCATATATAATTCATCTGTGGTTACGACTTTGCTTTCACCTTCGAAAACCTCAGAGAGGCCATTGTTGATGAATTTGATATCACTATTTAGGGGTTCGTAAATGATGCGGAAAGTATACACCTGGGATGCATCCCCTGGAACCACGAGTCTAAACTGGAACTCGTCTTCGACCCTTGAAAACAGAGCTTTGTGGATGTGGTACAGAATACCACGACCGTCCAGATCTGCCTGCGAGAAGTTGGAATTCACCGCCAATCGCTGCTTATGATGATTGCCTGCTTCGTCAGCCTCCGCACTGAAGTGGAACAGATGTCCATAGTGTGGCAGCGTAAGCACTGAGTAGCTCACATCTGAGGAGACGTGACCCTGCATTGAGCTGTTCGCGAGCAGATTCTCACTCGTAATATAACCCTCTTTAACTCCATTCAGAATGAGATCACTGTTGCGAGAAAGCTGCACTCTTGCTTTGATAAAATCGACATTGAACATCATTTCCTCAGTTTCCTCCATCATGGCAGATACCTTAAACTTGAACCAGTCCTCATCATGTGGGAGATGGGTTTCTGTGTGAATATATCGAATGCGACTCTTATCTATGTGTGCCTGTGTGAAGGTGGTCACTGTCACCCACTGATTGTTCGCGTACTGTTGTCGCTGCACAAAACCATAGTATGGGGCATCTGTTATGTCGAATCGGATGTCAATGTCCTGATTCGGCGCATTGGTGGTGAATGTCAGATTGTTTCTCGTGATCAGCATAGTGGCTCCTGGAGCTAGAAGGAGACCAGTGTTGGCCAGAAGACTCAATTTGAGAGGCACTGCTTGTACCTTGAGGTTTTTGGGGTCACTTGTGTCCTTCCCGTCGGAAACCTGGAGCCTCACATGGGTTTCCAGGTTCCCACGATGGATGTACCTGATTCGACCCTCATTGATGTCCTCCTGGGTAAAAGTAGTTATTCTAGCTCTGACACCAAGGCTGTCTGAGATCTCAAAATACCCCACATCGAAAGCCTGCGGATACCGAATAGAGAACTCGAGATCCTGAGCGGCATCATCTTTGTCACTGACATGCAGAATTTTGGGTGATATCTTGACTTGGGTATTCTCTACAAGCACCAGTGTCTCTCCATCAGGTAATACTATATCTGGTTTGTCATTCCATGGCGCGACTTTTATGATTAAAGTAAATCCATATTTCTGTTTCAACTTAGCAGGCATATCATCATCTACATTGAGGAACTCCAATTCCATTCCGATACTGTCCATTGCACCTTCTGAGCCATCATGGATGTAACTGACCTTCCCTCCATTGAGATCCTGGAGGGTAAACGACGGCCGGCGAGAATGCTGGGGTACGTCGATTTTCAGTTGCCCACTCTCAGGAAGATTAACTACTTGGAACACAATAGCAGATGCTCGCAAGCCACGCGTCTCATAGTCAAACATGATGTCGATGTTGCTCGAGGTGATAAGCACTCGCCCACCCTCCCGAACAACAGCATCTTGCACTACTAGTATATCATGCAGGGGTATCTTTGGAGGTTGTCCGTCCGAACCTGGGATCTTCACACAGTTTCTTCGGGAACAGAGGCACTCAAACCCATAGTGTCCATGCTCCACACACGTTGCCCCGTCGATACAAGGACTGCTGAGACACGGATATGTCCATACGCACTCTGGTTTGAGGCCCCGGGACACCTGAGCTTCACGGAAACCCATGACCTGTGTGTTGACCCTCAGGTTCTGCATGCAGCCCACCAGGGAGCCAAAGGGAGCGTTGAGACCCTTCAGTGAGACCAGCTCACGCTGAATGGCCTGTCCGCGCTGCTGTAAACTGACTCCGCCAACAAACAGGTAGCTATGGAGATCGAGGAAGCGGTTGGCCCCGAAGTTGGTTTTCACCTCCCTTCGCTCCCGGTCGACGGTTACGCGTACGAATGTCAATTCGATCACCACTTCTACTTGATGCCAAGTGCCATCACTGACCTCCTGCTCATGCATAAGTTCCGCCTCCCCACTGCCTTTATTGACAACGAGTTGAATTTTCCCCCTAAGCAGTTCCACCGCAACGAAGTCTGAGCCCGGCTGGTTCCCGGCGTTATATATAAGCAAAGCAGTTTTGGTTTGCGTGCGGATGTCAAAGCTTATTCTCCCTTCGCGACGTGCACGAAAGGGTGGTAAAGCCAAGAAGCTGGTGTTATAGAGGAAGCTAATGGGCTGATGCGATGTGGCACCAAACTCGGGGCTACATTCCCACTCAATCCCATACACATTCATGGCGTCCGCTTGCTGCTGGGCCCCTTGTAGTATGTCTATAGAGTTAAACAGCACGTGGCGCACACAACCACGGTAGTCTTTAAAATTGCCAACAAACACATCAACGAAGGACCCCACCCCACCGAGGAAGATGCCTTCGTTGATGTTAAGTTCAAAGAACCCTCCTGGAGTGGTGGTGGTTGTGGTGTACAGGCCATCGATGGTGAGCTGCACCTGGTCCTGGGAGCGCATCAGCTGGATGTAATGCCACTGCCAGTCGTCGAAGCGCACCCCAGGCGTGGAGGCTAAGGAAGCCTCGCCGGAGCCCAGGTCTATGCGCATCTGCACCATGCCGTTCTTGAGCTCGAGGACGCAGTAGTCCGGAGACCCGGCGGCCAGCATGAGCAGGCCATCGGCGCGGTGTGTCCGGAACTGCAGCTTGATGTCCGTCTCCCGGCTGGCATCTTCATGCGGCAGCCGCAGGTAACTGTCGCCATAGAACGACCCTGAAAAGATACAGAGAAACATACATTATACATTTGACTAAATGTATGCAGGGGTTCTTTTATCTTTCACTTCAGTTCACAACCCTATCCGTCATTGTAAATTTGAGTGAGCTAAAAATAATCAAAACAGCAACCATTGCATAAAACGCAACATCCCTGGGTAATTTGAAGTCCAAATTCTTTTTAAAAATTTGATTCATAAATTTGATTTTCACGAGATACACTTTTCAACGTATCTCGCATTTACGCACATTGCAAAATATAACTCTGAATTTATAAAGTGGATCGAAGACACTGTGTGGTATTCTCTTCTATAAATGAAATTGCATTTAGTTCAATTCACTTCCTACAAAAATACCAGGTATGAAGGTTACAAATAGCCTGCCTACCCGACTACATTCACGATTCACACCCTGTTTAAAACGTGTTCCCTATGGTGTGAGACACTCCATATACGGTAGTCAAGACGACCACGGTGGCATATATATTCTACTCCTAAACCGCGGCTTGAAATCGACTATTTTATCTCACCCGTGGTACAAGTTTAGCCATAGGAATAATATTAGAAAAATATACTCAACGATCAACCTGGTAAAGTGACAATACTATGCCACGGCCGTGGCATAGTGGATTTGCTAAGTATATTCTGATTATTCTGAAGTTGTGATGTTATTTAAACAATAGAAAGTGGTCAGATAAATCCAGAACCACTCGTTTGGCTGTGCCATAATCGTCAGTCGGCTTCGCCTCGATGACGATTGCGGCCCAGCCAAACTCGTGGAGTATTGTCTATTTATACGATTCTCGATGCAGTTCTATATAAATCTGTAATTCTAATAATCTAGGTTCGTAGGATGAATACACAAATCATGTTCTAAAGTTTTAATGGAAGGGACACCTTTTTTGTCAATATAGGATTACCATCTTTACTATATTAAAACATTTATATATCAAAATATTTATGTGTAGGCCTACCTCAACCTTCAACTCGCGGACTTTTGAGGTGTACTCATTTAAAATCAATGACTCGCTATTCATTAACATGCCCCTGTATCTTGCAAGTGGGCAAGTTAAATGAGTGTTTCTGAGAACAATACATGAGAAACCCTAGGTGCACAGGATATTACAGAATTCTATCCTACAGTATTTAAGAGCACAGGGACATCAACGTAGTACAAAGAAAATGTAATAAGTAATTTTATATGGTGGATGCGATTCTGTAAGCATTTCAGTATACAGAAAGATTACATTCGGTGTCAGAAACGAATCCCTCTGAGATGGATCGTATTCTAATGACCACAGCTCGGTCATGTGACATATACCTGAGGACGCAGGTAGATCAGGATGATTTGATGATTCAAACACACAGACACCTCCAAATGCTGGCTGAAGATATGAAATCTAAGAATTTCAGCCACTCTTATTGCAAATATTTTATCTAAAAGGAGTGAGAAGCACTTCTTTAATGGAATTGACTGTTAGCTCATAAGAGATTCCAAGGTAACGGAAAAGTGAATGTATTGACCTGTACAAATTATCTTTATCTCGATGTATATGTTTCATCTTATGTGACAGTGCTTCAATTAAAAAAGAAATCTAAGGATTTCATCATTTTATACATGTCATATGTATATATGTGCTTCCACCTTGATATTGTAAGATATGCTCAACCAAACCTGCAGGCTAGGATTTTCTTAGCGGACGAGTATTATTTCTTGTAATTCATAACGGTTTTCAGTATCTGATATTGTCTTGCGATGCGAATTGCTATACCTCGACGAGACTATAGCGTCACTTCTTTTCACTCAACGGCAGACGGCAGCAGACGTATATGGCAGGCAATTACTAGATCCTCTTGTCAATATAAAGCTTCCAACAAGCTAAGCCGAGTGAAGGCAGTAAAACAATCTATGTGGTGTTATATAAACAGCCCGCCAGAGAATATTGTGTGGTCTGTAATGTACAGGGAACAAAATGCTCCCTCTGCTATTCTACAGTGTCAGTCTCCACATCTCCACATACCTATCCCAGCGATGCCAGTGAGGTCTAGGGAAAAAACTTGATATTTTTTAAGTCTGCTTTTCTCCGTTATCCATGCCTAATATAATGAAAATTCAGTACTCCATTAAAACCAGGAAAACTAGAAGCAACAGGAAAACAGGCATCTGTACAGCCACTGTACAGTGGCCATTTAATAAATAAAATTGTCCACATTCTTCTTTTACACGTTGGCATAAATGATTCTCTTCCATTGTTAAAACTGAGCTATTAACCTTTGAGAAAAATCTGAAGACTGTAACCGTAGACATAAATGAAGCCCTGAGTTCACTAAGCAGAGAGTTGGTGATTAAAGAATCCAATTTTAAAGAAGACGATCATATTAAAACCTTTTAATGTTTAAATGATGATGGTCAGAGCAGAATATGAATGTTCAACAAGGAGGAACACTTTGGTTGTCTGCGTTTTTTATTTCTATCCTTTTAGAAGTTGGTGATAGGTTTGAGTTTATGACAAACAGATCCCTATGTCTGTACTCACAGGCTATACTCACGCCTATACACTATCAAACCATGGCACTGGATATATTTTTTGCAAGGTACAGGGAGAGGCAGGCAAATTAACAACCAGTTCAGGACCCGCATGAATATTAATTCAGGGAAAAAGACGTTCAGTTAAGAGTATTTTAGGATTTTTATATTGGCCTAGAATTTCTTGCACATAGACTGGCTTGTCCAATTTTCTTCTCACGCAGGTGATATGCAAATATAAAAAAATGAGACCGGAGTTCTATATAAACTGTGCACATAGGTATGAATTTTGTACAGGTATCAGTTAAATACATAGCTCTAAGGCAGTATCACTTGTCTTTCCTTACCCATGGGTTCTGAAGTCCGCATTGAAAATGTATGGGGCCACAGTAAACCATTGACCATGGGCTTCCAAATGGCTTTTATCGAATTTCTAGGAATGAAAATTATTATGGGTAAGAAATTAAAAAAAATCGATATTTTTTGGATGGTCAGTTCTGTAAACTACTCGAAATTGACGACGTAATAAACTCGCTATCGCTCGTATATTACTACGCGCCAATCACTCGTGGTTTACGGCCGTCCGTCCAAAAAATCATCGGTTAGTGTCTATGTAAAAACCGCATCATATTTTATGTCAGTCTACTTATGTCAAGTAGTTCCCGGTAGAATTATCAATCATATTGATGAGAGAGTTACTAAAAAGTGTATGACAGACATGTAGAATCCCAAAACCATCAACGCCCTCCTACCTTTGACAGGAATGGTAGTTGGGGTCATTGGGGGAAAAGCGGGAATAATTTCTATGTTGAATTAGCTACCTCGGAGAGACTGGGAAAACGCGAAAACACATTGGTGTCGGCCATGTCATGGGTCTGTGGGGAGGTTTAAACCAGAGTACGGATTTTTGGCGTGAATGAATCTCAATCAATATCATCATTTTATTTACACGAGGAATAAGGATTTTATAGATTGAAAATGACAACAAATATTTCCATAATAACCAGGAATAACAGAAATCCTGATAGGGTGATGGAAAACAATTCAACACGCGGTAGTTCTGATAACTATCAATTCCCCCCACTTCCTGCGATAGTCCATAGCTGCTATTCTCCGACATTTTGCAATAACTTTTTTATACGACTCATTTGTGATTCATGAAGGAAATCATCGATTTATTTCCACAGATGTGGTCCTTATTTGAGGTTGAAGCTACAAAAAAGTCTCTCGTTTCTGTGGCAATTTGTCTCTGCTTTATTTTCCGGAGATGGGAGTACTGGAAATCAATTCATTGGACGTCTCTTTGTCTGGTCTCCAAATTGACCCTCGCTCATTTTGATACTCAAGTGTAAGCTCATTGTAGAGCTCAGCGAGGTAATATTCAAGGAGAATAACGTTTTCCTTCGTACTACTGGATAATTACTTCTACGGCTATATGGCGTTTCTAATAAAGCAATAACAAGAACGAAAGTGGAAGGTGGCCATGAAAATAGGCAAAACGATATTACCGGTAATTCAATATTTTAGAGATTGTTTATTCACGCTGCAATCGAAGCTCACAATTCACATCACATTCTCAGATTACAATTTTGCAAAGCATCGCTTACATGATTCGCTTAACGAAACTGAAGCCAGTGTTGGACAGGCATGAGGAATATAATTAGTTTTACGTCCGGTCAACCATTACAGGAAATTTCCAGACTTTCAAGGTTCAGCTTTTTCTCACTGCTTTCACACCAAAACATCGTTTTTATACTAATTTCTGTGAAGAAAATATTATTATTCATCCATGAACATTCGTCCATAATACTAATCAGATTGCTATATACTGCATGAAGCTATATTGCTGTTGTGCGTTACCAGCCATTTAAGGTGCAGAACCATCTCACAAAAAGATGTAATCTTTGATACACGGGGCCTACTACACTGACAGCCTATGACTGAGTAGGACCCCCTCTTCAGCCCTTTGGGACGTCTCCCTAATCTCAGTTATAGCCACTGCTATCAGCTGTGCGCAAATCGTAGATCAATGTGCGAGATAGGGACAACAACCCCACATATAAGACCTGCCATTGAGCCAACGATGAATCGTTACACGAAATAATGAGAAGAAGAAAAAAAAAGACGGGGAGGGAAGTAGGTGGTGGTGGGGGGCAGGAGGAAGGCGGGGGAGGAGGGAAAGGGGAGGGGTCCCCCAGGATCTGGTCGCAATCACTGGTGGCCATAGATGGCAGACACTGATAAGATAGTTGGTAGGGACCGAGGCAAATCCCACAACCGGCGTCATTTAATACAGCCAGCCCTCTCCCACCTTCTCCCAAATGCCTATCACCTGAGGTCGATTCCTAAATGCAGTCAAAATAACCATCCTGAAGGAAAATAAGAAATAATTCCTAAAATTCAATTTTTCCTTCGCTCAGAACGGGGATCAATGGCGTCTCATTTGTTATCTACAAAAATCCCATAATCTAGCACGCAGTTTTGGCACATGCTTTAATCATCAGAGTGTCCATTCGATACTGAATGGAGACAATTTCCTAGGTTTGTACTCGGACCAGGCTCTGAGAATGTGTACTAGCCTCCTCTTATAGCTCATTGTAACCCCGCCCCCTTCCTGTTTCAGGGTAATTGGTTCCTTCCTAACACTGTTCCTGGTGTAATCCTTTACTTCCGCGGACAAAGGCTGACCTTCAACTGGCCATAATGGACACGTGGCTGGTGTACAGAGAGCCGAACACCTGTCAGTAACGATTGTCACACGTAGTGACGTATGAAATATGCATTAAGCATTACTATAACAACTAGTAATATGTGAAATATTCACAAAGCATTACTATCACACCTAGTAATGTGTGAAATATTCACTTAGCATTACTGTCCCATACAACAGGAATCCATATGTGAACTCGGTCTGTTTTGAACATCTCGCGATCTTAAACCAACCACATCGTTATCATACCCATATACCTATTTCTACATATGTAGGATTTTGTTATTTACGAGGGTTTATAAAACGATCGGTCTATTCCCTATGAAACCCTGTTCAAGCAGAAGACGGATGTAATGCTTCATAATATTTTGACCAATACATTTTTTTTATTCTCAAATACACGTATGCGATATTCATTGAGCATGACTGTTGCACCTAGCAGTAAATGATATGACTATTAAGCATTACTGGCACCATTGATAATATGTGAAATATCCATTAAGCATTACTGTACCCTTGATAACGTGTGAAAAACTGCCCCACCTATTAATGTATGAAATGTATATTAGAGAATATCATCAAACCCTATAACATATGAAATATTCATTAAGCATTATTGTTACACCTAATAACATAAAATATTCATTAAGAATAATCATCCAGTATCAAATGATATATCAATTATCACACTAGTAATACATGAAGTAATATAACTATCAGCTACCCATTAGTCACAATTAGTAACATGAAATATTGATTATATATCAGAGATGAAAGTCGGGCCTGAGGAAAACTAGGAAACTTAAAACACTTGTAAATAAAAAATTAGAACGGCTATGAATCAATATATATTCTAACTGTGCGAGTGTTGCCGATCTATATGAAATGTCAAAATTCCGTCATTTATCGGAAAACTTGCATCCCTGAATTATATGAAACATTCACCAAACATTATTGTAAAACCCTATAGACAGCACTGCTACAATCTACACATGCAACAGAATTCACTCTACAGCCTGCCGCTGACGAACCGCATACCTCTGTGATCTGTAGCTGATGTTTTAAAAATCACACATCCCATTAAGAAAATATTCTTAAGGAGTAACTTGTCTGGCTTCTTCTTCCCAAATACCTCCATGGGCATGAATACAGTTGCTCATAGCTTTCTTGTATTTATCAAAGACTTCTTAAAATATGCGAAATAAAGCCAGCGAAAGAAGGGTTTTACTAGCCGTGGGACAACTCCTATGTTTTGCATTACGTTGTGCAGAATACTGATACTATAGAAACTGGGGAAATCACAAGGCGATTACAACATTCATATGATATAAGATGACAATTTCAAAATAATAGAATGTAAAGGTAACATAATTGGCAGAGACACGAAGGTCCACAAAAACATAAATATGCTAGCTTCCTATTCTTTATACTACACTGATTCGATACTACAGGCCGGCCCCTACCTAATCACAGGCCAATGATTCAGCAGGTTTCTTCTTAGATAGCAATATGGAGATAATAGTTTCGAAAAGCAGCATCGAGCTGCTACACAACGAACGAGGAAGACTAACCAAGCAAAACACGCCTGAAGAATTTTGAAATGAATAGCTCCTATGGGATTCACAATAACAGATGGAACGAACTCTTTGCTCAAATAGATAAAAATTACCTCTATTTGTGTAGGACGGTTGTGACGGCATCAGGTCATGGCCCCCCTCACTCCTCACACATTCCTAATTAGCGTTTTATACTGACACTAACCAATTTCTAAACGTCTTACATAGATTCAACATAACCATAACACTTCCACCTCGCATACTCTACTCCTCACTTTTGTTCGCTTCACCTCAATACATTATTCACTCACCTACACTTTTTTCAAATAAAATATTGATACTTATTATGATATTTTGTAAGTGGGGGTTTATTGTTATATTGCATAAAATATTCCATATTCTACTAAAATATTCATATATGCATACTTATGCTTTAAAAATAGATATATATTTCATTGTGTATAAATTTACACAATGAAATCAAAAGTTATGATAGATGTCCATTCCTGTCCTTTAGGTACTGACAAATATTTTACAATCCCAGGTTCGGCATCCCTGGACTGTAAGAGCACTTTATACTAGGTCTTGATCCATTTCTCGAATTCCACTGAGCTTTGTAGATTCTAGTCTAACCCTCAGTGGTGCTATCAACAGGACCAACTCTAAGCCGATCTGTCACCAACAAATCAACAAAATCACTAAGCTTTTGGTGACCAACAGTAGGGCTAATACGATAGTGACGTGTCCTGATATGGCACGATCAGTTCATTACATAAGGTAAGGATAAGCTAGAGAAATCGAAAACAGATTAGTCTTATAATTGGCATATTAAAAAGTCTAGAACTGCTGAAATTTCTTTTTCGACTTCTTTGAAATAAGTAAAGTGCAGCATCCGAAAGTAAAATGTAATGAAAGATAAAACATCGCACAATAAACTAGCGTAATGGTCGTAGGCTTTCAATCCCCTTTCCTATGAGGTTTTATATTCAAGCTTAATTGAAAAAGTTGACACAGCAAACGAGGTGAGGTAACTAAGCCGTTTGCGCAATTTGAAGAGCAAAATTGATTTAGGAAACATTGAATGGATAAGATTACAAATCTGGAAAATAGATTACAATATCGCTCCTTATTATTATTTTCATTTAAATAAATTTTGAGACGTTACAGACGTTCACCCATTTCCAGGCATGTCCCACGTCAACAGGTAACGTCCAATATACACAAGTACGGGACATACAAGACTTCTGTAACCTGAACCTAAAAAATAGAAGACATAATTCATACCTTGTATTAGCTTCTCATCACCAACATCACCATACCATGTTGCGAAAATAATGATTGCAGTTACCCGAAACTGGCGCAGTTGAACTCTAGCAACCTATCATTGTTCGGGACTACTACAGCATCACTGTGATGATTCTCCCGATCTTTAACTAGATATCAGAAATTTCCAAAATTAGCTTAACCGAGATTTACCCAACAGCAAAAGGGTATCCTGTCAGGTTGTTTCCCACTCACCTCAGAAGACATAAATGAGCAGCTAACCATTCCTTTATGTATATGGACATTGCCCTTCTTTATAAGACTTTGGTTATTTTACAGTCTCAAAACCACGAAACAGAAGCCATTTATAAAGTAAATACATATCCTTGATACATATATGCGTGATGCAAGAACGACATGAGATGTGATAATTCAGTAAACGTCGTATTTACAGAGAGTTGAGCAGCTCCGTCCTAAAGTGTGACTTAATAGAACCTAGCATTACGTCAGGCATAAGTGTATCAATGCTGTAATGATATGGAAGCAGTGACCACACAGCCAGGATAGAAATGATCTGACAGAGTGGCATGATAGGGTGAGAAAACTCTATTTAATGCATACGATACAAAAAGTGTTAACGTTCAAAATAGCCCATACTTAGGAGGGGTCAGAATGTGGAATTCACTACCTTATCAAATTCAACGTCGCAAAAAAAAGAAATGAGCTGAAACATTATATCGAAGGATCACTTTGAGTTATTAATTGTGTAACTTGCTTATGTATAGGGATTATGCTACACACCCATCTTCAGTTCATCTTCATATATATTTTCTGGCTGTATCATATTGTGACGTCCTATGGGCAAGGCTGTATACCTGTATTGCAGTTGGTCTGAAAACCTCACTTATGTGAAATACACTTTTTCCAATAAAATAAAGAAAGAAAACAACTAAACAGAACAAACTGAAACTCTCACATCACCCTACCAGATTATACCTCTACAATCAAAATGACACAGACACTGATTGGGACAGCTCAACTTAACCACAAAAAGGGACCAGGGTGGAGGGAGCTGGTCCCAGGGGCCCTGTAGCTCAGTGCACAGACACTGATGCACCATCCATGTACCACCTGACAGACAGGCACTATTGGGGGTCTGGTTTGTGGCCGCTGAGTGTCTTTATCAATATCCTTTTGGGGGCCAGTCATCTTAGCCCCGCCTGCTTCGGTGGCAGGCCAATCCCACTGTGCCATTACTCCGGGTGGGTACCGGGGACATTATGGGAGAGAAGTGGCGACTGTGGGGGTGGGTGTCTGCTTGGGAGGACTTGCCCTGAGTTTGGCATCAGCGCAGACAAGATAGGCAGGGACATGCACGGTCCATGCTATTTGGTTCGGTTAGTTGGCCTATTAGCATAGTTTCAGATGACAGTGTAGTCTTATTGAAGCTGGACTCGCCTCATAAGGAATGCTGTAGATTATATGGGAGAGTACTCCAATCTGAAAAGAATAAATGCAGATAGTCCTATCACTGGCAAACACAGATCGTCGTTTCTGTTCTCGTTTACAATATTTTAGTAAAGGGCATTGCATTTACACTGACCAAAGTAGTTATATAAAGGACTTTTTTTTGTCTGGCTCCAGCAATTACAGTTAGTTGACAAGTTAGAGGGACAGTACAGTGCTCAATTGTAGTGATGAGGCTGACAGGCGATACAAAAATGTCACAATATTTTCTAAACATATTTAGAATTATGATAATCCTTTGTTGCAAACTAACACTCTGGCAGTCTTAAGGCCACACTTAATTTGCACGCATTTCTCTTATATACGAGTTCAAGCATCAGTGAACATGGGTTTCATGACTAGCTTCGCGAGTCTCCTTTGGCCAGGGTGTCAGCTGCAATTACCATACTTGGCTCTTGGAAAGTACTATTGGATAGTGCTGGTTCATGTCCTGCCAACAAATCGGAGCAAAGCTACCTTTACTATCGGCCGACCTCAACCCGGCCAAAAAGGACACAGGAACAGTTAAAGGTTCATGAATGCACATATAACGTAGGCATTTCTGAATAAAGAAATTTACCTTCTTGAAACTCACCAGTTCAAATCTAGACATAAGATAAGTAAGGCTCCACTTTGTGTTTCAGGAGTTTTGGGTAGGTGTATGCTTTCCGTTTACCACAGTGGGGGAAGTTGCTACTGTAATGCCAAATATGTCAGACTCTAGGGCAGATTAACTCTAAATATTTTCCAATTGAGTTTTGACTGTAAATGGTCATTACATAGTGAAACTTTTGTTAAATCTTGTTGAGCAAGTGTGACTAATATAAAATAAGTTTGATTGGCAAACTCGGAATAGCATTATCTTTGCTCCGATGTAGCCAGAGGACATCATGATTAATATTTATGTTTAAACGTTTCTTTCATTCCCTTTTTCAGAAAACAAATGAGGAAATGAAATCCAACCGATGGACAAGCCAAAGAGGTTATGCAGGTGATGTAGTCGACCTCCCACAAAAGAAACCTGACAGAAGTCAAAGATCACCTTTCATAAAAAAATTTCCTTTCTGCTCTCCACACGAGGAATAAAGGGTGGGTCATGTTTCATAAAAACATGTGATTAAAAACCCATGAAATTGACAAAAACATTTGGCAATGATCAAAGTGTCAATGAGTGAATTCCATGTTCGTGTATGGTAGCGTACACCAAGGGAAAAATTCTTATAGTCTTTCTGTTAAGCATGTCAGCCACATTTGTCTCTTGGCAAGGATATGTATACTTATGCGTATTCCAAGTAAGAATTGAGTTTCAGTGCCTTCCTACGCTTAAACTCCACTTCAGGGTGAGACTTTACTTTTCAATATTAGTGCCTAAGTGCATAGTGGTGAATCACCCTGCCAACAACAAAAGTAACCGTACAAAGAGAAGTAAGTACAAAATATAAACGTTTAAGAAAAAAGAGTCTCAGCAGTATATGCGCCTAAAAAAGTATCTAAGGAATTGAAAACCATTACAAACAGATTCATATGGAAACGCAATGTAAATAAAATTTCCTAAGATACCCTCATTCCCGACATCTCAGAAAGAGGTATGAGATTATTGTGCTCAGTTAGTTTTGTAATCGATTGTAAACTGATTATTGGTTATCTGATCAACAGATGCTCAAGAGAAATTCATAATAATTAACATCTACTGTGTCAGACTACTTTATTATATTGCAACACGAATCAGGCTTTGGAAATCTCGATGTACTCTAAATGTGGCCAATAAACTGTTTAATAAAAGAAAATATATAAGAAGAAGATCAGGTAGGATATTGAACGTATCATTTTAGGTCTGAAGCACTCTCATTCACACCTTACTGGATACATGGATTATTTAGCTTAGTAGAATACTTAAGAGAAATAAGTGTCCTTAACATTCAACTCATCTAGATGCAAACTGAAATATAGAAAGCCTATCTTTATACAGAATCTGAAATTAAGTTGTTTCATGTTAGACGTAATGTTTATTGCCCCTTCTCTTGACCGGCTCCCTTGATTCATGAAAAATTACATCCACAAAAACGACCGTATACAGACTATAGCTATACAGGTTGTAGCCTGGAAGCCTGGCCTAGTTTAGCCTGGAAGCCTGGCCTAGTTAGACTATAGGCCAGGTAACGGGTTCCATTTTTATGGTGCATTATTGGTAACGCTGTTGCATTGTGGGATTGCGCCACCTTAGCCTGTAGTGCGGCCACCACTCACCAGACGGCGTGTGTACACGGCACTGACAAATGTAAACAGTGGTAGGAGCCACGCTGCATTTCGAGCTCTTAAACTATAGAAAATGCGTCTAATTTGATATTATAAGGTAAAATAATCTGAATATGTCATTGCTGGAATTAGATGTCTAGTTTGAATGGATAGAAAAACCGAAAAACGTTAAAAACTAGTCTGTACTCGCTCGAGTGAGATTGGCCAAGACAGAACTGTCAATAACTCTCTACATTATAAATATATCCGATATCCTTCATATTTGGCATGTTTATAAGTTGTATGTATCCCTAACTGGGGTTAAAGTTTCATAGCTTAATTCCTACGGGAACAGAAGTTACACGTTTGTGACATCAAAAACGAGAGGGTTTCCCCTCTCACTATTATAGACACTATAGTGACCCTTTTAGTGACCGGACAGCCACTTCTGAAATGGTACAAGCCACTATTAGCGCCTGTCTGTAACAAGGACTCCCGGAATGGCTTGTCACTAAACTACTGCAACGCAACTTGTCGCTATCGTGTCACTACACCCAATAACGGACGTCCTACAGGCTATTGAAATGGGCCCCTGTAAACCACAAGTCGACTTACAGTCGAGCGGGAGACGTACACTGCACCACTCAAGCGCTGCAGTGTGATCTGTTCTCGTGAGGCATCGGCACGAGAGCTGGCGAGTTGAAGGTCGTGCTAGCGTGACGTCAGAACCCGTTACCTGCCCCTTATTCATATGGGCAGGGAACCAGTCTAGGCCTAGTTAGACTATAGGCCAGGTAACGGGTTCCATTTTTATGGTGCATTATTGATAACGCCTCCTGGTTTCCCGGTCATCCGCTAGAGGGCTCGGCGGAACTAGGTCTATGACTAGCGGATACCGGCCAAACCACTATGCTGGTTCCCGGGGTATCTGCTAGTCACAGGTGGGCACCAGCCAAAGTTTAAGGTCGTGCCTGTGAAGGACCAGTCCAAGAATCACTTCACTATATTTCAGAAATACCCACCCTGTTAACTCATACAGTTGTTTTATTCACAAATTCTATCCCAAAATCACATACCATTCTCAAATATAATAACATATATCATGAATAAACAAATATCTAGCTCCTTTTCACCTTACTTCCATATCTATTCCCAATATATGTAATCCGTTTTGAGAGCATTAGCGCCCTGGCCCTAGCGACAACGGAACGTACTACGGCCTAGTTGAAGGACGTGGGAACCCGTTACCTGTCCCTTATTTCATTAGGGCAGGGAACCAGTCCATACAGGTTGTCGTATTAACGGAAGTGAATGTTGATATTTGAAAGAAATCTCAGTTGCCTGACATCAGCAGAGCAAAGAGACATCATATTATAACCCTCCTTTCTAAATCGCTTTTTATTTTCTTAAATACTTTAGACGCTAAAGCTATTTCGTACCACGTTATACAGCTCACTTAAAACAGACAGACGATCCAGTCACAGTTTCGTATGCGCGAAGACTTCTATGCGACAGTGACTAATATCACTTAATGGGGTTGGCCATATCTTCTTTTCCTTGTTTGAGATATTTTATTCAAATTCGAAATAATGTTGTTGTCTTTGGCTGGGAACGAAACGGTACACAATAAAATTCATCATATGTCCCCAGAGATGAGATACATAAAACTAGAGACAGTCTGTGTGCTGTACCGCAATAATCTTGAGGTTTCTTGCTGCGCTCCCTGTGACTACACTTCTTATAAATCCGCACTTCAACGATACCGCCCACAAATGCCTAGCATCCACGCCCGCATTTTTACTGGAGGCAGGTCTGAGGTTAGCGATCGGTTCCTACATACACCCAGTTATATATCAGCGGCTATCACAATCATCCCCCCACCCAATTTCCCGCAGTGGGAGGAGTAAAGGGGCGCGTCATAAAAAGAGCACATGTTTACCCTCTGCCCTCTGTGCCTGCAGTTATCTGCTAGCAGCCTGTGTCCGCCGTCATCCGTCATGGTGCCGGACACGGCCTCATCTCCTCATAGGGCGGAGATAAAGCCCGGCTGAGCCGGCGGGAAGCGAGCTGCTCGCGGCCGGGCTACACCTGCTCTACAACGACTCATGACATATAGAGTTAAGACACGCCGAGTCCCCTTCTGCTCGCTCTATCTCTCTGTAATAGCACCTTTCGGGCCTATTTTGCCTCTTTTTGCGCCGCCTATTCTCCCGGCACCTCTTGGCCTCTCTCCGCCTTCTGCGCAGGTTTTCCCCCAAGGAGAGGTTCCCTGTGTGGTTGACCCCAGCCCTGAGGGGCTCACTCATTTCAAAGTATATGACTCCGGGTCTATCTTAATGTCGCTTTCAACCCATACATATTCTTATGTGCACTGTTTCCCATCTACTGGCTTTGGCTTCACTGGTATTTCGTGTTGCTATCCCATCATGCCTCGTTCTTCATATTTCTATGTCTCTGGGGTTCCATTCAGCTTTTATGTAAAGACGGGAGGCCTATCGCATGTCGTATTTTAGCTTTTTGTAAGGTATACAAAACTTAATGGAATGGATGGAAGACACAAGAAATGCTCCATTAGAAATGTATGGAAAAAAAGAATAGAATTTTCATATACAAGATAAATCTGCGACAGTAAATCCCTTCACAAAGTATTATTAATTTGAGTATTATTTAAGATTAAGATTGTCGCACATCATTCATAAATCACTCCAACCATAATAAAAATATATAGAGCAATGGTTGTTAACGAAACAGTACAAAATGAAATTTAGTAAAACCAATCAGACATGTGCAAACTTTCTCGCTACTAGTCCCCGAACTCCCAAACTCACTGGTGCAAAGAGTTCTGTGTAAATTACATGGCTTTATTCACTATGTGTGGCTGTGTGTATCTCCTCTTTCTGTCACCTTCACCAACAGTAAGTATATATGAATGCAAAACGGTGGATCGGGCAGGCAACTCGGCACACAACTGTGTTAAAGGAAGCGATTTACTATACTTTGTTTGCCTGATTTATGTCCAGTTGACCGCTACAGATCCTATCCAGACTTCTTCATTGTTTAAAGTCTATACGATCATGGACTTTCCCAATAATCTCCAGGTATCCTTGAAGGAGCTAGGAAGTTCTTATCACAAAACCCTCTCTTCTGATATACGTTTAGATTTCCGAAACTTTCCGAGTTTTCCGAGGGAATTCTTTTCCTATCAACATTTGAAAATATACTATAAATGGTCGTTGGACCTTTTATACTCATCCCTAGACTTTGTTATTGCCTGGCAAGAGACCACCTGGTGTTCTATGGAGAGTTTGTGACACTCTGGACACATGGGTTGTAATTCACCCCGCGTGAGGTAACTCAGTCATAAATACAGACAACTTATTCTTAACATTATCAATCGGCAATGATCTGTCGTGCTTTACCATATACAACTATAATAGTTTTATGGTAAACAGTACAAAAATTGAGGTCTTCCTAACGATATATATATATTTATAATCATCCAGTCCTTTGTTAAAGAATGAAATGATTTCAATAAGTTGATATTTCTTACCCCTGGATCTAGATAGTTTACTGTATTACACCAAAATATATTACCGATCTCATAAACGCTTGACAGCTTGGGCAAATTACAGTAAACGTGGGTACATCTTGAATTCTGGTATTCCTTGGCTCCCATTGACATCCCTCGATGGGTTGTACATGAAATGTGAATCAAGTTAATCAACAAATACATAAAGGATTAGACAGATCTTGTATATCTTTAATGTCTATCCTTGAATTAGGGGTAATGGTCAGTTGAATTATGCACCCACTGCGGCCGATTCACCACGATAGACCTCCGGATACAATGCGATTAAAAGTAACTACCACTATGACAAATGAATAGATTTCTTGAATTGAATCGGTAAGTCAATCGTGATGCCTATCGGCGTGTAATGGGAGCGCAGTGGGTGCCCGGTTCTAGTCTTGGTGGCCCAAGTGCTTACAACTCTGCGACCAGGTGCACACGGGACACACGCGACTGTCGACTTTCCCACAGGTGGCAGGCGTGGGGCTGAATAGGCTGAATAGCACTCATGGCTACCTAAAGTGTTCTCAGCACAGATAAAGGGCCGTCTGGCTTGGGGACTATCCAAGTGGGCTGATGGGGGAGGGGGTCTCGCACAGTGCTCTAAAGATCAGTCCCTAAAATTAGTCCCGGGAAATTCTCCCAGGAATGATTTGAGGTTTTTTTGCCAGATCCACATCTCAGCTTAAATCTAATCATATCGGCCGTGATAAAAATGACATTTTGAAATGCAAATTGCTGCTCAGGGGATGTTCTTATTATCACAGAAAAGTGTAGATTGAGACTCAGTAGGGGAGATCTCAGGGGTATTTACCTCAGGAAACTACCCCCTGGCTGAGCTGGCACTCTGCCACCAGAGCTCCCTCTCACGATTCAGACTTTCTTGTGAAATCCGGGTCTTAAAGCCAGATTTTGGCCTGCTTTTAGCGACACCTGGTTTGATGTGACATTTCCAATAAAATCTGAAGGCCTCAGCTTCTTGTACCCTGGCTCTGCTGAACTGTAGTGTTTCATGGCCTTTCTAGAGGTGCTACCACTCAGGAGGTGACCCATTCGCTTAACATCTCTCTGAAGTATTCTTATATAGAACGTCCTGACCATGCTGTATAAGCTGCAAAACGAGATTATGATTTACGATTCGTACGGAACGAGGCATATTCGCCGAGTTCCGTACAAATCGTAAATTATTATCGAGTTTTGTGGTTTGTTCACGCACGGTAGGTCGTTCTATATTTACTATATACCTGAAATTAGGAAAAATCAACTAATATTTTAGTCAATGTGTACGAGAAGGTGTTCCGTATTTTCCCGCACGGAACAGTGTTCCGCACAGTGTTTTTACGCTATATGGCGAAACTGTGCGTATTTACATTATATATGGCATGGGTATATAGTAATAGTATCTACACTATGTAAAGAATTACTCGAATATCTACAAAGCTACTGAAACCAGATGAGAATCGGCAAGCCCAGTCAATCTAAAAGATAGAAATTAATAATTATTTAAAATATGATCGCGATACGCAGTTACCACTACAGGTGGCGTTACTAGTACAATTTATGTGACCACACAAATATATATATATATATATATATATTTATTTTTTTTAATATTTTTTTTTTTATATAGGTCGCTGACCTTAACTGATTGGGCGAAAACCACCCTCGAGGTCTTGGGTGGGATCTGTCTGACTTTTTTCCCTGGCTTTCAATACCAGAGGCAATCGGGTTTCTGTCATACCCTATGCGTTACCCACCCCTGGGAAATCTATTCTTTCAGTCATTCGTTCTTGGGTTATATTCCAGTGTGGTGCCTTCTTTGACGATGCGTGTATAAGCATAAGATGTTAAATTTTGTGCTGCTAAGTAAGCAGTCATACGCAGTTTTCGGATAGTCTATCTATACATCATATAGCTAATACAGGACTAACGCCAATATTAGTCAGATCTGTCATTTCCTCTATAAACTGGATTTCAGAGGCAAATCCATTAAAAAGGATGCTTCCATGGCATGACTATGGATTTTGATTTGACTAAGATTCGCAGATTGTTCAGTTTGAGGTATGAGTACCGTGCAATATACACGTGCATGCTATTTACAAAAAGCTACAGTACAGCCTCATTAGAGGTCGACCTCTATATCTTGTATAGTTTTGCTATGATAATAAGAAAGAACCTAGTTAGTGAGCCTGTAGTGATGGCCGTTCGAGGTCCTTTGTACCAACTAAATAAACTGGAAGCGAAGGGACGCATTTATGGTACAATAGGCCAAGAATGGCATCCCTTCGTACTCAATCACTACGTTTTCTTATCATTATATACCTAAAATTGAGAAAACGCCATTTTGCTAATTTTCCGAGTAATGTATTCATAGTTGATTCCCTACGTCACAGTGAGCCCGAACACCGAACGCTGCACCTCTGCTCACATGAATGAAGAACGAGAGGAAAACGTGGAACTGACTTCGTTGATCTCTGGACATGCTACACAACATCTGGACGTGCGGATTAGTCTGAGATGGACTTACTGCAGTGCCTGACACCTCAACGGTGACCCTGGGGATTCATCTGGCAGCCGCTGCAACTACGCTGGCTCCCGGCTCTGCAATCTTGACTACACACTGCTGGCACAGGCGACCTCACAGGTACCATGTCGGGAATCCCGCTACTCAGCCCGCCCGCTGAGCACTCTACTAACCCGCCTAACACTGTTAGGCCAGTGCCTCAACATGGCGCGCCTCACCCACAAGTGTGCAACAGTTTGGAACCAACTCAGCCTTGGGGGTTCACATAACGGTATGTAGACGTTAGGGCCCACCACCCGAAAGTCGGGACGTTAGGGCCCACTCATCGGGACGTTAGGGCCCGCCTAAAGCCAACCTAGGATTAGGGTTAGGGTAAGGGTTAGGGATAGGGATAGGGTTAGGGTTAGGGTTAGGAATAGGGTTAGGGATAGGGTTAGGATAAGGGTTAGGGATAGGGTTACTTACTTATACTTACTACTAAATATAGTATTTATTCACAGTTGAGATGCTTGAGTAGGGAAGATTTAAAATGGGTCGAGTTCATTATGGGTCGAGTTTTTTACGGGTCGAGGTCTCCAGTATTCAAACATTAACCAATTATGCAAACTTAGGTGGGCCCTAACGTCTATTTATGCCACATCTCCCTCGCGGCATCGCGGTGTGGCCGAGGCGCGACTGAGGCTTTCACACCCCCGGTGTAGGGTGGGCCCTAACGTCCCGACTTTAAGGTGGTGGGCCCTAACGTCCTGCAACCCACATAACTATATATATATATGATCCCTTTTCCCCCGGACCAACCATGTACTTAGTACGCCTGGGATGGACGCCTTTCTGCTGCATGCTGATTCCAATATTGACAATATTCACCTCTGGTTCATGTGTCGTCTGCAACCATGTCAACCACTTGGATTGCGTGGTTTGCGTACATATACAAGGTGGCACCACTGGTGCTTTGACCATGAAGGTAGGCATAATGAGCCAAAAAAACCGGCAGATGCCCATGCTTAAAACTCATACTCAGCGGAGGCTAGGCTCGCAACTCCGATGGTAGGCATCGGGGAGGTTCCTGGGATTGCATCTCTTCCTGCATGCCTGCCGCCCACCGACTATTCTCCAACGCCTTCAACTTCACCACACCTCTTTGCTAGTGGTCTCCTCACCGACTCCTCACTTGGGATGGTTCCTAAGCAACTTTTGCAGAATGTCAATGTCCGCCTCCCATCTACTCAAGCACAGCCCTGGAGGCTCCACACACTCTCCCCGGACAGGACAATCACGTTGTCCTATGTGCACCACGCCTCACCTCACCTCGGCTCATTCAAGACTTTGCGACACCAAAGCATCGACTTTCCCAGTAACTGGAGCTCTATGATGTTCAGCATCTATTTACCTCCGCCCCTACGCTTAGCAGATCCCACCTCGTTCCAGCGGCTCATACTCATCCTACCACACCTTCAACATGGCTCACGGATACTTCAACTGTGATGTATGTATCAAGAATAATACAGGGTGCTTCCTAACAGGTCCTCGCACAAGGTAGTGGTTTAGGCCCAACCGTTTGGACTGCCACCCCAGTGTTTAAACCGTCCATGTCTTCGTTTGCACTGACCCCCTGATAGGGTATATATAAGAAAGCAGATGTCCATTCAGACTTCACTTGCAACCCACAGTGAGGAGGCTTGAAGACCATAGGACACTAGGCTACAGATGCCTTTACTGAGGATTGGGCTTCTCGACAAGCTGCTATCACTCCAGTATTGGAGGAATAGAGATTGATGACTGCTACCACCACATTCCACTGCTTTGGATCATCTATATCCACAAGTCAAAGACACATTTGACAGTAACTCGAAGTGATAGACTGTGAGTACTGCTATAACCAAGAGACTTGTATCATATGAACTCTCCAGAAGTGAATGTGACTGTGTTAATGAGAATTGTTATGTAACTGTATACTTTGTTGTAACATATGGTATAAATACATATCTGTGTATGGTTATCTGTCTTCTTCATTTAGAATAGAAGAGATGCTGAATTCTCTTTTCATATCACTGTGTTAGCTAGTCTATAAGATTAGGCCTTAGCTACTGTATGTGACACAACACCTTTCAAACACCTCAGGCCTTAAGGTCATATTATAAACCCGCCATACTGGCATCATAACTGTTCTCATACTTCACCCTTTATGCCCCACATCATACTTGTATACATATATTCTGTCCATGGGAGAAAAATCTTGAATTATTATCTGTTTTCCTCCAAAAATGTCTGCATCTGTTAAATTGTGGATAAATAAGAATTAGCAATAATTTTCAGCGGACATTGGGGCCACCTGGCGGCTCCCAGGTCAATCTCTACACAAGGACGGCTTACAGAAGGATCCACAACCTTCCTGGGACACTCCTCACTGTTTAACGCTCCAGAAATGTGCGCCTATGTTGAATTATGAAAAAACTTAAATTGAAGAACTTCTACACCTGTCTATATCCTGACTGAAACGTACAGTACACATTCTGAAATTCAAACGTTACACATCCGAGCTTTAGAAAATGCATCTTTTGAGAACAAATTGTGGATATTTCCACATCGAGACATAATGAAAGATGTTTTTGCCTCCTTTTTGAATTAACCACTAACATCTTTTGTTTCTCTGTGAGGCAAAAAGTAGTCTCTTTTCTTCTTTTCTTTTTTCGATACTATCTTCTTCTTGTCATCCCGCATCTGGAGGGAATATTAATCTGGGCATACTAGCTTCTTTCTGATTATCATATAAGTATCATATCTGTGTGAAGCAGAAGATTATAGATATCGCACCCCTAGCAGTGGGTAGTATTTCATAGACGTTCAGCTATACGGCATATAGCCTATGATCCATGGGTGCTGCCATGACGCCCCCCGAGTAGGTGTTCTTCACTAATGGAGGTGCAAAAGTAGGTGTTCTTCACTAATAAAGGTGCAAAAGTAGGTGTTCTTCACTAATGGAGGTGGAAAAGAAGTGAGTGATTATGGGGAAAGTGTCACAACTCTAGCCTTGCTCACATATGTATATAAAGTGTTCCATGTGGAAAATATCATGTCTTGGGTTTATGTCATCCTGCTCTGGGATGGGTGTAGAGAGTCAAAGGAACCATGGTAAAACATTGAAATGCAGTTGAATTTCCTAAGAACAAAGAGCCAGAATATAGGTTTTGTCCCCCGACCACCTAGTGACTGCTTCATTAACAAACAATGGCTCTGTCCCATATAGGTATGTAATAATATATAGATTATAAGTAATTTGAATGTTTTATACAACAAAGAGAAAGGGATAGAACCCCACTAGGTGGACGACACTCCGTTCTGGACTATATTGGTTTTATAGGGTGGTCCGCTTAGTGGGATTCTACTTCATTTTCACTGTGTAGTATAAAACACTGAAACCGCTTATACATATTTCCCATCCAGCTATTCTCTAAATATGAATTCTATTCATATTATGCATATATGGATCCATTTACACAGGGTATGGAGCTATACTCTCTGTATGAATGGACACATACACACTATTAGATTTGCCTTCGCAGCCATGTTGCTCTCCCTGCACTAACTACGCTAATCAATCCACGGTGCTGTATGCTGTCGTGTGCGGGCCCGGATTAGGATGCTGATATGTTGCCCTGATTAGCTGGCTTTGTCTATTATGAGCGATGTGTCTTGCTGAAGTTATTCATGATATTATACGAGCCTTGGGACAGTGCATAAAAGCAGACAGGGACATTTTCTCAACTGTGTCTTGCACAAGGAAATACTCTGACGAAAGATATGTGCTCTGAATGTAGGAATACCGCAAACTATTGAATCATGACTGCAACAGACACTTATTATAAAACATGGCATAATTTATAATATACATTGGGCTTCAATGTATTTTGTGTGTAGCTCATACTACGATGAAAAACTCAAGCTTCTCCGTTCCCCAACAATTGAAATTCAGCAATTTTCCCACCCTTATCATTTTCCTGTATTGGAAACTTGTACCTAAAGCGCTTTACAGTAGTTTAGAAAATACACAATTAGAGTTGGGTACGATGACTACACAAAATATGTGATATGAGAAATAGATGGTAGACAGTATATGTAGTATTTGCTTCTTTTTGTATTTCTTTTATTGTGTTCTTTATTAGAATTAGCAATGAACCCAGAACCGCACTTGGAGGTCCCGGGGCTTTCGTATGGCCCACCCAGTTCCTTTATATTAAGAGATGGCAGGTAGGGTAAAAAATAAATAATTTGGAAAGCATACGTGCCCGTCTTGGAGTTGGGCTGAGGGTCTGTGTGGCAGTTCAAACCACTGTTCTATCAACACAGCTACAGTGATATTAACTATGTTTTACATGAGGTACATGAGAATCGTATATAGTGAAAATGAAAAGGTGGATTTCCTTTCAAAAGTAGAAAAGTGAAAAGCTGCCATCTTTGTATAGCCGTCAGTAGTTGACTGTTATCTAGGCAAAAAAGGACAGTTCTTTTCATTTCATTTGTATAGATAGTGTACTATATCATGCAGATCAATGGAACACCAAGGGTTACATCCATAACGATGATAAATGTACTACATGCGTGAGAAGACATCATAACCTGATAGGATATGATCTGATTCTAGAGATGTCCTTGGTAGGAGGAGTGCAGCGCGACTAATCCAGAAACCGCACAGCTACATTCTGACTCGTACGACTTTAATCCCGCTTACAGATGATTCCCAGGACTAGCAGGGAGGAGGGGAATCCCAGAATGTAAGTTAATGAACATCTAATCCTGAGGATCTCAAGTTAAGGTAATACGGCTAATTAAAAGACGGGTAAATACTAACATCGCCGTCGATATTTTAGGGCGGTGATTTCCCTGCCGATTAGTTTGGGTAATTCAGCCACCTTGCGAGACATTTTATAGCTGCCGATCCAGCTTTGCGGCGATCCATAATTGGTTACGAAACCCGAGATTGCTGTCGCTGGGGAAAGTGATGAAATGCACCCTAAGAGATTTTGAGGTATTACATAACCTTGTTTTCTGAAGATGATTGGATATCTCAAGCAATAGAAATAACTCATCAGCGCTCATTGCAGCTCGTCATTATGCTTCATGAGGCGGAAGAATTATGGATGCTGGTGCTCGCTACTCATGTCAATCAAACTAAGGTTTCGAAAACAATTATCTGCCTTTGTCTTCTTATTCTTCTTAGTAATAGAAGAATCAAACCCAATCTTTTTGCAATATATCTTGGATAGTCTGAAACCCCTACCCAAGCAATGTCAGAATTTGAATAGTTTAGTCCAAGCTCTTTGCCTCTCAATGAAGAAATTTACTTTATACCATCAGCTAGTCGATTTTATATACATATATAGCTGTATCTTACATAGAAAAAGGGTTACTGCACTTGTACGCTAGGAATAGGCATTATAATTGTCAAATATATTATCCCTTTTATTTGCAACTACAGTCGGCCAAGCCTGGAGAATTGCATCTGTATTCCTACCCTGAATAAAATTTGATAAAAAAAAAATATATATATATATCTTATGATGGCGAAATTGTACCTTCTATTGATGCTGATCAGATGGCTGTGCGTCATATGTCACAGTATAGCGTACGGCCATAAATACGACATGGGTAGGAGCGGGCGGTATACGTAGTTGATACAACCACATGTATATCATAATTGTTAATACATCTGTACATTTATCCTGTCCTATATTAGAGCTACGATGTCTGATATGCCTTCTATATTATGTATTTCCATTCTGAAACGCACACACTCTCACAGATGTCACATAGGTAGTGCATATGTAGTGTTAACAGTGTTATTCAAATCACTTAAAGACAAAGTTCTACTTGCTCGCTTCCTTCTCCCTCGCCTTGTCTTACATTCTCAATCGTTCTGGCTCTCAATTTTCGAAAAATATTATTTAAAAGTTATCCTAAATGCAGTCTCGAATCACAGGAACAGGAACCCTTTTACCAACCATGCTTTCGACGAGTAAAAACCTGTACAAGTAACCCATTAGCTACTCATACGTCCCAGACCAAGCACCATTAAGCCTCGACAAAAAAACCGGGAGAATACTTGTTCAGAATGTCCGATCATGTTTGCTAATAAAGGTTACAGAGCAAGAAGTAGGGTCCGACAATAGGTGTGTAACAGGAACATCCCATGAAACACAAAAACCACCAATTTCTATGGAAATTCGCTTTAAGGACAACACTAATTACTTTCGGTCACAAAATAAAGAAACGTCATTCATTATTGAACATGAACCCTATCCGGGAAGTAATAGGTCGATTGTTCCTGCAGAGTCAGCAAATCCTTTACTTTAATTTAATCACATAAAAGTCAAAATAGTTGAGAAAAACTTGTAAATCAAGGAGTCATTATCTACAGTTGAGAGTGACATTTCGATTAATTGGAAAACAGTAGAGATAAGGGAACAATGGACAACTATCAAGCTATATCCCAGATCAATCACGAACTGCAAATCATGAATACAATGGCCATAGCTATCCAGTTATGTCAGTTCTTACAGTAGATTTGTGGGGCATCAGTTCAATGCAGCGCAAGTGCTGGATCATCCTCCTCTATTTATTGTGGACAATAGATTGCCTCGCCGATATCAGCTGACGCTTTTATGTTTCATTTCCATATATATTGGAGACAAACAAGTGTCAACACAGACCAATGTTTAGCCATGCAGTGGGAAATCCCATGGGACGGTTAAACCATTACTATAGATGCTCCATTCTTCAGTGGCCAGTACACGCTATGCACTGCCCGCTCTGCACAGGCTACTTTATGGCTTATATAACTAATCTACTTTTATTTATCGAACACCGACATCCATATTATATGTCTTTATTTGTAATGGATGTTAGTTGGGGTTAGAAAAAAGCGGTAATTTCTTAATGGTGAATTTGCTGCCTCCAAAAACGGGACAAACACGACGGCAAAGCGTTGGACTGTGGGTTTGTGGGGGGCTCAAACCTGTTATATTGGCAGGAATCAGGCTCAATTAACATACTCGCTATTTTACACGCGGATGAATAGTCATATTCACTGAAAATGAAAACATCGATGTCCATGGATAAGTTTAAAGCTGACATCTCTGTTGACTATTTATCTATCTATTCAAGCCCATCTACTTTCTTCCTACCAACCTACATGACCAGCTATAAATCAATTTCTAAATTTTAGATGATCTAAAATATGTTTCTTGTCATAGCAGACACCCACCAATCTTATCTTTAATTCAGAAAGGAAATGTATATAAACCCTGCTGAGGATGGAGCACCGCCATAAGGCTGTATTCCTGGACGGGATGCATTGCCTGGCTGTGAATGATGGTCAAACAGGCAGGTGACACTGAATCTGGGGCTGGCCGTGTGGGTAATCTCCACGATGATTGCCTGCGCTAAGATCCCGCATCAACACGCGCCATGATTGATGGCTGTGTAGTCGTGGCCGTCCATCCTGCAAGATCGTCCCCTCAAAAAGCAGGATTATATTGTAAAGGGATGAGGCACAGGACATAGCAATTTAATGCTGCCGACCTGTTTTTATCTCGTTCGGTAATATGAGGAAACTTAGTTACTGTGGCTGAATTTATCTGTTGAAGCTTTTCGGTCGTTTTGTACAGCCTGACGTCCGAGAAAAACGACCGATATCCGAGAATAGAATACATACAGACACAGTCATTATATTGTCCTTTCGTTTTACTATGTAGAATCATAGAAAACCCACCATTTTCATTAATCACAAAGTTTTCGATTAAAATAACGTGCCATATTTTATCGGATTGTATCTATCTTTAATACGACATGAACAGCAGCGGGTTGTATCTGATAAATATTCGCTAAGAGGTGTACAATAACATTTCTCCCAGTCTGTTTTTTTGTGGTTAACATCTCTCAAACATTTTCCCTGTCCGTTTCATAAAAAAAAGAGACTTGGGAAACTAATTCTCAGGAGAAATCCACTCTAATTCGGTATGCTTTCTCACATGTTATCATCTGTCGAACCAAAATTTGATAACACTTTCTGGTTTTGTATTTCAAAAATTGGTGTAATTGAAATACGAGACAGGCAAATAATGCATAGGAAATAAATCACGAGCCATACTGAGTAGATAAATCAGATAAAATACAACAAATGAATAAGCTTATCTTCATTGCGTTTTCGTTAGTCGTAAATACAGATACTATGGGTATATCTAAGATATAGGAAAATCACCAAATGGCAGCTGAGTCCTCATGAAATTAAAGAATTAATGTATGTATACATAATAGTTTCCCCAAAGAAGGTTAGAATGGGCTCTGAGTCAGGTTTACACAAGACGGAATATAGTAACAATGAAACTCTCTTCAAGCAGAAGAATCCGTAAATGTGGTTCTGTTGTCAATAGAGTATTAAATGCTGATTTGGCTGGAGATGGGTCGTTGAAATCAGATCGATCGATAAAGGTTAAGTAACATGATCAAATTTCTGATTTGTTTGAAACTCCTGGTTTTCTATACAGGCAAATTAAT
Source organism: Alentia gelatinosa (assembly GCA_950022655.1). Lineage (NCBI taxonomy): Eukaryota > Metazoa > Annelida > Polychaeta > Phyllodocida > Polynoidae > Alentia > Alentia gelatinosa. Next base: position 33,966,504 of record OX465583.1, read on the forward strand.
ATGCACCTTTAAGTTGTTTTATGTTAATCATTCTAGAGGTCGTGTTGGCAATTGACTGCCTAAATATGACCTGGACCCCAGGTATGTAGTTAATGAACTGAATCCAAGTGAGTGTTTTGTTAGAAATGCTGTTTAATTTGCTCATTATTTAGTTTAGAAAGATTAGACTTTTTAAAGCGCGAATATCAAACTTTACAAATCCTCAAATATGAGGTTGTGTAAATAGACTTCATAAAACCATACCATCAATGATCAGGACATCAAAATACAACAATATTTTATGACGTACATTGTAGGACAATATTATATATCCATATGTATGAGATTGTGCATGTGCCATGCTGTCCTTAATCAGTGTCATGTCCTGAAATGTTTTTCATTTGAAACTTGTATCAAAGATCACCCATGTGGAGGATACTCTTGTAATGAATTATTATTGATTTAAAAATATCATACACAGCCTGTCAGTTAATATCGTGTATATTTTGAAAAGGCTACAGTTCGGCACCCTTGTCTTACAGACTTCCGTCCACACCGTCACAACAGCTTCACAAACTGTATTTTAGAATTTGAAGACAGAACCGGTTCACATAAAGGGTATGGGAGCAGGCGAGAGTGCATGCTGAACAACGTAAACATCATTATCCTTGAAGAGGCTGGCACGGAACTCTTTTGTGGAGAGGGGAAAGACAGGTTAAAGCTGCCACTAAAGCTTAGGCAGCCAGAGAAGAAAGCTCATCAAAGATACAGCAACAGGAACTAATTGATATCCTTAAAGTTAAGCAGGCCCTAAGTCCTGAGGTAGAGGAACTAGACCAACAAACAGTGCTGATAATGACAAAGTTCTCTCCTGAACAGAGATGCCTGCTTATCTTCCCTACTCAGAAATGAGGATCATATGATATGCAATTAAAGAAAAAGGAGAAATAACTGGAAAACCGGCATTTCTGAATGAAGGCTGTTCACATAGCATGCACGGGAAATAACAAATCCTTGAAGGCTCTCAATGGGAGTCTAGGGGCAGAACCCAGGGGGTGGACACGGGACAAAGCCCCTCGGAAGCTCTTGCATATTCTAAGTGAATTTCTTACCTCAGTTGAGATGTAAAATGGGCTTCCTATTTAATCAAATTACTGATATTACAATAGATAACATAGCAACGAGCCCCCAATTTTCTCCTTGGATTTACATTGGTCTCAAGAATTTTGACCCTTGAAACAGAGAAATCGGCTATGATGTAGCAAACCGTTTCTGATGAAATCACTGTCACTGCATCTTGACCAAGGCTGAAAGTGGAATAAAAAGGTCTGCAGTAATCCCACCCTGCTTAGAGTATGATATACCTGATTAGATAAATCAAATCATTTTCATACAACTCAAAAAGGAAATAGCCTAGACCTAGTTGCAAACATACGAGCCTGCCAGTTGGCACTTACAGAACGAATAATACATCAACACTGACATAGGCAGGTTCAGGGTAGATAGCCGCTGGCATGCCTTTGTGTCAGTTGATTACAAACCCTGCAGAAAAAGCAGGACAACGAGTGATGTCTGGCCCAAAATGCGCTGCCTCTGCCTGTGAGACAAGCAAGGACGACGCTGTACAATCACTTCTCTTTATGGATCGCGCAGGATGCAAGTCTGCAAGGGTCCTCTGGCCCTACTTGAGGGGTTCTTGGATATTGACAGCACTCTCCTGGGAGGATCTGGAGGATTGGCTGTTACAACAGCTAGTAACTCTCTCCAGAAGCCATGGTGCAGTAACTGGCAGGAAGGAGATGACCATGGGATAGTTGTTATTGGTGCAGGAAACTGTTTTACAGCCAGCTTTACATGAACCGATTCTCGTACCAGTAGATTTTCAAGATTGAGTTGGGGTGTGAAGTCACACAAAATCAGAAGCAGAAAATTCTTTTTGAAGAAGTATTATTGATGGAACCAAGGATTATTGACGTGTTAGATAGCTGATATCATAGATCAAGATGTCTCGCACAATTAATTGTGCTTCATCAGGTGATTTTTAATAGATGGTTACCATAGAGCGAAGAGACGAGTTGTCTAAATTATATTCATGGTTGTGTTTCTTGAGATATATTCACCTTTCAAAAAGACGCATTCTTATGAAGTTTCTTATGAAGTCCATATCTTCGTTAGTAATTATCACTTAAATTAAAAAGATATAACAGACAACCTGAACCCATGGGTGATAAATAAGGCTAGTTTCAACCAAGAGAAATTGCCAGTCATTGAAAAACGTACCGCATTTATGGTTTGAGTTACTCACACGGGGACGCTTCAACACTTCAGAAAAAAGGTCAAATATTGGATCCAACGAGTTCCAAGTGGTAGGTCAACTAACGACTTTTTGATATCAATCAAGACATTCCTGACAAGAAAATAAAATTTACTGAGTTCCATATATGCCACAATACTGCAGATTGACTAGAAGACAACACTGTCATGAAATGCTGCACTTACTTTTCATCTGAGGCAATCTCAAGGAGGGCACGACTGAAAGAGCTTGTGAATTCTGTTCCACACAGAATATGAGCTGGCTTAGATACTGTATATGTATTTTATACAGTCAAACCTACTCTTTCTAGGGTTTCATCAAGCGCCAAATATATCACCCCATCAAACAGGTATTAAACAAATTTAATATTGTATCAATTCAACAATATGAGGTTTCTAAAAGTTATTTTCTCATTCAAATAATCTTTCTCCCCGTCATATCAATTTTCTATTTCTATATACCCTTCTATTTACCACACACCATGGCTTCTTTTTCAGAATAATTCATGTATCCTTTGTAGGTTCTGACCGTGTCAGGATTCATCAGTGATATATGTTACAATGCGATAGCTGCTAAGACCTCCAGACTCTTTCAATCCGGGGAAAGTGAGACGATATCCCAAGGGCACCCGACAGAGACGCACACAGAAACGCAGACCCGGCACGGAAGGAGAAACATAAGATAACTGGAGTCGATGATACAAGGAGCTAAAGAATAAACCTCAGATATCGTCTTTATGCTACATATATACATGTTGGATAATATCGCGAATTTCAGAACTGATTGAATCTATAATAGGTGTATAGAATCCCTATAGAAGGTACAAAAAATGCTGAAGGATATAAGCCGAAGCCTGGGAGCGCAAAGCCCTGTGCCAAGTCAATATGGCCCTGTCACCCTGCACCCGGAAAGGTAATTGGCCTGGTGAGAACCTGCGCTACAGCTCTATTCAGAGGCTATTGTTAGAACCATCTGGAAGTTAAGACTCGTTGAGAGACAGCTTTCACCAGTCGGAACTCTATAGGCTCGCCATTTCGAAACGGATTTATGAAGATATCAAATTCGACCTCAGTGTTCCATTACTTGAAATGGAGGAGAATTTTGAATTTGATACAAGGAATGGCAAAGGAATTGAAATTGAAAAGGGACAACGTTGGTAAAATTGCTACTAATGTTGATGCATTTATTGTTCTTTTACTTCAAAGGTGCCAATAGTAATGCGCAGATTTCAGAGGAAATTAATGTGAAACTGTTGAAACACTGATGGTGCTTTGTGAAATCAGGTAAATACACGAGTGAGTCTTCGAAAGCTTGGGATCAAACTAATATTCATGATACTCAATTCATCATATCAATATAAAAGACAACGAAAATTGATAAATGTACTAAAAATGGGTCTTGGAAAAGAGCATATTTACTATATACCCATGCCGTATATACTGTAAATAGGTACCGTTTGGCCAGATAACGTAAAAATATCGTATGAACAGTGTTCCGAACGGCAAAATACGAAACACTGCTCCGTACGCCTTGACTAAGATATTAGTTGTTAGGCCAAGTTAGTTCCTTTTATTAATTTCGGGTATATAATAAATATATAACGTCCTACCATACTTGTACAATATACAAACCTCGGTTATGTCTCGCTCCATATTCACCGTCAATTTCCATCTCGGTTTGTATTTTGTATAGCAGCTTCAGGATGTTCTATATAATTACTGCTCTTAGGATTACATTTGCAGTTTGCTTATTTTCATCTATTTCATCATGATAAGCAGAAGAATATTACAGGATAGAAGAGGTATTAGGTTAAATACGATTCTCACGTTTGTGTGACAAAACCCTTTATTCTAAACATAGATCATAGTATGTGTTTTCCCCCCGAGACTTTCAGGTTCCATAAAATACAAACATAATGAGAACTGATATGGTGAAACTCTCAGATTTGAATGCGACTTATAATTCTAATAGTAAAGCTCTAGATCAACTAAGGCGATTTTCCATGCGAATTTGGGTTCGCAGACGTTCGCAGACGTTTGCATGGACATGCGAATACCTTGCGACAATATTTAATATATTGAATATTATCGCACGGGATTCGCACAGTCGCATGGATCGCAGACGCATTCTCTTGGTCGCCTTAGTGGATCTGGCGCTTTAGGCCAGCGCTACTGACAGTTATATTGCCACAGACATCTGTAGTAGTCACTAACTCGTGGTAGGAGAAGGATGCGGTTATTGTGACGGGCGCCGCACGGACGAGCAGCTCTCAGAGTTGACCTCCTTTTATACCCCACGTCCTGTTGCGCCCCCAGCGGCTTATTCATTCATAACACTGTCACGGCGACTTGTTATGGAGCAAGGTGAGTTGATGGAGTTGTCAACTTGTGGTGCCAGCCATAGAACCGGCTAAACCGTGCAGAAATATATAGGGACGGATGAAAATTGACTTTGTAAGGCTGAGCGAGGTGTCGATGAGACATAAACTATAGACCGATAGATGGATATGTGTGTGATTTATGAAGTCGGGATAGGGCATTTTGTTATACTAGAATGATCACTTTGAAATTGATTACATTTTCAGGGAATCGTTTAGAATTTTCCTTCCTGCACAATCTATCATTTTGTTTTCAGAAATTTGTCAGATACAAATATCTCCTCTATCACATTCTTTTCATACACATGTGGTGTGGGAGGTAAATGACCTCTCACTTCGGTCAAGGTGTAGGGCTAAGATTTCAACCTGAATTGATCACATAGATACGATCATCACCTTTCTTGGATAAAGCAGTGAGAAAGGTTTAACCTTGAAAATGTTTGGACTTATAATGGTTGACTGGACGTTAAATGAATTTTAAAAAAATCAACAACAAACATACAAATAACGACTCAACAGCAAGTAAAGTGGTGAAGAGGGACACTCTTTATTCATTCGTCACTCAGTGATGAATGAAACCTGCACGGCTGACCTTTAAGTACGAGGTTTTCCCACACAGGTATATAATAATTATACAAACCTGCTTAAAATCAAGGGTTTGAAAGTAAAACAGATCAAATTCTTTCCAAAGACCTTTTCCTGACTGACACCTTTCAACCAACTTGAAACTCCGTGATATTTGCTGGCCTTGAATACAAAACCTCTTTTTCTGACAGTAACAAGGGTGCGGGAAAACGAAACCGTTGACTTTTGTAGCAATCCCCAAATGTTCAACCTTTTTTTAAATTTAATCGAACCGAAATGCTTTTACCGGGAACCACACTCTGAAGGTCAACACAATACTGATACAGGTAATAAATTCAGCAGAGAAAACTATTACGATTCAAAGCAATCCCACATCCATTGTGATTTCAGCTTCATTCTCATCAGCTAGCCTAAATGTGACCTCGGTTCGGACAACTGCCGTTAGGAATAATGAGCTGGCATTGTGTTTGTGGTTCGTTAAAGACCCACGTCTCATCAAAGATGCTGCTTTTAAAAAGGATGGGCGCGAGAGAAGATGATTTACGGCGGACACAATAACTTTATCACGGCTGCCGCTGACATGAATATTTATTCGCCTGAGTGACGGGGCTGTGGGCAGATCCTGGGGTGTGCTGGTGGGGGGCTGAGAGGCACGGCAGACACCATGGAGGCTTTACAGCCAGCCACTGCCTTCCATCACATACCTTCCATGCACCCCCTGACCCCTACCCTCTCCTTTACCCTGCAGCAACAGACAACCATCTCCGTAACCTTTTCAGATGCCAAACCTGTTTGATTCGAATTTCGTGGGTAGATAATATACATGTATATTTCAGTTTCTGAATGTTAAATAAATCCCACATTTGCATGTAAGTGATTAGGTATCTTTAATTGATTAGTCTTCATTCAGAGGAAGATACCCATCATGCGTAATCCTATATGCATCCGTCAATTTTATTTTAGTTTTCAGCAATATATCTCGAACACGAAACCTGCAATCTTGCAACTTGCTAAGTGGCCACCCGTTTGTAACCTAGGATCTTCCCCGCTGCAAGCCAACACCTTGTCTATTAACCTATTACACCCCCACCCCACCACCAACCCTTCACTGTACACTTCACAGGGCCTCTCTATTGCATGATATGCGTCTGCGCCTTTATGCAAAGATTTGCAATCGTAGGATAACTGGATTGCATTCTAATTACATTGCCTGTTTCTTTATTTCAAATGGTTGGCTGCAAGCTCATATACTTCCTGTAATCAAATATTTTTTGTGCTGAATCAGGTCACAGGCAATTTGTCGATCGCAAGCAACGTGACGTTGCGAAGGTTACGGTGACAAGCACTATAATCGCTATCTGTGCCCACTCTTTGAGGTTGTAGGACTGAACCTTGAATGTGATCTGCGTTTCATGCTAACCTATCAGCCTTATCTCATACATTCATTACCTGATATGACTAGATATTACATCAGCTTAGGATTCACATCACCATCAGTAAAAACACTAACATCATCTTTGGGATAACCATGGCATCAGTTTTACATGTTGCTATGATGGAAGTTGGTTGTTCTGATATGGCCACATATATCTTGAACTAGATTGATACATTACGCATGTATCACATAGTACCCGACCAATCTAAGGGCATTCATATGACTCAAAACCGACGTGAGGCTGTCAACATTGAATAATTCTAAGTGGAATCTATTCATGCAAGATTATCCATTTGTAACAAAGATAACCAATGCCATGCTCTTATATTGCCCTCATGATAAGTGTCATTATTGACTTTCATACATTTCTCATATCAAATATGTTTTCCTTATCAATCCTCCCTTAAAGGCAATGAGAGATGCCATACATAATGGCATATTGCTTCTCATATAAATGCCACTGGCATTTGGACACAATATAAGATCTGCGCCTAGACCAAACCATAATGCGGTGAAGGAAATCTTTTTCGCTACTACTTGCGACAGTATTATTAGGAAACGTCTTTACTGTGGACGAAACGGTTCCTGTTCGAGGTCAGTCGTCGATATCATACTGCCTGACGCCAGAGGCGGAAGGCAGTATGAAATCGACGATTGACCGAGAACGAGAATCGTTTCGTCTACAGTCAGGACGTTTGCTTATTATTATATACCTTAAATCGATGAAAAAATGACATTTTAATGACTTATCAAGTCACTCTCACAGCGGGCACGAACATTATTATTACTGCACCCCTAGTAGCGGGCAGTATTTCATAGACATTTGGAGACAGATATATAATAATATCAGTTTGTGACTGTTTTCACTTGCAAAATAAGAGAACATATAACTGTGGTATAAGTTAATCTTGCTATGTTACTCAGAGCTATTGAAATGTAGGGGTCCGGTCAGTCGAGTGGTGGTTTGTTCCTTCTACACTAGAGCATCAAGCATGCCAGTCACTGCTGTGAGGTGAGCCTGTACATGGAAATGCCCCGGGTTTGCTCTTATTACGTAACTTGGCTTACAAAAAGCCGAGTCTGCAGCAGGTCGACAGATCACTTCTTGCATTGATCCTGTAGAAGCTGGACTCCTTTGGATCTCACTCATGGTGCGACCTTCCATACCCTCTTCATGGTTGAATTAGGGCTACTTAACTTAGATAAACAGTGTCCACCTACCCCGTGCTGCTTCCTAGCACCAAGTGCTAGGGGGCATAGCTGTTTCTCTGGATCGAGCTTCGGCTGTCCCTTGATCTATTAAAGTTTCTGTATTCGTTTTTTTTTCAGTTGGGGTTAGAAGTGTTCTTAGCCACGTTCTCTAAATCAAGTTTCTGTATTCGGTCTTCTGAGAATAGAGGTTACCCATCAACAGTTTTCATCCGAAAATGAGCCCACCTGTGGGTAAACACATCCACAGGGTAGCACGCTTAATTACCGGATATATATATATATATTACTGAACAAATAACAGTTCGTCACTCTCCGATCACATCCTGAAAACACTGCTCTCCATACATTGTATTAGAAATGTCATCCTCTACCTGAAGTCACAGAACTGAAATACATTTACTTATGGTTGTCTAGTTTATGAATTGCAAGTAATATAATAACCCTTTGAACCACTTCTGGAAGGTCCCGTCGCTTCCACAGAAACAACAGATCGAATCGAAGACATGGATGAAGTAGGAAAGGCAGATAGGTCTTTGATTTGATAAATTGTAGTAGCTAACGTGGGAATACATTGGCATCAGCTGACATTGGGGGGTGTTACTTCAGACACTGAATATGTTTGGTTGCTGTGTCGAGGAGATCGGTCGTTGTGAGGAAAGGGTTAAGTAGCGAATGAAATAGAAAGTAAAAGTAACCTCTCATCATAAGTGAATATGAAGAGAAACTCCAGTAAGCTATTTTCACAATGCTGAATGTCAGAACGTCGATAAGATTTGTTTCTATCGCATTCTCTAGCCTTAGGCCTGCAACATATTTATAAAATCATCCTAGAACTACCTGAACTGTATCACCGAGCTTAATCATCTCAATTTACTGTACATGGAAATTATCATTAAAATGCTCATATGAAACTCTATTCCTGCTAATCTAATAGGTGTTAACTGCCTGCGGATTATCGCCAACATATTCCTTCCCCTTTTACATTCTCTTCTGGAATAGAGGGGAGTAAGAGACAAATTGATTTGTATTGATTTATGGAGATAAATTAATATAAATTGATTTAAAAGATTTAGTGCTGGATGCATACATTTCCCCAGTGTTAAGATCAAAGGATAGACTTAAAAGATTAAAATAAACCTCTATCTATCTCTGTTACCGGTGCCTGCCTTTCCTGTTCTGCCTGATATGTTCTTCTTGTATATTTATAGGTAGGAGCACCATGACCCCGTGATCAGTTCCTATAGTATATGTAACAGCATGTCACGAATGTGTCCAATTAACCATGAAGCCATGTCCGTTATGGAAGTATATGCGCATGTACTGCTACTTAATTGAGACATAAACTAAGCTGAGTAATGGAGGCATCATGTGACACGTGAGACTGGTCATGAATAAATCTGGCTTATAATGTATTTGATAATGGCAAAATAGAAATAAATTTTATATCTGAAAGGTAAATAATTATATTTATTATAGACCTGTGAACATCAGTCCTATGCTTAATGACCTATGTACCGAGAATAAATCATATTTCACAATCCTAAAATATATAATGCACCGACCAGTGAGTAAGAAATGTACCAAAATTACACGTGGATTGCCGATTGAAGGTAGATTCTTATAAGTTCCAATATGTCAAAGCGTATAATAAAAGGAAAACAGATCAGGTGTTTATTGTGCGCTGTTACTCACTCACAGACTGGTGAATACGCCCCTACGAATGGCGTCAGGGCAAGTATTTTTGCATGCTGGTTTGTGAGTTCATAAGAATTCACAGATTAAACGCCCACTCAATTTTCCTACTGTAATATTTCAAAATCATGTGCTAGATGTCGTGTATCACCGAACATTTCTGAGGATATGAAAATTTGAACAAATACGCAAGGATGTCGGTTGGATTAAGGAAAAAGTGGAAATATTTGTCATGTGGAAATTCACCTCAGAGACACCAAGAAAACATGGGTAACATGTCTGAGTCAGTAATGACATGGGACTCAGTGCCTGCTGTGAGGTCAAACCGCTTCTATTGACGTGAACAAGGCTCAAGTTATATGATCGTTGTTTGACACAACGAAATCGAATTTTAAACGATTAAAAGGAAGCGAAAAATGAGATTTCCTTACATACCTCTGAATAAGATTTTTCAAGCCTATTGAATCTTGGTTACGGCATAGTCGTAGTCAATGTTCAGGTTATTTCACTTGAACCTGTTCTTTATCAAAATCACAGAAATACTATGTGCGTATATAGATATTGCCTAGTCAAAGAACAAATGGGGATCTCAATAACATTGTTATTACTTTCAAATTGCTATCAAGGTTCCATGACTTGGGGATCGTTTCATAAATTCTGTATGATCAAATAACAGATCCTACGATTGTCTTCGGCTGACATCTTTACATGTGTTTATGATCGTACAGCTGCATGTGTGTATGTGAGCGGAGGGGGGGGGGGGGGGTGGGGGGTGGTGATGCATAGCTTACACATAGTACACTTGTCGTCAAGTACAAGCTATGTCAAAGATACTACCATTTCTACGAACGATTCACGTCTCTCTCTACGATCAATTCTTTTTGTCGTACATCGTTCCAGAGATCGTATCATCCACTGCCCGTATCATTCAAAATTTACGTGACGGACCCCTGTATCTCCTCAAATCGCGATTTTATGAACAATCCATTACCTTTATCGAACCCACAACCAGAGAGAAAGATGCCAATAAACAACCTTTTCTTTTCCTCCTAACATTGATAAAGCTTTGTTCCACTCATGGACAGTGTCTTAAAACCTGTTCAATATCAGGTTCCTACTGCTCCAGATACAACATTCCAAACTGCCGCGAGGTCGTAATGTCTCAATTAAAGTCTGGTAACTTTCCATTGAAATAATTTGACCTTTTTCGGCCTTGTGTCACCTTCTCGCTGACCTATGCGGCCCTGCTCGTCCCCGGGGTCTCACGTGAGCAGCTCCCAACACGGCTTTAAATATTGACCTATAACTTATAACTTCATCGATTGCTCGATCCCTCGTAATACTGGCCATACAATCAGTGTGTGTGTAATCAAAGGCATCTTGTGAGATTTCCTTTATCAGGCAGTGTTCCTGGGTAATACTCTGTATTGTATCAATCAGCGTTCGAATGCAACACGATATTCACTTGACTTCGCCTCGTTCATATCGCTCCGCGTCAAACTCGTGGAGAAGATGACTTTGACCAAAACTTGTTTGGTATCTCCTTTACTCCTTAGCCACCAGAAAGTTTAGTTATTCTTTTAAGCATTCTAGTTCCATCGTTGCAAACATTCTGGTAAAGCATTCCAAATTTTGATATCTCTCAAATATGGACTATATAGTAACACTGCATTTGTACAAAATGTCTTGATATTGATTAACCTAACATTTGACGTATGCTATTTTTGAAAATACTTTGCAAATAAATCATTTCAGCTAAAAACTAAACAGATGCATTTGTAGATCGTTGAGAGCTATGATCACCTCCGTTAGGGTGATTTGATACATCATATTTTCTATATTCCATTCATTCTGATGTCAATTATTCTTCGTGAGAAATATTTTCCAGATAAACCCAGTTAATGAAAATGAAAGTTGTACATACGACATTTGCACACATAAAAGATCGTAGAAGAAGACCATCGCTGTGGGCTTCACGGTGATGATGTTAACAAGCTGTGAGTATCCACTAATCACAAGGCGGCGCTGCGCTAGGAAAGCATGTATTAGCACACTGACAAAAGAATGCAAGGAAACAGAAAAGCGTACACCGATAGCAGAAGGGACACCATTGTGGTTACTGTAGCTGCTTTCTTTTGAGGCAGAACACAAACGACATTATGCGGCACCTGTGTCTGAGACTACTGTTAGGATGCTACCATGCCCATCAGCGACATATCAAAGAACGATAATTACAGCAACGCAGTGCATTACGAGAAGATAAATCAGATATAATGAAGGTAAAGGGAACTGATCAATTATTTTATTACATCAAGAGCTCCTTACAGCCAATTTGAAGGTTAGCTGGTGCATGCGGTAGATTATCTTTGATATTCCTCAGAAGCTAATTGCTAAACCCTCCTTACTGCAACTCAGGTAGGGGTTTGCGGGGTCTGTAGATAAACATAATTGCTTTAAATCTGTGTTTCCACGTTACCAGCCTACCCTGACTTGATGGCCCACAGTTAAGGCTTAGGAGGAAGATTATTGGCTAAAATAAAGGTAACTTAACCATATTACCCCTACGCCGAGCAAAACACTCATCAACCGTTGGGAATGGTATTCCAGAGATACAGATTCATGATCTAATTCATCTGTTACCTAGTACTATCGTAAAACGAATCAGGTTTTGATTTTATCCTACCCCATCTCCTCGATTTTGGAATATTACGTGATAGCAATTCTGTATGCCACTAGTGGCATATAAAATTCCGTATGCCAGTCAGCGTGGCATACGGAAACTCAATATTAAGCCTATGGGATTTTATATTAGGGGTAGGATAAAGTTATATAACTTCGCATGGACCTAATGACATATTCAAATATGATATGATTCATTTGTTACATATTTCAATTGAACAACTTCCCTAGGAACCAGTCCTAGATACAGAGCATCCAAATCGTAAATTCTAACTGTTAAATTTATAAATATATACTACTGATACCAACTTAACAATCCACACCTAAAAGTTCCACTTCAGGAGACACTCCACTCCTCCTATACACCCAACTACTGTCGGCGACCAGAGGTGTACAAACCGGACTTAATCGACAGTCCAGCTCCGAGCGCGCAAATTGCCAATATAGACGACGACCAGTGCCCCGTGGACGTGCATCGGCGCAGAGGGAGGGCTGCCTGGTCAATAAGAGATCAGCCGGCAATGGTCAGAGGGCACTGGTCATCTCGCCACAGCCTCCAGGTGTGGCCGCCCCGTAAGATATTGGCAGGAGGCCGCCGAGCGCCCCGTACGAGCAACTCAGGCGCCGCCTGAAGCGCCGGTGAGCAGCTCAGAGCAGGTCGGTCTCTGCGAGGTTCTGACGGGGTCTCGGCATACTCTACTATGGGTTCATTTCACGGGGAATCACATCCTGATGTACCAATTGTATGAATGTGGAAGGACATGTATTTTCATCATTGGAATAATCGAAGGGGTATATATTCTGCAGTCGGTAGAGTCACTCTGGCATGAGTAATTCTTGCATGAGCTTAGCTTCCTGCGGAATTCATAAGATAGTTGAATGAAGAGGCATGGCTTGGTTTCCGACACGTTGACACCTGCTATGAATTAGAATGAGAGGCTATCCTTCATACATGGCCGCATTTAGCAGCGTTAAGAATTTGAGTCTTTTTAGCCAGCTGAAACCGTTGTATGAAACCATGGAGCTACAAAGGATCATGATCCATCGACTGAAAGCACCCTTGATCTAGCTGTGATATAAGCCTGCGTATCGCGATGACGCAGATACGCAATAACCACTGGATTCGTGGATGTAGGATGTAGGTCTTGGTGCGTAGTAATATAGGAATGTAGCACAGCATGACTCGTGTATCGCCAAAATTGAGATCCACGCGACCGTGCAAATCCAAACTCAATGATTATTTTAATCATTTCCCTTTTAACTTCAAATAAGTATACGAATGTCATAATTCACATTTAGTGCAGCATGCCCATTATTGAGGCTGTTGCTTTATTGATGTCGTGCGGAGCTCATGCGATAGACGGACTATTTTCCACTCTCCATGCATAGGTTCTGAACTATTCATGTAAACAAATATACTGGTAATCAGAAGTGAGAGTGTGTTTTCTATAAACCGTACCTAACTTCCTATATACCATAGGTAGGTTTCCCATATGCCATATATGGGGTTTACTCTCTTGAAAAAACCAGAACAAGAAGTAGAAAATCTAACAGGTATGGTGGAACTGGTTGAAATACAGAATTCCTTTTTAAAAAGGCAGTTCACCGCGGTCCCTATGTCTTCAATTCTGACTGTTTAGCATTTCAGTGAAAAAACATCCAAATTCACAGGGATCTCGAATAAAATAAATGATACCAATACCAGACGTCAGTACTGCCGCTTTTGATAAAAGATAATATCACACCCATCATGGTATGTGAGAAATACGGACAATTCTGACAGGATGAGATAAGCGCACAGATACAATATAACATCGTGGCTGTTATGAAGGACGTCCGCTGGCTCACAGGCGGTCGGTCAGACCAGTCAGATCTGTACACCACATGCATGCTAATGAGACCTGAGCCCTGCCGACGTATGGTTCTATAATACACATTGAACGCTGCCTACATACAAAGCGTGCGCTTAGTGTTTCTGTAATATGCTTCGGTGGGCCAGGCCTCATAAGCCAGAAGCAGGCCCCTGTTCCTAAAGTAGTGATCTCAGCTATCCGCAACTTTTTATTCTGACTGTAAGAACTGACTTTAATGACATGTTGTGGATCATATAATTAGCCACAGGGATGGCGGTAAGGTCTGCAAATATCGCTGTACTTCGTGTTTATCATAAACAGACTGCGATCCAAGGGTAATACTGAGTTCGAGCAAAACCACCAACATATATGTCTGCGAATATATACATCTTAGATCAAGAACGACTTGGAATCAAGACCTTATAGCCATACATTAGCTATAGTTCCAGTGGAAAACAAAGAAATATATTGATACTGCCATGATCAACCTCACAATATAGTTCCCTGGACCTTTGTCATCAGAAGTCAGTGGTGTAATGGTTGACATCCATTTATATCTACATTTATGAAGACAATCAAGGTGAGAATCCCAGTGGTTGGAGTATGGTTACCTGGGACCATTCACAAAATGGTGCATGAGTTCAAGACTGTATCATTACAGGGAGACTGACAGGCATGTGTACACATGTCTGAATACAATTGTACGTATAAGCAACGAGGTTGAAACTATTCCCGAGGAGTCGATACCCGTCTATTCCGGGGATTGATGCATTGCATAAATGTTCCTCAATCTTTTCTATCTCATCAGTCAGAATATTCAAATATCAGCTGAATTAAAGAGACTATTCACAATCCACCAATACAGAGGCGATTTCAATGAATAAACTCTATATTATAACTGAGGAGTAACTCCATTGCAGTTGAATTAGCTGTATCCTTTATTGATAAAATGAGACTCAATTCAATCTGCGTATACCCACAGGAGGAAACCTTTGGGACGACCACGCACCCCTTTTATACGGCTGGGGTCCAATGGGAGCTACCCAAACCCCAATATGCAACCCTGCCATCTGGCGTCAAGCGAGAGAACCGATACCACATCTACCACTTCCCCTCCAAGATGCATGTGCACACGAATCAAGCTAGCTGAACCTCTTCACAGAATTGTCCTATTTTAAAACTCCCCAAGCCCTCCAATGCCTTTCCAAGTCATCCTTCGACCCATTTTCTTTGCTGCAGTTGTGATTAGGACAGGGCAATTAGCAGACAAAGCATTAGTAATTAGTAGAAGGAATAGTAATTGCGGGGTTTCTGGAGGTGGGTGTGGCTGCAGTTTGAGTAGGACTCATTAATTTCTAATAGCTGGCTTCGTTTGTATGTAAAAACCCTGAAAGCAGAGACCCTGGGAAAGGGGGCACGAAGGTGTGGTAAGAGGAGAAGTAATTAGAAGAAACTGATTTGTAAGAAGCCTGTGGCTGCGTTTTAGTTTTTAGAACCACAGTAGTGTACTGGTTACCAAAGTAGTCGTACCCTAGTTCAAAAACTTGGGTGGAAATACTTTTCATAGAATTAGGACTTGAGAATCTTCTCAAATAAGCCTTATAATAGACTACCTCTGGTAAGAAAAAACCCTCAATAAGTTCAAAGAGCTGGGTGGAAACAGCTTTCACAAAATCGGAACTTCAGATTTTCCTCAGAAAAGCCTTTTCTGCATAATACACATTATGGCTGCTTCTTGAATTCAATTAGATATCATAGTGATTCTGGTATTATGTGCATCCACTGTTCGAATTGACAAATATGAATTTGTAAATATCCAAGATCACCATAATCATTACATTTACCAGGAAGTTTGCAAGGGTTATTTCGTAAACCGCTCAGAGATCTAGGAAGGGTAGATAAAAGGTCGGTTCTGGCAGCGTACCCTATACTCTTCATGCCAACCTACTATTAGGGAGAATAGAGGCTAATGTATCTGAGTAGGAGCAGACGGGCGTAGCCTTAATACTGGGATACCACTGCACGCGTCAGCCCCTGCCTGCAGAGAGCAGGGAGGGGGCCTTGGGGCGAAATTCCCAACACACATACCGGAGGCAGGTTGGAGCCAGCCCCTGGACGAGAGAATTTGGGGAGCACCCAAGGCCAGAAGGAATGCCCATGACTGACGTCATATGGCTGGAGAAACACTAAAGATAGCATTTTGCAAGCAAGAGGGATTGGCTATGTTGAGAACAAGGATGGACGACTGGCATACCATATGTTGACCTTTCTGATAACCATCCTGGCCGATCATTCTTAGGATAAACACTAGTTGAAATTGGCTGTTAATATAGGTATTATAAGTGGCCTCTCGAGTCAAGTAGGGTTGGATACAAAGGTCAAACACTGTGAGTCAGTACACCCAATTTGGCCAGCGTTATCTCTAAGTTCCAGTCTATTGGACCATACCCTTTTTCACAGACCATGACATAATAGCGTACGTACACAATATTGATTGGTTTCAGATCAAGCGGTCGTATGCTCCGATGAGTTGACGCATAGTAATATGCGAGCGCATGCGAGGATATTGCGAAGAGGCAACTCCGAATTAATAAAAACGCGTTTTGAATTATTTCCAGGTATACAATAATAAGGAGACACGGTTAAGGTGCCTAAATGAAATTTTTGCATTGTTATTTTGGAGCAGATTTCATTCAAGCACCTTAACCCTGTTTCCATATATTCTTCATGAAAATACTCCGGAAGAGCTGGAATTCTGAACACCCAGCAGTGGTATATGCGTATAGTAGATCTAAGCATACTAAATGCCTCATTTTCTTAAATTATCTCATTGACGCGAGGAACTAGGGTTTGGATTCCATATGTCTCATATCCATAATACAACACCCATAAAGGGAACCTAATAGACAATCTGAAACCCTATCTGATTCTGCTGGCATGCTATCATTACCCAGTATCCCCTCCCTGTTTACATGCACGAACCTATGAGCTATATAAGAGTGAAACAAGACCCTCCCACTTTTCTTCATCGCATGCAGCCATCGTTAACTCACAGGAAGTAATTCATCACATCGCGTTCACCGCAGCCTTGTAGCTATAGCCTGAAATGTGCTTAAGAAAAACCCCCACATGAATTAGGGTCTAGCCTTAACAGTCAGATTAGAGGAAACCTTTCTACGCGGGCAGAACTCATATACAACGACTATACTATCGGAATTTGAATCAAACATCGAAAGAATTTTCAAGATCATAAAGGAAATCTAGCAGTTATGATAAAATGAACTACTAATAACCTTATTACCTGATAGGATTTCAGGGAACAACTATGCGAGGAGAAATACACGTCAGCATATATATGTTCTCTGGTTGCTTTTGACAACGCACGCCCTCTAGTAATATGCATTTCCTTAAAGGTCCATTTAGATTTGACGATTACAACAATGAGCCTAAAGAGGTAATCGTATGATAGCGAATGTCATTATTTAACTGTGCTCGATAAAGTGCAATTAGCACCTGTATATGACGTTAACGCACAGCATAATGTAATGGGATTATGGATGATTACTTTGCTCGTTAGAATTATATCAGACTTAAAAATTTACCCACTATAAATAAAGATTAATGGGCGGCCAATGCCTGAAGGCAATACATGCTTTTAAAATGAATTTAAAAACGGCATTTATATGTATTGGCATTAACTATAAATGCACTACATTTTGCGACGTGCATCCTTTTCTACTGAGAAAAGAATGTGTTAAAAGAGTTGTCGTCGCTCTAAATCTAGACGTATAAGAATGTATATATAAGACGCTTACTTCTAACTTGCTCTTACAATGATAAGCAAGATAATGTCAATGTACAGATACAAGTTTATGGATTCTGCAAAAACATTGATGTTGTATTTAATACAGTAGGACGATGCACGGGCTGAAGTTAAATATGGAAACAGCACATGTTGGAAAGCAAATATTGGCAAATATCATAATTTCTACTATGAGTGTTTACTTGACAAGTACAAAACAGGAATCTGCTGTTACAATACAGACTGTCAATTGTAAATGGTCACTAACGCGTTTGCTTAATTTTTGTGTGCTCACATATTAATACACTCTCTCCCATTTCACCTCATTTTCATTCTTTCATCTCAAGCCATCCGCCATTCTCACCAACTTGCCATTTCCCTTGCCTCGGTTGCCCGGGCTAATTCCATATTTATGGGAAAGCATCATTTCCATTACGCACTATTTCATAATTCTGGTCGGTAAGAACATAAAACACTGAATTATTTCGATGAGTACCGGGTGAAAACGCCCCACAAGGTGACAGCAATGGCGGCCAAGCAGAGACAGCTGTGGTACAACATGTGATATGAGAGAAACACCACGTTACGTAGACCTATAGACTCCGTTATTTAATAGAGCTGTATGAATTATAGATGTGGCCCCCGGACTCTTATGTTTACATACGTATCCAACACAATACAATATGTAATAGAAATATTCCGTAAAGGTCACCTGGAAGCTCATCCATCGGAAAAAATTGAATATCCCAAACGATTCAATATATGCGTTTGTAGAAGCCCTGCATGACCTACGATTCCAGACCTTGCCTCTACCCTCTAGGGACCTATAACTTGTCAGGAAGCAGGATGGAGGGAAACTTCTGTTTTTCTCATCCGATAACACACTGTGGGGAGGACGCCCCGTGACGTCACTTCCCCCCGGGGATAGCAGAATCTGTAACTCTTTTGATACTGGTCTATCCCGGCACTAAATTAGAGATCAACTCTATAGACCAACCCGTGCACATTCACCAATAGAACACCGGCATGTCAGTTGAGGTCAGGAAAAAAAAGTAATTTTTGTGTGTGTGTAGAATCTACTGCCTCAGAGAGATTAAGATAACATTGGCATACACTTCTTTGTTGGCCATGATTGTGCTGAGGGTGTGGGTAGGTTCAAACCACTGTTTTATTGGTGTCAATAAGGCTCAATTTCTATCATCTTTGTTTAACACATGATATTTTTTTGTAAACTGGAAATAAAAAAAAGGATTTTCATCTAAAAGTCAAGGAAAACTGCCATTTCTGAGAACAACGGCAACCAATGCTGTATCCATATGATGAATGTGATGACCACTCAGCCGTTCGGTGGGGTTCTAGTACAGGCTAATATACTTCGTTCAGCACGAGTTGTGGCGCATCTGGCGCTCGGCACGCACGTGTCATGCCCGTGAGCTGCTCCTCAGGGAGCGATGAGCGTGAGCTACTCGTGGCTCGACAGGTGAAGCTATCGCCGGCCTGGGAAGCTATCCGGCATGAACCTCTCTCCCTGTATAGATCTTTTTCACGTCGCGCAGGCTCTGGCGGCCTCGCTCTTAACGACTGAGTTGCTCGTAGGAGCAAGTCGCAACGTATCAATGACCTGACAACACACAGTGAAGGAGGCCTCATTGCGGCTCAGTCACTCGTGGCCATTGGATTTATCCAGCACTAAAGTACCTATTCAGTTGGGTTCTATCAACAGTCTTCGGATCTAAGAGAATTCTAGTGGTGCTCTTTTAGTTGGTGTTGATATGAAAGATGAACGGTGAAAAGAACTGAAATTAAGCTGAATAGGAATTATTCAAACATGCATAGTTCTGGATTTCACGTGTGAAATGTATAAATGAAGGTGAAGAAATATCTTTTCTAGGTCCAGAATGTGTATACAAATCAACTCAAATCTAAATTTAGTGTTCTGACATTCTCCAAAACTGAGGAGCAAGAGTCGGTATTTGTGCAGGCCATGGATATTCTATATGCAAAATAGTTATTTTGGAGAAATGTGGGGAATTACGAGTTCATATTGCAAAAACCTGACAGTAACTCATTACTGCTCTGCCTAATGAGTATTAAATGAGTATTTGTGTCGTGCGATGTAGCCAAACTGAGATGCTGATACTCGTAATTACCTTATATGGTTTCTTATGAAGCCATCTAGATCGCCCCAAGGGGATACGACGTTTCTAAAATTGTCTATACCCCAATACACAACGCCTTATACCGTTGTCAAACCATAGAATGCAATTTGATAAATACTCTATAGTTCAGAACAGTGAATAGTATGTACAGCAAGGGCGCTGGCGGATAGTATATCAAGTTAAATATTCAAAGCATCGGGGTACGGATAAGCAGGAGAACACTGCTCAAGATCATCTAGAGCTCAGTGCCCGACTAGCTTTTTTGATAGCCTTGTGACTCACAGAATATTAAGAGATGACATCAGCAAGGTGCTAACGTTAGCCTAAGTACACAGAAAATAATAGAGAAGATGAAAAGTCTATTGGTAAAATCCATGACAGTCTTATACTTATCCTACGTGTCTGCTACTTGATAAAAGCCAGCGTGTTTATAATGCAGTGCGATTTGCATCTATTGTATATTTTATCAGATATATCGTTCGTTCATGTAATACGCAAATGGGAGGTGCAGACAATGATATAAAGGCCTAGCCATACTTGAAGGGAAGTCAAAAGAAAGCAAATTACATACATTTATGATTCATTACAATGCACTACTTTTAGTAGTTAATTTCACTAGCAAATTCACTTTACGCGGACGGCCCATGGTTATATTCATTAGATGTAGTAGCCAAGATTACAGCTCTCAGAAGAGTGAGTTAGCGAGTGATAGCGATTTTACGCCATGTAAGCAAGAGTCTTTTTTTTTTATCATTATTTGCTTATATTCACTTCTTTCTGGTAGGAAAAAGGTCTTCCAGTGAATGTATTGTTTAGAAATATATTATATGAAATATAGGATGAAATAATATTGTCTTTTAGTCGAACAGAATAATAAAAGTATATAAGGACAATTATTTGGCACGGTCTCATGAGACTAGTCATATAGGCTACCTGAAAAAGTGTTTTAGCATCAAAGCAAAATTGAACGCATTCCAATGAAATGTGATTTATGGTCAAATCACCATTGCAAACTTTACACTCTGCTGGGTGTTCCATTGGAAAAAGAACAATACGGGTAGTCTTGAATGGTGCTCATAGAAAAGGTGAATTACAGAAATATTTATACCTGCATATATAATGTATGTTTATGTACTTTAAAGCATATCGGACATCTTTGTCTGAAAAATTAAACCCATACCAGTCTCATGATTATTGAATATGATGAGCTTAGAGTGTTGTGGATCACATATCTAACTTAGAAATCGGGGGTTACCGTGCTAGTTTTTGATCTAATATAACCCATGTCACTTTCCTAAATTTTCCACAGAATATAACATGTGCATAATACTACTTATTTAGTTTGTAAAAACCATAGGTCTCCGTCTTTATTTTTGAAAAACTATGTTTTTCAGTACATTTGCTATGTAAATCGAGAAAATATAAATTGGCTTATATTGCCGATTAGGATTGGATAAACTGGACAAAACGTTGGATATACCCCTTTGGCATTAGATTGAATCCTAAGGAACCAGTTTTGACTAATGATTGACATTATTTAAAAATCCCTAGATGGCGCCACCGTGAATTGTAGGATATGCCTTTAATATATAATCTCTAGGGCGTAATGGGAGAAGCATCAGAGCAATTTCTCGATGATATTATCAGAATTATTTTTCTAAATGGAAAAGGGGAAATAACCCGATGTATCACATTTTCAGCTCATAGAAAGCTTTCTACAAAGTGCATCCCTCGAAAATGAGAGAAGATAAAAGCGGAGCTATTCTACTGTGAATGTGATAGACACAATTCTGTCCTATTCGATAAGGTTTCACTTGGCAAAAGCAAAGATTCTAGGATGTCGTTAAAAGAATTGTCTCTAGGAAGGATCCTCAAAGATGCTTATTTTTTGTATCATGCATTTGTTATGTCAAGATGGCCAAAGAATTAGTCAAATTACATTACATTATATATATCCCAGAATAAGGAATAAAACACGCAAAATGAAGTATAGCCTTTTTGCCCTGAGGAAATGAGACTGCGGGAATCGAATGTCATGATAATTTAAGATATGAAACACAAACCTCTACATCGCTTTCTGAAGGACAGGCTTGGACTCGAATTTCCTTTACAGTAGCGAGTCAACAATGGAATGGCAGAAAGCTCTGAATAATAACGTGCACGTTAAAGCGCACGACTCCTGACTGTTAGGTACGTTGCCTAATGCAAGGATTTATGAGATCTCCAGGAACTCTTTGAAAGGCCAGGTAGTGCAATTATTCATGTTCTTTTACAGGCACACTTGCAAAGTGTCTGACTGTTTCTTATGGGACATAAACTACAATTCATAAAATCTTATATTTTAAGCCAAAGCACCAGGCAATCATGTAAATACTACATACAACAACGTTGCAATGAGCTTAATCCTATATTCTAAGCCAAAGCACAAGAGGATCCTCAAAATACTCAATAAATATGCACCAGATCTCCTCATCATATTCATATTTCCTAGTAATTATCGTTTTTTTCTTGGTCTAAGGTATTAAGACCAAGAGCAGCCTATCTCTCCTCTGGTTGGACGAAAGAGGTGCCAACCACAGTGGGTGGATTCTATGACCAGAAAAAAAGACGAAGCTTCCCGTCTGGTCTGGTCTGGGTGGCCTCAATCAAACCGAGGCTCTACTCAACTGATCAGCTCGTCTCGCTGATACTCATCTCCTAAATTCCAGGTCCCTAATCTGATTACGCTCACGCCTATCTCTGTGTGGTGGGCGGCTAGGCATACCAATGTCCCCAGCCCTGTCTGCTCCCCACCACTGTAATGCTCACTGCATAGAGCACGAGACCTGCTCTTTACTGTTCCAAGTTCTCAGTAGGCCTTTTTCATTTTTGTATTCACTTTTTTTTTCATAAGCTCATGTATAGATTAAGGCATGGCTCACTGAATCTGCTTGGCAGGTTTTCGTCCGTGGCGCATTACATTTTATAACAATATAATTTCCAAGTATCCAAGTTTCGAGCTTCTTACTACCCAAGGGGCGAAAGAGACCCCCTTTCACAGAAAATAACTTTTACGAAGTAAATTATTTTATCATTCATACAGATTCGTTCGCTTATGTAAACAATCACTATAATTTTACATTTCATATTCTAGATTTACTGCGGGACGGTTGGCCCGATTCCGGTTAATCAGCAACACCATCAGTGACTTCCACTACCAGCGCAAGTATTTCTCCCATTATAAAAGAGTTGCAGAACAGCAAGCCAACCCTCACTTATCTCTACAAGATTCAATGTACTCGAGCTCTCCGCCCACCGTTCCCATTCTCACCTATATTTTGATTGATTCTTATTACATAATATCATGAAACATCACGAAATTTCATATGATTGTTTATATGGCATGAGTTGTCTTCGCAGCACGATATCACGAAGCGGAGCTGAGTGATATTTGTAGCGGAAGACAATGAATGGGATATAAACAATTATATGAAATTGAGTGATGTTTAGATTTTATCCTACCCTGTTACATGTGACAACTTCATATGTCACCAGTGGCATATAAATATTTTATGCCATAACCGTGGCATACAGTCACACCATGTTAAGTCTATGGAGATTTATATGAGGGGTAGGATAAAAGTCCCTACGCATAGGGCCAATCGATGTACATAATCTCAGCACATATCCATAAGAAATTGCATATCATCGAGTCGTCAACTCTTCATTTTTTGTCAAAATAAAGGTATCATTTCCATAAACGTGTCATAATAATTAAGCCAGAATACATACCACTCCATATTAGCCCAGGGTTAGTACAAGCCCACCTAGCGGAAGACTGGGGAACCAGTCTAGATCTTATGCCGGTTCCCTGCTCATCTGCTAGTCACAGGTAGGTTGTCAGTCAACCTAGATTTTCCTTATTCTAGCCGATCGGATGGCTGGAAATATTCAGTACGCAGAGTGGATTTGCTAAGATATACTCATGTTCAACCCATTAGCTGAAGGTTTAGGTTGAATAGAGATTTCAAATGAGGGTCATCAACTGAGTGTAGGTGAATTCATGGGTATTCTAAGGCGATATATAAACGAATATCTGGATAATAATTGTCAACGTAACATGGAAATTTCAGCCATAGCATGGGGCAGAGGGTGAGCTGGGGGAGGGGGGGGGGGGCTTAAATCACTATTGTATTGCCATGTATGAGGCCCGAATATTATTTTCTTGTTTTACACAAGAAAAATAAACTTATGAACTGAATGGGAAAAAGTCGATTTCCTTGGATATGTGGAAATCTGCCACCTCTGTACTGATCAAACTTGCCTTATTCATGTGATTTTTTTTTAATTTGTTGAAAATAAGATATAGCCTTGCCATGAGAGAAAAGGTCAAAATTCCAATGAAAAGTGGAAGTCTGTAAACCCTGCTGCTCACACCGCAGTTCTGAATACGCCCTAGTGAAGATGTCTGGCCGAGTTACTGTGTGGTGGTGGGGTTCCTGACGCACGCCCGAGGCGATAACGGCCCACAGGCTCAACAAACCGACGCGTAAGTAACGCGTTGACGAAGTGTTCTTCCATTAAGGAAATCAGTGACTTTCGCGAGCGGAAAGTCGGGTCAGATCGAATGAGAATACACACCAACGCAGCCCCGAGGTCAGCTACGGACGACGCAATTGGCAGAGGTCACTAGGCCTTGTTACCTTATGTTTCTTCTTTTTTATATGAAACAACAGTGGCTCTAGATAGTTATTTGGAAAATGAGTTTGACCTCTAGCCTGACTACCCCTGATTTTTTAACCTTATCCGGTGGGATACATATAGAGTGAATAGCTATTGTGTTATGGAGGCGGCCAATTTACCCCGAACGCAAAAAAAAAGATCCACCATGTTGCGGGTGCAGTTATCAATGAATTATTTTTCTAGGTGTTTTTTGCTTTCCATAGAGGGGTTTAGCTTCGCCTCACGAATATCAATGGATCAAAGGCGTTATCTTACATATTGTGATTGTGACGGAACTAGCAATCACTCTGTGCCTTATACATAATTAAAGTGCCTTCAATGTCCCTTTCGGATATATACAACCTTTCATGAACAGATAAATATCATATATGATAAGAATAGCTGACGAATGCTTACTGTACTGGTAAATTACACTGGCATAGTCTTTACGTTATCATACTACTTATCATCTCACAATTGTTATTGGATATTTTTGTGAGATCCTACTAAAATTCGCAGTAACTATGATTGTGAACAATGAGAAATTAACCATACCGTGCTAGCGTAACTGAAATCCACCTTATTCAACGTGTGTTCCTCATGGGAATTTTCCCTAATGCCGGGAAATGTTCAAGCTTACTTTGCACTGTATTTATTTTTCTATCTATTTTCAATGAGGCTCACCTGAAAAGATAAAACATTGCTTGTTACATATTGCAGCACAGGATAATAATCTAAATACATGAGATAATGTGTACAGAAACATCCTATGAATTATAAATGACAATCATAGAACTTCTTCATGTACATGAACGCAGTTATTGCAACAATGCAGGAGACATCAACTACAGAAAAGGCTTTCCTTTATACAGAACTATAGTCATTGAGAGATATTGAGTTAGTGAGGCCTCATTAATCCTAGCTCACAAGATGAAAGACGACATTCACAAT
This sequence comes from Alentia gelatinosa, assembly GCA_950022655.1. Lineage (NCBI taxonomy): Eukaryota > Metazoa > Annelida > Polychaeta > Phyllodocida > Polynoidae > Alentia > Alentia gelatinosa. The sequence goes on from OX465583.1 coordinate 33,992,243, forward strand.
GATCAAATCACTCCACCGTTCAGTTAGGATCACCGGCTGTAAATCAGAATTTTCACTTCCAGCTCAGATTAATCTGATCTTCCCCCCGTAATGCTAGCCATTTAGAACCAGATAATAGGAGTTAAAAGTCGCTCCCGGCCTACACAATGTGAAAATGATGAAACCACTTCTTCCCAGCAAATAAAACGCAATTTTCCAATTCTAATATAATTGTCTTTACACTCGCTTGGCTATGGTTTTGTGGCCGGTAGAAAAAAATACAGGAGCCATGATAAGGGAGAGCGTATCTGGTGGAGACAACAGTCCGTTGTTTCAGAGCTCAGTTTGGCGGATGGGGAAGGCTACAGTGTCACCTTGGAGGCAGCCATATTGGGCACAGGTCAAAGGCTGTGGTTGTTTGCGTCGCCACGGCCATTGATTGCTGCTGCGGATGTAGTCTGCTTTCTACTAGATCCCCCCTTTCCAACACAAGTCGCCTGTCTCCCCCTTCCTTTTTCCTCTTCCTGCTCCAAACCCTCTCATGTCTGTCTACTCCCTCACCCTTCCCTTCCTCCTCATGCATTCACCTCCTAAATATTCCCTTTCCCTCTCTACCTCCAACCATCGCCTTCGTCTCAACTCCCCATAGGCAGAAAACTCAGGACAAATTAGTAGACCAATGCAAACGGACACAGCCATCCGGAAGCGTTGAGATAATGCATTTTTTACTCTGCTCGGCTCTAACGGTGGAACAGTGCAGGGTTTGATCTGATCTCTCCACGGTGGCCGCCCGTCTCTGGGCCGGGCCCGCGCCGCCTCAGGCGAGGCTGCGTGTCGGGGCTCGCCCGGAGGTAGTCCGGGGTGGTCCTGTATCTCCATGTCTGCCCACAGCGTGCGCCAACTCCGCGCCCACTACAGCTCGACTACACTGTCTCCTCGCATGCTTGGAAGGCGTGGAGCAGCTCCGGGCAGCTCCCAGCTGCTCGGAGGTACTCCCCGTGTAAGAGTGGAGGCGTGGCGGTCAGGCACCCTTCATATCCCTGTGGTACATATATAAAAGCCACCAGTCTTTCTCCACTGGTCCTTGGAGAATACGAGGCGTTCGGTTCCTAATTCAAATTTTGAGGAATTCTTCTGGTTATTTCCGCCAGTCTCAATTTCAAATCTCCACTGACAAGAACTCTGCTGAATGGGATTTAATCACATCCTAATGTATCGGATTTCACTAATCTGACAAGCGTATTACTGTTTTATCAGAGCCCAGAGACGGGGTGGAGAAAGTCCTCATGGCTAAATTTAGGAACCCAAGACAGGTATTTATTAAACCCGACCACGGCTTAGCCGGCAGCCATGAATTATAAAGAGCTGTTATAGTTGCTCTAACCTAGGGTTGAGCTGCTCCTTGACCTTAGCCGGCGGAGAATGCCACAGAGGGGAGCACGTCACCAGGCTGAGGGACACCTTCCTGCAGGAGTTTGTCACTCAATGACTCGCTGATCCCTCCAACTTATCACATCGTCATACGAGTTTCTGGTGAGCTGCTCGCACCCGTTCCACAGGGCTTCAAGGTCACCTGATTGGACACATTCCTAAACTAATTTTAAAATCACCTGGATGTCAGTTGGCGTGAGAAAATAGTTTTCATGTGGAATTAACTGCCTCAAAGAGATATGGAAAACACATTAATGTTGGTCCTGAAGTAGGGCTGAGGGTGTGTGGGGAGGTTTAAACCACTGTTTCATTGACGTGATCGAGCCTTAAATAAATTTCTCATATGATACTAATAGCTCGCTCTACCCACATTCCAGACGGTAATATGATTGGAAGATAATTGTATTCAGATATATCAGGATTTTATGGTATGCCATTTACCACTATTCAAGGTAGGAGAATGGTAAATTTATAATTACAGATTCTACAAGCACCTCTTAATAATAGAAATTGGGACTGGTCCAGGTGCGTAATAGCTTTATGGCTAGACTAAGGCTTGAGATTCTAGAGGCAGTAAATTGACTTTATAATTAGATAATTAGAGTTTATCTCTCATAATGTCGTCTAGAGTCTGGTATGCACCTATGACCTCTCAATTTTATGCCTTTAGCTATTTTGTATTGTAAAAAGCATATATCTGATAATCTCGACGACTAATTTGAGTCCATGGAAAAGCTTTATTATAATACATACATGCTCGGCATACTAATATATATAGAGAGAGTGTGTGTGTCCTAGGTGCGTTATTCAAAATGAAAATGTTGTTCAAACATTAGTAGCTACATAAGTCTGTAATGGAAGATAGAAGCGGAAGATATGGGATTTGAACGGCCTACTTCTATTTTCGGAGAAATAACGTGATGACGGTATTAAGTATATTTAAGGAGCACTTATAAATTTGGAATCCCCAGGGCCTGCATTTATTCCGTCGGGCCCAGTTCATAAAACCAACACCTATTGTAAATGTGTCTGAGAAATCTCCCTAAAGCATGTTGCCCAAACCCAGCTTTAGATGTGTTTTTATTTCTATAGCGATGAAATCGTTCAAATGGAAGAAGAACACCATTTGTTCTAAAAACACCATCATGTTGTGTATCAATCACGAAGAGACAAAGTGCCTATCGCCTATTACGATCGCAGTTAAGGACCTTCTTGTAGGGTAATGAAGCGAAGCAAAGGCTCTGCGTCGATTGATGTCTTTTTGCTTGTATTGATTGGGTAGAGGCTGGGCGTTAGGAAAGAGACACCTTCGCACTGAGAGCGTTACGCTTTCTGCCACATGAAATCTCATTCCCACGTTGCTTTATCGGATATAAAGGAGTGATAATACGAAGCAACATACATATGATTCTCATTAGAATCCATTAGCAATTTCCCTGTGAAACTTGACATCTATGCTTACAGTACCTTTGTAGTGCCTTCAGATATTGAGATTTGCAATACGAGTGAAGGTCTCCTTTGTATGTTTAAGGAGGGCAAACAAAGCATATGGAGACCTTTAATTGAGATGCAAGCGCAACGCAACACAATTCTCGCATACACTCCTCGTGTGTCATTACTCGCATAAATGAGTCCCCACCGAGTCGCCAGTTTTTGAGACATTTACGAAAAGTCAAGGAGACCTGGTGCCTCACGCGTATTAAGGTTTGTTACGTGCCCCCTACAGAGCGCCACCACACGTTTAACTAGGTGAACCGTCAGGCACGCGCTCTGACTTAATTACAAGCAAGCTAAGTTAATTAACGCTGACCTCTTTTTGTTTGTAAGACAGGGCAGGTACTCGTGCCTCCTTTCACGCATTATCGCCCACCTTATTGCGGGGTCACCGTGGAATTTTTCTGATGGCTTTGGGATGCAGACAGCAATAGTATATCTGGTGACCAGGTAAGTAAGCATCACTTGTGTTGAAAATCCATCTCATTAACCCTGAGGCAAATCACAAATTATTGAGTAGAGTAGCTATGTAAGCTGATCGGCATCCAGACGCGTTGTTAAAACAGACGCAAATCTTGGCGAATCACACGCGAATCATTCAGAGTTAAATAATGATAACATGCGAAAGGTTTTATCATCAAAAAGATAATGCAGTCAGTTTGAACCAAGAAGATTCGCAAGACCTATTTAAAAGCAGGCTCCCTTCTTTAACCTCATTGCACAGCCATATCTTCAGCAGGTTCTTACATTCGATAAGTCTAATAGACCTTTTTCCACAGGCTTCCACGCTTTAAACACTGCATGAAACTTGCAATATTTCATCTATACACCACGGCGTAAATACTCGTATGCAAAATGTATATGTATGTATGTATGTATGTACATATATACGCCATTAGGCGAACAAGTAAATTTGTAGGCATTCTATTTATGTACTAACGTTTCGGGCTTTTGATGCCCTTTATCAAGGTTAATATTCATCAAAGTTTATTAAAAGGTGAGTCGTTTAGGCATCTGTGGTATAGATCAACATTAAGCCATTTCAATTCTAAAGTTTAGACAGACCAGACTCTTTAATACAATGTCCTAGATTCTTGCAATCACACCCACCATTCAAACTCTAGCTGTGGTTGCAGGGTAAGGCTATATAGGTGTGAGGCCGGACTCGGCCATGTTTGTGCGAGCGGCGGCCCACGCGCCGTTAGGCGTCGCTGAAGGCAACACCTGTATTAGTTTCCCTTCCTGATAATTTCCTTAACAATTCAATATTCCCCTTACCGTACAGTTTACGTACATGTATGGCATATTACATAATTAAGAAAGATAATGATACATTCATATGCCATTAATGTGCCTGCAAATGTAAATTTGGAAATGGCGGAGATCACGATGCAAAATCTTTCTCGACTGGCTAATAGAACCGTCTACATATTCACCAGACTCTTTCTAAATCTTTCCCCTTCATAGTAGTTATAAAACACAAGAGACTGTAATTCACGATTCCATCTGAAATGGCGTCGCCCTCAAAGGCAGTAAAGGAGTGAGACACGCAGACAGACTGGTTTATAGGAGGGTGCGGATATGGACGAGGCAAGGCGAGGCATCTCGAGATATGTACAAAATATGACTGGAGAAATCAATGCTGCTCATAGACAGTCTCACCGCCGGCCTGGGGTAGCGAAGCCGCCTTAACAGGATTAAAGAATGCTGGCCTGTTATTTACGTGGGGCGATTCTGAGTGTGTACTCGTCCCATCTACAAGGAAATTTAGTGCTGTCACGCATGTTTAACCTAAATGATTTGCGCCTTCTGGAATTCAACGATACACGTGCGCCTGTATCAGTTGCTAGAACATGCGTAAATGATGTACAGTAACCCTCTGACCAGCTCACTAAGACGACCAGGCCGCAATTACAACCACCTAAAACCATATTGGTATCTTTTTTTCATGTTTGATATTTTGTTTGTTACTTGGGTACCTTAACATCCAATATGTTCTATTAGACTTATTTTGGTTGAATTGTGATCGAATCTATGATGAACCTAGGTAGAAATCCTTCTCCTACACAAATACCGAGATGACAATAGTTCCCACACCACATAGATATCGTATGGGACAACCGGACTTTGATATAACAATAAGTCTATACCACTGCTGGGGATGAAGGAGAAATGTGGCTGCAGTGACATTGGAACTCCACAACCTTGGGGTTGCGAGTCTAGTGTCTGAACCACTGAGCTAACTCCTCATCCCTTCTTGTTTCTGATCCGCTCACTGAAGCGACCAGCCCGCAAAAGCGACATTTCATATTGGAACCACAGGTGAGAACATACTATATAAGCCATATGTTACCAATCTGCAGCTGAGAATGTAGCGCTGGCGTTACTAAAGGGCTCAGAATTCATTCATTTTGACCATGGCAACGAAAGTTTAAAATACCACAAACGCCTAATACATAATGTGGTTCAAAACCCCGTTTGCGTGGAAATAAACTACATTTTGAATGTTCAACTCCAACCAGGACATGGATAGTGGGAAAAAATCTAACATGAGCCAAGCAAACGATAATTGTCCTGAAGCGCGCGAGAAATACTGAAGCAAAGATCAAGGCCAAATTTCGTGTTTTGAATGTAAAGGTCTGGGTGAAAACCAGTTTTTCTTCTCACGAGGGATTATAACCAGGGCAACCCAATAGCTAAATGAATATGCTTGGTGCTACATCATTATGACTGCTGATCACAGTCTCCTGAGGATAACCCACACATGGTCCAGCAATACCCCACACAAAGTACAAAACGCGCACTGAACTCCGACGTTTCCGAATGATTCCTCAGAGAACAAAAAGATGTGTCATCTGGGCCACCACGACGGAATAATAGATGTTGCAATACTCTTTGTCCCTAGACTCACGCCTATCCATCACCGGATCAAAGATTCAACCGACCCTGGTAGACAATACCAAACCCGGCTGCTGAGAGGTGGGCTTATAGGGCAGCAGTCAGGGCCGCTTTATAGTGCTTAGAGAAAAATCTCCATTCAGTGTCAAAACCTTATTGATACACTATTTGGAATTTGGAGTAGCCTTTGCGTCATTGTGAGGCCCTTTAGAAAGGTATTGATGGTGATTTATTAAGAAGGGGAATAGATCAAAAATCTAATGTGAATGGTATTTAGGATACTATCCAGAATGTTCTGACAGCATCAAAGAAATTATTTTCCACAAAATCTATATAATGGTGTTCAATAGAGCTAGCAGCATATAGGTTTGGTGTTAGTAACAGTGGGTGGTTGCAAGATGTTTGAAACAGGAGTTGTGACATTTTGATGACCTTTCCTAGAATGCTGACTGTGTACTATATTTATAATATTTTCTGAATTGATACAAAGCTATGAATCAGGATTTTCTTACGCGACCTTTATATCCTTGGCCTACTGTTGCCGAAGAGATTTCTGAAGGTGCTTCATTGGATATCAAAATCTGTATTATTAATCAGACATCCAGGGAGACCTTAGAGGAATGTCAGAATATTTCCGAACCTTGATGCACTCATCGACATTTAACTGAGAAATCTAAACTCCATAATCAGTTGGAAAATAGAAAACTACGGGAAGACGTAAATATATGTTAATTTCCCTCATTTTTCTCGAGTTTACCAACAATTAGGTGGATTTCCTTCAAATAGAAAACAAACCATTGAACCTTTATCCCGACCTTCATTTGCTCCACGTTTGTTTGGTTACTTTGATACAGTGTCTCCATCTGGTGGTCAGATGATTCCCCGTGCACCAGGCCGCGATAGGAGAATTCGTTCTGAATGCCCCGCAATTCAACCCCATCCAAGTAGACAGTAATAAGCCATACACTGGATCCCAAAGCCTCATCCCGCCCCGTATCGCCGCCTTACATACGTACGTTTAAGTCAGCGCGGGGTGCGGGCAGATTGATATTGGTTAATGCGCTTAGAGGGCGAAAAGAACGGGCAGGTTGGGAGTGCGGGGCGATCCCCTGGACCTCCCCCTACCCCCGGCCGTTGGCTCTCGCCGGGCGGGTGGGCTGTGAGGGGTGGCCGGGGTGCGCCGACTGGCTCTACCCCCTCTCTCTTTCCACCCTTCCTCCAGTGCGGGGCGCTTGTCTCTAATTCCTCCTGAGCCTATTGACAGATTGGGCATCGATCTGCGCACCCCGCCACATTCTTCTCACGAGAAGCCCGCGGACTCAACTCACTGCGGGGACCCGGCTTGAAACCAAGACCCTGCTATCTGTGATGAACTTCTTGTTACTGAATATAATGCAAGACAGTAGTGGGTTGGTGTAAAATAATACAGTTGCAATTTCCAAGTTGGCAATACTACTTTATTACAGGAAAGTTTGGAATTTATTCTTCCAAGTTTGAAGAATTTGTTAAGGACATATTCTCCGGATGAAATTACTTGAAGCATTTTCCAGCAACTCTAACATGTAACGCTATAATTGAAGTTCCGTTCGTTTTGATAGATTCTCCTATTATTCAGATTAATAATTCTCACAATACTTGACTCGTGGTATTTCTAGCTGCCATGTGTCGCTAATTCCCCGAACACAATATTTCCTATTTTCAAAGTCCATTTAGAAATGGATTTTTCTCTTTTCTTGCATTCAAAACTGATTGAATGTGAAAGAATAACTCTACCTTTATAATCATCATGAGCGAAACTATTTAGGTAGTCAAAAGGGGAATAATGTAGAATATCTTGCCTATCAAGTCTGGGTGATAATGAGGTAGCATGGAATTCCAATGCACTGTAAACCAGATATCAATACACCGGACAAAACTAACATGATTGTAATCTCATAGAACACCCGAATCTAAAGAGCAATATAAGGTAGGCCCCTTACTACTGCATTTAGTATTTGGTTTGCGGCGATTGCAATATTGATTTTCATCTCTGAACTCATTTTCTTCGAAATTTTTCTTTTATATAAAAACAAGTAATAACCATAGAATTCATATGATTAATCTGTTTTCATTGTAAAACAACAGAACTGATAGTAATGTATGCCATTAGTCCTACCCAAATAGAATCGCACCGATAAGATTATCATATCAAAGAGAGTAACTCTCAAATATTGAAAGAAATGTTAACTAAACAAGCAAAAAGGCCAAGACATAGTTTAAAATTCATTAGTCAAATGGAGATAAAAATGAAATCCGCTCGTGTGAGAATATGATCTTGTAACTAGTGGTTACCCATAAAACGGTAATCTAGTTTCTCATGAATATATGATTTGTACGCAAAGATTCTCAATCCCAAGCGATGGAGTTCACATGTAAATATGGATGTGCACATGTAAAATGTTACAGTCAAATGATAGCTAAAAGCCCATTGTAAAAAAAGTGAAGATTACTATATTCTAACGTTATGGTATAGATATCTATTATATAATATATGATAAGATATACACGAACGTGATAACCCCAATCACTGTAGAAATCATTGTAACGGGTTAGACCTGGCACTCCATCCATTCAGAACTGCCTACCCGCGTCATTCTAATTTGGAGGAGGTGAGGAGGATGCCTTATTACCTTGGGACTGTTTGGAAAGAAGGGTTGGCACCTCCATCTTGACCCAGACGAGGCCCGAGGACCTCATTGGGAGAACCCTGCATTGCTCAGGCCTGTCCTAGGCTTAAGCCTACGTCCTCGAGTAATTTATTTGCAGGTCTGGACCCAGTCCTGGTGTGTGACTAAGGGACTGTGATAAAGGAACACGCCTTGGTTAGTCGTGTCATGCTAGGACCACAGAACACAGCAGCGCCAGATGAACTGTGTGGGTGGGCTCAGTGGATAGAGAGGTGGGAGGGAGGGAGGGTTTCTGAGCCAATATGATGGAGAGGCCACCCTCAGGAAGCACAGGAGCTGGTAGATGATGAGGTCGGGTTGGGGACAGGGACAGGGTGCAGATAGGGTGTAAGTATATAGGGTCAGTCTACCAGGCTATCATACATTGTGCTTCTGCATTCATCAAAGACAATCCCCGCCCGCCATACCTTGGCAGCTGGCACAGGCAAATGGCGACCACAGCTGGCAATCTCCACCCGGAGCCTTGCATATATTTCATTGTTTCAGGCAAAGATACGGGTGGGAGAATGAAAGGACAGGATGCAGTAGCGTATAAACACCATTTGTCTTGGCGGCTCATAACAGAGGTATTGAGGGGAGGGGGAGAAAGATGATAAAAACCGAAATCCCCCATCGGAAGGTTTTGTAGGCCTTCTGGCAGTAAAGATGCTCACAAGGGAGCCGGCAATGACAGACATATATACATCCGGGTTGTTTCATGTGTGATATTGAAACAAGACTTAGACTGGGGAACTGGATCAATTATTCACGATGGGGAGGAAAGCCTATGTACCTCAACAAAATATACACGCTCTTGCCGTCATAAATCCTAGAGCAGTAAGCGGATATAAGGCCAGGCATTCGCCACACAGGGAGAGGGAACTGAGACTAGTTTACCGATAGAGATTCTGAGCAGACATTATGAGTGGATCTGCCGGGAGAACCTGCCAGTATTGAACCTTTTTAGATATAACCACAAAGGCTACTGCTGAAAAAAGGAAACACAAAAATCTATATGACCTCGCTCAGATTGCAGAGTTATTTCCTTGTTTATTCTGCCGAGCAGTAATTAGTGGGGAGGTTCAGTGAAGCAGACATTTGGCGCTCACGCTAACGGATTATATTTCCAAATTAAATGTAACTGATACCGAAGACGATAACCCCGAGCCTGAAATAAACCATAATTTTTTATACTGCTTACATGCTACGCTCACATTTAGATTTAACCACTGACGTTAATCTTACGTTTCCTTCACACAAACTCTCTAGAGTGATATTGATGTAAATAACCTATTCACTGGAGCACTCCCTTGATGCCCATCACGGTTTAGATATTATTCAAAGACTAGAATCATGTGACAGGAGAGTGCGAAGCCACAGGGTGATATATTCCGTCCCTATTGCAAATCATATTGGATTTTATTCATTTGAGGACATCCATAAAGTATTTACGAAACATTTCTAAGATAGTTGACCCCCACCCATTCTCCATCTTGTACGCTTTTAAGTAGTAGTGTCCAAAATTTCCAGAATCTGTTGGACAAAGGAGTGGCGGCTAACTTGATATACTATCTGAAGAAGCATGACAATAGATCCAGGCCTAGAAAGAGCTAATGGAGTGAATTAGGCACGAGAACTTTTTGCTGTACATTGCGCAATAGCCCGTCCTTGCTCGTATTTATATGAGGCTTTGATTTATCATATACATAAGGAAGGAATAGCTCTATCTAGCGGTTGTAAATATAACACTGCTCCTAATTGCCTTTCGTATACATGGAAGTTCATGTAAAGGGAATTAGCTGTATGTACAATGTGGCATCTGATCAAACGTTTTTTGTGTTTATGTTCCTAAGCTCTTTGACAATATGAACCTCATCCGGTTACACAAATTTTTCAATGAACCGTGGATTCCTAAGCTGCGCCTGATAACATTTATCCCCCAAACCACTAGGATTATGTAGCTTTCAGCTGATGACTCAATATGGAGAACCAGTACGAGTCATCCGAATCTGGAGCCTGGGATTAGGAAATACTTTATATACTACTCACACATAGCTGACACAATGTCAAAACATATGAATTTAATATCCTACGCATTGGATCCGTACTGCGTTTTACGGCAACCATTACCAAGAGCACCAAAATATTTAGGCATCCAAAAGTTAAAAGATTCTGTGGAACCCCTCGTTAGTGGCAGGAATTTAGATTTCTGCATCAATACATTTGTCAAGAAAATAAACATTCAGAATAGCATTAAGCAGAAACAGTGAAACACTACAGGTCACAAGACCAGTTGGTTACTAGATCTTTGATATTTACGACACAATATCGAGAGGAAATTAATTCTATAAGTTAGGAATTACAGAAAGGTCAGTATGATAACCTTGCCTAAACTACTGCTCCACGCCGTACCCGGGCAATACCATTAAGGTGCGGGTGTGGAGCAAAAACAGTCTTTGGATAACCATCACACTCATGTGAGGCATACTTCCTATCACATAAGCACCCTGCCTAAATAATACTCTGCCAACAGTACACCTCTACATTTCCCATCAGCTTGGCTAATCACCGAAGATAGCACTATTTTGAAATGGGCTGATGGTGGCCATAGCTACACCAGATGGCGATACCACAGTGCCAGGCGTGTTTATCACCAGTGCACACGCGCGCAGGGCTTGGACCACGTGGTCTGTGGCGTCAGATCTAATGACGCAGCTCATTATTGGCGTCCATCTCAGATCCGTAGTGGCTATATCTGTACGGCACAGAGACTAATGTTGGGTGTGTCTCAGCTCGATGCTTCATGCCTTCCACCTCCCCCTTTACAATCATTATCGTATAGGGTACGGCTCTTCATAGGATCATTGATAACACTGCGAAAGCAAATCTTGCAAGGCAATGTGAATATTCATAATGAGGTATATATCTTTCCCCAGTTCAGTGCTAACTCTGGTGGGTGCTGGTTAGGCTGCTGTACAGAAAACATTTTTTGAATATTCATAAATTAAAATACATCGGGGTATCTGATCAAAATACAAACAGCTTACTAGTTCCTCTGAATAGTATTCACCCACCCAATAATGTGTGTCCTAACCAAAAACAAGCCAATGATTAATATAGTCCTTGTTTTTGTACAACCTAGAAGAAGACAAGGTTCGGTCGGCAGTATGGGTTGGAGGCAGATGTATCATTGTTCCCACTAATGAGCAGGATAAGGGCACAGGGTAGGCTGCAATCTGGGGCCGCCGCAGGAGGGATGGGTCTTTGTCTATGTATTAGGTTAGTGGCGTAAATGATCCCAGTGTGAGGGTGTTGATGGTGGAATTAGGAACGGGGTCACCTCCCTGTAGGGATGTAGGACCCCGGTCCCTGCCCTTCGCAGTACCTCATCAAATCCGTCCGCACCTCGCTTGCCTATCAGCCCGTGTCAGGCCTACACTCCTTTAAACAGCTGTACTACAGAGAGCAGTGGTTCCTCTTTAGACCGACCCCAAACCTAGGAACCCCTTTCATCAGTGTTGCTTTTCCATTCCCTTTGCACGCATGCCAATAGTAGATAATGGGTGGATGCTGGGCGCAGAGAAAAAAAACAGTCTGACACTGTTCCTTATCTGAAGAAGCCAATTACAAAAATGCACGCGCAATTATTTGCAACTAAACGAACACTTTCAACTGCGCAGTTGGCGAAATGGCTGCTGCGGGTGCTGAATACCATTGAGCAGCTCCGAGCAGTTCGGTTTGCTAAAGAGTGAGTAGAGACACTGACTCATAGAGGGGCGCACACAAATGGACACGCCCATTATTGATAGGCCGTCATGTCATGGTCGGCGAATTTCCTGGTCATTTCTCGGAGCTTCCAGCCAGCGATGGTGTCTCCTAGAAGAATTACCTCCTCGGCTCCCGTCTCGTGGCCGACTCTATCCCCCCATCCACCCCGCTCCGAGCACTACAACGCAGCCCTGCAGCAGCCAACCCCACCGCCTCCCACTCTCAGCATAGCGCCAGATTTCATTTGCTCGCGGGAGCAATCCGATTTGCTCGTATCAATGGGCGTCTAGGCATTCGAGCAGTTGAGGATGTCTCTCCGCCAGCGCCCGCGCTCCCCTCTGCAACCGTGAAACCGCTTTCCAATGGCAAACGTTAAAGTGTCCGCCGGGGAAGGCATTTGCATTGTAAAGAAGGCTGGTAGCGGGGAATGTAGAGTTAGGAGGCCGACGGGGTACTACCGTTATGTTTTAGCACTTAGGAACACAAGTAAATGTTTTTCACCCTCGTCCGATTTGTGTGTAATGCTGGGGTAATGCCTATGTGGCTGCTGTGTGTGAGTGTGAAGGACCGGTGCCCAGAGCGAACGCAACTTACCGACACTGACTAAATGAGTGAGTTGCGTTGTATTCACATGTTCCTCCGTATTATAACGCCATCATTCATATCTTTTAATCTCTGGCCCCACTCAGGACTAGCTCCGCGGCACCGATAAGAGAAAACAGTGGGGAAGAAAAAAAGAAAATGTGCCCCATTACAGTGTCGTATTTAAAACAGCAATTACGTTGTAATCCCGCTAGAGGGTAATGGATGTGAACCGTCGCCTCGGACATTAAATCACCATAAACGCCAACCAGGCACTGGCCTGGACATCAATACACCCGCTCGGTCCACTTCCGAGTCCTTCAAAACCCCATCCAGTAGGCTTTAGATGCTATACACCAAAGGCAGATACGTTATGTAATTGTGGCCCCCACTGACGGACACGAAAGTCTGTTGAGCACTGGTAGGAAAGTCCACAATGGGGTGATAATATGAGGGCTGGGCCCCTTCAGGCGACGTCTTCTGACTTGCACATTGCAGCCGCCCTTCCTGCCACCTCTGGCCTGGCTGGCTGGCGGGAGCAGCCAATAAAGCGATATGGCTTCAAGATCACACTTAATATAACAGTATGGGGGGAGGGTATCTTACTCAGAGGGCTTTAATTTCTCCTCTGTCAACTGTAAATGAATTATGAATAACTCTGGTATTGGATCCATTGTTTCTTTCTTTCCATATCTATGTAATACGGTTTTCATAATTCATCCTGGTAAAAAATGATAACCGCCCTTCTTGCTCTCTTAGAATCTCACCCAGATCGTAATCTTGTATCAAAAATAACAATGGCATGGTACTTATGATGATGTTTATGAAACAAGACTGCCAGATCGTGTGCAACGATGGGGCGATGATAAAATCGATTTTCTTACAACAATGTGTACACATCCATATGTGTCACGTCTACGCTAATTGAGTTTGCTAGCACACACTTTACAGCTTTCGAATAGTTTTTTTCCCCAGCCTTGATGAATAAAAAGCTTCAGGGTGAAGGAGAGTGTTTCCATTCCCCGCCTGTCAGTAATACCTAATGTTCTGTGACAGAGGCACCGACACACTGCTACAACCCGATCCGTTGCATTCAATCGCAACAAAGTCTCGTGGATATGTCACACCTTTAAACAAAAATAAATCGGATATAAAATGTACAGGCATGTATACGACCTCTCCCTAAATTATAATTCTCGAGTAAAATTCATAATATTTGAAATGATTTGATATCATATTCATTCTATACCATCTCCCTGAATGGATGTTCCTTCTTATTTGCTCATCAAACAAAGCAAATATCAATATTCTATCTGAGGACACCTATGTACCAAGTAACACTAACTCATCTCAAATCATAGAAAATGTATGCTGAACATTGTAACAAATCTATCGCAACACATACGATCGCATCTCACTATATTACGCTACGAGGATCACATCTATACACGCTTATGAATGGCGAGAGGGTATGTGTCTTTTACCCCCTCCTTCCCCTACCCTGCTTCTTTGACCCGATCCGTATACTTAATAAGCCACATCCTCCGGCTACAACTAAGCTGGGCCATGAGTGCTCAATCAAGCAGAATATAAATATCAGCCCTATCCGCCTAACAAGCAAGGTATGTAGGTTCCCTGCTAACAACAAATTACGGGTAGTAGGAGGAGAAAGTATAGGAGACTCGTACGCATGCGCCAGGCCGTAAATCTCCACCTAGCGGCTTTAAGGTGGGAGGCCCGGTTGGGGGCATTTCGTGTTTAAACAACGTTCAATGGCGAGGAGTTAATCCCTTGTGCGCTTCCGCAGATTTACACATGTGTGCTGCGCCTAATGGTGCTCGGCGATTGTGATAAGAGGGTCAGTGAAAGCGATTCTAGAACCTTCTCAGCCACGCCTCACCCTGATTCAGCTCCTACAGGGGAGATACCCAGATCAACCCATCTTAAAGAACATTAAGGTTTTAGTATATCTACACTATTGCCCCGATTGTTGCCGATCCGACGGTCGGAGTGAATCGGCTACATAATTGTTGTACAGTGGTCAAAATACTATGATATTTTAGCAAGCAACGTGTATAGATGGTGTTGATATATAGTTCACATTTTACTCGTTAGAGGGTTTAATGATTAAATATCGTGATTGTGAGACTAAGCGCGGGTTGATCGAATCTCGCGGCTACGAAAAGATTAGCATGACATGAATGTATAGCGACGTCAAAGAGCACCTATAAAAGCAGCCGCACTTGGTGTGATCAGTGTTTGAGTCGAAGTTTCCGCACGCCATAATCTATGGTACTAGCTCGAGACGCACTTTCTATCGTTGCGTTGCATCTGCAGCCGGTCTGCCCTGCACCCAAAGAGAGTCGCTCGTGTGGACTGTGTGGACTTTTATAAGTTCATCATAGATGTGATTACTCTACGATAGGACTGTACAAACAAACCTGAACATGGACACTTTATATTGCCGACGTTCGGACAAGGCTAGGCTTCGGTAGTGGCGCCTTCTGGAGTCTCATTCTACATAGAATATAATGCAAGGTCAAATAAGTTTGAACGCAATCAAACTGTTCAGAATGAAACTCTTCCATTGTCTTTGCTCCCCTCAAATCGGCATATGGTAATTTCATATTATAGTGAAAACACGCGTCAGCACCGATTAACCGGCCAGATTACATTCATGACTGATCCGACGAAATAGTCGGGCAAAATCGGATCGGTGATGTCAGTGTGTCATAGGCTTTAGAAAATATCAGGGTTCTCTGCTGAATTGAGCTCATTTCTAGCCTTGCCAGCTTGGCTCTCATTTGCTGCTGTCTCCATTCTGATCCAATAAGAACCATTATTCGCCCGAAAGAGACCGACTGTATTGATTTCCGCAAGGTCTTCAAATAAAAATCAAAATAAAGGTATCCATTCAACGTCCACCCCCCGTTTTGATTGCAGAATGTGTCTGAAACCTGTGACAGGACTGATAGCCCGCACCTGTGCCAGCCCCTTCTGGTGGCAATGATCACGTGACAGATGTGAAAAGCCTGATATTTAAGGAATGACGTTTACGTCGAATCTGCGGTTAGATTATCGTCTTAAATGGTCATGTGGTGACAGGGTAGAGGAGGCCATTAGATGATAGGTACGTCAGGGGTAGTGCATGGAATCTGTGGTTGCCTATTCTAGCCGCCAAGTGGAGTTAGTGGGGTTGTTGTAACAGGAGTCAGGTTCATAATGTTAGGATGTGGTGATATCACTCTCCTAGACTCATAAGGTGAGAAGCTGAATCAACACTCTATTGAAAAAGAAACAATTCGCACTATACATTCTCCTAGGAATCACACAGTGCCCTATGGCAGTCCCTCCAACATACTTATCCACATGGAAAGTGTTGAATAATGTTTAGATATTACAGCATTATATTAAGTAATCAGTACTAACTGAAATAACAATATTTCGACTTCATGGCAAGGAGTTCATAAGGGGCGCAAGCAGCGTCAGCCTAGAGTTTGGGGCCATATTTATTCTCTATAGAAGGTAAACAGTTTAGTCCAATAACCTCTGATCTAATAAAGATTTCAACATACGGATTTTGCAATTCTATTCTCGTTTTCAGGCACTGGTTGGGTGGGTTGATTGCCATGTTTTCTAACCTAATAAAGGACCTGTTTTTATGTGTATCGCCGCCTGGTTTTAAATTCAATCGGGATCCACGTATGTCTAAGTCATCACATATATCGGAAATACACTAAAACGCACTTCTTCCATTCCCACATTATCAACACCACATTAAAGAATAATCTGAGAATGACGATGCCGAAATCGAAACCGGCGGCTAGATCAGCTAAATATTTCTGGACAAATCAGTGGCTTTCCGCAGCCAGGAAATAGCGGCGGTCAGAACATGAGCAGCTCGATAGCCAGAACCCGAGCTGCTCGAATAGCCCGAGCAGCTGAGCTAACAGACCTGACCGATCCCGGCCCTCTGACCTACCCCACTCTCCACCCTCAGCCCCTGGCGCATCACCGCCATACAATCTCCCACCACCAGTGCCCAATTGGCGCTATTTCTAAATCTCAACAAAAATACACCTATACAAAAACACTGTTGACGGTGCATGACGAACGGGCGGTTATGGAAAAGGAGATGAAGTATCGGAGGTATCATTTCCATTAGCAGGCATTCAGGGGTGAACAACGCAGATATCTGAAGATAGCGAGGAATCCTTTTACCGCCACATTTGCCGGAGGGATCTCCTCCGAGGAGAGTGTAGAAATAGATCCCACTCACTGCTTAGGGACGGCATGGGGTATCTGCCTCACTCTCACTCTCCAGACGATGTATTTGTAGGATATAAGGTATGGTATCTTATAAAATGTGGTATATTACCCTTGTAGAATATTTTCGTATTCGAGGAAACTACTTTTATTTGTTTATTTGTTAATAACAGAAGATCAACTATTACTCCCAAGAGTATATCACAATATTGATACTGGATATCAAAATGGAATCAATTCTTTTATCTATATTTAGATGCATTTACATGAATAATAATAGTCAATTTATTGGTTTTCCGCAGAATATTTAAAAATACTAGCAATCACAAACAACCTGAGTTTCGCACACTCCCATTTTCCAATACCACGGGCCAGGTATAGGCTCCCTTGCTGTAAAAGGTGAAGTTACAATTGGTCTGACCTTTGGCTAGACAGGCAGTAGTTTGTTATCAGCACTGTGTTACCTTGTACGTGGAAATGGCGTGTCCGTGTGCTAATTTACGTCCTGCTGACCCTAATATAGCGCCGGGGGGCGCTTTGCCGGGCACACTTGTCAGCGCCGCCGGCGGCCGGGCCGGGCCGGCTCGATCTTTCCCGGCATACGGGTCACAGGTGCGCGTTTGTTACGTGCATCAAACTGCCGTCCCTCCAGGTTGCGAGCAACTATCTGCCTCACGCTCCATGCGGATGCTGTGTACACTGTACAGGCCTGGCCGATGTCAGAGCTCGAGTATCTGCTGGGAGAGTGTTCCTCGGGAAGTACCGTGTATATATTTATTAGCATGTAGGGAGATATTACAATCTATTCATATATATACACAAATGTATTATGGAGGGATAGAGACTGCCATATATAAAATTTCCAGGGTGATAATGGCGTTTGCAAAACGATACATCTGGGGCGTTACGACCAGTGTATACATACTGTCCAGGAGATACAGCAATGTAAATATGCACCATCTTACAGTAGAACTCTGTGAAGCGGACCACATTGTATGTGCTCCGTGTTTGGGTCGGGGGTATCCGATCAATAATAAAAGATAAACATAAAATGGCGGATTTCCGCTCCTCGCCTACCTCTGAGATGACGATCTGCTTTAATTATATATATAGGAAGAACAGGAACATATAGTATTTGTCGGTGGTTTGGTCCACAGGCAAATACTACCCAAAAATACTAAGAATACTAAATTGCAATACAAATATTCCTTTCGCTCTGTAGGAGCTCGCATTGGGTCCTCTGCTATTGTGAGTAAACATGGTTGAACACGAGAGTAATTTTCTCATTAGTTCGGTCATTCTGTCTAATAACATTCAACAAGTAACATAAACATACTACTGCTGATCACCAACCAATGGAGCTTGCATAATGCCACCGATGGCTTCAGGTCCAACTAATACACTCTCAGTAAAGTGCACAAGTTTATGGTGGCAACCTGTGTAGCCCTAGCAAATGAGTAATCACACCAATGAGTCCCACATCAAAAGAGCGGTGCGTGACTGCCATGGAGCCTTCCGAGCTAGTGGTCTTGTCACCCAGGCATGCCCTCTCTCATCTGCCACTCCCCGTCCGCTTTCCACAATCTAGACATCCGCCCAACGCCCATCGTGGCGATAGGCTGCACTTCTATGATATCCACATCAAAGGGTGCGCATATGTGACGTCTGGACAGCAGTTCCCTGTTCCGTCAAGCTGCTGCAACAGCCTCCACCCTCTCTCTCTCTATCTGTCCCAGCAATTCCCTGACGTCTACGGCTGTCCCTCGAGTTTCAGGATTGCTATAGGTTCCCACCTGTTCACGGCTTTCGGACACTCTATGAAGGGCTTTCTCATCATTCTCATATATCTGCTTATGATGTTTGATGATGTTACAAACTGCCAACGCCATATTGTGGCGAGAACGGAGATTATATGAAGTACTGATCGCAGGAAACATTGCTACGCAATTTGTTTAGAGGAAAAGATAGTAGAATATTCTAATCTTTTCGCTTGAGGCAATAATTTGTTTTATGGAGAGGTAGCATCTTGATTCAGATAAGCAACAATTCAAGGGCGCCTTCCAATTGAACTAAGTTGTCCTTGTAAAGAAGATGAAAACAATAGAATAGCATGCTCATAGTTCAGAGGGATGATTCCACTAGATACTGAAATCACTATTATTTAATCTTATACATTGAGAATGCAACGGTAACGCCATAAAACGTATACATTTTGTAATTTTTTTTCTGTCTCTTCAGATATCTTGTTTGGTAAGGAAACACTAGTCTGAATTCAAAATATTATACAAGAGACTTTTCTCCTATCATTGACACAACCGAAACACAGATCGTTCTGAAAGTCTCGTCACTAAATATTTCCTCGGTCCCTTATGCAGCTTGGTCTAGTGATAATGACTTTTGCCAGCCCATCGTGAGGAATTATTAACTCCCCGATGTTAATTGGAAATTCGCCGTGGCCGGGTGCAAATTCTTTTCCCCCTGGATGCCCCTTCTCCGATTTCGTTTATTTATCACAGACAGAGCAGACATGTATTTATCACAAAGTTCATCGGCTCAGTCCATGGGCGCAGGCTGGGGAGAGAAAAAGGGAGGCTGTAAAAGGGAGGGATCCAGTGCAGCATGGAGATTTTCTATTGATCAGTCCCATCATTGTATATACGCTGCTGACTCCTCCAACATGCATGCCAGATGGGCAACTCCAGGCCGCCAACTAAACACTCATGGGGACTGAATTTTTCATCTAATCAGCAGTAGCCGCGCCAGGCGCTCAGGAGCAGCTCGGTGAGGAGCTGGGAAAGGACTCAGCATTGTAACAGGAAATACAAGGGATACCCCTATGTGTGGTCAGCAATTAAACACCAATGCTGCTCATTAAAATCGGTATATATAATTGTTGGTGCGGCTGATCACATCCATCAGCAGAAGGTTGTCTCACCAGATGGTTGCCTTTACTTACAGAAAGATGATATGATAAACGTGTTAGAAGTCTTCCATTACAAAACACATTCATTAGATTACTGAATCAAATGAGGGAGGATAAAATATATTTCAAAATAGCCAACATTCTTACAGGCTCAAAAATCAGTGAGTCGAGGCAAGGGTGGAGTGGAAGTTAAGATGGTAGGTAGGTCAGTGACTGAAGCCAATCTAACAATATTCCTATGAAAGAGGAGTTGGTTCATAGAATCTGTTATGTGAATCTTTGATAACCCTAAATATTAAATTTACATCTTTAAAAATAAACTTCCTCCAGTGAAGTTACAGGTTTACAGTCTGCGAGTATAGCCAACACTTACATAAGTGAATGGTGATGGTTTAGAGAATGATGGGTATATACATCACAATGAATATAGGTTACTGACATAAAATGATAAAATAGTGCCGTGCTAAGGGTTATCAATCTAGTCCAGCAATGTTCTCGGACTAGTTTGGGCATTGTGTTGTGAAAAATATTCATTAGTTTTTGTCCATCATTGTTGAATTATGAAATATTTTGATATGATTTGATACTGCAGACCTTCACTTTCAGCATCGCCCATATGGCTTTGAGGATATCTATGGACCATGACTATACTTCTCGAGGGAGCTCCTATGGAACAGCCCCACGTCTACACTCTTCCAGGCAGTCGCCATGATGCCTTTCCAAACGTCCATTAGAGAAACAAAGGCACGAGGGATGGAGGCATGGGGGCAGGGGTATTACCACGACCCATGGGCATTACCATCATGCTTACCGTGCATCTAATGATTCATATAGCTGAGTGGTAGCTGGCGAAAGAATGCCAGGCCAATTAATGGCGGCCACGCCTGACTTGCCATGCTTCCCATTCACCATAATGTAAAAGTAGCCGAGATGGGGTTCCGTCTTCCCTAACAGGCATTCGCTGATCATCATGATCAATCAAACCCATGGCTTTGTAATTTCACCTGTGTTATTTATATGGGAAAGAAGTAAAACGCAGACGACTGCAATATATCAATCTTGTCGGTTGAAAACTGAAAGCCTCTCCTGTCGAAAAGAATTAAGTAAAAACTGAATGAATTGCTGAAACATACTTGATGGGACTAGAAGTTCTGTTAGTGGGTGGTGTGCTTCAGCGTTACTGGGTACTAGGACAGTCTTTTATGCTCTATGGTTGAGGAACTGGAAGTAATTCATAAACCTAAGCGACTCTTTAACTTTTCCTTAAAATAGCATATAGAAGGAAGGTATAATGTAGGGGATTGTAGAGGAGTTCGTAGATATGATAAAGGCAGGAGCCTAGCAAATCATATTAAGGAAATCACAATCCGTTTATGGGGAAAGGCGTACAAACAAAATGAAACATAGAATCACATCAGTATTCATCTCAATTAGATTTATATGATGTGGATAGACATATCAGCAGTGAAGAATCATGAGTCCGATAATACTAACGAGAGTAAATTTGATTTTGTGTTTCTATTTTAAATTCCTTAACTTAAACCTAATTTGGAAATACGCTTTTCCCTGTTGACTAATTGTTCTTGACATTCTTATCAAATATTCTCCAAGTTCCAAATAATAAAATTACACGGAAACCTTTTTATTTGGAGCAATTCCTTTATTTCACTTCCTATCTTATAATTGATTCAATTCCATGCCCCCGTTTACATTGTCATCCATTGCTTTTCAGCTTACATTCATTCCTTGTGTAACTGGTCTCTAGGTTGCTCCATTTTTTTAAATCTTTTTTTTTAAACGAAAAAAAAAAGACCATACCTTCTCTTGTGCATAGCTGGCTCTTATTCTTACACAAGTTGCCACCCTTTTGAGTTCTCTCACCATTGTCTTCCTCTCTAAAGGGTTTTTTCTCTCTCGTGATTATTATTTTTGACAATCAACCTTCACCGTATAAGGTCTGAAGTCCTTGTGCAAACGATATCCAGTTCACTTTAAACACAAAATTCTTGGGTGCTGTACAGGTTAATGCATATTAATTCATGTGAACCTAAGAACAAGAACATTGTCAATACTCGTTCCTATAAGACTGGAGAATCTATTCTGCAACCTCTCATTTACAAATTTGATGAAAAAATCTGTTTACGTAAATGTGAAATGTGGAATTGTAGGATTAGGGTCATGACATTTATGCTATTCGTTGTAGATGTAGGTCAACTTGCTGAATTAGATTGACAATGTAATATTGAATACTGTATGAACTTTAATGAGGAGACCGAAACTAGGGGAAAAGCTAAGTGAGAAAAGAAGAAAAATATATGATAGCACCTGACTTGGTAAAACGTGTTGGGTAGTTTCATTCACGACGTCAAAACGAACTCCCAAATCAACAGACAGGATTTAAAAATACAAACCTTTCAGACATGACGATAATATGGTGTTCCGTGCTAATTTCTCTGACCAAACCCATGTCATTTTCTTCAAACTTTAACAGAATGTAGTATAATATTATGTATCACTACACATTTAAGCTTAAAACTATAGGCCATGGCCTGGTGGGCATCACCCTTGTTTTTGGAAGAAATGAAGAAAATCATATTTTCTGCACGAATCAATCATATTAAAATGGGCCTATTTTTACCTATTGCGCTTGGTCAAACCAGACAAAAATATCAAATTGATAAATGTTGATATCTATGTAATCACCAGGTAGCTTCACTGCGAATTGTAGGACATGCCTTTAAAACACTCATTGCAGGCGAGTAAAAAAGCCATGATAAAAAAGGTAGTTCGTTAAACGCGTTCATAAGGTTCAGATCATTATTTTTCAATACCACACAGGAAAAGGTGCGCTTGATTAACGAAGGCCACTTCTAAAGTAAAATAAGTCTGAAGAAAAGGATGCGGGTATCAGCGGAAACACTCTCCAAGCGGAGCCTATGCTGAAGACAAGGTATGGACGGGTCAAGGCTTTGTGTGTGGAGACTGAGGCTGGTTGCGCAGGCGCACGGAGGACCAGGCCGGGGTCCTGATTACCCGCCGGCGCCTTGGGATGTACGGATAATGATCTCCATAATTAGCTCCTTTGTTTGGCCTGCGGACATAGGTTCTTTTTTTCACGGGGACCAGGAGAGGGGTGGACGGAAGGGGGTAGTGATGGGGACTCCAATTTAGGCCTGTGTCTCCAGTTTCCCCCTGTCTCTGTATTGAGATGGTCAGCAAGGGGAATTCTAAATTTGGTTTCTTATATAAATGCTACCGCAGATTAATTAGATGTCTGTCTGACAGGAATTGTTAGAAGTCGCCTGAGGCTATTCCAATACTGATATACTCAATGAAACACAGAAGTACTGTGAAATACCACTCACTTGGAATATATACTTCATAAATATGCTTATTGAAAAAAACCCAAAAAGCTAATACTATTAATGTCTTGTATTATGAATACAGATAGATAGATGCTATGCTAACATAGATAGATGTATGCTAACATATCAATAATATGTCAGTTGGGGTCAGGTCAGGTATAAAGGTGGAAATATTTTTCATTCAGAATTTACTGCGAGACTGAGAAAACAAGGAAAACACATCAATGTTGGCCATGGAATAGAGCTGAGGGTGTGCGGTGAGGTTCAAATCTCTGTTTAGTTGTTTTATACAATCTTTGTTTTATAAAAGTTAAAATAACTTAATTAACTGGATATAAAACTAACGATTTCCATGGAAAAGTGGAAAACTGCCATCCCTGTATAATTTTTAGGTTAAAGATGTGGAAGTTACTAGTTCTTGGGCTCAGGTGGTGGATCAGATTAGGAAATATCAGGAAAAACATAAACAATCCACTGTGTGCCAGCCGTCGTTGTAGGGACCAGACCTCGCTGACCTCGAGGACAGGGACATACCAATAAGCAGCAATGAGGGGCTGGGAGCAGAGGTTCCTTCATAGGACCTGCAACCCCAGGGTCACCGTTATGCAGGGATGGAAGCACAAGGTGCCTCGTAAGGAACGGACGATAATTTGTCATAAAAGTATAGAAGCTTTATATTAGCATCTAACTTTTTCTGAATGTCTTAACGTTATGTTTCTAATGATTTCCCTAACAAGAGGTGTGAGAATAGAAAGTAGGAAAGCCACAATGAAGTATTCATATTTGGAGTTGCAAATTATCGGAATAGATTCTAAAAAAAAACTTATGGAAATCTCTCGTTCTCAGTAAGATAGTCAATCCACTTCTGGTACCCTATATCCTCATAGGTACCATCATCAGACTGTCATAACAGACAGAAAACATTAACCTAATTGGAGGTTTTGCCTAAGAACCACTCAAATGCCACCCAACAAATATTTTGGCTCCATGTATTTTGTCAAAACCTATCAGTCCTCAATACTAAAATGAACCAATTGCAGTGCCTGTTGATCACGAATTAAACCTCTCTGGCAACTCGAGCAGGGCTTAAAATGTTTCTATTTACTATTCAAATTATTTCATATAGAATGTCTAATGTACGTAGTACCAAACAATCACATTCTGGTCTCCTTATAAAAAGCCTTCTGCACAATATATCTGCAAACTTATGAGTTAGACAGATAAGACATATCTGACCAGCCCGGAGTGTGGTCTATCATCTGCCCTCAGAGGACCCCAGACAGACTGACCTGAAAGACCAGCTGGTGTTATAGAAAGGTGCATAACGAACCCAAGATCCTGTTAAGCAATACTCATCAAACATCTTGGGTTTGCCAAAACAAACACGCCCACCTTGTTCACCACAATTCTGTGGGAACGTGAACAAGCTACCAGATGTAAAGTTCTAAGCTCGCTTCCATATGATCAGAGATTTATACGCTGTAGAGCAACATTTCCGTTTAGGGCAAGTGACGCCTGGTAATGTATAGGTGACAAAGTACATGGTAAACGTTTAACACCTTCATGACGTGGCTCACGCGATACCCTCAAACACAACCTATTAAAGCTGTAAATTTGTTTTATAAAAACCGGTGATTTTCGTAGGATATCATAGACTTTTACATCAGGTGATTAAGAATGGCATTACACAGTAAAGGGCCTCTTCCATCTAGCTGACAGCACTCTCGTGATCGTCCAGGGAAATTTAAAAAATGGCAGACGTTATTTGAGAAAAATTGCGTAATCTCTGATATGGTGAAATGAATATTTTCTGTGCATCTACTATCTAAAATGGCCAAGATGATCGGTTGAGCTAAGCTTACATGATATGTAAACTACCCCCTAACACTATCACGTTTTGTAATTGTTCTGTGATGTTTCCCCAGATCTTCTATAATTTCTCTATTCTGTGATTGTCTATTTATCTCTTGTTTTCCTTACTCTTATGTTATCAGAATTATATCGTGGTTAAATGAATTAAAACAAGACGTGGATCATAACACTGCTGACCATATATTATCTTGATGTCAAAATTGTCTAACAGAAAAAGATAGAAAATGGAAAAAGGTGCGGTGTTATTTTAAACTAAGTCGAAAAAGCCCACTACTATTTAGAAAATGTGGACTCGTATAGGGATGCAAGTATTTGGTTGCATGGTTGACAATAGAATGTAAATATTGAAGATGTAATAAACATTGAACAAATTTTTGTTTGCTAATTATTGGCGAAAACAGGCCTAAGGACTTCTCCCTGGTAGTATCATACTATCTGGTATCGTTTGTTTCGATTCTGGCACCAAGCGGATAATACCCGAAAATGTCAGAAATCCCTGACTTCACCAGGTTACAATTCTGCCTGAGTTCTACAGTTCTGGCCCTGTAGATTGAAATATTGCCTGATTACAGTTAGGATCCGATTCTTTTTCAAGATAATCATGATACACAACCTTTATTCACCCCTAAAACACACCTACCTTTGAATCATCACTTTGAGTAAAAATGCCAGGAGCCAATATCACAGCTTTTAGTTCTAGGTATCAGACACTAGAGGGGACACCACCAGCAAATATTCCTAGCGGAATACGAGTGCCCTAGTATCGGTGCGTATTGGACATACGGAACAAGGCACCCGGCAGCAGCCGATGACGGCCGACAGCACTGATCCCACCAGGTTATAGTGTTCCATTACACCGATAGTACCCGAATTGTAAATCAGAGACTGTCAGAATCACATTTCGACTGAGAATCTGGCCAGATGGAACAGCCGCTTAATACATATAACGAACGATTTAATCATGACACGGATGTGATCATGATGATAATTGATCCGACTGGGTGCAATTAATCTACTTCGTGGGGAAACGAAGTAGGAATACGCCAATACACAAGATCTCCACTTTCTACCATGACTAAGGTCTTCACTAATTAATTGAAGCTGATTCTGGTATGACGATGAATTTGATGCCAAAGACCTTATTCATAGTTGGGTGATAACAATGATTAATCCCATGTATATAATCATATCGAAACGTCTGCATAGCAAAGGTGTTTCTACACTCACGAGGGTATCATTCTCAATGTAGGATCGACTGCAGCTTCAAGGATTGCACCTCGCATTGTCAAAACCTGAAACTGATTTCCGGAGCTGGTCCTACGTTTCTATGAACTGTAGTATATTTCAAGGAACTTTTAAGAGGCAAACAGCCATACTTCCCTGATTTTAGAGACTTAATAGCTCCTTTTGTAGTATGTCTATACACTGCTAGATATTCACCTGAAGACCATTTACGGTTGAACAACAATTGGAGTCATTCTACATTCCATATCCGTGAATGGCTGACTCATGTTTTCCACCCTAACGATAATCAGGAATGTATATACCCTGGATCCCGTACACCGCCTTTCCTACGCTGATGTTCCCCTCATCAATGATTCTGTTTGCTGGGAGTGGGAATATTGATCTATGATTTCAGTGTTATTGACTTGCTATCTCCCCTACTACTCTCCTAGATTATGGCTACCATCTGATCTCTGATGTCACTTTGAGTATCCTCAGAAACATTGTGATTAATACTGAAAATATCAATATTGATGACGATGAACAAATATAACATTACACTATCCTCTTATCTAACACAGTCAAACACCTTTCACTCAAATACCCATATCCTAACAATTGTATATCTTCATTGTTTACCATCTGTACTCAATCGTCAACGCCTGATACTGTATAATTCAGGCTCATAGACCTTGGTCAATTCGTAAAAGCAATGGCAGAATGGATAAGAAAGGATATGAATATGTGATATCCCCATACGGAGTCACTCAGGGATCTATTCCGGGAGCCTATATTTCTTATGATATACATGATATACATGTAATTTGCAGTTTCCAAAAATACATGAGCAAGTATGGCATTATCAAAGCGCTATGGTTAGCTGTGGAAGTAAGGGAATCACTAAGCAGTAGGGTCTCTGGCAAAAGGTCTCTGGGGGTTGGTAACTACCATTAAGAAAGAGAAAATAGTTGTAGACCATTTACTAAAGCTCTATCGGACTGTCGTATTACTAGATAGGATTTTACCACTCAATATCTGATATCATTTAGTAGGAATATCTGATATCATTTAGTAGGTTGGCTTGATCGGAACTATTTGACTATAGTTAGGTACAGCTGTGAGGAATCCCAAGTCAATATTGTATTGATGTGCGAATAATCAGATGATGATTGCTGTAACACCAATAGAACATATTCCCCAGGGAAAAATAAAGAGGAAAATGCGTATGCGGACCGCAGTACTACAAAGCCATTTCGAAGCTTATCAAGGCCTGGACATTAACTCTATACGTTCTCGAAGTTAGAGATATGAGGCTATGGTACTCACGAATTAATTTATGACTGGCGAATGAATAAAAGACAAAAAAGGGCTGGCTTGCTGAAAGGAGTACTCTGACAACTGGAATAGGGCATTCTCTATATAAGATGTGAAGACGAGCAATTATAGATTAGATTTTCCATCTGCATCTGTAGCATATAAAAGAACCCCCTCTGGAAACGAGTATAATTTCTAATCTAAGATATAATTAGCGAATCAGGAAACCCAGCCAATTATAGTTATTACAGTTTTACTTTACAGGCCAGCTTTGGCAACTACCAACCCGTATCACACAGAACTAACAAGACCCTACCAGGTTAGATTTCAGTCCTAGAAAGCTTTCTGTTGGAGGGTTAGCATTAAATCCAACTCTGTATCAAGTTAAAATTGTCTGTAGAAATCTGCTTTAGAAGTTATAAGTACGTGGGTATTATGTTTGATCTCCATGGGAAATTCCTGCATTAAAATACCCTGAATTTCCCTGGGAATAAAAGAATTTACCAGATCCATCACCAACCATTGTATAAGAACAAATAAGACAATATAGACTCGGAATCTTTTTTTCACTCGGAGATACAACGCAGACTACCAACTCATTTATCTGCATCGCATCCAACAATTTATCGACTACTATAGAGTATACCATAAGTGCCTAGAACTATAGTTTCGCTCTGGTAAAGAATTGATAAAATTTATTTCTGTTTCAAAGAAGTGCTCTTGGGGGGCGTATGATGGAAGGACTCGGTGCTACTATTTACAGCATACTCTTTTCTATAGGGAGCTCTGATTTCCTTCAGGGCTTCCCCAGTCTCATGGGTTCTTGAGCGCCAACCGCTGCCTTTAATGTGAGCATATATAAGGCGATGTTTTTGGGCTCTAAAGCATTCCCCTACCCCACGGGTGGGAGGGATCCTCAAAGGCCACCCTCCTGCACGGCGTTCAATCATTAATCCTTGCCATATCTTATCCACGCCCCCCTCGCACACACCCCGACCTGTTATACAAACAATTTTACTGCCTTTGAGGTATGAGTTGGGATGTGGGGCCATGGTGTGTCGGGTCTTAGCCAATCCACCAGGAGAGGGATAGATATACAAGTCCTCGAGGCAATACACGGACCAGCCTCATATGTCCTGCAGGGGTCGGGGCTGGGGTGGTTCACATCTAACGACGAAAAAAATCCTTTATTAGTAGGAACATCGAATATTAAAGCTTCAGGCATCATAATACTATATGCCTAGTCTACATGACGTTTATAGATATAGATCCCGTGCTAAATTAGATATGGTATTTAAAAAAAAAAGATTTCTTGCCTAACAGAGATTAAAACCACAAAATCATTAACGTGAGTGAGACTCAACTAATAATATCTCTGTTTTAGACGAGGGTAAGACATTAATATATTGAAAATGAATAAGTGCATTTCCATGGAAAAAGTGGAAAGCTGCCATCTCTGTGTAAGGTTTTGCTTAACTTATATTGCTTTTGTTTGTATAACGGATATCAATAGATACAAGATATCTGAGGTACGAATGCTTCATATAATCATGTGCCACATGCATTATTAATCACAGCTGGAAAGCTATCTCATAAGCTATGATAAAGCAAGAAAGGAATATCATACTATCTTTATTCTAGGAAGAAGGACTAATGTTTCAAAAACATATTAGAATTAACGGCTTCCTTCCGCAAATAATGTCCTTGCAACAACTATATTATACCACACCTCGAAGTACGTCATATTCTACGAGTGAATTTGAAAATGAATAAATAAGACGCTACCAGATATAACAAATATGTCTATGAGAGGGCTTTGTACAATCTTTCCAAATCTGACATAGCTCTATCGAGAATGGCAAACAGTTCATTGAGATAGATAACTAGGTGACCAAATCACTATAACCTCAAACACTGTTATGGGTGCAGAGTCCAATAGCTGCTTCTTTAAAATGAATCTACGCCAAATAAGCCTCAGGAAGAAATAATATTGTTTTTACTCACAGTATTGCCAATCTAAGACCGCTTACGCTACCATTCGGACCGCTAGTAGGGTATTATGAAAGAGCAGTTTATTTATGATAGAACCATGTTAAGCCCCAACATGTGC
Source organism: Alentia gelatinosa (assembly GCA_950022655.1). Classification (NCBI taxonomy): domain Eukaryota; kingdom Metazoa; phylum Annelida; class Polychaeta; order Phyllodocida; family Polynoidae; genus Alentia; species Alentia gelatinosa. Next base: position 34,022,174 of record OX465583.1, read on the forward strand.
ACACGACGGCCGGTATTTTTAGAGAAATATATTAGACGTGAAACGAAATGTTCATAGTGGGCCGATGCCGGCACACGAGGTCAATTCATTACGAGCCAAGCCGATTTATACGAGCCCGATGAAGAAAAAGAAACCTGGGAAAAAATTCGTGATCCCAGTGGGAACGTCGCTCTATTACAAACAGGACATTTTTCACAAGGTGGCGCCACATCTGGTTGGCCTCCACTGGCCTCTGTCACTCACAATCCCAAGGCCACCGTCACTTTTACAGCTCAATTACCGTGAGTGGATTCAAAAGCCAAAGCTCCTCGTATTCAAGACAATTAATTAATTTTTATTTCATCTAATGGTGTGGATAGTATTCTACGAAATATTTTGTATTAACCTAGGAGTCTGGACATCTAGATCGAATAGTTAGCTGCCCGATGTAGTTATCGTATATACTGAAGGGGCATTGGAGTTCTAACGAGCCTATCGTTGGTGCCACGGGAAAACAGTGTTTATTTCTGGTCTTTTATTTTAGTGAGTGGGAGAAATGGATCAACATACAATCGCCCTCCATAGATGGACGTTCCTCCTTGCATTCAACCAACAAAGTCAACATTAAAAAGTACATAAAGGTCTTGTTCATTGATTGTTCAAGAATTACTTGAGTAACGGTCATTTGTCAGGTCTATGACTCTGACTTCTATATCATCAGAAAATGTTCATGTTGTTGTACAGTTCATTGAAAAGTGTCTATAGATTATCTTGCATCATATTTTGTATACATCCTGGTGATATCAATAGAAATTATATGATTGATGTAATCGAGGGATAAGTGACCTGCCTGTGGAGGTTTTACATATTAATTCATGAATTAATTAAATGATTAAGTGCTTCGGTTTAAAGCCGTCACGTATGGCCTTATGAACCAGGGTTAGGTTTCGCAATCAGTCTTGAGCAATTCCTGAGGAACTTGGAAGCTGTAGGTTGGTAATTCACATGCCCGAGGATCTGACATCTATGGCTTTCAATTACATCGTTATTAGTTGATAAATATAGATTAATAGAACTAATATTCTGCCAGGTATATCACGGATAGGTGCGGACCTTGAGCTGAATCTTTGGAGCCGACCTATATCCATCATGTCCCTCTGACCAACGTCTACGATTTATATTTACTTAGTCTAAGCCCCCTAAAAAGAAAGCTGCATTTAATCAATGACCTGTAGGGTATCCATATTCAGTATGTTTCAGAGGTATAGGCCCTTCACTCTTCATAAGAAACCTAGGGCGCCAAACCTCTTTCATTTAATATGGATTTACAACTATCGCTTGTCCCAGATATCTATGTCAGATATCCAGGTCAAATCATATGAACTTGTTACTTATCATTGAGTGCAGTTTAGGGAACCTGCTCATACCGTGTGATATCACTATTGAATGAGCCTTTGTCTTACAGCCGGTGGGAGAAATAGGCATGTGGCGACCGACACATTCATGTTATGTGACCCATGCTTGGAGTAGGTAGCATGCTCACTATGACCACGTACTATCTCACCAAAAGAAAAATTGTTTACTCCCTACTCTAAAGTTCCACCAGGACACGTGATCGAAGCCGATTCCGGGCAGCCAGTTAACTGGCTAGGTGGGGATGAGTCGTGTGAGCACGCCTAGCTGGATCGTTTTGGTAGAAGAGCCCCCTTGAGAGCGATAATAGGGGACACACAGACAGAGGTGAACACACAACCAGATCTTACAAAATTTTGAACGATCGAGCAAGATGGCGCCAGGTACTGCGAGACATGACCAAACCCTTCCAGCCTAAATATCGGGCCAGTGGAACGAACATTATTGTTATTGTTGTAATAGACACACTTGTCCATAGTAAAATGATTAAGGAACGTTACCAATATAGCGTTATTAGATATATAGGAATAAAGAATAATACACTTGTTGTTACTATAAAAGTTGTTTTTTTCAATTGAAGAAGATTGTCAAATAGACTAATCAAGACAACTTACTAAAGGACGATGGAATGTATATGTACCAGGTTTCTCAATATCATCATCGAACGACATCTTTTGCAAAAAAATTGCAAAGACATTGCAAAAAAAATAAATAAAACCCTTCTCAGAAAATCAATACTATAACTCAGATCGCCTCTATCAGGAAGATAACGGGCTCAATGTTGACGTACATCCTTCCTTTCCCTCGCACTGCAAGGGATTCTGTCTGAGCAATGGCTTGATGTCTATGAAATCTTCTAATTTTCATTTCAACATTACCTCCGCTTTGTCCTGTTTTTGTTTGTTTGTTTGTTTCGGTAGTTTAACTTCCAATTTGTTCAATTAGACTTACTTTGGGTTTGACCGAATCTATGAGATGAATGGAGGTAGAAATCTCATCCCTACACATTTACTGAGGTGAGAGTTCTTTTACTTTCCACACCACATAGACATGTAATGAGAAGGACTGGACAAGCTTGCAACACTCTCTAGTCTCTGATATCTGATACTATAGAGGTGAATTTGTCTCACACCCGGAATGAAGCAACATTTGCATGCTGTCAGAATAGCAGACCCACTGACATGAATTTGGCATCCGAAATGTCATCGTCAGGTGGTAATTCAATCGTTTCCTCTAGAAACAAAATCTACATGTAACATTGTAAAATTACGCATTCGTGCCGTATTCATGTTCACAACAGGGGAATGTATTATATTCACCTATTGAGGTAATAGACCACTTTCCCACCACTGGGAACCTTTGGCTGGGACAATTGTGAAGGTTCTTTACTAAGGGCTGGGGTTGTAACTAGGCATGCTAAAATGTAATTAGTTGCTCTTCACCAACCTTTCCAGGGAGTCGAACCTTAAGTGATAAATGAACCACAAGCGAGAGGTGAACACTAAGAAAACGATGATATCTTTCAATTTTGTGGCATATGCCATTAGATCTTTTGCCTGAGGATCAAGTTGCATGGATCGAGAGATTTCAGAAACCTTTCTGCAATCAATGATTTGTGGGATACTTGGCATTGAATGCCATTTAACGACTGTACGAAAGTGGTCTGAGTTCCTAAAGCAGAGGTTCTAGAGGACTTACATTAGTAGAAGCATCAAGCACTGTAAAGAGTATCAATATGAGTGGTAACATTTCAATAGTTTCTGCGAATGAAATAAAGTTGAATGGAAGATCTATGATGCACATCCTCGAAAATTCATATTGCATCCTAGAGGTTTTAGGTTGGATGATCATATTCAGACACTTTCAGATATGACTCCATTAAAGGAAGTATTAAAGGCTGAAGGGGTGAGAAGGACACCATTAAAAATATTTGAAACCACATCTACACACAATTTAGAGAAATGGATTTGCTAACCCCTGAAAGTACTGCTTGCAAGAGCAAGACAGATAGTTGGGTAAGAGTAAAGATCATATTTCTACATCGCCTTTCCTACCTGCTGAGTTACAAAGCATTCTTCAAATTATGAGTGGTAAATTAATACCACACCATTTTCTATAAAACGATGTAAATGTGAAGCTAGAGAAATATGCTTTTGGCAACCAGGAAATATCATATCTCTTGGAATGCAAGTGATGCATAGTGCTAAAGGCTAGATTTATCTTCTCAGAAATGATAATGAAGTTTGGGTGAAAAACAAGGCTATTTCTGAAGCCTGCTTGACTCCATCGTTTATCTCTAATATGATGATGACTGCCTGTGATGAAAACATTCATCTATTCTGACTTGATACACTTGAATAAGGGAAAACGGAGGAAAACAGAGATCTCTGTTATCATTATGTGTATCTATCATAGGTTATCAGAGTCATCAAAGGCTTCACCCGACAATAACATATCGAGAACTGCCCCATTTCTGATGTCACCACCATCTCTACGTGAACGTCATCCGCCCCTGCCATTAACACCAAGACAAGAGAAGCGCAGAACCAGTGATGCGACCTACCAGGACAGCTAAGTGTGCATCCCATGCTGATATGATATTAACAGGTAGCTGTGCAGCACTAATGCCTTTACCCCTTGCCCAGTCTAGGGCGCCCTTACCTGATGGCTATACATAATTCAGGGTGATTGGAATGCAGCCTGGGGGTGGCTAAGCCAGTGCTGGTGTCCCTCATAAAGAATAGCCTCTGGGTGAATTATACATCGACATTAACCGATATCGTTCAACCCAGGAAAGACAAAGTGCGTCTTAAGGGGTTTCTCAACGGCATTATCATCGGGAACTGATGCTTAGATTAATGATCTGACATTGTCGTGAATACCAAAGGTTCTACTCAGTTGGAACACCTCTGTAGTTAATGTCATACCGGTATTTCCATATGTTTCTATATCTCACCATAGATATGAAGGGCAGTATTACTGGAAAAATGATACCTTTTCAATGTCGATTAACTCCCCTGAATGCCCACTATATATAGCTTTTCTTGTATCAAATTTCAGCGCAATAGTTTTTCTTGTATCACATTTCAGACAAATTAAATTCATATATATTGAACACGCAGTTATGTCCCAATTGTTTTTATGGCCTTTCCTTGATTACAAGTTAATAATCGGCTGCGTTCGATACTTATCTTTGGCTACAATTCTGCAATACTATAGCCTGAGATATTTACGTTAGTCTCAATATATATATATGTTCATTCAAACTGAGAGTTTTGCAGTTGAGTGGGCATATTAGAGGTAAATAGTCTCTTATTTCTACATAATTGCAACATATTGATATCCGAGCAAGGGGGTCAATCAAAACATATATCAATAGGTTTTGTACACGTGTTGTTATTTTCTAACAAATAAGGTACAATACTATTGCCGTACATTAATTCAAAAGATCACGCAGTTTTGTGTAATTCATTACGCTTCATCAGGAAACATGCCATAAAGTAATATCCCTAGAGTAAGGGTCGAACCACATGCAATTGTACACATCCTAGGCATATCCATTTGGTTTATTGCTGTCTGTCAGTGTTGGCGATGTTATTGTTGTTATACCTACGGATCATGTAGACAATAAGTATACGCAACAACATAAAGTGTTTGTATTAATGTGAACGAGGCGTCCACACGGTGGCTTATCTGCCGCTCTCAGCAGGTCATACAGAGAGATGAGATGAGATAATCGCCCGCCTCTTCGTGACCCTCAGCCACACTCCGCGTGATGAATGTATCCTCTGCTCTTCAATTAACTCATATACAAGGTGTGTGAGGTGTGGGGAGTAAGCTCTATGGTTAAAGCACTAGAGCAAGGTCGTGGGACTTTGTGGGTTCTAGTCCCACCGTAGCCACTTTTCTCCATTATCTCCCGTAGCGGTAGACTTACTTCTATACTTAAGACCAGTAATTCTCATACAATGTCTCGCCTCGGTAAAGTGTTGGGGTGAGATTTCAATCTCAATTCGTCTCATAGATATGGTCAACTGCCAACCAAAGTAAGTCTAATATAATAAATTGGACGCTAAAACACCAAAACAAAAAACAAACACCTATAAATGGGACGCTTTTTCCTGGGACAAAATCGTGTTCTTCTGTCAACTATAAATGTTTGACTTCACCCATGGCTATGAAGCGGACACCCCTCTTAAGTGGACTCCTTTTTCATGACAGAAATAGTTTTACCTGCTGAAGCAGACACCCCTATTTAGGGAGCACTTCTGCTACAGAAAGTTAATTTCTTCGCTAAACAAATTCCCTCAACCAATATTTGCCTTTACCAAACTTAAGGGCTCACCATTATGTAGGAAGAATTTAGCTCAGAACTTGGGTGTCCCTTTAAAACAGTTCTATACAGATAGCGACCACATAAAACAAATGAATATTTATGCAGTTTTGTGCAATGGACGTATGGTCAGAGCAAAGGAATTATACGAAGTTGTGTCAAGTTTTCTAAAAGGGCAAAATTCGGTAAAAGCATATTTTACTCAATATCATACTTTCCTCAATAGTTCCATAAATCACCATTCCATTTCCTTGAACTTTATATATGGTGTAAAAAACATAACACAGCGTCTGGGAAGTATACTATATTATCCATGTATCTCTCACGTAGTTACCCTTTGAAGCTAAATTAAATAGTTGAAAAATGGGGAAAATTTCATTAAGGTTTGACATTTATTAAACGTTGCTTATTAATTTCCCCAAACCATTGGATTCACTTTTTGGGTAAAATAAAGTAATACACATGTATCTGTGTTCTCTCAATATATGAAATTGCCCAATTGAGATTGATTTAGACCTGCCTCTAACCAACGCCCTATGCTACCCCTTGCCCATGGGATACTTAATAAATATTAATTATCAATGTCGTAAGCAAGTCCAGTCCTGATCATAAAAACAAAGTCCAGTTTCCCGAGCCTGTCACTGATCAGGATTCCGGAGAAAAAAAATATGATCCGGAATAACATAATTTAAAAATGATTTTCAAGACTCGTTTATGTCATCTCATCAAAATCAATCATCAATTTAAATAGAAATTGTGTGCGAACTTATATCAGCTCATACGTTGTTTGATTTCAAGAAGCTAACATATTAGTCGTCAGAGTCTTATGCGCACTGGTCACTTTAATCCTGTAAACCATTTTCAGGGATACAGTTTCTCATTAGAAGTAGCTGGATCTATAAACAGGGATTGTATGGACAAACATAATCCCTGGATGTATTTATATCCCAATATGACCCAAAGCCTGATCCAAGCCACTTCACCATAGGGCCTAAGAGCAGGGAATCTGAGCTCCTTCGATTTCCTTGGAGGAGAAGCTAAAGAGCTGCAAGCTCTGTCTAAAATCTAGAGGTTTCAAGATTCAAACAAAAAAACTTAGAAATTTAACTGAAAAGGGGTTATTTGCAATGGGAATGTAACCACTTGCACATAGGTTATAATTTACTCATGTATGTATGCACCTCTCAACAGCCTGGAGTTTCACTTTATATTCAACCTTAGGGGAAGGGGGATTATGTCAGGTACCTTAAGCCTGCGAGGGCCAGCTGTGTTAGCTTTGGTTTATTGATGTGATTTCCCCTTAGGGTGGAGCGGCCGTATCGCTACACTTTCCCGTCGTGGGAACAGCACCTTAACATCGTCAACTATAACGCTGTTTCTACAGGTGAAAGCACATCAATTCTTCTTAACATAAAACACGATTTTCTTCTGACAACATAATTTCTCGAATATCGTAGAATGGAGGGGTGTGTTCTTTGAAAGATAAGAATGTCACGTAAAATATTACTTTGACGATAGCAGCGAATCCTACAAAGAATCTTTATAACAATATCATTTTGTAAGGATTTCTACCCTGTGAAGTGGGGAAAAAATCGCACAGGCTCTATTTTACAAAGAACAAGCTTACTCTGCTTTCTTAATCATTCACTTTAAAGTCGCTTCATCTTATGAAGCTGTGTTCGTATTTGTCGATTACACTTGCTCTAGCCTATAAAGGATGTTGTGAAACTCTTTTCAAATCTTTTATCCTCTTTTTGTTCCATTTTATTAGTATTTGCAGCGTGCATATTACATAGATCTGAAAGATTTATAATAGGTAAACATTGGCATGTTACACTGTCTAGATTTATTGAAAATGAACAACCAAGTGACTGAATTAGAAGGAAACCCACGAGATAAGAATAACTTGGTCCGTACTCCACCGAGTTTGACTGCGGAGTAATCCACGGAGCGAAGCGGAGTGAATTACATAGCGGTCCAACGCGGTGGAGTGCAGACCAAGTTATTCTCATTGAGTGGGTTTCTGATTTTATCTCACCCCGTATAACATCATTTATTGCTGGAATAACTCGCCAAATTAGCCATTGAGTATTAGGTACGATACTTTCACGGCCATGGAGTACGAGTTCCTAATGTTAAGCCTATGGAGAAAAATACAAGGTGAAATAAAGCTCTGAACGTTTTGCTACCTGGGTGTAGACTAAGACAGTACTGTATAGTGGATAATACAATTGAAAAGAATCATCAAAAATATCGAAATTATCAAAATTTTGCAAGCTGAGAAGCAGTCTTACTAAAGAAGCAGCAATACAGGTCGGGGTAACGAGTATTATTATATACCGGTGCACGAATATCTCAGGTTTATGCCCCAGTAGTAATGATTTTATTCGTCCACACTGTGGTGTAATATATATAATACTACTCGCTGTACCACGTGACCACTCATTCTCCTATTTAGTGAGTTGTATAATGGTATTCTTAATGATTTCTAGGTATATAATAAGTGTGTCTGAATTCCATCTGTTCCTCAATATTTTGGTCAGAAATACTCACCTCATTCTTCGAATTCGGTGAGTATTTCTGACCAAAATATCTCTGAACAGATTCCATTCAGACACACTAACCATGTCTTTCTATATTCTGCCTGGAAATATTACCTAGAAATACTAGACAATCAGAAAAGGTAACCTTTAAAATATATCATACTCGAAGCTCTGTTGTATTACAAAGTCCATACATCCGTGGTGAAAGAATGTGGGATTTCTTTTGCTTTTTTTCATATTCTATCAACAGAATTAACGACTACAAGCAATCGCCTTGCCAGGCGCTCTTCCTTGCAAACGTAGCAGGAAAACATGTAATAGGACAAGACAAGGGGTACAGGACAAGAGACTTAGGACACCCATGAAAAAATAGATACAAATGGTGAAACGTTGCACTAGATCTGGTGACAGCACTGGAATGGAGACACCCACTTAGGGATTTAACCGAGCAGCTCGGAATGTTAATAATGCAGGAATAATCTCTCTGCTGTCTTGTCTTTGTGATCCTCTGAACCAACACATCCACTTACCTGATAAACATTTCCAAGCATTTTGTTGATACTGCCTATTGTCTTCTATTACAGTTGCATTTCAGTTTCAATCTAGAACTGTCATTCAGATATACAAAGAGACGCTTTTTCCTTCTCTCTTTTAAAAAAAACCAAAACATATTCATACTAACTTTATTTTCGACATATCTCCATACACAAATGTTTACTGGACTTTGTGACTCAACTTATGATTAAAACTGTATAAAAATCTATGAATCGTGTATGAGGGCTTTGACCATGAGATAAAAAAGTGCATATTTTAGGTGAACCGGACTCATTGTCTTCAATAATACTTCCAATGTGATAAACCGCAGTTGGTCCATTGGCTGTTCGTCACAGGTTACAACACAATAAAATCCTGAACAAAATTTCTTTCCTTACCGATTGAATTTTGTCCAATTGGGGAGTTATGGAAAGAAATCCAATCTTAAGGTCAGAATTTGCTCCAATGATGAACAAAGTCCTAGAAATGAATCGTAAAAAATAGCCACACACACAAGTATACACGCAAATACATGCGCTAACTCTCCTAGTTTAACTGACTGAGAATGAAAAAAAAACCCGATCCAATCTTCTCTATAAGTACGTTGCTGGTGAAATTGCCCTGCCGTCAGGGACATGAAAAATGCTATAGAACAATGTGGGAATCTGCATGGGCGACAAAATTTCAAGATGCAAGAGATTAGGAGGGACTCCATTGAAATGTACGGCAATTATGATTCATAAGTGGGATTAAAATGGCAGCATCAGATATTACTTTAAAGTCCTCACGTCGTTAACTTTGATGAAGTTTTACTCTCTTGTTGAGGAGGTAATCAGGGCAACAGGGCTTCCCGTTCATAATCAAATATTCAACAACAGTCTCACCTTCCAGAATCATTATCGGATATGATGCTGATGATTATAAATAATTAAGGATGGTAACAGTAACAACTGGAAAATCAACGATGTCAGTAACATTAACCATAGTAGGTATAACAACAGCAGGAATAATAACAATAACAATGATGAAGATAGGACTTAGGAATATCTGCTGAGGAAGTGAAATACTTAAAAGTTACCAATAATAATGATAATAACAATACGATGCGGGTCTTGGGGATAGTTAGTGAATAAGGGAAATTCCTAACGGATAACGTGTGATAGTGGCTAGTTCGCCATCGTCGTACGTGAACTGAGAGTTTTTAACGAGGTGCGTTTCAGATCGGGTTTTCCGCTAGGTGACCCTATCGGAGCTGAGTGGACCCTGCCCGAGGCGTCTGGGGGTGGGGTGGGGAGAAGAGAGCTCAGATGACCAGTACTTAACGCCTCTTTCCTCCAGAGAGACACCCTGCACGTCAGACTGGTGTGAAGTCCGGATTAGAGGTCCGCAAAGACCGCTTCTCCAAATCCCACCTCCAGACTTCCAGGCAGTTGCTCCCGAGCTATATGTTTAAGTATTCAGCTTGTTCCTGTGACGAAATACCTTATACGCTTGTACGATAATTATTCGGTGCGGTACGCCTTTTAAACATTGATGCGGCATGTGTGAGTTGTGAAGTAGAAGTTATATTGAGGAAGACCTCAGTGCATGTTATCATTGAGCATACCATGGAGCTAGCTATAAGACAGGAATCCAGGCGAGCAACTTGCAGTACACCAAAAGTATTAAGCATGGCGACTGGCTGCTTGGGTTCGAACCCACCACTACAGTATAGTAGTGTAAGTGAGTACTCGTTGCCACTGACAACGCTCCACCTTCACACCCTCTCCTCCTCACCCTCCCCTCATACACCCCTGGCCAGATGAGCGAGCCAGATGGTCTGCCTTGGCAGGGGTTGGTTGGCGGGCGGTGAGCGGACCTGCTGAGAGCTGCTCCCCATACTGCAGGAGCTGCTCGCTGAACTGCCCGCTGACTGGCGTGTTGACTGGACGCGTGTGGCGCACTTGGGCCGCGCTCGGGCAGCGTGCCTTAGCGCTGACGGCTGAGGTGTGCCTCACAGGCCCCCACACTGCCCCCCTTTGCCAGCTTACCCACCTACATACATATCCTGCCCCATCCCGCCCTACACACACCCCTCCACCATCGCCAGCGCCCAATGAGCACCTTTCCCCCGCCCACTCAACCAGCATTTTTGCAGGCCACGTATTAACATGGGGGTCAGTTTCTAAATACAGAGAAATCCGTGGAAGAAACTTATCATCTCAGATAGACCTATAAATATGTCACATAACAACTAGCATTGGAACGAGTGTGAAAGAGTAAAAATCACTTCTTGAATTATTGGAATTCAATAATCTACCACGCATAATATCATTCAGAGAAGCCATTTGCCATCAGAGAAAGGTTAAGTTTTGAGTAGAGATTTTTCTTCACGTTGACTCTAGGTACAGGTGCGCTCCATCCAACTCCACATCGCCTGCTTATTTCCCTCCTGCCTGCCTGCGGCAATGCAAATACACTACTACAACTTCGCCGCCGCAGCAGCAGCGGACCTGGAGATCAGTTACCTCGTGGCCGCCAGTGCCCGCCCTGTTAAATGCCATAGAAAAGTGACCTCATTTAAGTATTGACGATGGGGATCAATCGAAGCCTGTTGTGTTTTGGGCCCGCGATGACTGCCACTAATGCGGTGTTTGCGGGGGTGCATTTCACGCACGGGATTAACTCCCAGCCCTAAGCGCCCGCCGCGGTGTTCTGCCACAACGCAGGGAAAACGAAATCGGCCCAGAGGGTGTTTCTCTGCAGGAAGGGTGCCGGTGTTGCACAGTGTGAAGGGAAAAGGGCACATCTTTATCATCATGGTCGCCAGTCTTTGGTTACATACTGACCACCTGGGCCCGGTTCACAAGCAAGGTCGAGGCAATTAGAGGGCAGGTGAATTATAATTGTCTTCCCCAGGTCGATTTCCGAAATTGACTTGACTTGGGTTCACAAACTAAGCTCAAGTCAATTCCCTAATTGACTTAGAGAAGTCCAATGAATATGGAGCTCTTCACCATTGGAGGTGGAGATGTCGCTGATTTAATGTGTATTTTACGTCAAATTTCCATTTCCGGTTTGGACAACAACAGAGTCTTGTCCGATTCAAAATCCACAACCCATGCTAACTGTTGTAGATTATGTAAATTGTGTGCCTTATTTGCTAATCGTGATATACTAATAAATTCAGCATCAGAAGTAATTGACTTAGACTTGGGATTTCGAACGTTTTTTAAGCTTGATTTGTAATTGACTTGGTTTGTGAACGCACACTCAGAAATGTTGACTTGAACTTGTTGTCAATTAGGTTCTAATTTAATTCTAATTGACTTGGACTTTGCTTGTGAACCGGGCCCTGGGGTTGTTAGATTTGCCTGGAACAAGAATTACTGCCGAAAACATGGGACACTAAGGACTCATTTATGAAGCTCCTAAATTAAAGAACCTAAATCACCCTGCATGAGATACTGAATTTGTGACATAACAATATCTGGTTGTACAGTGTTAAATAAATGTACAAGGTTTGTATATATGCTGATTGTTATCAAGATCGCATCACATGCGGAGAAAGTGAAACTGGCTATTTGTAACTGTGCTGGCAGAGCATTAAAACCAGCAATCCTTATTGTTAAGCTCAACCAGGATAAATAAAAGATTTAAAAATAAATGTGTATGCCATGTGAAAGGTCAAATACTGGACGAACAATAAGGTGGTCCATATTGTCCATGTGCAATGTAGATCTATGATTGTTGAGAGCTACTCTTGCCAGAAGTGTATCTTGTTAATGTTAATATTAACCGCCACTGTATCTGTTTCTTTATGGCTGCTAGAATAGTTGTGTGTATATATCCTGTACAATTCACATTGAAACATGATTTTCATGACTAGGTGACAATAAAATATTCTCCACAATAAAAAAAAAATATTAACCGCCACCTTGGGTTCCTTCAATACCATAACGCGGGAATTTGAAATACAATGCAGTGAAATATATGACGACAGATAATACCAAGAATATTCCTGAATACGTGGCTAGTGTTGATGGTTACTGGTCGAGCTACCACAACAAAGTGGTGAAGCAGTTGTCTACCAGCATTATCTAAAGTCAGACCACTCGCTACCATAACGCCATTGACAACAGAACTGTGCGCCTGGTGATGCCAGTCATTGACAGGGTGGCATCACGGCCCTGGAGCGGGTTTCTCTAGCGTGTTATGATGATGAAGGTGAGAATCCCTTTGTTTTGAGACTCCTAGGCAGTTTCACAAGATGCTCGAATTTGAGTGTCAGACAGCTGGTAGCTGCTGTTAGGAAATATATATGTACATACACTAAGCAGTACTGTCAAGAGGTTTGACAGAACAATAAAATTTACTTTAATGATTCTGAGTTGAAACAAGGTATGTCAACTTTGTTAAATTGCATTTGACAGGGGTGTTTTGTCAAATTCACTCTCAAGCTTGGTTGTTATTGAGTGTGGGGGTGGTAGGAAACTGCAATGAGTTTAAATAGTGTCTGGTCAGCGAAATGACTATCTACAAATAGTAGAGTAGACCTTAGCCAGCTTGGAATGGTATCATAAAAAAAGAAAGAAAGAAAATACAAAGAATGTAGACATTTTATCCTCTGAGAACAGAAATATAAACGCACAAGGAAGGACGTCACCGCATCGATTCGCCAATGGAATAAACTAAATGTGAAAGTGGCAATTTCTGCTGATTGATTCTCCCATTCCCTCAAACCTTTTACCGATAATTTATTCATTCAAATGAATGTAATTTCTGTGTGGTCTTTCATAACCTGATGATTATTGAAAGACTTACAGCTTGAAATTATGATGGAACATTCTCATTTTTGTAGGAATCTACTGGTAAAAGCTATTCATCATACTTTATACCAAATGAGTATATTATAGACAGGCACTGCATCATTGTGGTCTTGTAAAGACAAACACGATGCTCAGGAACAGGTGCGTACACAGCTGAGCAAACTAGATCCCCAAAACAATGGATAGATTGATGAGTGAAAATAGCACACCTCACATAATACGCCTTTAATACATTACACAGAACCATCAAATCTTTTTGTATTTCCATCTAGTGTATTCCAGAATAATGATTTCACTAAGACAAAGCATCCCTGCTTCCCTTTCTCCTCTGCGAGCTCACAGAGAACAAGCCACACTCCCCCAGATATACCAAGTGTAGCAGAAAGATCAGAAACTTCAAGGTAATTGCTGAAAGTGCATCGTGAGCCAAGCTGCAGCTCCACGGATAGAGCTTCCTAATGGACTCATTGATCGATCTATACTAACAGGCTTGTTACAAACACCTTACCAGGTACCAGCAGTATTCATTCATCTAGAAACGAGGCTCTCCACGCAACCACCATCTCGATCCCCCATTATCGCCCACACAGACAGACGCAGCTATAACAGAGACCTATAGGGATTTCCTCACACTAGTTAGTTCTAGCACCCGCCCCTAGATAGTTTGGTTTGGGTTCCTTTGAGACGTCTTGAAAGGTACTCCCGGGTAGATATTTATTTTCACTGCTGGGTAGTTCTGGGAATTGTACAAAGAGTGCGAACATTGAACCAGACACGGAGGATTCAATTTTTATAAATCAATACATGTATAACGGACACAATATAACTAAGATGTTTCGCGAAAATAAAAATAAAATGTCATGGTTATATCATTACAATCGATGTAGATTTAACACCATAGAATCATCTATGAACAAAGCATAACAGTCGTGAATAAACCAGTAGAAAACTATTAAACTGTTAACATATCAGGGAAAAGAGTTATACCCCAAACGACCAGATCACTTCAATAAACAGGCCCAGGAGGAGGGTATGTGTGTGTGTCAGGTGGAGTGGGTTGGGGTTCGGGGTAAAGGGGAAGGGGCACTGAAGGGTCGGGTGCCTCCAGAAGAGATATAGAGGGTGGCTGGTGGGTACGACTGAAGTGGAAAGAGAAGGCGAGCGGAAACGTGTGGCATTCGAAGATGATGAGTGAAGTGGCAAAGGTGGAGGGTAAGGGAGGTTAGGTGGGCAACAAGTCGATGAACTGGGGTAGTATGCGCAGGGAAAAAAGGTCAAGGTGAATGACCTGAGGTTTGATTTAAAAATAAACAGATCATAAAGCTACACAAACGTAGCAGTGTAGGAGTCATTGATTCCCCCTCTCAATGGCACTATGACGACTGCCATCTCCTTTATCGCCATTTTTCCTCGGATTCCTATTTCCCTTTCTGCTGCAATGGGTAACAAGTCCCCCTCCACCAACTTCCTCCTTCACGCTAGTAACCCTGCTGACGGTTGCCATGGCAACCAAAAAGGTGTTCTTCTGTGTAGCGGCGCCGAAATGTGGGGCGTGATGGTGAGGTGATAATAGGTTATGTCTATGTTCTCCCGCTCAGGTAATAGGCATTGCCTCAACTTGCGGGGATTCTGTGCAAAGTTCGGCATGCCAGAACCATGGTAGGAAACGCACTTGCCCTAAAATGTAACCAAAGAGCAACATCGTACTACTGACGCACGGTAAGCTGCAAGGATCACTGACAATGACTCAGCACTTTTACTGACAGTAACATGTAAAAGAAGGGCTTCGTCGCACATAGCTTTTGCTACAGTATAGTTCTTCATGTTGTTTGTCGTTTAATTTCCTAGAAAATCGATACCATTAGCTCAAGATACGAGGTGAGGCAACATATAGAAATGTCATAGCGTCATGTGTTAACATTTTTGACAGCTAACCCTGATGTTATCAGAGGCAGTTATTTGAGGAATTGACTTTATTTACTGGTCAGACAGTGGCACCGCCTAGCATGGAACGAGTGAGACACAGGTTACATCCTGATATCAGCTACATCCGGGAACCACCACTCTTTCCAAAGACGCGGTTGACTTGAAACCCCGCCCACCCACACCAAAGGAACATTACAGACATTCATAGGGCACTTTATGCCATCACGCCTTTGCATATTCATGTTCATGCCAGAATGGTCACGCACCCATGTGCATGCACTTACGTACGCACGTTCGCACGCACGCACGCACGCACGCACTCACTCACTCACTCACTCACTCACTCACTCACTCATTCACTCATTCACTCACTCACCAGTACTCACTCACTCACTCACGCACGCACGCGCGCGCGCGCGCGCGCGCGCGCACACTCACTCACTCACTCACTCACTCACTCACTCACTCACTCACTCACTCACTCACTCACTCACTCACTCACTCACTCACTCACTCACCAGTACTCAAACCTCTGCTAGTACTCTCTTCCTCACTCTCTCCCGGCCGTCATGACTCGTCGGGTTTCTCGGGTGAATATAAACCTAATGACGTACACTGCTGACGTCATACACTATGCTGCACTAGAGGGTATAGTCTCCATATCAATAGAATATTCCTTGTTTGTAAGAGGCATAGGTCCCATGTGGGGTATACACAAGAAAGGTTCTTAACACCCGAAGCACGCGAGGAGGGGGCACGGCGCATTGCTTAAGTTTATAACACGATCGGTCGGGTTTATATATCGGCCGTTTTTAAACACACAGGGAAAATAGATACAGTCTGTTTTAAACCACACAGACTTTGCTGCCATAAATCGTATTTTACGCTAATAATAACTCTACGAGATGAAAGGATACAATAAAATTGATAATCCATATGGGCGGTAAAATATCGAACGGAAAAAGGAAAATAGAGAAAAATGCCCCCGTTCCGTGCACCAATATTGAACAGCATCTAATAGCACCTACAACAGTCCCACAAGTGCCCCATGGCGTACATTGGATGATGAGCCCTGTTTCTAGGCGGGTGGCCTACCACATATGCCGGGGAAGATTCCATATAGCCCCCGCCGACGCGGAAGCAGAGTGATCTAAGATAGCCGACAGATAGCAGACGATAGCTGCACCGTTTTCCGCCAATATTTCAGAGGCCCCGCGGCCAGACGCGGGACGCCATATTTACTGTGCTTCTCAGCGTCCCAAACCTTAGGAAGCGAGAAAAATATCATAAAAGCCACGAAGAAAGAACTAATGTCTGCCCAGAGATTAGTTTTAAGCATAGGCACAGCGCGGGACGAAATATAATTATAAGCATAAAATATGTTGATGTGACGATTTAGCTACTTCAGTATTCACAAATGTTGACAAAATGGGCGTGGATTGCTCTAAATATGATTAACTCATACTATGCAACCTTTCTAAAAGGGTTTGTAATGCTGAAGAACTCACACTCACACAACTTAATAATTACACCCCCTGGGAAGAACTTGGGAAAAGCGAAACAGTTTTCTCCTACATTATTTGAATGGAATACATCGTAAATCACATAGGCTGAGTGGTATCGAACATTTATCCCCGAAGGAGGTGGTATATAAATGAGGGTCGAGGCTAAATCTAAAAACATGTGGGCGGTCAATCTATCATCTTCTTGCTGGTGGCACTGCCGTTGGCGAAGTGATATTTACAATGTTCCCATACAGACAATGGTAGTTGTACTTATTGCTCTAGATGCCCAGAGAACTGGAATCCAGGCCCTATCGTTGTTTATTAAACCAAATTTCACTACATGTAAAAGCATATTAATTGATCTACCCATGGAAAGAATAAAAAGGGGCAATAAATATTTCTGAAACTTGACTATCCTGATAAGGTCCCAAATTTGTTCACCTCCACCCCAGTCACTGCATAAATATAATATAGACGGCTCCTTTACCTCTCACAGTGATTCAAACGACTCAGTCTACACCTAAATATTATGAAACTGCTTTTTAAGATTCTCAATCTTGATGAAAAAGCTACCCGCATGCTGGTTACTTCTATGGTACTCTTCAAAGTTATTTTACCGCTATTCACGATTGCAAAATCATGATATCGGAAGAAAACTAGAATGCAACACCCATTTTTGATGAGAGTAGTTTCATGCATTCGTAAAATCCATATTGCACACAGTCACTATGGACGAGATTACTTTTCAGTATTGGGGCTCTCAGATAGCATGCGCATGTGATAAAATGAACATCTGCCCTGGCAGTCAGCTGACATATAAGAATAAAGGATATTAATCCCACTTAGCTTATTGGGTGTATCTTTTACTTACTTAATCAAGCATTTTCAATATTCAAAATGGAAATCTCGAAGTATATCTTACCGGAAATTAAATTTCGTTGGCTGATGTCACATTGCACCGCTAGAGCAGCCTACGGGAAAATAGGTGTTCTAGAACAATAACCCGGAGCGGCGCATTGGGGCAGATGTCAGGTCTGTATACAATCTCCTTAGAAATACACGGCAGATCCAGGAGAGCGAGAGGATAAACATGTGCATTAATAAACATCCAACGCTGGAAAATGAGACACAACATGAATTTCTTCTACCTAGAAGGATTATATGAGCCATCCATTTCAGACAAATGACGCTTTTTTAATTTAAAAGCATATCCTATAATTCACAGTGGGGCCCCCTAGTAGTTCTCAAATGTTAACATTTATCCATTAAAATTTGATTTTTGTGATGTATTCTAATACCAAATGAATAATATTTGTGTATAGCTTTACTAAACTAATTTAGTAGAAATAGACTATCTATATTTTTCTGATTTAAATGGGAAATGTACTGAAAAATAGCTTTCTTCGATTCTTTCATAAATAGGGATGGTGATCTGAAGTTTTTAATATTCAAATTTATATATATTAGTACTACACATCTACTATATCCTGTGAACGTTTGAATAAAAAGACTAGCATGGTGACCCTCGTTTTAAAAAAACCTTGGTGTGAATGAGGCCCAGATAACATTACACAGGGAGAAATAATCATATTTACTACAAATAAAAACATAGATTTCTATGGAAAAGCTATGAACACTGTTAAATATCGACTGCCATGTGTATGACTTAGCATACTTTACTAATATCACTGATATGTTGGTAACCAAACTCTATAAGACCAAGTGGTAGTTATTGATTCCATCTCCGGTCATTAAATATTAATCATAAGATTGTTTACAGGTAGCTTTCTTCGGACCTTCTTTAGCGTGACCCGGTGCCGCCATTTATTTGGGCACCCCTCACTTCTCGCCTCTTAGAGTTAAAATCAATTCATTTTAGGACGAATGTGGAGAGATCAGACAAAATAAGTGCATGAGAAAATAAAACTCAATGTCATCATTCTTCTTTGGAGGTTATTTAAATCCATCACCAAAACACCGTCGGGTAAAACATTATCTTGAAAGCGAAAACAAGCGATTCCATTTCCCCCTGATTATCTTATGTCACAGTGCAAAAAGTCAATTGACTTGTACACAGGTATGCGCATCCGACACAATTTGAGGTGATATGGCAATTCAAATGTAGCAAAAGGCTTTCCAATGGGGGAAAATAGAATGTTCCATTTATCATGAAATTGATAATCAAACACAGCAGATTTAGTATTGTTTGGGGATCTCTGAAAAGCAATGATAGATTTAGTTTGGACTGACAATATAGGTTTAGGCAGTTAAGAAAACAGAACTACCTATGACCTTTAAAGTATCGGGCAAAACATATCTAGTATTGTTTTAAATCAAATGGACCTTGAAAGGTTCAGTCAAGGGGCAAGAGGACTGCCGCTCGTATAGAATCGACGCCAACAAAAACGTCCCCCTGAAAGAGGAAGCCAGCGGGAGCGCAGTTCTCGTGAGAACAGAGTTGGGGTCAGTCACTCACTCATTCTCTGCATCTGTATTAGGAGATAAGACCAACATGTAGCATCGCTATCACCATACGGAATACCTCAATCCAGCAAATTCCGGTTATTGAAATATCAAATTCTCTGTTTTCCACATGTATTCTTGTATTCGAGGAAAAGGAAATGAACAAATTGTAACTATCAGCAAGGCAAAACACACAATGAATTCGAAGTCAGTTTCGGAGTGACTCTGGACAGTAATGATCTTTATCACATACCCATGCACGAATGTTC
Organism: Alentia gelatinosa; assembly: GCA_950022655.1. Taxonomy (NCBI): domain Eukaryota; kingdom Metazoa; phylum Annelida; class Polychaeta; order Phyllodocida; family Polynoidae; genus Alentia; species Alentia gelatinosa. The sequence goes on from OX465583.1 coordinate 34,041,947, forward strand.
TATGAATACGCACGGATGCTACGGGTATCGTATTTTTAATATACACCAAAGTACTCTATGTTCCGATACGGGGTACACTGAATCGGCTATATGGCGTTATTTGGACGTGAAATAACGCAATCTGAATGGACGAGAGACCGACAGATATGGCGCGGCGGCCGAATTGTAATGAACGGCTGCTTCAGGAATGTATCACATATTAGACAACGGCATGAAATAAGCACCATAGAAATTATGGAAAGATGTAAGATACGTCCACTCAGCAATGATACACGGGTGGGCTAAGAACCAAGATACTGTAATGAATATAGAAAAAAGAAATACTAAATTACTCTCAAAGATTAAGTTATAGGTAAAAAGGCCGAGAACCAAAAGGTTCAGGAATATTCCTGTTTATAAAGGTATGTTATTACGGGATTTATTAACGTCAGAAATTCAATGCATACAGCGGAAAAAAACATTCAGATTGGCAGCATAAAGAGTATTTCTAAACCCAGCAACCTATGCCAAATTCCAAGACTGAGTCATTTGACAAGCAGTATATATTGAACGGGTATTTAGCTATCAATTTGCCCATATGTTGTAAAAGAATGTCAAAATCAATGTCATCAAGTTTACAAAATTGAATTTTTTTTACAAAGATTGCACTGTCTATTGTTTTGCATTGTATTGTATTGTCTGTCCGTTATGTCCTACCTATATATTGAACATAAATGTATAGGAGTAAATCAATGACGAAACAACTAATAAGATCTGCAGAGTCATATGACCTGGAATATATTTATTACAGTATCATAAACAATCAATATCATAAGAGTATGCAGTGTATCGTTCTGCAACGTTGTACCGGGATGAACGCCTATGATAAAAAGGCGAGCGTATATTTCCCCAATTATATGTTTTCCTGAATGAAAAAAAGGAAAAGAACAGGAAAGGGTCAAAAGATCGGCTAGACTTCTGTAGTGGGACGGGAATCCAGCAGTGTTCATTTGTTTCACGGAAGGTGGCGCGATATGCCGATCCTTACTGTGCAGTGATTCCGGACAACGCCGCACACGAGAGTGGCGCGGTGGAGACCGGGATTACGTAACGCTTAGTATATATACTCAGCGTTCACAGTAGGTCGACAGGCTGTCCTCGCGCGTCCCTTCTACGGAACGGATCCTTGGGCCCTCACTTTGCAGGCGGGTTCTTGTAACCTTCCTGGTGGTTAGGCTGATCTTCCGGATTGGCCTATCCAGCGTTACCTAGCACCTATGTGCTAGGGTACTGTACTTGTAGGGAAGATCTTCCAGATCTTTCCGGGAAGTAAGTGATTAATAAACATCCTTGTTTATTAAGTGACGTTGTTGTGTTATGTGTGAATAGGTCTGTGCAAACTAACCGAAAACCGAACCAACCTACGTAAGTGCGTAGGGTGGGATCCTGCCTGGAACTAGCGTTCCGGATTGGGGTCATCCAACCTGCTAGACAGGCGGCGACCACCACACTGGTGCCGTGACCAGGATCCCAGGTTGCTTGCACAACCCGGGATTCTCGGTAAATGCACGGATCTGGAATAAAAACCAGATCTAAGGCTGAACAGGAGAGTGAAGATGGGGAGGTAACTTCTCAACAAACTCTTCCGGCCCGGAATGATGACAAGTCTCCAAAACCAGAGGGAGGGGGTGAAATTCAGAAGTCTGGCAAGGAGAAATCTCGGAAGAGAACCGCCGCTCAGAATCTGAGTTCGACGGTCCTGAAGAGTTTCAGTCCGGCGGTCGACAGCCGACATGGCCCCGCAAGGGATCTGGAGGGACTCAGTAAAATTGGGTCTCAGACAGATAGTCCCGGAGAGTCTAGTACTCCCCGGAATAGGTCGGAAAATACCTTAAGGGTATCTTCCGAGGAAGTTCCTGTAGGTTTCCTTGGACCCGAACTCTTAGCCGAGTTTGATAGGGAAAGGGAAGCTAGAGACATGTGTCGGGAACTAGAAGCTCGAAACCGTGAGATCGCCGAGAAGGTAGCCCAAAGGCACCATAACTTGGAAGAACTCTCGGTTCGCGAGATTGAGACTCTAGAAAAAATCGAGCGTTTGGACCAACATGTACAATACATGAAGGACCAAGTTCGACTAGCAGAGACAGAATCATCCCAACGGATGCCTATGTCCCAAGCTGGCTGGAGTAATGTGAGAGATCATCTATATTCCCCACCAGGGAGAGTAGATGATCCAGAGAAGACCCCTAACAGATTCGTATCTGGAACAAAGGGTGTAAAGACTCCTTTGGTTAGCTTCCGGCTACCCTCTGAGTCAAGAATGGGTTCTCCGAGTTCCGAACGTACTAGTAAAGCTATAGCTGAGTTAGGGTTCAACTCGTTCAACCAAGTCCGGGAACAGGATCGGATCTTTAACTTGTCAATGGCGAGAGCTGACAAGGTTCCGATGATGCGCCCAGAGAACGCAGCCAGAAAAAACGCTGTCATTCCAAAACCTTACGGGAAAGGAATGGAGTGGGAACACTGGTTCGCGGGATTTTGTGAGGACATACAATGTAATGGCTGGAATAAGGTCGATGCATTGCCATATCTCAAAAGAGTGTTGCGGGATGGACCCGGGGAAGCTGCACTTCGCACTTTTCGCCGTTCCGGTGGTACGGAATGGGATGAGTTAGTGGAGGTAGCCTCATACTACTGTGGTCAGTTGGTAACGCTGAACCCCCGTTCCACTTTTTTAAAGAGGATCCAGGGAAAAGAGGAGACAACTCACGCCTATGGGCTAGCTTTGCAACAAATGTTGTTAGAGGTTTACCCAGGGACGGGATTAGATTCTCCTGCGCTGCATGAAGATCTACAAACTCAGTTTGTAAAAGGACTTCGAGATGATGACGTGAGAGTGGAAGTCATCTCTAAATGGGAGCCCGGTATGAACTTCATGCAGGTTTTGCGAATAGTAGATGCCTATGAACAACGGTGTATACTATTCGGAAAATATGCTAATCCCGGGAAAACTTCTCGGGTTAACATAGTGGGTTCTACTTGGTCACAAGTAGAGGAAGATACCTACGAGTGTCAGGAAGCGGAAATAGAGGATATACTCTCTAATGGCCGCTCGATGGTACTCGGAAGAGGAGGCTTCAATAGACGGGGACGTGGAAGAGGTCGAACCCCTAGCTTTGGAAGGAACAGCGGTGTACCTTCTGTGGCAGAGGCAAAACCAATAACCACTGATCCTGAAGGAAATTCCTCAGAGGTTATGAAGTTGTTGACCAAAATCAATGAAAGACTGAATCAGGTGGAGAAAAACCAGCTGGATGTCCGACGTTGTTGGCGGTGCAACAAAATGGGACATATCTCTCCAGATTGTCCAGAAACCCGGAACGTTACTACGGTGGAAACATCTCATAGTCTGCCTGTGTTGATGGTTGCCTCTCAGAGTGAACCGGAAAACAAAGGAGGACTGTAGCGAGTGGCAACACTGCGGTCCGGGAAGGAAAGTGCCAGGAGACACAAACCTGTGAGATGTATAAGGAGGAAAATATTTCCAACTTACCAGAAAAGGGGAAGATACAAAATACGGTCGCAACGATCTGTAGTAAGTATCTTTCACCCGGGCATCCTTGTCTGCAATGGCTTTGTCAACGCGGATGGGATCTTGGAACCTTAGATGGAATCTCACGGTTTATAAGACAACCGTCCCCTTTGGGAGGACGACGTTGGTATGTGCCGGCTAGAATTCAAGGAAGAAAGGTGGATCTATTGTTGGATACTGGTGCTAGTCGCTCTGTGTTAAACAACGGACTCTATCAGTCTCTTGGATTTGCGCAGGAATGTCATGTTCCTGGAGCCTCGGCAAAAGCTGCTAATGGTACTCATATGAGGTGCTATGGTAGTGTGATTATTCCAGTCTCAATAGGTAACACTGAATTCGTATGGGGTCCCATACTCAGTGATATCGAAGAAAGTGGAATATTAGGCGTAGATTTTCTCACCTTCTATGGAGGCTCTGTAGATCTACCCGATGGCACTCTCCGACTCAAATTTCCTGAGTTAATGGAGGTGGAATGTAGTTGTCGACGGATCTCTTCATTGATTTCTGTCTGACAAGATGTGGGCATCCCCCCCCAGCAGATGGTTAATGTCCTGATAGCTGGGGAAGGTGACTTACCACGTGGAGATGCACTTTTCGAGCCAGACCCAGAACTGTTTTCTAAAAAGGAATACAGGCCTGGGATACCCTGATCGGAAGTGCCAGAGAAGGATCAATTCCTATAAGTAATCATACCTCAGGGTTGATTAAATTAAGGAAGGGTGATACATTGGGCTGGGTAACTCTAGCTCATGTGGATGGCCTAGTGGACTCCAGTCCACAGGGAATCACACCTATTCCTGTTTCCGAAATAACCAGGGAAGATGGACACTCTAAACTGGAAAGGTCGGACTTAATAGGAATTGATTATGAAGAAGTGCGGGTTAGTGCTATCGATACAGGAACGGGATCCCTTCCAGTTCCGAGTCCATTGCACGAAACTCTGGAAACTTTAGTTCAGACGACAGACGCACTAAACAGTGGGGAACGACATGAACTAAGGATTCTTTTGAAAAAGATGGAGTCAATCTTTACTCGACCTGGAGATCCCTTGGGGAGAACGGATCGAGTAGAACACACGATTGACACTGAAGGTCATCAACCTTTCCGCCTTCCTTATCGACGGCTACCTCCGGTAAAACGGGAAGCTTTAGAAGAGGAAGTAGGGAAAATGATGGACCAGAAAGTAATCATCCCCAGTGCAAGTCCTTGGGCTAGTCCAGTGGTAATGGTTACTAAAAAGGATGGTACTTGCCGATTCTGTATTGATTACAGAAAATTGAATGGTATCACCCGGAAGAATGCCTACCCAATACCCCGGATCGATGAGAGTCTCGACTCTCTGGGAGGGAACCAGTGGTTTTGTACTCTGGATCTCCAGTCTGGATATTGGCAGGTAAAGATGAACAGTGGCGATCAGTCTAAAATGGCGTTCACCACTCATCAAGGGCTTTACGAGTTCACAGTAATGCCATTTGGCCTCTGTAACGCTCCTGCAACTTTCGAATCCATGATGGATCAGATGTTGCGGGGTCTACAGTGGAAAAAGTGTTTGGTTTATCTAGACGACATAATCATCTTCGGAAAGAATTATGTTGAATGTTTAGAAAACCTGAGAGAGGTATTTGAGCGTATTCAATCTTATGGGTTGAATCTCAAACCTCAAAAATGTAAGCTGTTTCGCAAATTTGTGGAATACTTAGGACGGATAGTTTCAGGAAATGGAATCCGGGCAGATCCTTCTAAGTTGGAGGTAGTGGCTAATTGGCCACGCCCCCAGAATATAAAAGACATAAGGTCTTTCCTAAGATTTTGTTCGTATTATCGCGACTTTATCCCGGGTTTTTCTGAAATTGCACACCCTATGCAACAGTATGTAGTACTAGATAAGCCAGGGAAGCAAAAAGAGATCCAATGGACTCCGGAAGCTGAACACGCTTTTCTGGGACTAAAAAGAAAGTTTACGGAGACCCCCGTATTGAAATACCCTCTAGCCCTGGGTCGGTTCATTCTCGACACTGACGCTAGTAATGAGAGTATTGGAGCGGCTTTGTCTCAGATACAAGATGGTATAGAAGTTCCAATAGCTTTTGCCAGCAACAGCTTAAGTAAAAGTCAGCGGAACTACTGTACTACTAAGAGGGAACTCTTAGCGGTTGTGGTGTATGTAAGAAAATATCGACACTTCTTAGCAGGTGGAGATTTCATCCTACGTACTGACCATTCTTCTCTCAAATGGCTCTTTAACTTTAAAGACGCCGAGGGAATGATTGGAAGATGGCTGGCAGCTCTCTCCGAATTCGGGTTGACTAACTGCCAGATTGAATACCGGGCTGGAAAGTCACACATTAATGCGGATTGTCTCTCAAGGAGACCAGTGCGGAAATGTGGACGACCAGATTGCCGGGATTGTGGCGAGCATAGAGCAGTCATAGCTACTCTACGTTCCCAGAAAGTGAAGCCGCCATTAAACTATCAGTGGACACTAGAACAGATTAAGGAAAGTCAACAGGCTGACCCGGATTTGTTCCGGTTAACTAAACTGATAGCTAATGGACTCCATAGGCCTACAGGACCCGAGATCTCGCCTGAAAACCGAGAATTTCGGAATCTATGTGGTCAATGGAAAGAGCTAGAGGTCCGTGATGGAGTATTATATCGATGGAGAACCACATTGCAACCACTTAAACGTGCTCTACAACTAGTGGTCCCTCGAGAATTACGATCCGGACTAATGACCCTATGTCATGAACATAGGAGTGCAGCTCATCTAGGACGGAAAAGAACGGTAGCCAGAATAAGGCGTCGTTACTACTGGCCTGGAATGGGTGCAGATATTCGAAGATGGATATCTGGATGTTCCATATGTAGCAAAGTCAAACCCGGGGTAGGACTCGGAAAGATGCCGTTACAACAGGAACTGTTTGGTGTCAGGTTTGCCAGAATCGCTCTAGATATCATATCTGGTATCGACGAGTCAGAGGAAGGAAATACCTGTATGATGGTGGTGATGGATTATTACACAAAATATGTGCAGATCTATCCCATGAAAAATCACAAAGCTGCCACGTGTGCGGAAGCTTTAGTGAAAAACTGGATGTTGCCTTTTGGAACTCCGAGCGTACTACATTCCGACCAAGGAAGGGAATTTGAATCCCAGATCTGGAAAGAAATGTGTAGGATACTTGAGATTAAAAAGACACATACGAATCCATATCGTCCCCAATCAGATGGTATGGTAGAGAGATTCAACCGGACATTGATCCAGTGTTTTCGGACCCTGGTAGATGAAAATCGGAAGAATTGGGATGAATTAGCACCATTTATAGCTCACGCATATAATGGGACCATTCATTCAAGCACGGGGTGTTCACCTAATTTACTCGTCTTTGGCGAGGAAATAGTAATGCCCGCGGACATAGTCTATGGGGTTCCTGGAATGTCTACGGATGATCCTTGTCCCATAGGATTTGTCGAAAAACTCAGAGAACGTTTTGTAGAGGGATATTACCTTGCGAGACGAAATCTGACGAAAGCAGCAGAGTGGCAAAAGACTGGACATGACGTCAATCTTAAACCACGTAAGTTCCGAGTAGGAGACCGGGTTGTACGATACCACACTCCGTTGGTAAATGTAAAACTCGCTCCTAACTGGGACGGACCATTCAGAATTGTTCAATTATTGTCAGAAATGACAGTAGTGATAGAAGACGAATGGTCAAGAAGGCGTTATAAATCCCATGTAGCTCGTTTACGACTATGGGAAGGAAAGCGTGAATGTTCCGACTTTGAAGTTTCACACCCTGCTACAAAGCGAGATGTGTCACTGAACACGGGTCCTACTGGGAAACCAGGGAGGTCCCGGGTTCAAAGAGCCGGGAAGCCGGGCGTCAAACCCCTGTCAACACGGCGGAGGCAGACCCCGATAGGGAAGTCCCGGTCAAAGGTTACCGGGGTTCCGAGTGGGTGCTCGCCTACACGGCGAAAACCGGGACGTCCGCGGAAGGTGATTCCTACTTACGCTAACCTAAAAAGGGAAGTGTGGGTAGAAGAAAAACCTGACACGGAAAAGTCTAAAATTGCTACAAATCGAGCCGTGTATAATAAACATGGTTCGAGATGTAGAATGGAGTCTAAAATAGACTCAAAACCCCGCCGCAGCTCTCGATTAAAATCGAAGGCTGTGGTTAACTACAAAGAGTAGTGGTGCCGGGGTTGTCGAAAGCACAACGAGAAGCAATGGTACGAAATGTAGATCGTTGGTAGTCAGTGACATGTCGATTATACATGAATGTTGATCAAATAGTTACCTTAAAATCAGTCGTTATGTGCCGCAGCCCAGACGTTGCTCTAAGGGACCCCGTCGAGGACCCTCTAGAGGCTACAGAATTGCCGAACGCTCTGAAAGGTCTGATCCATTTACATGGAAATTAGACAAGCCTCCCATACTATCAGCGAGATACACGACGGCGATAAGAATTCCCACACTACAGAGAACTCGGGGTGGAGCTCGAAAAGGGGTTTCCCCAGGTTCCGGAACCTGTGCTGGGTGATTGAAGGCGTGAACGAATCAAGTCGAGCGTAACACTGACCTTTGGTTTCTTCACGCATGCGGTGTTGAGACGCTCAAGATGAGCCAGTCTCGACACGGTTGATTGGTTCGCGACAGTGAATCTAGGTCACTTAGGAGTATATAAGACCCTGTTTTTTCAGTAGTCTTCACTCTGTGATCGGAGTGGTGCCTAGCACCACAGGAGTCGGGCGGTAGCAGCATGGCTGACCGTGCCCCGTCTACGGAGGGTGAGCACGAGCTCCCCTCACCCCTGCCCGGATCCTCGGCTTCGGCTGAGCGGGGGGCAGATCTGGACGATGATGCTTTGCTCATCGGGTCAGATGATGGTGATTTTGACCTGGAAGGGTACGAGTCTGCGGACTCTGTTCTTCTTGGGGAAACCCGAGATGAACGACCCGGAAAGGGAAAAAGTCACACCGGGAAGAAGTCTGAGGCGGCCCCGGCCGCTAAGGGCTCTTCTGGTGCCCGTCCGAAGACGAGCTCAGTGAAAACTGAGGCCTCTGACTCGGATGTGTTTATGGCCGAAGGTTCCGAATCGGAGCGTGATACGCCGAGGCGAGGCCGAGCCCGCCCGCGTCGTCACTCTCCGAGGAAGTCCTCCGAAGAGATGGGTTCCAGGCATGAGGTTTCAACCCAGAGCCTGGAACAAATGTTAGCTGGGATCCCAGATCCCAAAACGCGTGCCATAGTACAGTCAATGTACCAAAATTGGACTCCACCCGGAGTGGAGCTGGCGGAAGCCGGGACCTTTTTGGCCCCGGGTCCGGTAGCAAAACCCGGAAAGTCTGAGGCTGGGACAGAGACGGCTATGGAGACTGATTCGTCAGTTGGGGACGACTCTGTAAAAGGGTCGTCCAGCAAAGGTGAGAAACCGGTGTCAACACCGGCTAAACCCGCGCCGGGGAAGTCTGTCAGTAAGACTGAGGTGTCAAAACCTCGGGAAGCTGACAAGACTGAGCCGCAGCTTTCGAAACAGAACCGGAAGCGACTCCGTCGTGCAGCCCGGAAACGGGCTGAGGCGGAGCTAGAAAGGACAGGAGGTCAGCCGGAATCACGTGACTCGGAGAAAGGGAAACCTCAAACCGGGAAGCGTGAGGAGTCGAAGGGGGCTGAGTCGAAAGGCTCGGACAAACCCGCGGCGCAGGCTGGACCTAGTGTGGCTGACGCTATACCGAGTACCTCAACAGGTGCCACGGGTGGCGGAGAGGTCAAGTGTTGGGGAACGGAGATGGACAAGGCTAAACCCCTGGTCCCATCCAACCCCGACAATGATGACGGTGATTTCCAACCTGGCGTAAAGCGGGCTGGGAAGAGAACGGTAGCTAGACAGATACCCGCCTCTTTACTGGGCAAGACTTACACTTGCCTAGAAGATCTCCGTCATGGAAACCGACATTACATCCCCGATGGTGTCGGTTTAGATGGAACCTCAGATGATGAGGAGTGGCTAGTTGACGAGGGTTCTCCCAACGCCTGGTACATAGACCGGGTGAAAGGAGTTTCCCGAGTTAGCCGGCTGAAGTACGAGGATCAGGTCAAAGACCGGATCGCGTACGCATGGCACAAGTTTGGGAACGGCAATCATTATGTCTTCTTGAGTTGCCATGGGAGGGACAAGAAATTGTCACCGACCTACGCGACTGAAGGTCGTTACGCTAGGCACCTCGTAGAGGTACACTTAGCCGAACGACCATGGCTACAGTGCCTTGGCAAGAAGGGTGGTTCTTGTCAGGCTGGGTGTGCCAGTTCCAGGCGTTCGTGTCTAGTCAGACACATTGCCCGGGAACACCGGACTGCTGGTGCTGCTGCTCGGGAACGGGTCATGAATCTGTGGCAGAGATTCGTTGACTTAGGTTCCGAGACTCAGAGAGGCAAACCGGAACCCGAGACTTGTGTGACAGACGGTCGACTGTTTAAGATCGGATGGAAGAAGAATCCTGGCTGGTTCGGGAGTCTGATGCTATCCGCGTCAAAACATCGACAAATGTCAAAAGAGTCGAGGAAGAAACAGTCCCTTAGCCGGGAACCGTCTCAAAAGTCCTCGAAGGCTAAACGACGGGTCAAGAAGCTGTCATCGTCCTCGTCCAGCGAGACTGACACTTCTGAGCGATCCAGTCGGAAGCCCAGGAAGAAATTGGCTCCGGGTAAGCACACCATCGCTGACGTGGTGGAAGCTGCTTACCAGGTAGGGCCAAAGTTGTCTGGGGGATTGAAAATCCTCTCAGACCTGAGTGAAGGAAACGTTCCAACGGCTTCAAAAGCCCGCGGACCCGTAGAAAAACCAGCTAGGACTCGTCCTAGCTCAAGTCTCTCGGGAGTTTCCCCGCTCAACAGAGGTGTTACCCAAGCACCCGGGAAAGTTGAGGAAGAAGAGGCCTTTCCGGCACTCCCTCCACCAGCCAACCCGGTTGTTGAGGTAAAGAAGAAACCAACGACACAACCACCCGTTGCGTCGAAGGTGACTTCCTCTCCCTGTGCGATGTCGGTTGAATACGTCCAACGGGCGGATCAGCTAGAGTCGCATATAGGTGGCACCTTGGAGGGCCGTGTCCGAACGGGCGCGCAGTCTCTCCATGAAGGCCTCGTTAAGGAGCTAGTGAACCTAGCCCGATTCGAGGTAAGAGAAGCCACGAAAGGCCTGGCTAAACAATACGCGTTGGACTTAGAGGACGCGCGTATTGCAAAAACCACGGCCCAGTCGAGGTTTGACCGGGCGGAAGCCCAGACCCATCGCCAAGATGAACGTTGTCTTCGGCACTTGGGTATGTCGCTCTATGACATCGGTGACGACCCGCAAGCCCTTGAGGAAGCGTGGTTGGCCCGTCAAAGGAGCCGGGGAAGATTTCTTCAGTTCACCACGGAAGAATCAAACTCGACACGTCAGCAACTCGCTGGCATGTTGGGATGGTCACCCGTGGAAGAAACTTCCCACCAGGACACTACATCCATAGCGGCTCAGCCCATGGATGTCAGTGTAGATACTCCGCTGTCAGGACCCGGTCAGACCCCACAGGATCAGACTGAAGTCCTACAGCCGAGGAGGCCTCCCGCCGTGACACGGGCTGAAAAATCAGCAAAGCCTTCCAGGGCTAAGCCGGTAGATCAGCCCGAGGAACCAAGTGGGGCACTGGGGGTGAATGCCAACATCATCCCATTGGAGTCTGGAATCTTTTTAGATACCGGACCAACCTCTCTACAGCAGTTGATGTCTCAGTTGCAGCCTACGTCTGCGCTGAGTCCACTGTGACCAGAGAGGACCGCCCTGGCAACGTCGGTTCCACCGACGGCTAGCGCACCAAGCCAGTCAGACCTTCTCGACCTCAGGATATCCTCCGACGAGGATATTTAGGGGTTGACAATGACCAACTCGGCTGGTGCCTAACAAGCCGGGAAGACGCCGTCTAAACTCGGAACCGGCAGAGCCAACAACTCTCCTGGATCCGAAGTCAGACGGGTATGGGAAGTCCCGGGGAGGAAAATTTTTTTCTGACCTAGCTACTTCCAGAATGTGGCCTCCTAGCCAGAATTCTGCACTTTCTCGGCGAACCGCAAGGATCGCTGGGAGGGGTAGAGGGAAAGTTAGGAGTAACCAATAATAAGCGATCCTGGGTTGGGGCTGGGGAAAGTCAGTAAAATGACTTCCCTAAGGCACAACCCTGGTTTCAAACGGCTGAAGGTTCTCTCGATGGTCAGGCCCGTAATAGGCCCCCATCACGAAAACCTCCGGCCTGTGGTGTGGTACCAGGTAAGGAAGATTGTGCCTTTCGGGTATAGATCTGACTTACCAGGTCTGTGTCGGAACTGAGTTCATCGACTCGATAGTGAGATAGTAGGCGTAACCCCTGATCTGATGGATTACGCCGGCTATTTCTACCTTGGGTCGGTGATCGTAAGTTCTGAATCCGGCTTAGAATTGGGGCCTTAATTGGTACTCGATTCGAGCCGAGAAAAAAAAAATATGCCAGTATAGCTGGAGTCAAAATGAAAGAACACTGATACCACACACTCTTACCAGGTGGATGGAGAATTGTTTTGCCTTTTTGGCCGTTATTTCCGTATTCGGAAACTTTCAACTCGGAAGGTGTTTAGCGAGGCTAACCCTTCTCTACATATGGATGTCTTCCAACTTGAAGAACAGTGGGAAGCCCAGCACCCGTCGGCATCGGGCTGAATGTAGTAGGTCTGCTACGCCGATGGGCCAGCTGGGCTCGATACTTTAAGATGAGAAAGAGAACGACACTTCACTCACCGGGAGCTAACAGAGGACTTCAACAAGATCCGGAACAGCTGGAGGCAGAGTGCTCGACAGGCCGGGCTGACCACCTGTAGGTCCGCGACTGTTGAGTCTTCCCTGCCCAACGCTCAAGAACCCGCTCCCCGGCTCAAGATGGGTGAATATCACATTTATTCAAGGTGCTAGCAAGGCTAGTCCTTCATTCTTCAAATGTCGTTTCCTCTTTCCTAAATGTCATATCTTCCATATTTTTAATAATTTCTCCATCTTACAATTCCACCTTTTTCACTTATACGTTGGTATCAGTGAATTCTTGTGAACACCAGGAAGCTAGAGAGTAGACCAAGAACTGCTGGATATATGTTGTAATTTTTAATTGGGTAGTCCCTTAGCAGCAAAATGGCTGCCTTGGTTCCCCCCTTAGTAAAAACTGGGAGGGGTAATGTAGTGGGACGGGAATCCAGCAGTGTTCGTTTGTTTCACGGAAGGTGGCGCGATATGCCGATCCTTACTGTGCAGTGATTCCGGACAACGCCGCACACGAGAGTGGCGCGGTGGAGACCGGGATTACGTAACGCTTAGTATATATACTCAGCGTTCACAGTAGGTCGACAGGCTGTCCTCGCGCGTCCCTTCTACGGAACGGATCCTTCGGCCCTCACTTTGCAGGCGGGTTCTTGTAACCTTCCTGGTGGTTAGGCTGATCTTCCGGATTGGCCTATCCAGCGTTACCTAGCACCTATGTGCTAGGGTACTGTACTTGTAGGGAAGATCTTCCAGATCTTTCCGGGAAGTAAGTGATTAATAAACATCCTTGTTTATTAAGTGACGTTGTTGTGTTATGTGTGAATAGGTCTGTGCAAACTAACCGAAAACCGAACCAACCTACGTAAGTGCGTAGGGTGGGATCCTGCCTGGAACTAGCGTTCCGGATTGGGGTCATCCAACCTGCTAGACAGGCGGCGACCACCACACTTCTATCAATTAAGTACGCGAGACAAGATAGCAACATATTAGACGATAAATTTAAAACCAGTGTCGTATGACCTAGACGTAAATCATTAATAAACATTTTTTCCTAAATGTCAGACACCACATCAGGCAAAAACAGAATATGGAATGCACAAAGAAAAGGCGGCTGACAGAGTCAAGGTAAATATATTTTACTTTTTTCCAGTCGTTTACTATAGTTCTGAGCTGCTCAGGGTAGGCTTCCCACTCACCATTCTCCATCCCGACGATGCTGTACCCTCTTTGTCACCCCTGACATTTTACTGAACCGGCCTGCATTCTATACCGATAACTCAATCGTCAGCTCAACAAATGGCGCTCAGCTGATGGTATCTCCCCGCCCGCCGGAGTCCCTCCACGACCATGACGTCAGAGTTCAAAATAACCTCTGGATGTTCACTATTTAAAACCATATGAACCTGGCTCAAGCTAGGAAGCTGAATGCAGGCTGGTAGTGTTGTTTTACTATGTGCTTAGAGCTAGTGTTGGTGATTACCAACCATTTCAGTATACTATGACTATTTTCAAGAGTTGTGAAAAATTACCTACTATTCAACACATGCTAGATTTTAGTGATCAAAATTAATTTGGCGTCATATATATTTGAATTCCGGAAGAATTACAAAATGTTGGATATAAAATATTGATAGGTGATGGAAAACAAATAATGGAGCCAGTTCAAAATAACGATACATGTATGAAATATGAAGATTTAGCGATTTCACTAAAAGAATACTACAAAAACAACCTAGCTAAAACAGCGACTGCGAGAAAATCATAATTCCTCGTCTTTACCCGGATATTCTATGTGAAATCATCTGAGCAAGATGAGGTCTAACACAAATATCCAAACTAAAACATACAATGTTACAAAGGCACCAACAAATTGACAAAGGCAATTGAGGAAGCCCTGGCAAGGGCTGCTGCCAGGTGGTTTTGGCAAGATGCTCTGGCAGCGATCTCCCTCCCCTCCATGTATACAATATTACCTTCTAAATGTACCAATGCATCGGGATCAAAAGAAGATGCTGATCATCTACATTTGGCTCCCCTTAGACATATATTCTTATCCTGATAAGACAGTGCCCAAGGGCCAATGCAAATTGCTTCAAAAGATGATATTAGTTATGGGACCATAATGATTGTCAGTAACCTGTGTACTGATGCGCTGACGGAGGTACTTTTACAGAGAACAAAAATATGGAATGCCTACTGTCCTTAGAGAAGAAAATATCCAATATTGTGCAATGTATACATCATGATGTTGGATAGAATATGGGAGCCTTACACTATATCAGTGTTGGAAAACATCAGGTTTCAAAGAGTGCAGTATATCAGTGGCGTCTGGGCTGCATATGTTTCTGTACTAGCAATTATTAGGCAATACTTGCATCATTGTGGACGGTTACTCTTTAGCATTGTCTTGTCACCCTAGTTAGGAAAACCTAATGTGTGCCTTATCGAGGAATTATATCATCACACGCCATAGGCAATTAATGTGCTAATGGGTGAATGACCTAGTGGTATTTCAGTAAATGTAACTCATGTAAAGTGTAAATCAGGGACTGAATAAGGTTGTCCACCTTAGTGGATGTTATTTGGAAACTCTGCTCGAGGCCAGTCGCCGATTTCATACTGCCTGACGCCATAGGCGGAAGGCCGGATGGAATCGGCGACTGACCGGGAACGAGAAGCGTTTTGTCCACAGTCAGGACGTTCGCTTATTATCATATACCTATAATCGATGAAGAAACGCCATTTGGATGACTTATTAAGTCACACTCCCAGCTGGCACGAACATAATTATCACTGCACCCCTAGCAGCAGGCAGTATTTCATAGACATTCGCACACAGGTATGTAATAATATAAGCAGTATTTCAAGTCAGAATCCAACAAAACAGGATAAACGATTGAAACTGAATCAGCCGTAATTTCCCACATCTAACTCTCCTTTGTTCAAGTTTTAATTGGTCTGAAGCCATGAAAGCTTCCTATTCAGTTAGAGGCTGGCTGCCTCGGGAAATCTCCGGAAATAGCACAGGGATCACTGCCCCGCTCGGCAGGTCTACAGAAATCAATTTATAAATCTCCAGCCCCGCAGTGTGCTCGGAGTAGACGCCTCTTAATAGCACTTTACGTTAAACGTCTAAATAGTACATGACCTGGCGTCAGTGTGTGAAAGTTTAACTGCCTGCGAGCTAGACGGGAGCATAGCTGTGCCCAGACGGGCGGGGGCGCAAAATCCTACGACCCACTACCGTAGGTCTTTATCTTGATGATGTCCACACCTATACAGACCCTTGTCACTGTCAAATATTCGACCAGTCTATATCAGGTAATCTTTATGATTGCTTAGCAGAGAGAGTAATATGAGCGAAAACGTGACGAAACCTTTCCAGGGACGTTATTTCCATGGCTTTTGAAAGTGAGAAAATGAGATTTCCGGCCTGACGAACGAGAGTGCTTAACGTGCTCGAGACAAAACTCTTTTCTGAGATTATGAGTAAAAGCTCAAAAACACCTCACCAGCCTTCAGGGCTGGTTTGGCGGCCCATTCAAGTAGAATTGATGGGAAGTTATGAATGACCATTACCTTCACTCATTATCCGTACTTCCGTTGCAGATTGTAGGCATTCCCAATCGCAGGAAATAGAGTATGAATAACAATGCATGTCGAGATGACAACATCTTCCATAATATCACTACTCAATTTTCACTGTCAGCTAATATTCTTTGCTCGTCTTCCTTCCATTTCCTCTAGATCGTTCGCTGAGAGTGTTATATTGGACAATGTCTTCCTCTAACAGGATTGACTGTGGAACTACATGAACATTGGCAGCATTGAAGTTCTGGGAAGATGCCATTGGGCTACACTTTACAAGATCTTGAAGCAATATCAACGCCTGGTGTACTTGTCAATCTTAGCAACCTGAGTGTAATCAAAGACTTTTCTAACTGCTGAAATTTAATCAATCAGCGATTTATACTGACAAACTGCATGCTGCACCACTAGTAACATATCATGTCGGAACTACTTTCATCCAATGAGAATAAACTTCATGCTGATTGACTAATGTTTCCTGCCGTCAGAGACAAAATTTACAACTGCCTGTTGAAAATGTGTCTCCCTACTCAAAGGATAGAGGGGTATCAATATTCCTACTGTTAACTAAATGGAGAAATACTACTAAGGGTAATATAAATCTATGTTCATCCATCCTCAGCTTCTTTAATTGGTTGTTTACCATTCCCATAGAATACAGTGATCTATTGTTATGTCATAGTCACAAGATGAAATTGATGAACAGCGAATCAAGACAGAACTACATGAGTGATGGCTGTCATCCAACATAAACGGGACCAATCGAAATCAATAAATCATGAGTTAAATCCGGGAGCTATTAGTAGCGTATACGAATTCAATATAAAAGGGGTTGAATTCAGTATGGATGGATTCATGTTCCAGCAATATGAAGCGGTAGTTCGCATTGGTCCCTGAGTAAAAGCTTTAACCACTGGTATTGTGGGTCTATACTGAACGTGAAACTGTGTATAGATTATCCGTCTGTGTCAAAGACCCCATTTCTATAAACGGGCGATGAATGCTGACAACATCTGACAGTCTGGTAACACAAGATATCTGGATCAGTGTGGGCCAGTCTTAAGGTCAGGCTCCAAAGCAAGACAGGTCCATGTAATGCAGATCGGGTCAGAGATCCGGTCAGAGAATTTCACACGCTGTTTTTGCAACTGCCAGTGGAAAGCTGAGACTATTGAGTACTACATGCTCAGTAATTGAATAATGCCAGGTCTCTAATATTGACACGAGACTGGGATGATGGAAGAATATAGCAGAAACAGATGAGAGTGGTTAGGGCTGACTAAGGCGACTAGGGCCAAACAGAGTTCCCTATATTAAGACCATGGAGAGATATACCAGAGGTGAGCTAATACTAGTATCCTACCACATTATCATAAATTCACAACAGGCATACTATTATATATAGACTCACGGTAATGCCCAGGATGCCCAGAAAGATGGCACATGAGGTACTAGTACCAGCAGATCCACCTGGTAACATCACCTAGGAACACCACATAGTAGCATCACCTTGTATTGTACTTAGTAACACCACCTAGGAAACCAGCACACCACCTGCTATATAAGCACCACTTCCCTACCCAGAAACACCACCTTGAAATCGGTATGATTTCAAATTCATACGAGTGCCAAGATAATTGAGATTCGTGGAAAAGCGTTCATATTCAAACAAAGCCTCCATTTAAATTCTGCACCAAACAGAGGCACCATTCCAGTCCCCATCACAGTACTGCCAGTCTGTAAATAATGATGACTGGGGTTCTGTTGTCAGCGAGGGTGACGTGGGTTATAATCGGTGTCTTAAAACAGACTGACAATTCTGGTGTCACCTGTCCTCCCTGTTATTTATGAGGTGCGTGTGTGGTGGTGTGGGTTGTGGTGGGTGAATGGGGTGGGTAGGGGGAGGGGGAGTCAGGTGGTGGGCAAATGGAAAACTAAGGAGATAGACAGGTGCATCTTAAAAGATCATGTGCCTCCAGGGAGCTCAAGACTAATGTATCATAAATGAGAGGTTTAGATAAATTTCTAAAGAAAATTATTTAAAGTACAATATTTAATTGTCCAATGTTTAAATATAACTGTATAACTTGACTAAATCTGCCACTACGTAACAGGTGGAAGATATATGTAATTGATCTCCAAACTGGCATCTCACCCAACCGGAATTTCCTTCTACATATTAGTGCAGGGGAAATATGTTGGGGTCAGAAAGAAAAAGAAGAAATATAATTTATATGGAATTTGCTGCCTCATAAAGACCAAGAAAACGTATGAAACACCTCATTGTTGGCCATGGTGTAGAGCAAACGGTCAAATGACTATTTTATCATACACCTGTGCATATTGTTCTTATATGTCCTGACCTCTGCTCCCTATATTGTAAAAATCATGTACGGCTAACTGTGCCCTACGCTCTTATACAGACCAGCTCTACATGCCCAAATTAGATTTTTAATGCTAATTGAATATTTCAAAGTGTAATATAAAGGGAAATCAGACCAAGCGATTAATCTGTGAATTGTTACTTAACTACAGACTCGAAAATACAACCCTCTAGCCTTACAGCGTCAAGGCAGGTATCTGCTGGTCCGTGAGTTCGTAACTATTCACATATTAAATGCCCAGTCAGTTTTTCAACTTTATTTGCATGAATGAGGATCAACTGACATCATCTTCTGAAAAAGAATGCTATAAACCTAAAACCAAAAACTGGATTTCTCTGTTAGTCAACGGATCACTACAAATCACAAAAGCTTCTGTCTTTGCCACCATATCTTCAATTCTTATGTATCGGTACACAATTGCAAAGACCTTGCCAACAACACTATGGTGAATTGTGAACAACAAGCGGTGACTGGGGGGCAATGCTGTGGCTCCATGGTAGTTCCATGACTCTTAATCTACCAGGGCCACCGCTGCAGGAAATAGCACCACTCTGATCACTTGAGATCACAGGCTGTTTGATGTAGATCAGACTACAAACACTGTCATATTTCTCCTGATTACCAGGACAGGAATAATCTGCAGGCAGTGGTGGGAGCTGTAGGGGTGGTTCGCCCGGTGCAGACTGCGGTATGCATATCACGGGCAGTGTAAGTAAGGGTGGTGGTGTTGGTGGTGGTGGTGGTGGTGGCGGTGGTGAGGGTGGAGAATGTAAACAGTGGTCAGTGGTTGACTGACAGGGAGGCAGTGGTAAGCATGGGCACTACACATCTTATACACCACCATCTGGCATCATTCCCTATTCACCGTAGAGTCCAGTGTCGTTGTGATGATAATTGTAGACACAATCTGTTTCGCGCACGTTGGATTGTTGGAAGGGATAACAAATTAAAAATGAGTGTCTTGAATATCATTATCCTGAAACGGATGATAATTGAGGAGCCTGCTAACGAAACGTCACCTTCATGTAATAATAATTATTGAGAGATCTCTTGATAAATACGTTAGGTTGCCTATAAATAAAGTTTAATAATGGCAATAAACCAAATCACCTAGCTATGTATTTCTTAACATTGAGATTCAATTTGCTTTACAACAATTGCCGAAAACGTCACTAAAACAATAGTGTGTGCCTTTTACAATGTATGACTGCTCATGTGCCCAGGCACACAAACATTGACATATATATATAACTCTTTTAATATTCCACCCTTTTTTCCTATGGGCGATAAACGAGGGGCGTGGCGTCGCATGCGCGGCAGCAGGCAGCCGCGCGTCACATCCATATTACGCCGACATCCGCTCCTGATGTCGCCGCTCCATCTACACAGCCACTTCCGGTCCCAATGGTTTGATGGCGTGACGCGGGCGAGCGTCCCCAGCTTCGATAACGCCGTGCCAGATAGTGCCGGCGCCCGAATGAGCCGCCACGCTGCCGGCAAAAGCCCGCTGTCCCCCGCCGATTCTCCGCCCGCGACCCGGCAATCAGGCTCAATCTAAATAGTGATGCTTACCGTGAGTAGGGGCCACGTCTGACAAGAAGTGCAGGGGCGAGCGCGTATATACATAACGATCGATCGCCTAAGAAGGAATAAGGTGGGGTTGAGTAAGAAATACGGGCCGCCTGTCAGTTGGTGAAGAATTATTTTCACCGCAGTCGCTTCGTCTGATATCAAAAGAAATGGGGTTCTGATTTTTCCAAATCTACCGTGGATCATAGAAAATGGCAAACAGATTTAATAATTTATCTTTAAAAATACCACATTTTCAGAAAGTTACTTATATGTGACGTAATCCTCCCTCAAAAGCCTATCTAATAGAAAGTAACATCCTGCATCTATTCTATATATCATGAAAATAACTGTTGTACCACTGTTCAAATTCTAATCAAATCAGGAAACTGCAATTAATCATTGATGGCGGTCCGTCAGGTGGAATTGAAGCTGCTTCAGTAGGCATGACACCAAAAATGAACGTGGTTTCTGCTACTGTTAGGTTCGATAAGAAATGTCGCTTTTATATACGAGTGTAATCCTAGCCTGCTTTCAGCCTGCTGCTGCAGCTTTGCTATAAAAAAGAAGCTGATATTCTGCTTTACCTTATGTTATATACCCCAGTGCCTAATGACTCACAATTTAATACATACATGTTTTTTCTAAGACTGAAGTCAGAATTCTAATTAGCTTTTTTCCTGGTTGTATTTCCATTAACAAACATACAGCTAAAAGCACATATGGGAGTCTGACTTCAGTAATGGAGAAACATTAATACCGTTCTCTCCATCGCCTGCCAGTTGCCATATTGTATTGTTGTTCGGAAAATATATTAACGCCAGACAAAAATATATCAGTTAGCAAGTCATCACTTACAGAGAGCCTGGGAGGCTATGGGATAATGACAATTATCTTGCTTTATATATATGATTAATACCAAAATCTGCCTATTGCTGTGAAGATAGTAATGAGAAACCAGAAAATTAATCGAAAGAGGACTTTAAAAAGACAAATTCGCACCAAAGAAATCAATATGATCAATAAAAGAATAAACAGGACTCATCTCATCGACAGTTCATACTCAGCAGTGATATATATCGGACTGAACATCGAAGATCGAAGGCCATTATGAGTATACAGGAGATGAAATAGACCATGTTTCTGTGAATGTAGGCTTCGTCATTTGAGAGTTTGGAAGTTGAGAATGCACATCTCTCTATCTCGCATCGCAGTCATTTATGATTAACTGCGGCCAGGATCAACTGTTAAGAGGGCACTCAAGGTGTTCCGTGTGCGTGCGTATGTCCTTCAGTTCTTCAGCAAAAACAAGAAATTATGAAAATTTCCAGGACTGTTTACTACCTTCTCTTGACAGACCTTTAACAGGAGTATACAAATCATAATTGATTTTACTGAGGCAGTTGTATAACATAATTTTCTTAAATATTACATTAACTCTCGCTCATATTCCATTACAAATGATTTGTTTTTGTACCGATTTTGAATAAATACAGTCATTTTGTCGCGCAGTCGCTTGGCGTTCACTGAATACAAATCTACGCCATATCTAAAACCGTATTGGATCTAAGACTCTCATTGTTTCAGATATCAATACCCTGATTCTCAGAGATTTATTGTACACAGATACTGATAATATCCTTCAATCTATTTGCAATATAATAGAGCGTGTATGACATCTGGAGGTGATGGGTTGGCTGTTGGGTGGCCATGAGGTATTTTATGATTAGCTTTTCTCTACTGCTGGGCAAGCACAAGGATTGCACCCGCAGATGACACCCTAGGGCGCATGCGTATGACGTAGTTCCCTGCCGACCAGATTCTTTAGGCGTCACCCTCAGGAAATGTAATCACTGATATTGGCCACATCACTATTCAGAGATCTGTAATCCCAGTGGAGGTGAATTGTCAGGTTCAGTGATGTTTAAGCAGACAACAATGCTATGTTGTCCACGGTGTGCAAAGGCCATCTCATTTTACAATTTTCAGATTTGATAAATTCATGTTCTTTCAAGATTAATACAAGGCGGCTGATTGAAAAAGGTGACGTTATTGTTATATACCTATGGCCGAACGTCTATGAAATACTACACGCTGTCCGGGGTGCAGTAATAACAATGTTCGGGCGCACTGTGCCTGTACGTAGTGGATGCCTCGAGTCAACAGACCCTGGAAAAATGATTTCGTTAGGACATAAATTTTTTTTAATGATATTTAGGTATATGATAATAGGAAAAGGTAGTGACTGAGCCCGTAAGGATGCCACTTTCGGCCTTTGGTCGTATGAAATATGTCGCGACACCGGCATATTTTAAAGGTGGGTGTCCACTGAGCTCCCGACACACTACGACACACTGCGACAAGCCTTCCGACAAGCGTTACGACACAGAATCGAACGTTTTGGGTTTTTGTCGTAGCAGTGGACACACCGTTCCGACACGGCTTCCGACACACTGCGACACATGAGAGGTCAGCTTGTGTCGTAGTGTGTCGGAAGCATTCTGTACTATGTAACATCTATGAACCGCCCCCCCCCCCCCCCCACACACACGTGCGCCTTTATAAACTGTTATAATATCATATATACAACATTTTATCCTCTGTTATATAGGGATATGCATTACGAATGGTCCATTGAACATATTCAGGAACAGTGGTTGTCGTATTGTGGTGTGGGTGAAGCTTCGATCAATCTAATCAGCGAATCTAGCTACGTAATAGCTACGATATACATGATACAGAGTTGCACATTCTACATGGAATGACTTACAATGAAAATCGTGAATTACTAAATAGATATGATAAACATTTTTAATAATCATATACTTTTAAACTCATAATCCAGGTCTGAGATACATGATTATAGATATTTGTTCGGATATCTAATACTATTGATAAAATACATCAATTCACCACGTTTTTCTTTTCGAAAATTGAAGAAAAACTTATTTTTCAGTATATTTCCTATATAAATTAAGTCCCTCAAGGGAGCCGTTTGTGTCGGAGTGTGTCGGTACCGTGGCAACCTTTCTTTTCCCGCCAAACCGTTACGACACACTCCGACAAGGCTCTACGACACACTCCGACACACTCCGACAGAGCCCTTCCGACAGGGATTTTCTTTGTCATAGTGTGTCGTAAGCCTTGTCGGAGTGTGTCGGAAGCAGTGGGTACCCACCTTAATGGACAAAAGACTTCAAACGCCCATCCCTACGGGCTCAGTGGCCATGTTTTCTCTTATTACGCACTTATAGCCGTATAAACTACGTATACCGCCTGCTCCTACCCATGTCTTTTTATGCCAGTACGTCACCAGGTGATGTTTGGTGTATAGCATCACTTCACTTGGTAGAATTCTGACAATTTAAGGTATATATATGATCATACGATACAAGGCTTACTGTCTTCACATACCGATATACTTGGTAGAATTGTCAATCAGATAGATCCTCTGCCATTAATATCAGGATATATCTAATGTGCACGAATGTCCCACACTTACTGGTCAGTAGTATGGATGTCATTCGGCACTGAGTGACGAACAGATATCAATCGTCCCTCAGTACCACATGACTTACTGTTAGCGAAAATTGTGCGTGATAAGAATAGTATTTTAACGATATTAAGGTATATAGAAATAAGGAAATAGGGATAGGGAGCCTGAATGAATCTCGTCCTCGTTGTTTTGGCGTGTTTAGACATATCGAGTGTCTAAACACACCAAAACAACTTAGAATAGATTTCATTCAGGCACCCTAACCCTGTCTCCATATTTCATTCACTTCTGTGAGTATGGGATCTAGCAGCCAGGCCCATGTAACTACAGTACAACAGACAAGAGAATCCATTAGAGCACAAACTCAGCAGCTAACAGTAAACCTTCCTGAGATCCTCATTAGTGAATAAGTAACTGATCTAAGTGAAAAACTGTACATCACAGAGCCGGAGAAAGCATTGTTTAATTAATTTGTCTAAACTGGTTTAGAGGTGCACAAGGACTAGTAGTACCTTTCACAAGTGGGGTTGATCTGATGTCAGATAATCTTGTAACTAATCCCTCTCGAGTAAAGTATCGTATGCTTCGATAAAACTAACGTGAAAGAATACCTACATACGCCAGGGATGTCAATTGGGCTCAGAGAGAAAGTGCAATTTTCTGCTGGAGAGACAGTGAGAGCGTGGAGAACCTGTCGGTTTCAGCCAGGCCATGGACTTGAGGATCTACAGGGATGTTCAAACCACTGTTTTATTGTGCACTCTGCTTCGATCTATCTCTGTACCATCCACATTCATCCTGTGTAACCACGTGCTATCCTGGGATCTAGATATTCATGTTCTGGCTTGATCGCTTTGTTATGTAATCGTCTGAAGATAGATTGATACCCAACGGTGTGTCGGGCTTTGCTTGGTCAGCGAATCCTACTAATTTCATTGTTGAGATCACCACTCATGTCCCGGGGGATTGCTCATTGTAGTATCCAGTTGATAGACTATGTTTGACCATTACTCCCAAACGTTTGGCGAAAGTCTTGATTTCTTAATGATCGGCCAACAATATGTGGCGGGGCAGAATATACTTCTACACACTACTGATACTACGTTGAATTTGACTGTTTCTAGTCAGATCTGTGTGGTCTAGTCAGATGCTATGTGGTCTCCATAGTAACCCACGGTTAATGGAATATCATATGTGTATTTTGATTTCTATGTAACAAAAAGTACGGCGCAACTAGAGAATACGTGCTGTCAAAGTCATCTTTAACATATATTTTGTGACCAAGGAAATTTACAGGACGCTGGAGCCAGATGTATATAGGCACAACTTTTTCTTGCCTACACTAGCCTCCAAACAGATTGATTTACTAAAACGAAAAAGAAGCTTATATACTAAAAATGAAAAAGCTCTGTATACAAACTTTACTTTGAATGATTTTCCTCATTGCACCCATCTCCTTAATGACAACTGAGATGAAGAATCTATATTTTTTGCTGTTCTGAGAGGTAAAGCCAAATAAAGAGCACATTCTGTTCTACATCTTACGCTGCACTCGATCAGTGAATACTAAAAACATATACAATGTACATGCAGTGCCCGTCAGCTCTTACTCCAAAAACATATTCTTTTATACCTAGGCATAAACTTCTACTAAATGCTGCCCGCTGCTGGGCATGACATATGAATGGTGTTCAGGCCCATAGTTATTAAGTAAATAAAATGGCGTTCCCCCCCCCCCCCCCCCCGCGATTTGAGGTATATGATAATAAGGAACGGTAGTAACTGAGTCCGTAGTGACGCTTTTCTCAGCCTTTCATACCGTAACTACAGCCCTGCACCCTAGGCATCGAGCCGTACCTATGGGACGAAAGATATCGAACGATCTTCATAAGAGGCTATATTATGAGGTTTTCTGAATGTCCTTGAGCAGGAATTTGTTTTGCCTAAGCTGAGAATTATCATTCTCTGTTTTACTAAGCACATAGCTTTTTAAGACACTCATATAGATTCCTCTATTTGCAATTTGAAATTCGGCATTTATTATAACACAGATGATGACTTCGCAAAAGGCCAACTATATGACTTCCACCATAACAATGGCGGATGCTTCGAATATGTGGCCCATCCTTACTATTAACCTTGAACGATACCATAGGATCCCAATATCAACAGGTGGTGCTGGATGTTGAGAAGTCTGTGCCCACCTCAGAGCCAAAGTAATCTTTTTTGTAATATTGTGAAAACCTTCCTGGAAACGATTCATGGGGCGATTTTTAGTTGCAACATATATTGAATGCTACATTGTTTGCATGTGTTGTAAATTAGGTTATAGCTCTTTCAGCCCGCTCCGAATTTAAACCGAAGATGTAGGTCAGGCCACTGACATAGCAGACATCTTTGCTAACAGTGCTGGGGCCTGTTTAAT
The DNA here is from genome assembly GCA_950022655.1 of Alentia gelatinosa. NCBI lineage: Eukaryota > Metazoa > Annelida > Polychaeta > Phyllodocida > Polynoidae > Alentia > Alentia gelatinosa. The sequence goes on from OX465583.1 coordinate 34,067,811, forward strand.
GATAAAAAAACCGTGCACACATTGGGCTCCCGATACACGGCCTTACGATTGACTTCCCGATTCAAATAAATAATTTGATGATAATTAGACTGGGCAAGACGTTATATGAGGCGATGGCGGACCGTGGTGACGATCCACGGTAAATATCGTTTAATAAAATCTGGAGTTATTGGGCTCAAATTAATCCATGGCCTTCACCGCAGAAACATTTTTTGTCTTATGTTGACTCTTTTTCTTACATAGGTTATCGCCGATATTTTGATTGATTGCATGCTTTTAAGTTGTGTATGACAAGTTCAACTACAATAACATCATGTCAATAACCTTTCCAAGTTATGATGTGTCATACTAGATAACAGAAGTTTGCTAAATGTCACAGAATGCGAGGAACAATGAGAAGGGACTGCATCAAAAGCTGCTACAGTACTTCATTTCACTTTACGACTCCGTCTCAAACTAGAGTATAAAGAAACTATCACAAAGACATTTGACTTCTCAAATTTCAGAGATGACGATAGACAATGAGGAGGGATGGCATGAAAATGAATGACAATTCTATATTTAAATCTAAAAGTTTATCCGTAAACTTGAAGTATGAGAGAGACATTTCACTGCATCCATAAACTGGAAATGAAATCTATCGATTTGCAAATGTCAAATTGGGTGTATTCAATAGAGCTTTTACAAAGGTTTTGCAATCTGCTTCTAAAGCGTCCCCAAATTGAGATAGAATGAGATCATATATAGAATCTCGCGTCGATTTACTTCCAACAATGACATCCCTGCTTAGATTGGAAACATATTTTAATCCGAAGTATCGATATCAGAATTTCCCCAAATAATAATTGTCAGCTTGTCAGCCATAGCTGCCCAAGCAGCAAGTACAATAAAGGAAGTACACAATGGGAGACACTAGAAATTGTAGTCATGTGACTGAAGTATGATTCAAAGGAGGATCTTCTGCTGTAAACAACGTTTTAGAGTGATTTATTTCATGTCTGGCTTTGTGTAAAAATATTTTCATCTCTCCTTTGGGATTCAGGTTCATCTGTAATCATAAGAAGTAAGCTGACACTTTTAAGACAACAATGAATAAGCAGAAAAGAGAGTTTCCGAGGTAGGAACGCTAAAGGGTATCTTCCACCATCCAGGTGACACTGTTCAGTGGAGAAGATCGCTAGGTCACAATACGGGCCCCGCATGGTCACCTGCCGGCTAGAAAAAGGTGGGTCGGTGGAAGCACAGCTCGGTTTCTTGGTTATTTTCGCCATGCGTGTCAACAGGCGCCTGGCAGGTAGAGCTGCTGAAACGCCTGTTCAACGCCTAGTGGCTGTTTAAAATACGCATCTTTACCATCGTGGCATCAATTTCATTGTGATCCAGAAGTAATTAGTGATTGGTACAGCTCTCTCTGGGAAATTAAACAAAGAGGAGATGTGAGGATATGTATAGATTAATCTGAAGGCATGAGCGTATAAATAGAAAATGAACGATGATTTTGTGGATAGGCGGCCGTAAACCACTCGAGGTTGACGCGTAGTAATACACGAGCGCTATTTCTTTGCTCTATAGCACAAAGGGACCATTTTCCCGTATACCACAGCTGTGAGGCCATATACCACAGATTTGAATCAGCAAACCACAGTCATGGTTTCTAGCAAGTTTTATATAATGAGTCGTGGTTTACTGAGTCCTCATACATTTTTAATGGGGTCTTTGTAAACCATGGATAATAAAAGGCCAGCGAAACCTACGAGCAGTGACACATAGGGATTCAAACGAATAGAAAATGAAAAGATTTGGCGTATCGGTGCCGCGAATCGACTGAGATTTACTGGCAAAACCTCAGGGCAAAGAACTGTTCTGTATTTTTTCCCCTCCGTGCGGTTAAAAAAAAAATCACCCGTGCAGGGAGTGAGAGCGGTGTGTGGGGGTTAGAGGGGGTGGTAGGTTGAGTAGCGGTCGGTGAGGCGTGAGTGGGAAAAGCGGGGACACACAGTCGTTGCCATCTCCCCACCACAAATGTGGGATCATGGGCGGGCGAAATGCAAAGTTCGTGTCTGCCCACCGCTCGACATGTCGGGCGCGCTGGGCAGAGCCGCTCACAAGCGCCAAACAGAGCAGCTCACAGGGTGCAGGTCGATGTGGAGATGGCCTCTCCGCCATGATCACATCCATAGTTACACCCCTCCTGCCCTGCCGCCGCAACACTGCAGAGTCCACCACCCACACACCAGGCTGGGGTAAACCTCTATTGGCGGCCTGTAATTAACTAGCATAGAAATTGGGCGGAGGTGAAAAAAGGGGAAGACATAGTCCGTGATGTAATTATTGCGCTATATTGCAGGTTCAAAAAGTATCAATTAATTTGGATTCGGACGTGTACGCCTGTGGTGTATCAGTACATGTGGTATGTGTCACAACATCCGGCTGGTTTATGTTATATAATGGATCTATGGTTACTGGAATCAACTTTGCCCCATGACTACAGGGATTATATGTCATATGGTGAAACCAATAGCCTATCTTCATGAAAATTGCAAAACGTTAATTTCGGTACTCGCGACTTAATAGAAGAATCTGAGTATGATAGCAGACGAAGAGGAAATGACACCTTCAGCACAATTATGTATGCTGCATTAATGTTATCGTTCATTTTGAACAGATATAGGGATCAGAGTAACATAAGTAATTATCAAGGAGAATAGTGATAACTCGTAACATAAAGTCATGAAAATGAAAAGAGGTAATAACGTATCGTATAGGCAGAGAATCATATTTATGAATGATAGTAAGCTGATCCCCCAAGAAGTTGTAATCATTCTAATTATCATGAAAAGTTACATACTTATACATGTTCAACTTCGACATTGCATTGGAAGAACGATGTAAATCGAAAAGCAATAAAGACATTTATATATAGAAAAAGGGCTAGCAAACATAGACCATCATAAATGTCACTGGACGATACGCTCCGCTAGGACTACTGCAACCTGCGGTCGCGACACATTGCGCAACACAGAACCCCGAATAACCCTGTACTTACATTCAATAATAAAAGAATTTTTTCAGACATTGCCAGAACACTGGTTGACTGGAAAAATAACACAACTATTCAATAATAAAAGAAAACATAGTTTGCTTTTTTTATTGTGTTTTAGTTGGAAATCGATAGCTATTCAGTCTCTACGTTGAAAAACTATGGGGATATGATGTAATATTACGGAATGAAGTGTCTACAGAAAAGTCTGCTACAGTTGTATCGTGCGCCCTACTACCAGACTGTGTTAAAATATTGATATGTGTAGTAGTCTAGTTCTACCCCCTTTAGCAATGGCGCTTATACAATAATTTCACAACTGCCATCGGTCCTTTCCGAAAAGCAAGCGACGGCTGATCGTTTTCCGGGTTTCAAACAATCGGGTCTGTCCAGTGCATATAACAACCAGCCTGAAGCAAACGACACGATGGTCAGGCCCAATCGGATCGGTATCGATAGGCCGTGTCAATGTCTTGATGCTATAGCATGTTGCAACATAGGAACTGTTAATATCTATCATGATGTGAAGCATATCATACGCCGTGCGTTTCCTTTAATATGAGAATATGCAGTACGTTCTATTATTACAAGCAAAACCATCACGAATGAGGACAATCTGCGGTGTTCACAACAATAATGTGTTTGGAAGAACCAATATCCTCAAATACGTTTGCAATTCCATTTCCTATAGTGCATTTTAGCCTTGTAAACCACAGGCAGAGACTCAATTGATACCAAAGAAAATTATAACTAAGGAAACGTTTGAATTCCGCAAATTGCGCTGTCACACCGAGAAGCCGTTCTAATCCAAGTCAACTGTTAACTTTCAAATTATCAATTCCACAATGAATGCATTGATCTGCATAGTCCTCATTACGCTTTTATTACGAGACTAGACGACTCCAACCAAACACGCCCAACACCATTAGGCATAACCGACTCCCCATTATCATATCATGCGTGAACATGGGGTAATTTCATTTCAGTCCCCGAGGGTATCCGGTTTCACAACAAAAGCTGAGATGTAGATTCGACACAAAAGAATTTGGAATCAATTCTAGAAGGCCGGGCGACTCAGAGACTCTCACATCGCGATTGGAATGTAAATACGATTAAATCCATGGATTGCAATCAATTCTGACACCCTGCACTCCGGCAAATTGTCGTCTGCCTGTCAGCGACTCTAAGAATGTTTCATTTCCGTACAAGATATCAATTGGAGAAATCACGTGGCCTAATTCTTGGATCTGTCAGCTAAAACAATTAAACTAATCAAGCACGCTTCCGCTCCACGGATTTAGCCAAATTTAAGCCGACAAACCTAATTTGAATGAGGGATGACATGTTTCGGATATCATATGTAATATGCATTTAAAGACTTCAGATTTCTTTGAAAGTGATATGTGTCAGAACTATGATTATTTCCCCACTGGAACCTATGACTTATAATCAAATAGCATACTTTTTAATCAGGCGTGCTTGATTGTTGTTTTTAGAAATACATTATATTGTTATCAAAGTGCATTGTAACTCATGAAACAGATTTGGGGCGTCTTTGGTATAAAACTTCAATTGACTGAGGTGGAAGCAGTTTTTAGAAATGAAATTACTCTGGCTACCAGATCTCTGCCATTTGGAACAGCCCAGCTTTGAGAACGCTGTTGACTAGGGTTACTATCAATACAGAAAAATGAAACGTACTAGTGTTATATGTGAACGGCCTCAGCAGCCTGTTGGAAGCCTATTTTTTGCCATGCGCCGTCGGATTTGTACCAAATTGTACCAAAGGTTATGGGGCCACCCAAAAAGTATTTACGCTGAATTTCTGAAATGTTTGACCACCCTCCCCTCTAAACCCTGTACCATCCTGTAAAGAAGGAACATACACAAATTGTTTAGATCCCCATCAATGTGTACGTAATTTATGGATGGCCCTCATTTAACTTTGCAATATATCATTTCCATGGAAATGGAGAACAACCCTACAAAGGTTGAATCTCCCCATCACATTGCCAGGTGGATGTAGGGGTCCTTAATGTTAGATTTACGAAGAAAGTTGTTCGGCATATATCGCTCAATGTTACGTCGGGTACCTACGTAATCGAGCGCCGAGACGTCAGCGTGGGCAGCTAACCAAACGAATCTGCAACTCACCTACAATAAAGAAAAGAACAGAAACATTATAGAGATTATCGTTGATCAATCGATAGATTTGTTCTGGATTAACCCGTTATCCTTACTCAAGTACAAAGGAGATGTAAGGTAATTTCAATTATGAAATGACTTGTAATTTCATATATTAACAAGTCTATTATTGGAATGTTCATAATACACGAAGGTATGCGTGGGAGAGACAATATAGAATTACTATGGTTTTAATAGTGTATTCAATAGAACCAATTAGACCAGATTCTAATAAATGCACATATGATGGTGTGATGTGGTAACGACATAATGATGAAAGCCACATGTGTGCAGTTTATGACTCAGACTTTTTCCTTATTTTTGTGATATCATATTTGTCTTTCCATGAATCGTGCGAATAAATCATCCCACTATGCATACAATGATATCGTATTAATCATTTTACTAGGTGTACAATAGTAATAAGCAATTCTAAATCAGTTGGTGTATAACATCCGTCCCCCCTCATTATTTCACGTGATATGGAAAAAATTAGAAACACTAGAAACAATGCATGGGGGTTATTTAACCTCTAACCACAGGTTAGACTGGGGACAATCGCTTAAATGTGCATACAAATTCATTATTCTACTATCTATAACATACCTATACAAGAGAACTGACCAATTCCGATAAATTTTGCCATCTAATTATTGCGACAATATCCGATCCTTATCAATTCATCCCTTACCCGATATTTCTTATCATTTCACTTAATATGGCAAGGGTAAAACGCAATGAGTAGCAACAGTGGCAATGACGCATGAATTATATAAATAGGGGACTAAGACCTCTTAACGCAAAGAGCTGCTCGGGTTAATAACCTGCTCTTTGTTACATGACGAGGTGCGAGGGTCAGTTAACCTCTGACCACAAGTCATACTGGGACAATCAGCTAAAAGACAGGTCCACAGATGAACTTTGACCACGTGAATATAGCCGCGTGAAACTAGTAGTGAATACTGTCAGGCAGGCCACATAAATCTACGCGATACTACCCCATATATCGACAATAGCTATAGTGGCCACTTATACCTAGTGAAAATAGTTCCCGGGGATCTAGGCGAGGGTCGTGGTACGGGAGTATTTATGGGTGAAACATTTTAGGTGGTTATACAATATGTCTCATCATACTAAACTTACAAAACCCAAGCTATTTCCTCTATACATGTACATGTATTTATATTCATCACTCACATTCCCATCATGCTAACCGCAATTTAATCCCATTTAATTAGATTAGCAAGCACATATTTCACTTTCATGAAATATCAGTTTATCGAATTCCCACCGCTGGTGGTGACATGAGATGTATAAAGCTCATTTCACGTCATGATTTAATACTTCAGAGCCAGTGTACACTCATCGCATTTCTCTTTAATCTTAGTAATGGTTCACACCCTCTCCACTCCTAATGTACAGGTACCATTCAGTCGGCCATACTTTCCTATTCTTTATTCACAACGATGAAAATATAGTTAGCAGAAAAACCCTACAACGATATGATGAATATGAATTCAGCCTGTTTTGACTGACTAGTAAAATAACATAAAGTGGCTCAGCCTTATACTCCTGGTATACCCCCTTCACCCCCCCCCCCCCCCACACACACACACAACCAGGCCCCTGCCACTGTCGATGCATGCGTAGAAGGCCCTTGCGTGAGGAGGGTTGGGCGGGGCTTTTCACTGGTGTCCCCGTCCAAAGGGCACCATCCCCTCCGCTTTGCTCTGCCCACCCGCTGCAATCGACACCTTTACCCCGAGCGCCCCCCTGTGGTGATCTACCGGTGCCGCCGTCCGCGCCACCTGTTACCGTCCATCCAACCTGATGCCGCTACCTGCGGCTTATCATACCCTCCCGTGCCCACACTCTGAGGACCACTGGAGGTGGGTTATCGCCCATGTTATCGCTAATCCATGCGTGAGGCTGTGATACTGGCTCAGCTACTGAGGATTGATATTTTGTAAGAATCAATCATGTATTGTATGAATTGGTATTATATGATTTGTTAATTTGAATATGATATTGGACACTAAATAACTATAATATCATATGGAAAAAGGACTACGGTGGGCATAGGTTAATATACGCGGTAATTTTGTTGATCAGATAACCCAAAAGAGGGTAGAATCAAATTTAAAACTTATCCTACTCTCAATGCCAATTAACAAAATAACCAAGTATCTGTAACGCACACCTAGGGTAACCCTGTTTTCGTATTATCATGTATCTTAACACTGATTTGGAAGAACTATTGTAACAATAGAAACTCAATAACGACATATTTCAATACAAAAAAATCTTACATATCATCCTGAAACGTCACGAAATTTCATATGATTGTTTATCTTCGCGGAATGATATCACGAAGCGTAGCTGAGTGATATCTATAGCGGAAGACAATGAATGCTATGTAAACAATTATATGAAATTGAGTGGTGTTTAGATTGTATCCTACCCCGTCATGTACTTTTAACTTCATATGTCACCCGTGGCATATAAATATTTTATGGCATAACCGTGGCATAAAGTCACAGCATGTTAAGTATATGGAGATTTATATGAGGGATAGGATAAACAGCATTACTACCTTGACATTCCGTAACTACGATGGCCTGACCAGATTTGTAGCGTATTTTAAAAATGTTGAATGGGAAGGAGCGGACTATATGAGTATATGAGCTTATAGCTCCATAGGTATATAATTATAATTTATCTATTTTAGTTCGGGACACGCACAACCAGTGGTGTGGGCGTCGGGTCGTCATCTAAGCCATAACGGGAGGCCCAACACTAATTTGTCAACCAAACAAGGTTGTCATTCGTCAATCCAGCTACCCGAAACCTGTAGAGTATCGCTAATATTCGTAGCGACATTCTCTATTATCATATGAGTGAACGCCTAATGTATAATCTGGTCAAATCTTGACCGTGTGCACATATCATAAGTTATAGTATTCCAGTTCGACTTCATTACATTTAATGGTTCTGACCCAGAATAATTTTGTATGGAACTTAACAAAAGACATTGGTACCTGATTAAGTTCCAATTTTACTATACTACTATCAATCCCACATACCACTCAGGATGTCCATCAATCATCTCCTCATAAGCTTATAAATAACACTAACAAATATTTCAATCAATCCTATAATGTATGATACGACTACAACATGGTACCGCTATCTATTTGTTCATATAATACTTTATGACTGTATTGTTTTATAATTTTATGGAAATGACAATGATTTGTGAAATAAATTGAAAAATTATTGAAAGTAATGTCTGGCAACTCTCACCGTTGTTTACTCTGGCACAATTCACTATTACTGCATTTGGATTTTATTTTCCAATGCACGTGTGAGGCAGTTGTTACTGTCGGCTAAATGTGATTTTCTGTTTTCGCTTGGTTTTGTAAAATTGGAATGCTTGCTGCCAACTGTGCAATCATTCCCCATTCAACACGATCAATACTTGGTCAGACATAATGCTTTAGATAAACTTCTGTATTGATTTTCCTATGTTCCTATGTTGCAATCAATGGCTCGTTATAGAGAAAATACATAAGTTTCAGATAATCATTATGACATATGGGCATCTAGCTTACTAACGAGACGTGTATGAAGTTAAAGAATAGCATCCTCTTTGTGTAGGAATATGACGGGTGAAAGCTACAGCAATATAAGTTAATCGGACAAGCTATTCTATGGCTGATTCAGACTAAAAAAAACATTCAGTCCGGAACAAAGCCCAGATTTACTCACAGCACAGTTGGTATTTTTACACGTATTTTGTCAACTATAGATTCCGTTGTAATCAATACGAGTATACTCCTCTAGTCTGGCTTCTAGGGAGACAAATAACGATAAAATATTTATCACAAGAAGAGGTGCAGGTAGCAAATGAAGGAATCTCCTTTTAAATCTACATCGAAAGCTTTATATTCAGGAGAGTTATTGGAATAATGTTCTGAGCTTCTGGAACGTTTCTAGGCAACAACAGCATTGCAACCCTACAGATTGCGGAAAAGCAGTTGGGGTTCTGCCTTTGTTAAAATGGGATCAGAAAATTGCTTGGAGTCATTTTCTTTTCTGGATGGGTTTCTGATCTCTAGTTCTCAGGTGAAATTAATTGATTAGAAATGTGTTGATTAGGTTCCATATCGGTTCGAAATAATGATACTTAAAATCAGAATGTTCCATTCTCTCTAGGAGATATTCAACTAGAAATACGATGTTTATACGATATATAAATAACTACTCATTGACAACCACATGCTTTCGCCATTTTTTTTTTACATTGGATAAAAACATTTGAGTCGGGGAACAACTCACAATAATGAATGAGACTACAATGAACTGATAGGTTTGGAATGCTGACCAAGTTTTCCCAGACCACACTAGACTTACGAGAAACCAAGAAAGAATCTTCTAAAAATAAGGGACCTCCCATAATGAATTCTTTAAACGATCCTGTTACACTATGGAAAGCTATTATGGGATGCATTGGCAGCTGACCTCTACAACTGTCGAAAAATCTCTTTAAAAAGAGCGTTTATGAAATGCTGACATGAATGCTATTTGCGTCCATTAATTTGTTAGAGAGAGAGTGTGCAGCTATTAAACCACCAAGGCCACTATGTTGTTATGTTGCCATTGTCAGTCTTCATTCTATTCATACGAGTTTTCGCGAATCAGTCTTGTCCATGCATCAGTATTTAGCAAATAAACCACACCAGCCAAAGTTATCATATTATATGTCCTGTCTATGCCCCTTCTTTTCCTAATGTCTTTATCATCAATTTTCATAATTGTCTTCATATATGCATTTCCTAATTCCTTCTTCTTTGCCTCATTTGCACCCGCAAAGCACCTTCATGTCCTGTGTTGTATTATCAAACTTATACTTCTTGATTATATCTACTGTTTTATAATTTTATAACCTTTACCAATGACTGACACTGTTAGAATCTAAGTGCTACTGTATTCTTCCCACAAATGATGGCAAGTGTACCACCTGTTTTTAATTGCTGCATTTTTCTGACGAACTATGTTAACCTACCTCTATGTGGACCGTGCGTTAAACATTTTAGAACAAATAAACTTCAAATGTAATCTGTATGTGTCTGAGACACTTATATATATATACACACACATATATAGAGTTCAGTTATAAGGTTTCGTGTTCTCAAAGCGATGGATCAGGTGATGTTTATTTGCCCTGTGATCGATTTCAAAACGACCCGTTAAAGTATAAACACCACGCAATATACGGAACTAATGCACCGACAAACGATAAATCTACCAGCGTCCATTTCGTCTGCCCCAGTGATGATAGGATTGCGTGTATTTTCCTGAGATACTAGAACCGGGGACTACAGGGGCGGCAGCTGCAACTGGTCAGTGCTGGGGGATACGTATAAACATGTGTATATAAACAAAAATCCCCACCCATTGGCTACATAAACTATTGAACACAGAGAGAAGTATTTTACAATCTATGTTGACGATTGTGTCGATTAGTTTATACTGGTAGTGGGCATCTCTATAGATCAGCAATCAGATTTCTTTCCGATGGGTAGTTTGTTAATGCAATGTGTACGTATTACATGTTCTACAATGTATGCCTGGCTAAATTTTTCCCATTAATTTTTTCGTTCGTAGCGCGATTGGTTAATATAGTCGACCGATGCTGAAATTTATCACAAGAATATTCAGAAATAATTACCTATGAATAATGATCTAGGTAGTGAATTCGAATTGAAAATTGATGACATTTCTTCCTAGAAAAACTAATAAACTTTAAAGTAGACCTTCGAAATAACAGTATTTGTGAATGTCATATCACCTTATTGTTGAAATTATATTGAAAGCCAGAGACGCCATAGGGGTCCGTAACAAGCAAGATAATTTCCGAACTCTGTTAATTTCTTACCTTTATCTCTAAGATTAGGGCAATTTGATAAAAACAAAGAGAAGAGAAGCGGAAATAATGGGAAGGATAGCTTGTATAGGATTCAAAACCAGCAAACATATACTAAGAATATGCAATAATAGTTGGAAAATGAAGGTCAACCGTGTAATTCTTCTCTTTTGGATAATAACAACAATAGAACGCTTATCAATTAAATCTAGGTCCAGATATTTCGGTAGCCATATCTCAAATTTCCTTTTATGACTGAAATTTAAAACTCGAATATATAGTATTTGAATGTATGTCATCCTGAAACCACAGCTCAGCAGACGTCGAGCAGAGCATGAATAAGCTTAGTGCATTACTACATAAACTAAAATGAATATCTCTAGCCTTCCAGAATAAATGAATATAAATATTGATATGTCTAAGCCACGAGAAAATTAAAGACAAGCGCCAGTATTACCTTCAAGACTGGGGAGTGTTACTAGAAAACCTGACGTGCAACAATACGCTTACCTATTTTCATAATGGTCAGAAAATGGATGTAATACACAGTAATGAAAGTCAGGACTAAGGAAAAAAAAAGGGAAATCTAAAGCACTTATAAACGAATGAAAATAATCTATAACATCATTTCGGAACAGAATGGCTATTAATCGATATACATTTTAATGTTGCCGGTGTAAATGAAATGTTGGAATACAAGTGCCGGCTGCATTAATGTGATTTTACTTGTGGTGCATTATTTAGGAGAGCTAACGATTCTTTATTACCCACCCAATACGGAGTCACCATACTAAGCCTATGGAGCCTCCAGATAGCTACTGAGTAGAATACGGAAAGCCGTATTCTCCTAGGAGAATATGGCCTTTTGGCCACCTGACGGGCATTATAGGAACTATTTTGTATAAATAATGCGCGCCGTTTGCGTCGACTTTCTTATCATCTACAAGATTCTTTTCTAATAATTAGTCGAAAGGTTAGTAATAAATACAACATAACCATGATTTCAATCTATATGTGTCCATATTCTCCTTGTAGTTGACACTACGCAATATTTCCCACTATCGCTCGGAGTATTACTGCGCGTCAACTACGCGGAGAATACGGCCACTCAGATTGAAATCATGGTAATATTGTGCATATATTCCTCATAAATATGTGGATGTATTACGCTGAAGTATAACGTGATGTGGCCTAAGCAAACTAACTATAAAAACAGTGATTTCGTGAATTAATGGGATGGTGATATAGAGGTATCGCTTACTGCAAATTGTTGTGCGAGGATGACAGGTTATCAGTGATATCATTTCCCTCTTTTTTAATTCATATAGCAGCCAGTTCTGCTTTTGTAATAGCTTATACATGTAATAATGTAACCGAGCTCTTTTTAATGTTCCAAGTTATTAGATTTTAGTTATTTCAATTTAGAGCATAAGAGAAGAGCCAACGAACAGTATAAATTGGGGAGATGTTGACGTAATCCATATGGATGTGCAAAATCCAGTGGTAGAGTTATTATGAATATCCAGCACATATTCACAGTTGTTCTTTTTCAATCTTTATTTAAACGTGGCTGAAACACCTCTGCTGCAAGCCGATGCTACCTTGATAATGACAACTTCCTGTCACTTTTTGAACCAGGTTACTAAAAAAGAAGAAAAAAAATAAATCTTTTTCAATCCTACACAGCACTATTTCTGATATAGTTGTCTCAACATGCAAGTCCTGCGGTTGCAGTAGTTCCAGCACAGAGGATGTCCCACACATAGCTGAAGCTTGTAGTTGTGGTCCCAATTATTATCCAAGCTTGGGGGATAACAACAGCTTCATACGTCCTACTGGTCTGCAGGTCAGGGCTGCTCTCCCTCTCTCCCGGGACCGTCCTCCAATATAAGCTGACTAAATTTAATATTCAGAGTGTGCTGTAATGTCTCTAAAATAACCTGTCATATCACCGACATGAAGGGATTCGCCTACTCATGGCTCCTAGAAGTTTGTTTGTTTGTTTGATTTGATTTAACGTCTAGTGAACCATTATAGGTCCTTACCAGACTTTCTCAAGGTTCTTTTACACCACGAGGGTGGTGATCGAATCATTGTGATGAATTCAGGTAGAAATCTCACCACTACACATTTACCGAGGTGAGAGTTCTTTTACTTCCCACACCACATAGACATTGTACGAGAAGGATTGGCCTTTGAAATAGCAGTAAATCTACCATATTTGGATATGTTGTACAGGTATAATGACTGTTTTTAGGATGCTAAAATTTATTGAAATTAGGAAATATTTTGGGACTATACTTGGTCTACCTATTCTCGAAATTTCATAATCATCCTTTTGGTATTGATAAAGTTTACTAAACCACAATGTTCTAGTTGAAAAATGTGGACACTGCATAACGCGGCTACTTTTGAAAAACCTACTGCTGCGCATTCCCAAATAACCCCTTCCCTCAATAACAATGTCATGACTGAAAAACACCATGCATACTTCTATGGTTTTTCTAAGACAATCGTTCTGAACAACATTTTTCACGCCGATCCTTCATGGCGCGCTATGACACTGTCTATAAAACGCCAGCCATCTTTTGTCGTCCAAAATGTCATACATTCACTGGACGATCTTAGGGTATTGTTGGCCAAACTTGCCTTGACTGAAAAACAGGGCCCTGGGTTCTCACTGAGTGCGGATTTTTCCTTACCCTTTCGATAGTCGTGTCAGGACTATTCAGCTTCCGCTGATTGTACCCGTCCCGCCTATGAGTTACCAAGTTTCGGCTCGATAGAAAAACAACATGTTATGGTGAATAAAGACTCATTTACGGCATATGCATGTTTGATACTTGGTTTAGGTTGAAAGCCATTTGGTTCTTTCTGGCCTCAGGCTGACCTCTAACGTGGCAAATCACAGGGTAGCATTACCCGATGTGAGGTTAGTTCAACGATCATGGTCAAGCAATTAACCTAACCCAGGGACTGCTACAATAACAAGGACACTAAAATATATAGAGATCTTGTCCTGGTGTTACATCATAACAAGGACGCACGCGTATATCGAGCTATGTTAATGACGTCATAACAAGGCCATGTCCTGAAGCGAAAAAATAATAAGAATGCTAATTTATATACTCCAAGTCCAGTGGTGTTGTCATAAGAAGGATGGTCACAAATATAGATGCCATTAGACATAGTGATGTCATAACAAGGATTATCACCTATATAGAGGCCAAGTCCTGAACTGACGTTATAACAAGGACGCTCAAGTATAAAAGAGACCATATCCTACACCAGCATAACAAGCCGGGTTCACGTCACTGTCGCAGTATTTCAGGGGACGGGCAGGAGGTGAGAGGGGAGGAGGTAGGAGGAGTGGGGTGTGTGGACGCGACCACCATAGACACAATCATGACACTTCAATGAACAGGATGCATATTCCAGCCCCGTGTTAAAAGCTCGGCGGTGGGCTCCGGCTCCCAGCTACTCGCTTCTTCCACTCACACTGTAGCAGCTGCCTTGAGGAGCGAGCCCAGGGGCGTTAATGGGAGGTGTCGCCCGGGCGGGTGGCTGGGGGCGGGCCGGGAGGAGTGCTCTGTCTTCGGCAAACACTGGAGGTCTCCCCGGCTGCTGCCTCCATGGGCGGGCGTGCGGTGGGCGAGCCGGGGCGGGGCGGGGCGGGGCGGGCGCGGCCACATAAGGGCGTAGGTGACGACATTGAAACACCTCACAGGGCCTTGTATCTTTTCATCTAACACTGGCGTGATGGAGGCAACCCAGCAGGGGCGAGTCCCTAAAAACATCCTGAGAGTTTCTCGGTGGAAGTCCCCTGTGAAAAGCACACATTCTTACGTAAAATCAACGAATTCTGTTCTATAAAGACGTGATTTGAATGACCTTTAAATCAGCCTAATTCAGGCCGTGGATATGTGATTTAATTGACTGCGAATTTCCCAGCAAATTCCCTTAGATCTATTTTATAGAACAGGCCCCTGATCGTCTGGCTGGCATTCTTTATAGGCAGAGCTGTGAACTGGGCATGCGCGCCACATGCGGCTGACCTGACTGTTTACCTCCTGTTGCTCCAGGTGTTCCCTATTGAGATACGCTTCCGTGGCCCTGGAGGAAAGCCACTGCAGGGAGGAAACTGGACAATATGGGTCCGAACCCCTACACCCCACATCCCTGCAACAGCCACTGGTGATAGGACAATGTGGATGATGACTGATCTGGTATTATAGAGATGGTGTTTACAAGGGTTATCTCCTCAGTCAACGTGCCATCTGCAACTAGTGCTGACAAGAAGGCATGCGTCAACGTTTTGTGGAGGGCGGGTGCGGGAGGGTTGGAGCTCCCCTTACTCTCGTGCCCTACTCGCTTTGGAGCCGGCTGTTCTGGCACGACAGGCAAGCTCTCAGCGGGTGCATTTTATTACACGAAAACCATTCCAACATTTTTTCAGGGTAGTAGCATTGAATATACCCATTCAGCACATTTTCTGGTCTTAACGCTTCACAGGCCTATCTGATCAAGTATGGTGCTAAATCTAGTCTCTCCCATTGTTTCGCATTTCTTTCTCCTACACAGAGCGGAGAATATAACTTTCTAGTTCTGAATATTCATGTAATCAACTCCAACGCATTCCAGGAGAGCAGGATTGAATATCTTTCTCCAGCACGTTTTCTCATCTTTACGCCTTACGTGTGGTTACGAGACATAAGCATTCTGCCCATGTCTGGATCTACCTCTCCCTGTTTCTAATTACTTTCCCTTAAAAGCGAAGGAGAAAACACTAAATCTATCCAAGCTGCCATATTTGTCACAATAGATTCAGCACAGGATTAACAGCGATTAGTGACAGTGGAAATTTCTGGTTGCTTATAGTTCCCGCAGAGAAAACCTTGCTCGCAATTCCAATTGTGAAACGAACCTTTTTTTTGATAAAGCGTTCAATGCCTTCTTTCATGTTGGAAGATCTTCCAGTGAATACAAAATCCGAGCAACAGTCCCTTACCTCCGTTCCATTCCACCTTTAAAATGGACAGTAAAATCAGTAAAATAATATTACCATAGCTCATTTCTGGACGATATCTGGATCTTGAGGCCGCCATGGCAGGTCTATTTAGGCTTTCCTGTCAGGCGCAATTAATATTTGTAAGGCTGAATATTCATACGTTTTGCTCAAGTCTACTTTGTAAAGAATATCACTCCTGGACATCTTCTGGAAACATATTTTCCCCTCAGACACAGCCCCCACCCTCCATTCCACTCCTTAGGGGTCAGGGTAAAGGCTTCTATGAAGGTCATGGACAGGTCTGGTTTGGATAGGGGAAATACCAGGTGTAGAGTTATTGAGGAATATCGTGAAGTCACATATATCATGTAGGTTCTTTAAAGTATAAGTGTAAGTACCCCGTATATCAAATACCGCAGAAATGATTTATGTTCACAAGTGTGTCTAGTATGTTATATGTCTGTTGGACCAATATGTCGAAGAGTACCATCCTTGTAACCATGTCCAGACGAACTACTTCAATATAAATAACACGTCCAAACCCTACTAAAACATTGAGTTCTCTTCTAACTGACAATTTGAGGAAGCTAACATTTAAATTTTTTATGTCCACGCTAGATAACCGTGCCGTTACCTTAGCTCTAGAGGTGTACAATGTATCTATAAACTGTACTAGCTCTAGGCTGTGCGCTATGTTGGCTCGTCAGTAGTAGCTTATCGTAGGTGCTTAATCGTCACTCTTCTAGGTGAATATGATATAAAGCTGACATGGAGGTCTAATTGGCATTTTACAGGTGGCGCCGCCGACTACCTACGTCCAATTAGCTGCTAAACAACACCGTCCAAATTAGGTCTATACCAGTGGGCGTTTGTTCCGAAGATGGATGCATTAACCAAGGGCCCGTTCCTAAAATACCAGTCTGCAGAAATTACTGAGGGAGTTAGGAATTTAAGCCAGCCCCCATGTATATTGCAAAGTATAGGCTTATATAATCTGCCATGCCTACTATTGAAGACATCTACAGTCAAGAGGAGAATCAAGTCGGAGATTGAGGGGAAGATTACCAAGACTGATTTCAGGAATCAGTCTCCAGAGTGCTGTAGACTTCTAATTCAGGCATTGAAATGCAGCACAATTATCAGAGTAACAAGGACGGATACTTCACAGTTGATTACATATCTCATAGCATGGCCTTTTATTACCCGACCAATACGGGGTCTCCATAGGAAATGTATAGGGCACCTGGAATTAGCTAACTGGAGATTCTGGCATGTCAGAATCTCCTGCAGGAGATTCCGGTAAAATAGTCGTGTCCATAATGAAGTTGAATCATCATGTACCTCGAAATAAGGTTCTTGAATGTTTATTCAATGCTAATTATTTAGAACCAATATATTACTACGCGTCCACTATACGGAGATTACGGCCAATCGTACACAAAACCAGTCATTATTGTGTACTTGCTCGTCTATATTTACTGCCCCTGGCAGATCCGACAGTATCTTGGGGTAATATTATTTCATCAAATATTCAGCGAGACTCGTCTACCTGGACGCACAGCAGTGGCATTGTAGAAACATTACCACAGTTTAGGGAACATCTGTCTTCAGTTTACTGGTGACAGAGACTTGATTGCTTATGACATGATCTTTCTTCGTCATCTATATTTACTGCCCCAGGTAGAACCTTTATTGTAGAAATGGTATTCATTTAATTGAGTTAATGTGATTTATTAAGTATTCAACAGGATTTAGCCACCTGCGACAACAGTGGTGATATGGTACAAACAGCATCGCTGTTAAGGGAACTTCATCTTCTGGCTTACTGGTGAGAAACAGACTTGACACTTCCTTAAATGTCTAATCGCATGGTCTGTAAATTTCGTCTATATTTACTGCCGCTGACGGAACCCACAGTGATTACATGGTATATACTGCCTGGGGGATAATATGCTTAATATAACTAAATCATCAGCAGATATGCTTTTACTAAATCATCAGCAGATATGCTTTTACTAAATCATCACAGGACTGATCCACTCTAAAAAAAAATGCAGTGACAACCACTACTGTGGTCCAGGGAACTTTAACTTACTGCTTCCTGGTGAGAAATAGCGAGTTCATAAATCTAGTGCACTGCCTGTAGTCGCACTGCCAAACGTTCCTGCTATCAGTATAGACGTTCTGCCTCCAGCAGACAGTAGGGTTCCACTGGGGCTGACACCATCTGCGCCTCGCCCATATCAAGGCGGGGGCAACTCTCACCCGTCCCTATGGGCGAAACCGGGCAGTGCTTAAGTAAACAAATAGGCCAGTCAGATCTATCCCCACCTTAGATCATTCAACAAAAACATACTGGACCACCGCTGAAGGTTACAATTCTAGCTTTGTAAGGCGCACACTGTAAGTATCTTTCATGGGAATTGACCAGGATTTTCTCCATCATTTTTACTAATATTCTTCACAGTTTCTTATTGGTGTCAGATATAGTATATGTATTTTTTCATAATCTTTTAAAGGATTTTCTAATTTAATCTGGAGGTTAACACTAGGCTCATATTGCGCGAAGTCTATTTTTGCTCCTGGCTGAAAATTACATGCACAGGTTTCAAACATCGGTGTGTAGACATGATAGTTGGGCGTACCTTTATTCTGAAATACAAATACTGATACTGGAGCCTGCGGAAGATAGGATATTTATGACCTAGCAGAGTATAATAAAAAACCTAAAAAATTGAAAAAATAGTCGAGTATCATGTACATCGGTTCGCTTTGCTGTCACTTTGCCTTATATACGATGACATAACCACTGCGGATGTGCGCCCACACTGGAGAAGTCAGAATATTGTGTCACATCTATGAGTTGAGAACATTTGTGTCCACTATTAATTAATTTTTAACATACACAGGATTGAAAAAAGGGAAATTAACCGGCTCAAGAGCTACTGCTTGCAGGTATATATCTAATGATCACCGTGTGTAAACGGAATCATGCAGCTGCCATGGTTCCTTCATGGAAGGACTTTCTGGGACAATGACGTTTCTCCTATTCAGTGGACTTACATCTTATACATAATGTACACATCATATCACTGCAGATCTCCTACAATATCTGTTACCATTAATTGTAGTCAGCGTTGAATGATGCCATAAACAAAACCTTCCACGCGCGGATACAAAACGCATTTGACATTTGAACACTGCATTAGCACTAACACTTAAGTAAACCTATCTTTAGAATGTACATGCTACAGACAGCAATACGTTATACAGGCCCCGTTACACGTTGACACGCAGCCGTAGCGGATGATGCTATTTTCACACACGTTTCCGCAATGTTCCATAGCTGCAATCTCTGAGGAAATACGCCGTAGCGCCCTATAAGATCTTTTTGACCAGTCTTATCAACTGTTTTTAAATCTAGGAGACATAGAAGAGAAAGGAGATGCCCAAATCATTTTTTATAATTGTGTAGTTTTTTTCTGAGACATGTGTAGTAAAAAGGACATAACAGTACAGACATCAAGGCCTATGGTACTTCATAATAGATGTGATACTGATGGGTGGGAGTCCCATCTGCTTAGCTCAAAACACTATACGCAGACTGTAATAGTACGGTGACCTGCCTGTAGGAGGCCAAAGGGAGCAGGCGCTAGGCGGAACAGGGTATCAGAAAATATATGATGGTGGTGATGGTTGATAAATGTGGTGGTTGTCGTGGGAGTTGACGGTAGAACACAAAATAGAAATGGATGATGGGCCGGTAGAATTTACTAGTATTAATTTCATTCGCTTGCCATTGAAAGCAATAACCTATAGCGATGTATTATGAATTTCTTTAATGTCTGTCCCATGGGCGCAATATATAGAAATCCAATTCTCAATATATGCACCTCCATATCTGTAGAACCTCACAGGTCTATTCAAACAAGGCGAGCAGTGTTTCAACAGATATCTATTGAAACCTATAACATTCTAAATTTCCCAAGAAAAAACTCAGACCAAAGGGAGACGATAATTTCCCCGAAAATACATATTATTTTACCACTTGCAAGCTTCTGTGGGGGCAGAAAAAGGTGGACATATTTTTCGTATGAAATTTTCTGCCTCAGAGGGACTGAGAAAAGATGATAAAAACTTTCGGTTTCTGCCACGGCATCATTTAAACCACTGTTTTATTGGCGTTTATAAGGCTAATCAATAATAAATCCAAAATTAAACGAGACCATCTTAAAAGTTGTGCTGTATATACACCTACTTGATAATTCGTTATACAAGGGAAAATAATGTTACATGATAACCATATTAAAGTGGATTTCCATGGAAAATTGAAAGCTGCCATCACCAAGGGTTTGTGGCAGGCTACAGGTTATCATGGGGAACAGCGATACAAGGCACGGCTTTGCAGCTAATGATGGCTGCTGTGTGCGAGAGCTGTCTGCAGGTACACTCTGACCACAATCAGAGTACATGAAAGGCTACAAGGCAATAGAACCTACTAATTGGGAGATTCAGGATGGATTTCCTCAGGAAGGGCAGAGTTTATATGTTGAGGATTACCTTCCTCTTTAATTAGCTGAGATTACATGAGCTCATCTGACGCAGAAATCTGATCATATTCCATTAGCAATCTCCAATTGTAGACCCCGATGATATGATCACCTTTAAGTTGGTAGTTACGGGTGGAGAAACAAAATGATAATAGATAGCAGGTAAGGATTATGGGCTTTTAAAGGTTCTGGGTTTACTCAATGATTGAATAAGGTTCTAATGACTATTATAAATGTTGCAACCAGTCTACTCATTGAGTATCATAGATATGTTGATGTGATGTGATGTTTATACCATTAATAGTACTGTAGATCATGATAAGAAAGAGATATTTTAGGATATACCTCGTACCTCAATTTAACCAGATAAATCAAATACCACAATGAAGCCCGAAACTTTCCCTGTTAGAATCAGGTTCAAGAGGAGTTATACTTATCTGTGATGTTTTTATTTCAGTTTCCATGGCACCATAACAATTTCTTTTAGATATCACAAAAGAAATTGGACTTATGGTGCGAGGTTCATCCAATTTTAAGGCCCATTGCTGCACTCCCATCGGTGGCTAAATGGAATCCTGTTGTTTTGAGTCGAAAACACCCACTGAGTTTGAAGAACGAGGTGGCAATTCTTCCATTGTCTCAACATGTCACAGAGGGGAGTATTATTCATTCATTCGAGGTACTGTGACAAACGGAATCCCTACAGCTTGTCAGTTAGTGTCAGACACTCGCGCACAGGTTTATGATAAGGAGGAAGACACTAGCGAGGCTTGAGGATGTGGAAACGTGTTGAGCTGCTCCGAGATCCTCATTGTATGACCAGCCGACCCCCATATACGAGGACTGGCCTTTCCATAAGTCCCTGTACGATTCAGATAGAGCTGCTTAAGTTGGGCGTATACAAATGCAGTGGTTTTG
Organism: Alentia gelatinosa; assembly: GCA_950022655.1. Lineage (NCBI taxonomy): Eukaryota > Metazoa > Annelida > Polychaeta > Phyllodocida > Polynoidae > Alentia > Alentia gelatinosa. The sequence continues at coordinate 34,089,437 of OX465583.1, forward strand.
AGGTGACCTACTGTATACGGTAACGCACGTGTAAGCACGTGGGGTGCACGTGGCAATGTCTGTCTGACCTATCTAGAAGTCTGCAGGTGGGGCATGTGTTATGAATTACCTGTACACACTTTTTGTTATACCTGTAAGACCATCCCAACCTCCATTTTATGTTCAGCTACTTTTTACTAGTTTAACAGCGAATTAGCTCACCGCATGGCAACCACCGGAATGCACAAGGTTTTTTAATCAACAAAAACCTCCATAGGGTGCTTGTAGTTATCTCGCTATAGGTATCGGCCTCAACCACTCGGCACAATTAATAGTATGCTAATTGTGCCAGGGCTTGAAAGCCAGCATAATCACTTCGATTTCAAATAAATATGTCGATTGAGAAAGTACTGTGGTTGCTTCCTGCGACATACTCAGAACTTGCAGTCGTATTTATGAGAATGCAGGATTGTTATTTTATATTTGTTTATTCATTTTGTAGCTATTGCTTCTTCAAATTCTACCAGCAATGGGTTGGCGATAGATATTTTGTTTGATTTAATGTCCAATCAACCATTAAATATCCTTTCCAGAATTTCTCAAGGTACACATTTCCTCAGTGGTTTTATCCCACAGGGGGTCGTTGCTCCACGTTTTGCGGATCGCAAAATAGCGATCCGAGGTCGAAAGTGTTGCTCCAGATATTTTGCGGATCGCATCATAACTATGTCGCTATCTATATCCAATTAAAACCCCAATGAACCTGTAATCTATGACACTGAAAATGCGGTGTTTTAAAATATAGCGATACAACGTGAAAATAGCGATACTACGCAATACGATCCGATATTACTGGAGCAACGCTTTCCAGGAGCAACGACCCCCAGGGGTGCTATCGAATCTATGTGATGAATTTAGGTAGAAATCTCACCCTTTAAACGTTTACCAACAAGAGAGTTCCTTTACTTCTCACACCATATAGACATGGTATGAGAAGGATTGTCTTTTGATATAGCAGTAAATCTACCACTACTGGGGGTGACGGAGAAAAGTGGATGCAGTAGGATTCGATCCCACAAATGCGCAAGATAAAGGAAAATGTTCTAATGACCTTTTAGAGGTAAAAGCACAATCGTCAAGTATTCTATCAAAATGAACTCTCCGTGAACAGTATAGAAAATATTCTGTCACATCGTCATTTAAGTACAGGCCAAATGATCATCATATCACAATAGAAATGATTATCAAGTTTTATTGGATCTAAAACTTTTGAACTTCTCCAGTCATACGTCACCTACTGGGCAGTATAGCGAAAGAGAGTTAATCCGCGGTAATATGAAGCGGCGCCCTACTCCATTGTGAGCCGATCTCAATCTCCACGCATTAAGAATTTACCCGCCTTCTCCAAGCGGGTATTTGTTAGCTTAGTGCTACGTGAGGACCGCAGGTTAGATTTCTCTGTGTGAACAGAGAGAAAATGTCTCCAATGGAGAGTGTGGCCTGCTTCAATTTGTCGTCTGCTAAGCCGAGATGGTTGAAGATCAAAAGAATACGCCTCCGCCTGCCTGTGTCCACATAGCCTGTCTCAGAATACTTGAGCGTTGGGCTTGACAGCCACCTACGGAGGCTGCATTAGCATTGGCATGACGTTTGATCTTATGTGCTCATATTTGCTGCTGCCCGGCAAAGCCCTCCGGACGTCGGCCGCGTTCAACTGGCACCCCGGCCCGAATGAGACCCGAGCCCACTCAGGTGAGCGAGGTGACAACCTCGAACGCGCCATTCACATTTGATAGCGGGCTGTGCTGTAGGTTCTTGACCCACAGCTTGTTGTCTTGCAAGCATACAAGGAGGAACAGAGAGACTTGCAGCAGAGAGACCAAGATTGAGAGCAAGACTTGAGTGTGCTGAGCCGAGGAGATGCGACCAGATCCCAGGTTAAGCGTTCTGGGGCGGCGGCCGAATCTCAAGCAGCGCAATTGAAGTCGGTAGGGGGAGCCAGTGTTGTGACCGGCATAGGAAGGCAATGAGGGAGGGGTGGGGGATAGAGGACCGACCCTATCAGCCCATTTCACACTCCACCGACCACCAACGACCACAGGGAACTCCCGCCCGCTAGTTCGTATTCCCCAGCGCTGTATCATCGGGCTGGTCGGGCCGGTAGCTGGCGGCCTTAGTGGCGGGAAGGGACCCTTTTCTACATATCAATAATCTCAGTCCTCTCTATTTGTATGAGTTCAATTCGTACGTTTTCTTCACCTCACTTCCCTCCCTTTTCCACTGGTTTCCCCTTGTTACCATACGCCTTGTTAAGGGGAGAAGAGGGAGACAAGCACCTGAAGTGTCAATCACTTTAACACGGGTGTAGAAAAAACACACAACTCTAAGCACTTCCCACTTCTGTTGTCGGCTACTTTTAATTTGAATATTTCACTGTTACAAAATATCGGGGCATCTGATGTATTTCTATTTTAACCAATTAATCTATTCAAATTAAACTTTCCTCACGCTTACTTTAGAATAATTATAACGCGCCCGATAATGATATTCAGTTTTTAAAATAAATCTATTTCCTCTACTAGGATGCCACCATCTAGAGCCTGTCAGTATTGTGGCGTCACTAGTATTGTTCATAAATGTATATGAGTAACGCTGTACATGTTTTAACAACTTTACCAAACAACTTAAGCGTAAATCATGGCGTGTTGCACACGCTGTCAACCCTTTCAGTCACAAAAGCTGATATACCGTCAGTGAGGAGGTTTGTCTTTATGACAGAATAGCACACTCTTGTATTGTTGTATATAAATCTTGAATGGTTTGTGGTATCTTCTATTGTCTTTGTTAATTATTGTATGAAAGAATGGTCCTGGACGAATACTGGTTTCTTTGTTTATTATTTGAATATAGACAAACAATTTAAAAAAGATAAATCTAGCATACAATAGCTATTATGATGTAGAAACAGAGATTCATCACTTATAAAATACCGACAACCATTCAATATTCATACCATTGTGGCATGCTATTACAGTTTGTACCTATATAGTTACCATCTCTCCTCTCCCTATCTGTAGAATTAGGGCAAATGAATTGTTAAAGCGTTACTTACAGGTGTAACGTAGAGAGAGTTACGATATACACCTATATATCAGATACCCTTCAATCTGGTACTTGCATACAAACTACTTAGGAACTGCAAATACGGCTTAAAGCTATAATCCGAGGATTAAGACCAATCGAACTGCACTAGTTTTCGGTCATTGACCCCAAGAAAGATTACTTCGCAAGAAATACTCTGTTATAAATATTCTGAAAGCTAATGTGAAAACGTGGCTATATCAAGATAGGATACAATGCATGCGTGTCTTCAATATGTCAGGCCACCAAATATGCCTTGTTGTAGGATGCATACAGACACTTGAGAAATAAACAATCCTAAAGCGGATATCATACAGCAGTAAATGACCTTTGCTTGACAGAGAAGGAGAACCTGTTAAAGGTTGCCGCGGGAGAAGCACGTGTTTAAAAGTGGCCCCCACCCCCACATAACATACATCAACTGACAATGTACGTTCACCAAGAGCAGTACAACTGAGCAGCTCAATACATTGCCTCAATATGCTCATCCATAGAGGCTTTACTGCATACTCTGGGCAAAACATGGGAATATCACCCAATGAATGGTACCGTAAATCCGTTATGATGGGGGGAATAACATGGGCTCTTGTGTACAGCGATGCTAGCTTTATCGCCGCTGTACACAGATGGTTTACCGCCTTATTTGGCATCATCGGCAAAGTTCGCGACCTTCCATATAAGGACGGGGATGGAGTGTATATGGGGTGAGCGGAGGGCGGTGGTCAACAATAATTCTCAGCATTTATGAGCGGATTGTTGTTATGTACGGCGCCCAGGGATGGCCTTTGTCTCCTGAGTGCATGGAGCCTTCTGTCCCCCTCAGCCATGCTCCTCTCCCACAAGCCACTGGAGGTCAGAATACACCAGCAGTGTCCTGCACCAGAATAAAAGCTCTAGCGGAATTCCTATGGCAGGTAGCGATCAGTTACTCCAAATTTTATACTTCCATTGCAACGCAAGAGGGGATGTGAATAGCACCCAATCAGATTTTTATCTATTAGAAATCAATAATCTGTCGTGTACAATACTGCATAGTGGGTTTTGTGTCAGAGAATACAGTCAGAGACTGGGTGGTGAAAATGTTGCTAGGACCTTAGAGCCAAATAGCCTAAGAGTATGTAGCTGTCAACCTGTAGCTTGTATGGCAACTACGTATAGTCATACTTCAGCATTGGGTTTGTATGAATTCCAATGCAGTGGAAAGCTAGTGGAGCGGACCCAGAATAGCTGACAATCTGCTATAGAACAAAGTGGAATTCAGTCCCAAGTGTGTCCACTATCTAGGGGTTCCCACTGAAAATGGATTAGCGTTTACGATAGAAGCCTTAGTGATTATCCTTCTGGCGTTAGTAGAAATAGTCTCTAGGTTCTTGCCACTTTACAAGCAGGCCCTAAGCCCTTGATGATGCTTTAGATAAGGTCTCCTTGAAACTGTGCTCACACAAGTCACATTTCATTGAATTTGGAAGAATTCAGATACACCCAATCTTACCTAGTTTCATTGTATTAAGGGTCATGCAAATCGGAGAACCATTCCATTTTAGTGCGAAACTCACCCAATTGGTTTGCCTTTGATCCTCAACGGCTCAAGCCAAGACTTAGAACCACTGTTGAGACGGATAATCCCATGCTAATCCCACGGGACACCATGTACGTATAACCCACAGATCATCCTCAAACTCATATTTTTTTATCGGTGTGTTTTTTATCACCGGTCCCCGACGCGGTCCCGAGCAGACGACATTGACAAACGCCACGTAATGGCTTCATTCACCAGCGCAACTTCCCCGCAGTTATTTAGTGACCTCAGGTGGCGGGTGCAGCCGGGCGGAATGGCGTGGGGGTCTAGCGAGGAGAATCAATGTGTTTATATATATATCAAGCATCGTCAAGTTCTAGGCTCAGTGTCAGCGCAACCATACACAAGGTGTTGGTCTATGGCAGAGATTGGTGGCTATTTCCTACCTTACTAGAGAAAAGTGAAATCTGATCGTATATGGTCAATATCTAAAGATCTCCATTATAGGAAACTGAAAGTCAATCCCTAACATCATGATCATCCATTCTCTAAAGGGAGCAACCTGAACATTTCTAGGATTCATAAAACAATTGTTTATGTTGTTTTCTTCTTTTTTTGTTTTTAAACCAAAAGACTAATCACACATAAATTTAGATTGAATCAAAACTTAACAATTTCTGAATTAGGAAATAGAAGCTCTCCTGTTTGACCTATAGGGAAGGTGGAGATGTCATCTACCGTGGTAATGGATTGTAGTCAGAACTATACAAGAACTTCAATTTGCAGCATACTGTGCAGGCCATTCCTGGATGAGTATTCATATACATGTACTTTATTTGTCACTGTTGATATCAGAGCAAAGTAATTGCAACGAGCTAGGCATATAGCATTCAACCCTGGCATTCAACAGGGAACATCAGGAATACAGTTCATCCAACCCTGATCACAAACGGTAGACAACTAAAGGTCACCTATGCATGAATCTAAAGGTTGACTCCCTAGAAATTGAACATTCCTTCACTAAAGCGCGGGAGCTTAATATGTATCTACAAAAAATTAAGATTTGAAGGTTTAAGACAAGATAACTAACGGTACATAATAATTATAACTGTTATAAGTCGTTTGCTCGATGAAAAAAGACAACTCTTGGTGTTTCCCAATTGGAATACAGTAAAGCAGCTACAAAAGGAAGCGGCTACCATTTAACGGGTGGCTTTATGGTGATACCCCGCATCTGGCGCTGACCGTTAAAGCGGCCCCGTGTAAACGCCTCGCCGTCCCCGAGGAATGGGAAAATAACCTGCCTGTCGCCATCGCCGTAAGAGGGCAGCGGGACGCCGGGTAATCACCGCCTTCGTGATTCACTCCCCCTGCCGATCAGCCGCCGCATCGATCGCTCGAGTGACTTTGGTAAAAAGGGGGCTGATGGGAAGGACGAGATTCATCCGGGTGCCGTTCGACCCGGGAGGTATTACCTGGTGGTTAGGTGGAGAAAGAACCCCCACACACGTATTCCCCACAACCCCACTGCTCCTCGTCCTTAGTTTCCTTATGCCTGCTGTGTTTGCGGGTGTCGCCGATCGATACGTCTTTGTCACATGGGGAGCAAATTGGTGGTTTTCTCGGGCACGGCAAACATGGCGCACGGGGTCGGGACGTGTGACAATTCGGCTCTGGTTAAAATCTCCACTCGTCCGCAAACGCGATCATCATTCGCGGCAGAGGTTAACATTGAGAAACATTTCATTCATGCGAGTCGTCATTTTTTCCTTAAACATGTGGTGAAATTGGAGAATTACTGAATATTTAAAGCGGAGATATATATACCATGTAATCTTGGAGTAGACTAACGGTGCATGAATACATGCGCTTCTTTAGATATAGAGGGGACTTTATACGTAAACCTGGAATAGACATGTATTCGCTAAAGAGCTACACAGACAACACTTGTTACAAAAAGTGATATTCTACAGCATCTTTTAAAAGACCGATCCTAAATTACAGCACAACTCGGATTGAAATACTAACTGTAACTGTTATTAAAATCTTTGAGCGTGACCGGGAAATCAATAATAAAAAAAACACATCGAAGGTCTCCAACGTTTCACCGCTGACTGAAGGTGAAAAGCAATGACTACAACAATTTTTATGTAAAAAAGCCCGCCATAAACTGGAAATAAGTTGTGTAAGAATAAACAATATGCAAGCCTGGCAAAGAAACATATTTATATCTGAAAGTATGTACAATGTACATACATTAGGACGCCCAGGTTTAAAATCAAGATCCATATATCCCAACGTTGAAAGTAAAAAAATACATTTTAAGGTTGAATCTGAACGTTCATCTTCATAACTAAGCTCCTCTGAAATTCCCTTAAAAATAATTTCTGCCCTCAAAATTGCCATTGATCAGGTTTGGACGGAGGAGTATGAAAACGGGTAAAATTACGAGAAGCTATATCATATTACGTGAGGTCTGTGATTACTCTCCTGAAAATAGGCGATCTCAAAGAACCAGGTCATACTCTGTCACCATGTGACTACATGTTGTTTTGGCAACGAGTCAATAATGTGAAAATAAAAATAAATTTTACCACATGCAGTGCCCTTCTGAATATTCGCAACGTATAAAAAGTCGACCTACATGTGAATGATTTTATGATAAATGAATGAAAGTATTTATTCCCAAAAGTATAATTCCAGATGTAGTGTCACCTTTGCATCCTGATCTAAACCCTACCTACAATCAGCGACAGAATGCCATGAATCTATGATACCTATATACTATGAAGTTTTAACATTTCCTCCGTCTTTCAAGAAATGCAGGCTCTTCTTTTTTTGGAATATCCATTTAAAGCATTTAAAGCGGAACAAAAAGTTTACTTTAAAGCTTTTTTAAATTTATATGGGAAATAAATGTGGGTTTTTTCCCCACAAAGATACTTCACGATACATTGTGATGTAACATTGTCTTTCTGATTCGCACTATTAGTGCTGAAAGGTTCTTTAATGCCCTTCTTTGTATTGGGCGGAGAAAGCCATCACATGAAAATGACATGTTATGAGGACGTTCTGCTTGCCTCAGCATTTTCCCTTACCATATTTCAGAGATCGGCTCTCTCACATTTCATACTCGCCCCCCCCCCCTCCCTTCCTGTGTCCACCTGTGTACTTTCCTCATTCTTGCTAACCCCCTCCCATCCCCATCACCCATAACACTGCGACTGTGTCGCCAGACACGCAGTGCAGCATTAGAAAGCAGCGAGCAGACGACATTTGAACAACAAGGCAAAAACGGCGCGAAAACCTAGCAGACGAATCGGAGGGAAGGGCAGTCTAAATGACAAAATCTCAATGTGTAGTTTATCTGTCTGTCAGACAATTCACCGAAGGAGGCTCAATAATACCAAGTCAAATTGTTAGGCAAGGTAGCGCTAAGGTATATAACATTTTTGTCTTCGAATCTGAAGATTTGTCAGTTGCATTTTGTTTTATCAATTCCTTGAGATACATAACATACTTTGGTGATAAGGCGAAGACCCTATATCCTTGACTGCTGTGGGCAATGAAATATTTACAAGTCATTCACAAAAAATTGTGTTATATCTCATGTCCGATAAAGTCTAAATTGCTATGAATAGTTGCTTTAAAGTACTCCTAAAACATTGCTCAAATATCACTACTTACATTCCAAAGGGTATATTCCTGCTTTTTACTTCATGTACTAAATATGAGGTCAATAGATCAACCACTGGAACGCAAATTGCACATCTTTAGTCTAATTATAAAACGGTAAATTTCTATCTATCTGAGTAGACATTTTTAAACTCTTTCCCTCACGCCAGATGTAGTTATCATCACAAACTGTACAATGCCTCCGGCAGAGAATCAGAACTAATAGAACGAAATGAGATCTGCTGGAGATTCCCATTACCACGTTTAATGGGATTAACCTCAGTACAATCTCCACTCACTCCCCATGTAAAATTAGAGCATGAGATTAAATGGTCCGTATGCCATGACAGGATCGAATATACATCACTGCACCCGAGGACCCAACAGGTAATTGATTCAACAGGAAAAACAGATCGAATCATGGAAGTGTGATATAGTACAGGTACTGAAAATGTAGAATAGGTGAGACATGGATCAGGGTATACCTGTGGAATACATGTATACGCAATACAGAAAAAAACCCACTTGGCCATTAGTGAGAGTCGATTTGATCAGATCTAATTGAGGATTCCTATGTAATTATTCAGTAAGTGAGAGTGGCTTAGGTGAGTTTCTAAAAAGTTCTCTTTGCTAGCAGTGTGATTTAGAATACTGGTCAATACCAAATCAACAATGGCAGAGGACTGTGAGGCAATTCCAAATGGCAACTCGAAATCTTTATCGTGGAAATATACTAGTTTGTTGGAGCAATTCGTGTCTACATTATGGAAAATGTGATTATATTCCTAAGTACTAGCGACTTCGTCGAGTCCGAGTTAGAGGGAAAAATATAGAAAAACGAAAAGTTGGACAGACGATAGCGGGGACCGAACTCCCGACTTTAGCATTCCCAACCTAAGGCTCTGCTGACTGCTCCACAAAGACAGATGCTCTAATGAGGCCAAATACTTAGGCTGGTGGTGGGTTGGGGAATCAGCGGATTTTTGAAAGGGCTACCAGTGAAAGTTGAGATCTCATTAGTTTCTCACGAGGAAAGTAGATAAGAAAACTGCAATACTAAACTTTGATTTTGACATGGCTCGAAATGAATCAGAGTAGAAGAAGTTTGTCTGAGTATAGTCCGATAAAAAAAGAAGAACAGGTTCGAGTTTTTCACTACACGAGAATCTCACTCTCGTGGCCCTTCAGTCTCCATGCCTAGGTCCAGTTCACTCTGTCTCTATGTGCGGGGAACACTCCAAGCGGATTCTACCAGAATCATAGTTTTTTAGATATAGTAGGAAAACATGCAAAATTAAAGACTGGATCCAGTCAAATTTTATATACTCTCCAATAACCAATGGTCATTTGAATCCATTTCCCAAAGCAGCAATCATCATTTGTAAACCAGAGACACCGCTGAGGTTTGGGGAAAAAAGCCGGAAAATTTCCGAATCCTGCTCATCTCCACTTACCTCTGATATGATAATTTTATGCACCATAAAAAAGGAGGAAACCGGAAAATTGATATCTCTTGATATCCGATACCAAAAAACATTGAATGCTAGTGAACCGCTAATTATTCTACGACGTACACCTCAATAAGAAATTGAGATGGTTTTCCTAGTAGTACTGAACCCTCTCTTGATGTTGTCTTAGCTACTGATGGTAGTGAAGGGGGAGGGGATGGGCGGTGCTCCATCATGTTCCTCACCTGGCTCATAACCTGCGGGTTTTCTCCATCAACAACACCCGGGTACAGAGATACCTGGCGGTGTAGAGCTGCCAACACCCCTAACGAGAATCCCAACCTCTACAAACTATTCTCCACTGAACCGTTTCTTATGTTATTCAAAAGATAATCCTGACAACTCATTTACATCACATTATGTAAACGTTTTATCTAGGGTATTGGTGTAGAAGAAGGAATTATATCAAATCAAATGTATCGGAACCTTTGCGGACATATTTAGAAAATGAATAAGAAATGTTATTTTGGGCGAGGCCGTACGCACGTCGACTGCACATTCCCCCACCCCAGGTGAGTGGATGGAGTTGTTACACACATCAGCTACACAAGCCCGAGTGAACCTATTTGCGCAGCAAAGAATAGACCCTACCACACAACTTGTATCATTCCAACGAGAATCCCATCCCTTAGGGATTTTTAGTGTCAGGTTAATCAAATGGGACAAAATAAAACCGCGCTGGAGCAGTCGTAATGAAAATGTTAGCTCTGTAGTAGATTTAAGTACGTTTTCTGAACATAAATAAATGAATTGTTTATTGACTAAAGGGTACATCATCCTGACGGGAGTTTTTCATACTTATAATAAAAAAGGTTTATCATATCTCTCGCAAGAATGCAAGTTTATCAAATATAATTTACGGTATCTTATATAATGTAAGGTAACAGCCTGAGATAAGAAGTCATCAAGGGGTAGTTACAGTAAAATGGCTATACTGTAATGTATGATACTGCATAAACTAGGTACAAACTCGCTTCTGACGACAGAACCATGACATTTGTATTCCGCAATAACCAACCTGATCTTTGACATAAGTTTGACAAATCAACAGAGAAAACGGAACAATGAGTATACTGCAGAGGAAAACATGTCCTTTCCAGTTAGGATGACTATTGCAACTCAAATATTGCTTCATTTTGATTTCCACTCCCACTGATTTTGTCACTTTAATTTTAAGAAAATCACTGATAGCAATGAGCCAAAAATGTTAATGAACTTCGCGCTTTAAGGCAACCAGACAAATCATATACCAAAATGAAGCCCAAAACGTTATGTTGCTATGGAAAGTGAATTTACAAAAGTATTACAAGAAATATGTCCCCTCATGAGGTTGATTCAAACAGGGGACGTTTTGAGCTTCATTTTGGTATATGATTTGTCTTGTCATATTGACGCGTGAGTTAAATCCTAGAATAGAGTCATTTTTCATCATGAGCTGCAGTACTAACTAGGTTTCTAATCAATCCCAGCCCATTCATAAACACTAAATTTTATTTGGATTGGATGGACTTGTCTTGGCAGCGTTCCTCAGTAATAGAGTGCTCAACAGATGCCAATGATGTTTTGGAAAAATAGCTCTCTACTGTGATAATAATTTGACCAACCAAAACGTCAAACCGGAAATAACCGGAAATCTGACATCTGGGGTGTTAAGGGAGGTAACTCCAGATGATTGCTTGGACTTGTCAGCAGCATTTCAGTCCGGTTTAATAAGCTGGAGGAGTAACTGGTCCAACAATGAAAGGATTTGTATAGAACTACGTGTACTCAGTTATGTGTAGCTGCTGAATCCCTCCCTCCGTTGCTGAAGCATTTCTTTTAAGTCTCACAGTAAGGAAGTTCCAGAAGGAACTAAAACACTATCTGTACGCTATCCCATTGTGTTTGAAAAGCTTGCACGATTTATTCCGGGAAGACTTCCATAGAAAGTAAAGAAATGTGGGGTTTTTTTGTTTTGTTATTAGCAAACTTCACCAATACAGGTGGTCTTACAGTTTGAGATCGTTTACATATCGCTCCAACAATCCTTTAAATACACAATATTAATTGGTTTCAGAAACAAGCGGCAGTACGGTAATCTCCGAGGACAAGACGCGTAGTAATCTCCGAACGATAGTGAGGTGATTACGAAGAGTCTAGTCCGAGGAGATTGCGGTCGCTTGTATCTGAAACCAGTTATGTTGTATTTATTAACCACCGTTTCTTGCTAACAATTACGATGCTCATCTGAAACTTGACCGATGCGCCTCCTATAGTTGGTGAAAATATACAGCTGTAGTTTTTAAATTACCCGCGAGATGGCAGTTAGTTTGAATCAATTCGCTATGTTGGTTTTATTCGGTCACCAGAGGATGGATTTTACACCAAAATACGGAAATAAGACTAGGTAAGAACTCGTTGAAAACTGTAATGTGACAGATTATGGAGTTTAGGAGACAATGCCGCAGATGAATTCACCAAACTTGAACTATTCTGTAATTCACATTGATTTTGACGTGGTGTGATTGTCTGCTGTTGTCATTGCATGTTGTAGTTCGCGTTTCGCTCGCTAGGCGCCCAATGACGTTTTGGGAACTATTTCCAGTAATCTCCTGCAGGAGGTTACAGGCCTCAGTAATCTCCTAGTAGCCAAATACTCAAACCCAATGCTATTCCTATGGAGACTCCGTATTAGGTGGTTAATAAAAACCTATACCTCTCCCTAGAGGGTCTGTCCATCCAATAATGACGATGGTCCGCCCAGTGCAGCAAGGATTCCCTATCAACTGCCTCTGCCCTGCGATGTAATTCCAGGTGTAACTTTACTGGATATCCTCTAACATGGAAGTCCCCGATCATCAGGTTGGTTTCTCTAATAAATTGAGTTTTTTGTGTACAGACTCTCCTTACTCTGTACATTGAAAACTGAAGTGATGGGGATTTTCCTAAATATGGCAGCTCTAAGTCCTGGTCTTAATCGAACGTATCAACTCTCAATGTACTTATAAATTTTATTTTGAAGAAATCGGAGCCCGATCTACGAAAATCAGTGCACCGATTTCTTCGAGGGAGTTACCACACTGATAACGTGTGTACAGAAACGATGGTCGACGTTTCTGCCCTGTCGTAAATGTTACTGTAAAGCTAAGAAAAAACCACAACACTTTCTTACTACCTTGTCCCCTTTTGGATCTATACAACACACTATATACATTCCATACAGTAGATACTTCATAGAGAGTTGTAATACGGGATGAATCCTGTAATAAACATATTCGCTCTGTCAGCACTCTCTTCGCAATACGACAAGGGAATAAGTTGCTCGAGAAAGCAGGTGTTTGTGAAACAATGTATCTTCGCAGTGACATGACATCACGCAAAGTAAAGAGTGCTGCACTTTCTTTACGACATTGAAGAACAATTCCTTAAAGAGTCTGTCTTTATCACGGACATGGGTCTACTGAGAATTGTATGACTTATAAATACAAGTGAAGCCAATTTATTTATGACAGGAACAATGGGAGGAGAAAAAAGCTTTAATAGATTCACATGACTGTCTTGATATGCAGAATCAGTTCCCAAAGTTTCTACAGAATATATATTATCTCTCAGTTGGTACTGGAATTAGAATCTTGGGAGTTATTTGAGATGTTTCTATATATTGATAGTCATCATGAATCTTCTTTGGTATTGGTGAGTCTTTTTTTCTTTCTTTTTTTAGTTGTCACGGTTCTCACTAAAGTGAGATCTTCTAACGAGGGAAAATTCGATAGTATTTTGAATTCTCAAATAACTGATTTACGTGGAGGGGGTCCCCACAAAATATATCTGATTAAGAATTTATTTGGGAATTAGTAACACGGCTTGTTACTACCTGCTGGTGTTTTCCCCATTTATTGTCCAATACATGCTTTTTATACATATACATACCTTTTATATTCCACTAAAACCTGCAATTTCAGAACTTACCAGCATGACAGCAGTTAGAATAAAAACTATGAGCTGATAATGTTGTGCTTCGGACGAATGACTTTTATCTGGTACTTTCTTATGTAAGCAAAGCCAAAGGCAATGACGGGAGGCATCACATCAGAGAAAACCAAGTTATGATATCAGTGTAGGATAACCTTTTTTAAAATTTGTATTTTGACAAGTTGAAATAGTCATCATAAATAGTTCCTGAACGGAAATACAGAGACAGACAGCACTCAAGAAATACAAACTGAGACTGGCCAGAGCTTATAAGTTATTTCCCTTTTGCGTTTTATCGGATCTAATAATCTAAATAATTTGAGTTAATCATGACGAATACATGGTAAATATCAATACCTAAAATAGAATCACTCAGGGATGTCAGATGGGGTCAGAACAAACTTTTCATATTTTTTTCATGTGGAATTTGCTGCCGCAGAGAAACTATGAAAACATGGAAAGCATCGCGGCCACCGCATGCGGTTGATGGTCTCTGGGGGACGTTCAAACAACTGTTTTATTGGTGTGAATGAGGTACAGTTAACATTATTTTCCTTTTACAAAAGGAATAATTATCTTACATATTGAAATTGAATTCACTGATTGCCAGGGAAAAGTGGAAAGATGACATCTTTGGAATCAATAACGTACTGTTATTTAGAATGTCGCTAATTAAGATAGATTAGAAGAATGTGTATGGGCTGCGTGCGACAAAGCAGATAGAACGAACTTGTTTGTTTGCCGACATAGAAGGGAACATAAATAACACACATCACTTTGAACTCTGGACAAATCACAAGGATTACCGAAGTCGACAAGCTCAATTCAATGGAGACTGCCGTCTGTAAGACGATCTAATTACTGAACTACCCATGACCTTACTCTGGGAATTCTAGATGTGAAAGTCTCTCATGACAATGCTGTTTTACAGCCCTACGCTGACTACAATTGGCAGTCATTATCTCAGAAACAAATACAAAAGGGCAAATGCAAATGATTTGATAGATGAAATGACAGAGGCAGTTCCCTCCAGGAACCGAAATGAATTATTGTTTTTTTCCCAATGAGTCTAGATAGTAGTATGGCGTCATTGGTATAATAGGAGACATTGTTAATTATAGAGTTACCAATCTCTTCATGGATATAGACGACGATCAAACATATATACTAATTAAAGTGGGTGGATCCTGGTGACTATATATCTACTAACGCTACCTCCATAACAGTATCTAGGATTAGACCAGCACGAGGATAAGCATTTAAGGCTTCTGTTGTTATCACCACTCGCCAAAGTAGTGGACACAATTGGGCCTGAGATCAGGTGTCTGCTCCTGTGAGCTGTGTACTAGTCAGGATGTCCGCTGCATCAGGGTTCGATTATATTTTAATCTTATAATCAAATACCTGAAGTATTGTTAAAATAGTCAATGGTTGGTATAATAAAAGCTACTAAGTTGCAGACACAGACACTTGAGTTATTTGGTATTAATTCTCCAACCCCTTTAGAAGATGGTGACAAAATTATAATCGCAATGGAATATCAACTCAATACGCTGAAGACTCTCTTATATTTGAAGGTCACGCTCTTGGCTGAATATAATTGATTTGTTGAAATAGTTATCATTTTAGGTTTGATTTACAAGAACTTACACCACTGAACAATATGAAAGAGATTTGTACATGTATGGTTATATAAATGATCCCTGGTTATTTTCATTTTCTCCCGAACAAGTATGTCTATGTTGTTCTATGTGACTTCATAGCATTTTGCCTTAAAAGATGTCTTTATCTAGTGCTGCTGACAATATGCAATATAGGTTCTACTGTATACATTTATTGTATATAGATACACATAGATACAGCACAAAGATATGATGAAATAGAAAATTTGTCATTGACCCTGCACCTCATCGCACTCTTTGTCGAGATTCTCCTGAATAAAGAAAACAGAAACTAAAGAAAGTCTATGAACATGCACCAGTACGCAATCGATTGACAATAGATTTAGATGTGTGCTATCTGTGTAAAGAGAACATGACGAAGAGGTAATCAGATATCGAGTTGTCAAACATCGCAGGGATTAAATCTATAATGAAGGCGACGTACTGCCAGCACTACAAGACGTGGTGTCAGCAAATGGAGAGGGATCATGATTTATAATGAGTACGTCTTCTGTGTAAACCCATCTCCGTATGTGTTTCTCATTAATATCACTAATAAAGCACGTTAACCACCGGTACACACACGTTGTATCTGGTAATGAAGTGTAATCATCATTGTACCTGATATCCTTTAAATCTCACTACGTACGAATAAAAGCAAACTCCGTTGGCTCTGGCTTAATTACACCATAGCAGTTCGTGACTGCGCACCTAATATCAGTTTCCTGGAGCAGTCAATGAAATTACATTTTTCTTAACTTGTTGTACAGATTTTCTTATCTTAAGACCCCAGCATCAGTATGATTACCTATACATAATTTCTTATCTGTAGTGCTGTGGGAAAGGAGGAAGGCTACATCCCAAGACGTGCTATTCCACCGTATCTTCCCTAATACAGTTGAACCCCGCGTAATCGGGAACCCTCCGTTCCTGGCCAAAGTGTCTGCTTATTATGACTCAGTGTATGAGCCTAATACGTTTATGATGCCCGTTAGAATTATGTCCAAAGAAAACATTCATGGCATTAGATTCTATGGTTTCCCAGTTCCAATTTGGTGGGTGAAAAAAGCATATCGGCCTAGTAAGTCTCCCGATATTGTTTAGACACCACAGGACCACCATACGTAGGTGGTTGAGATAACTGTAAATTAACATCGTTATCTATGAAACACCCAAGACAGTTATTCACTTTGAAGTTTAGACAATACCATACAGTATCCCAGCAGTCCTATCTCGCACAAAAAAATCTTGCAATCACACCTACCATTAATATTCTAGGTGTTAGATCGCTGATTCGCATAGGCATGAGGGAAGACAGCGCAAAGTTTGGCCGAACAATGGTGTCACTAAGCAACGTGCCGCAAGGCGGCGCTGAGCGGTAATACATGTAATATTCTACCAAGGGAGGTTGTGTATCTTCAAATTAGGCATGTATCCTAAAGCATGTAATTTTACAGGTTTACTGAGGGGACTTTTTCTACAGTATAGCGCATCAAATGATAATACTGATATGCTCATCCGATAAATGAAAACTTGCGCTTCATCTTGGGTTTCCTCGGAGGGGGTTTGCTTTCCTGGTCAGATTTCCATTTTACAGGTGCTAGTGTTCAGTCCTAGTATCAAATTTTGCGGGCTGATCCTAATAAGTGCGCAAGGAAATTGGTGAGGTAGGATGAATAAGAAAAAAAAATCCATTTCGCTCTCAGATATTACAGCCCAGGGTCAGTCACCATTGCCCACTCACGAACTCTTTGGAGGATAATAATTTAACATCAGCTTTCTGCAACTTTTTGTGATAATACGTGGCTGAATATTTTCAATTCACCTCACCTACCTAATACAATACCTTCTGCATCACGTAAATTGTAACTTTTCAGGTGATGACTGTAACCTTCTAATAATTTGGAGCTGAGTTTGGCAATCATTTCACTTATTTCTTATTTTTTATAGGGTCCCCTATTCTGCTGGAAGCTGGTAATGCTCTTTACGAAAAATATTTGGAATAGACCAAAAGGTTCTAGAGATCCTGCATGGATTAATTCCTCAAGATGGTCTGAGCTAACAGCTGGTGTCAATTTAGCAGTCCATAGAAGCGATTCCTTCGATTTTGCAAGGCGAGATATCTGCAGGTTCCTTCGATCATCGAACTACAAATTCATATTTTCTATTTCAAAATAAAATATATACATACAATGGAGAAGGAGGTGTGGAAAGATTTCTTTCTATATCGCATTGAGAGATATCGTGCCTGAATGTCAAGTCGCACGTCACTATTTCAGCCTATTTTCCGTTTTCCCCTAATTCTTTTTATTTAGGTTTCTTACTGGATACAGTGATCATGTTATAAACGACTGGCATCGTATCATGCTACCTATAGTGCAACGCTTTCAGAAATAACCACATGAAAAGACCTTTTATGGCCGACCATGAAATGGTTTGTTGGGCCGGCGCCATGGCAAGAAAAATCACTGCACATGCCCCATCCCACATGCAGCGATCACCAACCGCTCTCATCCCAGGTGCCAAATTGTAGAAAAGAACGCAGGCGCCCGTTCACGCCATTTTCCATTCTAGTGCCAATCCCGTGTATACGATGGAGAGGCAGTTAACGGGGTAGTTGTGCCGCGCGCCGCTAGGTGGCCACCAAGGACGCCATCGCGCCTTTATGACGCGCGCAGACGACAATTCGTCTAGTGGAGGCTGACAGGCGCGTCTCACCGTCTCACCACCAGGGACTGGGGTCCAAAGTGAGGCGCCAGATTTAGAGTATCGCCGGGATGGTGTTAAATTCTAACACATGTTGCCAGCAGACAATACGTAGCAATGGCTTCTTCAACATGGCGGGAAATAAGCCAGTTTAAAGGTCATATATCGTGCCGGTGTTTGGATAATTACTACTTAAAGCAATTAAAGACTACGATGCAGCACATTCAAGTCAACCGGCGTAGGATAATGCTAATCTGTGGCTGCTAGGTGGCACCAATTGCAATTAATTAAGGAGAAATATCCCCCAATCCTAATCATATCCTCAGTTCTATCAACTCGAGGTGGTTGAAAGACTGGTCTCAGATATTAGGAGGCTAAATGAAAACGACGGCTGAGGTGTAGATCATGGTTTTATCAGCAGTGCACAAATTGAAATTCCACAGCGCTCCTGATTATATGGATACCAAGCATCACCATGTGAAAGCTGATAAGAGAGAAGGCCCTGCTCTAATAGAGAAATATTTGTGACGCATGGTAAAGTACTGAAAAGACCTTACAGGGATCTATGATTTGCTTAGTCATTGAAATCGGAACGACATCATTTAAACTAGTCAAAGTAACCTGGCGATGTCTAAATATTTTAATGCCAGTAGAGAGTGTGAAAAAGGACAAATCCGCCAGAAACAAAAGGAGTCGAATTCACAGATCCTTTAAACCGCTTACCCAAGTCTTCTGAGGAACTTGTAAATCCATTCATTAAATTATTAGCAATGCACAGATTGCTACCTTCCTTTGGCACTTGGTAGTACATGTCTTTAACTAATACCCGACCAAAAAGAAAAATCGCATATTCCTTCTCACAAAACCTAAGATTTATCATCCATCTAGCATTCACCTACTCTGATGGTTCAGACCCCTTCAGGCTCTCTAGATCAGAGATCTGGTGTGGGCGTCTCAGCTCACAGTGTTTAGAAACCGGAAGTAGATCGTACCTGGAGGTCAGAAAAGACACACCGCTTTTCTACCTCCCCCTCACGAGAACTCCACATGCTTCAGCTCTGACAAGTGGAGGCTGGGCGGGGATATATACACACGCAATATCACACCCTGAGTCAACGTTTGCAAATGGCGCCTTGTCACGTGACCCACACATATAAATCGCCGTTGGTGCTTGTGGCAAATGAGACACGACACCAGCGAAGCCAAGGTCGCTGTGCCATGTCGCGGAGAGCTGTCAGGTCGCCAGTGGGCCGTGTGTGGAGTGAGTAATGGAGGTTTACCGCCATGTCAGCATCAAAGGCAATATTCATGGCGAGGTGGTCAAAGGGATCACCCACTTATCCCTAGATGTTTCTCCATTGACGATTGAAATCAACAGTGAACATGGATCAAGTCCTGCTGATTTAACCAAGATTAGTGTTGGAGACTAATGAAATTATCCTTGCTTTTTCCCTGTAAAGAATACTAATGGTGTTCCTCTATGGGAATAATTTCAGGGGCGTTAAGTAAAATTAAGTCTTTTTTCTAGGAGGGAAAAACCACAGGTACTTCAACCATGAGTTCCCTATGCAGTAGCCAATGCATATTATCTGAAATGTCCACATTTCTCAAATAACAAGGCTTTGCATCTTTCACCAAGGAAAGATTATCTAAAACAAAATAATCGTGAATTGCATTTGTTATTCTTAATTTCCACTCTATGTATTTCTTGACAAGTCATAATTCTGACTCCGATACGTCAACCTTTTAAAGGTGCCCTTCAATGCCTGAGGATACTGTTTTTGGCATTCACGGATATATATAGCGCATTCACAAATTAGGCTGAATTTAAGGCGACGAACACAGCCACCGGCGTTGAAGTTGGGTGCAAGTGCTCACACTTCATTCTACCTTTTATAGTCGATATAGATTGCCGCAGTACATAATTGCACCAACGATATACATCGTGGCCCTGCAGTACCTAGCGAAGCTTTTCATTCCTATAGGTCTAATAAACTTTGATGCCTACTTTTGACGCCAAGATTACTACAACATATGGGGAAAATAAAGGAGAAAATAAAACTGAGACTATTAGATGATTCTTCTGAACCATTTGGGCTTTCGGTTTCAAATGGCTGTGAATCTATCTCGTGTGGTACCGAAATTGTTAGACTGTCTGTGAATAGTATTCACGGTTTTTAACCAGAATTCCCCCAATACCACTCGCATCCTGGGAGCCATCAATCACGTCTTATTCAATAAACCAGCCCCACTGGGATTGGTAACAGCCGAAAAGCTGTAGAGATTTAAGACAAGTCAGATCTATAAGGCAGATAACTATTGTGTTATGGAAGCAGCCATCTTGCTTCCAATGCCAAACAAAACAGCAGGTGGGGGTGATATTATCTATGGATTATAACAGCTGCTAAGAGTAATTGTCCCCCGTGTACAGAAGCGCCATCTTCAAGGGTCGCACAAACTCGTTCAACCTTCTGGTAGATGATGGCTGAACTAGTTATCACTCCGTGTCCCATACAGTCCTGACTTGTCTCGAAAGTCTGTGCACTATGTACACCTCTTCTCTTTTTGTCTTCAGTTTCCCTGGCGTGTGCTAAGGATTTCAAACATAGTGTAGATGTATTGTGCTTTGGAAGACACCTTTAGTTCCATGCTACTCAGTGCTACTCAATGCATTCTTCAACATAGCACTTTTTTTGTTATGCTGTCTTCCTTCATATTGTGTGGAATACAATTAGGTGCATTTATGAATGGCTATTTGGAAATCACCTACATCAGTAAATAAAAGTTTTAAAAAACAACCAATAATCAAGGGTTGTAGTAATATTTCCACATTTTGATATTTGGTGATCAGTGGCAGTTCAAATGATTCCCACTAAGCATTTTCCTATATATATACATCAGTTGACAAGTCGAGACCTTTTGGCATATATTATACACCTCAGAACGAGATAAGGCATGCCAGGACTCCTCCATATATGTCTCGTCTTGTTCTAAGCATCTGTGCATCAGGAGCTTCAGGCCTTGTGTAGACTATCTCATCTATTATATGGTATCCTCTGACAGGAGCCTCTGGGATTGTAGATAAAATATATGTGTAAGATTTAGTAGAGATATTTATCAGATAATGATATTTCATATGAAAACAATGAGAGCGTCATACAGAACAAATGTCGTCACTTTCTCTTTGATATAAATGCCATAGGTCTTATTACAATGACATATTTCTTGTATGACGCTTATCAAAAGTCTACACGAAAAAATATGACACATTCTACTTTGGGACTAACGATAAAAACTAAGGGCTTCTTTGTATGGGGTAAACTCATAGAGGTCACCTTGAAACGTGTACCATCACGCAAGGGGCAAGACAGAGAGGTTTCTTATGTACGTGACCCTGCAAAAACAATGACCTATGCAACTCTACGGGGACTTCTGATTTATTCTACGGGCTGAACACTGCATGAGAAGTACCTCCAGATATAATATAAACGTAAACGAGACTCATTGTGACAAATAATGGCTGAGCAATGGCTGTAGGACACTGAATACTCTCTTCAGAAGAAATCAGCTTCCAGCTTCTCCCGTGCTAGAATTCCTTTTTCATTCAAGGAAATATATAAAATACGAACTGGATCTATCCATTGGGGATACTCTTCCCATGTCACAGTCTTATATGCATGACGACGCAAGTTACAGTACTATCATAAAAACCGGATGAGTTTTAATCTTGGCTCCCGTATGCCACGACTGGCGTTTGGCGTAGTGATATCACGAGGCGGAGCCGAGTGGTATCCGGAACGAAACGCCAGAAGTGGCATTCGGGAGCCAAGATTAAAACGAATCAGGTTTTGATTTTATCCTACCCCTCTCTACAATATTTTAATATCAAAATCATGAATGAAAATCATCAAAATTCCGTATGCCCCTAGTAGCATACAAACGTCCGTATGCCAGTCAGCGTGGCATACGGAATCTCAATGTTAAGCCTATGGGATTTTATATTAGGGGTAGGATAAATATTTATACAGGACGCACAATACAATACAAATTAGAGGAAACCAAAGTTTTGAATGCACTGTGTGGAATTCTCTAGGATTAAGGTGGAAATGTTAGTAGTTTCAGGGAAATATTTAAGTTTTAATTAGTCGCGCTATGACCGGAACATAATCTCAGATATAAGACAGTGTTTTAATCAATAATAGCTCGCCTCTATAGTTATACGATGCCCAGATTTGAAAAAGTCATTTTGAAAATCTGGGGATGTCACTATCTTAGTGGTCTCCGGTGCTATGCTACTGATTGGTCATTCTTCAAGCTTTTTCGATCAACCTTGAACACATTTCCCATAACTATCTCCAGAAATTGACTTTATTTCTAACCATCATCATTTTATATGTATCCCTCTACAGAGGGATGTCTTCCGGCCATCAATATACCACAGGAAACGTTGACCATGTTATCAATTCTTTTCCCAGTAGTGCAATACAATATTTCTATTACGTATTTTTAAATAATAGTGTAGCGGTCGCCGGCTTAACCTATTACCTGGCCGAAATGATCATTTGATTATGTTCGACAATGATAAAAGCTACCCAATGAATATATCCGATCCACTGTCGGTTCAAGGTCGGAAGAGCCGGATTTTTGTTCTCAAGAGACTTTCATTTCTATCAATTTCAATACATGTGGATATTACAACATCTTTTCATTAAATCCATCAAAAATTGGTTTATAACATATACTTACGAAAAGCTATCAACCTCTCTTTTCTTTTAATCAATGAGGGGCGTTTAGCATGAATAAAGTGAGTTTAATATACTCAAGTGAGACTGACTGTAAAGCCAGGGCAGAATGTGTCTATGATACACATGTATACGCCTTTCGGTGAACTTTCTGAATTGTTCAGGCAAAATATGTCAGATACCAAAGTGTTGTAGAGTTACACAATGCCTGTAAGGTGGAAATTGCTTGATGTTCGCAGAAATGTCCAGTTGTTGAACCTATTCTATAAAATGCCAAAAATGTCTGTTTGTTGGATACACGTGATAGGCGCCCAAGAAGTGCAAACAAAGTGAGGTTTAAGGAACCTAGGATAAATTGTAACCATTTCTTTAGGTCTCCTCAATATCGAGGACAAAAATTATGGAACCAACTAGATGCAGTCATTCAACACAGCGAAACCAACCGCTCCTTTAAAAGACTAGTCAAAGAGATGCAATTTACTTACGAATTGTAAGATCTATCAAATAGGCAATCGACTATCTTCTTCATCTCATCTCATTATTATTTCTCATTTATTATTTCTCTTGATTCTCTTCTATTATTATTATTTGATGTGTAAATTGTCGAAACTGTCTAATACCATGAATGGCCGATTTATTTTGTAATAATGAAGTCTAAAAGGTTATCTAGATGTACAATTACTGCTGCGATACTGCGCTAGCAGTGGAGGATCTTTCGCAAGAAAGAACTGTCTATGCCTCAATAAATCTTTTTTTTTAAAAGAAGAAAAAAAAGTGCTCTCACCTCTTAAAATTTCAATGAGGCTACAGTTTTTGACAACCTTCTTGTCTGGAGCTGATAGTTCCAGGGACAGTATCTCCTGCTGGATCCTGGGGATCCTTGGCATAAATTTCTCTAGTTCTTTCCAAGTTCCTTTCATTCTGGTCCTGCTGGACTTCAGGCTCATTTCAGGTCTGTATTTTTAGAAGGCACTCTTCACCCTCATCCTTTCACCCTCACCCCTCTCATAAGTATTAACTCTAATTTTGTATGGTGGTTTGTGTACTGTAGGCTGTATGTGCGCTAAAGCCTGTACGGGTCTGGTCTGTGTCTGGGTGTGTAATGGGTGCATAACTGTGGTCTACTGGTTCCAGATATACTTCATTCACTATTGGTTGGTTCTACATGTTAGAGGGAGCAGCAGATTCGCATCATCCATGAATCATTCATGAACTTGCCTTATGATATCGCTCATTTTCATTCAAATAGGAAACTACTTTGTCCTTGTCAGTACATTTTTGATACAAAAATGCCTTCCCGGTCGTCCTTAGCCAAATAAATAAGAAAAATGATACACCATCAAGTAAGTACAAGCCTTAGTATATCACAAATGCCATAATCTCCTCAGAAAGCAGGAAGGTTTTTACGGGTGACTGGAGGATAGAGGCGTTTATGTCGCTATATGATTAATAACATTTTAATGATCTCAAAGACAAAGATCATATGACACACAGAAGCTTTCCACAGTGTGCATATTCCTTAAGGAGTAGAAACTGCAGTAGAAATGCAGGTTCGGCTGCGCTTGTGGAATTCTAGCAGTGAGATAGGATTAACTGCCGCTCATAGTGGATCACACTGAATGACCTGAAGCTTCGCCTTCACTTACACCTCCCTATCGAAGACATAGTCCTCACATGACCTCTTGCGTAATGTTAACTGGATCAATACAGGGGCAAGTTGGTGCTGAAGACCCCAATATGAAGCCAACAACTGGAGAAACATCAAATAACTGTTATAATATGGCCACCAATTTGGCGACAGGCGGACGTCCTGCCAATCAATTCTACGGACTGAAGTGTCAGGTTGCAAGCTGTGCAGGCTCAATGCCAAGAACAACAGAGCTATTTGGGAAATTCATAACAAAGGATTCTCTGTATGAATTATGCAGGCTATTTGCTGTAGAATTGGGAATAGAAATTAATTGTGAAGTTGATCTTTTGAACATAAAAATTTGTTTTGATTTTTGATTTGACTACGTTGATGTTAACTATTGTTTTCATGTATGTGAATTATAATTCGGTGTGTATCTAAGGATAATTAAAAGATTCAAGATACATTGTTGCCTTGACTGTCTTACTCTAGATTTTCTATTTAATTTTCTAAACTGATATGATGTAATTTTCACATTTATTCAATCAATTGTCATCTGAGGATTTTCTTTTAGAAAAAAATAACAGTAAAGAGGTAGAGTGTGCATTACCCTTTTGACAGTGATGCATACTAAAGTATACGATGATACAAAGAAATAGAAAGCAGTCGTAAAAAGATTTTACATGAGTTGTAACATATGTCAATCACCCTTACAGAAAGGAGGAAATGCTGAACATTTTGCAAGAAATTTAATCTATTCAAAAAATCATATTTTCCTTGATATATTCCTAAAAACGATTACCGTGGGAACATTTCATTTTCCTGAAAGTATCCTAAAAGACGTATACCTACCAAAGAACCAAGCACATCAATAAAAATGCAAGGAAACGAAAAGCAAAGAAAGCCTTAGAATAGTTTTACATCCATAGTCAGCATAGAATATCTCTCTATAGCATTCATAAATTGACATTCACACATGGGAATGAGAATTTAAATCACCTCATGCAATACAAATATCAAACACGACCAAAACACTAAGTACAACCTGAAGCTGCTGGGAGACACCTATTCACATTTCCCATACCCACTCGCACATCCTTCACTGAGAGTGGGAGCCTGTGGCAGGCACACGGCCCTCCACCACCACCACGGGGGTATTTATGCTGGCGCCGAGCAGCTCGGGATGGCTCACTGGGGCAGAATCTGCTCTGAATGACTCATCCAAGACAGGTGAGCAGCTCGGGCCTGTATCAGACACGCTCCGTCGCCATGACGACGTGTGGAGCATACTCAGTCGCTCCTAGCTGTAAGGACGGTGGGAGCTCAAGTGCAGATTTATCTAGAGGCCCCAAGCTTAATTTTTACACGTTTGGCATTGATGTGGTTCTTAACAGAATGAGGTATTGCCTAAGGTCAACATCTGTTCCCAGATAACTGTGCACTGTATAATTTAGTATAGTGTCCTATATATATGTTGGGTATTTTCAAATCTATAGACTAGCTTTCTATATCTCCTGGTTAGTATATATCATAAGAAAAATCTTCGTGGAATGAATTTATCATCTGGGTTTTATGCACATAGAATGGTTATTTTCTTGAATATATTTTATCATAATATCATAGGAAGTATATGTGTTAACGTACCACTAAACGGAGAATTGACATATTTGTTTATTGTGATAATAGGTTATCACCGATGTACTTTCCTGTATGGAGGGGTATTACAGTTCTAACGAGCCTAGTGCACAACGTTCTAATTCAGTTATGGATCAATCTCGTAAGCATACTGGTGATCATTTCCATAGAAACAAAATCGCATACACCATATTTACGACATGACTAAATGATATAAATAAATCCAGCAGTATCATGTACATAAACAACGGACAATAATACCGAAAGTGGAGAACATTCATTAGGTAATTACACCGATAAATACTTTGTGTAATATGATAATGCCAGCATAAATGTCAGCTATTGTGCGCTACTAGAGGCAGCTAGATAAAAACATATTGCCGTTTTCCCTCATAAATCTTAATTCACCCGCTTCTCGACAGTTAGGGACCTCCCAAACCACCTGCTCATTATATGGTGCATCTACATGTATTCTGATGGATTTTAGCATTCTCTAGGTGTATTATCCACAATATCAAAATATTAATTATCCGAGGTGTTTACTTTGGTATTAACTTTCATGAAGGGAACTTCTGATATAAAGATTCACGGACACCATAGAAAAAATGTGCAGAACACGTTGCTACACTCTCCCAGCTTAGATTCTGCGCCTTGCTTCCTACACTGTTGGTATCTGCACTGGTCTACCTTTTTGGAGCAAAATTTGCACCATACACCAATTTTTTCATATATGCTAAATTCTGAGCACTTTGAGAACTTGTAAAAATAGATGCACATATTTATATGGTATACACTCATCCCTGTTATTTGTAATGTCAAATCAGGAATAGACTGTAGAATTACTTTCTTCAGTGGATAGCACCTCGTGTGTTGCAGGGTTTTGTTTTGTCAACATGACACATGTACTTATTCGAAGGGACCGTTTAATCAATTGTGGATGCCCACTACAATGTATACAGTGGTTTGGAGCTGAAAAAAATTATCTGGGAGGCTCAGTTAACACTTTCAGTTTTCCTCGACTCATATGAGCTGTTTGACTTTCATAACTTTTGACAGTTAAACATTTTTGAGTACCATATGTGGTGTCTCTATGTGACGTCACTAGGTTTAAGCAGAAATATGTAAGCGCAAGCGCCACAAAAGATCTGGGAGGAGAGTGCTGTTGTTCTTGCGACAGAATACTGCAAGTATATTACAGCATAAGGTGAAGCATTGCATTCTCCGCCACACCAGAAATGCAATGTGAAATGCGCAAATAATGAATAAGCGTAGGGTTCGGCTATCAGAGTAAGTCCACTATGATAACTGAGGAAAGTCACATTCTTATCTATTCCCGAACGTTCATTACCCATAAGATATATAATATCAAATAATGCCCATAATTAATATTGTCACTGGGTTTTACCACCAGAAGATACTTTTATTTGCAAAAAATCAACAGTCAGCCTCTGTGTAGCAGGTCTTGTACATATTGTAAAAGGAATCGTAGCTAAGCAAATTTCCCTCTGCTGTCTATATACAGAAGTTTTTTTTTTGTTTTTTTTCATGAAAATGGTGGAATATGTGGATCAGAAAAATACTTGAAAAAACAAAAAACAAAAAAATCCTTTTAGCAGAGATATCACTGAGGTACCAGAAAAGACCGGGAGATTGAAATTTGACACACCACAAAGATCAGCGAAACTGGAAATAACCGTTGAATTAGCAACTCTGTTTTAGGAACCCGGCAAACCTGAGGCATCCAACAAGGAGCAAAATGTATCTACTTTCTGTACCGCCATTTTCTAATCACCCAAAAATGGCCAATAGGATAACAAAGTCCGACTAACACTCTGCCATTATTCGTTCAAGTTGTGAGCAGAAAACGGCTTGAATCTCTCTACAGGCGAACTGATTTCTATCTGGCACCCACTTTCCCAATAGACAGCCGAACATCACCAATCACAATACCTCACACGGGACGACCCACCCGGCTCCGATCTCCTATATGAAAGCATAAAACCTCATATCTAATATCTCCCGTCCCACACCGCTCATACACTACTGGCCGTCCCAGCAGCTCGCTCTTGTTATTATCTATAAATCTTGGTCCGCCAAACACCGGGACCACAGGCCTGGGGCGCGCGATGGTTAATCATTGCTATTCAAGTCAGTGGAGCTACACCATGGCTTCATTTCTCTCTTGTCATTTGGAGACGTGTTTAATTTACATGCAGATTATCCAATCGCTCCTTTGAACGGGTGTCATTGCGACCGGAGGTTCCGCTGATGCCAAGCTTATATACTGATATACCAGCCTGGGGACGGTTGTTGAAATAAATGACACATGTATTCACTTAACTTAATTTGTCCTAAGTTTTATTGAATAAAGGATGCATGGACCAGACACATACTTCCCATAGAGGCCCTCAGAGTGGTATCAGCTGATCTGGCAACTGTATAGATGTATGTCTATCAACAATATCTTCTTCTTGAAGCTAAACTTCTGTATACTGTGGACTTGGTGTGTTTAAAAAAAGTAATTTGGAAAAGGATTTAGTGAAGTTGATGAGACTAATTCACTAAATAAAAGTTCGGCATATTTCGGAAGCTTCGCCGACCTTCCTAAGACCCGTGAATGACCGGGTTCAAGCGGAGTGTCGCTGGGGTTCTTTCGGTTTATAGTCAGGTTCAGGCCAACTTGTATAGATATACTGCTGAATTTGGTTAATCAAATATGAAAATTCGGAAATTGTATATATAAATGATACTTGCATTTATACAGTGTATATCTAGCAGCTACATATCCCTTCACTTCTATATCAGCAGTACGTGTGGAGGATCCATGTGTAGTAGCTGAGACTTCTGCAATACATCCCCACACTGCATAAAGCACATAAATTGTGATACGCTTCATTCTCTCAAATTAGGCAACGGTAAACCACGAATAGAGGACAGGATAGTTCAGTGAGTAGCATGCTTACCGGCGAATCATAGGATCTGAGTTCTTTATTCAGCGTTACTGCTAAGTTACATGCATGTCTGTGATCCTTATCTCAGATAAATGATTCAACAATCATGTACTGTTGGCTGTTACTATGGTGTAAACATCAACCGGAAGACCAACTGTTGAATAGGGAATTCCTACTAAGCAGGACACCCTCCATATCAAGCAGCAGTCTCCCATGTTGCAAGGTGTCCCGCTCATTGGAGTGTCGCCCTAGCAGGGTGCCCCGCATCCATGTTTCTGACGTTAAATCATACATGAACCAGCACTGACTGGACCTGTTGTTATTATCACCCTAAATTGGTCTGAAATATAAAAAATTGAATAGGAACTGGAAAATGTATCCTTTTATAAACTTAGATCCTGCAATGCTGGGGTTGTGTTGGTTGGTTGATGGTGTCTTGCCTCTTAGTCTTAGCAACAGCCAATGTCAAGCCAGACCAGGTTTGGAAGTATGAGATGATGATGTGAAACTCAACTTCACAGCTAAGAATCAAACCATATGTAAACTGTATGTCATGTCTTGTGAATGTTACTATGCACTATAGTTTCAGCAGTATTGCATACATTCGAATCCTATCATACAAAACCCACGAACTCAGAAACTCTATTGGACAGAACTGATAGTGTCATATGACCTACAGTAAGCCCTATGTGGTTATGAACTTTGATTTGCTGAGAGCACTTGTCGTTATTTTTCATTTACAGTTTATTATGCATGGAAGAACGCCCTTGGAGGTGAATGTATAATGGATATTTAACTGAATAAGAAAAAAAACCCAATAAGATCCAGAGGCACGCTACCGACTAAGCTATCCGGCCACTCTATGGAAGTTATATTTGGCCTTGACATTCATCTGTATGTGCAGTTATGTATTTTGAGCGATCACTATCAAGAAATGTCACTCAATTTGATATGATTGTTTAGATCGCGTGAGTTGTTTTCGCAGTATGATATCAGGAAGCAGTGCTCAGTGTGATATTTGTAGCAGAAGACAACAAACGCCATGTAAACAATCATATGAAATTCAGTGACGTTTAGATTTGATCCTACCTCGTTGGTGAACATGTTTTTCACTTCATGTCACGTGTGGCATGTACATATTTTATTGCATAACTGTGGCAGACAGTGACACCATGTTAAGTATATGGAGATTTATATGAGGGGTAGGATGAAGAATGAGATTAGTCCCCTGTACACAACCTCTCCCCATTTCCTCAACCTCAGTACCGGATGTGCATCTCTCTAATATTCACTACATAAATTCTGTTTTAACTTGTATCATCATATAAACCCGTATTTCGAATCTACCTTGTACGATTAATAATTCAATAGTTTCTATCATTTCTAATATATCAGATTACTACGCGGTACTATCTCCCAGATGCACTAGGAACTACGAAGAAAGTAGTCCCTAGCGCGAGTAAGAATATATCATACATGAAGACTTATTTTCACATCCTATTCAAATATTTTAATACTATTAGACACTAGGACGTTCCTGTAAGTTTGTGTAAGTCGTCAGTTTGGTTTCTAGGGATAGGTTTGTTTGCACCAAGTATGAACTTTTAAATCCAGCCCCTGGTGACTAACTGAGTGCATAAGCATAAAGGTCAAACAGTTAATACACTTCTTTCGCCAGGAGAAAACTCGGAGTGCTCTTTCCTCTTTTTACCACCAGATCATTTCTAAACTCTACGTTTAATTACCACTGCATCGCTTTTTATCATTTTACGAGTCTGTTTCTTTGAAGGTTCAAATTCTGTTTTTATTAGCAAAGCACGACCTACAGACCAATCTATCTTTAATGTCTTTAATAATTCACAAACGCCTCACGTCAGGTCAAGTCCCTGTCAAGGGGCCTTGGTATTCTAAATGTCATGAACCCTGTTACCCCAGTCAACAGGGAGATGAGTAGGCATTGTTTTACTGGGGCCGCAATGGCAATTCTTGAAGGTTAAACTTCAGCGTCAGAATTTGATTGAATCAGGAGTAGGCCACCTTCACAGAGAGCCGATTGACGCGGGCGCCATATTGGATAAGCAGTGACACCTGGTGCTTCTTCTGATTATGTCTATAATTAGATCATTCTTCCTCTCGCCTTTACTGATATCATAAATGTAATTTCCTGGATAATCTAGCTTGGCTTTTGAATGCAATTAATGCGAGCTATATCAACTTCCCGGCACTGCAATATTGGGTAGACTGGCTCTTGTTGGACTGGGTAGGCCGGCGCCTGATAAGCTGAACTGTTGTCTGATGGTCATACTAGGGATTGCTGGACTAGACAGATTTAGGCTTTGATGGACTGGGCAGACTTTGCCCGATGAACTAGGCAGAACTGGGTTTGATGATTTGGGTAGATTTAGGCTAAATGGAATTGGCAGGTATAGGCTTGAGGGAATTGGCGGACTAGCGCCAGGTGGACTAGGCAGATTTAGGCTTGATGGACTGGGTATATTTAGGCTTAATGGACTGAGAAGACTGGGGCTTGATGGACTGGAGAGATTTAGGCTTGATAGACTGGGGAGATTCGCTAATGATGAAATGGGAAAACTGGGGCCTGGTCAACTTGACAGACAATAGATCGTTGGACTTAAGAAGACTGTGGCAGTGGTGGACCTGTACTTGCTATACTGGACAGACTTGGCTCTATGTATGCTGTGTTATATATGCAGGAGGCAAACAAGTGGGTGGCTGAAGTAGGTAGAAGTGTATGTACACATAGACGGGTGGTTGGAAGGTATTAGGTTAGGTAACAGGCAATGCGATCCTGGGTATATCGCCCACAAGGGGGCAGGAGTGATGAGCAGGGTTTGAGGTCACATGCTCGGTGTATTATGCTATAGGCGGACTGGGGGTGGGCAGCAGAGTGGGGCAGAGAGGTTGGGGAAGAGGAGGCATCTCGTCTTCCGACGAATCCGGGAAAAGAGGAGTCTCGAGGGGTGCCTCTCCCGTCTGTCGGGGGGCTGTGACGGGAAGAGTGACCGGGTGTGGGCCGGGGTGGGTCCGGGGTGAGGACTGGGGAGGGGAGGGTAAACCAGGCCCAGATGTACTTCACACAAAACCCCCGAGGCCTGGCTTTAAAATTGCGGAGGCTTCGCAACAAGACGCCTCCTGGTAATGAGGCCTTAGATTAGAGCAGTTCCTACTAGTTTGCCCACTCGTCTTGGTGAGCAGCTCAGCAGCTGCTCATAGCGCAGTCCGGGCCCCGGATGAGTAGCTCCTCGCCGACAAACTCTGACACGCCAATCTAGTGGCGCACGCCCGCCGGCGGTGGGCGCGGCCCGGGCCGGTCAGAGGTGGGCCACGGCCGGGCCTTCCTCTACCTCCACCCCGCGACCGCCGGACAAAATGACGGCAGATATGGATCGATAGACGGGCGGGAGCGGATGGATCGAGATAGACGGATAGATACAGGAGGACCAGGATGAGAGGAATACTAAAAGAGATTATCGTGGAGAGGATAGAGATGGGCATGTGTGTATGCGAG
The DNA here is from genome assembly GCA_950022655.1 of Alentia gelatinosa. Lineage (NCBI taxonomy): Eukaryota > Metazoa > Annelida > Polychaeta > Phyllodocida > Polynoidae > Alentia > Alentia gelatinosa. The sequence continues at coordinate 34,122,064 of OX465583.1, forward strand.
GTTAGGGTGCAGGATGAGTGAACGGTTGGGAATAGGAGTGAAGGTGACGCAATAAACAACTCCTATAGATATTATCTACAGTATCTTATGGCAGGGATCCAGTGTGATTCAGTGGCAGGTTCAATGTTGCTATGTCCTACCATCCACTGATGAAGGAGGCTTTTAGGACTTAACTATATCACATGGGAACCAAGATCCCAACTCAGATTACAGTAATTAAGCCGAAGGAGGTGGAGACAGCGTTCCTACCATACATCATCTCGTTTACCCATACAATAATCATATTCGAGTATTTTGCGAGCATGAAGAGTCCCATCCATCAGGGGTGGGTATACCATCCGGGCAGGGCAAACTGGGAACATGTGCAGTGTGGAAATAGGGAGTAACTCGTTTATTGTTGGACGTACAATGCTGGGGCAGTGTGTGTTACAACAGTCTCATTGCAACCTCCCCCTCTACCCATCACGTGCCCCCAAAGAGCCATCAACGCCATTAACGAGTTCTCATCAACAGCTCCATTACCGCTAATCACGTTTACGGCCGCGTTATGAAGGATCTGCCAGAGACACATTCAGGGTATGTATATCGGAGTGCGATATGTACCCTGGTCGTGCGTGTGTGTACGCAAGATGGAAGGGTTAACACTTTAACCGCGGCAGGATGCCTCCAGGCGTTGCCACGTGAACAACAGAATCAGTAACGATTATAAATATACAAAATTCGAAAGGAGACACTGTATGATTGTTTGTGTTCTACAAAGTACAAGGGCATATTGGTCTTTAAAGTAGAATAAAGAATTAACAAAAGTTACCAGGGTAATGCCATGAAATCGCATGACCCTACTGTTGCCTATAATAGGAGGGGTGCTACTCACTGCATGCAGTATGATACTGATGTGTCAGGAGTTGATTGGTGTAGGGAAAGGGTTACAAATCTACCATCCGTTTTAATATATAATCCCCATCCTCCCATACCTGAAGCAAATGATGATTTATAGAGGACGCATGTCTTTTGATACTCGGATTCTACGGGATATATAAAAATAGTCGAACTTATGGACTTCTAATATATACATTTCATGGAATATATTGAAATAATTAAATAAATGAAAATGTATGGTCCAGAATGTTAAGGTTTAGTTCGCTGCCGTTGTACCCATTATATCAATTCGGTTTGACTCGGCTGACATGTGTCTTTCGAGGTGTGATCTTTTTTTCAATATACAACACAGGTGACAGGTAATAAGAAGCCTGTCCCCTAGTGAAGTAGAAAATGTCCGAGGGAAATACAATCAGAATTGGCGAAAGCGAATAGTAAAGGGTAACCATCCACTGAATAATATTCCTTTCAGGTATTGTATTATTTAATATGTAGCTGACAGCTAACAGGCCTTACAGTAAATTGAATCATTCGTAAGTATACAAAGAGACGTACATTCAAATCCCAAAGATACAAGTACATGGTCTTCTGCAACACACTTATGAAGATAATCCACAGAAGCTTGTATAACAACAATTCAAAATAGTATACGAAATATAGAGGATGGCCTTTAACATAACACGCCTGGAATATACCCAAATAAGGCTAGGTTCAGGTCATATGCGTGTCGTTTGGTCTTCTGGTGGGTCATTGAGCTTGTACAGTGTGGTCTCACTGCCAGCACACTGCAATTATCTCCACACTCTATCTAGCTTGAAGAATAAGCTTTACATCGGTAGAGCGTCTGTGGCGCGTCTCTATGTAGATTTCATAATTTCATATGAAGTAGTCACGAAGTACCACGTGACTGGATTGTGAATGTAGCGCTCAGAGGAAGTATAGGGAAGGATGACGGTATTGATCATAGCAGGCCACCTTGTGGCAACTGGGCTAATCAAACCTCCTGGCAACAGCCCCTAGCAACGGGCTTTACTTCTTCAACATTGAATTTGTGGGGATATGTCTACTACTATGGAAGTATAGCCTGCAGGGACCGTGAGGAAAAAAAATATATCAGCAGAAGCCACCACACAGGACTGACTATGCTGCCTATGTAAAGAGCAACTCGTTAAAAGTAACACCCTATCGCTGATAAGGTCATATGGCATGAGGCGAAAGTTGGGTGGTTGATGGTGTTTTACGTTACAACAACTATCGTGGGCATCATATCAAGGCGAGATGGAATCAATAAGATGGAGTGATGGGAAAGAGATGTGGGGCAGTAGAAAGATCAGGGTGTAAATCCAGTGGTGCTTATTCCAGCTTGTCACCGATTGAAATGTACCACATAGGTTAGAAAATCAGATAGACTCCCTATTGTCTCTATTATGTAATTATTCACAAATTAGAAACAATTTCAGCAGGTGATGATATAGAGGAAACTGATGAAAGTTGACTGGAGTGACTCATATCACATCGAGGTTGAACCACGCATGAATACGAATGAAACAATACATGAGTGAGTAGACTCTAGCGAGTTCAATCAAGATGGGATCGAGTCACTCCGTCAACTTTCGTCAGTTTCAGAATTTATCCCACCCCTCCCATTAAATATGCATATGTCCAGATCAGTTACTGTGCACAAGTTAATTTTAGAATCATAATCATGACTACGTAGCTTTATGCAATAGGTCGTCTTAATTTGACAGTGAAATCAAAGATGGTGCGACAAGCGCTTGCTTCGTCTTCGTTTTTTAATTTTTTTTAATCATAACTCGATTTTCTTTCGTGTATACACACTTTTTAAATATCAGAATATTGTTTAACATGGAGCGTGTTCTATAAATCACTCATAATTCTCTGTATCACAACAGAAAAAAATTAATGGGATAAACGGGCCGCCATTGACAATGTTTTCATGAAACCAGAAATAGTCGCAAATGCTGTCCGGTGATTGGTTGATATGTGTGATGTCACCGTACCCGACGCTGATTGGGAATTCCTTACTTTACTTAATAGGGCGGGAGATACAAAATTCTTATGTCAAGTGTATGGGATTTTATATCAGGGGTAGGATAACATGGTATATCTCGCAGAATTGAACAGTATCAGGCATGAAACTAGGGGGCTTTACTATGTTATTCAACTATCTACTTACTATAGTATTTCGTTATCTACTGCCTACCGCCTTTGGTTTCAAGGGAAAATAAATAGTAAATTTTATCAGTTTGCATCATGGAATAAGCCTCATTTACAATAAGTCTAACTTCTTTGTGATATGAGGTAAACACCCATTAGCTGCAGCTGATAAAAGAGAGAATCATCATTAGGGCTACCCTCGGTTTTTGAGTCATATCCCTATCTCTTCCCCTCCTCCACCCCTCCTGGCTGAGACCCAGCTTAATTCTAGGGTCTTCAGAGGAATTCTACACTTGACAAGGGTACTTTATCCTCATAAATTTGATAGTTGTTCATAATCAAAGACCTCAGCAAGTCTATCAGGATAGCAATGACAGAGAAAAGGAACTTCGTTATTTTCGTTGGCTCACAAAAATCCTCAATTTCCCATCAGAACGGCAGCCAACCTGCATGACCTTCGGCACGCCTTGGCCAATCTATCAGTATAACATCGATAGAGAAAAAGGGCGATTTCTTTTATACCTTTGGGTAAAAATGGAAATCAACATTTTTTCTTATCATAAATGAAGCCAACCTGCACGACCTTCACCACACGGCACCCAGTGACAAGAAGCCCGACAGATCAGGCGCCAGTCGGCCGGAGCTCCCAGCATCTCCTCCCGGTCGATACGAATCAGGTTAGCCGGGATTAAATCTGCCGGACTTTCTGTGAGCTGCTCATGGAGGCTGCGGCCACCACGAGGACACGACGGACACAGCAGTCGACCAGGTGGCTCAGAGGCAAAACTATGACCAGATGCAAGAAATGGATTGAGTAATTGCAAGGTTCAGGGGTGTTGCCCGTGGCTATATAGTTTCGAGGTGTCGTAGGGTGTTCTGTCCCCACTAGGCAAACGACAATTAGCTGATGCAGGACGCTGGTGGGCCATAATCAATGATGCATGTACGCCATTTTAACTACCCACTTAGTTAAACGTGTTTTTTTCCTCCTTTTTTTATCTGAAGCCTCTTATTCTCATGGAAATGATTTCCAAAAGAAAACATAAATAGCGCTTAATAAAACATATCCTCATTGGTTAGATACAAAACTCCTCAATAGGTAGTCACCAAGGTTATGCCAGCTCAGCGAACGCAATGGTGTAGTGGAAATCTATTTCAAATACATAATATTCCAAGGTGTATTGTCTTTTGATATAATTAAGTGCAATTAAGGTACACGATCTCAAATATATCTTTCTGTATAAATCTTGTTTGCAATATATACAGATTATGCTGCCGATCAGATTCTAATGTTAGATTAATCGTTATGTCCTTGCATATCAGACTAATTTGTGTATACATGCCTTCACCAACTTCCAAGTGTGGATACAATGGATTAAGATGAATGGTGTATTAGAAACCTATGAGAAGATAATACAAAAATTGAATAATCTCATCGACTTTCACTGTGTCCTTTGGTTATGTGTATATGTAACTCAATTAAAAGAATTAATCTTATATTGTCTGATAATGACATTTTCGCCTCTTCATCTAAATTCTCCGATAAATAGTTTCCATAGATTCAGATATATATTATCATACTTTGCGAGAAAAAAGACTGATCATAGGTAACACCTGTTAAAAATATCTTAAGACAGAGGGTGACTGCTCCATAATCCTTTCTCACTTGAAAATAAATCAGGCTTTCCAGCGGGTCCTCTTTTATGTATGTGAGGAGAGGCTGACGTCGTTTTTATAACAACCTTTTATCTCGGACACAAAAAGAGCACGCTGGGTGAAGCACAGCGACGCTTCGGCCTTCTTGAGCCTCTTCTCTGGTAGGACGTAAAGCCTGGATAGCAGAGGCCCAGTGTGGGCGAGGCCCTCATAGCCTCTCACCTACTCTCATCTCTCTCTTGTGAAGCAATGTTCTTTGGAGGAGGCACAAAAGTAAACAATCACTTGATACATGGAAGTGACGAGATGAGGAGTCTAGACGTTACAGAGACCCTCGCAGTACAAGTCAGCAACACTTCCACCCCGTCATACATAATTGAGCATCAACACTTTAGAGGCCATATATACGCATACAAGGTGGAAGATAGCCTGACGCTTAACAATGTCACCTATACGTATACCGCAGAGATGCACTATGGCTTAGGAGATATATATATATAAAAGCAGCAGCGAATGGTTACTTATTCAGAAGAGGGACCCATTCGTTGAGTCATTCCCATGAAATCCACGAGGAAAGTATCAACATTGTAGGAGAACAGACGTGAATGGCATCCAATGATGTTTCTTATCAGCATTCATTGATATGTGATAAATCTTTTAAGAGCGGGTTTTCGAAGTGGAATAGAATTTTAACTTTATGACAATGATATTAAGAAGTTGTGAGAACTGCCCCATGGTACGGCTGATGGTTGTAAAAGCAAAACATATTGGGCAGTGAACGTGACAACTTGGCTATAGCTGATATTTCCTCATGGATTTCACGAGGAATGGAGAACCTCCTCTGCATAAATCCCCACCACCATCACGTATACCTTTGCTGTGCAGTTTATGTCTACGTATACATCTTGAAAGTAGGTAACAATGATCCATGTCAGACTACACACCTTGTGTACATAACAAAAATCGCCTCTTACGGCTGCACACGTAGCGGGAGTGAAAATAACATATACCAGCAGTATTTCCGGGTCCATGCCATGTGTACGTCATGTGGCCAAGCCGAGGATGGCAACAGGGTGGAGGGATTAACCTACCCAGACACGACCAGACCAGGGCGTGTGGCAGTAGTAAGCCATCATGGGACGGCCGAGCAGCTCAGAGCAGCTCAAAAACGGCGCCGACCTGCTCACCACCTCACCGGCCCCTGGCAGCCACCACAACACGCCCGCCTGCAGGCCGACAGACGGGGACGGGTAGGGGAGACTTAACTCAACAGTCTAGTTTTTGGTTTGCGACTCATTCCCTGGTTCTAGGTAGAAATTACTAAGTTCTGCTAACTGTTGGGAGGCGAGAGACCTCCCTTTTACCTTGACGTTTGAGTATGACTGTATGGGTGGTTCAGGAACAAAATATTTGTAGATACTCTGGTTCGCGACTCACTGGTTCAAGGAAACAATTACTAAGCTATGTTTACTTTTGGAAGACGTTGAAATTCCGCTACATATTGGTGTATATTCCGCTATATAATCCGCTATATATATATATATCGATTTTATATCATATCTAATCCTATATTAGTGTAGAGACTATGTCAATGTGAAGGTCCCCATTCCGTCAATGTCACAACGTGTTCGCGGCATGGGGAGTAGCAGTATGTAACCATTGAAAGTATGTGGACCATTATATTATAAAATATATTATCATATATACCCACCGACGAAAGAATATTCATACGTCCTCCGTACCACGTGACCTCTGTCATTCTGCTATTTAGTGAGTTGCGTTTTTGATTATTTCCAGGCATATAATTATAAGTAGACATAGTGAGTAACACTGAATTACATCTTTTCTGAGTTGTTTTGATCGGAAATATTCATTGAGTTCGAGTCACACTCAATGTCTCTATATATTATATAAAACAACATTGTATATACCAACATGCATGCTCAGCACTGAGGGCTACAGAAGGAGCCCTCTGCCACTGGTCAAATTCCTTTGGGAGCGCCTGGTTTCACTATAATCCCTGCAGGAGCCACTTCACAGCTACTGCAGACACTTTCACGAAATTAAACCTGGGACTCGTCCTCTCGGATGACAACTACATGAGATGGCTGTCAGAAAATTCACCATTAGAAAAGGCCAATTTTTTTCCCTACTGCCCTCAGAGGTGAATGGTGCCTCTCCAACTAAAAATCAATTTGCTGGTACGTGTACAGATGAAACGAATCTTTTTGTTATTATTTAAATCGATGTATTCGTGTGACCTTTCATTACGGGAGTCATTTCATGAGGAACATGCTGTGGTTGAATTGAAATAGTCTTAAAAGACATGTTAGCTTTTTTATAGCAATGAATGTTTTCATTGTTTTTACTCAGTCGCGCTTTGGAATAATTCCAAAAGTTGTTATATTTATTTATTTATTTGGATCCTTTTTCGGGAAAAAAGAATCAGTAAAAGATGAAGCTTTCGAATTTGTGGAATTAAATAAGATATGATGGAAAGCTTTGATTCTCATATATCAATTACTGATTTTGTATTTCAGCGGTTCATCAAAGGAATGATATTAGGTTGAATTAGTACTGGTTATGTTTCTATGTATTGAGAGGAACCTACACAAATAGCAAAGATTTGATACTGAATGTTGCTATAACTTGAAACTCGACTCTTGACCCTTTCCCTGCAGCACCCAATTCCCATAACACAATATCAGGTAGTGCCTGCTGTAACACCACTCCTACTGCAGACCCTTAAATCCCAGAAACAGCAATATCACAGGATTTCAATATTTTACCCTGGTACCCGATCGTATTTTCTTATTTGAAATCAAAGACTCATGGGGGCATCATGCTGCAGTAGGCCTGAGAATGCCTGGAGGCATTATGCTGTGGTGAAAGGGCTGAACAGAACCATACTTGAATATGGTTTCGGGCTGTAACATGTAGGATCGATTATTGGCTGTACACTTTAGGAATCGGTACTACACCAAACAGTATTTGATTCTGTTGATTAAACCAGACAGCTTATCTGTGGACATCTCGTAGCTGCGTGTTTAAATTACTGGACGAGCACTATCTAAGTCTGTCAGACGATACGCGGCTGTAGATAATCTGACCGGAGTCTCCCTGGTGATGCATGGCTATATTTTTAAAATCTCAATCACGACCACAACCGACAGACAAGTGAGTTACGACTTTCCCGATTATCTTATGCATTATTTGCACCGTGTGTTTTTTCGTCAAGTACAGTGTGGAATACAGAGTCGGTAGCGTAAAAACATTGCCTCAACATCGCCTCACAAAACTGTCGTCTGCTTTGTTTCATTTAGCCAGTGTCCGGAAATCATAAGTGTATTCACAGATCCTAAAAAGTAGGATTGCAGATGAAAGAAACACAAGGAACTGTTAGTATCAGCCGGCCTATGCTGCGGGCAACTTTATACTATGTTTATACAAAATAATGTAAAATACACTAATTATTGATCAAGTCAAGGCCATTGAAAATTACTTGGACTTGATGTAAGCTAAAACACCGACTGATGTTAAACAGATGAATAAATAAAACTTTTTTTTGAAAGAGAGACATTTTTGATGACATCATAAAGTGGTGTCACACCTTAGTTATAGTGGTTAGGTGCAGTTCTAAATCTGCTATTCAAGGTAGAATCGCTTTAGGGGAAGAATGTCACTTCTTCATCTTTCAGATTCTGATGTAAAATAACATCGGGAATACTATATACAAAAAGGGTTTCCATTGCTCATTTTAAACAAAACATTTCCTAATACTGTCTGCTGTATTTACCAATAATACTTCATCTGTGGAATTTGTTTTACAATGGAAAGTTCAACTCTGAAAGCGTAAGATCAAATTGCCGTGCATTTAGGTTAAAAGACATGAGTCACGACTAAAGAGAAGCTGTCAGTCTCACATTACCTTGCATTCATGCGAACGAAGAATCCCTAAAAGAATTGCTGAAATCTTGAGCAAACACCTGCAGGGCCCGGGGCGGGGTGCACAACCTTAGCCTGAATTCTTCAAATAGTCTTTAAGGGCACTGCATAAATAATATAGAAAAAATTAAGGAACCAAGAATTGACGGAAAAGCGTTCTAGCTAAAAAGGACTTCGCATAACAAATGTGAAGACGTTACCGGATTCAGCAAGTGCACTGACATGATTGTGATGAGTCCTTCATGTCTTACAGAAGTCAGTTTCACTGTTTTAAATAATTTTGTTCAACTTTTTGGGGGATTTATTTTTGATGATATGGAGAATGCTAACTGACTAACTGATTCTTGTTGTTACCACCCCTGGACTACACTTTCTCTGATCTGTGTTCATACAACTGAAGTCATCTATTTGTAGCTTACATTTTCATAATATGTTGGTTGGTTGGTTGGTTAGTTTGATTTCACGTCCACTTTCATAATATACTTCAAGTCTATTTTTCATACAACTTTTTTAAAGTTGATTTTAGTTAACTTAAAAAATCTACCGTGCAATTATACAAACCCCTGATCTTATAAGGAAATCTATACAAATATATCTCAGATCAGCGACACTATCCTCTACTCCTTTGCTTGTAAGGATGAATAGCCTGCATTTAAATCCCAAATAAATTTTCCATTTTCAGAAATCTTTCTTCGACAGCTAATACCCGATTTGAGGAGAAAATCCCTTTAAACACACCTTAGTGCATGATCATGAATTTCCCCACACGTACTATAGAGGAAACCTATGATAGTTTAGGGTTTGAGCTCGTATCCCATCGAGTTTGAATCCCGTAGTAATTCACAAGGCGAAGCCGCGTGAATTACGTAGTGATTCAAACAAGATTGGATCGAGCTCTGACCCTAAACTTGAATGGGTTTCTGAATTTATCTCACCCTTCACATTGACGAATGGTCTATCATTTGTGACATAATCTCCTATTGGATATTTTCCCTAAATATCTAAGGGGTGGGATAAAGGCAAATAACCATTCATTCCTACAAATATGGGGTCGCAATTGTAACACCCAAAAGACAGTGTACTTGTTATACTGAATTATCTAATTGAATAACCTTTTATATAATTTTCAGATGTCTTTGGACAAGGCTGAAAGACTTTGGTCTTCATTTGCCAGGCGCTATTTCAAATTTGAAATGGTCACTAAAAAGAACCAAAACCTCAATTTGTATACAATGTTTTGAGTATCCTGCCAAACTGAATCCCAACATTGGCAGTAAATCATACATTGGGAGAAAATATGTTTAATATCTAGCTTCCCACGCCCTAGCTTCTCACCATGAGCTGCTCACCATACCGTACACTCCTACATCCACGAGTCGCTGGCACAAGTAGGTCAGCGCAGGTGAGACTAGGGGTGTGTTGGTGGCTAAGGGCGAGTACTCTTTACGACCAACGTACCTCTCGGCTCACATTCAATCACTCACAACCATGTTAATGGCGAGGAGAGCTGCTCACTGCGGGTATCCGGGCCGCGTACGGGCGCCTATGGCCGGGTGGGGGGCCCGGAGCAGGCAGAGACTCAGACACAGTGGAGAAGTGCTTGTTGCTCTTCGGGGATTCTTGGGATTTAGAGAAACAGATCTTATCTTTGTACCAGTATATCTGAGAAAGACATCATTTTACCAAATAAACAGTTCTCGTGATGATAATGTCAAGTGATACATACTCATGGGTCTACATTGAAAAGCTCATAGATGCAGGTACTCCATCGCTGATGTTATTAGAAATTAAGTGACCATGTTCTCACAAATTTAATTACATTTCATCAATACAGATAAATAGAAAGAAAGAAAACGATGGATCTTATAATAAATTTCTTTAAAATAGATTTAATTTGCATACACACAGTCGCGGGTTTGTTTTTGTATAAATGATTCGCTTGAGTGAGTTGGCTGTCCGGAAAACGTCTATGTATTAAAAGAATGAAGTTCAATCTCGGCTGATCCCATTGAACGTGTGAACTACGAACTAGCAGAACACAGAACAAAGCACCTCCCTCATAATAATCTTTCGAAACTATAATGCGAAATACCCTGAATCGAAACAGTTTGAATGTATTTAACATAAGAACACCATTGATTTTTCTAACATCACCGCAGAAAAAATCAAATAGTGATTCCCTAAATTTTTTTATAGATTGACGTGTGCTGCATTTATGATAAGTTTAAGTAATCATTTGTTTAAAAATAATAGCTAAAGTAAAAATATTCTCTAAATTGGCAATAGGAAAATATTGCAACATTTCTAATCAAGCCTTTATTCTCCATTTTCGGCCTACCATGACAGTGCTTTAACATATGGCAGATATCACCAAAAAAGGGTCTTTGCTACTTTTCTATTTTGATACAAAACAGTCCATTTTGACCTCTACTATGCGTACAACAAAAGTTAAGGTATCAAAATTATTGTAAAAGAAATATCTACTTGATTAAACTTGGTTTTGAATTTGCCTCCATATGGAATTCTATGGAATCTTCCCTCATATTCTAGAAGTCAAACATTTTGCCTAACTTTTAACATGATTTCTGAGAAAATATGTCAAAGATTAAAACAGATAAATCATCTTAATAAATTCAAAATATATATGAAAATGAAACCCATAATCTCTGATTTAATATGGTACTTTTTGCAAATCTATTTTTTTTTTACAGCTTAAGTTATGAGAACTTTTTTATGACAAGTCCAAAATTGCTAGTTTTCAGTCCCCAATATCATTGCGCGGCCTATAGGATAAGCGTAAAGCTTTGTTGCCGATTATACTTTACCCGTTTCTTGAATTCTAAAAAGAATTCCTATGTCAAACTAGAAGTGGCCCAAGTATACAAAAAGAAATCACAGAAGGAAGTATCCCACCACAGAAGTTTACCATCACAGACCTCACACTGTATTTCCTTTTCAAATAAGCCATGAAGCTCTCTGCCCAGTGTCTGGTACAGGAAAAGGACTGGGCCTCCCCTCCCTGAGGCACTACTTCAGCGGCACTTCTACTTCTTACCCAGTCTCGTCCAAGGAGAATCCCACCCTGCGGGAACAACCCCACTGAACTTTTCTACATCCAGGCCTCCTTGGCGCTGTCTCTTGCAAAGACAACATCACTTTTCATTCTGCACCCTGGAAAACATCACTGGAGAACCTGGGGATGTTTATCACTAACCACCCTGCCACGTCCTGAAAGCTGACAAGGAGGAGGTTCCTATAGATGGGATGTTTGTCACTGAGAGGTAGGAACTGTACGAGTGTGGAAGGTCAGGCTAAGCTGGTACGTGGACTATTATTGAACATACCCCAAATACTAAACGGTAAAGATATATTTAATACGTATTTTCCTGTTACATCAGAGGACGAGGCAGAGGACTTCATGATGAAGATTATATTCGCTCTATTTTCCTTGTCAACTTAGTGTTGTCTGACTTTTAGTACTTATCTTCTCAGTCCTATGTGAGGCCCCTTTAGATAAGATTTGTATTAAAACACCAGTGAGGCCTGTTGGATGAGGTAACAATTAGGTTTTGGTGGTTTAATTGGACCACAAACAACCTAGGACGATCTGGCGAGTACCAGAGTAAAAGAAGAACAATTCCTAAACAGTAGACTACCTTTTAAACTGAAGTAGCTAGAGTAATTATCTACAATCCCACCACCTTTTAAACTTACCGTTTGTATATTTGTATTATGATATACTGCCCTGAAGATATTCCCTAAAGAAGAGCTCTAAGACAAATGATTCTAAAGAAAATAGATAGTCTAATGATAGATAAAAATATAGCGGTTCGTGAAGTGTAGCCTTCAGTAATATAGTCCCAGTACATGTTGCCAAGGAGCTGCTGGTGTAATGCCTGCAGCATCATCAGCCTGAGTTTCCCGTCCCGACGGTGCATGCCCAGTGTGGAATTCCCATATGTATATACACTGACAAGTATAAAAATAGCTTCACCTACGATACACGTACACATGCGTAGTGCCCAGCACCAACTCACCCTCTACTCCAACTGAGCGTTGAGTTTGGGTCTCTGGATGTATCGATCACCATGCTAATACATACTTTATCATGGTTGCCGGAATTGTAGGAATGAACACTAGCTGCTGAGAATTACCCTCCTTTAGAGTCATGTATACATGAACTATAAGTCGCAGATATATGCACTGTTCAATCAAAGTAAAGCATAGGATTAAGTTACGTACTTTACATCATACTTCCAGTATCATATAATCAATATAATAATCAAGGCATTTACTTTGGTAGTGGTACTGACTTCTAGGGATTTGGTGAAACACCCAACAATACATAGATGTATCGCCAGTTTACCCAGAAGTATTTTACTGAATAGGGATTGGGCAATTTGATGCATGCTATCTAAATTTTGCTACCTCCCCTACCCACACCCGAGATTTAGGCAATTTAAGAAAAGGTTAAGTGCTGCAATCTAACATCCCCCAACAGAGAAATGATTCAGACTGCAGGCATCTCCAGTTGTTTTCATGGGATCATAAAAGCTATGTGTTTCTCTTCGTCTGCCAGAACTCATATGGCAATTCACACCTTGCCATCAGAAGCAGATTGCATTTCATATCGGTGGGATTTGAGTCATGGGTGGATAAAAAGAATATGGGAAATGAAATACACACACAGTGAGCAACCGGGATTCATATGCATTTGGTTTGCAAGCACCAAATTCTAGCACCTCAACACCTAAAATGTATCCGCAGTTCTAAACAAACATTAGGCAGGAATATCCGAGCACACTCTGTCGAGAAAAACTCGAAATATTCTATCCTAGGAGACAAACATGGCTATTAGATTACTTATATCCTACTTCAGAATGTAAGATGACTCCATCATGTCAGTATAGAATTACCTTGCGGGTGAGACTTAATCAGGCGGTCATTTCTCCAATACAGACACATTTACAAAGTTCATATACTCAATTGAAATTTTAGATCCCATGGTTTTAGAAGACTTTGCTTCATCAGGACCCATTAAAAGTTCGAAAAGTTATGAAGGAGTTCCATTCCAAAAGGCCATTGCGACATTAAACTTGCCAGTGATTAAAACATAACAGATTAAATTTAAAGAAACCGTATCAAATTCAGAAAAGACAGTGTCCAGGATATTAAGTGAGGCATTGACAGGAAGAAGAGGTAACTTTCAATTGTGTGCCAAATTTACACAACCCTCGATCTGCCTGGATATTGTTACACATTATGACATGAGGTATGGGAAAAAAATAAATAAAAAATAAAAAGATCATAAACTGTGGGATCATGAGAGATGGAGAAAAACATCTTTAATTTCAGATTTAATCAAAAATATGACTATGGCCTGGCACATTGATCAGAAATTATTTTTAAAATTCATATCAGGAATTAAGGAGTATTTCTTACATATCTTGTAATAACAGCTCCTGGTAGAGCGGCTAAAACATAGCAGGCTGTGGGCATATACTACACACATCAATTACCTCGACTGGCATGCACATTGTCAGTGTCACACTGTTTTATTAAGCTATCTATCACAATGCAGCTTGCTCGTAATGACAATCAAGCATGATCAGAGATTTACTTTTGTTTATGTAAATACCTCATTTACAGCTGTGGAAAATATTTCTATTAAATTCTATCTATATACAACCTTTCCAATTATTCATTCATAGGGACATTATGTAATCAATACCCGAACCAATACAGGGTAATCGGCCCACTGGTGGAATATATTATCGGTTGGCATCGTTTGAGCAGTATGGAGTTTGGTAAGAAGCGCGAAGGAAGGGAAAAAAGCAGATGAAGATGGATGAAGAAGGTGACAGATAGAAGAAATAGAGTGGGATAGATAAGGAAAGGAAAGAGAAGGGACGAGAGAGAGCTGAAGTGCCAGCCACAGATAAAGAAAGACGGAGAGGGAGCACGAGAGTGAGAAACATAGCGAGAGCCAGATAGGGAAAGAGAGACACAGAGAAGGAATGTCAAAGTCAGGCAGAGAAAGAGAGAGAGAGAAACGTAGGGAGAGCTCAATGGAGATAGAGAGAGAAAGCAGAAAGGGAACGACGGAGAAAGAGAGAAAGAGAGAGGGGAGGGAGAGAATGAGAGACAGAGGGAGACTCAGATGGAGACACAGACAGACAGAGAAAGGGCTATACAGATTCAGGCCAAAGTAAGGAGAGTAAGAGAAAGAAATTCAGAAATGGGAGAAACAATTTATGACCAAGGAGAAAGAATATGGTAATCCAGAGGAAAGGCAAGGGGCAAGATGGAATCAAAAGTTGAAAGATGGCCCCAGGTGTCCTTTATGACCTTTGGATTGAAACTCGAGTAGGCTCAATCAATTTCACGTATTTGGGAAAAATTGAAAGACGAAACTTGGTACTCTGTAACCATAGTCCTAATACAATACAAACGACAGAATATAAATATTCACAATGCATTCCAGATGTGTGTACAGTAGGACTAAAGTCCGGTTAGGTAATTAAGACAAAAATGTAGTTTCTCTGAGGAACGAAAGACATGGCTGCATATGTTTTCCTGGCATAATGCAATGCGTCCCTTTGATCTGATATCCTTAAAAATCAGGAACGCATTCCACAAAATCAACATTCATTAGAATCATTATGGAAATATGATGAAGAGGGAATGTCAGTCCTTTATGCCTTGCAGCCAAATTGGAGTCGAGGACAAATGTCAATGTAAAACTTGAGCCCTGAACTTGAGACTCGAGTTTACGCTCGCTGCCCATTCAAGAAATGACACATTATCACGGACTCCGCAGAGGATCGTCCAGGTAATCTTACCCAAAACCAGACTGTACTTCAATGAAGACTTGACAAAAGCCGGGCTCACATGGAAAGTCCGGGATCTGTGCGTGCGTTTGCGCGATTCTATGAGCTTTGAGCAGCATGACAAGTCACAGGTTCCTATGGGAAGGAGTATCAGCTGTTATAAGTTCCCCGCTTTCTCGTTTAAAAAATCCCAAGAGAGGGATTACGAAGATTACCGGCATCCTGGAACGTGTCGGGAACCTTTAACAGTTTTTTTAAAATCTTGCTTTAAATATCTCGCTTCACGTTGGAATCCTGGCTTGTCTACTGACAAGGTCTGACGCTTCGGGTTGGATTAATGGAATCTGGATTTCAGTTTTTCCGATCTTAGCAGTGGAAGGGTTGGGATGGCAGCGACGGTGTGGTGCTGAGGGTCTGTTGGGAGTTTCAAACCACCGTTGTATTAGCTTAAATGAGGGTGAATTAATGTTATCTTTGTTTTTCACAAGAAAAACTAATTCTATGTTCAGAAGATTAAAACGTGAATCTTTACGGTAAAGTGGAAAGCTGCCATCTCTGAATATTTCCATGGTAAAGTTCTGCGCTTTGCCTGAGTCTTATACACAAAAATATGGACAATGGAGTTAGAGTACTTAAGACTAAGTCTGATCTCATAAACAGATTGTAACTGAAAACAGGAAATTTAAGTCATACACTGATCTGCCGAAAGAACAAATGCATCATTCTAAAAAAGAACATTAGCTCGAGCTTTTGTTTGTACCTAACATTTGTATTTCAATCAAACAAGATTTCATTGTGATGATAAGCCAGTTAAAAAGGACAACTTAAATCCCCTGACGCTTTTTGTAGCTTCCATTATATCAACGTTGGGAAAGACCTTGCCGTACGTTTACATAATCAGTGTTGCGTGTGGGTTTTGCCGATCTTTGCCGCCAAGGCTTAACCTAGAGTCAGGTGCATCCGTTCCCACACTGCTTTGCGGCGTTCGCGGAGACAGGAACGCAGACGACAAGGCTAGCCTCACTCTGGCGCCGCCCATCACGCATGGCAAGCTGCGTTTCTAATACGGTTTCGACAAAATTAATTTCGCTGCTTCTTCAACTCGATCAAATTACATTAATTCAGGTGGACTTGGATTTAGTGCAGCCATAATTAGCAGACCACTTTGAGATAAAGGTCAATGAGAAGTAGTGCTGAAGAGAAGAAACGGGAAAGCTTCATTAAGCAATTAAACGTTTTGATAAACAAGAAATTGCTGCTTGCTAAATCATTTCCTTTAAAAAAATCATCTCCACTTCAAAGTAGCATCAATCATACACACAAGGACTAAACAATGACAAAATAATTAATAAAAAAAGTGACATATCTATAAATACAACATGAATTTTAAACATCCCATCAGAAAAATATTCGAGATCATATGAACAAAAGTTAAACCATGGATTCTGATTTCGTAAAGAACATCAATAATGGTCGATACATTCTCTATGTGCTGTAATTCACATACTGTTAGCAAGTACAGACAACGGACGCCCCCGCTGATGGCTAAAATTCAATGACGTATTGACCATTGATAACGGATCACCATGGCGTTGGGGAAAAATCTTATATTGTCGATACATTTTTTATCTGTTTCATGGAAGGTACAGTAATATAATGGTAACAACCGAACAAATGACGAAGAGAATATCACGTACTAGTTAATGGTTTTAACTTCAAACGTTTCTAAGATATAAAGTCAAATAAAATTACAGATAGATCGTGCATGACTTTTGTTTAGTGTTGGTGATGAGCTAGTGTCATTACGTAGTGGGTAATATACTCGAAAAGCTATCAGTGGATTCGATTCATTGTGAGGATGAAATACTTTTCCCATATCAAGCTCTGCAATGTCTTTTAACTTCATTGTGGTACATAATACGTAAAGTGGTCATCACCATCATCAACTCTTAAACGTTAAGTGAAATCATAAAATGTCGTCTGCTGTGCCTTTGACTGCAGAAACTGCTTTTCATATCCATCTAGCTCTATTTTGATACTTGTACGTTACTGTAGTACGCAGTGCACTTAATGAGAATTACTATCATCATCTTCTCCTAAATGTTCAATGAAATGGTAAAATGTCGTCTGCTGAGCCTATGACTGCAAGGTCTGCCAGTGAACACGAGCACCTGACTACACTATCTCCCTCAACACCAGACAAAGGAGGCAGGTTTACCTTCCTTGTTAACTATCAATATCTTTTACCCGAGAGCCGGGCTTTGGATCCTTGTTCCAAGGCCATTACCCGATCTTCCGTCTCGGAAACTAACCGTATTGACACAAACGCGGCGAATCTTTTAAAGTGCCAATGAATCACAGAGTGATTACGTTGAGGGTGGCGGAAGTTTCATTCGTGTATGTAATCGATTTAACGGTGCCATATCCGGTGTTCGGATTTAAAGGACTGCTCAACCAACTTGACGACAAAGGTGACAATTCATAAGATAGTGAAAAAGAAAAGGTTCATCGACGTAGTTAATATCCCACTTGTAAAGACATGAGGATCCCGTGACTACGTGTACGGTTGGACCATGCGCAATACAATAGAGACCATTCACTCCATCATGGCACGGTATGTCTTATTTTCTCAGGCAGCATTTTCACATTGAAATCCCCGAGTGTTTTGGTTCAATGTCCTCTTAGAAAAGCAGGCACGCCACGCATTTCTGGCATCACCATTTGGCATTACATACATTTTTAATTGCATTGGTATTTTCAAACTCATTCTTCGTGAAACCCTGTCTAATAATCTATGATTTCTAATGACTTGCTGCGTGTTTCTACAACCCACTCTCTCTTTTTTCCATTCTTGAGTCAGTCACTCTCCCCATCCTTCAACTCTGAGATTATTTGCCGGTACATAGTCTCCTCGTGTGACACCCCAAGTCTAATTTCGCTGAGACTGAGGGAGAGCAGGGAAAATCATCGGCGTCAATTTTCCCTGCCAAGGTACATAATCTCAAGCGATTTGGATTTTAAACCTGTTTAAAATATTTCGGGGATTTTGGTGAGACTGGCGTACCTCTTGCTGATAATGAGGGTCCCCTAGTCTCAGTGGTGTGCCTTTTCATGGGTTCACACGGGAAGAAGGCCCTGCACTAGAGACTATGTACCCTTAACGAAGGTACTTGAGTCTCAGGGAACGCATTCACACGGGAAAACGCTGCAAGCTAGAGACTACGTACATTTTAAAAGGGAGCTTGTCTGAGACTATGTACCAAGTCTGTCCTTCCGTGTGAATCAGATCCGCCATTTTCCCTAGAGACTGGGAAAGCTCAATAACAGGATTCTGCTCTGAGATGATTGGACGAAGGGAAAATTATCGGAGACTGGGGAATATATGTAAAGTACACCAATCTCAAGTACATGAGTCTCTCCGTGTGAATCCCACTTAAGTTCAGTCATTCACCATGTCCTTTACTCTCCCCATCCTACTTGGACCAAGTCCCTCGCCTTCTCCTTCTAGACGCACGCTCCTGTCCCTTCCTAAGCCAGTCACTCTCCCTTCCTTCTACATTCAATCACTCTCCCTGTTCTTCTACAGTCACTCTCCTTTTTTTCAAAATTTCTTTATTGATACTCATAATATATTCTGGTACATAACGTCCTTGATTACAGTTCATATGAACCTTTCCCTTCTACAGTCACTCACTCTCCCTGTTTTTCTACAGTCACTCTCCTTTCCCTTCTACAGTCACTCACTTTCCCTGTTCTTCTACAGTCACTTTCCCCGCCTTTCTCCAGTCAGCCACTCTCTCTACCCTTAATCTTCTAATTTCCAACAAGGCTTGGACAGGTGTAAATTTACATGTAAAACACACAACTGAGGCGTTTCAAGTCTTGCGACAGTCCGTGTCATGCATTTGTTATGTTTACCGACTGCATACTTGGTGTGGCTGTCTGGATAATAGGAGAGATTATGCCCGGATTGTGAGGCCTGAGAACTGGGTGTTTTTACGTGCCAAGTCTTCAATCAAGCGTTGTTTGTAGATCTAAGCCTCGAAATTGGAAACTTGAAACTTTGAAAAAAGACATTTCATAAAAAGTAAATAACATATACACACCATTTCGTTTCCAAATATATAAAGCGTGATTTCGAATATATCAGATGTCTCTAAAATCATCAATTATCAATAATAACATGAGTTAAAATTTGACACCCTGATGAAGGACTGAAATAGTCCGAAACATGTCGGTAAATAATGTCTCATAATTATTTTGTTACTTAAGAATGGATCCTGCCCATTGCCGAGTTAGTGGGAATATTTTCCTCTCATCTTAAATTGTATATAGATATACAGGTTTTCAAGCCTGGTGATCCGGGGTAAAAAGGTTAACGAGCAGGGAAGATTGGGGTCTGTATAGGAAAACATATTACCCACATATGTGTAACGAATCGGCGCATAGCGATGAACGGCTGACAGACAGCAACACAGTTCCAAGCTTTGCCGACCTACAGCAACACAGCTGGATCATGCCACATCGCCGCCATTAATTAGCAGATAACACCCGACATACTACGTGTATTCGCTACAGAGACACTGCTACTTTGGGCGCATCTATGAACACAGACATGGCAATAAGATGTGGGGTGTCTTGGTCAAACATCCAGTTAATGCGGCGAAACGCTCACACGGGATCTTTAAAGAAATATTAGTCAAACAGGACATTATTGATGGGATCCTAAAGGAAACATTGTTGAAAAGTTCAATTTAGAGGGCAAACGTGAGATAGGGCACTTCTAGAAATATTTGTCAAATATCCACTTATCATAGATAACCTTTACACAGTGTCCTAAAATAAATATTTGAATAAATTTAAAAGGGATATTGGTCAAACGTCCAATTACCATGGGGAATTTTAACATTGCATCCTAAAAGAAACATTAGGCAACTATTCAAATGCTAGAAATGCTTACAAGGAAGCAATTTATACTGATTAATGTACCTAATATTTAATCATTCTCATCATAGATATTACAGAATAGTGTAGTTACTTACAAACGTTATCATCCCAACAAACTTTACACCAGTAATATAGCGTTAAAATTTTAAACTCTATAAGTAAATGCTCAAAGTCAACTTTAAGAACATAAGGGAACATTTATATCTAAAAATAGAAATAATATATTGACTATATGCCTGGGACCACCTTTTATAACCAAAGCCATTTTGAAAGTGATACATATTTAGTGGATATTTCTTGAGGCTCACAGCAGATTAATCGGCCAACCACTGCGCCCTGCCTATTGTAAAGTCGCACTACAAGAATGAGGATCACCAGACCTACAAAAAAACATGTATCGGGATCTCAAAGGAGCAGAGCATTTATATGGCAGCTTCAGCTCAGCGTAAAGGATTAGTACTCTTTTGGAGGCTGACAGAGCCTTAAGCTGTGTAGTTTCAGAGTGAAACTCTATACCCACTACAGGACAAAATGCAGAGCGGGAAACATTGTCTTATGCTTCCGAGACTGATTATGAAGAACCAAGTGCAACGATCCCAGGCGGGTCTTGGGTAAAAAGTTGGAACATTTCTCAACCCTGCTAATCGCAATTCTCCATCTCTAATATGATAATAACTTCATATACACAAACAAACAACTACCCCCCCCCCCCCTCAAAACAAAATAAACCCCACAAAAAACACACACACACACAAAAACTAAGAAAAAAATTCTCCTGAAAATATCCGGACTACTGCCACCCATGCAAATACTAGTCAACGGATATATGCCATAGAGCAATGCTTAGTTCTATATGCTCTGCCATGTTGTAGATACACAGAACAGATAAAGATCTGTCCAAATATCCCCTACAAGTGTATTTACTCATAAAAAACACTTATCACGACAGAGGCGTCTCCTGCGGTGTGATATTGGGCATTATATCACCCCTCAAGGTGGGCCGTATCACACTAAGACCACCACGTGACGACCAACGTCTGAGGTGGTTCCTGACAGGCTGATACGGATTAGCTTATTTAAAGTGACGGCTTGCCGAGAACCGGCGAGTAAAATTAGACACGCCGACGTCCGAAATAACCAACCAACCCAGAAATTCAATCAGGTGGTCAAAGGTAAAGCCTAGGTGCAGGCTTTATTATTTTGACAATTAACCGCTTTAGTGGCCAGAATTTGGCAGTTTTAAGAAAAAGTTAAAAATGATGAATAAATAAGTCTATGAACCATTGAATCTATAATTCTTAATTAAGATTGATCACGGAATCAAACTTTTTTCATGATTTTCATTTAATCTGCACGAAATCAATGAAGACTGTTGCATGACTTGGTAAAACTTCCTGGCAATATTCTTGCAACATGAATGAATTTTAACAAAGCTGCAGAGCCTATGAGGCGATTTAAATCCAAGAGAAGTCACATATAGCTGACAAATACCACGGACCTGGAAGATAAATAAAGGTGGTTGTTCCTCTGCATATTTACAATGTAGCGACCACGAGGGACATATCACGGCGAAATCGGGCATAAGAGACTTTCCGAGACTATAGCGAGATTAGAAGATGAAGTGGCACAGTGGAACGCGCGGGATTCAGACATGGCATCTCCACAGCGTCCCTCCTCCATTTAATTCCATCAGAACACTGCTTTCAATTTCGTTCAGCGCCACATGAATATCGTATTCGTATTGCTCCAAATCCTGTAGCAAATCTTGTTTATAATGTCACACGTCGCTACCATCGTGTTATTATCATTATCTCCCCCTGTTATGTGGCGGCTCCTATGTCTTAACACTGGGGGTAATATGAGGTGATTTTGATAAGGTATGGAGCAGGTGTTACGGTTGACAATGACCTAAGTGCAATTGAGTGGTTTCTCAATCACTCTGATAGAGGTCAACTGGGCTATCGCTCAAAGTGTTACAACTTGTTTGACGGTGTAGTATGCTGTACCAACTAATATATGATCTTTAAATGCATGGGAAGTCTTTATTTTTAGACCAGTTGGACTCGAGGAATTTAGGTAGAGAAAACTATTAAAGAGAAAATATTAACTGGATATATTGATAGCTAATCTCAAACCCAAAGGAGATATGTGTCGATGGATTCTTTTTCCATGGTGAAAAAGATCAACTGGACATACTGACACTTAATTCCATAACCAAGAGAAAAGGATATATCTAGATGTCCATTTTGTTGGATTTCGATGGATGTTTTACGGGACAAGGATCCATCGGACATATTGATACTGAACTTGGATATCAAGAGAGAAAAAGATTATCTTCGATTTTGATGGATTTTTAACGAATAGTTTACCGTTTCAGTCTAGACGTACTTGGCGTACTGAGAAGAAGTTAGAGCCACAGGAACAATACAAAATAATTACAGGCCAACGGAGGTGAACCCTTCATTCCCCTGGGGTCCATCCACTGTATAGAGAGTAAAAAGACGAAGTGTCCCCAGAGGTGTGGCCGGCTCAGCTGGGCCTCTTACGTCTGTCGACCAGACTGCTCTACGCCTGCGTAATTAGTCAAAAACAACGTAATTTAACGCAGGGTCGCCGGAGTGAGGAGACCAATGTGTGGTGTTTACCTGTCACATAACTCCTTTTTTCTTCTCCCTTGTGCTAGAAAAATAGCTCACGTGTTTTTATGAATTTTGTAGATTCTGCGGTCTGATGTCACAAATTGAAGTAGTCAGTGAATTTTAACCGTAGGCAAGGAGGTTAGCATAGACGAGAAGTGATTCCTTATTGCTTATAAATACCTCCGTTTGAACGTGCGATTGTGTTTTTTTTTACATAAATTCATTCCTTAGAATTTTTGGGGACTTTCCTATTGAAATCGCAAAATATGGGAGAAGTTCAAGGCTAGTCAGTATTCTATGAAATAGTTAAAACGCCAGATTTCATGTATGTTCTTGTTAGGCTTGAGAAAAATATTTGTAGTGGCACCAGGAAGCTGTATACATAATTACAGAGACCGCAGAATGTTTAAGCGACCCCAGGACACTATATTACCTTATATCCAATCGAAATCTTTGAGGTTTACATACTTTCGAGGCTGTAAAAAGGATTATAATTTCCCAACAGACGCTATCATCATTTTAACCCACTGTTTGGTCAAAGCGATCAGTGAATTCATTTATTCATAAAGGTAGTACGCGAAGTTGGCAAGTGACTGTATAGGAACACAAAGTCACTGAATCGGGGGTATATGTACTCAGAAGATAAATACATAATGTTGTAAGCCGATTGGACCCAGGTCGCTCTAATGGAATGCTCCGTACTATGCAGGGCACCTCTTGTAGGGTGTAAGTTTTAAACTGCCAAAAAATGAATATAATGTAAAGACAAGAAACATATAAAACCAATATTTTACAAATAGGATTTGTTAAAATCGGAATAAATAACTTTTATGGTCATCCTTGTGAGGAGGTCTTTTGATGCCATACGTCACGCCACCACAGGCGGAAGGACATATTTATGGCATCAAAAGACCGAGAACTTGATCTTGATCTATCCAATATACATGTATAACATGAATATATCATCATATATTGTTAAGCACCATAGTCTTAACAAAAGAAAGAAAGAAAAGTATATAGAACACTCTGTAAACATGTCTCACAATATCCATTCACTTATTCCGGGTATTTGGAAGGTAATGGTCAATCAGTACCAGACCCTAGAAGAAGGGGCGAATGCACCAGGTGTATCCTTAGCAGCACTTCCCTGCATGAAGCCGTTTCTCCCATGGTAGACGCCTAGGTCTGGCCGGATCCTTATACGTGTTTTGGTTGGGCATTAAGGGGGGCTGTGTAACATAGAAGGCGGCTAGGGGCGACTAGAGCCCCTCTCATCGCCCTTGTAAATATCACTGACCTTTGCCTTTTAGTCAATTAATCAGAGCTGCCCCCCACGCATTGATCACATAAACACAAGGGTTTCATCTGTTACCTGTTTTAAGAGCGGGGATGGGGAGGGGGGGGGGGGGGTAGATTGCCGCGGGACTGCCTGATCCTGTTTTATGGGAGCCTAGGTTCAATAGGAGTGATCTTAAGGGCAACGCACACTTAGCGACTTTAGCATATCGCAAGCAATTTTTTCCACCAAAAGGGAGAAAATCGGATGCGACTTTTTGAATTGACGTGTCAATTCTTTTCCTTGAGATATTGTACCTATTTACGCAACCACTCGCTGGGCTGGCTGAAGAGCCGGGTTCCAGTGTCCTTTAAAACTCCATTAACTGTCACATAAGGAACATAGTAGGCCCCAGCAGCCAATGACTGGATTTGCAGTAAACCACGCTTGCAATATTGTACCAACGAAATACCTAATTTAAAGGATTCTTGAAACAGGACTATATGAATCGCTGTAAGAGGATAAGGGAAACATATATAAAGGTGCAGATATTTGATTAATTAATCATTCGAAAATTGTATTCTTTTTAGCAGGCAAACTGCAGATATACGTATTGAAAACTACTTGTAAATCCTATAAATCGACAGACTAAAGATACTAAATCACAAGCGTCTGGTTTCTGTAACTTATTTCTAGCACGACAACACCTGCCTACCGTCACCACGGCATCTATTATCAAAGAGAGAGTTTCCTAATTGAAGCAGGAGGAATAACATCGAGTACGTCTGGAGAGAAGCACTTATAAAGGAAACAAGGTGGGCATTTGACCCTGTGTTTATTTAGACCCCTGACTCGAGGAGTTCATTGAAATCGTTCTGAAAAGGTCATATTCACTCGGATGGCGACGTGCAACGGATTTTGTATGAAAATTTATTCTGAATAGGCCCCACCTGTGCTCTAGAGATCTTGAACTACTTCCACTACACAGGGATTTCGACAACAGCTTTGCCATTTTCACCATAGAGGAGACGGCAATATGCTGTCGACCTGAAGAAGCCTGGGCGCACTTGGAACCTCCTTGTACTAATTATCCATAGAAAATAATACAAAGTTCAATAACTTTTGATCTGATCAAGATAACGTGTAACGACTTTCAAATTTATTCTTATCATTGCGCCCCCTTCAATTCCGTATATAATACATGTATTTTCTTCAGGAGATTAGTCGACAACACTGGTTAAGCGACTGACGCAGTGTGGAACAACTACCAGAAGACGGATGGAGCCCTTGACTTTGGCATATTTTTGGACCCCCCATCGTCATGTCATCATATCTAAATTTCGTTCTTGTATCTTACTATGCTTGTACTTTTGGAACTTTGGTTCTAAAGCCCATGTTATACAATACTATCATGAAACATCACGAAATTTCATATGATTGTCTATATGGCATGAGTTGTCTTCGCGACATGATATCACAAAGCAGAGCTGACTGATATCTGAAACGGAAGACAACGAATGGCATATAAACAATTATATGAAATTGAGTGATGTTTAGATTTTATCCTACCCTGTCACATGTTTTTAACTTCATATGTCACCAGTGGCATATAAATATTGTATGCCATAACCGTGGCATACAGTCACACCATGTTAAGTCTATGGAGATTTATATGAGGGGTAGGATAAAGACCCCATTCAGTCTAGATTTGTTTCTACCTTCTGTGCATCATACCTGTTTAGTCCAGTCTCCAGTTGTTATGACTTGAACTACAGATTTTAAAGGCATTTGATCTTTAGTTTGCCTCATCTCATATCGAGGTGCCGTGTATCATACCTTTCCTGTGTGATTCTACCCCATCCTGAGACACGGAATGATATGTGCACAATGATGGTGATCATGTATTCACAGCTCGACACTTTCGAGTCAGTGAAGGGTCATACGCTTCACGCCTGTATTATCAGCTATAGATATCAGCTGATGATTCCGGTTCTCTGGCATGTTTCATATTGCTTGAAACAAGGTAAGCATAGTATACCACCCCTAGTAATTTCGTCCCATAGGCTTTATATTGGGGACTTGTTCTCCATGCCCCTACGAGTATTGCAGTCCGTTCTCCATGGTCTATATCCTGTGTGTCACCCATTCTTTTAGCGTGTGTATGGGTGAGACAAATACAGAAAGCAATTTGTTTTGGTCAAAGTCAATGAATGAACCCAAATTGTGATATATGGTTTGAACAAAATCTGAAAGTTTAAGCACCATTCGGAAGATAGAAGTTAGCATGTGCATGGGTGAGATTAATACAGAAAGCAACTTTTTTTGGTCAAAGTCATTGTTCTCCAACTCGTTTGAATGTTATGTGATATTCACTCTGCATCAAACTTGTGGAGAATGACGACTTTTACCAAGACTTTTTGTTTTCTTCTTTAGTCTTGACTGCACTTGTCTCGTCGAGTTCTTAGTGTCTGTGAATGAACCGAAATTATGATATATGGTTTGAACAAAACTGTGACATCCAGGCAGTTGTAATTCATCTAAAAGTTTAAGCACCATTCGGAAGATACATGATTTGAACCCTGGAGTCTGATTTATATTACTACATTAGCTGCCGAGGCGACCCGAGTATCAGTCATAGTTCTCCTCCCTCGCAACATGAAATAATTATTTTGTTTGTATCCACCGAATCTTCCATTATCGCTGAATTCGATCACAACACTGCATGACCGGACTGAGCAATTAGAGTTTAACCAGCATCAACATTACCAGAACGTAGTCATCAATAAAGCCTAAACACATCAACATTACCAAAACGTAGCCATCAATAAAATCCAAACACAGGCCACACACAAAATAACACCACTTTGGCGTGGTGGGTTTGGACTACAAATGGCAGCGTCGTGATGGACCCCACAGAATAGAACGTGTGCGGTGCGAGCAATAAGTGGCCCGTATTTTGCGGTGGTTCAAGATTGTCCCTCAACTGGTCGAGCCCAGTAATTGTAAGGTATGAGGCATTGGTGGCGCCTTATGGTTTGGCTTGAAGTTCAGGAGCCGCAGCCGTGGTACACTTAAAGCATTACCAGCGGTAATAATGGACTGAGAAACTACGCTGACTGGGGTAATATCGGCCGCATTGTACGGCACCACGTAAAGCCAAAATTAAAATTCTGCTTGCCCCTTTTAAGTCAGAGAGATTGTACAGGATGCATACGTACATTTTGTAGTTGATTGATGTGGGAGAGCAATATTCGGAAAGGAAGCCGTACATACCCACTTATACTATCATCTGTATTCCCTATTTCTCACGCAATAGCCACAGATAAGTGTTAAGAATTCAAGTTGAGAATACACGAGGTTATTAAACCACTCTTAATACCTAGGAAAAAAAGAGTTTAAAATTCCAGACCTAATATAGTAAATCTATAGCGTATTCACACTTGTTGGAAATAAACCTAAAACAGTGAATTGGCCTAGTCTACAATATAATTTTGCATAAAAACTGTATCAAATGTCAATTTATTTTCTCATAAATATATCTGTATTGCTTTTTATTGTTAATAGACCGTCCGCGTTTATTAGCCCCGATACGTTCCGCACAAAAACAAAATCAGCCCCTCTCTAATCATAAAGTCCCAATTTAACTAGGAGGGGGGGGGGGGGTTAATACGCAGTAGGCCTAGATAATCTGTATCAAATTCCCGTGACCTAAAACAGCCAACAGACTGTACCAACCTTCTCAAATTCAATTACAGTATCCATAACAATTCTTTTCTCCCATGTAGTCATCTTGAGTGCTGCTTTTAACATGGGACTATGGTGAGAGAGGTGTGTATTTAGAAACACGTGGTGTAGGTCACTCCCATCTTGCATGAGTGGGGGGGTCATGGGGTACCAGTACTGCGGTATGCCTTTTGGGCCCCCAATTATGATCTCATATTGACTTACCTGCTTCAGTGAGATATCAAACTAAAATACACACAACCCTTACTTTGTCAGAATGGAATGGACAGCCTAAATCTTTTGGTCGGCTGCATTTATGTGTTTTAGTTTAAGCTTAAGTTTGAGCATTCGTCTGGCATTCGTGTAAGCCCTAAAACTACAGAGTGGACTTAGCTAAATAAACATGTACTTCTTATTTACCGTTTACCTTCAGACTTAAGGGTGTATGCACATTAGTATCACTACTGAATAGTACGTATCTTCGTTTACTGCTGTAGTAACGACGTGCTACTATTAGCCCTTGTTATTAGAAGTACCACTACTCACATAATACAATACTGAAGTCGAAGTGCCAACACTCAACAGTACACTGTCCACACACAGGGATTCCGCGTGGGGGTGTGTCCACAAACTCAAGTTACCACTCCTCAGAAACAAACCTCATCAGTTGTACCGTATTTTTTGTGATTAATAGATATATAACACACATTATTATAGAAGCTAGGGATGAGCAATATCGTGAGAGAAGGGAGTTTGTGTGCGCACACGGGCTGTCCAATATCGTAGCGGAGCTGGCAGTAGATGCTGGCAGGCACGGGGCGGGGGCCGAGAGACAGGGTTGCCGACTGAGCTCCGCTGCACACGGTAGCCCTTCTCCAGCTACCCTACACGCACCTGGCCCAGTCTACAGCTAGCATACAGACGCCCATTTTAGAAACAGGTGACCTCCACGGGCCAAGCCTCCCCCCGCCTCCTAGTCCGTGTAGCTTTGTAGCCCCCTCATCTGGTCGACTCTACGGACGGGGCAGCCCCAGCGCCCGTCAGTAGTGCCAGCAGCCGGGTGGCTAAATTTGGCCGAGCGCAACTTTCTCCTGCTGGCTCCTTCCACTTACCTGAGAGAGTGTGTCCGTTCCGAGGCAATAGAAGGGCCAAGATGGCTAGGATCCAAAGTTCGCTGTGTCTCAGCGACATTTTCTTTTTCCATTGACCATTAGAAGCTCAGAATATCACGAAGGAGCCATCCCAATGGCGATGACAGCAACGGTACAGTGCATCTTTGACTGCTCGTCCACTGCCATGATTGTTTTGATCCCAATCTCGCGAGAAGCGGCGATGTCTCCCGAGCTCCTGAATAGTTCTCCCTTCATAAACCAGGCGGCGCTACCGGCCTCCATACATAAGTAGATGAGTTTCTAACATGTAGATGGCGCCACTAGTAAGGCGTCCTATGCCCAAGCAAATAGCATGCTAGTACCGTATCATGGCGAGATCGGATCTATGAGAAGAGATTGACATATGAAAACAGGTCTCAAATGAATTTTGCTTGCGTAGCCTCTGTAGGCCTTACTAGACCAACCTTCTGAGCCACTTGCATATAGATATGTCCTTTATTCTCGAGAAAGCTCATATCGAGACACATATTTTGGATTTTTTTTTTTAATTAGGCCTATTCCATAAAAACTTTTCTTTATTTTTTCCGTTTAAGAAGTGTTTATTATTCAATAATTCATTCTCACAATTCTTTGATATTAACATGTGTCTTATTCGTCGTCGATACAATTGTGCATTCCCGCTTTGTATTTTGAAGACAAGCATCGCATACTCTAATTGAAGCACAACACTTGCACTGATTCAGATCGATCTATACAATCACGTGTAGGCCTGGTATATTTACCATTCCAGGCAACATTTATAATACCGGTATCAACTAATAAGCTCCAAGGTTTGAACTTGATTACCTGGTACAGATTGGCCTAATGTAAATATCGTGATTCCATACATATATAACATTTTCGATTAGTAAAAACCTTTTTATTAGGCAGACCATTCACTATTTGTTAGTTGTTGTTTTTCTTGTAACTCTCTATTAAGCAAGCCCTAGCCCAATCCCGCTTATTATTTATATTTAATCGGTATCTTCTTCCAGGTAGTAATATTATGCATTATAAATTTAATCAATTAGTGTACACTGTAAAGTATTTACAGAACCTGTATCCCTTAATTATTTTGTGTATCCTGGTAATTTACTTACCAATCATCCTATATCTTATCTTCCCTCAGATTTCTGGTGTTCTATAGCTTATTTTGTATTTTCCTTTATTGCATTTTTCTTACTTTCATCCTGAGTTTGGACATATGATTTGGACAACGATTTATGGCACTAACATATTATACAGGGCAATAATCACAGTAACTGAATAAATATAGGCTAGTCAGAGCCTAGCCATCATTGCACAGTAAAAGATCAGACTTTAACACTTTTCCATGGTGAAAAGTCAGGGCTTAGCCATCATTGCATGCTAAAAAGTCAGGCTTTGACATTTTTCGATGGTGAAAAGTCAGGGCTTAGCCGTCATTGCACTGTAAAAGGTCAGACTTTGCCACTTTTCGACAGTGAAAAGTCAGAGCTTAGCCGTCATTGCACAGTAAAAGGTCAGACTTTGACACTTTTCCACGTTGAAAAGTCAGGTCTTGGCCGTCATTGCATGCTAAAAAGTTAGATTTTGACATTTTTTGATGTTGAAAAATCAAGACAGTTTTTACACTTGATTGAGTTAAATTTGAAGGTGCTGACCACCTATTGTTTTCAAAACTTTAATGTGTGGTTCTTCTTTTGATACTTCTGTATTGGATAGGCAGAACTCACAAATTATCTTGGAAATACCTCTAAATTCTCCGCCAAAACGATCCTAAAGCCCTGTCAATTACACTATTCACAATCTTTTAAAAACTTCAAATATATGAAAAACCAGGGATATTTTCTGCACAAGAATTAATAAAAAAAAAAAGCAATATTTTTAGAGTTTCTGGTTAGGTTGTGCATGAATATGATAAGACTACCAAAGGCAACATTGATATCAGGAGATTGCTACGTGACCTTGTGCAGTGCAGCTGCACTGTATTGATATCTATATCCAGCTCAATGGTCAAGTGATGCCTCCACTGTCTCAATGGAACATCCCCTTAAGATAGGTCTCAAAGCAGCAGGTAGATAAGCTCCAGTGCCAACATGTCCTAACAGGCTAAGGGTCCACTTCCTAGATGGTGACCATCTACTCCTATATCATTGCTAACCAGTTTGGAGTAATTGCTCTTAAACCATCACTGGTGGTCCACTTTTCTCAAGGGCTGGATAGCTGCATAATACAGGATTTGATTAAAGAAGTTTAAACTTGCATGCCAGAATTCACCTGGCTTTACTTACATAACATTACTATACATATGTGTACATATACATGTATATATGCGAAAGGATCAATTTAAGGCTATTCCCGACACATTTCTAACGTTTTATATGTTGTAGGTAACAAATGCGGGTAGGTATCACAATGCCATCTGTGTGCACACTCAGAACTAAATTTTGACACTGGTGCTGCCATCTGGTTTCATGAAAATATTGCAGTTTCCCATAGATTCAGATGACCGTCCCATAGAAGATAGCATGGTGACATAGTATTTTTTTTTACCATTCTTTAGCATTTAAAATTTTTTTTTTTATAATATCGAGCCCCGCTCTCTTTATTGAACCGAAAAGTTACAATTATATTGGGAATCAGATACTCCAAGACAATGAGTAAGATACATGTGAACTATCCCTCGTCGCACAATTGAATATCCATAAGGCTACACATGATTAATCCAACGTCGAACAATGTCTGAAAACGAACAAATTATTTAAAAGTTCTCAAAATATCCCTTTTTTCCTAGGTAGGATAGCAAATCTTAACTTATCTATAGTATTATTACTAAAGCCACGTGAAACAGAGTATTGTTCTGAACCAAACATTTCACTCTTTTGTGCACTTCACGAGAACAACAAAAAGGGCGCTCTCCCCTTTTTTTCTCTTTTTTTCCCCTATAACTGTACATTAGCATGACAGGACATATACAAGACAAGACAGGACATACCTATACGAATGTAGATTTAAAAAAAAAGAAGAAAAAAAACCGCGAGAAAAGTGTTTCTTACTCAGTGGAAGATTCCTTCACTTCTTTTGCCTATCTCACCCCTTCTCTCCCCCGGGTCCCCCCCTATCGAGCAGTTAGATTGGCCCTGTTAACCTGTATATGTGTGAGAATGGACTCCCATTTCTTGAACTTTTCTGGTTTATTTTCCTGAAGGCAGATGTGTTCCTCGATTCTTAGCTGGTAACTATACTCCGCTAACCAAGAAAAAAGGTCTAATTCACTCTCGTGAAAAAGTCTTTGTCTTTTTTTTAATTTTTTTTATTCAGCACATAATTTACGACAACATTATTCGCTTACATGTGAGCGATCTTCCATAATGAGGTCGACAAAAGGACTTCACAGTACATTACAGAACAGTTACAGGACAAACAATGTTAACCAAGTTTTTCACATCATCAAAAGTAAAGTTTTCTTAAACTTACACTTTTCTATAGCCTTGTGCAAGATTATTAAACTTAATCCCATGTAAAATACCAGGTCCCTAGTTAAGCCTAGTGTTTACTCTATATCATCAATATTCACAATTTTCGGCAACCAATCTTTAACTTTTAATTTGAAACCATCTCCCATTGGGAGTTTCTGTAGCTCCCCAGGCAGCTTATTCCAATATTCATTCCCTCTATTAAGGGGCGATTGGCGGAATTTTTCCAGACGAATTTTAGGCAATTTTAATTTGATTCTTTCATTTGATCTTGTCGTTCTTTCTCTAATTTCAAAAATATTATCGTTATTTTCTACCCACCATCTAATCATTATAATAATATACAGGGCTCTACGTGTGGCTAATGGTCGCATTTTGCACTTCTCATAAAGCATTTCTCTACTCAGGTCTTTAGCTCTTTTGACTCCCAGTGCCAGTCGCATGGCATTATTTACATGGATTTGGAGTTTCTGTTTATGCAATTTACTCATGCAATAGTGTGTGATGTCAGAGTATTCTATTATTGGGACCAGCATGTGTTTAAGCAACTTAATACTTGAGTCTGTATTTAATAGGTATCTTATTTTTCGAAATTTGAAAAGTTTATGATTAAAATCCTTAGTTATTTTTTCATAGTGCTCTTTCATTGTCAAATTGCAATCTATCATTACCCCCAGATATCTATAGACTTTCACAGCAGCCAAGGATGTTTGATTCATCAATATAGGTAATTTTCGATCCAGGTTGCGATGATTACCAAACCACATAACTTTTGTCTTACCATAGTTAAGGTATAGTTTGTTAAGTTCGGACCAATTTTCTATTTCCATAAGATCTACTTCCATTCGCTTACGTGCTTCTTCTTGCGTATTACCCTCTACTAAGAGAACCATATCGTCAGCATATAAGATTGGTTTTGCATAATTCAGTTGGGATATAATATCATTGATAAAAGTCAAGAACAGTAAAGGTCCAATTACGGAACCTTGTGGTACCCCACTCACTAAATTATCTTCATTCGAAATGTCACTCCCTAGTTTGGTTCTCACTTTCCTATTTTTTAAGTAATCTGCTATTAACTTTATAAGATTAGGGTTTATTTGTGCTCTAATTAATTTGCTTATTAGTATATTATGGTTTACTGAGTTGAAAGCCTTTCGAAAATCTATGTAAGTCACTAGTATAATTTTTCTGTTATTTAGATGTAATATGATTTCATTTATCAAACTGAATATTGCCTGACCCGTGGATTTTTTGGGCAAGAAGCCAAATTGCTCTTTGATTAAGTATGCCTTTTCTATTAATTCGAGATAAAGTCTGGCATGTATAACTTTTTCATAAATTTTCGATATGAAACTTAATACTGTAATTGGTCTCCAATTATTGTACTTCGTCAGATCCCCTTCTTTTGGTAGGGGAATTATTACTCCTAACTTTAAAACTTGAGGAAAAATACCATTCTGTAATGTAATATCAATTAATCTTGGTAGTTCAGTGTGATTTTGAGTAAACAATAATTTTAGATGTTCTGATTTGATAAAGTCAATTCCTGTACTTTTTCCGTTTTTTATAGATTTCACTATCTTTTCTATTTCCTTCTTATCTGTCGCACAAATTTCGTTATCATCTGTACATACCTGCACTAGTGGAGCAGCTTCATGTCCTTTGTCGATACCAGCTTCATTTGTTTGCAGTTGACTTCGTGATGTCACGCCCATGGACATAAAGTACTTATTTAGCTCATTGCTTATATCATGTTTAGTTTTCCCCGGTAAAGATAATTTTTCTAATTTGTTACTACCAGACCCTTTCCATTCTGCATTCAGGTATCTCCAGAACTTTTTAGGATTGTTAGAGTTATCCTTCAGATTCTGTTGAATCCTAGTGGCTTTTGCTTTTCTTAATCCCTTATTGATCTGCCATCTGATTTTTCTGGTTGCCTTAAGAGTTGAGGAATAGTTTGGATCACTCCAGTGCATTTTGTCTAAGCTTTTGATAAGTTTAAGTCTAAGATCTATTTGATCACTGAGTTTTTTCGGTAATATTTCACCTGACTTTGTTCTAATACGCTTTTCTTTAATCGGATACCTTCCATCAAACTCCTTACAAATATGATTTATTAGGCTTTCACATTTAGTGTTTGCATCTCCATTAAAGGTATCAGCGTGATACGAGTCCATAATTTCTTTAGCTGTCTTGCTATCAAAATTTTTTTAATTTCTAAATTTGATCATTTCTCTAGTATTTTTATCCCTAATTTTTTTCCTGGTTCCAAAAATCATTATGTGGTCAGAGATATAGTAGTTAATATTACCAGTGACATTTATGAATTTACTATTCGTGTAGATATGGTCTATCGTACTCTTACCCTTGTTATACAAAAAAGTCTCTTTAGTTTTTAACATGTCTAAGTTGTTGTTTAACAGAAATTGTTTCATGATCTTAAATTTGCCACATCTTGATGCCTTACTGTTTACATTAAAATCCCCCATTACCCAAAATTCTGCGTGGCTGTGTTTGTTATCATTCATAATGTTTGTGATAAAGTCATAACATTCCTGTACACGCTCTCCTGGTGGCCGATAAACAGCTATAATTACTAAACTTTTGTGATGTGGGACTTTCACTTGACATGTTAAACATTCAATAGTTTCTGTTGAAACTGTGTATTCTTCTAGTAATTTGACATAATTTTTATACTTTTCATGCACATAAAGTGATACTCCCCTCCCCTTTTTTTTGCTGGGATAACTTCCATCTCTTCTGTAAATGTCCATGTTACCAAGTCTTAGCATTTCGTCATCATACTTGTTAGTTAGCCAACTTTCGGTGATAGCCAAAAAGTCTATGTCATAGAAGACATGTCTTAGTTCTTCAACTCGCCTATATAAGCTATGAACATTTGCAGTTACAAACTTCATACCCTTTAAGTCTTGTAGTTCAACAGGTGTTATATAAGCCATGAGACAAGTATGATGCTATTCTGATAGTAAACCCTAGGATTTTTACATCTTCCCTTTCAGTATGATAGTCCTTAAATCTCTCTATCTCAACTTGATGCTGGTACCAAAAAAGACAATAACATATAACATAACACAAAAACATCAAACATGGAGACAAGTGCAGGGTGTTGACACAAAAGGGCAATATATATATAAAATATAGAACTTTAGAGAGAGGAGAGTGAAGTAAAGCACCTTCGGGAAAAAGCCATTGGAGGAAATGCCTAACACAATATCCCTTTCTGACAGATTTAAAGGTTTCTTGCTAAATACTCCGTACCAACATGCAAACATATTCCAAAGCGGTCTCACTCTACTACAGGAATACAAGAAGTGACCAATCGTATCTTTAGTCTTGCAGAATCTACATAGGGGGCTTTCGGCCAATTTTCTCTGAAAAAGTTAGCTATTAGAAGGGACAATTCTATGCAGGATTTTGAATTGTAAAGATTGATACTTTGTCACCCTAGTTACCCTAAAGGGTAGGTTGTAAACTTTCTTCCATGGGAAGGAGCCGCAAGAGGCTCCTCAGGTTTTAGGAGATTATTCTCCCTCAGAAACGTTATCCATTTTTCCCGAGATACTGGGGTCTTTAGGCCAGAGGAAATAAGGAAATCATATATGACATGACTCGGGGCCTTGGCAATATTGATAATTTCCTGTTTATCGTTATGTACCAGGAGAGCAAGGTCATTAACCTCGCAGACTTCAAAAGACATGGATTTCTCCCACGGAATATTCTTATGGATTGTTAGTAAATCAAGGAACGTACCCTTGACTTTATATGCAACTTTGACCTCTGTTATTGTCATGAACCGTTTGTTACATATAATATCACCAATCTTGAGGATCCCTGCTCTAATTCACGTTTCAAAATAGAGAGGTTTTTTCTCCGATCTTATAAATGTATTGTGCCAAATTGACTCATTTTGTCTTTTTCTTTCAGTGCAAGGGGAATGTACATACACCTGATTCCATATCTGTAACAATTCTTTGTAGAAAGTTGAGGTACAATTTAACTTGGTGAAGTTCCTCTTAGCCAGGAAGAAGCTATACAAGGAAGTAGTAACCTCCAAATTTTGCCTGAAGAAGAATGTCCATGAGGAACAGTCCTCTCGACACAACCTCTGAATCCATTTCAAACGAGATGTTTTATGCATATTTTCAATGTCCAGTAATTTTAGGCCTCCTTGGCTAATGGGTGCACATAAGGTATTGTATGCTATACGGTTAATCGGACTGCACCAAATAAATTCATTGATGATTCTTTTCACCTCAACAAAAACTCCTTTAAGGACGGGCACATTAGTTAAGGGGTACAACAAAGTTGGGATCACCAGGGAATTCACTATGGTTATTTTCCCTTTTAAAGAAACCCTCCTGTTCAGCCAGTCCCTGCACAGAAGGCGACATTTTTGGAGTTTATTTTTAAAATTAAATTCATAGTTAAAATGTTCTGAAGGCTTCAAGGAGAGGTAAATACCCAACACATTCATCTCATCACATATTTGTAAACCCAAAGGGGGGAGGGAGTGTACATCGAAATCTCCCATAGGCATCAGACAGGACTTTTCCGGGTTTAGTTTGAGCCCAGAGTATCTTCGAAACCTCTCCAAAATGTCTAATAGAAGATTAAGGGACTGCAGATCCTTTAGGAACACACTGATATCGTCTGCAAAGAGGGACAATTTCATCTCTCTCGGGCCTTGGTGTATACCGTGAAGATTTGCATTTTCTCTAATACCAATAGCCAGCAGTTCTACCACTATGAGAAAAAGGTATGGGGAAATGCAACAACCTTGTCTCGTGTCTCTCATAGGTTCAAACCAATCCGAAATGTAACCATTGTTTGTTGTACAGGATTCTAAGTTATTATATATAAGCTTAATCCAATTGATAAATTCACTTCCGAAGCCAAAGGCTTGGAGTGAATAGAAAATTGATTTCCATTCCACTGAGTCAAAGGCTTTAAAAAAGTCCACGTGGCAATAAGACCAGCAGAATTTGTCTATAGCATTGTCTATAATATCAG
The DNA here is from genome assembly GCA_950022655.1 of Alentia gelatinosa. Classification (NCBI taxonomy): domain Eukaryota; kingdom Metazoa; phylum Annelida; class Polychaeta; order Phyllodocida; family Polynoidae; genus Alentia; species Alentia gelatinosa. The sequence continues at coordinate 34,159,780 of OX465583.1, forward strand.
CGAGAGTTCTTATATTAGTACCTATAAATCTTGCTCTCAAGAAACCAGTTTGATCAGTGTATATAATAGAATCTAATACCTGCTGTAATCTGGAGGCCAAAACCTTCGTCAAAACCTTGTAGTCAGTGTTTAATAGGGAGATAGGTCTCCAATTCTTGAGGTATCTTTTATCTGAATTCTTCTTAGGTAGCAGAGTGATTATAGCCCTACGTTGTTCTATTCCCAATTCGCCTATTGATTTAGAGGAAGAAAAGGAATCAAAAATGGGGTCAAGGAGGTGTTCCCAGAAATAACATAAAAATTCAGGCGTAAGCCCATCAGAACCTGGACTTTTATTTTTTTTTAATTTTCGAACTGCTGCAGTGAGCTCTATTTTTGTGATAGGGCTATCCAACATCTCTCTATCACCGTCAGAGATGAATGGGATTTTGTCCTTACAGCAGAAGTCCTCCAACTCTCCCTGGTCCAGAGGGCCAATAGATTTACTGCCGTATAGTTTTTTTTTATAGAACTCATGCTGTTCCTTAAGAATTTCCTTTGGTTCTTCTATAATCTCCCCTGTTTCTGAAATTATTTGGGTCATCAATTTTTTTGTTCCTGTCTCTCTTTTGCAGATTTAAAAAGAATTTGGTTGGTTTCTCCCCACATTGAGCCCATTTAGCGTTTGAGCGAAAAATATGATACATGATCTTTTTTCTCTGAGAAGTTTCTATCTCTTTTTTAAGAGTGATGAGTTCCTGTGAAACATCCTCCCCACCATCCAATCTTACACATAGGTTTTGCATTTGCGCCTCATTTTCCCTTTCTAAAATATTCCTTTTTCTGTTTTCCTTTGCAGAGTACTTAATTGTGAAGGTTTTGATCTTGTATTTTAAGAATTCCCATTTTTGGATGGGGGGCAGATTGCAGTTCTCCTCTAAAGTTTCTAATATTAGGGCCGACATTTTGGTAGTGAATTCCCTATTAGCTAAGAGTAAGTTATTGAACTTCCAAAAACCAGGACCTCTGACTGGGATGTCTGAAACAAGCTCTATGTGAGTCGGGGAATAGTCTGACATGAAACTGGGTGTAATCGAACAATTATGAACCTTATTACTGAGACTTTCGGAGACAAAGATATAATCAATACGTGAGGCCTGCAATTTTCTGTGAAATGTGAACCTTTTACTCCTAGGGTTGAAAGTTCTCCATATATCCAGCATTTCAAAATTATCAAGAAATTCAAGAAGCCTATCTCTATATTTCTTAGAGCGAAGTATAGCAGTTGTGTTCTTCCTATCTAATTCTGCATCGAGTGGGACATTGAAATCCCCTGAAATGATAAGAGGCAGTTCGTCCAGGCAATCCAGATTACCTATCAGTTGATTGAGTAGAGACAATTGACCAAGTTCTTCATTTTGTGTGGGAGCATATACCGTACCTAATACAAATTGATCATGTTCCGAATGAACTTGTAGAATCAAGAGTCTGCCTAATTGATCTTTCTTAATATTAGTTATTTGTAAGCTGAAACTACTTGTGAAAAATATTGCCACCCCTCTGGCACTACTTGTACCATGTGAGAAAAAGGCCTGTCCTCCCCATTCTGTCAGCCACAAAGGCGCTGTATCGTCTGTACAGTGAGTTTCCTGTACACAACAGATATCATACTTTCTGCGTATCATTTGAAAGATAGCTTTTCGTTTAATCTTATTACCCATACCATTTACATTAACTGATCCTATACGTAAGGATTTGAATTTGTCACTAAAGTCATCCATTAACCAGGACGTGATAAATTTGAACAGCGTTCCAGAGTTCTCCGGGTTCTATTTTGAAAGGAAAATTAACATCGATACTTCCTTGTATGAACCTTGTACCAAACATACACATCAAACTAAATACAGTCAGATTAATGACAAGTTGTTTGTAGAACATAAAAAACATAAGACACTGATAATACACAGAATATGCAATAGTAAGACACGTGATGAGTAACCCCATGTCTTGCCTAACGTGAAATTGAAAAGTGCAGGTGATGCCTGCCGCGGCAGGGGGCCAGAAGGACTTGCAATAATTTTGCGACCTTTAAAGACACACTAGACATATTTAATTGGTACAAATACTCGCTTTGACCGTACCTTGCACAATATATGTATCTGTAACACAACATAGCTGATGCTCTTCGTTTGTCTACCTACAGTTAGTAAGGACTAGTAAGGACTAAAGGGGAAAAGGAAAAGTTAAACAACCTTCCGTGCCCAACAAACCTAGATCTATATTAGGAGTGCTTATAGACTCAGAAAAGTAAAATGTACCTTCACAACAATGGCTCCTCTCAGTCTAAGCTGAGAAAAAAGACAGAAATCGAAATTGCATAGGGAAAACTAAGATCAATTGTCCACACCAGTTAAACAACTGACTATCCAGTCTTTTAAAGAAGTGGCTGTTAAACAACAGGGCACTCTCAACAATAAAGCCCTTAAAGGAGGCTGTATGTACGGCTTGAAATATATCAGTATATGAAAACATTCTTCTTCTTAACACATTTTACCAGAATCTTTGCCCACTTCTCTAAGAGGTGGGTGTCCGGGTAAAAGCCATCCAGCAGATGATCATAGTGGTGAGTGGTTTTTCCTCTTCTGTAAGAGTGTAAGGGCTGGGCTAGCCATGGAGTTGCGTTATGACGAAAAGAATTAATGGCGATAATTTTATAGTTTATCTTCTTCACAGCATCTTGTAGAAGAGACTGTTGTTTTGCTACCACGTCTTTAGTTGTATGTTGTAAAATGGCTGACAGTTTAACTCCAGACAATTCGGCGTATAGGATATTGGTGTGCGGTAAATGCGCTTTCAGGTTATCTTCTATTTCTAGGAGTTTGGAGATTTGATCTGAGATAAGATCTCGAGCAGAATCAAAAGGAAAAGTGTAGCCCAAATCACTCTGAACAATAATATCATTCAGGCCTCCCAGAATGATGTACTGAAAGCCCGGGAAAGACTTAGCGTGTAAAATCACTTGACTCGCGAGGCCTCTCAGAGTAGCATCCACGTGATAGATTACTTCGATTCTCACTCCCGAATCATTGCAGTCGTCGACAAATTGCTGAAGGAACATACCTCTAAAGTCCGACATGATAACTGTGGGGACGTTCATATCTTGATTCTTCCCACTCAAAGTGTATGGAGCCGAGGCCACTCAGGAACAGGTCGAAATATGGCTTCGCCAGAAGCAAAGAACGAGTTGGTTATGACGCGGCTTCAGGGTTGCGTACTTCCTTTCTGACGTTGCTAAGTAGCTGACCTAGTTTGTTGCGTCCATGGAAACTTGGGTCGCGCAACAAGGCTGAGATGTTTTTTCCCGATGCCCACCAAGTATTAACGGTCGCTTTGACTAAAATTCTTTCTCCTGTATCACTCAAGAAATCGGCCAACTGTGGGTTCTGAGAGAATTTCGCTGTAACCACTACCCTCATAACTTCTTCTTGTTTAAGTTCCCACTCTTTTGTATGTTGGATAGTATTTCCTAAAGATTTGATTTTGTAAGGGTTTGTTTCGTTGAGTATCAGTTTCGCGAGATGAGAATCTCCAGCACTTTGTGCTTTGAGGAAAGTATATGCCTGTTCCACACTGAGAAAGAACTGTTGGTTAACTGTTAGACTGCAAGGAAGGAAGTTTGATAGAGGAGAGTGAAGCCCCTGAAAGAACGTATGCGTGGCTGTATTTCTAGTGTACGCCTCCGAAAGAGAGAGCTGGCTGGGTAGTAGGTGTAACTGACCTAGATTATATGTGATCCCGTTAACTATTAACGTGTCACCGCTACTGCGCTCTTCCATTTTCTTTGCCCTGGCTAAATCCACTATAGCCCTAAGATCGCGCCTATGCCTTTGAGATTTCTCCGTGATATCCTCACTAATCCAAATCATTTCACAAGCTGGATTGTCATGGATAGCAAATTTGCCCCGCAGAAAGTCTTTCTTGACTTGAAGGCTATGTAAAGTAACTTTCACATCCCTAGGTTTGTCCTTGCCTTTGAACGCGCCTAAGCGGTAGGCTGACTCTACGTCTGACACTATGATATATGAATCCCTATGCTATAAGCAATATCACAAATTATCTCACGTAATGGTTCATTTCTTTTCCCTTGAATGCCTGAAAAGATAATATTCTTCTCCCTCAGCAGATTTTCTAGCCTATTACAGTCTTCTGAAACTGGCATGTTTTTTCGCTGAGAGCTCATGCGAAAATACGTTCTTTTAGCCTCTTTGAATTCCTCTTTGAGGCCCTTGAAATCAGCATCTGCTACGTTAAAATTGTCTTTGTACTCTTCAAGAGTTACGTTATGATATTCACTTTGTGTGGTTATTTGTCCCATTTGTTCTTCTAACGCACTGACTTTAGTGGAGACCTCGTCCAGACGCCGGTGGTTAAGATTACATTTTGAATCAATGTTTTCAATTTTCTTTAGAACGTCGGGGAGGGAGTCATTCAGATTTTTAAGTTTGCTTAAGTCTTGCTCTACTTTTCCCAGTTTCCCAAGACCTTTGTCCAAGATCTCAAGTTTCTTAAGTACCGCATCGAGCTTAGTCTCCATGGGGGAAGCCGGTGATTTGGGGTAGAACTTACTTGTGTTGCAAGTAGGAATGGCCGTTCGCGTTGTGGGCATGTTGAACAGATACTAATCGGCTCTATGTCTTGTGAACTGCGCCTTACGAAGAATGTTTTGAAATAAATGTTCTTCTATGTATGTTCACGGAACTTGTTAACTTCAAGATGTAAGTTTCAGGTAGTTTTTTAAACTATTTTGAAGTCTTAAAGCCCCCTGCCGAAGCAAAACGCTGTTGGCGGCTAAGCTGACATCACGTGACCTCTTTAGCATTTCTCATGTATATGTTCTCAACTATCATAATCCAGAATTATTTGAAAATAGCATTAGAACATTAGTGTCATTTAGCCACCAAGTCAAAATATTGCAGTTTCTCATAGACACTAATAATTATAAGTGCTTACCTTTTCAGATGGCCTTCCCATAGAAGTTAGCATGGTCAAGATGCTTTTTTTCTTGCATTTTCTATTTGCTGACATATACAACTCATATCATCCACGGTTATTTGCAAAAATCAACAGAATCTAGAAATCACCCAACTACCAGCATTTGTCTTCAAGTTAATTTGTCGGTGGCATTTCTTATTTTCCTAGCCTGTTTCCACCCTCCCCGGGTTACTTTCCTTTTTTCGTCTTCTATGAGTTGTTTTTTCCATGTAGGCCCTATACCGGTACTCTAAAAGCAGACATACATGATTTGAAATTTTCATATCTAACAAATTGAAAAATAAACCAAGATCTATGTTCATAAGATATTTTGTCTAGGAAGTGGAACACTTTTTAGCCCAAAATCATGTTATTTTTAAGCAGAACCAAAGTCAATTACAGAATGTTGTCAGGGCTAGACTGTTTAGGCCAGCCTTATGAAAAGGCTGAGGCCTTTTGCCACTTTATTGAGTTGAGACTATGTAGACAAACTGCCATATATATTGCTACCCTGATGCTCAATAAAGAAACTTTATAAAAAAAAGAAGAGGAAATAACAAAATGGTAAATTGATTTTAAGGTTATGAAATAACAAACTCTTCTCACTCTCCTGCCATATCTTTTGCGGTATGGCGCTAGCTATATATCTCTGCCCCAACCAAAAGCTGGTTCCCTGTGTATCCACTAAAGACTGGGGAGACCAGATTCAAAACAAGGCAACTGTCAAAAGTTATTCAAGTCAAACAACTCACATATCATAGGCTATTATGGAAATATATATAGGAATTGTTAAGGGAGTTTCACAGACAATCCAGCTGTTTCTTTTTCAGACTTTTCCAATCCATGGTTAATTAGACTGCCCCTTCAAAGGAGCACATGGGCGTTGTTGACAAAACAAAACCCTGCAACACATGAGGTGCTTTCCACTGTAGAAAGTAATCACAGAGATTATGTCTTGTTTGACATAAATACTAACGGAAATAAGTGTACCGGTATATTATTTAGGCCTACCATGTACCGGTATGTTCGTCTCTATTTAAAATTAGAACAAAAAAATACCCCAAAAGCCCTCAGGATTTCGGATATTTCAAAAACTGGTGCATGGGCCAGATTTGGGCCCAAACAGGCAGGTTGGGGCAGAGATACAAGCGACCGCAGGAAGTATAGCGCAGGATATTTGCTGGGAGAGTGGACTCTTCTAGCAGTACGAAAGATCTGGTAAGAGAATCACACTGATTCACGGACTCCTACAGCCAGACTTGCTCAAGTCCTTGGTTATGAACTTTCATTGAATGAATAAAGTTAATCAGGGGGCACTTTCCTTTCCTTTATGACGCTCAGGAATCAGGCCAAGCAGACGGCGTACAGTAGGGGTAGGCAGGCAGGTAGGGGTGGACACAGGGACTGATTAACCCGAGCTACATAATGTAGCTCTGGGGGCCAGCGTCCACCAGGGAAGGCACATATAGTCATACTGCGCCGCTTCGGTTTATCGCTCCTCAAAATAGTATTCTGTTGGATACTCGAGCGATGCAGTGTGGCACCTAGTAGGACTATCCATGTAGGCCAAGGTACCGGATGAGACGTGAACTGTCAGACAAGACAGCAAGTGAACAACACAGTTTGCGGGTATTTCTCCCCATTTTCTGCCTTATAGACGGGACGATCAGCATGCCAACAGTTAAGGCGTTGGCGTCTTACGTGGTGCTCGGATTTTTGGCACTGATCATAATTCTGCTGGTGCGGACGATGACGTTCGGCCCGTCGGAGACCACGGAGCCCGAGTGCACGCCCCTGGACACGGACTTCATCGCCGCCGACACGGGGGTGGTCGATCGATTCCGTACGGGACTCCGACTACAGACTGTGTCCTGGGGTGTAGGGAACTCTGATTACGCAGAATTAAGTAAACTTCACACACATATACGTGAAAGTAAGTAATGATAGTGGGCAAGGCTATATATCTCAATCACAATAATTAACTTTTCATTTTTAAAGGCATATCAGTTATCACACACTGCAACGCTTGAGCAAACTACGACAAATTTGTTCACACTGCGCCGCTCCGGTTTATTGTACGTTGCTCTAGCGGTGCAGTGTGCAAATTCGTTTTGCGGAGCGGTGCAGTATGGGCATATCCTACAATTCATAATGCGCCACCTGGTGATTTTTAAATAATGTCAATTATAAGTCAAAACTGGTTTCCAGGGATTCATTCTTATTGTCCGGAGTGAATTTAACATTGTATTCAGTTTATCCAATCTTAATTGGTAAATGCCAATTTATAATTGCTTGATTTACATAGGAAATGTAACCTACCGGGTAGCCTACTGAAAAATATGGTTTTCTTCAATTCTTTCAAAAATAAGTAGTATTATATATGTACTATATTCTGTGAAAGTTTGAGGAAAATGACATGGGTCTTACCACTGTCTTACCAATTTTTTTAAAAGAATTTCTATATATTCTATTGTAGAATTATCATAATATTGATCTATAAATCAAAACTAGCACGGTGACCTCAAATTTTTAAGTTAGATATGTGTTCCACAACACTTGGAGATCATCATAATAGATTTTCAGAAAATTGACATGAGTGACTGTCTAGAATATATTTTTATCAAACAACAAAATATTATATTTCTCTCATTCAGGCTACCCATTGGTGCACTCCTCGAACTTAATAACGGTCGAGGTGGTTGCTAACTACAGTCTGCTGTACACGGTGAAGGGTTCGGAGCCGAGTCTACAGCCGTACATCCTGTGTGCCCACCTGGACGTGGTCCCCGCCGACCCCGCCATGTGGCACGCCTCGCCTTGGGATGCAGAAATCAAGGACGGCTTCATCTACGGGAGGGGCACCATCGACTTTAAACATGGCGTCTTTGTAAGATTTCTTTTAATTGCATCAGCTGGGAATACTAGGCCAGAGCCACGTCATCCTAAAATTTTCTTTTGCTGGTAGATCTGTCCGTTTGTTTAGGAACAACGAATAATAATTATCAACTTTTTTTTCATATAATGTAGGTATCATTCGTCAGTACATGTATATATATATATGTCTGCAATCTTCCATAACACCTTGTGTGACTGTTGTGATCTATTTCGTTCTTATATAATTTAATTGCGGCACAATGCATATTATCGTAAAACTGGATGAGGTTTAATCTTGGCCACCGTATTCCACGACTGGAGTTTGGCAAAGTTACTTCATGAGGCGAAGCCGAGTGAAGTCGGGAGCCAAAACTTCAGGAGTGGAATACGGTGGCCAAGATTAAAACGAATCAGGTTTTGATTTTATCCTACCCTATCTCCTTGATTTTGGAATATTACGTGATAATAATGCTGTATGCCACTAGTGGCATATAAAACTCCGTATGCCAGTCAGCGTTGCATACGGAAACCCAATGTTAAGTCTATGGGATTTTATATTAGGGGTAGGATAAATGTGTGTATCAGTATGGAGGTATAGAACTTCAACCAATATACAATTTGAAAATAATATATTACTATATACCTACTGCCGTAACTAACGTAAATACCACACGTTGCTATATATGCTGTAACTATGGTTTTGGCACTGCCGAGAAGTAATGCACGTTACGCCTAAGGTCTTAACGGATGGATAATGGCGGCCAGATTTGAGCAGCACCTTGATTTGACCGTTGACATCATGATTTACAGGAAAATACAGTAAATATACACACCTAAACATGTGTAATCCTACTGAATTACGTAAATACATCGAGAAATCGATGAAAAGGCATAAATACTATTGGGACTCACCTAGACTGAACGTAATGCATACGTGTTGATATCCTAGCTGCCGTGATTCGCGACATCAACGTCGCGACATTGGCCATGACGTCACAGTTTGAAACCACTCTCCAAACATAGATTCTGAGCCTTACTTCCGAGGCTGCTTATATCTCTGCACCAACCTGTAGTTTTATAGAGCTGAATAAGAGTGTCAAACTGATTTGACACATACAGTTTTCCTACAACTCATCATATAATAGTTTTTTTACTTTGATAACTTTGACAATTACACTCTTTTTGAATTCAAAATGTAGTCATTGGGTTGGCGCAGAGATAAATAAGCGGAGGCTCAACAAAAAGTCTGCTGGGAGAGTGGTTTGAAGCATGCCATCTAGTGAGAGCTAACTGTACTACATGGTATTTGAAGGTGGGGGGGTAATGCATGTTACACTATGAGCGTTGAGTGCCCAAATCGGATTTAAAATGGCTCCTACGGCTAAAATATGGTAAATATCTTTGTGTTTTTTAGGTATATAGTAATAAAGAAACAGGATGCCTGTTTCCGTAAGTTTCCGGATTACTCACTCGTTTCCCCGGAGGTTTAAACCTCCTTCTCCGAACTCGGTTTAAACCTCCGACGAAACAAGTTCATAATCCGTAAACTTACTCCACAGGAATCCTGTTTCTATATAATACAATATTCCAAGTGAAAAAGAAGTGTAGTATAAATCCAGGCTTATAGACTACCTTATGAATAGGGATGAGGAAATGACAAATGACGAGAGGGAGTAGTATTGATTTTGTGCTGGTTTAGTAAGAGGCATTCCACTCAATTTTGGTCCAAAGCTTTTGGGCTTGGCAATCCCTTTGGTCTAGTCATTCAAAATGACCTTTTATTCAGCTCCGTTGTGAGCATGGTTTGGTTGGTTAAGTGGATTCGTAGTCTTCCTCTTCTTTGGCAAATGGCAGTCTATTTTGATTCCGCGTTTCCATTTAAGTGTTCATAGACACAGGTATGTTCATTTCAAGTTATTGACCTTATTATGCAGACTAAAGGGAGTGCTAAGTTTGAGTTCTAATTAAGGAAATGCGAACAAGGCGTGTCTAGAGTCCCATGTAGGACTGCACAACTGACCAAGTAGGTGATTTGAACCACAGAATTTCACGCATTTTCCACTGACTTCCATTTGTATCTCCCATCTCATTTGAGGATACAGTGGTTGTCTGTGGTAACTTGTACACTGTGTTATGTAGGCCTGTGGTTGGTCAAATCAGACGAAATGACCTGTAGTGACAGCCTTGACCCCTCTTTGAGGTCATCAGGCTTGTAAATAGTCTTTTGGGGCCTAAAACTTTTTGTTTTGTGTGCAGTTTCGCCATCTTCTGGCTCATCAGGCACCTCTGGGTCTAGGAGAGTGTTATTTAGGGGGTTATTCTCTGTTTGAGCCCCCTGTGTCAACAGTGCATATCTTTACTTGTGTGTTGACATTGTTGACATTCTGTGTGTACTGGTTGGGTGTGTCTGTTGTGGTACCCACCCTCTATCTATCACAGTAGTTTTTGATTTTGATTTACCTGGTCTAGTTGTCAGCCTGGATTGAGAAGTTAATTGGAGAAGGATTTCCAAAAATTTTCCTCGGGAAATCACTGGCTATCAGGGATTTAGTTTGATTCCTCTTTTGGTTTCTGAAGAGACAATTTCTTTGATGTGGCTGTTAGGGCTTCTCATCCATATTTACAGTCCATTGTGTGATAAAGTGCCTTGGTGTGTTTCCATAATGAAGTGGTATGCTGCATCTGATTCTTTGCTTTTCTTTACCGCATACATATGATTTCGTATTCTTACTTTTCTTTTTCGTTGGGTTTGTCCAACTTATCTGATTCCACATGTTTTGCATGCTATGCAGTAGATCACATTTGAGCTGTTGCAGGTGAAATTCTTTTTCCACTCGATAGTTCCGTTTTTTTGTTTGGCCCCAATGGTTTCATAATTATCGCCAAACGGTCGCTATTAACGATTATCTCATCTAAAAAATGGGTCCCAGGTCTCACAGCGTACTTTTCCTTCGTACTTATCTATAACAGATTGAACTTCATTGAGCATAAAGCTTTCTTTTGTTACTATCTAGGTGAAGATGTGGGTCAGATTATCTAGCTATGTTAGAGTATGTAGAATAAACTCAGTAGCGATATCATACCCGTTTAGTGTTTCATCAAGTATCAAGTGCAGTTGATAGTGTACATATCACTGATGTCACCAGTCTCAGTTTATTTAGTATGTTGTAAAAAACGTATCACATGCACTTTTATAAAGTTCATTTATATAAACAAACTAGATGCTTAGCATCCACAAGTCTGTAGGTATAGGAAAGCCTGTGCGATATGTTAGACAAGGAAAGATTCTACCAGATGGGCAGCTTCAGTGAAACCTTTCACAGTTCTTGTCTTTAGGCAAACTTTATTTTGAAGGTATATATATATGTACTATATTTCTACTTGTGTACAATCTGGTTTGTGATTTTGTAATTCTTCACGTTTTAGGGAATTCTCGAGGCCTTGGAATTTACATTGAAGCAGGGGATCGTCCCGAAAAGACCTTTTTATGTTGCTTTTGGACACGATGAAGAGGTAAGCATCTTCTATCTTACTTTGCCATTTAAAAGTAAATTTTTACTTTTCTCAGAACTGTATATTTCGTATTAGATATATTCATGTGACGACTAAGACACCATTATCCAGAAACTAATAGACAGACGAAATGTTATAGATACCTGCACGACACTTCCTTATATATAAAATGTTCCAACAACAGAAAAGTTCCTCAAATACCAGACATGATAGAATATCACTGTATGGGTCTTGTATCGGAAAATGACTTAATTAAGTTCGGTCTCATTGTGTACTAAATTAAACCTATTGGTACAAGGTGATGGGGACGGAAGGGGCACTAGTTATGGCGCGTCTCATGGAGTCACGTGGGGTGAAGGCAGCGTTCATACTTGACGAAGGTCTCCCAGTGATGAATGGTTTCCTGCCTGGAATGAAAACACCTGTAGCCGGGTAAGAAGATATATATATTACCCTGAAATCGTATCACACCGCCGGTGTATATTAAAGATCTGTTCAATTTTTGAACCTCTGTCAACGACCAGTTAACAGAAAACCAATTTGTATTTACTAAACGAGGCTGGAGTGTCTGCCTCCGGGAAGAAAACCAATTTGTAAATACTTTAATAGTCGACAATGAATTCAATCATCTATACATTTTCTTTATTAATCTTTGTTTCAGATCATTAAACTACTAATTGTGAAATACGAGTAGCTAACAAAATTATAAGGTTAATGGGGATGGGGAAGAATTGGAAGTAACTCGAAACAAGCCTCTAAATAACAATCTGAAAAACACGAAAATGAAATACTCTGAAGAAAAACAACAACCTTGTGTAAAGTTCCAGTCTATAAATCCCTATCATAACCAATTATATTGGTTCCTATGCGAAGAGATTAAGTAATCTAAATTACCCATATAGATTAGTACCAAAAAGCGATGGCTTAATATAATAGACTCTATATCTCATAGGTTTCATGAGAAAATGATCACACAATTATTACCGTACAAATCGTTCAGTGTTTGTGTTTCAGTGTTAGGTGATTGTTTATGTATATTCAGCAGCTGCAATAAATTCCCGTTGTTTCTGTTTACAAAGTATCGGTCTTTCTGAGAAAGGCTACGCCACCCTCCGACTCTCAGTGGACGTAGAAGGTGGACATTCCTCCATGCCAGGCAAAGAGTCATGTATTGGTATCCTAGGACGGGCCATCGCACGGTAAACAAGCGAGTTAGTCGAGTCTTGTTTATCGACCCCGGCAAGGTCTGCTGCTCACTGCACTCAGCTACACCTCGCGCAGGAATACGCGACCTTGCCGTCGTGCGATAAACAACAACTCGATTAACTCTGTTTGGTTTCTCCTAAATATATTATAAAATATATATCAAAAGAAGCCGAATTATCACTCAATCAATATCCTCAACCTACTACTGCTACGGTATGTAAAACAAATATAATCAGATAATTAATCAAGAGGGTATTGGTTTTCCTCATGCAAGTAAATTTCGTCAGTTGGAAAACAGTTGATAAACTACCCGGTATATAAAGATAACATCTATCCTAATGCAGATTAGAATCTAATCCTCACCCCAGCCGGTTTGGAATGGGACCAGAAATCAGCATGTTTGAATATATCGCTCCAAAGGTAATTCTTCTTGATCAAAAATAATTTGGGGTACAAGATCATTTTCTACGAATGATATGGATTCTCCACTGGTCAAATATCGCTGTGTGCAGAACAGTTTTCTTCGGTTTCCGATAATTTACATTTCATCCAATATATCACCTCTTTATTAACGTTATCTTTTACGTTTACAGTAAAGTTTCTATATTGCCTCATTTCTAGTTGAACTATAAACAAAAATATAAATATAATCACCTGCCCACGATATTAATTCCGATTGTATTTCCTTTTTGTTACTAATATGATGTTCGGATTATTATTTTCAGCTAAGCATTGAAAAAACATTTGTAACGTGTATCTAAAGTTTCAGTACTATATATATATATATATGAATGAAGCAAGTATATTTACTAAGATTTACGTCTAATATTCATGGTTTTCAGTTCTCGTTTCCGATTCGTGTAGTCATGTCGAACTTGTGGTTGTTCGGACCGGTTGTTAGTAAGTAAGTATAACTTCTGTTGCTACCCTAAAATATAGACATTCTACTAGAATCTAAATACTACATCCTACATATAAATGAAGCATAATTGATTTATTACTTTTCAAACCCAAGTAAATACAAACCTAAATCTGACGACTGTAACAAAGACGACATGCCAATAAAATAACTTTTATTAGATATATGAAAATATTTTTCATAGGTTACTGTCTGGTAAACCTCAAACAAATGCCCTGATCCGAACAACGACTGCGGTTACACAGATCCAGGGGGGAGTGAAGGTGAGCATTTTGTTCATTCACCAAAAAAGAATTTAAGAAGTTAAGCATTACGCCGAAAAAATCTGTTTTACAATTAAAACTAAGTTATAATATATGTGAAAGATATTCTTAAAGGTTAATTTCTCATCAGGATGTCTATTCAACAATTATTTTAAACAAACAAATATTGGAACCCATGTATGGTTTATTTTAAACAAATAACATAGGCACATGATTATATATAGCTTTTACATGTCTAACGGTACTAACTTCTGTGTTTTCTTTTGTATGTTTTCTGTTGATGCTAAGAAACGTTACGAAATTTCATGTGATTGTTTATATGGCGTGAGTTGTCTTCGTGGAGGGATTTCACAAAGCAGAGCTTCGTGAAATCCGTAGCAGAAGACAATGAGCAGTCACGCCATGATAAATCTATGGAGATTTATATGACGGGTAGGATAAATGAGGCTCTCTATCAGAAACAGAATGATAAGGGTTTAATTATTGATACACTTCATTGACATCTGTATCTCTTTGTTTATGACCCTAAAATCTTGATAGCAGGCTGAATATTTAATTAAAAATAGGATCTTATAACACTAGATCAAGGTATTATGGTATGTCTTGTATTGTAACGAAATGCTTTGAAATTATTGACTTGATATACCTGCCTTCTGGCTCCAGGAAAATGTGATCGCACAGACGGTTTGGGCAACAGTCAACCACCGTCTGCACCCAGCGGACACTGTCCAGCAAGTAAGGAGATATTATTGTTATTTTCATTTGCTAAACGTTACATGAATATAAACCACTTGTTTTCAAGTATTAGGTAAGATACAACTGTATAAGGGAATTCATCAGCAACAGTATGCAAATTCGTAGGTTTGAAAAGAATGAAAAGAAGATAATGAAGAGGATCCAGAGATGATGGTGTTCAGGTTATTTAACATTTTCACGCTATTCATATGTTTTTGTTGTATTTTTGTAAATCCCCTAATATACATGTATAGTAAAAAAAGTCAGGAGGTTCGGCTGAGAGGCCGGCCTAGCGTTGAAATAACACCTAGTTGGTGGAATCAGCCCTTTAGGCAAAAATATGCAAATTTGTTATAGAAGGCGATGCAAAAGTGGATGCCTGGAGTGAGACCTGCCCAGTGGAACAGCGAGTTGAACAAAGATTACACCCGCCAGCAGCCCCACAGTGCACAAGCAGGCTCTCCCCAGGCATTAATTCCAGCACCAGGCGCCTGGCTTGTGCTTGGCGGGGCCTGGCAGTGGTGTTTTATTGGGCAGGTCGTCGTCTGCTGTACGTGCATTTCGCATGGCTGGTGGAACATGCCCTTTATGGTGCAAACCTCCATCAGGTGACGACCATTGTATGTTTCAGGTGGTGGAGTATGACCGAATGGTAATTGCAGATGACCGTGTTAAGATTGAGGTTGTCAATGGTTATGAAGGGACGCCCATCTCTCCCTACGGAGACAATGTGTACGGGTTCGAGGTTGTTCGCACCAGTATTCATCAGGTGTGGCACCATCACCAGGTCTCTGTCGCCCCAGGTGAGACAAGTCTATCTCATTTAATCAGGGTTCTTTTAATGTAAAGGTATTGTAATGGCAGCCTCGAAAGCATGCTATTGCAATATTTGTTGCTTCAATTAAAATTGTCTATTTTATTTAATCAGGGTTTTTCAATGTAAAGGTATTGTAATGGCAGCCTAGAAAACATACTATCGCAATATTTGTTGCTATAATTAAAAAATCACACTAAACCTGATGAAGGATCTTTTATGAATCCGAAACGTTGTTATCTAATATAAGCAAATAAATACCATCCAGGGAGCTGTTTCACTAGCAGCTGCAAGTGTCGCACTCTGTAATAGTGGCACCACAGCGACAGTATGCGTTTCATTAGGAGGTGCACTCAAGCGTGAACGGCACTCGGGAAAGGAGCGACACCAACAGTGGCAGTGACCATTTCATCAGTAAAATCGGTGTTGCTGTTAGTGTCACTGTGGAGCCTCTGTAAGTGACAGGGTCTACCCTGTCGTTTGTTACGTGTATAGAATACTCTCACCCACTTCCCGTGAGAATTAAGCAATGAAATTTTTACACGAGTAAGATATACATATATCCTATAATCGTACCAAATATGAAGAAAATCGGCCAAGCGGTCCCGAAGTTATCGGCGTTTGAACTTTTTACTCCCTCTGTGCGATTGCGTTAGTCGCTGTTCTTTTTTCACTCCCTCCATAGTGCGGCGGGGTTTCGGCTATTCTGTTTGTCCCCCCCCCAAAGACCGGCGGGAAGTGCAGTATTTCCTATGACAGAATTTAAACGCCGATAACTTGGGAACGGCTTGGCCGATTTTCTTCATATTTGGTACGATTATAGGTTATATATATACCTTACTCGTGTAAAAATTTCATTGCTTAATTCCTATGGGAAGCGGTGAAATTCAATGTCATACCGGCCCGTTGACAAATAAATTCAAATGTCAAACGCATGTGCATAGCGAGAGCTGTGCCAACAGTGACAGCTAGTCCCACCTCAACAGCGACAGCACTGATGAAACGCAAATTTGGGCCTGCCACTGTTTGTGCCACTGTTGGAGCCACTGTTCCAGTCCTACCTCTCGCTTTGACCCCCCTACTAGTGAAACAGCTCCCTGAACTTTTACTTCAATTCTCTGTCTTGAGTTGTGTCTTCTCTACAAACCATAATTAAAAAATGTCTATTTTATTTAATCAGGGTTTTTTAATGTAAAGGTATTATAATGGCAGCCTAGAAAGCATACTATTGCATTATTTGTTGCTTCAATAAAAAATTGATAATCTAAAAGGCGCAGTAAAAACAAAACCACAAGTGAGAATTAGTAGAAACCAAACGAGAGTTAGACTTGTCAATGTTTATGCCACGACGGGAAGGTCGTGTATTACTACACGAGTCGTAGCCGAGTGTGGTGAGGAGCAGACCTGACCAGAGTGGCATAGACATTGACAAGTCTAACTCGAGTTTGGTTTCGTATTTATCCTACCCCATCTATGCTTATATTACTGTTAAAAAGATAAATATTGAAACAACGACCAACAGAACTTTTTTCATAGTAGCTGACATCCTGCTCTCTGATTGGTCAATATTGTTATTACTCTAGTGGCATAAAAAACACTTTATGTCACGGCCTGCCACACAAAATTTCCCTATGTTAAGTCTATGGCGGTTTTTTATTAGGGGTATGATAAAGGAATTAAACACAAATTGAGACAACCATCTCAAAACATCATATGTCATTCAATTTGCGCTTATACATAATTCACGTTGTTCTCTTATGTCACAGGCCTTATGATTGGTGGCACGGACACCAAACATTACACCAATCTGTCTGACCAAATCTACCGCTTCTCACCGACCTACATGTACCCTGAGGACGCGAAGCGTTTCCACGGGCTCAACGAGCGTATCAGCGTGGAGAACTACCAGGACGCCATTAACTTCTACTACCACGTGATGCGAAACGCCGACTCGGCCACCCTCAAACAGCCTCACCACCACAGTGCAGACCTGTAGGAGCTCAACGAGGTCAGCCCGCGTGCTATAAAGACTGCTAAGCCCATAATACATCGACAATCATCAACGATTCTCACCGACCCGATCGACGATGAGAATCGGGAACAGTCGGGAACAATGATGTCGATGTACGACGATACCCGACTCTCACAGATTCTGATCGGTCATAACCCACATGCTAGTAATGTCCGAATCCCGTCGGGAGGGTAATAAATCGGGCCAGTGAAGTGCGTACATCAACAGAAATTACACCGATTCTCACCGATTATCTATGGAGGCCTGTGACCTGCCCTGGCCGTGTCCTCAATGGCGCCCCATTAGAATTGGGTTGCTGGACGATGTTTGTATCATACATAGACTAGATTGTAATAAATTAATTGAAAATGTTGTTTGAAACTATTCCAAAGAAAGATATCATCATGTTTCTGGAAGAGACAAATCTCTTTGATTGTATATAAAATATTTGAAAACATTGAAAGGAATTGACTGGAATAAGTCTACGAAAATGAAATGCTAAATCATTGATATTCCCTATATACCATCAGGGTCCCTGGGACGTTAAACCTCAAACAATCAATCAATGAGTAACAAATTAATTCCGATCATCAGATCGGTAGGAATCATGTGTTGATGTCTCATAGGCTTTAGCACCAAAGTCTTAAGTTACGAGGTGGTATTTACGAGTTGTGATAACTTGTCTGCTACAGGGGGAGAACTGCCCCGAATTTCATGGAAAAAAAACCCCAACATATTGTGACTATTCTACTTGCCATATTTTAGTAGTTTTATTGTGTTTTTCTTTCTAATTCAAATACCAAATGGAATGATTTAGTGAATTTACAATCAAAACTTAGAACTGCCCCCTTTGATTGCAGCACGGACGTGTAATCCACGTCGGTGGTTACAGGCTAATGTAGTGGCTCGCCTGATTTTAATTCAAAGTTTCAGTGTTAAGTGTTGACCAATGGTTGAAAAAGCGTTGTATTTTGTAATATCGCGTAACACATGTTCGTGTATTCTATTAACTAATAATCGACGTAGTTGATTTATTACTAGATGAATAGGAAGAATTCGAATTACAGCATCAGCCCCTTGAGGGAATGCATGCTATATTGTTCATTGAACCCCATTACAACTCATATATAATTCTGTTTAGCTCCTCAGTTACGAGACTAGCGTTTACTGTATAATGATGCTGAATTAGCGAAGATTGAAAGAAATATTTGTCCACCTCAGCAAGTCGGTGGAAGGCCCTAGGGACCGTTTTTTAGACGTGATAATCGTTGATAGCGATTATTAACGATATCTTGAGTTTTCAAGATAGATACAACAACCATTGGACCCAATGGTTCGATAATAATCGTCAAATGTATGATAATTACAAAACGATCGCTAATTAACGATCATAGCGTCTTGGAAAACCGGTCCCAAGGCATCCGAGACAGAACTGGTTGCAGTTATAAAAGCCCCATTGTCTTTCTGTAAGAAACAGAACGAGGGTTTTTACTGAAATGTTACCGTTACAGTAACATTATACTAAAAGTTTATACAGCCTTGTATTATTTCGTCCGAGTTGGAGGGTGGTGGGGGTACTATTCATCACACCTTTGAAATTCTATATGTGGAGTTAATTGCCATGTGGCTAATGCATTAGTCGACCCGTGTGCCATAGGAGGGAGCCACCTGTGGGAACCCATCCCTTATTTCCCAATGCTTGAAATACAGCAATTGGGTGCTTCATGACAAAATGATGTGATTCATAATGGAAGTAAGAATGCTAAGGAAGGTGTATATAAAATGTCGCATACATTCCTGCTAAATGAAAAAAGGAAGAAATGAAGTGTAGAAAATCGTCAGTAGTAAAGTCCTTCAGTCTAATGTAACCTATTGGACGTTAGACTACCCAAACACACAAACAAAGGATCCTATATAATATTTGTTGGTCCAGTGCTATGTTAACAGTATCATATAAATGCATGGGTTCCAATACTGCTTGAACAATATTCCTCATATTGACTATGTGCGGATTTATCAACGACCGGAACTACTTAATCTTGAGGTGGGCTTTGCCAGCTAAACTAGCTGTCATTTTGCTGCAGTGATATCGGATCGTGTCGTGTAGTATCGTTGTTTTCATGTTGTATCGCTACCTTTTACAACACCACATCTTCAGTGTTATAGATGAAACATTCATTAGATTTAATATTTATGATGCGATCACTAATCTGCAATCTGCAAAACGTGGAGCAATGACCTCCAAGGGCACAAATTCTCCTTACTGTTACTAAGCACTGCCCCTTCTGATGAAATTTTGATCATCATTCTGTGTAAAATATTTACTTTTTTTAAAGCAGTTTATTGACGGTTAGATACAATTTCACCTTATCAGTTTCGCTGTAACACAACTTTTGAACGATTGACATTAAGTTACATTCATTAGCACTTATGTATGTAATCTTTCACTAATAGTACTGCTTTTTTTGTATAACATAGAGAACAATATACATTGAAGACTTAACATGAAGCAAATTTGGTCTTTTGACCTGAAATTCCAAGTGTACACATAATACGTGTCCCGAAGAAAAATTAGAGTACAACATTGTAATGAAGGACAGGTCAAGAGGGATCCGAATAAAGACCTTGAGTTAAACATGTGTTGTTCTCATTTAACACTGGACATTGTATCATTACAAATGCCTTATAAATGTCCTTGGTACCACAGAGTTCAGCCCCATCTCCTGGGATATTCCCCCAACCATCTTAATATCCTAAAACAGTAGCATCAGGAGGGGTATCTACTATTTTCCTATGGTACAGGTAAGATCGAGTGGGGATAATCATTTTAATAATCTTATATTGAAATGATTGTAGCTTAGTTTCTCTTACTGCTCGGAAAGCACCTAGGTATATTATTCGACCAGAGAACTTTATCAACCAGTGATAATTTGTACTGTCGGTTCCAGAAAATGTTACTTGTGGGTGGACTGGTTTTATAGGAATTTATAATCCGGTAGACCTGTTTATTTTTGTAGTTGAAAATATTAGTTACTATGTGGACAGAGTCGTGTATAAAAATAGGGTTTATGTGCATTTTGACCGTTTCAAAAATCATTTCTGCTAACCAGGAGTAGAACATCTTAATTGTAGCATGTTAAGGAAATTGCATGGGACCTTATAAAAGTCAGCAACCTCTTTATGGGACATAAAGTGCTTGCATATTACAAGGTCCGTGATACAGTTGATTCCTGCTTTCGACTGCTGGGTGGGGCTGTTTTCCAGAGTTGTGGTGTAGGGGGACTGTTACTCCCATTCCAAAGGTCCCGAATCCAAAATCCCCCAATTGATCTCAGACCAATCTCAAACCTACCAGTGATGTCAAAAATGATTTGAGTACAAATTACATAAGCAACTCATACCACAATTATGTGGAAATGCGGCCTTTAATAGGCATCAATATGGGTTTCTCCCGGGCAGGTCTACCAGTCAGGCAATCTTCTACTTATCCTTCCTACTATTTGATGCAAGGGATAAAAAGATTTCTTCCCTGTGCCTTTTCATTGACATGCAAAAGGCGTTTGATTGCGTCGACCACCACCTATTATTGAAAAAGCTGGGACTCTTGAAGGCAGACCCCCCAGGTCTTGCAGATTTTCAGATTTTACTTTTTAAACCAAACCCAGATTCTACTTATAAACCGAACCCAGGCTACAAGAGTAGATCAGGGAAGTGTATCAAAAGTTGAGTGAAATCTCGCCAGTGGCACGTCGCATTTCAAAGCAAGAGGCCGGCAACAGCGAGCGGCACTTTGAATCAAAGCGGCAGCAAAACCGGTACCAATACCCAATAGCGAGCGGCACCTCCACCTCGACAGCGACGCTTCAAGTGCCATTGTTAGATCTCGCTTTGGCGGTGAGTGCTCTCGTTTAGCACCCTCCGGACTTTTGAAACAGCTCCCAGGACACCTCTTCAGCCTTAAGAGCAAAAAAGGAGGTCCCCCAGGGCTCGGTCCTGGGACCGCTCCTTTTTATTACCTCCTTGAATATCATATTCACCTGCCTGAAACATGCAAGGATATCTCTATATATGCTGATGACATGGCACTTGTTGTAAGTGGCAAAGACCCTGAAATTATCGCTAGATTGATGCAGGAAGACATGAATTCATAATGTTTCTGGTTGAATCTGAACAAACTCGCAATTAATATAGGTAAGTCAAGGTTGCTGTGGTGCCCCGCTGGGGGAGGACTACTGGATGATGCCTTATATCCTGTCTGTTGCGTGAGGGGTTCCCCTCTAGGGTTACCTTCACACCACCCTATGAAAAAGTGTGTAGGGATCTGGCCTCGAAAGTCTTTAAACTCAGAAAGTTGAGATATGTTTTAGACAAAGAAACTGCAGTTGCGATAACAAAGACGATGATTTTACCAAAAATTGAATATGGTGACTGTATCCCAGTTGCCATACATGATGCATAAAGAAATGGTCTTCAGACATTAGTAAATGATGCACTAAGATGTAGTTTTCAGGTCAAGAGAGCGGATCATGTCTCAGTGGATAACCTGCTTAGTCATGCTAACCTTGAACGATTCAATGTGAGACGGACTCAAAAACTACTAGCACTAATGTATTGGTGGACAACTGACCCTGAAAACATAGCTTACGAGGAACGACCCCAAATTACCCGAAGCTCAGGAAAAATCAGAGTTAAACGACCTCAGTCAGACCAATTTAGACACTCCCCACTTTATATTGGCTTACAAATGTGGGATCGGTTTAGTTCCGAGACGCAGCATATCCCCAACAGAGATAACTTTAAAAGAAGCATCAAGGATCTAGACCTGGCGGTCTTTCTGGGTAAGCTGATTTGGTGAATGGTCATGTCTAGTCGCTGGTTTTGTTACCTATATGATCGAGGTTGTTTATAACAGAAATTGGTGCACTGGGCAGTACTGAGCTCTGACGGAATGAATGAATTATGTGTGATCTGATGCTTTTGTATACTGGCCTGAAACAGACTGACAAAGAAAATTATAATTTGGTGAAATTATTGTGCCCCAGAATTTCATATAAGCTGACTTAATTGTTTTCTTTACTTTTGTTATGCTACCCGATCTGCCACTCCATTATTGCCATGATAAATGTATCATCAATGTACCCAAACACGGAGTGGACCTGGCTCTGCAGATGGGCAAATACTGCCTTCAGAACCCGTGTAAACCCTTGTGGTAGGCCAATAGCCAGACAAGTGTACCGATACAGTGGTCCCTTCCACTTAAACCTGAGCAATTTTCTGTCCGCTTCACAGACAGGGATTGAATAGTATGCATGCGACAGATCCAGGGACCCCATGAACGCCCCTTCATGTACCATGTCCAGGGCTGTTTGTAAACTTTCCATTTTGAAATATTTATAAGTCACACTGTCATTCCTCTGCTCAGACTAGGGTTTGTTTTTCCTTTTGGTCATGCTATTGGCCTGCCTGATTTTGTCTTTGGCATTCTTCATGGCCCTGATCACATGTTCTCCTCCGAGCCACTCCAGCGTGGCGGGGTTGTCATCTGAAAGGAGGTTCCCCCATTTTTTGTTCTGCTTGAGCAGGTAACACCTGGTATGTGTGGTGTTTGACATAGCCCTTGAAATGATCAGGTTTGTATCCATTAGGCTGACATAAGTGTCTGCAAGTGGAGCTGCCTTCTTTCTAATTTCAGGATTTTTGTTCATGTTTCCTCACTGGTTCAGCTCATTTAAGGCCTGTGACTGGTGTGCTATGGCTGACATGGCAGCGACATCAGTCTGCTGCATTTCAACCAGAAATTTGTCCATCTGTAGGGACTCGCGGGAAGACACCCTGTTGAAGATTTTGTTCAACTTAGAGGCCTATTCCACAAAAAAGGCCCTTAGCAGGCGGGTTTTTGCCCTCCCGCCGGCTATTGCCCCCGGGGCCGGCCGCCCCTAAACCCCTAAATTCTAGGAGCTGTTCCACCAAAGCCCCACAAGGCGACCAACAGGCGTACACAAGGCGCCCGGCGAGCGCCCATAGAGCCGGCCGGACCCTTGCTATTGCCGTCTGGTGGACGTTGGCAGCACTAACGCGCTCTCCTGCGGTTCTCTATCGATCCGATAGGCGGCGCGGCGTGCGGCGATACACTACGACGCTCTGAACCCGCGAAAGTCGCGTATCGAGCGCAGCAGTGTGTCAGCGTGTCGGGATTTGTACGGGAACGGTCAGAAAACGTCAAATAACAGCGGAATTACATGTTAAATCGAACAATGAAGGTAAATAAAGATAAGGGTTGATGTTATGAATGTGTATATTCGACTCTGGTGCTAGAATTCTATCTAAATTACCCGAAATTTCGGTCATAGTCCATACGAGTATCCCTTCCGGGCCTGCAAGATCAATATTGACGGTGTTTGTCAACGCGCGCCCGGGGAACAGCTCTCGGCGAGCTCTCGGCGTCACTCTTGGTGTAGCTTTTGACACGCCGGCCGGCCTACCGGGGGCTTAAAATCAAATGAATCAGCTTTCCCCTGCCAGGGCTTTGCGGGGGAGGTTGCGCTTATAAAGCCCGGCCACCCGGCCGCCTGCCTCTGTCGTTATCACTATATTTTGGTGGAACACCTCCAAAATTGGCTATTGCACCGAGTATTGTCCCCGGCCGGCGGCCGGCGGCCACCAACAGGTCAGCCGATACTGCCCGGCTACGGGGTTTTGGAGGCACGGTGGCCGGCAGGGTCCGGCCGTGAGGGGCCTGTGAGGTCTCATGAGCTGTTCCACCAAGCAGATTATCGCCGCCGGCGGGAGGTTTGGGCCGGCTTGTGCCGCCGGTTGCCAATAGGCGACCACAAGGGGCCTGGGCTTGTGCTTCCTTGGTGGAATAGGCCTCTTAGGGACCTGCGGCATTGATGCATTGTTAGGTCTCGGGAAGTGTTCACGCTTCTCCTTTACTGTGTCTTTCGGCAATGGTGGCCCCATGACTCGCGAGAGGGCCCGGACATCCATGTCAGAGTCCCCAGGTCCCGTTTTATCACCCACGTTTGTAATGTTACACAGTCCATCATGGTAGTAATCGGCAACATCCACCTGGTCTTCCTCCCAGGAGAGTTGACCACACTCTAGCTCTCCTTCAGAGCTTTTTTTTGTTTTTTAAACATTTATTTATCCTGGGTCATGCTCAATCTTACGATTGGTTTCAACGCACGCCCAGCCGTTTTCCAGTATGAAATTCGTTCTCCATTTACAGGCACATGGGCAACATGTGTACAGCAAAAAATACAGAATATAGATGATAGATAACATAGAGACAAGCATGAATGTCGTGCCACCAGAGGCTAAGGTCTTGTTCTAGATTGGTCCATATAGAGATAGCTATTATATAATGTGTTGTATAGGCGCATTAGTCCATTTGTACCATGTTTAGGCCTTGGACAGTCGGTTCTGGCTGGTGTGAGACAGCCCCAATGACTCCTCTCTCAAAGGAGATTTTGGCTTCTCAGCCTTGGTCTTAGGTGAGCCACGTTTGCCTTTGACCTTGTCCCCCTGCTCATCCGCCATGTTGGTGAGCTTCTTGACATAATTAATATGGGCAAAATCAAAGTTTGGTAAATGCGGTGTGTGGAGACTTCAAACGCTACTCAGTTAGGGACAAAGTATAATGCCTTTAGGTGGGCCGATGACTTGCTTCTCAACTCATATAATCCTCCTGATCTTTTGGTTAAGCAGCGGGACAGAGGTGAGTCACTGCCGAGTAGTTTTACTGCGAGGAAGCCACTGCTGGTACCCGGCAAGAACCATATCTCTATTGACCTCCGACCGACCAGTAACAAGAAGTAGACCTAATATTATTTTTTCCTTTAACCAAACTCTAAAGTATTTCTTCCCCTACCATTGAACTGGATTTTTCATCCACATACATTTTTTCATCATTTCAGCTTACAATTTGAGTGCCTGGACTTCCTTCCATCTTTGTACAGATAGTACCGCATTCCACAACTTTGCTAACATTTCTCTTTGAAAACTACTCTTTAAACACTTGTACTTGTTATAACGATGTCTATACACTTATTCCTCCTACACTTACACACTAGTACATCCTACATCAATTTCTAAATACGTCGGTTTTTCAACACTTATACCTCATACACCACACTGTGCTTCATGCATAAAAACTGATCAATAAAAAAGAGCCAAGCTCATATCATAAAAAAAGACCAAACAAACAAAATTTGTCAAAGACAAGTACATGTTAGGAAAACATTTATTAAGCTCTTGCGAGTTGGATGATAAGCCACGATAGTAATTCTGTCGTACAAACACTCCCTGATACCGCAGTGAAATCATGTGAGCACAACATTTGCTGGACGTCAGGTTGTATTCATCGGGTCATCGGGTAATAGTGGCTAGCTTATGATTGATAATGAAGTTTATAAAAAATGAAGCACCTTGAAAAAATCAAATAATACAAAACGACCAAAACTACTAAACTATTTCAAAGCAGGTTACCAGAAATTAGGCAGTGTATTTATAAAAGTGCTCAATAAGCACAAATAATGATTCTAATTATACATTTCTGGATATCATATCCTTTGGATTATCCTGTGTAGTTTGAAAAATGGGCACATTGTACCATTAATTCCAAATTCACAATATAGATAACGGGCAATATTTGTAGGAAATGAGCTTGGTGCATTCTCAATGATTGATAATTGTAACAACCACGAAAATAATGTTGTAGTACAAGATAATTTCGGTGTGGTTTTCTGAGCATGACCACATCGAACCCAGTACACTTATTGTGTAGACATCGACAATAAAACCTGGGTAAAACACATATCTATTGCATTTATACATGTGTGAGACACTCTTGGTGACATGTACAACATATACCTAGAGACAATAATAATGTATGATGTTCTTATATCTTAGAGTTCAGCTGTCCTTATATTGCCTTAATTCTATTATGCTATCAATATTACAACCCGATTGGACAAGAAGTGTCATATACGATAAATCAACAGAATTAGGATGACTACAGGACACTGCAAGCTACATTGTAAGCTACTTTGCATCATGTTTATGCATTATAATTAAGCACAGGTGTATGTTTGATTGAGGGTTACTGATACACAGATAATGCAAGGCAAGTTCAAACATTAGAAAAGAGATCCTTATCTCTGAATACAAGTTAATGTCCTTATACGACCGTTTCCAAATGTTTAACTGATTATAGACATACACTTGTTTGAAAACAAAAGAATAATTCAAATGCACTAAACAACTGAGGCAGAATCAATAATATCTAGTTTCCTAATCGATAATTAAGCAGACTTAAACCAATGGAAATACCTCTGTAGACACTCCTTCTACTAATAAAAGCTGATTCAAATTGCATTTTAGAGAGAATCACAGCACATTATCACATACTGTGACAGTACAGGTGACATTTATTGCTGATATGTCTTATGAACATAATCAGTTTGGGCAAATATGTCCAAGACACCATAAAATCACAGATATGAATATATATCTAAACACAAAGGGACGAGGCATATAGTGGTCAGTTTGTATAAAAAAGGTACATGGATTTCCAATTGGTCACTAAAGACCATTATATAAAATTTCGATGTTACTCAATACTGATCACATCTCTTCAATTTCCAAAGCCGATAGGTATAGAGTACCTTTGAATCATTAACCAACGGAATGGTTTTCAATTTGCATATTTATCTATGCTGTTCAACATATATAAAGTTCTAAACCATGAAGTGCTAATACTTTTCGTGATTCAATCAAAAGTGACCATAAAAAGCTTGAGAAGCTTGTTTTTTTGTCAAGTGATAACGATTGTCAGTGCATCAAACAGTGCTAGATTAGAAATAATACGTACAAAAAAATCTATTTTTTGGGTGCTTGATTAGAAAGCTATGTCTCTATTCACACGGACACTACCTATGTATATATTTACCTTTTAAAAAGAACTTAGTTTTTTTTTAAATTTTTTTTGGTAGCTATTTTGGATTATGCAAAGGGCGCCGAGCGGTATGCTCCCTCATTACTGCACTATGACATCACTCATGCTGGCGACACGAATAAAGTTTAATATGGTAGATAGTCTATAATGTCAAAAAGCGCCCCACAGTATGATGTAAAGCCAATAATCATTATACTCATGAATGTCGTGGCAAGTTGAAAGAGGCTTAAGCAAGTGTTCCACCAACTAGGTCTTGAACAGGCGGGCAGCCGAGCCCAACACTGGGCGACCGGCTAGCTGATAATGTACAAATCTTTCAGAGCTTTTCCACCATCCCACCTCATTCTAGTTGGCCAACTACCACATGGGGCCCGGTATTTATTTATTCGACAGTGGGCGTCTTGAATGCATCTCAACACACAACCTCGCTCCGGTTCCACAAAAGCCATGGCTCAAGCAAGGCAGTGTGCTACCTCCACTTTAATTAATATGGGGTGAAGACAGCTCGTACATTTTCCACTTAAATCAACCAATGGATGTAAATAAAGATAAGCGTTATGAATGTGTACAGCACACTCTGATGCTATAATTCTGTCCAAACTTTTAAAAAGGTCGGATTTTCCGGCCTCCGCTCACAGGTTGAGCCTTTTCTGCCCGGCCTGCCGACTGGCTTGGTGGAAGAGCAGGGGCTGCGGGGATTGGAGGCGGCCGGCTCTCCACAGGCAGCTGGGGGCTCACCATAGGCTGCGCTGCTGGCGGTGTGCTGGCGAGGAGGGTAGCATAGTATCCCAGCGAGGAGGGTAGCATAGGATGCAGGGACTGGAGCCAGTCTAGTGACCCCTGTATCGGCCCTGGCCATGGCTAGTGCCTGGTTGGTGGAACACTCGCATTATGGTTAGGCCAGCTTAGGGGCTGTGGCTTAAAGGCATATCCTCCGATTCATGATTTCACTTGACCAACATCTCGTGAAATCCCTAAGTAATGTAGTTTCCTCTATAACCCAAACTCTCCTAAAAAAGGATTCAGGGTAAGATAGGGCAAGATTCCTGGATAAATGGTTAATCATTAGTTACATGTTTGAATGACCTCAGAACAGCAACTTTCCATGATTGCTTTTACTCCATAAGGGTGTATTCCACCAGATAGGCCAGATTTTAACTTCACCAGGTATATTCCAAACATGCTTATAGAGAGGCTCATTCGATGCTGTCGCCCGTACCGCGGCTGTATGGGCGCCGACGAAAGCTATTTCATCAGCGTTTTGGCCGTACAGCCACTGGCAATGAGCAAATAGCCTGCTCCATCACAAAGGTTCTATATATCCACCTGACAGGAACTAACATGGCGCCCTTGCGGTGCCCGTACGACGCCAATCAGCATGGTAAAATACACCCTTTAGAATGAGAATGTGTATAGAGTGAAGAGGCTCAAAACACTCATCGTTATAGGGTTATTACATAGCAAGCACTTTGTCCCACATATTGCATTCTCTTTGTATCTCCATACATTCCTAGTTTTTATCAAAATGGCGGAACCCACAGACAAACTCCCAGCTACCGAGTAGGGAGCCAATGTTAACCTACGGAAACGGATGATACCCATTCACAAAATAGTACTTTCGGAAACTAGCTCTCAAGCCTTTAATTCTTTAGGGTTCGAGAATATAAGCCTCATTCCCCATTCTTTAAAATGTGCATTGTTTATATCATCAAAGAGCCTCATAATAAATTTCTTTTTCATATTTACCAAGAGATGATTTAAGTATCCTTCACTTAAGTATTGACAACTGAGACCGAAATTAGAAATTTACCTGAAAACCTCACACAGCTTAGGCACTGAAACCTCACTTCTAGTCTGGAAGTACTGGTTGGTGCACCTCATTATAACGTCCCACATACTCTATGCTGTATTTCTTTTTCATTAGAACTTCGACTGTCTTTAAGTAGTAACGAGAAAGGTGATGCTTAGTGGGCAAACTGTGTAATACAATGGGGAGGAAGTCCATAATTTGCCACAGGCTAAAAGCTATATAGTAATTCTCACAGCTTAAAGACTGAGAAGTTACGATAGGGATCTATCTCACATAACTTCTCACAGACTCTCTGCCGCATTCTTTATCAAAAGGATTCTCGACCATCTTTTAGAACGTGACAACTATTTGGTAAATTAGGCAATACAGTGAACGGTCATCTGCCGCTTATCATTGGATTCCCTTTGGCTTCTCCAATATAGTGCTTCTCTAAAAGCGGCTGTACTTGGGTGTGAAGTAAACCTGCTTGGTGAGTGTGGACGCTACACACGGCACCTGCTTCATGCCGGACGTGAACGCGTCGTCCGTGCACGACTCGAAGTCGTAGGCCACCAGCTTGTTGACGAGAGTCATCATCTGCATGAGCTCCTCCACGAAGCCGTGTTTCCTGAGCACCGTGATCAGCGCCTGGATGAACCACGACCCATCCACGTTGTTCCTCCAGGAGAAGTAACCTGTCAATGTACCAGGAACTTGATGAATTGAAGTTTCAGCATCAAATTTTATCGTAAAACTGGATGAGGTTTAATCTTGTCCACCGTATTCCACGACTGGAGTTTGGCAAAGTGACTTCATGAGGCGAAGCCGAGTGAAGTCCGCAGCCAAAACTTCAGGAGTGGAATGCGGTGGCCAAGATTAAAACGAATCAGGTTTTGATTTTATCCTACCCTATCTCCTCGATTTTGGAATATTACGTGATAATAATGCTGTATGCCACTAGTGGCATATAAAACTCCGTATGCCAGTCAGCGTGGCATACGGAAACCCAATGTTGAGCCTATGGGATTTTATATTAGGGGTAGGATAATGTACAGTAGAACCCCGCGTAAGAGACAACCCTCCATACCGGGCCAAAGTGTCCGCTAACGCGGGGTGTCCACTTACGCGAGGTTAAATAAACATCTAAAAGAGGGAACCATTCCGAGCAGAGGTGTCCGCTGACGCGGGGTGACAGCTTACGCGGGGTGTCCGTAAGGCGGGGTTCTACTGTACTTATTTTCATAGCAATTGACCTGACTGACTATGCCAAATCGACCACAGTCGACCAATTACACTAATCAAGCAAAACAACCTTGTTGAAGAGAAGACAAGAGCTGACCATTTCATACTGGAGAGGGGTATCCCTTGAGCAGTATCGCACACTCTATATCGATGATAGAACAGAAGGCGCTGATAGCTGTACGGAAATACGCTAAAGAAACTAACGTCTCTTTGAAATGCCAAACCATGTACTCTGAATTCTATATTAAAGTCAACCACGTATCTTACTGAGAAATAATGGAATGCTCGACCCGATGGACTTAATGAAAAGCCGAGGAAATTTTCTTTCTGATTCTGTCAAAATGAATTGTCATATATAGATAAGACTTGATCAGAAACTGATTGGGTAGGACACATCGCAGATTTACACCAGCGTGCAGCATATGCCTTCTCTCTAAAACATCTAATGCAACCAATACAGCCATTTATGTTTCCATATGAGATCGTGTTATACTCGTTTCTCATAATCCCATCATATACACCTAATTTTCATCTATTTTAAGATATGTATCCATTATTTTCCTATT
Organism: Alentia gelatinosa; assembly: GCA_950022655.1. Lineage (NCBI taxonomy): Eukaryota > Metazoa > Annelida > Polychaeta > Phyllodocida > Polynoidae > Alentia > Alentia gelatinosa. The sequence goes on from OX465583.1 coordinate 34,190,677, forward strand.
ACCCTATTGTCATACAAGTATAATCTGTGATACACTGCGGTATGAGGTTACATGAATCAGAAATCGTGGTAGTTGACCAAGCCACAATTGCAGACCGAGAGTTGAATTAGTATTAAAAAAAACAGCAGAGTTGAATTAGTACTAAAAAAACAATTTGAAAATGGAAAATTTTGGACTCATTTATATGTGTGAAAATATATTTGAAGAGAAGTACGTAGATTACTCACCTGGCACGACTGAGTAGGCGATGAGAACATCAGCCTCAAGTGGAATCTTTCGCACAGACTCTTCCATCCTCCCAGCGTCCACTTCATCCCCATCTGCCACCTCTGTGCCCCAGTCATAATGCCGGCCACGACATGCCTGTAATACATATGTCAATATTTATTACAGAAGTAGTATATACTGGCAGCAGTGACAGGCCTGTAATAGATATGTCACTTTATCTTAGCCTGGTATAAACGTCCATAGGCTTAACATTAGGAACTCCTTCTCAAAGGGCTTGCGAATACGGTAACTCATACTCAACGGGTGTTAAACAAATAAATATTTCCAGTATAAGATGAAATCAGAAAGGTATTCGTGCTTGGTCTGAGTCCCCATTCGCATTCTCGTTTGGAGTGCTTCAGAATATTCACTCGGCCATCGCCTAGTACATATTACTGCGCACCCCAAACTCCATGGCGTACGAGGACACGGACCAAATACTCATCAAATTCCTTCTTAGTCTATTACAGATGTTATATATACTGGCAGCTATGACATGTCTGTAATAGATAGGTCATTGTTTATTACAGATGTAATATACTGGCAGCTATGAAATGTCTGTAATAGATATGTCACAGTTTATTACGGATATATAGTGAAAGGCACGATATGCCTGTAATACATATATCACTGTTTGCTAGAGACATATATTGCCAGCCACGATACACCTGCTACAGATATGTTAGTTTATTACAGATACGGGCGAGTGTCAGCACCTACGCATCGACGTAAAGGTCACATTTATATAGTCGTAAAATATGTGTGGCCTCAGATCTTACATGGATTGACCTCTTGTAGTTCCGATATCAGAAATTCTACACATTTTATTATAGACTAGCAAATATAAATTGGATAACTATACCAATTTCTACGTATTTAGGTGATAAGTGGAGTATCCATTATTTCATGTTCGCACGTCTATGGAAATGTATAGGCGTTATTAACTGAAAAATAGTAAGGCCATCCAAATCCTCCAGGTGACGCTAGCAGCTATGCACTGGTCCCCCTAACATCTACCGCATATAACAGGTCGGCACGACAACCGCACTACCATCTAACAGCAGACAGGGGTACTAATCATTACATCCTTGTCAAACATAGCTTTTCTAGGTATCTGTTACCAATGGGCAAATTTCAGCTATTCTGCAAAAAAGTAGACAAACCAATACTAGCCTATCGGGGAATAATCTTTTGTGCAAACGCTTCTGCTCACCCGCTACGTTATAAATCACGCTGATGGTATAAAGGTTAAGAGTTATAGATCCCGAGGCGCCACGTGCAAATTATGTTCTAATAAAGATGTAATAACGCAGGGTTCAATATCAGGCCATGCTATGCGCCAACATCATAGGCAGAGGTGCATAAGACTACCGCGATCATCATAATGACCCCTAAATTGATAAAATGTTTCAATACGGTGAAATTGTGTGCATCATTTTATCATTCCTTCCGCCAAAAAAGGGAATATAGAAATAATTGTTGTATAGATCATGCTTAAGCCCCTTGGTCATTTTGTGGGCGTCAGCAGATGCACACTATTGCTATACAGTTATGATTCCGGTGTTCTATTGGTTAGATTAAGTTTGTACAATCATATTCCGAACTATTCTCCAAGCACCTTCATGGAAAGACATGAACGCAACCACGGTGAGTAAAGCGTTGCAGGTAGTGGACAGTCTACCTAATACTCCTAGGCTAATAATAACCAACAGAAAAAGGTAGACACTAATGAATTCTTACTGGTTTAATCCCTTGGATTGATCAGTGATGACCCATGCAATGGATTGTCATTCCTCGCCTACACTTTGATGATGCAATTCTGTCTCTTAAAAGGAAACTTGGTATAGAATGCAAAGAATACTACAGGGGACCGTTTTTAGACGAGATAATCTTTAATAGCGATAGTGAAAGAAATCTTGAGTTTTCAAGATAGATACAACGGCCATTGGCCCCAATGGTTCGATAATTATCGCCAAATGTATGATAATTACAAAACGGTCGCTAATGACGATTATCGTGTCTAAAAACCGGTCCCAGGTCCAGGCACAACTATAGAACGGAAGTACTAAATGGGGGTGGTGGTGTAAGGGGACAAGTCAACCTGAATTATGACATACCTTATTTGAGATACCTGCCCACATCTAATGGGATATTCCACCAAAGGGGTATTCTCAGCCAAACTTGGACTGTTGTGATGTTGGATTATACCTGCTGAGTGTGTTGTGCAGATTTAGTCCGGTGGAAGACCCGGAATTGGTTGTCCTAAGTGATAATAGGTCCTATACAGACAATCAGATCTTGCAAAATCTATGAATACCCAGCATGACGTGGCCGGATAGTGCGAGATGTGGCCCGACCCTATGCAGCAGTAAAAGACATCGGGCTGGTGGAACCAAAAAATTAATTCCGATCGACATCTCTTAGGATCCAACAAAACATTTGGTGCCTGTGTATTACACCGGCTGCTACTACGTTGGCCCCTTTGTTTCTGCTAACCTGTATGAAGAAGAGCTTGGGCTTGCCGGCCAGGGTAGGACAGACGTCTCCCTTGAAGAGCTTGGTGATGGAGTCCAGCTTCACTTTGCCGTTGTTGGAGTAGATCGTGCCCTCCTCGCCGTGACTGAGGATGGCCAGCACGAAACAGTCGGCATCACTGTGGTCCTCACTGGCGACTGGGGGCGACAAGAAGGAGTCATTACTCATACAAGACAACAATTGAATTAAATTTATTCAATCACATGATTTATTCAATCACATGATTCTGATAGGCATTCTCTTGATAATGGCCAGAAAATAGTAGTCTGCAACTAAAGTACCCTACTTTATGTAAATACATAAGGATTATGAATAGCAGATAGAGAAAAAGAATTTACTCAAAAATGTTCGTAAAAGTACAAGAACAAAAAAAACCCCATTGGATATTCACTGAGATACTAACAAGATAACCATAGCCACCCAAAACGTGTTTTATAGGCTAGGTTCATATCTATTGGGGTGTATTTTTACTTCAATACAATTTTTACATAGACATCTACTGGACAGCTAAAAAAATTGACGATTTAAAATAGCTTGTAAATATCTATACTGCCACATTTGTCACTAGAAAGGTTCATACACCCTGATCTTACTCTATCGAAGCTGTGATATATTAAGATTCAACAATTATTCTATGAGTGAGATGTCATGACATATTTCTTATTTCAGTTATTATTCAGCGATGGAGGGCACACAGGTTGCAGACTGATGTAGGCCTACTATTGTTCACCGATAGATGGGACACATGTTAAAGGGATTCTGAGCATAAGCAAATTGGACATATACCTACTTATCTGATCAACAAATGGAGCCAAGCTTTTTTTTTTAATAAAAAAATAGAGAAAAGTTCATGCACATCTATGTACATGAATAAGTGGCATTGTAACTACATGGTAAATAAAAAATACCCAGAAAGTAAAATAATATAATGGAAAGAGAGGGCCTAACTTTGTTTTTAAACATAAAGATTATAACAAAGGTAATTGGAATCAACTTAGGTAATTGAATTACGGTGAATCTTGCACATTGTGTTGGACGAACCCAATAACATATACTTCTATAGACCAGCATCATTAATTGATATAACAAGTCATCTTGGTTCTATTACGACAAAAATAACAGCAACCATAAACACAAACAAAACAACAAACAAACAAATGTAAAACAAAGGAACACAAACAAAATTTATCAATAGATTAGCTTATAAGCATGGTCATGACCATTGATTTGTTTATCTAGAGGTAGTCACACCTAATCTCCTTTGATGAGTGAACAGTTGTTCTATATATATCAACACGTGTGGGACTGTGAGGTATGGGAACCAGCGAGAAAGAATGAACAAAATGGCTGGACTTGAGAAGCAGGCAAGCTCCATTGAATTATAGTCTCTAAATACACGGTTATAGAGTTAGGTCGTATTGTCCAGTAATGACGCAAAGGCAAATGGTATGTGTCTATTGATTATCAATTAGTTTCATAGGTTTAAAGTTTTCACTAGAGGAAGTATCATTTTCCAGTGCTATTAAAGAGGGGGAGGCTGGTTACACTGGCTAGTGAGATAAGAGCCAACTGGGTTACGGCAATAACCCCACATACTGGACAACAACTGAAACCTTTAATCGTTTACTTTTGGAATACTATGCTCATTCACCTAAGATGAACGTACCATTTGTTCATAATCTTTGTAAATATTTAATGCCCGTAATTATCACCACCAATATTTTGTGATCCCTCTTCCTCATGCAATCAGCTGGCTTGTTGGTCTAGGGGTATGATTCTCGCTTAGGGTGCGAGAGGTCCCGGGTTCAAATCCCGGACAAGCCCAAGTACTTTTATACTTGTGTATATATTTTAAGATCATGATCACCATAACGAGTATTTCAGTTGTCCCTCTATCATTGTCAGACATGTGGCTTGTTGGTCTAGGGGTATGATTCTCGCTTTGGGTGCGAGAGGTCCCGGGTTCAAATCCCGGACAAGCCCAGACAGTTTTATACTTATGAAGTTATGCATACAATTTTAAAGATCAAACTTTACCAGCGACTCTATAATACGAACAGTAGAAGCATGGTTTTGGCCCAACCGATGAAGGCCCATGGCCGCATATGTTGTACTGGTAATGCCACCTTTGGCGCCAACTGCATACCAGGATTAGACTAGATTAGAAAAAAATCATTATTTTGTAAATTTTATTTTGACTGTAGGCATAGGTAAGCTTTGATATACCTATTTGCGTCCATCTCCAGTGGCTTTGTAATCATTTGAGTTTCAAAGACACGAATGCTTGGGACATACTTTAAGAGAATGGGCCAACTTCCCGGTGGTAGAGTAGGCATCAAGGGAGTATTCTTCGTACAGCCAAACAATACTAGCAGAACGAGAAACAGAGCTTGAGTGTGTACATACTCGCCTGTGATCCAGGGGTGGTACACCGTGTTTAGCTCTCAACACAGATATCTGGAAGAGGTTGACCTAGCTTTATAATCTGACACTGCTTTACACTACGCTTTGAGCATGGGAATGAAATGTTGGCTACACTTGTTCCAGGTCTGTGTGCCATCGAGATCTGGGATTGAATGTTATTTGTATGAAAGATTTATATATATGTGAAATCATTTTGTTTGGGCTTTGTATTTTGGAATGTGAGAGATGCATTCTAAAATCAGAAATCTTTCCTGCTATTATTAAACCGCAACATTATTATCTCAGCTCTTAATACATTCCCCTGCTTAATTATTGGTATTCAAAGACCATTCATCCAATGAAAATATGAGGGAAATATATTTACGTCAGCACCTATACTAACAATAACAAGCTAGCAGAGAAAAAACTTTTAAGAGGGAATATTGTGTATACTATAACTAGATTCGAATTTAAAGGATTCGACTACGCAATACACTCGCTATTGCTCATATATTACCACCCGTTATCTTCTCAGATATTAAACACGGCAACACGCCCACATAAGCAGTCATTGTTGTACATGTGTTTCTCTTATACATTGATACCTGCCGTATTATTATATCTGTGCGCGAATGTCTCACACTTACTGGTCATCTCTACACATTACATTCGTCACTCAGTGGATATAGTTCGTCCCTCCGTACAACATAACTTTTATCTAAGCAGCAAAATTGCGTTTTTAATGATATTCAGGAATATAATAAGAAGACATGTTGAAGGTGGCTGAATATATTCCGTTCCTCTGTCTTTAAGTGTTTAGAGGTAACTCGTTCTTCGACCTCGGTACTTCTAAACACACCAAATCAACTAGGAACGGAATTCATTCAGCCGACCTCACCCTGTCTTAATATATTACTCACTTGCTCTGAGGTTCATTGTGAAGTCTAGTGAAGTCACGTCGTCGAAGCGGGTGACCTCAAAGCCCAGCATGGTGAAGACACTCTCCAGGGCAGAGGCGTCTACCTCGGTGCCTTCCCGTTGGTGCTGCCGGGTGAGCTGGTAATTGAAGTTCTCGTTGTTGATGATGACTGCTTTGCCACGACGTGGGTGGCTGAAGTTGTACCGTTCGAAGGTGAGCCTTGCTGGCAGCGGTCCATCCGTGGCGTCTGTTCTGTTGGTGGAAAATTATAATGATTGTATAAAGTAAAATAGAATAACCATCTTAATGATGTAAAATAGTACAACCACTTTAGTATCAACGTAATGCGGGTATTTATTGCAGATTGTTGGACCGACATTTCGACTATTGCTCAGTCTTTATACATAATCTATGCTATTGTTGAGGTCAAGGCCATATCATATAGGATTCAAACGTTTTACTAACGATAACATTAACTCATATGGTCTTCTAGATTTCATCAAACGGAAAAAAAAGAAACAAAAGCACCCAAATGGAAAATCACAAAAATGGGAAATGCGCCATAAAAATCGTAAAAACTTATAAGCTGCCTTTCGCTTTTCTCACCTGAAATAAAAGGATTCTTTCGACTTCAGTTGGCTTTCTTTTACTTCCCTGTTATAAAATCTAGATGTTCACAATTCTCTAGATACATTACATGGAAATTAAGAATGAGGCTGTTGAAAATACTGATAAGTTAGGGGCATGGATAGTCACACCAGCAATTGAGGAAATATAATATAAACATAAAAATAAATATAAAAGTACGACGACCGCAACAAGCTCAGACACCAGACAGTAATAAAGAGGCACTGGAGGACAATTAGGGTAAGGAACACCTGCTTTATATGTGACAATGGTCTGGCCTTCAGGGTGAAAGTGGCCATAACCATTTACAGGAGGGGAAGCTAGGCTGTCTGGCCACTCAGGGCGATTAACTCTTGATGACAGGACCAGAGGTCATCAAGTGTAAGAGCAGCTAGCAACGAGTCTTTTAGACAAGATCGTCTTTCCCACTTCCCTCCCCTCCCAATAAGCAAGTCACTCTCAAAATCACTCCAAATCACCGCCTTTTCCGGCCAGCTCATAACTTCCACTTGGGGAGTGAGACCCCTCGGAGAGGTTAAAGGTCATGCAGTGATCTGCTCGCGACGTGCTGCACGAGTGACTCAGGGGATGACTCAACCTGACGGGACTTGCTCACAGGAAGGCCCGGCGAACAGCCTGAACGGTCATCGGTCTGGCACGGTCGTGCCGGGTCAGCCGCCACCGTGACCGGGCAGAGCTGTGGGTGCCCGCCGGGCCCTGTAGCAGTGATGGCCCGGCGGTAACGACTCGGCCCCGCCGGTATAACAGCTCAGGGAGCTGCTCACCTGCATACACAGCGAGTCATACCCTCAGCCCTTCAGGGACGTACGGGCGCCGCGCAACATAAAAGACTACGCATATGGCTCGTTTCTATGCCTATTGCTCCAAAAGTAATAGCTATCCATTTCTCTGGTGGCATTAAATCTACCCCCCCCCAGGAGGTGATATTAAATCTGATATGTAGGAAAACACTGGTAGACAGCGCAGGGGACCTTGGTATTCGCCTGAACCACTGGAGGTAAATTGCTCACCTTCTATTGACCATACGTCTTGCACTGATGAACCCAGCCATCCCCCTACGGCCCCTACAGTGAAAGCCGCACAGGGGATTATACACAGGTGCAATTGCCGCCCCTAGATTTCCTAAATCCCTACAGTATAATCAATTGTGAGTTATGAACTACCATTGTGGCCATCTCAAAGGGGCATCGTGTGAAGTCTGTGGTAATGGTACATTGGCCCAATATGCTCTAACCCTCTATGGTTAGATCTAGAGATCAAAGGGCTAAAGGGTTTAGGATTAGTGGCTGGTACTGTAAGACCTCTCAGATCCTTCTGATGAACTGTAAGAAGGTTTAGATTATCGTCCAATTAAGCATTATTGACTATTTGTCAGAATACTTAGATAAGATAATAGCAATTCTGTGAGACATCCGTGGTATTGGAAACTTCATGAAAACTACGCTATTGAAATGCTATACAATGATGAGAAACTCCAAATTAAAAAAATTTCAGCATGGTATGCCAAAATTAGCAGACTTTTGTCATTTACTTGCCTTTTACGTTACATGAGGTTGAATCTTACTGCAGATAATAATCATGGCCCAGTATTCTAGTAAAATGTTTAGAACAAGAATCATGGATAATTGTCAAGCATCTGCAGTTATTTTATGATGTTCGCTATAATAATCACGCCCCACGGACCAAAAATAATGACGTTGTCGTCAGATGGTTTTAAAACAACCCTCATTTTAGTAGAGGAAAATAACCACTTCCAGCACAATGAACAGTAATTGCAAATTATTTTCCTGAATTTATCGGTACTCAACGGCAACTTGATGATGGGAAGCTGGTGAGTCAACACATCATTCCACAAAGGCAATGCACACAGCACGATGACCACTGGTAACGAGGTCTTAACTAAAGCAATGGTTTTGCGTAGGGTGGAACCACATTGAATAAAACTAACAGTTTTGCTGCAGGAATGGGTCCAGCAATCAACTGCCAGACCGATATATATATTGCGAGTGTAAACTGGCTTATGGTAAACTTCTGCCTTTGATAACAGGCCACTTGCCAGTCTAATATACCCAACATGATACAAGTGTAAATTAGTATTGGTTTATGCCGCAGCTTATTCATCGATAATTTAAGGAAGTAACAGAAAAGCCTATATACCTAATTCAAATTTTCAATTCTACTAATGAACAATTAATCTGAATAATCATACTAATTAAGAAAAAATCAGCCAACATTATTCGGTTTGCAATAGCGAATTTTATGAGAAGCTGATGAGATTAGACCCATATTATCATCAAAAACATAATTTGAGTAAAAGCCACTATATCATTGCCACTATATGGACATCTCAATGCTCTTTTATGAATTGGTAATGGCTCTATGACTGGTTGCCGTATCGACGAATATAACTATAACTAATGGATCCATATGGGTGGGTATCCTGCCAGCCATATCAAATATATCAAACAAACATGTGGCATTTATATATACAGATCTAATCCGACAGTTGTTATCAGGTACACCACACCGCGGAGGTCTATAGATGAGCTGGACCCTGCACATCAGACCAGATGCCATGATTACGTGTAATAGAAAGAAGCTGGAATGATGGAGTAGTAAGAGGTGGAGATGCAATTCTTGTCAATGGAGTATGTGTGGTATACGTGAGCGTGGGCCATGTGGGTAGTTCTGAGGTGGTGTGTAGGTAAGTTGGCTGGCAGGCCTCTATCAAATGGCGCAATAATTACTTGATTCTTAGGTTATTAATTTCCCTTAGTGCATTTCATCAAAATATATATTACCGCATTAGAACGGCATGTCACTAACAATTAATTGGTGTATTAAGGTATAAAGGGTACACTGAGGTCAATTAAATTGGGAAAAACTTAGGAAGTTACTGTGCATTTTCAGTTGTAGTTATTTTCAAATATCACTTGCTATTGTCAACGTCGTGTTTCTTACAAGACTTATATATTTGACAGTGTATAACCTTGTGTAATATAGAAATTCAACGAGGAAAATACGATTGTATTGTATTTCAGCTTGCGAAAGAAGGGGAAAAAGAGAAAAGTGATAGAAGAAGAACCTCTTGGTTAACACATTGATTGAAAAATACAGTTTATACTCTCTAAGCTTACCTATACTGTATTTTAAAGGGAGATACAATGATATAACCCATAGTAATCTGTAGTGCGCAGACTGAACAGGCAGACCTAAGTACCTATCCTATATCAAAAGTGATTTTGAAAAAAGGAGGTGAGTAAAAATGAGAAAAACTTAATTTGATAACTTCAGATGAAATATGAGACATGGTGAAAGGTCATTGCACCATAGTTACAATATCTAATTTTACACATCGAAATAAACACTATAAACCATAACAAAACGTAGTAGTCAGTAAACAGAGGTGAATTATGTGTGTGATTATCATGTGGCATGTGCGCTTCACTTGTGACCAGTGGGCCTGTACCTAGATAACCTTTGATTAATGAATTAGCTGTGATTGTTTCCATCAATCGCATCCATGGAGATCAATTAGCACAGATCACTAGATGTTATCGACTCACTATGTCATATGGCTATCTGAGGTGAGTTATGAAAAGAGTCAACATTTCGTTAGAATTACATAATAAACGAGAGTAATTTTATTCTTAATTTATATATTTTACCAATTTATTTATTCACCAATTGAATTTCACGATGAAACCATATGATCCTTCAAGGACCTTAGTCCAATTATCAAGTAATATAATTAGGTAAAACCCATGAGTAACTGACACATACAAGAACACAAAACACATAACATCCACAGCATGTCCTGGAACGTGTCTTATCTCCCGAACACTCTCCATTGAAATGGTGTAAAGGTAGAGAAATGGGTTCTTAGCAAATGCGGCAAAGAGTCAGAGGGTGAGCAATCCTCTGTGTGACCGAGCAACTCATTTGTCAATAGGGGATCTCCTCAAGAGAATGTCAAGTGTTTTTGGTCAGAATACTCAGGTCCCCCCAACAGGAATGACGTGTCTTGGAATGGCTACCTGTTATGTGTTAGTCAACGCTTGGGCTTGTGGAAATGATGTTGGATTGACCGGTGAGGTTTAAAAGACTGAAATATCCATGATACCAATAGTCAATAATTCTATTCAACTCATTCTTAGGCCATAACTGAAGGTAATTAGAATAGTATAAGTCTCAACTTGTGTTGTGAGCTGGTAGAGGTATGAGTACCCTTATCAGTGCTATAGGCATAAGGCTTTCCAAAGCTGCAATAAATAAGTCTAAAAAACAAGCACAGGATACCATGGTAAATCTACATTATGGCTATATTTCATTGTGTTTGTTTCTAAGAATCTTTCATTACATTTGGATTGACATCCATGATATATTTGCTTTTGAGTTCACATTTAGGCTTACTACGTACTGACTCCAGATGACTCACTAAATATTCATAGAATAAAGTCTATATAATACCTGTCTAGTGTTGCTAGACTAATTGAATGGGACTTGGAATTCTCTATTTAATGAATGGATTCTCAATAACATCTCCCATTTCATATCATCGGAACAGGTGGAAATCAACAACTTACCAGACTCTAGGGCTAAACAATGGATCATTGTAATTCAATAGGATGTGCTGGGAAACTTTGTCGTATACATGAATAAATTCATATTATACTTTATACCTGATTACCGAAACGACATAAAACACATTACGAGAGAAAAAAAACTAATCCATCAGCCAGCATTGCACACTATATTTTCAATGCATACAATCGGCAAAAGAGCCCTCCTGCAAAGTTCTGGAAAATGTTCCCGGAAACACACCATATATAGATTGGCTGATGTTTCTGTCTGCCAGACAAAACGTACCTAAGAAGTGGAAAAAGAAAAGTCAGGTTAGAGCAACTCGAAGCAGACCGTCCAATCGTGGGGCATTTTTAGCGGGTCAGACAGAGGGCTGGGCGGACGACAGGACGGCAAAAGGCCGGGCGTCCTCCAGGGAGATGGGACTGATAAAGTCTGTCTGGTCTCTGCCAGGCCAGTCTGTGGGGCCTGGATTCTGGATGGATGCATGTATGGTATGTATGGTGAACATATGCCATCTATATGTATAGTGAATACATGACATACATGGTATATGTATGGTGAATATGTGGGATGCTTGATATATATGTAGACCTATTGTAAAGGTCTATAGATACATCCCTATTGTGTCCAAGTATTAGAGAGTAATCATCAAAATTGTCCGTAATTACTAGCAAACAAATTGACTGAATCAAACATTCACCATCTTGGATCGTTCCCCTTCTCCTAATGCTTCCAGTCCGGTTGCAATGCTTTAAATGACATATTTACCCCTATTATTGCTCAGCTCTAGGCCCTAACCTGTCCACATGGAGTCATGGAACTCTAACAACGACACTCTTAGTTGTTAGTGCCAGGAGCACCCTTAAAGGACTGTGCAGTAGACCAGAACAAGTCTGATCACCCAGTCAGTCGGGACAGGCGCACTTTCAGAGGAATAAAAATCTCCCTTGGCTCGTTCCCTCTTCACCCTTGCTTTGATCGCATGGCCGCCAGGACCACATCGTCATGCTTGAGGGATGCAACAAGGGTGTTTCGGGAGGAGATTGAGGTGAACAGAAGACACCTAGAGACATCACTAGAGGCATTGATCCAATCAGCCCTCACCCCCTGGGTGCCCAGAGTCAACCATGCCCCCACCCCTGCATGAGGGTTCAAGTCCCTGACCCATGGAGTGTGAGAAGCAGATCTACCCACAGTAGATGGGCCCGACAAACGGTCCTTGTGGCGCTGCATGACAGACCTTGAGCTTACCTGGTGTTCGAGATGTCCCCGCAGGCAGCACTTTGGAAAGCCATCGAGAAAGCCATCAGGGCACCCAATGAAGGAGTGGCTCAATGGAGCTCCCTGCCATGTTGTACTGGATGCAGTGCAGGTGGAACACCTCCGCATCCGAGACTGGGTGGCACAGCGACAGGAGTGCGAGGCCCTTTATCAAGCAGTGGGCGAGTCGGTGCCAAACTTCACGGCTTGGTTCTGGAAGTCCCACTGCTATTGTTACAACTATGAGCATCCTGCCATCGGCGATAAAGCCCTTTACCCTGGCATTCCTGGAGGAATCTGTGATTGTCTACGCCATTCAACCACCATCGACGAGGTAATTATGGCAGCGAGCACAGCAACCGACCAGATGGGCTGGGAGGAGCTGTTCCAGACTTGACAGGGGAGTCGTGTGAAGTTTGTGGGTCTTGCCCCCCTGAAAGGAAAAGAGGAACACCCTTGTTGCTCCTCCCCCAAAGCATGACGATGTGGTTGTGGTGGCCCTGCCGTCAATGCAAGGGCAGTTCGTGAAGAGGGAACAAGCCCAGGGAGATTTGCGTTCCTCTACAAGTGCGCCTGCCCCGACCTCGCCAGCTCTAACACCTGCACCAGCTGCCAATGCCTATGTGTCCCAGCCATCAGCTCTTGTGCCTACCCTCTATGTACCCAATGCAGGAGAGGTTGCCACCATGGCACCATATCCTATAATCAATGGCCCTGTGTCAGATTGGAAATCCAAGATGTGATGTTGTGGGGCCTTATTGATATTGGTACGGTACATGCTCGAGTATGATTTCGGGAGGGAAGTGGAGGGACCTTGAGGCCATGGATCAGACCTTTACCTGGATAAGTTCGGCCTGCATTTCCGCTCTCTCCTCAGGTCATATTCTACCCACGCTAGGACTCATTGAGTTGGTCATCCAGCCACAAGGCCGGGGATGCTGTCACTCATGACCCGCTGGTTACAAAGGCTGCGCTATGAAAGACAAGCTCCAGTCTGAACAGGCAAGTCAAATTGGGCACGCTCCATAAGAACTCAAAATGTGGTATGACAGAATGTGGACCATGCTTGGCAAGCTCCGTAAAGTTGTTGGCAAGTCGGCGCAGGGTGTCAACCAGCTCACTGCCACGAAGCAGTGGATTTGGAACCGCTTTCAGTTCCTTTTAGAGCAGTTCAATGTGCTCGTAAAATAAACAGTTGCTCCATTTAAAAGCTCTACCACTGCCGGCCAGTGCCCTTGTAAGTGCCACTGTGTCTTCAAATGCAAGTCAACCACGGAGCCCTGCCTTCCTCCACTCCCGTATCTGTTGGCGGTCTACCAGCAACAGATGCAACATTGCTCTTGGTCATTGTCAGTAATGGCAGCCGATCCACATATTCTGATGGGTCTGCTGCAGATCTTCCCGACGGAGGCGAAAGAACCTGCACCTCAAGCTCCAACAGCTACGGAAAATGCTTTTCAGGACAGCAAACATAACATAGGCCTATATGAGACAGGCATGAGGCACCCCAACAGAACGTAGAAGACCGGCCTGAGCCGTGAACCCATATGCAGTGGAACGGTGCTGTAGAGTAACTCATTGTGCCCGTTTTGGGGCGCACCGACCCAAGCTTTCCATAGACCTATCGGGACATACCACACAGTGGTAGAGCTCAAGTCTCTGGCAGAGTGAAGCAAAATTAAGTCATAAAACGGTACCACAAAAAGGGGCTACTTTGGCCCACTTTTTTGGTATTTTCAAAAATAAAGCATGGTAGGAGGATGTGTATGGAAATATTTGTTTTCATTAGGTTGAGTTCTTATTGATAACTTGCCAATGTAATTTCCTTTTTCATTAATTTGTTTCCAGTGGCGTCAGAATAGGGGGGGGGGGGGCAGGGGGGGGCGACTGCCCCCCCACTTTTTTTCTAGCCCAAAAAGGTCAGCAGCTTCAAATTGTATTCAAACAATTGTAAAACCTGTCTTGACTTTTCAGCATCGAAAAATGTCAAGGTCTGACTTTTTAGCATGCAATGATGGCTAAGCCCTGACTTTTCACCATGGGAAAATGTCAAAGTCTGACTTTTTAGCATGCAATGATGGCTAAGCCCTGACTTTTCACCATGGGAAAATGTCAAAGTCTGACCTTTTAGCGTGCAATGATGGCTAAGCCCTGACTTTTCATCGCGGAAAAGTGTCAACATCTGACTTTTTAGCATGCAATGATGGCTAAGCCCTGACTTTTCACAGTGGAAAAGTGTCAAAGTCTAACTTTTTAGCGTGCAATGCTGGCTAGGCCCTCACTTTTCACAGACTTTTCGCAGATTCACGGTAAATCTAGTGGAACTGGCAAATGTCAAAGTCTGACTTCATACCAAGTAAAAAGTCAGCAATTTTTCAGTTCGCCCCCCCCCCCCACTTTCAATAGTTCTGACGCCCCTGGTTTCAGTATTAGACTCTGCATTACATTTGATAATGAAGGCTGGGTCAAAGTTACCCTAGCCATGGGTTTACTTTAACCTAATCATGTTCTTAGGCTACTTATTTAAACCCAATTGGGGTTTCAAAGAAGGTGTTTTCCTTATCTTAATAATTTGCCTTCGGCATTAGGTTGTAGGCCTACCTGATCAATAATTTTACCGCATAATTTTGACGTATAAAGACAGTGAGCCAGTTTCCGTATATTATCCTACCCCTAATATAAAATCCCATAGGTTTAACATTGGGTTTCCGTAGAGTTTTATATGCCACTAGTGGCATACAGCATTGTTATTATTATATACCTGTGGGCGAATGTCCCGTATTTACTACCCGCTGATAGGCATATAGTAATCATATAATTCGGCAAGGGTGGAGCGTATTTTACCATACGTTCACAGTGTGAGCGTATTACATCGCATGCGCAGTGGGTAGGCTACTCACGGGCAAAAACAAAATGGCGGACGGATTACATCGATTCGATTAGCGCTAAATAGATCGGCGAGTTAATGTGAACGGAGGCATGTACACCATCGAAATGCAGATTACACACATGAATTACGAAATTACAGCAAAGTACCAAAGGAATCACCGTAGAAAGCGGTTAAACTCATCTTATGGAGACTTGAACCCTTGCTTTACTTCCCTACGGCACGCCATAGCCGCCTACCCTTCACCAAAGTGTAAGAGAAAATCACTTGTTACTTTTATTTTTAATTAATTCGTCAAAATTCATAATATTAGAATGTTTTAATAATTACAGCATCAAATTCAGATTGTTTTAAGTTTTCAGATGATATATACTTTCATAGGTTTTCATGAAAGGGTAATTATGGTTGCCGATCACTACGGTGGTGGAAGCAAACCTACTGTCCGACAGGATATAGATCTATAATATATGTAAACAAAGCGTCAAAATGAAAACAAACAGCGAAGGACATATTGTTTACACGTAAAAATAATATAAATCTTCTTAGTTTTTAAAATTTGATTATATATCATTGCAGATTCTCGATACACTATTCCATTTTATTTAAAAAAGAAAAACATAAAATGAAAAGTCGCTTCCTGGGTTCGAAACCCCGACCCTCGGATCCCAAAAGGTATATCCTAACCACTACACCACCGAGTTCAATATCCTTGTTCATGCTGGACGGGTGTATATATATATATGTGTATGTACATGTCTATATGTTTATCTATACATACACACATATATTGTAGGGATACATATCTTTATTATCCATCGTATACAAAGTCCCCATTGAAAATGTATGGGGACTCAGTAAACCAAAACTAATATAATTCTTCTTAGCACTTTTAGATCATATATTTCGTATTGATTCTCTCTACATTGGCGCTTTTCCTTTTATTTTAAAGCAAAAAAAAAAAAAGTTGGATGTGGTCGGGGGCTGAACACCCGACCCCAAACCCAAGACCCTAACCACTACACCACTGGGTGTAACACCTTATGAATGGTATAAAACGGTCTAAATGTATATAACATGGGATTGAAGGGTGGCACGTATCCTGTATTTCAGTTCGACCGTCCTGTGCCCAATTGGGCCTAGAAACGGCTGCTACAGCTTAATTATTGACATTATTGTAATTATTTCGAGGTATATAATAATAAGAAAACCGTATACCTGTGTTTGAATTATTATTTTACCTCACCCCTGTCCTCCGGCCCTTGTAACCTCGGTCTACGACCTCGGTTACAAGGGCCGGGGACAGGGGTTCAGTAAAATAATAATTCGGCCACAGGAATACAGTTTTCTCATATTATGTAATATTCCAAAATCGAGGAGATAGGGTAGGATAAAATCAAAACCTGATTCGTTTTAATCTTGGCTACCGCATTCCACTCCTGACGTTTTGGCTCCGGTCTTCACTCGGCAACGCCTCATGAAGTCACTTTGCCAAACTCCAGTCGTGGAATACGGTAGACAAGATTAAACAGCCGAAACACCTCAGCCAAAGAACTATACAGGATATAGTTCTTTTTAACACTAACAGTTCAATGCAGACATGGAAAAAATAAACAACTTTTGCTTGTTTCAACGTTGCTTGATTCTGTAGGTTGCTCTAGCGGTGCAGTGTGGAATACAGCGTTACCATGTGCACCGTGACGTTAGTGACGTCAGTAGGACACTAAATAGGCCCCTGGATATACCTTTTCGCCTAAGCCAAGGTTAGTATTATGCCTTATATGCAAATATTACCTAATAGATCTCACCTATAATACTACAATTTACTCTGCGGCTCATGTTGCCCGTGCAAATAGCTACTTTGTCGAGACGAGAGACTAGAGTTGTTTTTAACTAGCGGGAGAGAATGAATCTTATTGAACGTAGACAAACATAGCTGTGCCTACCACTGGTACCAGTAGTGGCAGTACCATTCATGTGATTTGAGAATCGAGGCAAAGCTGTTTGACGATCATATCGCACCAAACGAGTAGAATAATGTTAATTTTACAACTCAAGTGCGGTTCTGGGTTTATTTTATCCCTTTCAATGACAATTAATACCATCACAATATCAGAATAATTTAAATTGCTCAAGCAAATCCAGTTTGGAACTAAAGAAGAAACCAACAAGTTTTGGTTGAAGTCGTTGTTCTCCATGAGTTTGACTTTGATGCATTTATATAAATATAGAACTTTATCCTACCCCTAATATAAAATCCCATAGGCTTAACATTGAGTTTCCGTATGCCACGCTGACTGGCATACGGAGTTTTATATGCCACTAGTGGCATACTTATATAGAACTGCATCGAGAATCGTATTATAAATAGACAATACTCCACTCGTTTGGATGTGCCATAATCGTCACTCGGCTTCGCCTTGATGACGATGCAGGCACATCCAAATTCGTGGAATATTGAGTATTTTACGATTCGAGTGCGGTTCTGGATTTATCTCACCCATTTCTATTATGTTAGATAGTATCAGAATATCAGATCAGCTCGAATATACCTAGCGAATCCATATGACGTCATCTCAAATTCACTTCATGTATCGTCACTTTATGGGGGTGATCGTTGAGTATTTTTTCCTAATGTTATTTCTATGGCGAAGCTTGTACCAGGGGTGAGATAAAGAATTGTTATCATGTGATATTCCAAAATCGAGGAGACCGGATAGGATAAAATCAAAACCTGATTCATTTTAATCTTGGCCACTGCATGCCACTCATGGAGTTTTGGCTCCGGACTTCACTCCGCTTCACCTCATGAAGTCACTATACCAAACTCCAGTCGTGGCATACGGTGGCCAAGATTAAAACTCATCCAGTTTTACGATATTATCAAGAATCGTATAAATAGACAATACTCCACGAGTTTGGATGGGCTGCAATCGTCATCGAGGCTAAGCCGAGTGATGATTATGGCCCATTCAAACGAGTGGAATTTTGTGTATTTTACAATTCGAGTGCGGTTCTGGATTTGTCTCAATCCTTTTTATGACATAAAATATCATCAAAATTTCACAATAATTAGAATAAACTTAGCAAATCCATATGACGTCATCTCAAATTTACTGTGCCACGGCTGTGGCGTAGTATTCTCACTTTACGGGGGTGATCGTTGAGTATTCTTTTCTAATGTTATTCCTATGGCTAAACTTATACCAGGGGTGAGATAATGATATGAACAAGGCGACAGCCGAGTGAATATCACGTACCAGTAGCATTCAAACAAGTTGGAGAATGACTTCTTTGACCAACACGAGTTGCTTTCTGTATTTATCCCACCCCTGTACACACTAAAAGAATTGACAACACACAGGATATAGACCATGGGGAACGGACTGAAATACTTGTAGGGGCATGGAGAACGAGTTCCCAATGTTAAGCCTATGGACATTTATTCCAGGGGTGAGATAAAGATAAATCTCTATGTTGTTCGCTTCGCTTCGTGAATTACTCTGCAGTCAAACTCGGTGGAGTGCAGACCAAGTTATTTTCATCTCGTGAGTTTGGTTAGAAAATCTCGCATCCTCTGCCACAATCATGGCATAATATCATTCTATGATCCGGCCTGGAAGTAGGTGGTGCTAAGAACCCCCGGCGCAGCCATCTTGGCAAGGCACCTACACAGTGCTAGGCCTATGGCAAAATTCAAACGTTAATTTCTGATATTATTCAACATGTGGGGTTGTATTAAGTAACTCGCAAGCCTTTAACTTGAAACAAGACCATCCTTGCAGTTTCAGATCAAGTAGATATGTAATGGCTTCAGTTTAGACTAGACGCGATGTCAACAAATCGTTGAAACAACCAATTTCATTGACTTGGCACATTTAAATTATGTCCGAATGACGTAAATCATCCTATTTCAACAATTACATAGGGCCTATATTACAGTTGATAATTAAACGTTGTCTTACATATTTTTTTCGCTGGTTCGCATGGGCAAATAAGGGTGAGATAGGTATGATAGATGGATGTTATAGACAGACAGGTAGAAATAAACAGTTTGTATAACCTGTTTGAAAATGGCTAGTCGCTGCTTTTTCCATGATTTACTCAGACTGAATTCATTGACCACCCATTTATCCAACACCTAAAGGCAGATACGTAGTTAAAATATCTAAAATGTCAATTAAATGCCCTTTACACGACTCTGGCTATCCATACGTACCAGAATAAAATGATAACGACATAGCACTACTTGATGTATAACTTGAAATAGAAAAAATCTATCATGCACTTAATTAGATTACATCCAAGATTCCGGGCAGACAAAGTAATGGCTATTAGCGGTGGCAGTACGGACTTTCTTCTAGAAAGTCTCTATGTCTGTGAGCAGAACTTGAGCAGGAGGTGCGCAGATGGAACGCGTGACAAAGTCCATGCTGCTAACTGAGCTCTTGGCGGCTGAGCCAGGCACATATATTCCTCCTGGTGTCCTACTCCTGGTAGTCTGCTGAGGGAGTAGTGACGAGACGGCTGAAGCCTCCAGACACTCCTCCTGCTGCTCTTCCTCCTGCTGCTGCTACTCCTGCTGCTGCTGCCGCCCCACGTGGGGCCTATATAACCCCCTGAGCATCACGCCCGGCCACTCACAGCCAACCCGCGGCGGCTCCCACTCACCACCTCCACCCAGCTCCTCATAGTGACCCACAACTACTCATAACTGCTCACCGAGGCTCCTCAGTTTCTATGTCCCACTCCACTCCATCCCTACACCCAATCCTCATCCCTAATCTTCTTCACACACTTACCTCCCAATCCCGCCTATAGTCTCTGCCTCTCACTCATTCCACACGCTTTCCGCCGCACTTTTCACAGGAGGCTGGCCACTTTGCTTCTTGTTGGTGAGCAACTCGGGACGGTTCTCTAAGCGGGGAGCAGCACGACGCCTTGTGGGGCCGAGGCGGCTGGAGACCGGAGACAGGGGACCTCGACCGCGGGGACTGGTGACGCTTAGGAAGGCGCACGCTCTCCTAAACCTTCACCATGGCCGACGTGGATGCCTTCATTGGCAAGTGGGAGGTGACAGGCACTGAGAACATGGAGGAGATGCTCAAAGCCTTCGGTGAGTAACTCAAGAGCAATTCTATATTTTTCCTTTGGTATCCTACTTCCTCAATTACAGAATTGGGTGTCAACGCAACCTGTCTAGCTATTCATTGTCTGACTTACTTTTCTTTATAAACCCTTAGTGGCTCCAATCTTACTGATATCTTAAAGATATACATTTCCATTTTAAAGGGTTTATTCACTACTTCTGTTATTACAATTCTTTCAATCGTTATTATGTACAGTTATACATCGAAGTAAACACTAATTAATTTCGGTACTAATATGGTTTTGGGAAAAGACAAAAGAGGAGTTAGAGAAGTGGGGGTATGCGATTGTAGTAGAGTGAGCATGTGAGTTGGGATAAGATGGTATAAAGTATACCGTTTATACCGTTCAGAAACAGCGTGCCAATATGATATACGTTCAGAAAGATATATCTGTAAGTCAGCTTTTGTCCGAGAACGTATTTAAAAGAGATGTATGTAAGTTTTACTTTTCTCATGTCATGTTGAATGAAATATTTCCTGGAAAATGAGATTCTAACAGCAGAAAAGTTCCTAGAACTCCCTGGGTACTCAATTAATGATTCTGTAGACATTATCTTAAGACGCTCCAATGCCCGAAATTATGAGATGTCCTATCAATATTTCCGCAATAGTAAAATCACATAAGATAAAAGGAAAAAACAACTACATCTCAACCATATGAAATAAGCTTAAACTGAGAAAGACTCATTTGGGTAGATATTAGTACCAAAGCAATGTCTTTAGAATTTTATTAATGATTTTATCATTATGTATATAGAAAGAGAGAGAGAGAGAGAGAGAGAGAAAAAAAAGAGAGCCACGTGGAACGACTCAACGGTCTGACTGTAAGATATATTTTATATTCTGAGGAAAGGAAGTCCATCAACTTTAAAAAAAACCAAAAGACCAGAAGCAGTTACTAAATTGGATGCAGTGAATCCCAATTCACTATGTAGTAGTATACACATTGCAGATTGTCCCTGGGTAGTGTCCTGGTCGCCTATTGACCAATAAAGGTCAAGTATTGGCAGAAGCGATGGGTGGCATGGGGTGAAGGGGTTTGTTTATGACGTGGCCTCTATATTATCGTTGGCGTTTCAACCCACAGACATTGTCCCTATCATTTCTGTCTACTACATGCGAGATTGGACAATTTGACGTGTACTATTGAGAAGCCTGATTGTTTGCCACTAGACTTCCGTGTTGGTAACTGAGATACTTAAGAGTGATAGGGAAAGTCCCCGACTCTATGGTGCCAGCGGGTACGGATGTCGGGTGTTCAAGGGGCGGGGGTGTTGAAGCAGAGGTGGTGCTATAGCCTACTGGAGGAGGGGGATGTGAATGTGTGTGTGTGTGTGGACCATGTGTGCGTGTGTGGTGGGAGGGTTCCTCGGTCATAGACCTCAAACATTACACTTAACATTCGAGTTAAATCTAGGAAATAGAATTTTCGGTGAGTCTGGTTCTAGTACGCCCGCTGCCAAACTAGCAGGACCCCAGGTCTAGAGAGAGAGCCTGCAAGCCGCCCGCCCACTTTCCGCACGCCTCGCTTCGCCAGCGACCATTTCAAAACGCGCGCCTTGGCCGCCTATCAGGAAAATTTCACTCAAATTTGAGTCCGTCTGTGCACAATTATTCCGCCTCAGCGCAGCGCTAGACGCATGCGCGCACGCAGCAGTTCCGGTAGGCACGGTGCCCACTTCTGACATTTGGGGAAATATCGTGGTAATAACAAAATTCATTCAAAGAGAAGGGAAAAATACAAATAAACAAAATATAAACAAAAAAAAGGAAGCTTGATGTAGGCAATAGGAACACGGCAGGTTATGTCCGGGTTGGCCTCTAGGCGGTCATGCACATTGCTCACTCGGCTGCTACCGTATTGACCCTGGTCGGGGCAGAGCGTTCCGTCAGCGTCATGGTGTATGGGTGACGTCAGCGTCACGGTGTTTGGGTGACGTCAGAGCAAGTCAGAACCCTAACCAGACCACTACCTTCTAGTCGCAGCTCCAGAAGAGTCGCACTGCAATTTTCAGATCAGAGGGCAGGACGGTTGACCTACCTTTATATCCCACATATACCTGAGGCTTATTATGAGTTTTTCTACAAAATAAAGTTCAATACCTTTTGATCTACTAATGATATAAAAAGCGGTTATTATATATGTTTCTGCCTTTGCGTCTATCTTCATGCATGGTATATGCCATCAATGGCCGGTAGTATTAGATGCGGTCGGGAAGTATAAATATGAAATCATTATTCACAGCGCCTCATCGATCCGGTATTGTAAGTAGGTTAAACACTAAATCGGCCATTTGAAAAGCGTTAACAGGTAATCTGGAACGAAATAGAAGCGAATACCATCAACTAAAATAACGGGAATTAATAAGAGAGATAAGATGGCTAATATTTCGCAGAATTTGAATCATCTAAAAACGTATTTAGCAAGAAGATGATCATATATATATTTTTAAAATGAATTATATCCATCCTAATGAAAGGGCACAACCCCTGTGCAGACAATCTCTGCACTGGTGTCTGGTTGTAAAAGTATCCATTAAACCTTTCCATCAATTTAATGAATTGGGAAGGGCCCAGAAAAAAACAAAGTCACATGCCTTGATTTAGCCATAACGAAGATGCCTGATGAGTCCGAACCAGATGAAACCTTGACCCCATCCCTCCCAAATATTATTTTATTAGGTCACATACAATATATATATACTAGATGTTTACACTTACAGAGATGCTTGGTGGGTGGGGACTGGATTTAAGACCCATTCCTATTGGTTGGTTTTGCTCGTTGTCAACAAGAACAATTGACTTCCTGGAGATGCTATAGTAACATGGTTCAAAATTGATATTGTTGTAGGGGGTGCGGCTAAAAATGATTTGAAATTTTGCGTAGTTCCCTTCGTTTTTTAATATATTGCGTACAAGATGGAGATGGGGTCTAGTTTGTCCCAAAATATTACGTTCGTACACTTAAGGAAGACCCCGAGAGCTTCTCTCCAGGACTATGCGTTGATGGGTAGATCTAGATACCTTAGATATTTGAAATATCATTATATTAAGGACATGCCGTTTATATACATAACCAATGACAACTTCCCTTCAAAATGATACATGATGATGAGGTTACAGCATTTGACCTTTTGTGTTTAACCTAATTCATCACTGAACTCCACACATTGATTACACACGAATCAAAACTATACCTCTACTCTGCGGTCAGGTCACTGTAGACCCTGATAACAATTACACATAACAAAAGTAAAGGTTGCCTGCAATTACTGACACATAAAAGCCATAAACCACACACAGGAGCTTATTTAAGAGCTCACGTCAGGACTCATTTCTCACAGTGGTAGAGAGAAGATGAATACGTACGTTCACATCACACAATATTTAATTACGTGGTCGGAGATAATGACAGACTAAACAATAGGCTCACTGGGCATCTGTCCCAGACAATCAACACGGATTATAAATACATACAGCGAAATAAGGCTAATCGATCTAGTTTCGAGACATTGTGGCATCATGTCAGGTTCATGGAAACTGAACCCTCACGCAGACGGCGAGATATGATAAGCGATACGGATGTAGAGGACTGCCCATGGGAATTATGAATATATGATATGTTAAAACAATTAGGATCAACTAGTTTAAAGAGATACCACCTGAAATAAAAAAAAGGAGGTTGATATATTTTTCACATGTAATTTTCTGCCTCAGAGAGACCAAGAAAATATGGAAAACATCGTGTCCAAACCACAGTTTTATAGATGTGAATGAGACTCAATTAGTATCATCTTTGTTTTAAACAAGGACAAAGGATCTAATTTACTACGAATAAAAAAGTGTATTTCCATGGAAAAGTGGAAAGCTACCATCTCTGAGCTTTGAGGCGTAAGTTACATCCACATTGGAGATGTTACCAGTATTACTCCAAGACGCTTTGCTCCGCACTGGACCCGTAGATATTAACCGAGAAAATATGTATAATTTTCCTAAATAAGGGATGAAAAATCCTAAAAAGTTAATGAATGATCTTAGAATTCTAGAAAAGTAAACTATTAAGTGTTGATGACCCCTGATGGCCTTTGTCTAGAAGACAGATATAATGCGCTGTACTAAGTAGATATTGTGAATTCGCAATCTAGAATCTATTTCTCATTTCCTTATTTTGTGTGTGTGTGTGACTTTTGGTCAGTTAGAGCCAGGCTCCAGATATCAAGTTGACCCTTGTACGAGTAGACACCAGCACTCCGCCCACGACCAGCTATACAGAACTGTCTACACGTCCATACAGACAGTATCCGCTGTGCCAATAACCTTATCTCCAAATGTCGTCTGCCTCTCCAGATGCTCTTGACAATCACATTCGTGATTAGTATTCTAAACATACGTCTATTTCATCAGTGTCTTGAATATGTATTCGTCAGGGAGCTGCATATGAGAATACAAGATATTCCTTGGATATTACTATCCTAAAATTGTCTACTTGCTAATTCATGACTATTAAAAAACACCGAATTTTTGGGAGGGGGTGGCGGAAGGCCAACTTGAAATGTGTTTGCTTGGGTAGTCCAATATATTCCATTATACTTAGAATGGCCCAGAATGAATAGAGGGGGCTGGGTTGAATTAATCTAATTTTTGCAAAGGTTGTCATAAATAATTATTATCAATGCCTCCTTGTAATATGGTGAGCGGCAAGGTTTGAAAATCACTAAAGGAAATCCAAGTTTTATTCTGCATATCTACGATATAAAGTAGAGGCAGGAAGTCTTTGTCGCCTTTTGATAGTGTTCGCCATGGAAAGCCCTACAGATGTTTAAAACCCTTTTTCTGACAATGGATTTGTGCAATACACATACACAAAATAATGATTAGATAAAACGAACCATTCTATGAGAGGACCCACAAGGGACTGACGTTTATGATGCTATCACGTTTTAATTTGTGGCTATCCATGGGACATTAAGCAAATGAGGCGGGACCGGACGGCAGGCTCAGTGATTGAGGCCCAGCTGCCCGCCCACCCGCATTGCACCCACACAGAGAGCAGCTCGCCCAGGCGGCGCATAAGTGTAACTACATAAAGAGCAGCTCACGAAACCGCAAAAAGACCACAATCAGCGCCTGCCACACAAGGAGTGGCTCCACTTTAGAACATGGACAACTTGCTTCGCATTGCCCGCAACGCTGGCTGAATTATTCCGCTTGGTGGTCGATTGACAAAAAAAAACAGACCTGCAGATTTTATTAAATGAATGAAAGCATTCAGGAGGGAACAACCGAGAGGTTTGCTAACTTCCAAAGCGATATGGAGCCCAGTAGAATTAAGCCAGTTATTATAGAATATATACAATAAGATTATATAATCTGAAGCTATGGGTCAGTATTTATAAGGACGATGGCAGTGGAAGGAAGTACAGACAGAAAGTAGTTGTGCAGACTAAAAGGTTGATGAGGCAATTTAAAGAGACAGAACATGGTTTTGGTAGGGTTTATAGAAAATGGGTGGGTGGGTGATGGCTATGAATAGTGGTTATGATGATAGGAGAGGCGAACAAAATCACAGGATGTGGCTGACTGGGCTACATCAAACGACCAGACGTATTGATTATAGAGGAGCTGCTCACAGATATCTCGGAACTGCTCAGCATAGCGTGGAGCAGTTACAGCAGACGCAAAGCCATGAGTCAATGGTCAAGTGTGCGCCGGGCCCTTGATCGCCCTCCAACTTCTCCTTCAGAATATTCTGTACACATAGAGTCAAAGGCATAGAACCACTTTCCTGACTGCTTCCATTTCGGAGACTATACATGTTCTCGGTAAAACTACACCCTGAGTTTATTGCATCTCTCAATATTGACTTTCAAAGAATGCCTGTTAAAGGACAAAGGTACCCTAAAGAGTGTTTTAGATTTTGGTTGGTATATATATGTGTGCGAGTATGCCAGGAGTGGGAGGGGAGGATAACTGTATATGATTGAACCGGAAAAGGTTTTACCGGAGTCATGATCGAACATATACGATTCTTTTATTCTGTTTTGTGGTATGGATGTTGGCCAACAGTAGTTTTTCCAAGTCCCGAAATTAGGCAATTTAGCAATTACTATGACATGCTAGTCTACCATCAATAGCTGTGAACATAAATCTGGTCTACATGTTACTCTTGTGCCACTACCTCCTGTCCATACTGAGGCGAGTCACAAGGAGCTGCTCAGCGTCAGATCTATTTGACTGACTTCTTTAAAAAGAAGCTGAAATGAACCCTAAAATGTCATCGGGGTGGGGAATTAACTCAGAGGCACTAGACTCGTGACCCCAAGGATGTGTGTTCGAGTTCCACTGCAGCCACCTTTCTCCTTCTTCCCAAAACATACTGCTATATGAAAGGCCAGTCATTCTTATACCACATCTTTGTGATGTGGGAACTAAAAGAAATGTGTAGGGGTGGGATTCCTACCTAGATTCATCTCATAGGTGTAACAGCAATGGGAAAAAGCTGAACATTGACAAAGTCTGCAAAGGACCTGTAACGGTCGGTCTGACGTAAATTAAACAAACAATCCAATGTCTTCTGCTTCAGAATCCACCCTCTTTCAGTTCAATAGAACGTTATCCCTTCTAAATTCCTGCCCTTTGTCACACAGTTACCAGCTAGCGACGTGAAGTTGAACATTTCAAAGGAAGCAGACGACTTTTAGATTGGAGGAACACCGCTCCGCCTTACACGATTACGAAGAACGATATTGTGGTCTCATGGGCTCTTCCTCTCATTTCTGGTCATGCAATCGTTCGTCCAGACGGCACTTTATCGCCACACACTCTGCCATAACGTCAGCAACAGATGTACAATACACTGTCTGGGTGATGTTATTCTTACCAGAGTAAAAGTTTCTAGGTTGATACCACAGTTAGGGACCAACTGTCCTGGATATGAAATAGGTCTGTGACATGTTCTCAACGCTGTTTGTATTGGCTTCCTGCACCGACTCTCATTTCCCATGGCTTCCCTCTCTCTGCACATACACTAGGTGTGACATTACTGTATAGCAGTGGTCCTCTCAGTACAAGTTACTCACCGTTTTCGGACGGTAAATATTCAAAGTGACATTTATAAAGGTTGGTTAGTATATATCAAAGCTCGAAGAGTTGCAATGCATCAACATATAGAGTGCGGAAACTCACGTTCCTATTGGTGATGGTATCGCACTTGAGGTAGTAGAAATCTACAACAACGTTTGGTCACATTACATAATGAACATTTTCTGGCATATAACTTGTTAAAACTTAGATGTGGACAGAGAGTGTAAACAAAACACAAACGACTATGTGAGTATTTCGGTACATTAATACCGGTATGTCAGTTTGATAAAGATTTGCAAAGTATATATATTAGCAAATATAGCAAAGTAACTATATTTTGCCATAACGTTTACCACCCTTTATGGTCCAGCATTCATTTCTGAACGACGGACCAAAACAAGTACAACATAATGTATCTTTTCTAATTTGATCCTCCCTTCTCGTTTTCTGAAATACATTTACATACATTCAAAATGATTTTTCTTCTAGTGCGGAAGCGTTGACTGCAATACTGGAAATGGGTGACTTAATTCCACCTAGAAAAATATAACATGTTGGAAAGACAGCAATAGATGCATAGGAACAATTTCTGCTGTTATGGTACATAAAGGTCAGCTACGTTATTAGACCTATGTGTAGATACCTATCTCCCTTTAAGCCTATCTAAACACCGTGAGGTTGAAGCTGGGACGAGTGGATAGTAACTTACAACTAGCGGCTGACCGCACGGTGAACCTGGCCCGAGAGCTACTTACGTCATGACGCGGTATAATAACAAACGCAAATGATGACGTGTACACAGGTGGTGGTTGACTGACGACACAGGTGTTCATGTCCTTTCAGAACATCGTGGGAGTATTGGATCATATTTCGAAATATTGGCACTGTACAAGCTGTATCTCTGATAAGCAGCTTCAAATCTTCTAGAATTAGCTTAGAAAGCAGGAAAAATACCTCACGACCCGTAAATTGCATGCCGTGAACCTTTTCACATCGATATGAGGTTCCCAGCACTCATTTCACAAATCGAATCTTTTATTCGTGATACAAATATCATTGTAAAAATATCCTGCAACAAGTATCTTGATCAAAATGGCATGAACTCCAGGCTCTTACATACAAATATAAAGAAGAGCGATCATATTTGTCAAAAAGATGAGGCAGTATGGAATAGAAGGATGTGTGAGATTAAAAGTGAAGAAAAGTTTGTGTCTCATTAGCTATGATGCTGCGTAATTATAAAGTGACACTCATACCACCTATTGGCACCTTACACCGACAGGAAAACCCACTGGTGATCTGTCAGGACCTCTGGCTGCACAGCAGTAACCTGATACCAGGCTGTCAGAATACTGGGCTTAGATTGATTAATTCACTCTGGGATATACTCTAAATAACTCTGACATCAGAATAATTTTAGGTGATTCCTAGAAGCAAGCGTTGGTAGCTACTGAATGGCTTCTCATTTCTAGTTTCCCGTATCGGATTATAAGCCTTGGGGTCCAACATATGTTGGCGGAGATGATACCTTTATATAAGTGATGATGCCCTGAGCTAGAAGTGACTTTTAGATACAGAACTCGCCCTTCTCGCATAACATTGTAAGGACACCCTCTCAGTTTTCCATAGATATCCTTGTTGTAATTTCCAGTTGGTAAAATTAGTTTTCTGTTTAATTAGAGATAGTATAAGTTGAACCTCATTCAAGCCAATAAAACAGTGGTTTGAAGTTCCCCACACACCCTCTCTCCTATTCCATGGCCAACACTGATGTGTCTTCCATCTTTTTTTAAGTCTCTCTTAGGCATTGAATTCCACATGAAAAATATTTCCACTTTTTTCCGGGCCTTATCCGACACCCGTGAGCTCGATAAAATTGTAAGGGTTATGATCAGTTAATACGAATGAGTGGGGACAAGAAATCATTAGATCCGGATGTAAACCTATAACACCGGAAAGCTTTACATAAACGTAGACCGAAAACCATCATATATGTTATATAAACCATTGGATGTCCTTAATTTACCCCTGAATGGTAGACTAAACAGATCTAAACTACCGTGCAGGAGGATTGACCTTGGTCGTTCAGGTAGGGCTGCATGCAATACACCGATAAATTCATGAATGAATAATTTTACCCTAGCAAGAGGCTGGAGATGTACGCAATATTCCCCTTTGCATGATAGGAATCTGAAAAGGTTCTATATATATGCTATTTGTTTTCGAAAAACAATGTATATTCTGGAAGCAACAAAGACCAGTCCACCCACTGCCGCTGAATCACTACGACAGACCTACCGATACACTACGATTAGAAATACCTAGCACAATGGCCAATGAATCAATTTTTTCTTATCTAAACCAGGAAGTCAATCGTAAGACCTATCGACGTGTATCGGGAGCAGAATGGGCGCACGGTTTTATTTACAATACCTAAAGGTAAACAAAGAACGGATGTTTCTTTAAGTATGATTTGCGTTCTTGTATACAAACTTTTTCCTGTAGTTCAGATGAAGGCAACTGCTGTTGTGTGGCATCATGTCTCAGGGGTGGCTCCTAATTCGCACCCTCTGAAGTGTCAACGATCAATGTCGGCAGTTCATGAGTACATCCCATATGATGACTATGGAGAATCCGATCATCGATGATAAATTCCTTGCAATCTTATCAATGTGCCAATACACAAACGGCCAGGAGTTTTAGGCCCTCATCTGGTCAAAGAATGTTTACAAATGAGATGCTCATCGGAAGTTATTGGAGTATTATCACCTTGGTATATATTGATTCCAAAAGGATATATCTGTTTAGAAAGCTGACGTCGAGGAAGCGTGTTTAGTGTATTTGTAATGCACCCTGCAATGCGTCAATGTTGGTTTAACTGCTAGTATTCACGTTAGAATGGGTTCTTGCTATTTATTTTCAGTCTCAACATTGTTCGAATCAATTCCCTATTCCAGTATTATTTTTGAAAATGTAGGTTGCTATGCAATTGGTAGTATTTCTAACCGTGATCCTCGAACTCCGATATGGAGATAAGGCATTACCATAGCTTTCAATCTTCTCTTCCTAAGTACGAGACAAAGAAACGAGATCGTGGTACCATGATTGGGCACCTCTAGAAATAAATAGGCCTAGTTCCCTTTCCTGCTCCTGCCAAGAATGGTATCAAGAATCATTCAACCCCGACGTCGCATCCTGTAGAGGATTATCTGAAGCCAACTTGGTACGCCAGAATAAATCCTTACAGTTAAGGAAATACAAATAGACCGGGCGTAGATTATAGGGAAAGGATACGCATAGATACAGGCTAGTTACCAGAGAGAGAGACAACTCTCCGGCCACATACTTTGTTCACAATCTCTACCTACTGCTAGAATAAGGGATGCAGGTCATGGTTGGGACAAAATTGGAATTAACATCTAGAGGTCAATGATTAGAAAGTGTTGTTACCCATAATAAAACATGTTCAAAACTGTAGTATTTGTGTACAGAGATAAGTTCAGGAGACTCCTCCGAGAATCAAAAGGTTGACACACTCTCGCAGCCTGACTGCAAATCTCTACAGCCTGTTGGCGGCCTGGTACTACCAGCGACGGTCGGGGGTTGGATTTTTAACTTTATAAACTACTGAAGTCTTGAGATTTCGGATATAGGGCTTACATGGACCTTCAGTGTTCTTTACGTTATACAAGTCATTTATACATTTAATGCAGCTCCTTCTATAAAATAGACTGATATTAGAAATATATATGTGATGCAATCTAGTCAGTAAGAAATATGTTACAATGTAAAACTTTGACCACTGTGTGCGGTCTCATTCAGAGCCTCATAGATTAACTCAAATACCATGACCCTGACCGTTACAACGTTAACACAACCTCACATAAACGGCTCAGTTAACTAAACATGCGGTGTGACTTTATGGTAATGATGCACTAGCGATGATTCACTTTCGGCTCGGGTCATCCATGCATAAACTTGACTGAGAGGGAATTGACCTTCTTACGGGGGAACTTTTTATATACTACTAACAGTAAACACACCCCAGACAGCCATTTAAAAACGGCAAAAACTGAGGAACCATGTTATGTATATTCACAGATATAAATCATGTATAGCATGATATCCACTATTAAGATCATTTACTTCTCCAGGTGTCAGTGTAAGGTTCCGAATGCAATCTCGATGGTAAATAATTACCAGGGATAGCAGTTCCATAGTGGAAATTCAAGTTATAACGATGCAATAAATCAGTTCTAAAACTAATTTCTCATATCCAAAAGCCTGTGTCCTCACGCGCAGCGGGAAATCTGGTTAAATGAGAGATTCATTTCAACAGACGACTTTTAGGTTAGGTAAAACAGCCGCCATTGGACTCAGTGGCCCACGACCAAATCTCGTTTATAGGAGCCAGTTGCATGACGACATCATTGACTTTGCGGCTGGTGCAATTGCCTACAACGAGAGACCGTTCCAAAGAGCGAACAAACAGTCGTTATTGTAGTTCTAAACCAGTAACTCAAATGATAATAAATCTTTCCCTTCCATATAAACGAGCTTCGGGCCCCAAACATGCATTAAACACTGCCATGGATTATTTCTATCGCTAAAATGGGGACAGGGACAAGCGCGCGCCGCGTTCGCACCATGTGACCCCCCTTTTGATGACGTCATATGAGAGGGCGTCGTAATCAGTCGGACAGAGCGGCGTCGCTACGCTTGAGTGGGCAGCGGGGCGCGGGTCATTCAGTGCAAATGTCCAACGCTGGGCCATAACTTAGGCGTTCGTGGCCACAGGGCGAGCGCTCGCCCGGCGTAATCTTGATTGTGGTCTGAACGCTCTGAACTCCCGAGGTTGGCGGCTTAGGAAGTCGGACAAGTATCCAGAAAGCAATGCGAGAGAAGCCCCAGTAACGAGCACCTAGTACTAAGCGTTTGTCTCAATCATCCAAATCAACCAAGCCCTGAGTCCCGCGATTAAATCAATAGATAACAGATTTACCACGACCCCACGAGGGCATAGGGCGGGGTGGTTGTGCGCGAGATTACGATAAGACTTGCAGATATGAGATCAATTCACTAAAGGGCCCCGTTTTATTGCAATCCAGCCAAGTGCATTGCGCTATCGGATAACCCAGAGATATGCATCAGCTCCGGAAACAAGGACCTTTACAACTCCCGCAGCGCAGCTTCCGCCAGTTTCCTACAGTGGTATTCACTCGATCCAACGCCTTCGAGTCCGGGGGATAAATGTGTATGAAGTCTCGGTTTGTGCCAAGAGAGCAAATGTAGGTTTTTATGAGCTGGTAGAGAGAATAGCGAGAGGGGCGGACGAGCTGCTCGTCCCAGAGGGCACATTACTTACCTGCTGTGTGTGGGAAGTATACTTGAAGGCTGCGTGGGTAAGCACTAAGCTATTTAACGTAGACGTAGAGGAACAAAGGAATGTTTATTTATGCCTCATGTTTTTACTTCATCACAAACAAAAAAGTATATATATATAGTTTTGGGTGGAGTAGTGCAAATTGTTTGTTGCGAAGGAATCCAAGATATTTGTAGTAAAGGAGTGCAAAGTACTTGTAGTGAAAGAGCACAACATATCAAGAGTGAAGTTGTACGACATATTTCAGTTGATAAAAAGTGTGAAATATTTGTAGCGAAAGAGTGCAAATCATTTGTAGCAAAGATAGGCCAACTACATGTATTTGTATGGAAACAATGCAAAATATTTGTAGCAGATAACAAAATTTTGTTGTGAAGAAGTGCAAAATATGTGTTGTGAAGATGTGTAAAATATTTTTAGTCAAATATTACATAATATTTGTGGTGAATAAGCACATAGTATTTGTAGCGTAGGTGCGATAAATATTTGTAGTGAAAGAGTGCCAAATATTTCTAGCAATGGAATGCAAAATATTTGTAGTGAGAGAGTGCAAAATATTTGAAGCAAAACAATGCAAAATATTTGTAGTGAAAGCATGCAAAATAGCTGCAGCAAAGAAGGTACAAAACTAGGAGCAACACGCTTGAAGACCACAAGCACTATAACTGTGCGATCAGTTAGTATGTTTAGGTTTCGCATGTTTGTGGTGCGTGTTGTACTGAATCCGTCTTATCTCGACTTGAGGTCGTCCATCTCACTTGTGCTTATGGTACACACGAGTAAAGACCACTGAAGTGTCCAATTCAGGTTGAGAGCATAAGCACGTTTACGAGTCTGACCTCCAAGCGAGCAACTCACCAACAGCTCTCGGGTGATGGGGTCAGCGTGATATGATCACTGCCTTCTATCCAGAATGTATTTTTACCTGTCCGCGACTGTATGATACAGAAGAAAAATCAACATTTCTTTCTTATCTTGAGGGCCCCATACATTCCATTCCCAAGGAATGACCTACGAAGTTTGAGATAGAGTCTACGGTTAAAAATGCAAATTCTAGACCCAAATCCCACTCCTTGCGTACATACTTTATGGATGGCCCCTTGGACTATCCTTATGGAGAATATCAAAAGAACCCACAATGTGGAATCACTAAGATGTGGAATCACTAAGGATTATAGCACCTGTATTATTATCAAAGGGACTTATTACTTTTACTAAATCTATCTGGTCGTAACAACTTAGAAGGAGCACTCTGATCGTAACTGGTTAGGATCTGCGTAGCACCATACACCTACAAGTTTAAATACCATTTACCGTCATTCTCAAATACTATCCATACTTGTCCAGTTTTATGGTATGGCTGCCATGGCTGGTATCTCCTGCTTTTTACGTCAGACAGTGTGTGGAAGTGAGACATTCTTCGCGGCTCACACATAACCAACACCATACCATGGCCGTCACCTCCTGCTAGAAACAGAACTCTAACTCTGAACATATTACCAGGGGCTTCATCGTTAAGTCCTATTTGATTAACACCTTTGTCATTGAAGGAAACAATTATAATCACGGGCAATATCACTAATACTAAATTACTAAAAGTATATAGGACATACATAGGTGTATGTCATATATAAATAATATATGCCTGCTATGGTATATAGATATGTTATATCAACTGGAGCATGACAAGAATAGAGAATAAAGGCCTTGGTTCCACCTGGTCGCCGGAAGGAGGGGGTCAGAAATCCATGCTCCAGCAAGCAGGACAGTCTCACAGTGACAACACAAACTAAGTCCACTATATACAGTCGTCGGCCACAATTACTTGGAGGAAATTGCGAGTATGCCGCCGGGTGCATCTGGGCATCAGTAGACATGGCGGGCATGGGCAGCAAGCGCAAGTCTCTTTTTTCAGTTACAGATCTCAAGGACGACCCGGTTTAAGCAAACACATACAAGGCTGTCTGTCTGGGCCCAGCCTGTGCGTAATGGGCAAGGAGAGGGGCCGTGTCATTGAGTGCAAGGGGCCTGTCTTTCTGTTACGAGCATGCTGGGGTGGGTGATGGGGTGGGGAGACTGAGGGGTAAGGGTGGTGGGAAATCGTAGAGATGAGCTGAGTCAGATAACCCCCGTCGCTCTTCCCTGCCTCCTCACAGCTTCTTCCTATAAGAGCTAGGGGCAGGGGGGGTTTCCGGAAGAAAGGTAGAATAGGGAGCTGCTCTGAGCTGCTCCGCCAGGTATACCTGCTTTTTTTCTACACGTGGATTTAATCTTTAACCGATCTATGTATCCCAGTAGCCGATTACATATGTAGTGCAGTAGTTTTATATTCACATAAACTAATCATAAAAGGTTGGATATAGAACTGTATGTGCTGTTAGAATTTTTTTTCTTTATGACAATGTCCCGGTGCTATGCTATGTATTATATGCCTTTCACTACAGTTGTTCTCTAAACTGTGGGAAAATGTGGCAGTAAAAGGTGTTCCCCTTGTTGAAAGCCGAATAGTATCCAGGATTTAGTGAGTATCCTGGGGGAAATAAAGGTAAGCCTTGGTTCTGCAAACTGTATTTGTTTAGTTCTCGAAACTATTCGGGACTTACTAAGGATTGTCATTAATGAATTCAGGTATGTCAGTTGGGGTCAGGAGAATATTTTCCGTGTGGAATTTACTGCCTAAGAGAGACTGAAAACATGGAGAGCACATCAATGTTCCCGTGGCGCGCTACGACACTGTCTCTAGACTTTCCAAACTGTAATACATTCGCTGGCCGATCTTAGACTATCGTTATTAACGATTGTCGTTACTGAAAAATACCCTCTGCCCTGGGGGAATGTCTGGAAAGATACACAAATAACCAAAGACGCTGCGAATCCAGATGTGCTTCTTTCCAAGGCCAGGTAAACCGCCATATCTCGCTGAAGTATGCTACAGGGCAATGGGTGCTATCTTGACACCCTGAGTGTGACTCCCCATTAACCACTCCCCCGTACACAGCCATTATCAGTGATTATCTCCGCGCTATGTTTACCTTACAGATATGGAGGAGAGCAAGAGGAAGATGTACTCTGAGATGCGCTTCACCATGGAGTACGCGCGGGACGGAGACGACTGGACCTACACCGTCTACATGCCCAACGGTATGAGCAAGACGTACAAGTACACAGTGGGCCAGGAGTTTGACTCGCAAACCCTGGACGGCAGGCCAATAGTCGTGAGTTCTTCCACCTTGATCATACTAGTTTCCTTAATCATAGTGCTATCTGTCTAAAAAGGAACTGCAACTGCAATTGTATCCATAGCCGCTGAAAATATGCCATGGGTTTTGGTTGTGGAGTAGTTCCACGAGGCAAAGCCGAGTAAAATTGTGTAGTAAACCTAAGCCAATGGCTTATTTTCAGAAGATATAGATCGAGTGTGGTTCGGATTTGATCTCACCGCTATCACTCACTGTTTGTGATGTCATCGCTCATTGATTTAAAACATTTTTTTTTTTATACAATAGTCCATGTGTGTTGAGTACAAGTTACCGATGTCTATGAAGAATAAAATAGCAGGGTTGAGGCTAATTGGCTATCATTTGTGGTAACATCCCCATCGAGTTTTTTTTTGCAATACTCCATTGGTGTGTAGAACGGATTCCCAATGTTACGTCTATGAGGAGAAAATACCAGCGTTGATATAAATTAGAGTATTCAGCATACACAGTAATTGCAAGAGTACTCAATATCTAATTCAAAATATAGTAGAACCCCAACCAGGGGGCATGCCAAAGGATAATTCTGTGAAGTACATGTTAAGACTTACTAGAACTCGAATATAGTTCATCTTTACTCCTTCCAACCGTTAGGCTAAAGACACACATACACTTTTCAGGTAGACCCCTCCTGAAACAATACAACTGGCCTCTATTAAGGCAATGGGACCCTTAAATATTTTGCCGCAATATGACGCAATACAATAGTTTCCATTGTTTGCTTAATGTTTCTTCGAATGTCTTGAGAACTAGTGAAAAGTGTAGACAGGCCTTGAGTATCAGATATAAGGAAACGACACAGTTAGAAACTAGTAACGTTGTGTCCCTGCAAAATAGTGTGTGACGCGTGAACTTAAGTTGCGTTGTATCACTGGATAATGACATGTCTAAAGACTGGTGAGCAATTGTTCATAATTGTAAAATTGTTCCTCAATTCTGAGACAAACAGTCTCTGTTTGCGAGGCAAACATGCTGTGGTCGTTATATAACCGGTCGCGCACCTACAAGCGTCACCAGTTTTCAAGCAACTTGTGGCAATGCAGCACGTGTGTTATCCACCCACCATCCCTATTACCCACAGACTTTATTTTCTCATCCTATGATAATGTTTATGTTCGTTCACTGATGTTTGATTGATGATAATACATGCGGTATGTTTTAAAAAGGTTGTCTGAAATAATAAAGATTCCTTTCACCTGCAGTTTCTGTTGTTGCCTAATAATTATGAGATACAGGCTTACGACATTGGACAACATAGATGGGAACTAGTATGTTGCGTCACTTAAAATGACTTGTGTCTCATAGGCTTTACGAAATACAGTTAAGCTATCACATCTGCACACTTGAGATCTAAGATTGGAATGAACAAATGCTGTAATATCGCTATCAACAATGTACAGCTATATCTAGTCAAAAAGACGCATGTCCTTCGGTGTCACAGACTTTTCCATGAACTAATAATCAGGACAACCGTCTCCCCTAGTTCCTAAAGAGGAAATACTGACCAAACGCTCAGCACCCAGTTTAGTGGCTCTTGGAGAGTGAGTCACTCAAAGAAGGTGAGCTGCTGTTCCTGTATACGAGACTGGTGACCTAGCTGGCAGCAATACAGAAATCTATTCTATTAGAGTAGATACCTGACAGCAGCAGGAGGCAGGAAGGACCGTTGCTAAGCAAAGGGCAGTAAATCACAATTTTCTAACGACTACACCTAGTTTTCCCGGAAGGTCCTAGTAGGCTAATCCAAACCTATTGCGAACTGCTCTTCCTATTAATAAAACCACAATAACTTCTCAATTTCATTCTGATAAAGATATTGGAATTTATCCTACCTCTAATAAAAAACTCCATAGGCTTAACATTAGCAGGCTGTATTTGGTCTACAGTGCAGGAAAATGAAATTTATCGCTCTAGTGGGATACAGTTGTCAAATGACGTCATTTGAAAAGCGACCAATGATTATCACTGATTATCGGTGAGTTTTATGCTATTTCTTAATTTGCTGAAGTAATTTAGATGGGGTAGGATAAATTCTAAACCAAACTCGAGTTAATCGTGTTGTTTATCGCACTCTGGCAATGTCGCATATCACTGCTCTCGGCTTCGCCTCACGCAGTAAACGCGACATTGCTGTCGTGTGATAAACAACAACACGACTAACTCTCGTTTGGTTTCTCCTAACTATCTTGTACATATTTTACCATTACCATCAAAACGATTGTGTAGGGCATTTCTTATTTCATGTGGGAGGACTTTTCTTTGGTAATAGATTTGGTGATTGCCTTGATTCTTCAGCCATAATTCGGATAGAATATCTGATCATATGGGATGTCCGTAACAAGCATCAACCGATGAATAACATTTATTTGTCAATCTAATTTTGATTGAGAAATTAAGATGCCTCTTCTACATATTCTATCGCTGATATTAATCCCAAAGGGAATTATTGAGGTAGAACAGGATGAAGATGTATCACAATCTTTCATCCCACCATTGCCCGTTGGTAACCATACTGCCAGTGCACTTTCAAAGTTGTAACAGATTATTTGATTGGACTAGCCTGTTTCCGCACACTTTGTGCCAATAACAGTTATTCTCAGTATTTGCTCGCATTATATTGTAGGCAATAGGTACTATCAATATCCGAATCATAGAAAAGTCCAACCTATGAGGAAAGAGCCCCAGCCAGGACCAAATGCATGAAAAAAGTATATACGTAGAAGCATTGCTACTGTCTGGACAGTATTTTTTATGGCTCTTTCATGCCAGACGAATCATGCAATAGTGCAATAGATCAGCAGAGGGGTCGGTCGTAGGCAGACCTGACAATTAGTTCTCTAAACACAGCTGATCGGCTCCGTCAACACGCCAAGCACTCGGCCGCTGCACGGGCAGTTTCCGAGCAGTTTCGAGCGGCTCCGAGCAGTTCACGACTGCTCACATAACGACAATTCAAACAGAGGCCGGGCGGCTACGGACCGGGCTATTGGGGGTGGGGGGCTTAATGCCTCTTTTGAAAGGCACCTTGCAATGTGAATCATCCATATACAGCATAGGAAAAGTGATCTTTATAGGGATGGTGTCACATAGTAAATGAAGATGATAGATTATGAGTTTATCCCAAGTTAGAAGGGATTTAATGTGTTGCAGCGATATACTCAAAATCCCAACTGAGGACGATGGCATCTTCCTTTCGGTTACTACGCGAATTCCCTGTTACAGGACTATCAGTAGTAGTAAGAGAGCAAATAACCTGGATATGGGTCGCAATGACACCCGAGAGTCTCTTGCATGAAACTACCCATGTTAGTCAATTATGACCTCAGGAATCTAAATCCGATGCTCGTTTGTTTAGAAAAATATAGCATCATACCCGTTTCCATAGTAACAGATGGAAAACGTATTTTAATGATTACTGACATATATTACGTACTCTGATAAAAAAAGAAATGCATTTTTTTCTATGAGTAAAATTATTGATTCATTTGTCAAAAGTGTACAGTGAAAATATGCCTTTTCAATTTTCTTGGAGCAGCCTTATTTGGGTTCTTGATATTGATGAAATAACTCTTTTTATTCAACAACACATACAAATTGATTCATCTAACAATGGTACACACGATAATGGGAAAAACATTTGTTTAAGTTATTACATTGTTTCCATGGCAACCATCACAACGTTTTTTCTATAACCATAGCAGCCAAATAGTGATTTGTGTGGCAAGTCTGAATGTAGGAATTGAATATAAAAGGAGTAGAGTATAAAAATGACCATTAGAAGGTCTACTTTGTTTGTTTGTTTGGGTAGTTTAACGTCCAATTTGTTCAATTAGACTTACTTAGGTAGAGAGTCTACTGCATGAAACCTACCATATTGGTCAAGTATTATATGGGGAATCTGTTTCTGTCACTCTTTTGGCCATCACCTCTGTTTCCATGATAACATAAACGCATGATTATTTAGTGAGAAACCACTATTTTCTAAATATTTTTTTTCCTAATAAGGGTAAGAAAAATAGCTAAAGATCTGCTCATGATATTTCATTTTCATCTTTCTTTTTATGTATATATTTGGGAAATAATGGGCAATTCTTATTTCCATTAGAATGTGGTTGCCATGGCAATGCAGCAAAAAACATTCATTGCAGTAAACAACTTTGATTACCATCTAAATAAATTGTTATAATTTTTTAGACACTAAAGATAGTGACTTGATGTAAGTATTTTTTCTAGTACCTTAAAACATGCAGAATCCGATGGGATGCATCAGCAACCCCAGAATGAAATATCCCGGTTGCCATTTTGAAATCTAATACTTTCAAATTAATACAGATATGATGTTGGGATTGATGGAGGGTTAGAACCCGAACAAATATGATCCCAATATACAACTCTGATGAGTATAAGGTAAAGTTGAATGGATAGGTAATGGGATGTGATAAGAGAATGTTTGGTATGAAAAGAAAGCTATTAAGCCTATCCAGCTGTGATTTGGTTACCTACTATATCTAAAAAACTACGATTCCGGTAAGATCCGCTTGGAGTCCCTCCCACACATAGACACAGAGTGAACCTAACTTAGGCTTGGAGACTTAAGACCCATGAGAGTGAGAATCTCGTGGAGAAACTAACTTGAAGCTGTTGTTCTTTTATGTAGTTCCAAACTCATCTGTCCTTCACATCTCGTGATTTACAGGATTAGACGCTATGGATTTTTGATCTCATTACCTCAAAAGAAGCCTCTGAGATTTGACCTGTGTCATGTCAAATAGTAGCCCATTCAGAAATATGCTGGTTGCGGGAAACATCCGCCTTTCAGAACGGAGTGGGGGGGGGGGGGGGGGGGGGTCGAAGAGGTTGGTAGCCGAAGTCACTAGTACAGGATTTATATAATGGATTTTATACAAAAGTAATGTCCTCAAAATATCAATGAAATTGTGACTTAATCCAGGTGGTCGTGATACATAGTTTAGTCAAAATAAATGCATGCAACAGAGAATTACCCATTCAGACAGAGTAATGCCTTGAGACATCAGCAAATTTATGCCTGGAGGCATTACCATATACAGTAAAACCCCTCTTCCGGGACACCCCGTTTAAGGGAGCACCCCGCTTCAGGGGACAATTTGCTTGGAACGAAAATTTTTCCATCTATTAAGAGTTTATTTTAACCCCGCTTAAGGGGTCACCCCGCTTTAGGGGACAGTTTTCCGGTACAGAAATGCTTAAAAACCCCGTTTAAGGGGACAGTTTGGAGGGAAATCATATCAAAAACACTGAAAATCCAAGTTTATGGTGCCCGTTTGTACGGGACTGACAGTTGTCGCAACCAGAACAATAGACTGAGCATTCCCGTGCGGGCCCGGGCGACTGGAGTGTGTTTTTTCAAGGTAATAACCACATCTCTAGCGGCTCTGGGCGGGCGACTGTGAGTGGATATTAGTATGAGCTACTTTCGCACCCGTTGAAGGTAGGGGGTTAGAGGCCTGCTTACAGGTTAGCGGTGGGCACACAGGGCGGGCTGGGGGCTTTGAAGTATGTGGGTTCGGGGGGTGGGGGGTGGGGGGTGGGGGGGGGGGGGGAGACATGGAATGGGGGTGTAAAAAGGAGCAAATTTCACAAGGAAGGCATATCCATCTTCAACCTCTTTTATCTTTTTTTTTTTACATTTATATTCATTTATATTGTATAATTTATATTTATTTGCTTATTTATTAATAAACCTTTTAACCTAATAACCATCATTCCCTTCATTTATGTAGGTATTCTCTATTGTATAACCACTGGCATCCTGAAAACCCTGCTTAAGGGGCCATGCCGCTTAAGGGGTCACTCGGCCCGGAACGGAGGGTGTCCCCTTAAGCATATTGTATATGACTGGGTAACTGCTTTGAGACATTATTCATGGAATATTTGTTTTATGACATAATTTAGGAAATAGTAGTTCAATGAAAATGAAATTTCCTCGGAATGTAGCTATGACATCATCCTTCAGATTTCTCAACAAGATAGAAACAAAATATCAAGGATTATGGGTCATATAACAAAATGAACAATAGAATTCTGGTCAGTATATGCTATCACTACTACCTGGCCCTATGGGTATTGCTTTGCTTTGGCACCTGGCGTTAAAGGCAGACTTTAGATGATTTGGCACCTTACTCATATGCTATCCTGGAGGCAGCTGGACGGTGTAACATATCCACAAATGTTAAGTGGGCAAAGGTTGAGATCAGATATGTCCAAGGCACATCAAAATGTCAGAATGGGATGAAGCATACCCTTACAAAGGAGAAAATGGGGCACCACACGGTGTCATTCATCACCATACACTTGCTGGTGTTACAACCAGACAAGACTCCCAGAAGACTGCCACCATTCCAGCGGTTTTTTTTGTACTCTATGGTTTCTCTTACAACACTCCCAACGCCTTCAAATACTATTAAGAAAGGTGTCCTACTGATCATCTGAGGTTTACACAACTCTTGCCATTAGAGGTTGGCCTGAAAGGCTGAGTGGGTCCTCTCCTCACCTTTTTGATAATGCAGCCCTCCCTGCCTAGGACCTAACCAGAAGGGTTGTTCAGGAATATGATTTCTATACACATCTATAAAGATCCATTTAGCTATCGCAGTGCCCTCTATATCTATACTCAGAACTAAATTATAAGCAGGTGCTGCCATCTGACTTGATGAAAATATTGCAGTTTCCCATAGACACCAATACTTAAGCACTTAGCTTCTCCAGATAGCCTTCCCATAGGAGTTAGCATGGTGACATAGTATTTTTTAGCATTTCTCATTTGTATATGTTCCCAACAATCAGAATCCAGAATTATTTGAAGATAGCAGTAAAACATCAGTGTCATCTAGCCACGAAGTCAAAATATTGCAGTTGCCCATAGACACCAATATTTATGCACTTATCTTTTCAGATAGCCTTCTCATAGAAGTTAGCATGGTGACATGCCTTTTTTGCATTTTCTATTTGCTGAAATATGAAACTTATATTATCCAGAGTTATTGGCAAAAATCAATAGAATTTAGAAATCACCCACTACCAGCATTTGTCTTCAATGATATACTGACCAGACAGAATCTAGCAGGGTCCTGCTGATTCCACCTATTATAGTCTGCCAGTGTAAAGTGCCGACATCGCCTACTGTTCTGTATCCACCATTCTGGCTACTGCTGCTCCTAGGTTATCCCCATGCATGACAAGCCTGTCCAATCTAGTCAGTTTTTTCCAAGAAATAAAAATAAAACTTTCTGATTCGACACCAATGTCAAATAGAGTCTGCCTATCAGGACATATATATCCTAGTATATACATATTATAGTGGTCAGAAGAAAATTTATGTGAAATTTGCTGCCATCGACAGGCGACAAAAACGTGGAAAACATGTTGGTCTCATTCACAATATGCGGGGCTG
The DNA here is from genome assembly GCA_950022655.1 of Alentia gelatinosa. Lineage (NCBI taxonomy): Eukaryota > Metazoa > Annelida > Polychaeta > Phyllodocida > Polynoidae > Alentia > Alentia gelatinosa. The sequence continues at coordinate 34,234,485 of OX465583.1, forward strand.
ATAGTATACTATGTGCGAAGTTTCAACCCACTGTTTTATCATTGTGGTAAGAGCTCAATTACAATCTTTGTTATACACAAAGCAAAAAATATATACTGACAATGAAAAATAGATTTTCATTTAAACAAATGGAGACCTAGGCCATTAAAATTAGCCTGAAATTGCAATATTTTGGATACATTAGGCAACAATCCAGTTGCTTGATAAAAGTCTGAATGTATTTCCTGAGATAAAAATATCATTCCCTTCGAGTGAAATTTACATTTTGTCTAATCCAACAAAAAATGAAGCCCAGAGGTCTCGCTCCATGGCCCATCCCTCATCAACGTTCAATTTCCCATCTACTATTTGGCATATGTTGTATAGAACGTATAGATATGTCTGGTTACTATAGCGGGTAGGAGACCGACCAAAAGGGTTGATCTTTCTCTATTGCAAAATGGGAGTTATGACTAATGTTAACAAAAATAGAATGGCAGATTAACCTATCACATCAAACGCTCACAGTCTTATCTACGCTGAAGCCATTCACTCCATTGTATCGCTGCCCGCATGCGGCATTCAACCGGAAGCGGAAATGAGTTGTGAACGCTACGGCAGTGCATCACGGGATGTCTGTTGTACTATGGAATGAAAAGATTTTATCGTGGCGCCCCCTGTTGTTACTGCCAGGACACAGACGTGTGTGTGTGTGGGTGTGTTCATCCATCAAACTTTCGATCACATTAGTCTCCAACCAAACCGTAAAAATGTCCCTTTATTGCTTTATTGGAGGGAAACCGTTTAAGTTCTTTCAAATAGAACTAACATTTTAAACAAAAAGTCCCATGATTCTGAAGCACAGGAAATTCTCATTCAATTAAATGTTTTTTTCCTATATCATTGTCTACAAGACTAATTGGCAGCCAGGACCTCGGCGAAAGTCTGGTGGAAAAAGAAGGACTATTCCAGAGTAAACTAGTGCTTGACCTATCTTCAGTTTCACGAAAATGGCAAGATGTTCAGTGGCTGTGTTTTCTCGATTGATTTATTTCGATGGACATAGTAATAACTTTCATAAAATTACTGATCTAATGATTCATGTGTATGCCTGTTGTTGAAGACCATTTTATTTGGAGATGGCCAAGGCTATGGGGTTCGAACATTGTCTGTTTTTTATTATTACTCTTTGGCATAACCTATAAGTTAGGACCACTCTAAAAACGTTCTGAGTGATGCAAGGTGCCTCATTTAAAACGTTATGAACACGGCTAGAGGTGCGTGGAAACTAAAATACAATCGAAATAAATTAAAATATAAAACACCAAAAAACTAAGGAAATAGAATCTAAAAACCCCAATATAATGTAGTCCCTCAATTAATTGAAATTCTAATGAATCGTTTGCCACTCTAGCTGGTAAACGGTATTCAACAGGGATTTATTCTACAAGAAAAAAACCACATATTGTCTGTTTTTATCGCCGTGAAATCTGATTCGACTTGCAGCTTTTACTTTTGAAAATTCTTGCCTCCTGACCGATAATTCGTGCGGCACATTTTTGGACAGCTCTGAACAGCTATTGTTTTCGTATCTAACTTTTCATGCTACCTTCAGGCAATTTGCAGGCAATCTGCACTTGTGCTCGTACTTTTCAATTTATCCGTACCAACCAGGAACAAGTAGGGTAACTAACAGTCGGTAATTGGTGTCCTGCCATTTCTGACTAACTCTAGGTCTTTGAATTAATTATAATCATGTCAAGGCTCATATCACACCTCTCAGACCCTACCAAAAGTTTACCTGTGTCCCTTCCTTATTTATTTTACAACATTATGTATTGCGTTAGTTTATTGTTTTACATCATTTTAGCAATTTCTTTTCTTTTCAGAGCGTGGTAAACGTGAAAGATGGACGGTTCCTCGAGGTTCACCGTGATAAAGATGACCCCAAACTGGATGCGATCATGACTCGTGAGGTGGAGGGCGACCAACTTACAGTGGTGAGTTGCTCATGCGCATTTCTAGTATACGGCATATAGGCATTTTCATTTGGGGACCGCCATTGGCCATCCGACACCAAACATGTGGCACCCCGCTGCTAACTTGTCAATGATTGTGAGATCACTGAAGGTGACCACCGACTTGTGTCACTATCTCGCTGGAATTCACGTGATTCTCCTAGCGGGTGGATATAGGTAACAGGTTAGGATATGTGCGGTTGCGTCGGTCTGGGCAATAACCCAGACCCCATCAAGAACTCCGCCCGGTCTGTAGGCAGTCTCCACTAAACTAGGCATTGCAGTCGCCACAGTGTCTCTGATGATTTCCTGATTTTAGTCAATCGCCAGCAAACAGTGTGTGATTAGAACAATAAAACATCGGATTACGAAGGTGAGCAAGTGCTAACTTGTCGTTATGTTATTTTAGGCTCACAATGAACATTATCAGCATGGAGGCTGAAATGGGAATGCTGAGTCAGCATAGGGGTGGAGCTCACATGGTAGATTTTGTCAAATCTGTCAGAGGTAGTCAAACATGATTGCAATTTTGGTGCCCGTCCGCTATGGCTTCCAAATTAACTTTCATTCTTCCTTAATTTCTTTTGAATTAAAAGCCAAGATTTTGACCCCTCGTAAAGCGTTACGGCAAAGCCTAATACGACGGATCTAAGTATCTGTGGTAAACGTAAATAGGCCTGCATTCTAATATACCATATTCTTGTTAAATGTGGTGAGATAAAGTGGCAAACACTGTTCAGTTACTCAATGCTTACTAAACGAGTCTTTAAGGCGAGTCTAGCAAGCATTTCGTGATCAAACAAGATATGGTCGGTTGTTTTCCTTTTACTATATATCTAAGATTATCAATAAATCTTTATAATTTCACCTGATTTTGGTGTCAGACTTACTTCCGGTCCCTATTGTTTTATATTATGAATATGTAGGGATAGGGTAATTAAATCCTGCACTATAAATTTAAACCATGTCCCCCAGAATCCGGTGTACGGAATGCGGCAAAGTGTGTGCGGTAGGCGCACTCTGTTCGGGATAGGTGTGTAATTTACGGCTATCCCCTGTTTATCATAGGTTAGTACGGGAATACCGGCATAGGTATATAATAATCACATTTCCCATGTTTTCCCTTTTTCAGACGGCATGCGTACGGAACGTGACAAGTAAAACCTGGCACAAGCGTGTATAAGAAGTGGATACTATAGAGGAGACCTATGAAGGTTTAGGGTCAGAGCTTGTATCCAATCGAGTTTGAATCACGAAGTGATTCACAAGGCAAAGCCACGTGATTTACAGAGCAATTCAAACAAGAACGGATCAAGCTTCGACCCTAAACTTGAATACGTTTCTGAATTCATCTCACCCTTCACATTGACTAATGGGCTAACATTTGTGACATAATTCCCATTGGGTATTGTTTCTAAATACTCAGTGGGCGTTGGTTACGAGTTCCCAATGTTAGGTCTATGGGGGAAAATACCATGGGTGAGATAAATTTTACTAGATTACATGAACTGTAACAAGTCCCATCATTAACAAAGGAAGGCATTGGTGTTGGCACCTCCCTCTCTGTCCATTCTCCCCAACGTCATCATTACACACAGTATAGACTAGGACTATAATTGGTTCATCCAACCGGAAGGAGCTTTTTATCTTCATTACAAGTGCGCATGACAGAGGCCTCCACCAATGGACGCTGCTGCCTGCTACAACGTCCCATGATGCAACGGTCAAAATCCAGAAAAGGGGAGTGTGTGGGTGGGGAAATATACACCATCAAGAAATTAAAATCTTCACGTACTTGGACTTGGCTGAGGAGAGAATGAACTGGACAATTTTTCGGCGTGCTTAATATTCAAGGTATTAAATCGTCGGCGTTTTAAAAACCTCATCATTGAGCATACATATTTGTAGGAGTGTAATTATTTATTCCTATCGTTGACATTATTATGAGTTGCCTGTGACCACTGGTAGTTATTAACAGACTAGTTCCTGCTACGCTTCTCTGCTGGACGGTCGGCACCTTTCCGCTTTTTATTTTGTCCTACGATATAAAACCTACAATTCAACATACATAATATATATATCATTAATCTTACCGAATCTCAGTGTCGTTTGACGATCGTAAACTATAAGTGGGTTTTGAGTTTAAATAGTGATGTATTGATTGTACTGCTTTGATATCAAGACAACAGTTGAATAAAATTCATCTGAAACGTATTTCTGACTTCTCTCCTTTGATAAGAATATTTATCTTGTTTATTGCATTTGAGATAATGATCTACAGAATATTACGTTATTGAGAACGGTAATGGGAGAGGAGTTTATGTCTATTAGTGCTAAAAGGTGGGTAACCTTTGATATAAACTACTTAGTATGGCTATGCTGGACAAAAGTAAGAACTTGAATACTTGAACCACCCTTGCTGCATTTTCGGAGAAGACTACATTTTATTGGTTCAAACACTATACTTTATATTTGGAACTATGACCCCTACCCCTCCACACACAATATCACCAGTATTGTTCATGAAATAACATCTCAAGTGCTCATTATCCAACAGAAAATTGTGGATGAAATCGTCTAAGAAGATAATATGTATCAGGGATGCCAATGAGGTCTAAGTTTACAGTTAGAGAAAGCTTCACAACATGTATATTAAAAACATACAAAGCTTCTAAAACGATTTGCACTCCTCTCTCAACCTGCATGCAGTCAGAACACCTTTCAGATTGTTCTGTGAAGACTCATAATAGGTAGGGTCTAGGATTCCAATTTTAACCTATTCCGGTTAAGATCCGGTAGCTACATACATATCTGCCACCTACACTTACTGAGTGCCTACTGGGACAATAGAGTGGTACAAAAACTGGCCAAATGCTTTACATTTGATACCAGGGTGGTATAGAAAGCAACCGTAAAACTGCATTACCGAAAATAACCTGAATCTACCATCCTTGAATCTAGATGTTATGTCTAAAAATTGGCTTGATTTATAATAAGTTGTGCGGAAAAAGCATGTATGACTCCTTATTATCTGCCTCTTCCAGGCGTTGACCTACAACGGCGGCTAACTTTATGTCACACACACCAGATACATTCCAACGTTTTACATAGCAGCGACACCTGGAGACCCATTATGGTGCGTTGATACGGGTCGTGATCGCACTCAACTGGCCACAACTTGCAGGTGGTAATATTTGTGCAGGGTGAAGAAGGGGGCAGAACACTTACTGCTAAGTACACAAGCCGTCGATAGGAGGCACTCCAGTCTTCAGGTCTGGGTCAACGGGCATTGCCTACTTCCGTCTAGCATGCCTGACTCAAGTGTGGACTTGGCAAAAGGCTGCATTCTATTCCTCTTAACGGATCATATTAGTTTTAACATGATACACAATTTGATATCGGGTTCATATATTATACCATGTCTATATTTAAGTCTGATAATAAAATACACAATATCCTTATCATATATTTGGGGTCAAGCCAATAATAAAGTAGAGAGTTTATAAACAATGTAACTACATGTATTGCATTATGCTATATGATATGTGTTTTTGAATGAGGCTTGGTCTGCCTGGCTTACTGGAATATGCAGGGAAGGATCTCTCCTATTTAAAAAAAAACCTTTATCCTAGATGGTATTCAGCGGTATTATTATGCCTATGTGCGAGTGCCTTACTTTTACTGACGGATAGTACAGATTCCGTTCATCATACGGCCCTTCGTTCCACGTGAACACTGCCATTCTCATATCAGAAAACAAACATAAGCTTGCGTTTTATCAAGTATAGGTAAATAATATTATGGGGACATGGTGATCGAGTGTGCCTGAATCCCATCTGTTCCTCGATGTTTTATTCATTCACCTCGTTCTTTGAACTCAGTGAAGTACTGGTGTCCACGTACCGGTACATCCGCCGTTTTGAAAACTTACAATTTTGACTTACATGGTTTCCGTAACATGCAAAACTTTATACAACATATGTAGGTCATATCTGGGCCACGTTCCGAAATCCTTTTTTCTTATTTAGAAAAACAAAGGAAATTCAAGCAAATCTTCTGTTCTTCCATTTGACGCTGTTAGTATTACCGGGTACATCCGACGACAGCAATCTGGCATATACAAATTGCGTTAGTGTTAGTTGGTGAATATATAGGATGGAGAGATTGGTAGATATTTATGAGAGTTTTAAGGTTTTAGTTTTGCTCAGTACTTCCATATCAATATCACGTTTTGATTCTTCCTGTAGTCTATATCGATTTGCTATTTGTGCATGAATATGGGCTATATGTAATTCAATTTTATCCTGTACAGCGGGGGTGTGTAGCGGGGATATCATTCGGTCTAATGTCACTTGGTGGTTATCGTAATGCTTAAAACACTATGAATTATTACTGCCTCATGGCCTGCTATATTGAAAGATTAGCAACAGCCAACTTGAAATCCCTAGTGGTAGGTAACTTATGCACCTCGTAAGTAAGCTCTCCCCCTCCCCCCATTTTATTTAAAAATCTAAACGTGTTTATTCATTATTGTTTTATTACAACAGTTCCTCCAACGAACATCAAAGTAATGGGAAGATGATAAGTTGTAACAATAATGGCATATAGTCACCAAACCCTTGACTGCATCCCTTATTTATTGTTCGCTTCGATCAGTCTCTTACAGTCACATTTGGATGGTGCTTTTCGCATTGCCGTTGGGAGTTTGTTCCAGTGATGCACCTACACAACGGGGACTTTTTATGAGTCATCCTCTTAAATAGTCTTTCAATAAATTTTACTTTATCATCACATCTAATTCCTGCAATTTGATTATTTACTAACTCCTCTCGCTTGGACAATTTATACATAAACACTAACAATTAATCTTTTCTCATTGAGGATAATTTTGCCATTTTTGCCATTTTACATTAACGAACTATAGTGTCTTCCCTAGCATACCGGTTCAGAACACATCCCCGTTTAATAGAAATAATGAGTATTTAACACTTTTGATGTTCAATTCGAGATGATTTTTAAGGACTAACATCTTTTACAAAGTCAGTGACATCATCCATGTTAATTTCATAAGCATTGTTCTCGCGAGGAACCACGTTAGCCAACAACACAACCTTCTTCTGTCTCGCTTTGACTTCACACTTGTTAAACAAGCTTTCGCCTATACTACTGAAGTGTGTGGTGGTAACGTACATAGCGGTATTGTGACTAATTTGTCCCAAAAAGCTGTCCTTAAAGGCACATAATTTATCACAACCTTTACCTCCATTACACAGGGTTTGGAATTTTCACCAAAAAAACATGAGAGGTGACCCGACTATCCTCAATCTGTTGTATAATTTTACAATGTTTCAGATATTTCTTTAATGATTTTATTCAACTCCTTGGCGATAACTCTCTAGATAGATATTATCAGCTGTCAGCTTGGAGTCCTTTATCAACAATTGTTTATCATTGAACAAGGACAAAACTTTATCTGTGACCCACTCATCTTTGGCTTTTTGTTCATAGTCTTTATTAGGCAAGCATGATCTAGATAACCCTCAATAGTTATCTAGATCATGAAGTTCAACAGGAAGTGCAAGAAGTCATCTCATAGCTTTAAGTTTAACCCTCTATATCTGGACAACTTTTCATACTGGTAGTTTTGTGCCTGTATTCAATAAATCAAATTCTATAGCTACTAGGAGTAAATCGGTTACTTATGTAGCGGTCCACAGGTTCTGGGTCTCTCTCTCAGATCACTTCCTGAGAACTAGATTAGTCTGTTCCGGTGGAGGTGAGACAGTGCTACCCTATGTGGACCCTATCACATAGGTTGGTTCGGTATGTATTTCAGTAAGTGGAGAAGATACGAAATCTGCTATCACTAAACCTACTCACACAAAACCAGACTCAGAGAACATCAGTATATCGGTGTTTTTATTATACATTCTTTTCTCTCTCTCTCTATACAGTTCCTTAGCACGGAATGTGCTAAGTAAAGCCAGGTGAGTGAGTCCACAAGCTGAAGCAATTTCCTGACTCAACCAGTGAGAGGTTCTGGAGAAACCTAACCAATCTGTAAGGCTCCAAGGTGTTCGTTCTACGCAGAGGAATGCACAAGTAACCTGTCAACCTGCTGCCGACTCGGCCTTATATATACAGACCAAGTTACGTATTCTGGGCGAACCTGTAGCACAGTCACGCACAAGCTCTCCAGGATTACTGCACAGTAGGGATCGGCACCCGCGGCCTCTAGCATAAACTGAACAAACCACTGCTCAAATAAACCGACCCCTACGCTTAGATCTAGGATTTTTTCATGATTTTTTGATAGCTTGAAAATTATTCTTAGTAGAATAAGTTTTCTACACTCACATAATAGCTCTACTCGACAATTTTGAGCAGTTCGTTTATTGTTTGTAAACCTTGTACCACACTCGGGGATCAGAGTAAGCACCGTCCGTTTTTTAAACCACTATTTCTAGTTAGGGTCTTCGCTTCATTTAGATCAATATGGCTCGAGTAGATAATGAGATCGTCAGCATATTGTATATGTCTTATATGCTTCACGCATATCATTAACAAATAACACGATGAGCAATGGGCCAAGCACCGACCCTTGAGGTACACCACAAGTTATTTGTTTGGAGCCGAATGTCTTATTATTAACTTGAAAAAGGCTACTCTTGCCGAAACGTTGTATACTACTGTTCAAACAAATAAAGCCATTGATCAAACCGAGTTGGGAAGTTGTTGGGTTGTACTTGCTAAACCTAAGTCTTATCATTAATATGAACACATTAATATGAACTTGCTGTAACATAGTTCACCATAGTAGCTCTTTGGGATGCTTTTCCATTGAAACTATCCAGTAACGGTAAGAAATCATAGGGGTTGCCAGAAGAATTCTAATGTACGAGGTATTCAAAAACAAGGCGAAATATATATCCCATGAGGACTTGATATGACAAATAAACTGGGGTTAAGATAAGAAGGATCTGCAAAAAAGATCTACTTTCTGGGTATCATAATGAAGACTGCAGGGTGCTTTTGTAATCTACCAACGAACTAGATTATTCAAAAACTCTACTGGCTTCATCATCTATACCTCACATTTCACCTTTATATTCATAGCGTCGTCAGACATGAGAGTTGATTACTTCAAAAATCCCCCGTTTCAGCAAGAATAAAAACGTCTGGCAGGTCCCGAAACCTCAGGTCTCTCTGCTAAGAAGCTGGCAAGTTGGCACAGGTGGAGATCTCCAGGGCAGACGGTACTCATAACTTTAGTCTCGGGACAAGGAGTGGCAGCAGCACGAACTCATCTCTGCCATGGAAACCATGGAACAGTTCCAGGGTCATAACGAGGGCGACCCTGTGACCTCACATAGACCTCACCTGAGCAAACAGTTTGCGTAAACAATAGATGTAAGGGTAGGTTGGCGAGCACTGTAAGGTTGAGCAACTATACATATAAATATGTATAAATATGGCGGTTGACTGAAACTCTACAAAATGTTGCGGACATCCACACCGCATCAGTGCTATGTACTTCATGGTTGTGCCGGGCCCCAAAGCAGAAAGCCATTCATTTCGCCATATGCTGAATGGATTGGTATGACATCCCTATATGTTGTTATAATGTTGTGATGCGGTGATACTTCATGATCAATGTGACCCACGTACGCCTCACCCTCTACACGTATACCAACGTTTTAGATATGTGTACGCATCACAGGTTGCCCTCGTAGCAGGAGCAGCCTTGGTATGTATCGGGAGCAGCCTTGGTTCGCATCAGAGGCAGCCTTTTTACATGTCACAGGCAGCCTTTGAAGGTATCACAGGCAGGCTTGGTGTATCACAGGTAGCCTTGACGTATTACAGTCACCCTTGGTGTGTAACACAGGCAGCCTGGGTGTATCACAGGCAGCCTTTGTGTGTATCACAGGCAGGCTAGAAGTATATCACAAACAGGTGTGGTATTTACGACAGGCAGCGTTGGTAGGTACCAGAGGCAGCTGTATCAACCAAACCTGGTGCGCATCACTTTGGATATTGTTTGTCTCAAAACGACGAGTATATTATTGGAAATGACATGCCTAGCAAAGTAGGTGAACTTACGTCTCCTTGCCCGTAGCACCCTCGTCAGGGACGACGTCCGGTTTCCTATCCTGAATGTCTTTACTGGCCATCTTTATAAATGCACCTCAAGGTTTGTCTGAAGTTCTGTATGAACCTGCAAGTACACACACAGCATGATATACATTGATGCAAGTCATCCTGATAAAAGAAATCTAAAAAAAAGTCAAGAGGGAAAAGGTGACTGGACAATATCGGAACTGGTCGTAAAACATGCTCAGTGCCATGGGATGTTTGTAAATATATCAGTTAACGAGATTGTCTCTTTCTGAAAATTATCAAGATGGCACATTTTGACGGCCTGGCAGTGGTCTACTGGGAGCCTCTCTTTGGACTTGTACTTTCAGGGTTCCGCCGAGGTATGGCTAAATATATCATGGGAATTTTATCATTTTACAAGCTTAAGAAAGTCTTGAAATTAAAAAGGGATCCGTAATTTATCAGAATATCTTCTTCCAAGTAATACATTTATTGAATTAGGTTAGTCACCCAAGTTAGGGGTAGGTGGGTGGGTAAAGGTGTGCCTGAGTGTTGCAGGTAAAGCCAAAATCAAAAAGAAACAGAAGTCGGGATATAGACTTAATGGCAGATGGAAGCTTCCAATGGTATTAGCCGTTCGATGGTTATGCACCCTGATGATGAATATGCACACTGAATTACACCAGGGCTTCAGAATACCTTAACTTAATGGAAGAACATCTAATTATGCAAATAAGATAAGACTAATCTATAGTCAGACAGCTAATGAACTATTTCGTCGTTCGCAATAACTGTAACAAGAAAAATAGGGAATCCTTGTGGGGTCCAGAGGGTTATGTTTGGCGAAAGGTTGGTACTGTTTGGCTTCTCCATGTTTCTGATTTACGAGGTCAGGATCTAGGTCCACAAAAAAACAGCAGACCAGTTGGCACGAGAAGTCGTCGTAAATAAGGACGAGGTACGTGCATACGAAGCAGTTTAATGTACAAGTTGTCGCGTTTGTCGGCTCCATGAAAGCAGTACTTACCAAGGGTGGCAATTGAAATAAAGAAGAAAGATCGCCCGCACTTCTGTCATAGGCAAGTATGTTAATCTGGGGAGCAAAAATTACTCTTTATGCACTGGTGATGCATCAGTTTTAATCTTTGTGACCGGCTGATGCATCAATTTTAATCTGGAGAGCAAAACTGACTCTTTATGCCCGGGTTATGCATCAGTTTTAATCTGAGTAACAGAAATGACTCTTTGTGACCGGGTGATGCATCAATTTTAATCTGGGGAGCAAAACTGACTCCTTATGATTCCTATATATCCCATGACGACTTGATATGACAAATAAACCTGTGTTAAGATAAGAAGGATCTACAAAAAGGATCTACTTTCTGGGTATCATAATGAAGACTGCAGGGTGCCTTTGTAAAATACTACCAACGAACTAGTGATGCATCATGAAAGAGTTTATAAAATGTGACTTTGAATCGCTATTTTTCAATGATAACAAACTAATGATTTCGGTGTTAGTCTACCAAAAGAACTAAAAGAGGATTATAATCAATTACAATTAAGCATGGCAATATTGTGTATTGAACAATGTATAGAAACAGGAATTCAAAGTCTGTTTCGGAACCCTCTTCCGATATCTGCATCAAAAAGCTATTGCGTTTTGCTGCGAAGAGCTGAACCGAAAAAAAAAATACAACATACTTCTAATACCATCCCTTATCTCTGCATTCTCATAACGTTACATACACGAACCATTTCCCCGCTATGTATATATACATGTGCATGTACATACACCAACTAACCAACGCACTCCATGGTATGTCGGGAAACATAGGACAAACCCATACCTGTCTGAGCGAACTAAAACACGCACATAAAAATAGAAAATGAAGTAAGACATGCTGTTTTGACGGGTAGGGGTGGAGATGTGGCTGGGGAGTAAAGAGACCGACGGTGGCGCCCCCTGGAGTGAGTAATAGGAACGTCGTCAAAGATATTTTTGTGTACTTAATGTAGAAAGAGGCTTATTGCTATACTCGTTATGAGGACACTCACTTCAGTGTTTTTTAAGGGTATCTTTCTTTATTTGATACAGCCTGTCTACATATTGTTTCGACATTCCGCAGTTAATCATGTGAACAAATGGATTATACATACACAATATTACCATGATTTCGATCTGAGTGGCCGTAATCTCCGCGTAGTTGACGCGTAGTATTGCGTAGCGTCAACTACAAGGAGAATACGGCCACACAGATCGAAATTATGGTAATGTTGTATTTATTACTCACTTATTTTTAGATTTAAGCAATAGATATGATCGTTAGAAAACTTTTCAACGTAATTAAGAAGTTATGTTTTGGACTACTTTCATCTCAAAAATCCGTATCCTCCTAGGAGGGTACGGAGCTCTGTATCCTCCTCAGTAGCGATCTGTAATCTCCATAGGCTTAGTATGGAGACTCCGTATCAGGTGGGTAATAAATTTACATAACAACCCTTAAACTCAAATAGATATTGACATTTCATTCAAAGACAGGTTGTTTCACTGTTTGTCATGTATAGACATCATTTGCATTACATGATTCACATGACAATAAAGAGGGTCATACATTATTATTATCAGGTAAATATATACACTGGCCACCAGAGCACACTGACATCATCTTTGTTGATGTCCCATCTGCACCACATTGACAGGCACTCTCTTAGATGATCTTTTTACTACCAGAATCAGAATCTCTGCTCGATGAGTGCATCATTCTCCCAGCAGATTTTAGGTCATTCTTGGAGAGGGCAGTACTCTGGAAGCCCGTTATTCATGTTAACATTTTCTAATTTTATGTATTTTGAAAGACAAAAGTCAGACTTTGCTATCAGTGAGCTAGGCTAATAATGATTTGAAGTGAGTATTTACAGTTTATAATTTCCTTTAAAAGTTTGTATTTGCATTCAATGAGTATCCCTTGGTCTTACGAGCAAACATCTTTATACATCTTCAATAACAATGGTTGCATGTATTGTAATTAAAATGCAGTATATCCTGTCCAAGTTGATTAATAGATTCTTATAATACTAGACCATAAGTTCGAGAGCTTTTTGCTTGGTTTACATTCCAAAGATAGGTCATTGTAACCCGGTTATTTCTAGCAATCCTCTACAAGTGAGTTCAAATAACATTGTGAACGTGAATGTAAATACAATCCTGTGTGAACTAATCTGCATTGTCGTTAGGTGCCATGTTACATTGCTATTGTCTTATCTTTGGGAGAATTTTTTTTTGGAACATATTTTTGGAATCAGTTTTTTGTACCAATTCAGACAATGAGTTATAGAGCATTATACCTTTGTAATATATAGCTGATTTGGAGAATCTTTCATTTTGCAGCTTGGGTAGGAATACATTTATTATCTACAGAATCGGATATTGTTTGTGTTTGGTTCCCTCTCCTCTAATCGTTGGGAATTTATGCTGAAAAGTCCCCGAATTATCCCAAGTTATAGTTTTAGCCGCCTCTCTCTATAGGAATGTTCCCTCAGTTGCTTATATTTCTAATTGGTAATCTATTGCAGTATGTATCTTTGCCTAAGGCGACCCGGCACCCCTTGCATAGTATCTACATTTTTCTATATTTTTACATATATACATCTTCTAAGAAATAAGGACTGTGGTCTGCTACAGGAACAAGACAGATCTTGTTTATTTTCACGCTGGTTCTTAGCTAAAAGGATGACAAATCTACCTAAATATGCTTATTTTTGTATTAATTTTTTGTACGATAGATTCACCATGTTTCCTCTAATCGTTGGGAATTTATGCTGAAAAGTCCCCGAATTATCCCAAGTTATAGTTTTAGCCGCCTCTCTCTATAGGAATGTTCCTTCAGTTGCTTATATTTCTAATTGGTAATCTATTGCAGTATGTATCTTTGCCTAAGGGGACCCTCGATAATTCATGTCATCTCCTGTGCTCATTTCCTATGTATATTCCTGTCTTATCTAGTTTTGATACTTTCACTTTACTTCCATGATAGGCCACCTTCGTCTAATTGACATTTATCGTCAAACGATTGATTGTATACAACTTCTGGATTTTGTTGATCGCGTCTTGTATATTTCTTTCAGCTATCTTTATATCCAGGTCTTTCCACACTATCAACAGGTTGTTGGCATACATCATCACATCATATTCTTTTACATAGTTTGGCAAATCCTTTAGTTCTCGTTCAGTATTATCTCGCTCACTTGGGCTTAATGTCAAATTTTGTTTGCATAAACTTCTTCTAAGTCGTTTTTCTTTCGTTCATTTCTACAGGTCTTTGGTGTTATCCATGGTTCTTCTATGGTCCTACTATCTTTTGTCTATGTTATCTGCTTTTAGTTAGATGTGAGATTATGGTTCCAAAGTGTTGTCCCATGCCTTATCCCCCGAAAATATTTGTTCCTGACCCTTATATCTAAGTCTTCCGGTATTACACTTTTTATAATTTCTTATACAAGTTTGCTTTCGTATGTGTACCTCCTTTGGTTTCTTTTTTATTGTGGTAAGTGTAAAAAGTCCCGGATAGTTTTACCAGAGGTACATGGTGATGATTGCGTATCTAATCACCGGGCCTACATTAGGAACTCAGATCGTAACTCAGTCAATCAATCACTCATCCCATCACTCACCCACTCATAACCATTTATTTCCCCACCCAACCCACACCTCTTTATTTATTTTAAATAATACTGGTAGTCTTAGCTTTTATCTCATCTATTTATATATTTTATATATTTCCTTCATAATTGACTTACCAATTTTTACAGTCAATAATCATTTCTTACCAATCAATCATATTAATGAAATTCAAATTAATTTGATTTATCCAAGTCCCTGCCTGTCTATTTCATCGAGGGATAAGGGGTAATGATGCTGACACACTTACAGTTTAGATAAAAAAATAATAATAAGACAAAAATTTGCTATCGCTGCCAAAGCAAGATGAGTGTTTGATTGTCTATCCACAACATTCTCAAAGCAAGACAAACTGCTTATCTTATCTATTACACTATGTACACACAAGATATTCAGCTTGGCGACTTGACTTATGATGACTTATGGGGCTAGACAGGATACAATTATAATTGATGACATTGTTTATCATACTTACAATACATTGATTTTGATATCATGGTGCTATCCAGTATTGATGCAAATTACCTGTGATATTATGGCATTCATGAGCCAAATTTGGCAAAGTGTCGTATCATAATGAAAAGATCTACAATTGACTTTTGTGATAGACATATCCAGGTAGGCAGTGTATCACGGGTATGTAACAAAATGATCTAAGCAAAGGGTTAGTCATGCTCCATTCACTGGTCACATGTCAGAAATAATGTATTACATATGATCTAAGCAGGAATTCAATAGATAGACGCATTCATCATGGCACTATCTAAACGATAAAATAATCACACATGATATCAAGAAGGAACTAATCAACTTCTCATAAGTAATTATCTCAGCCAACAACTGTTGGTACATGCAAATATAATCTAACTGGATTAGCCAAAGATATAAAACTATATACGAGGAGATAATATTTTTAGTTAAAAATCTAGATTTTAGATAACAAAGACACACCCAAGGGAGATGCCTTTAAAACATATCCTGAACATACACACATGAAAATAATAGTCCCAGTTATAAAATCTCAGTTTACGGGTGTTCAAACAAAGCTGACTATTAATTAATTTCATTTAGCATATCTAACAACATCTCAATACCAAAAGTTGAGATTGTACAAAACCACTGTTCTTGAACTACAATTCCTGCCCAAGGTCACTACTTCGAGAGTGGAAAATGACAGAATAATATCTTAATGACATCAAGCAAGGTTATTCTATATCCACTGGGGAATATGGGAATATATATATACTCCATATTAACATATTTTATACACACCTTGTATAAGGCTTATATTGCAGACAATACGGTGTTGTCCATCCGTGTTTAATGTAGAGAGATGTGTACAGGGTGATGTCTTGTAGGTTACTGGCCACAGGTAGGTCTCAGAGGGGATACCACACAGCCATTACGTAGTACACATAAACACATTATGAATATTCATTGAGAAGTCCAGGTCACACAAGGTTAACTGACAATGAGAACCATTTCTCCACCAGCTGGTACATTTAAAGTTGGGCTGCCTAGATCGAATAGCGCTATTATATCGTATACTATTTCAAAAAGGACCAGCAGCATTCACATTTGATACTGGCCTGTTTAGACTTGCTCCAGGTTTTAATTGTGGACATTCATTAACAAAGCAGACTATATAAAATATATTTTCAAACACAAACCACATAGCCATAAATTGTGAGTCTTTGCCTTATTGACCCTTTTACAAAAGTACAATTTTTAGGAATTGGTCTAGTTTTGGCATTTGGTAACACCCCCTTTAAGGCCTGCTAGAGTATAAATGAAGTGTCTCCCCTAAATGGCAGGTTAAATCTTGGTGAGATGTTACAGGTGAAATGAGACTTACCTGGGTTAAAGGTGTTATTTGACCCGAAGCCTATGATGACCCTGAGCAACTCACCTAATTAGGGTAGGGGAGACAACAGTCTTGTGTGGGACTGTTGCTCAATCGATGACCCTGTAACACCATAGGCTTCAGGTCAAATATCACCTTCTACCAAGCTAAGTATCATTTAACTTGTAAAGTCTACTTCTTGTTACTGGTCGGTCTGATAACAACAGACACTTTGTCACTTTACCTGAGCTCCTTTAGAGAAGGTTTTGCAGGTGGTTGGTAGTCTAGTCATCTTTTTCTGTCTGAAGAACTGTATCCTTGAAGGCAGTATCATCTGAGGTAATAGTTCTCTTGTAGAACCTGGCGAACATGTTGGAATTCGTCTACCTTGATTTCCTCAGAATAGTTTGCATTGGCAAGTCTTTTAGGGTAGCTTTTGAGGTAGCTGCTCCCCTAGCGGAATGTGCCTTGAACACTTGAGTGTTTATTCCTGCCTCCGACATGGTCGTTTTTATCCATCTTGCTATGGTATGTTGTGTAGCTGGGTGAGGATCCTTCCCCAGCGTTATCCATAAGTGTGTATAGTTTCCTCTGTGTTGCTTCGTGGCAGTACAGTATCTTTTTAATGCCCAATAAGGGCAGAGTCTCTTATCCTTAAACTTAGCAACACTGAGTTGTTCTATGGCATGTCCTTCCTTAGTATGTACAACCTAAGTCTTTAACTGTAGAACGACATCCTTGTGATTCCAAATAAGAGCTTCTATATCAAAAGCATGTAGAGTTTGTGTTCTCTGAGACATTGTCAATGCTAACAACACAAGTGTCTTAAACGTAAGCTTCCTAAGATCTAATGACTGTAAAGGAGGCCACTCTTTCAGTAGATTCAAAAGCATATTAACATCCCAAGTTTGCTGGTATTTTGCCTTAGGAGGCCTGGCATTATGAATGCCTGTTAAGAGTCTGTTGACAATGTCATGGTTTCCTACTGACATGCCATCAATCTTATCTCCATAAGCTGAGAGCTGTGCGTGTAATGCTGTCTAGATCACCGATTCAACATGGTGCAGGAGCCACAGTTCTCCTGATACCGGATTCCTCAGGGGCACTAGGCCTTAGTCAAGCTCTCTTTTGGCTGTTCTCCTCAGGCTCTGGACATCAACCTTATCACATTTCTCTACAATTCCCTTGACAATAAGTTCTTGAATGACATTGTGGCTTGGATGAAGATGATTACCCAATGGTAACACTATCACAAGTAAACCCCCCAGTACGGGAATACCGCCCTGGTTGTTGTTCCGCTTGCCCTCTTCTGATTGGATGATGGCGTCAGTCGGCACCCGCTCTCGTTGGTTGCTAATCATACTTTCGCACTTGCCTTGTAGACATCCTTCCACTCAAAGCTAGGCTCAAACCTTTTCATGGTCGTCTTATCAGCCTGGTGGATCTCATCCTCTGCCTTCTTCTTGCCCCGTTGAGATCCTCACCACAGGGCCACTTCAGCGTAGCAGTGTTCTCATCGGACATCAAGTTTCCCCACTTCTTATCCCGGTTCTGCTTTAATAAAAACCTCCTGGTCTGAGTAGTGTATGACAAAGCTCTGTACAACATCAAGTTCGAGACCATCAGACCCACATAGGTAGCAGTGAGAGGCTCCGACTTCTCCCGATCTCCATGTCCAGATTGTCCTTAGCCCACTGTTTCAGTTCATGAAGGGACTGAGCTTGTTGGGAAACTTCTGACATTGCCGTGACAATATTTTTTTGTGCTTCTGCCAGAAACTTGCTCGTTGAGTGAGATTCCCTGAATGACACTCTGTTGAAATTTTCTTCAACTTAGGCACCTGTAACATGGGAGAGTTTTCTGGTTTTGGAAACCGGTGCTTCTTCTCCTTGATTGTGTCTTTGTGTAATGGCAGGCTGACCATGCGCGACAATGCCCTGAAGATCTTGTCCAACACCTCCGGTCTGGTCTTATTCTCGGCACTGGTGATATCACACAGCCTCTTGTGATAACTGTCAGCAGTGTCTTTCTGTGTGTCTTTCTCCTCTTTGGGAAATTGACCACACTCCAACTCCTTGTGCGAAGACTTGGAATTGCTGTGACAAGCAGCTTTGCAGGATTTAGCTGCTGATGCTGCCTGAGAGGATTACGGAGCATCACTCTTGGGATCTCTCTCATCCAGGAGAACTGTAAGCAGCTCCCTGAACAGGTCCATTTGTCCTGTGGACAGCCCCTGGACTGATGGTTCTGGTTGCTAAACAATCTCCAAAAACTCCTCATCCCTCTGTTGGGCAGAGGATTTGGGCTTGTTTAACATTCTAGACTAGGACTGGCAACACTTCAGCTGAGTCCTTTCCCCCTGCTCGTCCGCCACGCTGGAACCGCAGATTGACCATAACACATGGATCAAACCGAAATTAAGAACCAGTTTTGTGAACACACAAAAACTACTTTAAAGACAAACTGTTTAATCGAATGGGGATAACTTTGAAGGCATCTCACCATTGATAAATACTTAAAAAATTAGGACATGTTGAAGACTGAAAATGAATGACTGCCAGCGGTTTTGCCTTCAAGTTGCCACTGCTGGTACCCATCAAGCGCTGTATCTCCCTATTGTTATCAAACTGACTAGTAACAAGAAGTAGACTTATGGGATGTATTATCATAGGATCTAGGTCCCTCCAGGAAGTTGCTGACAGGATGTGATGTCACAGAGGTTTATACTTCCACCGTATAATCTTAGTTTGTCAATTTAGTTTCGTATTTTGATCTGGAAATACCCTGAATATTGATGATTAATTGATTGATGGAAAAATTACAACCCCGCTGCATTTTGCCATGAACATGACACTGGCGCTATACTCGGGTGTTTCATGTACTAAGGTAATGAACGGTCGCGCCACTATGGACAGGTAGAAAACTACAACCATTAGTACCATTAAAATATTTTGATCCAGGTTCTTGATATTACAAATCCACCTTGTTGAAAACATTCTGAGATCATTTGGGTTCCAATGTTCTCGTTTCCTTATGACAGTTCTACCTAATTTCGTTCTTACCAATTACCTAGATGTTATAGAATCATTTTCAGAGGTAATTAACCTTCAAGTTCTACCATTAGAAAAATCTATTGTATTCATTATTATATACAATATCTAGAATATGGCATTTTTCTAACACCGAATAAGAGAATTTCATGGGTAGAAGGAACGGTGTAGATCGAGGGGTCAGAGCCTCAGGAAAGTCTATGTCATATTAATCAATCAAATCAAGGTTGAATATACCATCCGTGATAAAAAAAAGATCAATCTTTGAATACAATGTATTGATAATAGAGATAATTCAAGATTTAGATCTTTTACTGTCAGAATGAACCAGAGATAAGCTAGTTTAACTTATAACACAAGCGTAGAATCTCAATGTTTAACAAGATAATCCTCGGTTATTATCCTCCAGAAAACCTCTCTATTAAACTTCCCCTGACTCAGAGAAGGCAGAACCCTTGACATCCTGCCATTTCCCTTCCCTTCCTTAAGAAAATACGGATGTACGATATACACATTCCTTTTACAAGGCATACTTGGACTGGAATAGGGATTTCTTTTTCTCTCTCCTTTTTGGCCGGGGGGGGGGGGGGGGGGGGTGTTGCAACTGTCCTAAAGTCAGGTTCTAATGTACAACTGTATAAATTACAAAAATGCAGTTAGTTCGTGTAGTGGGATAAATGGACATTTTCAGCCTGTCGGAGAGCAGGAGCCGGCCAGGAGTTACGGATGAGAGGTCAGCCTAGCGTTGAAATGACGCCTAGTTGGTGGAACACACCTTTAAGCCAATACCGGTACTGACGTACAAACCTTTCTCAGAGACATCGTGACTATACTATGTCGATAATGGTAGTGAGAGCACAACTGATTTACAGATTAGAAGATACATGGACAGTGTGCTCTACAGTGTCCATGATAGGTATTAGCTTCACTGCCTAACTTCAAGACACATCTGAAAAACCACAGGCATTATTTTGGGGATGTCCCGATATCAAAGTCACCCTTCAGTTCAGCAATGGGACTCCCCCGTGATAGTATGAATACGTCAGCACAAACTCTGCGGGATATGTGAACAGTAGATTCAATATGACTAACAAACTCTATTCTGTGTTTAAACTAAAGTAAGCTGATGTCAGATCTAAATAGTATCAACCCTTTGGTAGGGTGAATCATAGAGCAGTCAAGTTACAGCTCTATGGGTGAATATTTAATCAAAACTGCAATTTACAACTTTATGGGCCCATATGAGGATATAATATTTACGGCATATTATCTCACCCCAGATATTTTTTCTCCATAGACTTAACATTGGGGACTCGTATCGAATGCCCATGAGATATTTTGGAAAAATATCCAATGGGGGATTATGTCACAAATGTTAGCCCATTAGTCAATGTAAAGGATGGGATAAATTCAGAAACCCATTCAAGTTTAGGGGCAGAGCTCAATCCCATCTCGTTTGAATCGCTACATAATTCACGCGGCTTCGCCTTGTGAATTACTACACGATTCAAACTCGATGGGATACAAGCTCTGACCCTAAACTTTCATGGGTTTCCTCTATATTATCTCACCCCAGATATTTTTTTTCTCCATAGACTTAACAATGGAAACTCGTATCTAACACCCATTACTGTTAGTGTTAGATATTTAGGAAATATATCCAATTGGGGATAATGTCACAAATGTTAGCCCATTAGTCGCCTTGTGAATTACTACGTAATTCAAACTCGATGGGATACGAGCTCAGACCCTAAACTTTCATGGGTTTCCTCTATAGTAAATAATTATTGCAACACATACAGGTCTATTGATAGAGCAATGTCCATCCGCACCCCCCCCCCCCCCCCCTACATAAAAATGAAAAAAAAAAAAGGTGTAATACCCCTGCCCTAGGCCCTTGAGGCTTGAGACAAGTTGAGTTTACGACTGGGTACTATCAAAGTGTATAATTCCAGCAGTGTCCACCATTCCTTTGCACTGGATTTAGGAAACTGGCTGCTCGACAATTTTATATGAGGTATGATACAGGGATTATAAGATCAACATTCACAATGGATTTACCTTGTTAACCACCCTCTGCGTGAGTATCGGGTACCGTACTAAACTAAGCCTGGGGGTACAAGACACGGAAGCCAATCTTCAGCACACAAAACTACCCGGTTTCCATACAAATATCACCTGGCAGTGATAATAGAAAGTACCTTTGTGGTTTTGATGACTTGATCGATACTGGAGCACGTGTAGAAGTTAGTGTCAGTTGATAACTTGAGCAGGAGAATGTATTAGCTTCTTACTGTTATCGTGACAGCTGTAGAGTTGTGTGGCTAAAATGTAACCCTACCCGCTGCAACCAATGTTATTGTTTGATCGTAGTTAGCATGCTGTGCACTAGATGGCAGACGTAATGCTAGTCCGTCCACACACCACTTTGAGAGCCTGTGCTCCATGGCCCTGGCGACAACGGGACGTACTACAGTCTAGCGTTATGCTCGACTAGACTTTAGTACATCCCGTTGTCACCAGGGCCAGGGCGCACAGGCTCTGAAACTTCGAAGACTGCGGTGCGTGAACCCAACAGATATATGAAACAAGAAACAGAATCAATGCACCAACAAATGTATGTAGGGGTGTGGCCTTAACAAGAAACTTAAAAAGAAACTATACACCATGAACTCAACCAATGCAAAACCCTACACCCAGCATATAAGGCTCATTCTCATAGAACCAGTGCAAGTCCAATTTTAGTCGTTTCCTGCATTCTAATTTCCCCCAACTCTATTCAATTTTTATTTTTTCTGTTTTAAATGATTGATCTCGCCGAATGCTCGAGGGGGAGTATAGGTTTTACTGGTGAAATATCAATATTTTGGTCTGCAGGGGGTCAAAATAGGTAAAAAAACCCACCTAAAATTGACAAAACCATTGCCCGGAAAACCAGGCTAAAAAATACAGAAGAGAAAACCCATACATACATAGATCACAAATAGAACAGCTGAAACCAATATATATATATATATATATATATATATATATATATATATATATATATATATATATATATATATATACTTGAGCGACCTCAAAACAGTTAATGCGTGTGATGTGAATGATGGTGAAGAGCATGTAGAGGGAATGCATATACCATAAATCCTTTTAATGAGGCTCTGGTGCACTTATTTATGCAGGAGATATTTGATACATGAATAGAGTAGCTTTTTTTTTGTGGCTACCACTATACATTCCTAAGCAGCATATTGGTTTATCTATATAATTGATCATTGCGATGTTTTCAACTCACATGTTATAAGTGCAGACTATATCATGATCTGATAGTACAAGGCTGCATTTCATATGGTAGGATGAAGTCAATCCTTC
Organism: Alentia gelatinosa; assembly: GCA_950022655.1. Classification (NCBI taxonomy): domain Eukaryota; kingdom Metazoa; phylum Annelida; class Polychaeta; order Phyllodocida; family Polynoidae; genus Alentia; species Alentia gelatinosa. The sequence goes on from OX465583.1 coordinate 34,257,531, forward strand.
TTATACTTTAGAAATGTCCTATGAAAGTGGTGTTGAATCCTCTGAATAAAATAAATGTCATTAAAACCTAAGAATGAATGTGATTTAAATGGCAGAAACCTTGCTGGAGATTAGTAGATATCTTTTACACCTTTTGATGAAGTTAACTTCTGGATCTTATTTACTACTTTGATTTATTGTTGATATTGAAGTTATTCTAAGTGTATCTAATATATCCATATTTACAGTTTGTACTGTAAATTGACTGTATATTGGATGGTTTACAGGACTGAATACATTTACAGTTGAATACCGTTTTTGTGATGCCAAATATACGGTATGAAACTGTAAATTAGATTACGGTGATATACCATCCACATTTACAGAAGTATCCTGTATATTCTACTGAATCTTTTACAGTGTATATATATAGGCTAACTGTTTTAGCTAACAAAGAGGCTATGGTGTCTTCACCGGGCTTATTGATCGGTAATGATTCCCTCATATGGGTAGAATTTTGTTTTTGATCACATACATTCAGGATGTTACAGTAATGTACAGTATACAGCATACAATGTCCTCATTTCACCTCAAGGAATCCTCAGACCCTAGGTAATGAAACAAGTTCACTCCTCAACAAACTGGTAACCCTATTTTCAAGAGCAGGATGAAGCGAAGTTAGTAGTTCAATGGTAGACAAAATCATGGTTTGGAATGTGGCCAGGGCGCTTCAATACAAACAATCCCTTTTTATTCTGAACCTCAGAGATTACTTTTCCTTACAATCATTACAATGGGATCTTCCCCCTTAGGTTCATATTTGTCATCGTTTTAAACTGTTCATTTGAGGGAGTACTACAAACCAAGACAGACAGAATATTCCATTGTACAGCTCCAAAATACAAAACCGATTTTATATAGGCTTGACAAATGTGGTCGTAAAATCTGTATATTTGGTGCATCGATCATTCTTGTATTAGTGTTGATAGTTGATAAACAATTCGGATCCCTTGATGTCTTTTACATAAAGTTATAAGCGTGACATTGTCTTCTATCCTTCAAAAAAAACTATATTTGCCTTTGCATGGTGTGTTACAATCGGCACTCTTTCGTGGGTTCTTAAACAAGTTCTCAAGCATTTGCTTTGCAAGACCTGTAACTTTTCTATCAATTTACTATACATATTATTGTAAAAGATATGTTTTATAATGCAGTAGAACCCCGCCTAACGGACACCCCGCGTGGGATACCCCACGTTAACGGACACCTTTGCTCGGAACGGTTCCCTCTATTAGATGTTTATTTTAACCTCGCGTAAGCGGCACACCGCGTAAGCGGCCACTCCACGTAAGCGGTCACTTTAGCCAGGAACGGAGGGTGACCGCTTACGCGGGGTTATACTGTACTTTGAGAGTTGCGTCGGTAGATAAAAAGGGCCTAATCACAAGGCCTGATTGCAAAGATGGTGCTCCCCCATCTACACGTAGATGGTACAATGGAGTTCTCCCTCACCCTAAAAATCAAAAACTGGATCACCAAAACCACAGAAATTATACTCGTATCAAGGCGTAAAGTGAGCAGGAAAAACGCTGATACTCGCAGCATGCTCTGTTGGATTATCAGTAACATCCATTCTCGCCATTTTCTTTTGGCCAGAAGCCAACACATACACTGCACGAAAACGACTATTTTACATATATATACACCATTGCGATAACGCACGTATCGGCTGTATCGTGGCCTGTTTATATTTGTATACACCTCTTATACGCGTCTACGTTTCGGGCGTCTACGAGACAGTTTCCATATGTAGACGCGCGCGACTTGGCTGTCTTTCACGCCTGGCATACTTAAGATAAAATATACTCTGCGCAATATATATACGCCAGGCGTATATATGATACCCAAAAACAAAAAAAATTGCGACCCGCGGCCCGCCCCGTCCTGTGTGTGTTGATAGAGCATACACCAACACTGACCCGCCACCCGCGATCTCCCAACCCCTCCCCCTACCGCCCCCCCACCACCCCACGCCACCCCCAGCCAGCCTCAGTGAGAAGCCCCCCGCTGCCCGCCGCCCACCGCCACTGTTTGTACAGGTTGACTTAGTGGGAAACCCTCAGCGGCCGCTCGGCGTGTCTAAGATGTTTTCAGTCCTGAGCGGGTGGCTGAGCGGGTGGCTGTGAGGGTGGCGGCCGCGTTCACAAGGCAGAGTCGGAGTCGGGGTCGGGAGTCGGACTTCAGGTGCACAGAGACATGGGGGGGAGGCGATTATATAGTAAGACTGACTGTCCAGACATTGAAATGGTGTTTGAAAGTAAGATCTATTAGAAAAACAATTAAAAAAACAACATAATGCAACATAATACAACATAATTAAGTTTTTATTAAATAAATTGGTAATATAAGTATTTTTCATATAATACAGACTTGGATAGTTAATGGAAAATTAAATAGGCTACCAGTAGTGTCCCCAAGTTGCAAAGATTGGAACTATTGGATGGTGGCGTCTATAAACAGAATCAGGCGTATATATTACGTATATAAGACCTCACCATGGACACGTATATACGCCACTAGATAAGGCGTCTACGAGACGTCTAATAGGTCGAACTTCTAGACGCAAAATCCTACTGTTAGACGCGTTTCGTATACATATGTAAAATTGTGGTTTTCATGCAGTGATAAAATATGATATATGGGATTCGCATTTGAAACAAAATCTACCACGTAACCGGTGTATCTCTATGGATCCCTACACCTATTGTGAGACCCAATAACAATTAATGATTAGGATTAAGCAGGGCATGCACATGTGTAGATCTTAAAACCCTTTGAGAACAAAGGCCACTCCATCAAAGTAGGCCTTCAATGATCGATATACAGTGACTTCGCACCAGTACTATCAGGTAGTTTCCCATGCAATATAGGTGATTAATTGTAAAAATGTCACTTCACCATTGCTTTCGCATTTTCATGAGATCTACAAAAATACCTCATATGGTAAAGCTTTGATGGGATCACCTAACATCTAGTAGTAAGATAAAGATATCGAAGTTATGCAGGGCGTGAGAGGGAGGTAGAACGAGAACACCTGGTATTGGGAATCTGCCATACAGTAGGAATTCAATAATCAATCAATAACCATTGAACCTATTTTATACAAAGTGGCTATAGTCGGTACTATAATCCAATATGTAATACCTCATATGGTAAGCACTCAATATTCACAACGTCTATTACCTGAAGAGTAATATATTATGTTATCACCTTCAGGTTTCTTGTGCTATACGTTTCAACAGATTAAATATTCAACGTAAGGATGTTCTTGATTGTAAAAGGATTCTATTGACGAAACATCACCAAGTACAGCACATCTGTGCTTTCCATTCCTATGCATGCATCCATAAAAAATATATGGTTGCTTACCATACTGAGAGGCTTTAGACGGCCTACAGTCAAAGTGAGATTACTCTGGGCAAAGGAAACATCAGAAATTCTACGGGTATGAGGGGATTTGACCACATGAAAAATCCTGAGTTAGGCCCTGAAAAATCCAAAGATTTGTGAATCCTTAACAAATCCTCAGGACACAGAGGGTATTTCTCTACCTAGGGGGTAGAATAGATCCTCTCCACACCTTTTACTGTCTGGGAAGGAACAAAGTCGCCGATCACAGGCGGGTGATCCAAGGTTTTATGGTGATAGGATACTACAGACATATAATTCCTGATGGAAACCAGTCTCACGTTGGCTGACAGTAAAGTGACGAACAAGGAACAACTAACACTTGTGGCTGGGAAAGGGGTAATATGTACACCGATTCACAAAAATGCCGATAACATTCTATCTAACCCCTTCTAACCAATAGAATATTTGCCGAAATAGCTGAACGCTGGAGGTAAGCCTGTTTCACCCTCAACTGGACTAGGATCAGATCTGGAATGACAACACATATCCATACTGAGAAGGCTATCACGGCAGGAATCAATATTACCTGGCTGACTTACCCTAGACAACTGGTCGGCCATAGGATTTTCGGCAGATCTAATATAAGTCATAAAGAATTCCAAGTTAAAAATAAAACTCAACCAGAAAATTCCCCTAAGCCCACCCATACAAGTCTTATTTCCTCACCTATCAGTATCATAATCATAACGAGGACTTGCATGCTGTCAGTAAAACATGGATTTTGCGATTATGAAAACGACCTACCCAGTGTTTGAGACCCACAACCACTGGGCATAGTTCATAGACGTTGATGTTCTTTATGAAAGAGTAAAATATCTAGAGAACGAGTAGTCAAGGTAAATGATAAAATGCCCAGAAGCAAACATATGGATTTTGGAGTTCCCAAAGGTTCAGGCCTTGGTCCGTTATTATTTATTTTGTTCGTAAATGACATTGGAAATAGTATTAAGTCATCAAATTATACACAATATGTAGATATTCGTGTTTTATTCAATTCTAATAGTAATTTGTACGAGTGATTCAGGGATATAGAGATTATTATCAAAGTGTTGAGTCATTGAGAAAATCGTGTTGAGGCATATATACATTAGAGGTGAGGCGAGAACGACAGCTAATAAAGTTGGCATTTAAAAGCTCAAAGGTGAATAGTAACTTTCAGATTTCTTCAATATCAGCATAAAACTAGTAAATATGCAAGGTCACCTCTGTATCAGAGTAACACACTCTGGACCACCATAGAGGCAGAGATGCAAAATATAGATGGTATCGCATTGTCTAAACGGGCCTTAATTGAACAAAGCTGGAAATGAAGGCTTATGATGTAAGGAATTGAGGGTGGTATATTTATATTTGTGTTTCTTGACTTTATTGAGTGATACGTTTTGTTGTATGTAGTTATGAATACATGAACGCTAAGATCATAACAAGCCTTCCCCTATCACCACATACTAATCATATGATTCCTCTCTTTAACCCCACTGTCCCTTCTCCTACTTTCTACCTTCACTCTAAGTGTCTATTTCAATGTAAAACGGACATAGTAATCATTGGGAGAACTGTACTACAGAAATGGGTGATACAATTGATAATTAAGAAAAATTAATATTTTCTCTCCTGAGGGCAACATTAATCCCAGGCACCAATAAATGCCTATATTGGAAAGGAACATACATGGGCACTGAATCGGCCAATGTATTTAATTTTGATATTTTGATATTTTTTGTAGATGGCCCTGATATTTTGTAGATGGCCCTGATATTTTTGTTGGGTCCTGAGATTTTAGCTGATATTCGTTTCATGTCTCACTGTTATTGCACTGCCATGGTGATATACTGCACTTTTATGATATCACAGGAAAACTGCCTTGATTGTGTCTATTTTTGTTGCCATTTTATTGCAATATCTTCATTTGGCCGAAAACACCCTTAATGGTCATGCAAAAACATAATACATACGTAGATAGATTAGATGTATCATAGAACATATATAAAATACGTCACATAGAGAAAAGAAACTCGACACCTTCAAGATATGACGTCGATAAAGATTTTAAAAGATATCAAATTGGTGACAACAGACAAATCTCAAACTCACATTCGTAAGTATCGAAGGCGCGAAATCATAAATTCAAGAGATCGATCATCCAGCCCCTTGAAATAATTGGTCACCAAGATGTGCAATGACCTTGCACAAGAGAGCTTTCCCGCCTGCAATAATCAATACAGGCTCACAGCATCAGTATTATAGAGAAACAGGCTTACTGTCTCCGTACGGATAAAATACGCGGTAAAATCGGCGATCAGATCAACCGATGCCGAAGGCAGAGGTTCATCTGATCGCCGATTTTACCAAGTATTTTATCCGTACGGAGACAGTCAGCCTGTTTCTCTATTATTATATACCTTAAAATATCGAATTTTTAACTTTGCTACTGGGGGAATATTTGGATTTTGCCGCCGTACATGCCCCGTACGCCACATACATACCCCGTACGTCACCTAGGTGTCGTACGGGTATAAATACGACATGGGTAGGAGCGGGCAGTATGTGTAGGATATACTACCACAGGTATATAATAATAGCAGTATCTCTATTGCCTACAGCCATAGCAGTATCATCGACAGTCCCACCTCTATCTGACTTACCAGGGATAGCTGTAAGCATACCTTCAGCCTCCAAGGACAGAGGCCAGGCCACAATAAGTATTGGTAATTGCGCTGTCACCGCCACCACCACCGCAAAGATCCATCTGCTTTATATCAATAATGGAGGATTGATAATGATGCAACATGATCTAATTCATAGTATAGGTAGACATAGTTAGTGTGGCTAAATGGAATCTTTATAGAATTGTTTTTGTGCTGGAAATATCAACCGAGATTGAAGAATGAGGTTAATATTTACCATCGAAACAACAAGGAACCTTTACAGTTCAGCCACACACTCTTTGAATATCATATACCAACTTTAGCCTTAAAATTGAGGAGTACTCGTGTTACAGTGGGTAGTATTATATAGAGTATCTCACTTTACCTAAGGATTCCATACGGCTATAACGTAAATCAACAAGCCAGGAAACGGAACTAGAATATAAGTTGAGTGTCTCAAGGCCATTTGCACAGCGTATCGATGGCATCACAAAAGGCTAGATAGACAAATTTGAACAAAGTATTAAGAAATGAATTCGATCTTTTCTTCATTTGAACCTTGATGTTTAAATTTGGTTATCATACAGAATTCAAATTTGTTTGAGATCTAAAACTTTAGCCTATCTAATTGGACTACGAATACGGAATGAAATGAATTTAAACGCCCGTAAAGCGTCCGAATTGAAACGAAGCTAACATGGAGCTCTATTTATTTCTAAGCATTAAGGATTTTTGTGCCTACGACCTTGTTAGGAATATATTCACTCACAACGTATTGGTTTTAATACTTTACACATAAAATAACATAACATGATAGATAAATGAATAAATATATATGTATACAGTGACATTGTTTTCAAGAATGTTAACTAGTATGGCTACTAACATTCTCGTGGAGTTCTGATATTTGATGCCTCACAAAATGAGTTATTCTTAGGATTATAGGTGAATGGCCTGTCTGACCTTTTGAGTGCTTGCCCATTGCTGTATCTAGTCATCAGACTTGTAGCTATGGACCTGGGATAAGGTGTAGCTACTTATTGTGCACACTATATTCACGAGGGCATTCGGGGCTCGCTGTGAACTGACTAAGATAACCCCTCCCACACTAAAGGTGGAAGAGAATTCCTATTGCTGAGAAAATTCCTCTAAAATTTCTAGAGACTAGTGTAAATCAAATATAGATCAGCATTTTGTAGACTGTTCAAGCTGAACAACTGACATTGTAATTGTGAATAATATCAAAATCATCTTTCAGCGGTTGAAATGTGATCGAACATCTGTAATTTGATCTCAGATATAGGATGAACAGTCGTGGATGTTTTGTTATTCGATGGGACACATATTTTCTAGCTTTTGTTTTAAGATATTGACGATAGATGTGTGGAAGGACACTTCAGTGAAAACATGAGCCACTTTAACAGACATTCTAGCGAAATTGGTGTCTATTGGTGCGTACATACCCAACTTAAATTAAAGTTAGAGGTCAGATGTAACTGGCAGTAACTCTAGGTAGGGATGTTTACAGTAACCTGACGATGACAACAAACATGTACAGGGCCTGGAGAGAATTCCGAGATACCTCCAGCCGCCAAATGAAATGTGAGGCCAAGGCGGCCTTTTTCTACCAGTGCGGAGAGTTGGGGCTTATCAAACCTTTGGCATGTGGCATAGGATATTTCGATGCAAAGACTGATGAACTGATTCATATTGAAAGGAGGACGATGGCTCTTTGAGTAATGAAAATCGCTGCGAACGCCCTCAAAGCGCAAGAGGGGGTTGAGAACAGGTTCGTAACCAATCTAACAGCATGATGATTTAGATTCTCGTCGACGCGAAATATACCAAAGACGGGTGTAACCAGGAGCTGAAATCAGTTACAAAGCACGAGGAACTGACTGCAAAGAGGGACCCCCACGGACGAACAGGTGACCCACCCTAAATTCTCTGTGAAACCTCCACAGGAGAAAATAAAAAAGGATGACCAGGGTTTTCGCGAGGAGGTCCCATCAAATTCAGCCAAGAAAAAGGGTAAGGGAAGGAAAGGCAGAAGACAGAGAGGGGAAAAGGGGGCAAAACAAGCCCCCTTTCCAGCAGTCAATCCGCTTCTAACCAGAAGGACTATGTGCATGGACATTCCTAACACTAGCTGTAATGTTGAACCAGACCCAACCTTATCGTTGCTCTATTGCTCAATAAAGATAATGAAATGTGTGTCGAGATGTTTCTCTTATTGTACATACAGGCCCAGAAAATCACGGGACGACAACAACAACTCAAAGTGACAAAAAGGACCAGGGCAATCCGGGGCATGTTGAGAATAAAACTATCCCAAACAAAGTCAAACCAAGTGAACCTAATATAAATGGTAGAGTGGTAAACTCTCCTAAATAAGGGACTTAATTTCTGCCCAACAGTCAATAAAATCGACGAAGGTGAATTAAAGACAATTAATTAGGGAACTCAAATATCCTAAAAATTTATCGGCTCCTCAAGATTCCTCCAACCTGGAGGGATTTATAGCTGTCAATGAACCTAATCTAACAAGGAAGCCCACTCATAGTTGCAAACCTAGGCCAAACATATTAAATCAAATAGAAAAGGCAGCCTTGAAAGGTCTGACCAAAGATAAATATATATCACCATCAAACAAGCAGACAAAGTGGGGTCACTGTTATCCTTAACACTGTGGACTACGTAGCAGAGGCACATAGACAACTTAATGTCCCCAAGCTATACCGTAAACTAGGGAACGACCCCATGGGACCGTTGAGCAGTGAAATCAATAAAAGAATTGATGAGATGGTAGAGAAAAAAAGAAATCTCCCCTGAAATGGGAAGAGCTCTGAGAACCGAAAAACCCATAGCACCCTCCCCAGATATATAGACATGTAGTCTCAGCTAATAATTGCGCAACGGAAAGAATATCGGAATTCATAGATAGTTTTCTCAAACATGAAGTCCCGAAAATCCGCTCCTATATCAAGGATACAAACCATTTCCTGGAAAAAATCATTGGCAAAGTAAAAAATGGAGCAGGGACCCCGGATGTCAGTGCATTATACACTAACTTTCTAAATGACAAAGGGATAAAAATCACCAGAGATATCAATGGATACGGGGGGGGGGGGGGGGGTGTACCTAAGCACGGAGAGTCTAGTAGAACTCCTAACAATGGTATTAACTCGAAACTAAATTCAAGTCAATGGCACCAACTATATCCAAACCAGTGGTACCGTGATGGGAGCAAGACCGGCCCCCTCCTACGCCATTCTCTTTATGCAGTCACTTGAGAACAAGCTGTTGGAGGCATATCACCTCCAACCTACAGTATGGTGGAGATACAGCGGTGATATATTTTTCATCTGGGGACATACACAGAAGAAGCTGGACAAATGGTTCAGCTACCTCAACCATACACATAGCAGCATCAAATTAACAATGGAAAAATCTAGAGCAGATGTTAATTTTCTAGACACCACAGTGACGATAAGATTGGACTACAGATTATACAAAGATCTGCATACCAAACCAACAGACGAGAATACCTATTTAAGGTATGAGTCAGCCCATCAGCCCTCGCAAAATAGAGTATTCCATACTCACAACTCTTAACGCTTTCCCTGCAGCACCCAGTTCCCCTGCTCAGCATTACATGGCATTGCCTGCCCAAACGACCCTGCTATGGCAGGCACCTTATATTGGAAATAGCAATGTCATGTGATGTGTCATGTGGCTTAAGTAATTTAACTTGGTAACTAATCATATTTTGTTATACCAAATCAAAGGTCAACATGGCTCTTATACATTGTCAAAATTTCTTTTAAATCAAACAATTTTCTTTTCATCTATTGAATTTTGTATATAAGTATCAGTGATGCCTCTAAGATGCCTTGAGGCATAGATCTTCCTGCCGTAGCCAGGGGAATGCCTGGAGGCATCTTCCTGCTGTTAAAGGGTCAAGAGTCAAACGGATAAGCTCTAATGACACCGATTACCAAAGACATGCTAACCTGAAAATTAAAGATTTCAGGGAACGGGGATACCCAGAGAAACTACTCAGTGAATGCAAAAGATGGATAGACTCAACCCCAAGGGAAGAGACACTAGAACCCAAATAGAAAGAATAGGACAATGAGAAAAAGACCTTCCTGACCAGCACATACCGCAAAGGTAAACCAATACTCTCGGGGATTAATCAGAAAAAAAGGGGAAATATTGGGGAAAATTGACCACAACAAAAAATCTCTATATAAACAAACTGGTAACGGGGTACTGATGCACCAAAAACCTGAAAGACCACCTGGTGTAGGCGAGAACCACATACCATGAGTCCAAATCAGAAAAATGCAAGGACAAACAAGACAATGCCTGCATAAAATACAGCTGCAAGTATTGCAAACACCTGAAAAAGGTAAAAAGACTAGCAAGTCTAAAACAAAAGTCACTATTCACCAATGTGATATATATGCAATAGCTCCAATGTGATATATTGCATAGAGTGCTGCCGGTGTGGAGTCCAATACATTGGACAAATGAAAAGAAAAATCAATGAACGAGTCTCAGAACATCTCAGAACTATCAATGTACTGAAACACTTCAATCAACATGACCATAGAAGGGTGGATGATGTGAGTGTATACATACTCGACTTCATCTGCAAACACCAAGACAGCAAACAGGCTGGCATACTCAGAGATGAAATTAAGTATAGCTGGGGGAAACACACCATGTGATCATGAATGATTGTCCAATAAGGATCTAACTCTGTGAAAGTAATCAACATAAGCAGTCCATGGAAGCCAGGCCAAATAGCTAATATGGTCACATGCTCGATAGTCACGTAGGCGCCACATTGTTACGTATACTAGCGACTTTGTCAGATTGTAGTTGGTGCCCCTCCACACACACACTTCCCTAATAGCAGAGACACTAAGCGTTTAATTTCATCTGAACAATTTTCACCAGATAGCACATCCATATGCTCTTGCAATGAAGTCGGATAAGCGGTTCAGGAAAGACCTGTCTGAGAAGTTTCTGATGGGGGCACCCTGTCTCTCTTGGTCTTGAGACTCTACCTACCAGGTGGTGTGTTTATAAAGTGTAGGGTGCATTATCTGGTGTGACACAGGTACTGCTTCTTGTAGCTTTCTCTCAGGACAAGGAAATTGGAAATCTACAGTTCTAAATTATCTTCTAAGTATGGCAAGAAATGAATCCTAAGAATAGAAATGTCTGAGTAAAGAAATAATTTTTTTTTAGCAGGTTTGAGTTAATCACTACACAATAATCTCACTCTCGTGGCCTTTCAGTCTCCAGGCATAGGTCTGGTTCACTCTGCTCTAGGTGCGGGAGCAACTCCAAGCGGGTTCGACCAGAATTTACACGTTTTATATGTGGTAGATAATAAACACGTATAGGAATGACTTTAATTGAATGTGTTGAATATGCTTATTGCCTTGTCACTAACTTGTATATACATGTTGGGTCGTTTATGGGGGAATAATATACTGAATAGCGGATGTATATTGTCCTTCGTTGAATGAAAGAACTGAAATAGATTCAAACCATTGGGATCTCTCTGACGACAATTATTGCTGTTAAGCCAATAGCTTTTTATTTTTTTCTCGGCCATGAATGCTTCCATCTTTCTCTATGCATGACGTCGAATTGCAAAACAGATTCTTCATTGTATTGTTTAAGAGATCTGCGTCATTAGTATTACAGATTCGAGTGTGGTCACGGAGCTAAAGGCCATGGTTACATTTCATGTTACGAACATGTTATACCTGGATTCATTTCATTTGGTAATAGAATCATTAATGGAAAACACAACCTTGTTAAATGCTTATCTTTAGATGTATTACACTTTCCATTAACCTCTCTCTTCAAATGAAGATGAATTGATCCTCAAATAAAGAATAGACAGAAAAACTAAAAGAAGATGTTTTCAATACAAGCCAAACTTCATATGCTGAAAATGAGATTATTCAAAACTTCTAGGTGTAGGTTAAAACAACACCTATTCACAGCCGGCCACTCATAAGTACATCTATTTAGATATGAAAATTCTATGTTCCTGTCATCGTACATTTCCCAGCAGAATTAAACGAACGAGTGCCAAGGGCAGCCGCGTCTATTGCCTACTATATGCCCACTGCGTTAGCTTATCTTCCATTGATCCGCCATCTTGGGCCAGTTGCCGGTGGCAACGGCCGCTTTGCAGGCGTAGCTCTGAGCGTCAACGCTGCGGCTGCTTCGTCAATGATAGGCCAGTGGCAACGCTCGCTCCCTTTTTATAGGGGGATTGATGGTGAAATTGCTGAGTATGGGCTTCTGATGCATAGGGAGCATCAGAGATTATCGTTGCATTTTAAGTACATTTGTTTGTGAACTGTAATCCTGCTATGGATCTCTGAGTGGTTTATATGTATATGTGGCGGTTATCATACTTATTTGAATTCGGAATGAAATATAATTTTGGTGAAATTCCCTCGAAGAGACTAAAGCATTGGCACCGGACACGTGCCACTATACCTTACCACATAATCGCTACATATCATCGATTCTATTGAATTGAATAATGGTAGATCTTTAGTTCTGATATAAAACCATTATTGTCAATCGAGAGATGTTTGAAAAACATAGTTTGAAAAAAAACGCTGAGTTAGCTAATGTTTCAGCAATGGGTTTGGGATATGGCCATTGCTATAGACCTATACATGTAATTCTAGATAATATAAACCCTTAATAGATATTCCTTAAATTTTTGTTGTGTATACAATGAAAAGATCGCTTTTACTGGCTATTTTTCTGATATTATCAGCCTAAAAGCTCACAACTGCTCCATAATCTTTGCCTATGAATTTACTTTAGTGCATACTACATAGCCAAGGAAACGCCCACATATATCGAATATCAAAGATTCCCGAGCAAATGTGAATAGTTCCTTTTGAAAACATCTGTTTGTAATATTCTAAGTGCTTTTAAAACTCTATCATCTGACTCCTAAGTTATTAGTCCATGTTAATTGTTTCAATCAGGTGCTTACACGTACACCGATAGGAAATCATATAGCAATCTCCAATCTCTATTCGCATAAATAACCGCATGCGTCCACCACTTCGAATTCCACCATCACACTCCCCCGCGAGAGGTTGCGCACGGGTTGCTGTCCTTGCCGGCAATGTACGTCACAGAGGCATTAATATTTGATCAGGTCGCTGCAGCAGGAACCGTGAGCAAAATAAGACAGCACCATCGAGCAGCTCACACATTGGAAACACAAGCTGGAGAGAGAGCATTGAGGCAAGAGAGCAAGTCCGCCAGCGTGACAATACAGCAGCATACAGCGAGACACAGGTCAACCCAGATTACAGACGCGGCAGAGAAACACTCCAACATCAGCGGTCTTTACACAGGTGAGTGTTTCGGGTCCGGGTGTAAGCGAACGAAGGTGAAATATGGCGGTATAAGGTGGTTGGGTTTGAGACAATATGGCGGTGCTGTGGCTGAAGCAGGTGGTGATGTGTGGGTGGGGCTTGAGAATGGCGTCGTGCCTGTTATGTGTTGGTACGTGCATGTTGGCTTGTACGGCCAGTCCCTGTTGAAGTGGCTATCATCAGGGACTATCTATCATCCACGTCCTGTTGCTAAAATCCGGATTAGTGTGCTGTTATTATCTCGAGTCCCCACGTAGGTCCCCAACACTGATAACAGCCAAATGCACTAGAGTCCATCGAGCATTTCTAACAACAACAAAAAGATACAGGATGTGGTGTGGCGGCTCTAATTAAATAGAATGAGTCATTAGTAATGGATAACAACAGCAATCCAGTAATTAAGCACTCAGAGAGGGAAAGAATAGAAATATGTATGGCATTGCTGACGTTGTGATTGGTTCTCATTTTAGAGCACTGTAACATATGGTCTTCTTTAAATAGAAAATTGGCCCGTGTTGACGGGTCCCATACATAACAAGGACGTCAGTACATAATTGGTACCAGGTAATGTATATAAAAGACATTATGTATGTCATATGGGAGGAATGTAGTTTTATAGACGTTTTAGGCGTAAAAGAGAGGGAAAAAGAAAAACACAACCCATCCAGTCAGCGGGGAGGTTTGTTGGGGCTGCGTGGGTGGGGAATGACATCCCATCAGGCCAGTATACCAGAATAGCCATTAAACCTAATGATTTTCCATGTGGACATTGTGTTGTGGCTATCTAGGGGAAAGAGATTGGCTAGCGGCAGCAGACTATAAACATAAGGAATGAATTGTCGTCCCTCCCATATCTGTTAGTTTTCATATCGGGAATCGGCTCCTATTTCTTTTATGTATATCTGAACTGTTCCATATGCCCTTAGTCTGCTTCCTCAATTACTGTTTATTTTTAAGGTGCCGCGACATAAAACATTACCTAAACAACCTTTGCATAGCCGCACGAAAAAAAATAGGTCTCAATCATATATACTCTAAAGTATCATCTGTTGGACTCTAACAAATATTGATTGGGTTCACAGACATTTTAAACAAAAAGAGAAATTACAAGATTAGGGACTAATTCATTGGCTAGTTCCACTGTTTGTTTTTATTCTCTTCGCGAATAAGTATTCTAATGACAAATAAATCCAGACTATTGTAAAGTAATTTCTCTTAGAAATGGATTTTGGAACAACTTAGTTGCCTTTTTTATGTAACTTTTTGACTGCCTTCTATTTGATTACTTGTTTTCAAACCATCCACTTCGCTTCACTTTCCCACTAAAAGCAATGATTTACGGTATGCCCCAGCAGCAACGGATTTGATAGTCTAGATTTTGGTAGACCAAACTTATGTTTAGCAATGCTGATACCTATTGATGTCTTTCCAACATACATTCATTAATGAAATGATTAAGACTATCCTGCGTAAGGCCAAAACCCACTTATCCCCAAAACTCTTTCCAAACTCTTTATCGTTTCATGCCAATTCAACTTTTCAAAAATCATTCTGTACAAAATGCTACTGATGAAATAACAAAATCACTCTTCATGGTTTAAGTCTGCGGCTATCAGAAGAGTACACCATGTTGTCATATATCAACGGTATTTTAGTTATGATAGTTCGTTCATACTGTCTAGTGATTTATGTGGTATATTGTGTTTTACAGCATACATTAACGGCCTTCCATGTCGCTGCAGGGTATCAATTCTAGATTTAAGAGGTCCAATATATGTTTGCACTTTGTAACCGTTTTGTAGCCGTTATGACACACTTGCGTTAGTATAGGATTATCTTATGGGCGTGTCCGCAGACCCATATTGCTTTGACCAACTATTTTCAAACGGGCTTTACTCTAGCATGTATACGTATCAATTAGGTCCGACGCCCTAGACCAAGTTGGTGAGAAACCCTGGTACCCAGAAAAATGTGGTGTACAGTTTACATTGGGATCCATCAGTTTTATACGCACTTTCAGTTGCCGTACTTTTTCGGTAAGACCGCTAACACATACATTAAGAACCATTATAATAAACAAAGATCTATTCGACTTTCTGTTCAACTGAGCTTTCTTTTCGTGTATTGACACCACTTAATGATTAATCATCATGAGGTCCTGCCTACGCCCACCACGCGAAGTGGAATTGGATTGTCTTTACATATGATAAACTCATTTATCTAAATTTAGATTCTTGATATGATGGATACTATTCACAACTTTACTATCAGCTTTGAGAATTCTAGGGCATGAAGTGATGATATTAAAACTGGCTGGAGAGCAAAGGAAAATAAGCGAACCGAAACCGATAGTTCTCTTCCTCATTGGTACAGCTAACTGGTGTATGTAATAATTAACCAATGAATGCATGCCGATAGTATCAATACTCGTGACTATCATACAAACAAAAGGTCACATATAAAATATACATATGTATATGTACAGGCCAGCAATTACTATTTAACCTAGCTGGCCAGGTAAACATAGTTTTCCTATAAATCAGCACTAACGAGCATCACTGCAGAATGGCCCTGGTCATAATCACGTGACCTGATATGTACATTTATTGCCTCATTCTCGTTTATATTACCGGGCACACTGGCACCGCCCCATACTTTTATGGATTTATGTCTGTTTCCGAGACCTTAATGAGGTCCATTTCTATGGAGCGCAATCCGAGCCACCATATACGGGGATTCCTAGCAGATATATTTGGGAATAAATTAGGAAAGTTCTCTATTGCATTCCATAGTCACCATCTACTATTGGTCTACGCGCGCTTGCAATGCAAAAGTTCGGTTAGTAGTCCACTTTATAATACAGCGTTGAGCCATCTTTTTTCTAGTTGGCATATTGTGTCTTCCATCACGTATATTTTGTTTCTTTTTCTTTGTTCATTATCTGAAAAATGAATGACATCCGGGAAATAAATAGCAATTACGAACTCATACTCCATCTCTCTGCATGATCACAATGCGTTATCGACTCGGTATAAAAAAACATACTATCTTGTCTTTTTTCAGTCGCCAGATGGCGGTAACGGAGTCCGGTGTGGTCCTGCTGGTGGGTGTAGCCTTGGGGGTCTTCAGCCTGGTTTTGGCTAAACCCCTGGAGCAGAAAGCCAAGGATGACTTCACCATCGACGTCCGGATGCCTCATGTACAACCACAAGTAGTACGTATAGACCCTTTTTTAAAATCAAAGTTTATTTAACGACAAACATTACATTCACTCGTTGCCAAGCGATCTTCCATGTATGTCTTCAAATAGCCAGAATTATTCAGTACTTTTCAGGCGAGAATGCATTGAAGCAGTGTATCAGTCAAGGGCGATAGTGCCTTCAGGCAGTATAGTATAGTAGCTGTGGTAAAAAATGCCCCTTTTTGAATTTACAAATTCACAACCAGACAGACACCTACACCCACACAGAAACACAGGGCATACGACACCCAGCTGTATATGTCAAATAAATATGAATTGTCAACACCCAAATTCCAGTCATGTATCCCTCTTATTATTACTACTACCATACTTCTAGAATCGTATTATATCTCAGTAGTGATATTATTGTACATATAACTACAAAATCATAGCTCAAGCCGGGGAACACCAAACGAGAAACTCGGCGATTTCCGGAATGGCCGACAAAAAGGGCGTGTATGTGAGCCTCAACTGAATATATACCATATCCGCCCTTTTATCACCTTCAGATTACTAGCCACGAAGTACTGGATACACCATTGTTTGACCTGCAGTTCCTGGCATAAAATTCTGTTTGAAATATGATAAATAGCCCTTGGCCAATAGAGGCTATAAACACTGTCCTAAGTTTGCCCCTTGCTCTCATGACGTCGATGATGACGCTGAATCGCGGTGATAATTAATAGACGTGCACAAGTATCGTCACCTGGTAATAAAGCTCTTTGTTTGTGGGCTAATACTTCACATTGTTTGGGATGTTCACCTGTTTCTACAGAACTATGTTAATGCAATCCGATTTCCTCGGTTAATCACTCCCTTCCTGCTGCTGCATCTAAAGAGGCCAACTGTGACATCGAATACACATCTAATCAGTCTGGTGGTGTTACCATTGTGTGTTCGCCAGATCACCTGGCACAAAACATGACCAATTAGAGGTCAGTTTGTAGGTTAATCAATGGCTGTGTCAGGCAAAGACAATCAGCATTACAGCGATTCAATTGTGACCATATCCTGTGTCCTCGGATGTGCCTACCCCAGGCTGAATCCTTATAATCTATACTAATTTCCCGTTCACACTGAGACAAACGTGTGCGCTTTGTTGTTAGGCCTTTCCCAAATATACTATCAAGTGGGTCTACTGCTTCTACTACTCATCTGAAACGTATTTTATCACCATATCAACATTGCTGGGGTCCTTTTTCTGCCACAGAACGTCGACAATGGTTTAGTAAAGGTACTGAACTGCTTCCATTTATATACTACAAATATACTACAGTAGTACTAGTAGCAAGTTAAAGCCCCGGCTCGATCAGAGCCATGGATTCATCGCAAGTCCATAAAATGTAATAAACGCTGGCCGAGGGTCATAAAAACGGCGCCGCCCGTCGCATCGCACACGATCTCCCCAGTGTGGCCGGGGTTGCGCGCGTGAGCGATGCGACGAATTCGTCGCATCGCACCTCATGAGATGTTCATGACGTGCGCCAGGTCTGTCGCACATATGTATGCTCTAGTTCATATTATCAATTGCCTATGGAGAACCCTCCATGGTGACCAGCCTTCTCTGCCCATCGTGATCTTGTTGATACCCTGTATTTGAACCACAGATTGTCACATTGGATATCAATATAACGCCGTTTAAAAAAAAATTCCACACCTCCTACTATATATAAATCTTCAAGCAAAGCAATCTATTTCTTGTACATGGTACGTATTGCAGTCAATGATACGCATGATTGACAGCCTCCACTAAAGCATCCGGTCTCAGTAGGTGTGATAGCAAGGCAAGCTGTGAAGGCAGGCTATGGCTGAATGTATAAGCCTGTGTGTACAGGCTTACACACCTTGATGGCGACGATTCCATCGCCAGGGTGGTAGGTAGGTAGCAGGGTGGTAAGTAGGGTAGATTTGGGGGTTGGTATGTAGGGTAGGATAGGTGGTGTGGTAGGTAGGGCGGTGGGATGGGTAGGTTGATATGCTGGTAGGTTAGGTAGGGTGGGTAGGGTGGTAGGCAGGTAGGTTGGTAGGTTGGTAGATTGGAAGGTAGGGTAGAGGGTAGATTTCCTCCACCCCAGCACTATATGCATCTCTGCTATATGATTTATACCGCATATATATATATATATATATATATATATATATATATATATATATATATATAATTTACAAGGGTCTGCGCCTTGTCTAACCCCATCCCTCCCTGCATGTGCCCTGGCAGTAGATGAATCTGGCGCGGATGGTTATTCCTTTCACATGTAAAATTCATGTGCATCTACAAAGACTATAACTTGTAGAACTCCATAATTGATGTGAAACGTAACATATCATAGAGGTACGTGTCTTTTATATTAACTTTATGTTAACCCTCATGTAAACACAATAATAATCTCTGTATTGGAGTGTGTAAAATCTTTATTTAAAGGTTAAATAATGTTATAAATTATTAATTCCGTATAGTTCAATCCCTGAGTCACATGACTAGAGACAGTGTACATCATACACATTATCTAAAGGTTTATCTGAGGGCATTTCTGTATCCTTGTGTTGTATTTGTTTGTCTACTTGTTGAATTGTCCAAGGAAGAACGCCTTTGCCGGTGATTGTATTTTGTTCCATTTGAATAATAAATCAAAATGTTATAATAGGACAGGATGAAAGAACGGCATCTGTACAGGTCCAGTTACTACGTTTCCTCATCATTACGTACCTCATAATCAAGAAAAAATATAGATTGCATTGTGTTAATTTACTTACAGTGGGCCCGTGCAACATTTATACGTTATGCCCAGCATAGGTATTATAATGATATATTCACCATTCATTGCAAAAGCTGCCAGGCGCACTTAATTGAGTAAATTTAGTAACAGACTCTCCAGTTACCAGTGCCAAGAGCAGGAGATGCTGCAGATGGTCCATATTGACATGGTCCAGGCAAACACACCACCGGTATGGACTCTGTACAGAGATCCGCTCCTTGTTCGGCCTGCATCCCTCAGGGCGGCCAAAGCGCCGGCCATCCATTCACTGGAGGCGACCTGTGTCCAGAAATAACCCACCTCGACTGTGGAGGAGCAATTATCTGCTAGAGATGGACGAGCCTGGCACCACCTGTCGACATTTATGGATTAACCCTTCTAGGCGAGAATATCTGTAAATGGCAGAGAATGGCAGTGTCTATGTCAGTGGGAAGATGCCTTTAGGCAGTGTATCTGTGGAGGGTGACAATGCCTTAAAGCAGTTCATCAGCAAGGGACAAGAATAATTTATGGCAATATGTAAGTGGGGGATGAGATCGCCTTCAGGCAGTACATCAGAAAGAGCATGAATAACTTAAACAGGGAACGAGAATACCTCAAGGCAGTATGTCAGCATGGAGCAAGAAAGAATGCCTTATTTAAAACATTACATGTAAATCAGTGGGACAAATGCCGTATGACAGTATTGCGGAGGGGATGATAATATAGTATATTAGCAGATGCGATGATAATATCGGGCAATATATCAGTAGGGGAACAGAATGCCTCAAGGCAAGTTTTAAAATATTTAACTTTTTTATATTACCAAAGCAAGCAGGTCTGCTAATAAGATATCTTCCACTGAATACAGGAAAAAGAATTTCATTTTAACATGAACTGATATGTGTGGAAGCCAACACTGCACGAAAAGCACTATTTTATTCAAATATACGCCATCGCGGAAGTGCAAGTACTGGCTGAATATTGCCTTGTTTTCATATATATACGCCCAGGCCTTATATACGGACGCGTCTTGGCTGTATTTAACACCCGGCTTATATGAGAGGAAATATCCTCTCCCCCCCTCTGCCTCCCACCCGTATGTGTTGGTAGAAGTACAGTAGAACCCCGCCTAACGGACACCCCGCGTAAGCGGACACCCCGCGTTAACGGACACCTTTGGTCGGAACGGTTCCCTATATTAGATGTTTATTTAGACCCGTGTAAGCGGACACTTTGGCCCGGAACGGAGGGTGTCCGCTTACGTGGGGTTCTACTGTACAGGTGTCCTCAGTAGGAAGCCCTCGAACCCGCCCCCTCCCCCACCTCCCCCCCGCCCGCTCTCAGTGAAGCCCTCTTCACTGGATGCTTATATACGCCTACAGATGAGGTGTATACACACGGGGAATTGGACGACCTTGTATACGCAAAATACCTACTTATATACGCCGGGTGCATCCATATGTAAAATGATGATGTTCGTGCAGTGCAATATATTGTTCTGAGAAATGAACATTGACGATGTTGTTTAGGTCACGTTATATGTGAAACTTTAGAACTTTAAGGTAATTTCGTCCCACCAAGATGTACTACCTAGTGATATCCATGACACTGGGACTAACGCTACCTAACAGCCTGCTTTCCCACAAGGGGTTGAGTTTTAGTGGCAGTGTTTGTAGCAGGGGGAGCTGAGAAAGATGGAGAAGGTGGGGAGCGATGAAAACACGTGATCCATCTTCCTATTTTAATGGAATGATGAGTAGGGTGGGGTGATAAAATAAATGGATGTCAAAATAGAGACAGACCAGACAAATTAATTACACGGGGAGATATCCTTAGACATGCACGTACCAAAATAATATGAGAAGTGAAACAGAATTGAAAGCATAGCCGGAAGCATAGGGGTAACACCTCCGAGACCAGGGACTATTTTGAACATACTCAGATTAACCCTCAGAGCGTGTTTGGCGGCATGCAATATATCGAATGTAGACTTCCCGATATTTGTCTGAGGGAGTAGGGGTGGACGGGCATGGCAGGGCTGAGTTGTAATCAGGCCGGGATTAGCACTGGCTTAATCGGCTAAAGCCTGGTAATCCCCCACATTTGCAATGCACTATCAGGTCTGCATTACTTCAATTCATCTCGCCCCCTTTCCCCAGTGAGGTCTCGTCATTGATACCTGGTTCATTGCTCGTTTCAATATTGGAAATATAATTTTGTTAAATTTTCAGGCTCCTATCTATATGATTAAATACCATTCAAATTAAAAAAAAAAGAATTCTGGTTAAATCATATCAAGTATAGATGGAAGGAAGATTCTGCCTAGCATTTCTATTTTTCTGTCTTGTGTAACGCACTCTTTCACTGCGTACTTGCTCAGAACTGTGCACGCTCTTTCACTGCGTGTCATTCCATACTCTCTCATTGTGTAATCCTCCATTGTGTAATCTTCCATTGTGTGATGTTTCATTGTACACTCTTTCCAAATTCTTACCTAACTTTAACTGGCAACAGAATCCACGCGAATAATTTGGAACCATCCAAGAATTAGCTAGCAACACCATTCATAGCTTAGATATGATAAAACAATAATCCACGCCTTTTTATTATCTCAATGTCCTTTTTGATATAATTTTAAGTTAATGCGAAACACGGATGAGTTATTTGATATGACTGGAATGATATTTAGCTTGCCTACCATAACCACATTGACTCCGTTATGAAATAAAAAACTCCATATAAAATCCATTCATACGAGACGACAACAAAACTCTTTCGCTGGTTCCAGTTGGCTACAAAAGGACAGAACCTCGTACGCCGGTCACCAGACGCATAACTCGTGCTAAGAATAGCAGCAGACCACGGAAACTGGTAGAAGAGATTAGCGCCGCCTCTGACGTCATCAGATTCTCGTTCCCATGGCAACTGGTAGAGCCCAGTGCTGTGGTGGCGGTGGCGGCAGCGGCGGCGGTGATGCCAGCAGCAGTGGTGGGGGTGGGGGAGTAAGGTTGTCTTAAGGATGTGTGGATATATTTGGCATATATTTGACAGTGGGGGCGGTGGCTCGATCGCTGTGGTTCCTATATGGTTATGCCCTCTCCGGCCTCGCACTTTCCTTCGCATTGCGTGGGAGTGTTGCAACAAAACAAATTACCCACTCATGAACTTGATATCAGTGAGGTAATAACGTTAGCGCCGGGTCGCGCGTACCCGCCTGCGAATATTCCGGTCCTGTCCAATTTGTCTCCGGGGGGATTGTCTAGCTGTCAGGTCGCCCTGCCCTGTCCGTGGTCTGAAAATAACCAACCCCGGGAAGCTGATTTATGAGAATGTCAGTGTTTTACTGTCTGCAATTCTATAAAATCGCTTCACACTTCAATCTTTCCATATTCAGGGAAACGTCCGTCGAACGTTGGTTATCAATAACACTAATGGAATGCAGCTTGTCTCAATAACTTTAATACCATAATCAGAGTATAGTTTTGTTAATAACATTATTTGATTATGGGTCATTTGTCTGAAATGCGTCTGATCATAGTTAAATTTGTTCAGATAAAAATACTTTCCAATATTCTTAAGGTACGCTTCCTCGGTGGGGGTATGGGGTCCAAAGAATATTTCATGGAAATAATTTCACAGTTGTTTTTAGACTATTTTGTCTCAATATCCTTGTCTAAATTCTGACCTTGTTTCATGGGATGTGCATTTTCAAGGTGCATCTTAGGCGCAGCGGCTGAGGTCCGTGTTATAAAGACCTGGTGATATTGCCAAATTGGAGAGGTTCGGAGTTCGACGTCGACTCTGGGGAAACATTGAGGTTCAGAATGGAAGCATCGAAAATCCATACCTAGTTCCACAGGGAAGTGTCCATTAAAAACGTGACCAATACTTGGACCTATTTCCCAGCCGAGAACTCCTGATATTTGAATCACGTTATCAACTGGACTATCTGGATATAACTGATCTTTCTGAATGATGTGATTCTTTCTGTTGATATACACCCTCGATAGCTCATACGTATTCCTCAGAATCGACAAGGCTAGATCTATTCGCCGGCCAACACAAATGAAGAGCAATATCTGCACATATATATCCACTCTTCCATATGAATTATATATCTTTTTCTATAGAAAAGTATCTGTGACTTTACTCGTATTTATGTTCTCTGATATCAAAGAGAGCATTGTATCACAGTGACATACCTCTGAAGCAAAGAATTGAACTTAAGATTTTCTACCAAGGAGACAGTGTCGTGGGCAATTTGTAGAGATAACTCTATCTGCATATTGTCCTAACCTCATGGGTCGCAGACCATACAAACTTATAAGTATATCAGCATATTTTCCTGCACCAGAAATGTGGGAGTGTGCGAAAATATGATATTTTCTTGTCCTGCACTGATGGGTGCTGGAAATGTCTTTTTCGATTTTTTTTCAGTCGCTGTAACCTATCACACCGTCTTTTTAAATATCAACACACAGAGAATACTTAACCTTACACAGTCAACTAGGAAATACACAGTTTTATCATTCACCCTTTAAACCGTTTTTTTTTGTTTTGCAGAAGGATACCTACCTGTGCTACTCCGCGCCAGCCAGCAAAGATGCCACCTATATCAGTAAGTAACACTTTCATATATAACCTGCCATTATCTAGCTATATGAAGTTCCATATAAAATAAAACCTATGTCTTACCTCGAAAATGAATGATATTGCAATGAACATTTTCACATTCTAGATATAATATGGATTCTCTTTCATATTTTCTTTCATGTTTTCCATCGTTCGTTTTCACCTTTTTGAGACGTTTTCACACAGCATGAAAATTGCTTCCTAAGCGTTCTATTGTATCCAGTCTGCTTAACCTTAATCCCAAACGTCAGCAGCCAATTAGGTTTTATTTACACAGAGGAACCCTACCCTTTTGTTTACCAGAATCTGCTCCTATTCTTTAATTAAACATCTTAATCGGGGAAGATCCGATGGGTAACCGTTCAGGAATTCATGAGACATTTAAAGCGGATATTTGGTTTTGACACAAGAGCAGACGACTTTGCCATGCATCAAGTTTATGTCGTTGAAACAAGACGCTTTTTCTACAACTGACCTATCATTAGAGCTGCTGAAAGGTTGTTGGCGGATTAGTTAGACTGATTTGTTTGATCAAAATCCGATCGATTTAACCATTAAAGACGAGGAGTGGTTTAAACGTAACCTATAATTCTGTTTTGTAAATTCAACCAGAATAAAACTCTATTTTTTATATACTACTTGCCAAATAAAGGCGAGACATACAGAGAATGACAACCAACCATCCCAAGAATTATTTATAATATACCTACTGAATAAGATTTGAATAGCATGTTGAATGAAATAAAAGATGAATATCATGGACGTGTTATGAAAGATCAAAGGGTGAATTAAAGGTTAGATTTGATAATGTTGAAGGAGCTAAACAAAGGAAAGCAATATGAGACACTTCGGGAGGGCAGTGAAGGCACCATATCATGACCGGCTCATCATATGTATAATTTCCTCTGCATAATTATACAACAACTTGCTCTGAGATAAACGATGCCAATACTGTCTATATAATGACTGTAATCATATGTTACAACACACAGTCTGCACCCCGCCTTCTTCCAAAGCTTTATTGAATAACACCAATGGCGGAAATATGTAATGGAATGCCATGCGATTGAATAATCCATCTCTGACGTCATTGTCCCTAGATAAAAGCACGACAACAGTCTAATTGTCAATGACGATAATTACATATCACACGTGTTTTACGTAATGTAAAATATGTAATGTGACCAGGAAAATATGAAAACAAGCTCCCAGGATGTGGCTCCACAGTATGGTATATATAATCTTTTTTGCATGGAGCTCTGAGCAAGTGAAAATCTCTTATTATATGGGCTCAGTGCACACCTGTCAATGACATTCAATCATATTTCTAAAACAATATCTAGAACCAAATGTACAGTCTCGCTAGAATCTGTGCTGAATAAACGCCTCATCATATATTCATACCACGAGTACAAGTTACCATATGGTGGCATAGAGACAACATGTTGCACACACACTTTACCTAATAGCCATCGGAAATATTCATGTTGTATATATATATATATATATATATACTGTGTGTATTCAATCAATCAAGTACATTATTGACAACATTTACACAAAATGAAGGCGCAGAGGACTACCATATGGAACACCAAGGTTCACCAAGGGCCCGCCGGTTGTACACGGTTTGGCTGCAAATAGCCGTGCCTGCCGATAACCAGCAACGGGTGCGTGGGCGGGCTGCAGGGTGCGTGGGCGGTACCTCATTACGTATGCACGCCTGCGCCGTGCGCCCCTGCGGATGTTCATTCAGAAACTGCGGCGTTGGCTCCTGGGGAGAGCGTCACAGCCAGCCTCGGGGCTGCCTACTATTGCTTTCTGGAGTAACCCACCGATGGACGGTTGGGCGGGGGCTGGCTGGGAGGGGGTGGGAGGTTGGGAGTGGTGGGTGGACTGGTAGGGGAGTGCTATGGGTGTGGCTGGTGGATCCTGCATGGGAACAGACAGTAATCACAGCACCAAGAATTTACACCGAAATCCCCGTCCTCAGAACTAGACTAATATTTGGTGAAATTGAAAACTGTGAGGTCTCATTGATCCTTAGGTTTGTGGGTTTAGGTTAATATGATATATTGATCCGCAGAAAATCAATATGGCGACTACAATTACCAGCAGAGGTCCGTGTAACAGAGAGCCTCTGGGTCTGGTCTAATTCGGAGTATTTTCTACGCAGAGGAAAATCCGGGTTCAGTGAACTTCAATTTCGATCCGAACCGGATTTTGTCACGATAGAAACCTGTTATATCTTTGGAACCCATACTTCTGTGCATCCTCAAAGATAATTGTACAAACGTATATGGTTTTAATTGGATAACTGGTGAGACTATATACCTAACAAATATTTTATCCCATTTACCATGCAAATAAGGCCGCCACCACTGACCTCTGAAAATAACAATATGGGTGGTTAAAAATGTACAGAGGCAGACCTTCATGTTATAGGCTAAAGCGAAAACACACATATATGGCATCATTGATACTTAGACGACAAGAGACTGGCTGGATGATAAGAAATCCATATGTGTATCAGGTCCAATTGGTATAAAAGAGGAATTCATCAACCATGGTTGATATTATAATGATATTGGTATCCTATACAGAACCTTACCAAAATGAATTGAAAATAATGTCTCTAACTAAAACGACTTCATGGTGGGGGTTGTGGAACATGGCGAAATAAACCAAGATAGCTACAACTAGAATTACCAGAAGGGATACCGCAGGCACCGGCATCAGAAAACCCCCTTTATCGACTATCACCACTACCAGCAACACTGCTTTTACCTCAAGCACCATTGCCTTCTCTTGAGTGTTGCCGATGTCCCTTCGTGCGTGAACAAGACAGTGAAAGTGCTGCGTCAGCGAAACCCGCAAATGTGATCCGGAGAGGTTTTATTCTCGTTCACTTTCATGTAGACTCCTCCCATCTATTCAATTGTGCTGCTACAAGGGACACTAGAGAGCTTCTACATTGACCGTCTGTATGGTGGATATTTTTCATTTACATTCATCTAGTTTTAGTTCTGGGAAACAAATGTATCTTCCCTTCCTATAAACCGACAGTGTACCCTTTCAGGACACAGTGCGCACAATAGTTCCCTAGCCATCCGCTAGTAAAATGGGGGAATCCAGTGTGACTCGTGAGATGTCACCATTAGTTGGTGGGAAAACCCTGTGCTTATGAGCCACACGATATGTTCGGCGTCAGGGGACAAATGTCAGCACCCATACAACAATACATTTGTCTCCTATACCAATAGCATTGTCAGACAAAAGAAAAGAAGAACACGAAAACACACAACATAGATGACAACTTGCCAAAGGATCTATACATTGTTAACACGAAGAGGATACGGAATTTGGCAGACCTACAGTAATATGTCACCCAATGAGAGATTCTATTTACAGCATCAAAGCAGCCCCACTGCACTATGTGTAGAGCTGATCACTTGCCAATTCTGCTGTTACTGAGAAGCAATTTGGCCAGCTGGAATACGTGGTCGGTCCTCCCCATTCGGTAGACTGCCTCACAATAGCTTACTCATGGCCTCTGGTCAGGGGTGGTCATTGCCACCCTTGGTGTCTCACCTCACTGCAAACCACATTTGCGCCTCTCCTCTGGTGTCTTAACCCTGCACCACTGACATCACCCTTGCTTCCGCTTCCCATCACTCCTCCTCATTCTCCCAGCTTCCACGCTACACCCCGGCTTCACTTTTTCATCCCGTTGATCCTTGGGCAAATTCCCCCACCTGTGCCTGGAGTCTTAGTATGATATATGCATATGCAGTGGCAATACCATCGTCCACATACTTACCAACAAAGGTATCACGGCCATGATGTTCCTGGACAACCTCATAATCCTCTCCCCAGACAAGGCCAAGCCGGCCGCCAACTTTTCAATGGCCTGTGGCCTATTCCAAGAGCTCTGCCTCATAGAGGCACCGGACAAAGCCCAGGAACCAAGCCAGCAATTCACCTGGCTTGGGATCAATATCAATGCCGCCAGTATGGCCCTTTCAATCCCCAGGGCCAAGCTGGTGGATGTCCGGGAACACGTAGCAGCCATCGCCCGGAAGAGGTCCCTGACTAAGAGGCATCCAATTCATCCTCAAGTTCTTCAAGTGTCTAAATGTATTTGGCCGGCCAGGGCTTTCATGAGCAAACTGCTTGAAGCCCTCTGCTTGATGAGAGGATTCTACCCCAATATCAATTCTGACATGAGACAGGACCTTAATTACTTCCTCAACTCCGGGCTGGAACGGTCAGAGCCTTCTTTCTTGAGGGCGTCCAATGAAATGCATCATCTTCAACACATGTCTCCCCGAGGTAGCTGCACCTACGTTGGCTAGGTCTGCCCTGTGGAGGACCTGGTTGAGTGTATTTCTGAGCTTGAGGCCCTCAACACCATCTACGCCCTCCCGTGTTCCTGGGGTAGGGGGACCTAGGGACACGCTTCAAAGTCTTCTGCAACGACCTTGGCACAGTCCAGTCTCTCACCTCCAGTCGGGCGTGGTACGTTGTCCTCGCTGAATGCGCCCACCAGGCATGGATGGTCCGGGCACGGCTGCAGGTGGACCTCGAGTTCGCTCACATACCCGGGGTGCAGAAACCATAGCTGATGCCTTCAGCCGCGCTCACCTATCTCCATGTGCCTGCCAGGCGGCGGCCTCACTGGACTGCCACACCCACGTACAGACGATGCCCTGCATGCATGCCTCCTTCGTCCCCAGATCCACTCTATCCCTGGACGAGGGCATATGTACGGACATCCGAGGCTCGTTCACCAGGCACAGTCATCATCATCCCAGCACTGGAGGTGACGCCCTCGGATGTGATCATCGGTCTAGGTGCCACGCCCCCTCATGTCAACCTACGGACGACGCCTTCCGTCACCTCCAACGCACTGGCAACACCCTCGAATGTGGTCCTCAGCCACGGCACCACGGCACCACGGCACCACGGCACCACGGCCCCCTCAGGCCAACCCTCAGACATGATCAAATTCCCTCTATTTCTCTTATATCCGATTATAGCATAAATACACTATAATTGACTCATTGTTCTACTAGTCAATCATTATTACATATATTATTGATTGTTGATATCAATAATCCATATTCATAAGGACAACTAAAATCCTTATTTTCTTTATAAAATCCAATAAAATATCATTTGCCCACCTCCGGCCTCTTCTCTTTTATCCAAGGATAAAGGGTATTGTGCAGTGGTGGTGGGATATAGCATGAAGAACAAAAATAAAGAGGCTATTGCATTTTTACTCAAGTCCTTATTAAACGTACACGTACCTCCCAGTTAGATATAGAAGACAATATCAGTCTTCAGGTCTAGTTCAACACAGAGTGCATTGCCAACGGGAAGTATAAAGACAAATCTTATTCTATTCGACCATTTTCCTGAACGTCAGATGTTCAAACTGTTATGGGTAACCCCGGATGTTGCAATAACATCCCCGGATGTTGCAATAAAATTTTGTTAAGGACCTCTCTGGGCACTCTGGATAATGATATTCAACCCGGTACAAAACGCGGCGCAATTCATTTCATGAATCGCTTGACCATCGATATGATCACACTCAGTGATTCATGTAAACTCTGGAAAATCTGAAATGACATCCTGGGATGTTAGGCTAGAGAGACAGCATGTTCCAATTTGTCCAAATTCTGGCAGTTAAATGATAACATAAATTTGTTATTTCTTTAGAATATTAAATCTTGCCATGATCCCAATAAAGGGTGGAGAATTACAATCCTTGGAAATCTTGTCTGAACGTCAATTGAACGATGATAGCACGCTATCTTGTGAAAACGCTACTCTTGTGATAGGATCATTGCTTTAATTCATCATTTTAATAAAATAGGGGATCTTCTCAGCTAAGAGTAACAGGTGTGTGGTGCGTATGTAATTAATTCCCTGTACTGAATACTTTAATGGCTTTTCACAGTCAAGGCCCAGACCTAGTTTTTGAACAATGGAGCTCCCGGATATGCAAGAGGACGCGGTGAATGCGATTCATGTATTCAAAATGAATGCAGCCGGGAATTCAAGAGGCGCTAAAGTGGTGCATACCATTATCTGCTTTTACCAAAGGGAAATGAATTTCAATGCGGCCAATGGCTGCTGTAACGGTTCCCATATACTGAGAAACCAGATTGATAAAGGAGTGCCTGGCTGACGGCTAAGTGTGCCAGGAACGCCATTATTACTCACGTTCTAGGGTACTGAGAAACCAGATTAATTACCACTTCATATCAACGGCAGAATACCAATGCCTGGGAATAAAGCTACCAGGGTGGCCGGATAGCTCATTCTGTAGCATGCTGGCCAGCGAATAATTTTAAAATATTTTTAATTTGGTATAGACCTCATCGCATTAAATCTCAACTTGATTTGACCCTAGTCATTGCGATGGTGCAAAGCACCAGTTGCTATGGCGCAAACATCATCCGGCAACTAATTAACGGCGAATACTCAGGTTCCAGGATATTGATCTATCAGATTATATATGTGGCCCTGGCCGACCCCTTATATCATAGCAAGAGTGCCGGTGCCTGGGTGTTCTAAGAATCTGAATAATGGTCTAAACGACCCGCTCTACCGAGTATCCGTTTTACTGGTTTTCTGCAAAATTCTAGCTATCAATCTCCTATCATCTGGTCCTTTTACTGTGCGGTAGTCTGCTACAGTGGGTGAGACAGTGGACTGAGAATGGCAGGGTCTGAGGATCTAGTTTTAGCCATACTGCCTGGTCAAGCTAAGTGCATGTCATTTTGGATAAGATACCATAAATACACATAAAATATGTATCTAAGGAATAGCTTTTATCAGTGTCTCTCCTGGTACTTCTCACTATGAGTGGAAGAGGAATATGCTGTTGGTTTACTCTAGGTGTTCAGAAACTACATGCAAACACACTTATCTTGGATGGTTGCTCGCCTTGCGATGATGCTCTTATTGTTCGAAATATCTGTTATTGCACTAAAGTAGACAGGTATAATCTGGTTTTCCGTCATGGTAGGTTGTCAAAGCCTTTAAACAACAACAAGCATCTAGATTAATGATTTAAGTATGAGTTATAATGATGACAATAGCTGCACTATTGGGTCACGGGTTTTAATTTTATGGAGGGGGGGGGGGAGGGTCCTCTACTATAGAGAAATATTGGTTTAAGTAAAGATTTTTTTTTTATCTAGATCTTCCAAATCAAATTGTCTTGGGGGCGGGGGGGGGGGGGGGGGGGGCTTAGCACTTAGAGGAGCCCTTGGTTATGATGACGTCAGATGATATCCTTTAAAAAAAAAATATATATATATCAAGAGACGTCGAGAGTTCGAGTTCGACTCGTGAGATTACGGAGCCAACACAATGAGTGACATAAAAACTCAAACGAGTGGCGTCTAGATACTATCCTACCCCGTTTCCACTATTATTGAATATTAGGAAGAAGTGACATAAACAACGCTTTATGTCATACCCGTGACATAAACAAATCCCATGCTAAGCCTATGACGTTTTTTTATTAGGGGCAGGATAAGCGGCTACACATCAGCATGAAGAGTGTGTCCTCTATCCCTTATACTAAGTAACTGTAGCACAGACTTATTTAGTGACATGAAATTAGCAGGTATATCTCAGTAAATCCGACGAGAGGACGTTTTCTCCTACTGAAGATTGATCATATTTTCTTTACACAGACTGTTTGAATGTTCTTTTTCCAGACTCATTTGTTAAGCTCGATTGGGTTCATGGTTCGGTGTCTATCATTGTTAAATGACTATGCGGGTCCAGCAGGCTAAAAGCCTCAGAACCACGTTGAGAATTGCAGCATCAGTACACCATATATCACCCTATTCAAAAGTTTAATTTGCAGCTGAATACATAAGTAGTTGTAAATGATGATAGCTGGGCTGAGGTATCGTTTTTTCTCAATTGCACTTTGCCTGTTGATTAATTATGCATCCCGCAGATGTGTGTATTGCCTTTTTTATTCACGCCAATAAACCATTGATTCCGGTGGACCATAAATCTGCTTAACGACATAATCACCTCCATTTCCCCACCGTTTTAACCATGTGTATTTTTGGTAATATTCCCCTGGCACAATGGCTACCAATGTGTGACCACATTAGTTATACTTGTTGTTCACATGTTAACAAAGTTGTTCGGTCATTATGTCACCCTAAGTGTGAACACATCAGTTATACTTGTTAATTTTCTTACAGCTGGGTTCCAGCCTCATGGCAACATGTCCTACGCCCATCACATTCTACTGTACGGCTGTGCTGAGCCCGGCAAGGACAAAGGAGTCTGGTAAGTAAAAGGTTCTCAAATTGAGGACAAATCAGCAGATAATGTCATCAAAAAGAGAGTTCTATATTCTCCATGTGGACGGGTCTTATTTATATTCTGCTTGGTAATTGACATCAACACTTATGTGAGGAATATCAAGAGACATCATGAATTTGAGTATGAGTTTATTTATTTCACGCATTGTGTTGGCTCCGTAATCTCACGAGTCAAACACAATGCATGGCATATATAAACCCATACTCAAACGTGTGGAGTCTAGATTTTATCCTACCCCGTTTCCACGATTTTTGAATATTAAAATGATAATTTATGTCACATCCGTGACATAAACAAATCCAATGTTCGGCGTATGGCGTTTTTTTATTAGGGGTAGGATAGATATATTTATTGCATGAGCATAGATACGGGATTTCCGTATACTGGCATAATTTTGAGTATGATCCCTATTTGTAAGTAGTGTATAAACTTTACAACACCCTTGGTTAATATCTAACTGGTTAAGAGAGCAGTGCTCATTTAAAAAATGTTGAAGCTAGTTATCAAGGTGCTTTTCCCATAAAAGGTGATATTGTGAACACACGTCCCAGGGTTTTGACCAAATAGATGATGATCTAAAGATTCTTTTGACATTCTCTTTTTTATTGTTGAGAAAAGGCACAACCAGAGACAAGGAAATAATGTAGGAGTAACAGGTAATATTTAGTTGCTGTTAGAATACAACGTTTCGGATTCTTTTCAATCCTTCACCTGGTCTCTTTTTTATGCCACTTATGTTATGAAAACAATACTCCATGTAATCCTCTTTACTCACAGGGACTGCGGAGAGATGGCAGGGACCGGAGGTGGCTACTCCAAAGGTAGTGTGTGTAAGTCAGGAGCACAGATCATCTACGCATGGGCCATGGATGCGCCCAAGTTGGAACTTCCCGAGGGTATGTGATAGCAATTATAGAATTATGATTATTATCTATAAAATCAAGTGTGTAACTCTTCTTTTCTATATTGAAAAAGAATCTAATACATCTAGAGGAAATGTTTGAATCAGTCCATCATTCTCAACTTTCATTGTCGTATTGTCTATAAATGTGATAATAAGTGAATGTAGTTACAATGGTGAATTTTCTTGGTGGTAGATGTGGCATTCAAGATATACGGTAACAGTGGCATCAACCACCTGGTTCTCCAAGTGCACTACCTGAATGTGGAGAACTTTGTAGCACCTAACAACAACACAGACACGAGTGGACTCACCCTCACCGCCACACATACACAGTAAGTATTGAACTCATATGGGATAATGAAATTATCATGAAATTTATCAGAATAATGATTCATAGGTGCTGTATTTTTGTTGTCTGCGTAACATTGAAAAACGCCCTCTGTAATGAATTATTATGTTGTGATATTGAAAAGAAAAATACAGAACTGACTGGAACCAGTGAATGCTTGTCTACTAATGCTTGGGGAATCTTGGGGGATTTGGCCTCGAGGTTCACACCCCTTGAAAATGCATCCCTTTACATCCTTAATTCCATTTTTCTGTGCCAACTAGAACGACTTGCTTTTCTCGTAGCAGCAGAAAACTACATGTATAATCAAGATATATCTAAACATTGAGTTTCAGAGTCAGTTGTGTACTCTCATGAAGGTCAATGGGCTCAATGCACTCAGAACTAAAAATAGTTACTGTTTAAAGTAGCTAGTATCCTAGAATTCTCTTCCATGCTTCATAATCAATGTTGGCAAAACCTTCATTCACAAAACCATTGATTTTCAAAATTTAAATACTGCTATAGATATGGCGGACCTGGGAATGATACATCGATGTAATAATAGGGTGCTTCCACTTAGCCAATGAACTACTTTAAGTAAATTACATCAACGGCCATGAAAACGTCCCTAATGTCGTACACAGTATACTACAAGTGGAATTATGAAAAATGCTACAAAGAATGATAAAACGCTCTGCACACTCACGTCGTACATCCAAGTGGCTGTAGTATAAATTAAGCATCACTTTCCAGAAATAGCTAAAATAGCATGATATTTTACCGTGTAAACTGAGCCATTCAGACACTGCTTTCATGATGAAGAACTGCTTTGATTGTTACAGACAGCCAAAATCTGCTGGGGTATACCTAATGGGTACAGGAGGCGAGATCCCCGCTCACTCCACAGGTAAGGAAGAGCTCACCTTCTTGTCTATATATTATAATAAAGAGTATGTTTATCATTTATGAATGAGCATTGAATTATACATTAAAAAAAAATGTTTATCCAGTCTGTGGGTCATTTTCTGTAACCCAATTGGCAATCAGTCAACAAGCCACTTATCCAACTTCATTTGTAGGGTACAAATATCCCAAACACATCTTAGTGATTATGGTGACTAATAATGAAGAACCGGTACGTTTTCTTTGCGACTCGTTTCTCAACTTTGTGAATACAGAAGAATCCAAATTTGTCAACCATAATATGGACCAGGTGAATATATCCTAACTGTTCTGCAAATGATATAAGTGGCTATGTTATTGTATATAAAGATTGCATATGAATACTGTTTTCTGTTTTATAGTATACATGGAGACTGCCTGCAGTGTCAACGAGCCCGTTGTAGTTCATCCCTTCGCTTACAGAGCGCACGCTCATACACACGGTAAGCTCTTTGAAAGTAAATTGATCAATTCATTGAATCAAATCTGTCCTACTATGTATAGAACATATCTATACTCATATTATCACAGACGATGTATTGCAAGTCATATACTTATATAGAACAACCTTAACATAGCTTTGTATCATAGAAGACGAGATGGGGTTTGACCTTATTAACAGAACGAGGCTGTAAGGCTGAGTTCTTGTAAATAACATCAACCTCATAAGGTCATAGAAAAACATACCATGGTCGCAATTCATACATGTATTATATGCCCGAAATTCATAGAAACCATGTTGAAGTGAAAGTCTACAGTTAACTAATGTTTCAACGTATTCCGTATAATGGTATACGTAAAAGGGTGCCATACAGAATATGGTATATGCAGCAGCACTACATGACTATTAAAAGCAATGCACGCACGGTATATGATAAAAGACATATTTTGAAGGTACACCTCTCACACAATTAAGGAAATTTCTCACAGCATTTAATAGAGATGAAGAAGTTGTGGCATTAGAATAAAATACCATTTTATATATACTAAATGTATATGTAAAATACCATTTTATATATACTATATGATGTTACATATCACTTTGCCTGTTTGCATAAAAAGCTACACCTGCCATCTAACAATTATGACATCCAGTTCCAGACGCTCTCATAGAACTATGGCAATAGACTCTAATGTGAACCTCGTCATTGAATCACTTACAAAACTCACTTTATTGTAATAAGCATCTTATGATACCATGGTTTATAACTTGTGTGCTGGACCATAGAAATTAGAGGTACGAATACCATTCATCAAGTCTAATAGTGCTAAAAATCTGAGAGGTTAGTTAAAAATGTTTTAATGGTGCCATTACCTGAAACATAAATATCCTTCGGGAACAAATTCTATAAAACAACATAGTGGTTCTGCGGATTTTGTTCGAAAGCCAACGTGAGAATATGTGCAACTTAGCCACTTATCCATTATTACTCCTGAACAGCCTTCATCATATAGGAAAGAAAGGATAGGTTGTCATCAATTATCTAACAAAAAGAAATTATTGAAAAAGCCGATTGAATTTTGCCAAGATCTTGAGTGTAATGTTATAAGTGAGGTAGTCTTTCTATATCTACTATAGGTGAGGTAGTCACGGAATATCTCATTGTGTATATATATCATATTTCTATCACGCGTTCTTGTTTCTCATGGTTTGTATTGTATTTATCATAGGTGAGGTAGTCTCGGGATATCGCGTTCGGGACGGGAAGTGGACAGAGATTGGTCGTGTCTCACCTAAACTACCAGAAATGTTCTACAATGTGACGACCCCCAAGATCACAGTAGAAGAGGGTGATACTCTGGTGAGTACTGACTCAATGATACGTGATATTATATTCATAGTTACTCCATCTTATGTAAAGTCATACACATCATTATACACTTCTTAATCCCCATTCATTCTTCCGGTTTATTGTATAAGGCTCACAGGCTATACCTAGATATACTCCAATATGTAGTAGGAAATATGGAAAATCCAAGTACTGATGTTGATACAACTCATGAAACGACATTTTGCTAAGCTAAAGATTGTTATTTTTTGTCCTTAAAGGCTGCTCGCTGCACAATGGTAAACAAGGAAGACCGTGAAGTTGATATTGGGTGAGTTTTAGACACTCTTTCTCTATGACGCTTTATCAGGAAATGTGATGGGGAATGTGTGATTGGAATGCTTGATTATCTCATAGATTACCAAAGGCCACTCCTTCTCATACCATGTATATGTGGTGTGAGAAGTAAGGAAATCTCACATCGGTAAATGTATAGGGGTGAGATCTCTACCGAAATTTATGACATGGATTCGATCATGACCAATGTGTTGTAAAGGCAGAGAAAAACCGATCCTTGAGGAAGACTGGACACGTAATAGTTGACTGGTCGTAAAACCAAAGAAGCAAAAACACTCATATTCATATGGCGATTGTTCGCTTGAGCAATTTACATCTTCTCGAAAATAAGACTGTTCTAACCGAATGCTCGAGCCTGCGGAGGTATGGGCATTCTGTACTGCCAACTAAAAACCAGGAATATGCACTTTAAATCTTTTTAACACTTTCATTTTGACTGGATGCTAATTTATAAACAGAAACCGGTTTGCTGTCTTCGTACGTTAAAGATACACAGTGAAATTATAGATCAGATATGTCCGGATGCTGTAAGCAGAAGGATATCTATGATCAATAATTTCACCAATGATGTAACCTTAATCGGTGTTAGTCCATCGTCCTGAATACGTATTCATTCAATATTTCTGTATCCTCCTCCCAGAGAGACATCCCAAGACGAGATGTGCAACTTCTACATGATGTACTGGGTGGAGGGCGACCACCTCATGAAGCAGCACTACTGCTTCACACCAGGCCCTCCAGCATGGTCCTGGGGCAAGTTCGAAGGCCTCAACTCCGCTGAGGTTCCCAAGGATGCATCCATCGTCCCCGGCACCAGCAAACTCCTGGAGGCCACCCACAAGATGGTGGACGACGCCGAGGAGCTGCTCGAAGACCAGAACGAAGAGTTCGAGAAGCTGATGCAGGAGGTGGAAGAGCGCCTCGGAGGGAACTTCATCGAGGAGTCCGATGAGGAGATCCCAGAGAGACTCTTGGAGGCTGAGGCCCTGGAGGAGCAGCGGCGGGAGGAGGAGGAGAAGGAACGGGAGCAGGAGGACCCATTCCTGGAGCAGCGCACGTTGCGTGGTTATGACCAGGAGGCGGACATGGAGAATCTCCTCAGTAGTCTTTACAACTCCGGCTTCAACCGGGCGTACGCCGACCCGGACGAGGAGCTGTACGACCCACGCTCGCTACGTGACTACCCACAGCCCTACAACCCCTGGATGGAGACCCAAGAAGACAACTACTACTAAGAAAACAGGAAGGCCCACGGAAGGCAAGCAAGACCACCGTTCACTATAGACGTTATAGAAGGTGCTTTTAACAGCGGATGATTGTATGCATCTCGGGCGTTCCCTCGTCACAATTGGTTGCTGGATTCGACTGCATGTGATGATGATAATGATAAGGATAATAATGGCACCCTAGGCATGCGTATTTGTATGGAAGCGTAATTTTTTCTTCTTTTCTAAGTGTGTCTGAAGAGTGTTAACGGGAGGAAATGGAGATGTAGACTGCCGGGCGGTTGAATAAGAATGAGCAAGAGTGAAGTGCGCCTATAATTGATACATTAACTGTGTAAATAAATATAAATGTGGGAATGATTTATGTGAGATATAAAAGAGAATGAGAGAGATCTTGACGAGTCCAGTTCAATTGGGCCAGCACAAAAATAAACCCCGACCAGGGATCCCACCGACAATGGAAGAAAAACAATAACCCCAGCAGCCAATCGCAAGAAGGGACGCGCGAGTTGCCCTTATTAGGTAGGAACAATGACGTCAGCAAAGAAAGATGGCGACGATAGCGTCCAAATCCGCGGAAGAAAAGCTCCCCCCGCTGCACTCGCCACTTGAACTACTACCCCTACCACGCGACACTACCACGTGACTAATTTCGGTGACATCAGGTGTCCGATTTGAATATTCACGTCTGCATGGGCGATATAAGATGTTTATAATGATTCTCACTTTGAATAACGTAACATTCTATTAACAAATTTCTTTAAAAAAAATCTTATTTTTCTTTCTACAGACCACGGGGGGAGAACGAGTGTTTTATCAGAAAGAGCATAGAAAAGCGGGAAAACTATTCAAAGCTTTATTTGCTTTGAAAAAAAGATAATCATTTATCGCCTATGGCGTTGGTCTCTGGCGATAGCAACATCTGGTTTGTCATAGATGTACTACAGTCTGTCTCGACACATCCTTTCTATTTTCTGTGTTTCCAATATTCAATATTCTACATCATTGTCTCTTTCAAATAATCCAACGGATCGATGTATATCAAATCTTTTTTTCTCTAGAAATTTAGTCCAGTATATTATTCCTTACAGGTTCTGAAAAAATTAATATCGGATAATACTATTGTCTCGTAGAGAATGGTTGATGGAAAAAAATCTAAAAAAAAATCTTGAAATAGTCTCATACCCACATGGTGTTTGTAGGTCAGTTGAGACAAAACTTGTTGCGCTGTGGCACCCATGTTTTTTTTCTGTACGCTGAGACTATTTAATCTTGTCCATGAACGGTCACAAATACAGTCATATTCTGTTCCTTATATACTATATTTCTAAAGATAAAGCGCTGTGAAGATGACGCGTATGACATATCCTTTATATGTGACACGTCCAGTGAAAGAAATCCCCCACGGAGATACTGGATTAGTGAGTTGTAGAACACGGCTTACATTTTGAGATATTTCTAGTAAAAGTAAAAAGGTAATTAGGTAGTTAATCACAAGGAAGCACTTTCAAACAAATTATTCCAATTTCAAAATACTTGAATGCCTAAAGATTCGGCGTATTCCCTTTGCACATTCCAGGTGATGGTTTGCCTTAAATAACCTTTGGAATAAATATAGAATAAGAACCTAACTGAATATTGCTGAACTCAAGTCGAGTCTAGGATATATTGGAATATTTTATTTTTCATTTGGAATTAGAGACTTTGCAAGGCATCATTTTATCAATATCTTGAATAATGGCCCATTCAATCCAAACATCATATATACTGTTTCTAGCTTGGTAGAATGAAATATTTGAATATAAAGAGAATATCTATATAAGAATATCTGTAACTAAAGTACTGTTAGTAGCAGGTATGCACTGTTTTTCACATGTATTCGTTGGTCTCCTGAAACATTAGTGCAATATCTTTAGTATATTAGCCTTGGGGCTTTCCTTTTTCCCTAGGCGGGTCACATATTTGCTCCCGCTGAGCGTAGCAGTACCAATTATGACATGCTGGTGTGGAGATTTTGCCCTCTTTATAGTGAGGTTTACCTTATACATAATTCAGTATCGTTTGTGGCACCCTTAACGCATCAATGCATGCGGCCTACTGTATTGTAGTGTACAGTGTCATCATATCTTTGCAGCTGATACTATACCTTATGTAATCTGTTCACAATTGAACTCTACTAAGCTCGGTTAGAGCAAATTATATAGGAATCTCTATATGGAAATTATCTAACAAAATCGCGAGTATACTTTTTGAAAAGTTGGAATTAGTACGAATAGGGACAAGAAGGAGGTGGAACAGAGGTTTTTCAGATTATCAACAATGTTCGGGAAAAATATCTAATTTTGAAAATTACTAAAACATGTAACCAATAACCGTAATTGTGCATGAGATAACTGGATATCATATTGGTGTATCTAATATATTCAAAGTCTTCTTTAATCAGAATATATATGTATTCATGTTTGAAAGTAATTAAGAAGATGACAGATGCTATACATTTTCTTATTGTGATAAAAAGTTATTTTCAGCTACGCACTATGTAATGACTGACCAATGGAGTATCTTAAACCCCTTCATTAGAAATATTACTATGTTACGGGTTAAAACTCCAGAGAGGTTCATTTCTGATTGTACATAATTTTGCTGGGGGTTTCACTAAGCAGCACTTTCATGGAGACCAAAGAGGAAGAATTAATCATTCATAGTAGTCGTCGGTGAATGTTCAAACAAAACCCCAAAATAAATGTATATTGAGAACACTAACTGAAGGTTAATATTTTTGTAAATTCTGCCGAAATAGTGTATATTCTGGAGTTTTGTCAACAGATGACATATTTTATGAATGACAATAGATTGTGTTAGAAATAAATATTGGTTCAATATGTCACCCGCAAATTGAAATCTTCTTTTGTTCAGGTCCAGTAAACCAGTGGAACTGCCACCGGTTGTATCGAATAAAAGTTTTGCTATTTATTTCATAATTATCTGGCTCGTATAGAATGATTGCTACCCAACTAAAGATGATCTACATGTTGTTTATGTCATAGATATAGTTTCATAGATCATTTATAAAAACAGTCTATATACACCAAAATGATTTGATAGAAATCCTAGTTCTAATGGCATCAGAAATATCCTATGTAAACACAGTAAATATTGATATCACCATTTAAGAAAGTATTTTGTAGAGAAGGACAGATTGCATGGACATGCGTTTCAAAAAGTGTAGAGATGACATTTCGCCACTACAACCATTACAGAAGCGTTGGGCGGTGTAGGGTATAGATATATTTATCAAATGTTAGTGAGAAATTACGTGAGCTAATACACTAGAGCAGTTCTATTTAAGAATCAAAAGTACCATGACAGATGGTAAAAAGAGGGTACCGGTGGCTTAGATTGCTGCAACCTGACCATACCTGTTAAAAGGTAGAAACAAGAAAGTATGGACAATCATGAATTCATCCATACGACAACCATCTATGAAACCATTCAGATCTAGAGGCATGGAATTACCGTTGATTGTCAATGGCAGTTTATAGAAAATCATGTAAATTGCTACCTCAAAATACGTAAATGAAATATATATATATGGATTAAATACAACCTCGATGTATTTCACTATAAATATTCACTAGCGACACACACGGATTAACAACGTACTACATCATACAACCATTCAGATCTAGAGGCATGGAATTACCGTTGATTTTCAATGGCAGGGTATAGAACATCATGTAAATTGGTACCTCAAAATACATATACATAAAATATATATATGGATTAAATACAACCTCGATGTATTTCACTAGAAATATACACTAGCGACACACACGGCTTAACAACGTACTACATCATACAAGTGGCACCGCCACGGGCAGGTGGAATACTACAATGTACCACCAGTCTCATTCACCTGAGAAATCTTTACCTCACCAGACGTTGCCACGAGGCGCTTCATATTCGCCTTGTTCATGGCATTTGTGATCAGTCAGGTATGTAATGTAAATTATGTTGAGCGTACTTATAAATGGTGCCAAAAATGCATGTATTCCTCACGGCAATGGTTAGAGGAATTGAATCGAAGTCTGACAGCCTCCCGAAGTTTTAGAAGGCGCGGTAGGCGGCGAAGAAAAAGGCGCGACCGGCGGCAGTAATGAAAGGACGACAGCAAAGCAATTACCCCGAGTCGCTCCCAGGACAGTTGAGAATTGAATCGCGGAAAGTAGTTTCTACCATGATGAAGTCCATTCCTTATGTTCTGAAGTCAGCAACCTCACAAAGATAATTAAAGAAAAAGAACATTCTGAAGCTGCAGCCACACAAACTTGGTAAATGTGACAAACGTTTATTTTGATGGTATTTTTGAAAAATGTCCAAGAGAGTGGTATATCTTCCATTGGCCGAAACTAAAAGGTCGACATATATATTGTTACCATTGGAATAAATCAAGATTCCAAAACCTACCCTTTTAGAGGAGTGTATCACTACTGCTCTATCGAGGTGTTTGTGTTTGGGTAAAGTTGGATGAATGGAAACGTTGCTGGTGAAGAACATTTCCAAGGAGGAGAGAGGAGGAAAGGGGCAGAAGTTGTGGTGTTTGATGAGGTGAAGAAAAATAAAATATGTACCATGGGATGGAGGGTGGCGTTCAGTGGAAACATAGATGGCAAGAGTGAGACAGTCTGTTGGCTGGTTTTCCGCCTGTGTACGTTCTTCGTGCCCTCTAGCGGATACCCGGGGAATCAGCGTAGACAGTTTGAGGTCACTGGGACCCAATGGCTAAATCAAGTGGTCCTCTACTCAGCAAGATGAATAGATTAGAAAACGGCAAGGGTAAATTATATGATTTCATGATAAAATAGATTATTTCACTGATACATTATATGATGATAAGTCAAAATGTAAGCATGTATACAAATACATTTGAATAGGCTATGAAAAGGGTTATAATGTAAATAATATAATACGAATTCAAACGAGCTAATACAGAATTCCGAATAAATAAATTGCTTTCTGGAGTGAGTATTAGGTGAGTAAATATGTACACAAGTAGGAGATACAGGTCAAACACAAATACACCGTGGTGTAAAATATATTACAATATACCCATGAGCGAACAACCTATGATTACTTATCGCTGCTGGGGGTGGAATAACTTTTGTTTACTGCCCAGGTTGAAGTTACTGCCC
Organism: Alentia gelatinosa; assembly: GCA_950022655.1. Taxonomy (NCBI): domain Eukaryota; kingdom Metazoa; phylum Annelida; class Polychaeta; order Phyllodocida; family Polynoidae; genus Alentia; species Alentia gelatinosa. The sequence continues at coordinate 34,300,773 of OX465583.1, forward strand.
AGGTTGACGTTTACTGCCCAGGTTGACATTTACTGCCCAGGTTGACTTTCAGAGACATTCGGTTTTTATCGCCACCGGAACATAGTTTCCCTCTATAGGCTTTTCTATTCCTCATTTTCTATTCTTTGTGGTCCCATGGCTTTGACAATGGAGTTTATTTTGGAATATATCCATCATTATATATGAATTATAGGTATCTTTTTATTCAACAAAAAGAGAGTTCAATCGCATTGGTAGTTGACGCTCTTCCTTGTGCAGTCCACACAGAAATTGTACGCAGTCCTGAAGACAATGAAAATATGATACATAAGATCATGCACAGACAATGGTTGCTACAGTAAATGACATGCCATAAGTTATCTGCTATGGTAAAGGTTTTGTCTTATTATGTTGTTTTTGTAATATTAGTATTGTAATGTCAGGAAGATAATCGTGTCATGTTCATGACTCCTTGCCTGTGATTATATACTTATGTCATGGGCCATATGACACTATAGACATGGTCAGAAGTTGCAATTGCCTATTTCATATAAACCTGGACTATAAGTGAACCTATTAGGATACAACCCTGTGGGACCCTGTAGGTGACAGGAAAGTAGTTAAAGGGCTCCTCATTTATTCCTTTAAGTTGAACTTTGTCATAAATGTAATGCTGTAAACAAGTTAAAGCTTCTGTATTGCTTTACAGGTATTGTGTGAACAGGTACATACCCACAGAAATTAGAGAAATTAAATATTACCCAAGCCACTTTAAATTGGATTGACTCTTATCTCAGTGACAGATTTCAACGTATTCGAGTAGGGAACAACACCTCTAACTGGAGACAGGTCAACTACGGAGTGCCCCAGGGATCTGTCCTGGGGCCTCTGTTGTTTATCTTTTACATCAACGACCTGACAGAGGTCCTAGATCAACAAAATATTTCTTATAAATTCTACGCAGATGATCTAGTGATATACAAAGAGGGCAAGAACGCAAATGAAATAGTAGAACAAATGCAATGTAGCCTAGATGGCCTGTACGATTGGACTCGAGAAAATCTACTTACTATTAACAGTAACAAAACAAAGGTGGTCTGGTTTTCATCTAGAACCAAGTTAAGGTCACTAAAACCCAATGATCTGTACTTGGGCCTAACTAAACTTTCGAGGGTCAATAACTATACTTACCTGGGAGCGGTACTAGATGAGACACTATCGTTCGATAAGAACATCAAAATGACAACAAAAAAGTTGAATAGAAAGATTTTCCTTCTTGGGAAAATCAGACACTTGACTACTAGAAAAATGGCATGTAAAATCTATAATCAGAGTATAACTCCAGTCATAGACTATGTCTCATACCTGCATGAGTGTACCACGCAACACCTTAGGAAAAAGCTACAAAGAAGTCAAAATCGTGGCCTTCGGCTTTGTTTGGGCGTGGGTCCCAGGGTGCACACTGTCGACGACCTACATCGAATTACGGGAATCAAGTATTTAGACAGGAGGCGAGATGAAATGTTATTAACATATACAAGGAGAAGACTTGCCTCGACCTTAGGGGTGCATGAAACGATTGAAAGTGTGAAAACTAAAACTAGGGAGTCCAGTATGATGACAAGAGCGAGAGCGGGTACCATGCTCCATCTTCCCAAACTAAAAACCGAATTTGCCAAGAAAGCTCCGGCCTATAGGGGCTCAGTATTGTGGAATAGACTGCCTGAGTGGGTCAGGAAAGTCGAAAGAAAGGAAACCTTTAAGCACCATTTAAAGAAACTTGAGTTCTGAGTTAATATAAACACTAAAATAATCGTGGATTTTTTTTATTCTGCTCTAGTAGGCACCTCCAATATGCGTAGATAATGCTGTTTTTTCTTCTATAAATGAGATCGAGGAATCACGACTGATTCCATGATCATGACCATGATTATCATTACGTCTCTAAATAAACAATATGTCTGCGAGGTGTCAAGATGGACTCCATGCTTGCTTGAACTAATAACTGAGAATCAATACTGTACATCAGACTGCGTCTGTGATATGAGGAATCATGCCTCACTGAGCAAAATCAATTAAAAATGAGAGAGAAAATCAAACTGAAATTTAAATATCTGGAAATTGGAAATGACCATCATCAGTAACTGACTCCCAAATAAACTTAACATATATACTACATCAATGTTTTCTAATTTTTTAGCATAGATGATCTAAGGTATCATTATAAGTCTCAGATATTTATCTATTCACTGCCTACTTTATGCCTACACATATATTTGCTTTTCTTGTTATCTATCAATTTTGGGTCATTCAGCTATTAGTTTAGAGGCCACACTTATCTTGTTTGTCAATGCCAAAGTGTCAAGTTGTAATACGATCTTTCCTCATTATAATGTCATATACCCTACCATGATTATACCGATGCCAACACTGCAGTCTCTCTATAGTCCTTGTATGTCCTATATAGAGTTAGTCTTTCGTTGTATATAAAAAACAACAAAAAGAGAAGCAGAATAGCACTTAAATAGCGACATAGGGAATATGTCTTCTTAAAAAAATAATTGTCAATCTACAGAATTACTTAACAATGAGCTTACTTGTATCCAACTGTCAAAGGAGTCTAGATGTACTCAATTAACGAAATAAACTGCGTTATACAAAAAAGAAAAAGGCATGAAAAAAGCAATTCCCAAATACACATGCCCATTAAGCCCACCTCCCCGGGTCAGGGCAGATCGGGTGGTATTCGGGTTGTGGTGACAACGGCGTTGGGTAGAGTGGGTATGTATGTATGTAGGCCTCACATTGGACACTCCGATACAAGCAGGCAGGGACAGCAGACGTAGGAAAAGCACGTTCGACACGGTTTCTGGCTTTCAAAGTTGGTTCTTTAGATTTTATAGTCATGTATCTAACACTATTCTAACACACTTTAAAACTGATATTATAAGCTTGGGTTCTGCCTTTGTCTGGGCAGGGCGGCTCTGTGTGTGCCGGGGTGGGGGCTTACATGGGTACACGGAGACAGAGTACAGGGGCAAAACCCCTCCAGCGTGTCTTTATTTGAGGGAAGGGTGGGCGGGCACATTATGTGCCTCATGTGCTTCCCTCCTTGAATAGGTCTCGATTGAGTCAATATTATGTTTCTTAGTCCCTCCTTACTGTATATCATCATAATCTGTTATCTATGAATAATAGAAAAAGGATCTATACAAATTAAAATGTTCAGACAAAACAGACCACCATTGGTAAAATGGGGAGGAGGTGGAGGTAGGTGCTGGGGAGCACACACCCTATTTGCTTCACCTTGGGACGCCCCTATTGCATCTTGGTGGGTACAGTTGGTGGGATTCAGAAATCTGTGCTCCAAACTATTTGACCCAGATCTAGACCACGACTCTATTCCATGGCAAACATGAATCGTCCGCCCTACTTTTTGATCAGTCCTTCTAAAGCGCATCAGTCACTAGCTGATTCAATATGAGATTTGACCTCGATAGTACTATCTCTAAGCCAACCCTTTCTGCTTGACTACTGAAATGCTCTGTATCTGCGTTGTTTGTACTGTGCGCTGTGGGATGAAGTAGAAATGCCTATGCATGGACGGACAAGGTCGGAGCCCCCAAATTAGATCTCGAATTGCGATTTACGGTAATTTCTTATTAATCATCAATATCAAAATAAAAGGAAACCCGACCTGGCATTTATTGTGATGATTGTTAAGTATTTGCCAATCTGAGAAGCAGTAGCAATTATCACATTAAATGCCAAGTTCATGAGTAAATAGACATTGGTGGCTAAATACCCAAACACTGCAGTAATCACCCTATTCCACTGAAATGAGAGGAATTTCCAATTGATCTACGGAGACTTTGTAAGCTCTTTTTATGTTCATTTCAAAAGCCACCATGAACCAGACCCGGATAATAATGGTGTGGCCCATTCAATTAAAGTCTGTCTCGAGCATGTCGTTTAAACTATGTAAACACACATGTCACAGATTCGTTAGTGACGTAAGGAGCCATAATAGATATTATTATATACCTATGCACTAACTCAGTGTAAATACGTACTGCTCCTGGGGGTACAGTTAGTGTACACAGAATGCACTGTACACCGTGAATCTTTGTACTGGTGCCTTTGGATAGTGAAAGACTGCACGCTTTGGGTGACAGATTGTATCCTTTGAACCTTACCTGCACGCTTTGGGTGACAGATTGCACGCTTTGACGAAATAACGCAATCTGATTGGTCAGGAGGCCGGCAACAGAATTCTAGGTGCAAGATTTTAAAATGGCGGATCCCTTCACTTGGCGAGTTCTGAGACTTCGTACAGAAACCACGGAACGAGTTAGTGTGAAAATACAAAATACCATTTCCGGATATCTAGGCGCTCTGTGCTTTGACTATGTAGGTTCGAGATTATATGTCTCATACTCGAATCTTTTAGATCCATATTTTTGATAAACTTAACAACTGTCATCGTAGCTTCGAGACAGAGTTATTCAGAGACGATAGTAATAAACTACACTCCAAAAGTAACAAAAGAGACCAAAAACAAAAGTCTAGCCTCAAACCCCCATAGGTTTAGCACTAAGCCTCGTTCTTACTGGCCACCGGAAATGGGGTTTTGTAAATGGGTATCTGTGGTTTCAGTGGGTTCACTTTGGCTCCTTATACTTATTTGGATATACGCAATAGAATGCCACAAACCGAGAATCAAGAAAAAATCGTCAAGATATAAATGGACCAAATAGCAAGGTACTATCGTAAAACTGGATGAGTTTTAATCTGGGCCTCCGTATGCGACGACTGGAGTTTGGCGTAGTGATATCCGGAGCCAAAACTCCAGGAGTCTCATACGGGAGCCCAGATTAAACCGAATAAGGTTTTGATTTTATCCTACCCCCTGTGAACGATATTTTTATGTGAGGATAGTAACGAAAAACACGATAAAAACTTTCTGAAGTCCTCCATATAGCTCTCCTTGCTGCTCTGAAGGTGCTTTGAACTACTTTCAGTTGCTGATCTCTGATTGGTCCATTTTTTGTACTCTCCTAGGAGCGATTTTTTTATCCGTATGCGACATACAGGCGCATACGGAAAGTCAATGTTAAGCCTATGGGATTTTATATTAGGGGTAGGATAAAGATATGACCGGTCTGCATGTTTTATTGATTACTCTCATCATCATCTCATATCATTAAACACGAGATCACGGTTTTGGCTACGCTTTTCTGTATCACTGTCAGAATTTGAATAAGTTCCTGACTTAACCATTTTCAACATATGTAAAGTCTGATACTGACTCTGTAAAGACGGATATGTAACCTGTTGTGTACCACCAGTAGAAAATATTACTAATATTCAGTAGAAATGGATGTATAAAATTAAAAAAAAATGAATAGATGACTTGAAGGTTTATATGACCTCTCCCTACGATATGCAATATATCTGAACGCGAATCGCACTAAAATAGTTAACAAAAAATAAACTGACCTTAAACTAAAGGAGTATAATACTGAGCTGAGCTATAAGAAAAAAGAATTCAGAAAAAAAAACACATGGCACGGAAGCAGACCATATTTATGTTTTATCCTGGTCGTTTTCTTAATATAAATACCTTCAACTCTCGCAATCGGCTATACTTCAAGCTTTCAAATAATCATTCAACGTACATATCTTATGATTGAAATGATTCAAATTTGTTCTCTATGACAAGTAATTATGCCCATAGATATAACACTGACAGAGAACCACCATTTAAGCACAAACCCTGTTCATACACATTCATAATATGAATACAATAAAATTTCCGTATGGAAAACTAAGGCAGACCTCGATTAATCTATCTATGTTAGACTCGACTTTGCTTCGAGAGCCCTTATCCTGATAAAATTTAGAATGCTTCACAGTGACTTTGCTTCGAGGGCCCTTATCCTGATAAAATTTAGAATGCTTCACAGTTAAATCGTTCAACAACAATTTATGCCTTCCCTGATATACACCTGTAAATGTTTGCATATGAGATCTTTTCATTTCATGTTTATTACCATGCTCTGTCCTTATTCCATGGACCATACACTGATTGTTATTCTTATAGCAAGAAATATAAATAGGTTTGGAATTTGTAAGTGATTTAAGGACAAAATACAGGATGGTATGGGTGAAAAAATGTAATACATTCATAAGCATGATATGGCGTTGGAAGTTGCCACAGAACCTAAAACTAAATTTGTTTAATGAACTAAATTTTGTTGAAAGGGAATTTGATCCAAATGAACAATTTATTGTCTTTTCAATAACTTCTGGGCCTTTGGACTTCATATCTAATCAGACCATTAATCTAATCCTGGATTTCACTCATGTATCTGCAGGCGCCATCAGTAAGGTAGAAGCAGACTATCGGTTCGCATCGTGTAGCATACAACAAACAAGAACATGTTAAGAGTGCCAGTGAGGCTATGCATTCCCTGGATTCTTTTGGGGTCTTGCCTCTACACAGCGGTGGACACTAAGAGGGTCCTGCTTCTACCCCTCCCCTTCACAAGCCATGTCCGGCAGCTGGCTGCCATTGGTGATGGTCTGGTTGATCACGGTCATGAAGTCTACATGGTACTCAGCAGCAGTATGCCAGATAGAAATAGCTTTGAGAAGGGCAAAGTAAGTGGCAGACTTTGACCTTACTACAGGAAAGATAGTTGCAAGTATAGTAAGAGGTAGTGCAATGAATGTACACATTGATGCATACATAAATATGCATGCATATATATATATATGGTTTATTCCTCCCATATATATATATATATGGTGGTTCTTTGTAAGTGTTATATATGGCATATCTTTACAGCTGTGAATTTGATTATGTATAACTAGCTCCCAATATATATTTGTATATTTACAATAATTAACATTGTTGCACCATGTCATTCTTCACTGATATGTACAAAATCATATTGTATATGATATAAAGACAAATTGTCTATATCACTAGTATGTATATAGAGTTAATTTGTGACAGCACCAGGGAATCAGATATCTTGTGACTTGAAGTAAAAGAAAGCACCATAAATAAAATGTTAAAAGACAATAATCCTGAATAAAACTTAAACAAGAGGCAGAACATTGCAATCAATTTAAGATCTTTTATAGATATGTTCCGCAGATCATCAACTTCATATGTTCATGTGTGCAGTACAGTTTACCAATGCTTTGTATTGTTTCCGTTCAATAGATAAAGATACTGAGCCATAGCACTCCAAAAAGGGATATCTACATGATGTCTGATGACGAAATAGCAATCCTAATAAAAGACATCTTTGAACTCCGAGACATAATTGGAACGTGGAGAACCAACGTTCCAGAAATTGAAAACACATGCACTAACCAACTTCAAGATGATGAACATTACAGAAAGTTGAAAGGATTGAATTTCGATTTGGCCATTGTTGATATATTTGCAGAAAGTAGGAGTCTATTGGTCCTACCATATAGTCTAGGAGTGCCTTATGTGGGAGTGACCACAATGCAGGAACCATGGATAACCAGGAACCCTTCCTTACCATCTTTTTCGCCATCGAATCTATTTGCTGGGGCATATACCCCAAATATGAACTTCTGGCAGCGTTTAAACAATTTGTGGATGCACATTGACTGGAATGCCTGGCCTCGTGTCAACTACCTAGAAGATGAATATATTCAAAGGTATTATTTATAAATTTTTTTTTTATCATTTTAAACATCTCAATTATTTACTACCTTGTAGGATTTGATGACCATTACCATAGATTACTTTTGAGATGGATTATTATTTATTGGGCTAAGGGTTCATTTCTGCAAATATACAGTTTATGACCATGAAACTATCGACCATAAAGTTATCTCACCAAGAGACAAGTTCCAAATATAAGTATTATATTTAATGATATCAAGAAATAAGATAGATTAGTTAATCCATAGTTCATATGATAAAAATCACTATGATTCATATATAGTGACTGGTGACAATTAAAAGATTTTCAAGAACATATTGGAGGTGAAATTACACAGAGTCAACATGTAGCGTGATGTCTGGCATTAGCCAGGAAGGGCTCTTACATGACGAATTACCTGATAAATAAATAAATTTGAGGTGTGGGTGTTAGGGAGGTTAAAGGCCACCCGGTATACCTGGACAAATGCTAAATTAACCTCGAATAATAATCATAAGATGCATAATATAATAAGAAGTAATATCACATGTAAAGAGCAAACTGTCCATTTTTGTAATGGCATGAAATATCTGTGATGACGAGTAAGTCCAGATCATATAATTCCAATATATAATATAGCTTGTAAAATGTGACATCCGAATAATATATTCTCACTTTGTTAAATTACATGATATCAAATTGTTGTATATCTTATTTAATCCTTATAAGTATACTGTCTTTGCCATATCCCTGGTGAATATATTTTATGTATAATGAATGCCAGAAACATCTAATGAAATTTATCAATTTCTCTTTTTGATCTTTTTATTCAGACATATCCGTGATAAGCCATCTACCACCTTGAGCAGTATCTTAGGACAATGCATGTTAGTCCTGAGAGACACAGATATACTTCTGGATTACCCTCAACCATTAATGCCCCATGAAGTGAATATCGGTGGACTGACAACAAAGCCAGCCAGGCCCCTCCCCAAGGACTTGGAGGAGTTTATTGAGGCATCCACAGATGGCGTCATTTTAATGACCTTTGGTTCAAATCCATGGCCACTCTCTCCGGAGCTGGTGGAGCAGTTTCTGATGGCCTTCAGAGAGATTAAATATAATATTATCTGGAAATATGTAGAAGAACCTAAAGGCTTACCAAACAATGTCAAAGTCAGTTCATGGTTGCCGCAGAATGATCTACTTGGACACCAGAAAATCAAGCTTTTCATCACACATTGTGGCAATAATGGGCAGATGGAGGCACTGTATCATGGGGTGCCTATGGTTGGCTATCCCAATTTTGGAGATCAGTTTTATGATTGTAACCGTCTGTCCTATCATGGTTTTGGTATCTGTCTCGATTCTGCTAATTTCAAGCCTTCTGACATGGTCAATGCAGTCAATGAGGTCATGGCAAATAGTTCATACAGAATGAACATTGAGAAAGCCTCAGAAATGTTTAAGGATCGACCAATGACACCAAAAAAACGTGCACTCTACTGGATAGAGCATGTAATGAAGTATGGAGGAGAGCACCTGCATTCACATGCACTAGACATGCCCTGGTATGAATACCTGATGGTGGACATAGCTGCATTTGTATTTGGTATCCTATTCCTCCTATTTACCATCTGCATACTTATTATGTATACAGCCATCAAAGCATTGGCCTCAGCAAAAGGTCCTAATCCAAAGAAACAAGATTAAGATCATACTGGGCCAACATGTTCCTAAATACATTCTAGGTATCAACGGCAACAGCACACGCATGTTGGTCCGGAGGAAAACAGGAGGACCTTTTGTTCAACTTGGGAAAAATGGACAAGGACATCTCAAATAAATATGAAGTCATGTGCATTGCTAAACAACAATCAAATCAGTGTTGCTACAGTAAACTACCACTACTGGTATCAGCATGGATACATACATCAGAAAAGGCCTGGCAGCCATTCAAAGCAAAAAAACAATAAGGTCAAACCTCGGAATTTAAACGGAGGAACAAGAGTTGCTTATCACCTCTTGAAGACTGACGTTCAGATTAATAACATATTAGTATTTCACAAGTTAATTGGCAATGAGAACCACAGCTCAACAGCCCCTTTCAAACATAGCGAATGTCAACCCATCAAACTTCTCTCCAGCCATTCAGAAAAAAAGTTGAGGACAGAGTTATTTCGCAGAGGCTTTTCTAATGTCATATTGTCGTGGTAAAATATTCCAGAGAATAAAAAAGTATGATTTTGAGAGATGCTTTGCTTTTTGCCTTCACTAAACTAAGAACTAGAAAGATTAAGGATTCGATATTACGTTTTATTCATAACTCCTAGACTCTTATGTTATGATAATTTCTATAACCCTATGAAATATCAAAACTCCGCGGTAGACTTTTGGATCATCTTCTTTACCAAATCTTTCAACGTAAGTCTCCCAACTCCCAAGTTATAGCCGACATCCCACCCGTGAAGTTTTTCCGTTATAGACTTACGGGTGTGAATGAATACGCCATTGTGCGTGGCAGACTTCGTGTTTTGTGTCATCTGTATAGAACACTATTGCCTCGTGACCTCGTGATGATTAATAACAAATATAAGCTTATTAATTCAGTTAAACTAGCGGAAATATGTATATTAATTTATTATGTGATTTAAATACAAACTGAAGGTGTTATATGGAGAATCTTCACATATATTCATAAATGATGGAATTAGTTCCCAAAAATACCACTGTGTGGCACCACCTGCAACCATTACAAACCCTCGTTCAAGTCTCCTCCAAAGTATATTTCAGGCCGATTTTGTCCTCGGGTTCTCTCAAACGAGATTATGAATGAGTTTTTGTCTCCCTATGGACGATAGGGGTAATAAAACGCGATTGATGAGGTCCGGCCCTATAGCTCGTCTGTGGAGTCTCCTCTGTCGGGACTGTGCTGCCCAACGAGAGTTATAAATAAAATGGGCCCCAGTTTCGTTGAACATTATGGTGTTAATGTTAGGTCTAAAAATCTTGATAAAGATCACACATTCTCCACTAAATTGTCAGGTTTCAAATAGTTGTCAATATATATTCTATGGAGAGTCTCTTTTTATGTGCCCTTTCTCTTTTATGGAGAGTATCTTTTTATGTGCCCTTTCTCTTTTATATCAGTCACAGATATAAAAGAAAAAGGATACAGAAAACATTTCATTATCATCAGCTCACTTCTATAGGATGTATTGCCAGGAAATCATGTAAAACTGACTCCGGATTGGAAACAGGAACATAATTCCCAGTGGAAGATCTTTCCTAGGAAAGAACTAAGATTTTCAATAAATGAAAAAAAAGAAATTATGACGAGTACATGAGGTTGAGTCAGCAGGGCACGCAACACAGGTCTCACTGGTTAACAAGGTGTGCCGCCACTTTCTGGCACTTGAAGGAACTAGACATCTGAGACATGCTGTAAAGTCTCGAGCCCTATTTGCGTAAGGAGTAGACCTTTAGAAGAGAGAGAAGAACTCAAACACAGAGGTACTATGTACTACTATGAGTCAAGAACTTAACTGTTTATTGACAAGAAAAGGTCCTTGTTTTATACCTTTAGCAGGGGGTTGACATGACAGGCTTGGCATCTGTGAGCTCTGCGCTCTCATCTATAAAAATCTTGATAAATCCTTCTCCACTAAATTGTCAGGTTTCAAATAGTTGTCAATATATATTTTATGGAGAGTCTCTTTTTATGTGCCCTTTCTCTTTTATATCAGTCACTTATATAAAAGAAAAAGGATACAGAAAACATTTCATTATTATCAGCTCACTTCTATAGGATGTATTGCCAGGAAATCATGTAAAACTGACTCCAGATTGGAAACAGGAACATAATTTCCTGCCCTCTTTCTGCTCCTCCTGCCGCTATGGAGAATCCAAGGCAGTGGAACCGTCCGAACTTGACTCACCGAGGGAGTCACTTTACCTTGACTGGCAGAGTGAGCTCTGTCCTCTGGGTCTGCCTGGTCCTTGGCTGAAGCCGAGGTCACTCGCGGGACTAAAGACTCTCAAGTGGGAGCCTTTCGGGACTTGTCCGGTTGCTCAGCCATGCTGAGACCACTGACCGCACACTGGTGGCATCTAGGATGCCACTTAGGCATCACAGAGTGATTTGTCTTCCAAGAACAGGCCCTTATATATGGCAACTGTGACCTCCATGATGTTCATGACATAGGTTCTTTAACTCAAGACATAATCCTATAGGTACAACAAGTTGTAAAGAGAGCCAAAGTTTATAGAATAAACCATCCCAAACTTCCAGTTCTTTCCATTGACTGCAGAGGTTCTGAAACTCCCAACTTTCTATAAAGAGTTCAGGTCCCTTTCGTCTATGGAATCCATTATCCACCAGTTTACAGAGCCGAGACAGATCCGGATCAGCCTGTTGAGTATCTCGGAACTATTCTAAAGTCCACTGATGGATCCTGGAATCTGGCTTTCCTAGTGAGCGTAATGCTGCCATTATAGCATGTTCCCCACAGCCTATGCAAATGTGAGCGACTGGATTGTGTATTGGTCTATGGGAGAGGACCTTCCCAGGCCTGTGTTCTATCTGGCAGTTCTTTAATCTGAATTTGTATAAAGTTGCTAGCCATCTACCAATCATTCCCTTGACATCCTTGAAATCAAAGAGCCATTTTAGGGAGGAATGGTCGGTAAATTTCCACTCGCTAAGAAGTGTTGATATTTTCTTACATACACTACTACAACCAAAAGTTCCCCTTTGGTGGTGCAGTATTTCCGCTGTGCTTTGCTCAAACTATTTTTGGCAAAGGCTTTTGTTAGTTTGTTTGGTTTGATTTAACGTCCAGTCAACCATTATGGGTCCTTACCAGTCTTTCTCAAGGTTCAAATCTATGTAATGGATTCAAGTAGAAATCTCATCCGTCCATAATAACTGAGGTGGGAATTCTTTTACTTCCCACACCACGTAGACATGGTATGAGAAGAATTGGCCTTTGATATAGCAGTAAATCTACCACTGCTACCACTGATGGGGTTGGGACTCGAACCCACAAAGTCCTGCAGCCTTGGGGTTACAAGTTCAGTGCCCTAACGACTGAACTCCCCTGCCCCCCCGGGCAAATCCTATAGGAACCTGTACTCCATTCTGAATCTGAGACAGACTCTCATTACTGGCGTCAGTATCAAGTATGAAGCGGCCCCTGGGCAAAAGGTATTGGAGACCTTTTGCCTTAATCCTATGAAAGCAACCTCAGCTTCGGGAGTCCATTCAATCTCCTTTAGCTTTCCTGCTTTATATAGGATGACATACTGTTGCAAAGGATATGCAATTTACTAGGCTTCGTGTTTAATAGGCGGGAGCCTACGATGAGGTAGCCAGAAAGGCAAATTTCCCTGTGTCAATGCGGTGCTCTACCTGATCAGTACGTCCCGACAGGTCCCCTGGCCGAGCAAAGATCTTACTCCACTTCTTTAGAACTATCCTTAGCTGATTCTGCTTTTCACAGGTGAATCTGCTGAACCAGCCAAAGTCTCATGTAAGACATTAGTCCCTAGATCACATCCCGAACTGCAGTCTACACTACACACACTTATCTCCGAGTCACTGATATTCGATGTACAGAAACAGTTACCAACTCGCCCAAACTGGTTGTTGGTAAGGGTGCGACACCCAATGGACATTCATCCACGGAGAAGACTACGTTGGCCAACATGACTCGGCCAATCATATCACCCCTTTCAGCTTGATCATATCAGTAGTATGGTTTCTAACCATTATCTCACCCCAGATATTTTTTCTCCATAGACTTAACATTGGGAACTCGTATCTAATGCCCATGAGATATTTCGGAAAAATATCCAATGGGGGATTATGTCACAAATGTTAGCCCATTAGTCAATGTAAAGGGTGAGATAAATTCAGAAACCCATGAAAGTTTAGGGGCAGAGCTCAATCCCATCTCGCTTGAATCGCTACATAATTCACGCGGCTTTGCCTTGTGAATTAATACGCGATTCAAACTCGATGGGATACAAGCTCTGACCCTAAACTTTCATGGGTTTCCTCTATATTATTGATCCGTTCTGGGCACTACCCACTTGGGTATCCCAAGCCTGCAACACTCTGTCTGCGAACAGCATTGAATCTGGCTTGAACATTGCATTGTCCAAAGGCAAGTCCCCCTCACCAGCTATCAGGACATTCACCATCTGCTGAGGGGCAATGCTGACAGTCTGTCTGAGGGCTACCACTGAATTTATCTCATAACAGGAAAACTCTACCTCCAACAACTCAGGTTCTCTGAGCCAGAGGAGACCTTGCTGTAAATCCAAAGTAGCTCCATAGAGTACCTGGAAATCAACTCCTATTATCCCGCTTTCCTCGATACCACCAAATATGGGACTCCCTACCAATCTAGTGTTACCTACCAAAATCGGAATAATCACTTTCCCATAGTATTTCAACTGAGTACCTTTGGTGGCCCTTGTACTTGCTTCAGAAACATGACATTCCTTATCAAATCCAAAGGATTGATCTAGCTCATTGCTCAATATTGACCTAAGAGAGACGGCTGCTGTATGAACCAGAAAATCCCATTGAGTGTTCCGAGATCCCATCTGCATTGACAAAGCCACTGCAAACAAGGATGCCTTGGGGAGAGATACTTAGAACAGATTGTTGCGATCTGATTTGGTATCTCTGACTCGAGGGTAGAAGTGGAGGGACTTAGTTGGGTAAAAATCAATAGTCCTGTGACCGTGACCTTTGAACCTCCATGTCTCACCCTGGTTGTCTAGAGGGGACCATTTCGATAATGTGTACCTTGTCTGATAAGTGCTCTTAAAAACTCACCCTGTTGAGATGAGACTTAATACTTAATAACAAAAAAAACAAAAATGTAGCTCCTATGTCCCTGAGTAGGTGGGGGAGGACTCTAAAATAACACATTTTTTTAAATTCACCCTGAGGATGGCACTGCTTGCCAAAAATGGTCACCCACATAGATCTAGATGAGGTAGAGAGGCAAATAAGGTGCCATTTCCCACTAACCTGACATGAGGAATTCAATAAAATGCATTTCAAATTGATGTGATATGTTTTACATCACTAAATTCAGTAAAAAGCAGTAATATGACACTTCACAGAGCCCTTATATAGTAATTCCTCATATGACTACTTTTGTACACATACAACCACACTATACATTAGTATCACATGTAATTCTCATTAATTTGCACAATTTCAATAGTCATCATCAGAAGATTCAGCCTCAGAGTCAGAAGATTCATCATCACAACTCCTCATTATCTTGTGGTGCAGGAAGTGGTAGCCGAAGGGATGTAGGGATTGAGGGCAGAGTAAATCAAACTAGCACACACAGTCCATCTTGGCACTGCCGTACATTACCAAAGGGTGAGGGATGCTCCTTAGTTCATAATATATTTGCAGATAAGCAACATAGTTCACTCTCTTCAGATGAAGATCCAAAGTGTCCTTGTCGGGTGGAAGACACATGACATCCATACCTGTTATTGTCATATATTTGTAGCCACCGGTTGTTATATATTTGTAGCCATGGTAGCATTCAGTAGACTTTGCAATTTTAGAATGTGCTACATTTGCATCTTAAATGCTGCTGGGATTGCATCATCTCTTTAGAATATTCTGCACTTTCTCAGAAAGAGGTGTATTCCCAATGCTCATGTCTAGCACCCATTGCAGAAGTGCCTCATAGAAAAGTCATAGACAATGAACACCATGTTTAAAGTGTTTGCCTCGCATGACCTGATCAACTAAAACATCTGTAATAACACCTGCTTCCACTATGACTTCATCCAAGCCTGAGCCTCTGAATCTTTTATGTATTGTGTACATGTGTAATATACCCATAAAGTGTATTGTGATCTTAAGTTTTAAAAGAAGAACATAAACTGGATAATCACCACCTACCAATCCAAATGGCATTCCTTTTTCTTCAATTGCCCATTTGAGCTTGCACATGACATCATATAAGATTATTTTGCTTGATGCTTGGAAAAGGCATGAAATATATATCGCTTGCTTATTTCATCTCTTAGAAAAGGGTTCTACGAACGATTTTTATTTTTATGCAATAGAATGTATCGTAACGGCCTTCTACGACAATCTAGATTGGTTCGGCAGAGGTCATGGCCTCTGGCGGGTCATTGAGCTCCGCAGTGCGAAAATGACACAAACAAACCTACCCCGCCCCACATACACGCTCCGCATATTCGTCAGCATCCCTGCTGCTTCGCTGCTCATACCAGGCACACTGCACAGATACATTTTACCCATCCACCCACATCCTTTCATTCAAACTCGCTATTCGCTCATGGCATTTTACTATAAATATTCATTTCTAGTCAATTATCTTATCAATACTTACCATTTTAATTATCTCACGATAACCATGATTATTAAAATGTACATCATAAAATTTTATACACAAAAAATAAAATTGTATTTTCCCAACTCAACATCCTCTTACTCATTTCGCGACGCGTGTAGATCAATGATCATTCATACTTTATTAAACAGCCTCCAGATTCCTACAGTTGGTTCTATAGGTTCCATGGCTATTTAATGTATATCTAACACATCTGAAGATTTATATTTCAAACTGATGTAAAGAATTTTACAAAATCTAGATCATGATTTTGGTATTGGTTTTACGTGCCATGACAGTACTAGATTATGTAGGTGTTGTATATATTCCCACATTTTTATCACTGACCTCTAGATAGTTATGCAATTCAATTGTTATCAGCCTATATACCTATCTATCATTGAGGTAAATCATAAGAGCATTGGACAGGATTCACTATGTTAAAGGTACTGATGATGCTTGGTATCACTGTGGTTATCCTGGCGGCTTCTGTCTTAGCCGTGGATACTAAGAGGGTCCTGCTTTTACCCCTACCCTTCACGAGTCATATCCGGCAGCTAGCAGGCATTGGTGAAGGCCTGAGTGGACATGGTCATGAGGTCTACATGGTACTTAGCAGGAGCATGCCAGGCAGAGACCACTTTGGGAATGGCTCGGTAGGTGCCATGCTATAACTTCATACAAATACAAATACATATAAACACCTGTCTCCGAAGTTACAGGGTCGTCGAATTGAGCAACAGAAATCTAGCGCTCACTGGGTACCAGCAGTACTGAACATCCTGAAAAGCACAGGTAATCTACCCCTACGAGAGTTATAGGTCCTTACCAGACTTGCTCAAGGTCCTTTTGCACCCCCATGAGAGCAACCCAATTTTTAGGGTAGGGGACAACCGTCATTGATGTGACTGTCAATCTGACGGCTCTGTAACATTTTAGACTTTAGGTGAAATGTCATTTTCTACCAAGGTAAGTCTCATTTAACCTTTAAAGTCTACAGCTGATTACTGGTCAGTTAGATAATAACAGAGACTGTTAACACATTACCTGTGCACCTCCTGACAGGGATATGCAGGTGGTTAGTTGGGTCGGATTTTTGAAACCTGCTAAATTCAGCTTTGAACCTGGGATAAAACATGCAAAAAAAAATTTCCGAATAATACTTCTTTTTATATTTTATGTTACTCACCTACTAAGTACGTTCCAGAAAAATATTATTTCAACAAAATCAGATCAATGGTTTAGATTTGAGAGCCTTTTGAAGTTGTGTATAATACTGCATGTTGTCCAACCCCCTAAATATCTGAAATTTCAAGAAATGTTCAGTTTTTGAACAATAAAAAGTATATTTTTTTATTTAGAAAAAAACCAACCTGGGTATTCAAGAGTGGTAGGGGTACTTAACATAACCAATGATGTTTGTTATTCTATTATGATTATTTTTTCTTTTACACATCCTTTAGAGGTGTGTTGTCCAACAACCCATGTTTTTGGAAAAATATCATCATGGGTTCATAATGTTCTGATATCAGGATGGATAATCCGATTGTGTGGAAACTTTCAGGTATCACAGTCAGGATTCAGGTCAACATTGTACAATCAAGAAAAATTAATTTCTCACTATATATCTCATTAGTATTTTCCTCTGAAAGTCGGGGTCTTGAACAACATACTCTATGGGTCTCTATGTTGGAAAATTTGAAGGTCCTGGATAGTTTTTACCATTTTAATATTTTTTCAATCTTTTACCAATTTTCAAAATTATATTGTCTACACTTCTCATGACATATGCTTTAAACATGTTAATAAATACAATTCGCTCGAAATTGTGTCTCCCAGATTTTGAACAAAGCAAAAATCAATAGAAAATCACAGTTTTTGTTGATTTTCAGAAGGAAAAATTCCTCAGAGCTCTACAAAACCCTATGTTGGAAAGAAAGATTATCAAAAGATACACCAAATAATTTCATTTTTACATTCATGAGATATGTTTATACAACATGAACCTTGAAAAAGCTTATTTTGGCAATTTAGCAGGTTTTAAAAATCCCACCCAGTTGTCTTTCTCTGTCTGGAGAACAATATCCTGGAAGGCATTATCGTCTGTTCTTTTGTGTCAAACGAGGTGAGTGTCCTTTTGTGTCAAATGTATTGGTGTTCATCCACCAAGTGCTTCTCAGAATAGTTTGCATAGGTAAGTCCCTAAGGATAGTTTTAGACATGGCTGCTCCCCTAGATGAATGGGCATTGAGCACATGGTCGTTTCAATCCATCTGGTAATTGAGTCTTTTGTTGCTGGGTGTAGATTATTCCCCAGCTTTATCCATAACTGTGTACATTGTCCTTTGAGCTGCGATGTGTTGGCACAGTATTGTCTTGGAACACTGTAAGGGCACAGTATGTTATTTGTAAAAATGATTTTTTGTTTTTTTTTTGTTTTTTTTTTAGGGGGGTGGGGGGCATATATGTACCCCCTTAGACCGCCGACTGCAGCATGGGGAAGGGGTGAGCGGCAGGAGCACTGACCACTCAACACACAGGCCGCGAGAGGGCGGCGTTACATTCTTTGAAATTATCATTAGGAGTAATTCACATAATTCAGCTTTAAACATGGTATGTATGCAACCAGCAATGAGCATTATTGTAAACCCATGGGCGTTGCTCAGGGGTAATCATTGCCTCCCTGGTGTCCCCCTCTACCGCACCTCAAGGGCGCCCCTCCTGCCCCCTCGTGGCTTTCACACATACCACGAGGTCACGTGGTACAGCCCGGTCCGTACCCCGGCCTCACTTCTTCTCCACCCGCTCTACAGTACGCACGTACTACAGCACCTTTTTTCGTGCCTTGGGGAGAGATACTTAGAACAGATTGTTGCGATCTGATTTGGTATCTCTGACTCGAGGGTAGAAGTGGAGGGACTTAGTTGGGTAAAAATCAATAGTCCTGTGACCGTGACCTTTGAACCTCCATGTCTCACCCTGGTTGTCTAGAGGGGACCATTTCGATAATGTGTACCTTGTCTGATAAGTGCTCTTAAAAACTCACCCTGTTGAGATGAGACTTAATACTTAATAACAAAAAAAACAAAAATGTAGCTCCTATGTCCCTGAGTAGGTGGGGGAGGACTCTAAAATAACACATTTTTTTAAATTCACCCTGAGGATGGCACTGCTTGCCAAAAATGGTCACCCACATAGATCTAGATGAGGTAGAGAGGCAAATAAGGTGCCATTTCCCACTAACCTGACATGAGGAATTCAATAAAATGCATTTCAAATTGATGTGATATGTTTTACATCACTAAATTCAGTAAAAAGCAGTAATATGACACTTCACAGAGCCCTTATATAGTAATTCCTCATATGACTACTTTTGTACACATACAACCACACTATACATTAGTATCACATGTAATTCTCATTAATTTGCACAATTTCAATAGTCATCATCAGAAGATTCAGCCTCAGAGTCAGAAGATTCATCATCACAACTCCTCATTATCTTGTGGTGCAGGAAGTGGTAGCCGAAGGGATGTAGGGATTGAGGGCAGAGTAAATCAAACTAGCACACACAGTCCATCTTGGCACTGCCGTACATTACCAAAGGGTGAGGGATGCTCCTTAGTTCATAATATATTTGCAGATAAGCAACATAGTTCACTCTCTTCAGATGAAGATCCAAAGTGTCCTTGTCGGGTGGAAGACACATGACATCCATACCTGTTATTGTCATATATTTGTAGCCACCGGTTGTTATATATTTGTAGCCATGGTAGCATTCAGTAGACTTTGCAATTTTAGAATGTGCTACATTTGCATCTTAAATGCTGCTGGGATTGCATCATCTCTTTAGAATATTCTGCACTTTCTCAGAAAGAGGTGTATTCCCAATGCTCATGTCTAGCACCCATTGCAGAAGTGCCTCATAGAAAAGTCATAGACAATGAACACCATGTTTAAAGTGTTTGCCTCGCATGACCTGATCAACTAAAACATCTGTAATAACACCTGCTTCCACTATGACTTCATCCAAGCCTGAGCCTCTGAATCTTTTATGTATTGTGTACATGTGTAATATACCCATAAAGTGTATTGTGATCTTAAGTTTTAAAAGAAGAACATAAACTGGATAATCACCACCTACCAATCCAAATGGCATTCCTTTTTCTTCAATTGCCCATTTGAGCTTGCACATGACATCATATAAGATTATTTTGCTTGATGCTTGGAAAAGGCATGAAATATATATCGCTTGCTTATTTCATCTCTTAGAAAAGGGTTCTACGAACGATTTTTATTTTTATGCAATAGAATGTATCGTAACGGCCTTCTACGACAATCTAGATTGGTTCGGCAGAGGTCATGGCCTCTGGCGGGTCATTGAGCTCCGCAGTGCGAAAATGACACAAACAAACCTACCCCGCCCCACATACACGCTCCGCATATTCGTCAGCATCCCTGCTGCTTCGCTGCTCATACCAGGCACACTGCACAGATACATTTTACCCATCCACCCACATCCTTTCATTCAAACTCGCTATTCGCTCATGGCATTTTACTATAAATATTCATTTCTAGTCAATTATCTTATCAATACTTACCATTTTAATTATCTCACGATAACCATGATTATTAAAATGTACATCATAAAATTTTATACACAAAAAATAAAATTGTATTTTCCCAACTCAACATCCTCTTACTCATTTCGCGACGCGTGTAGATCAATGATCATTCATACTTTATTAAACAGCCTCCAGATTCCTACAGTTGGTTCTATAGGTTCCATGGCTATTTAATGTATATCTAACACATCTGAAGATTTATATTTCAAACTGATGTAAAGAATTTTACAAAATCTAGATCATGATTTTGGTATTGGTTTTACGTGCCATGACAGTACTAGATTATGTAGGTGTTGTATATATTCCCACATTTTTATCACTGACCTCTAGATAGTTATGCAATTCAATTGTTATCAGCCTATATACCTATCTATCATTGAGGTAAATCATAAGAGCATTGGACAGGATTCACTATGTTAAAGGTACTGATGATGCTTGGTATCACTGTGGTTATCCTGGCGGCTTCTGTCTTAGCCGTGGATACTAAGAGGGTCCTGCTTTTACCCCTACCCTTCACGAGTCATATCCGGCAGCTAGCAGGCATTGGTGAAGGCCTGAGTGGACATGGTCATGAGGTCTACATGGTACTTAGCAGGAGCATGCCAGGCAGAGACCACTTTGGGAATGGCTCGGTAGGTGCCATGCTATAACTTCATACAAATACAAATACATATAAACACCTGTCTCCGAAGTTACAGGGTCGTCGAATTGAGCAACAGAAATCTAGCGCTCACTGGGTACCAGCAGTACTGAACATCCTGAAAAGCACAGGTAATCTACCCCTACGAGAGTTATAGGTCCTTACCAGACTTGCTCAAGGTCCTTTTGCACCCCCATGAGAGCAACCCAATTTTTAGGGTAGGGGACAACCGTCATTGATGTGACTGTCAATCTGACGGCTCTGTAACATTTTAGACTTTAGGTGAAATGTCATTTTCTACCAAGGTAAGTCTCATTTAACCTTTAAAGTCTACAGCTGATTACTGGTCAGTTAGATAATAACAGAGACTGTTAACACATTACCTGTGCACCTCCTGACAGGGATATGCAGGTGGTTAGTTGGGTCGGATTTTTGAAACCTGCTAAATTCAGCTTTGAACCTGGGATAAAACATGCAAAAAAAAATTTCCGAATAATACTTCTTTTTATATTTTATGTTACTCACCTACTAAGTACGTTCCAGAAAAATATTATTTCAACAAAATCAGATCAATGGTTTAGATTTGAGAGCCTTTTGAAGTTGTGTATAATACTGCATGTTGTCCAACCCCCTAAATATCTGAAATTTCAAGAAATGTTCAGTTTTTGAACAATAAAAAGTATATTTTTTTATTTAGAAAAAAACCAACCTGGGTATTCAAGAGTGGTAGGGGTACTTAACATAACCAATGATGTTTGTTATTCTATTATGATTATTTTTTCTTTTACACATCCTTTAGAGGTGTGTTGTCCAACAACCCATGTTTTTGGAAAAATATCATCATGGGTTCATAATGTTCTGATATCAGGATGGATAATCCGATTGTGTGGAAACTTTCAGGTATCACAGTCAGGATTCAGGTCAACATTGTACAATCAAGAAAAATTAATTTCTCACTATATATCTCATTAGTATTTTCCTCTGAAAGTCGGGGTCTTGAACAACATACTCTATGGGTCTCTATGTTGGAAAATTTGAAGGTCCTGGATAGTTTTTACCATTTTAATATTTTTTCAATCTTTTACCAATTTTCAAAATTATATTGTCTACACTTCTCATGACATATGCTTTAAACATGTTAATAAATACAATTCGCTCGAAATTGTGTCTCCCAGATTTTGAACAAAGCAAAAATCAATAGAAAATCACAGTTTTTGTTGATTTTCAGAAGGAAAAATTCCTCAGAGCTCTACAAAACCCTATGTTGGAAAGAAAGATTATCAAAAGATACACCAAATAATTTCATTTTTACATTCATGAGATATGTTTATACAACATGAACCTTGAAAAAGCTTATTTTGGCAATTTAGCAGGTTTTAAAAATCCCACCCAGTTGTCTTTCTCTGTCTGGAGAACAATATCCTGGAAGGCATTATCGTCTGTTCTTTTGTGTCAAACGAGGTGAGTGTCCTTTTGTGTCAAATGTATTGGTGTTCATCCACCAAGTGCTTCTCAGAATAGTTTGCATAGGTAAGTCCCTAAGGATAGTTTTAGACATGGCTGCTCCCCTAGATGAATGGGCATTGAGCACATGGTCGTTTCAATCCATCTGGTAATTGAGTCTTTTGTTGCTGGGTGTAGATTATTCCCCAGCTTTATCCATAACTGTGTACATTGTCCTTTGAGCTGCGATGTGTTGGCACAGTATTGTCTTGGAACACTGTAAGGGCACAGTATGTTATTTGTAAAAATGATTTTTTGTTTTTTTTTTGTTTTTTTTTGAGGGGGGTGGGGGGCATATATGTACCCCCTTAGACCGCCGACTGCAGCATGGGGAAGGGGTGAGCGGCAGGAGCACTGACCACTCAACACACAGGCCGCGAGAGGGCGGCGTTACATTCTTTGAAATTATCATTAGGAGTAATTCACATAATTCAGCTTTAAACATGGTATGTATGCAACCAGCAATGAGCATTATTGTAAACCCATGGGCGTTGCTCAGGGGTAATCATTGCCTCCCTGGTGTCCCCCTCTACCGCACCTCAAGGGCGCCCCTCCTGCCCCCTCGTGGCTTTCACACATACCACGAGGTCACGTGGTACAGCCCGGTCCGTACCCCGGCCTCACTTCTTCTCCACCCGCTCTACAGTACGCACGTACTACAGCACCTTTTTTCGTGCCTTGGGGAGAGATACTTAGAACAGATTGTTGCGATCTGATTTGGTATCTCTGACTCGAGGGTAGAAGTGGAGGGACTTAGTTGGGTAAAAATCAATAGTCCTGTGACCGTGACCTTTGAACCTCCATGTCTCACCCTGGTTGTCTAGAGGGGACCATTTCGATAATGTGTACCTTGTCTGATAAGTGCTCTTAAAAACTCACCCTGTTGAGATGAGACTTAATACTTAATAACAAAAAAAACAAAAATGTAGCTCCTATGTCCCTGAGTAGGTGGGGGAGGACTCTAAAATAACACATTTTTTTAAATTCACCCTGAGGATGGCACTGCTTGCCAAAAATGGTCACCCACATAGATCTAGATGAGGTAGAGAGGCAAATAAGGTGCCATTTCCCACTAACCTGACATGAGGAATTCAATAAAATGCATTTCAAATTGATGTGATATGTTTTACATCACTAAATTCAGTAAAAAGCAGTAATATGACACTTCACAGAGCCCTTATATAGTAATTCCTCATATGACTACTTTTGTACACATACAACCACACTATACATTAGTATCACATGTAATTCTCATTAATTTGCACAATTTCAATAGTCATCATCAGAAGATTCAGCCTCAGAGTCAGAAGATTCATCATCACAACTCCTCATTATCTTGTGGTGCAGGAAGTGGTAGCCGAAGGGATGTAGGGATTGAGGGCAGAGTAAATCAAACTAGCACACACAGTCCATCTTGGCACTGCCGTACATTACCAAAGGGTGAGGGATGCTCCTTAGTTCATAATATATTTGCAGATAAGCAACATAGTTCACTCTCTTCAGATGAAGATCCAAAGTGTCCTTGTCGGGTGGAAGACACATGACATCCATACCTGTTATTGTCATATATTTGTAGCCACCGGTTGTTATATATTTGTAGCCATGGTAGCATTCAGTAGACTTTGCAATTTTAGAATGTGCTACATTTGCATCTTAAATGCTGCTGGGATTGCATCATCTCTTTAGAATATTCTGCACTTTCTCAGAAAGAGGTGTATTCCCAATGCTCATGTCTAGCACCCATTGCAGAAGTGCCTCATAGAAAAGTCATAGACAATGAACACCATGTTTAAAGTGTTTGCCTCGCATGACCTGATCAACTAAAACATCTGTAATAACACCTGCTTCCACTATGACTTCATCCAAGCCTGAGCCTCTGAATCTTTTATGTATTGTGTACATGTGTAATATACCCATAAAGTGTATTGTGATCTTAAGTTTTAAAAGAAGAACATAAACTGGATAATCACCACCTACCAATCCAAATGGCATTCCTTTTTCTTCAATTGCCCATTTGAGCTTGCACATGACATCATATAAGATTATTTTGCTTGATGCTTGGAAAAGGCATGAAATATATATCGCTTGCTTATTTCATCTCTTAGAAAAGGGTTCTACGAACGATTTTTATTTTTATGCAATAGAATGTATCGTAACGGCCTTCTACGACAATCTAGATTGGTTCGGCAGAGGTCATGGCCTCTGGCGGGTCATTGAGCTCCGCAGTGCGAAAATGACACAAACAAACCTACCCCGCCCCACATACACGCTCCGCATATTCGTCAGCATCCCTGCTGCTTCGCTGCTCATACCAGGCACACTGCACAGATACATTTTACCCATCCACCCACATCCTTTCATTCAAACTCGCTATTCGCTCATGGCATTTTACTATAAATATTCATTTCTAGTCAATTATCTTATCAATACTTACCATTTTAATTATCTCACGATAACCATGATTATTAAAATGTACATCATAAAATTTTATAAACAAAAAATAAAATTGTATTTTCCCAACTCAACATCCTCTTACTCATTTCGCGACGCGTGTAGATCAATGATCATTCATACTTTATTAAACAGCCTCCAGATTCCTACAGTTGGTTCTATAGGTTCCATGGCTATTTAATGTATATCTAACACATCTGAAGATTTATATTTCAAACTGATGTAAAGAATTTTACAAAATCTAGATCATGATTTTGGTATTGGTTTTACGTGCCATGACAGTACTAGATTATGTAGGTGTTGTATATATTCCCACATTTTTATCACTGACCTCTAGATAGTTATGCAATTCAATTGTTATCAGCCTATATACCTATCTATCATTGAGGTAAATCATAAGAGCATTGGACAGGATTCACTATGTTAAAGGTACTGATGATGCTTGGTATCACTGTGGTTATCCTGGCGGCTTCTGTCTTAGCCGTGGATACTAAGAGGGTCCTGCTTTTACCCCTACCCTTCACGAGTCATATCCGGCAGCTAGCAGGCATTGGTGAAGGCCTGAGTGGACATGGTCATGAGGTCTACATGGTACTTAGCAGGAGCATGCCAGGCAGAGACCACTTTGGGAATGGCTCGGTAGGTGCCATGCTATAACTTCATACAAATACAAATACATATAAACACCTGTCTCCGAAGTTACAGGGTCGTCGAATTGAGCAACAGAAATCTAGCGCTCACTGGGTACCAGCAGTACTGAACATCCTGAAAAGCACAGGTAATCTACCCCTACGAGAGTTATAGGTCCTTACCAGACTTGCTCAAGGTCCTTTTGCACCCCCATGAGAGCAACCCAATTTTTAGGGTAGGGGACAACCGTCATTGATGTGACTGTCAATCTGACGGCTCTGTAACATTTTAGACTTTAGGTGAAATGTCATTTTCTACCAAGGTAAGTCTCATTTAACCTTTAAAGTCTACAGCTGATTACTGGTCAGTTAGATAATAACAGAGACTGTTAACACATTACCTGTGCACCTCCTGACAGGGATATGCAGGTGGTTAGTTGGGTCGGATTTTTGAAACCTGCTAAATTCAGCTTTGAACCTGGGATAAAACATGCAAAAAAAAATTTCCGAATAATACTTCTTTTTATATTTTATGTTACTCACCTACTAAGTACGTTCCAGAAAAATATTATTTCAACAAAATCAGATCAATGGTTTAGATTTGAGAGCCTTTTGAAGTTGTGTATAATACTGCATGTTGTCCAACCCCCTAAATATCTGAAATTTCAAGAAATGTTATAAATGCTTATAACTTAAGAATGACTAATATTATACGGTGACATACATTATATTTTATCCAAAATACCTTTTTCATATATTAGATTTAAAAGAAAAGCTCTAAACCATATTTGGGGTGTTGGGCAACACAGGGGTGTCGGACAACACGAGGGGTGTCGGACAACACGTTAATAGAATTACTCAGAACAATGAGAAAAATAATATTTGAGGCTATAATACTTTATATTTTTAATGAAATGATAATAAGCTATATTTCACAAAGCAAACCACTCAATTACTGATAAAAAACAACCCCCAAATCATAACTTGTAAAACAGCGTGTTGTCCGACACCCCGGGGTGTCGGACAACACATGTTCAGTTTTTGAACAATAAAAAGTATATTTTTTTATTTAGAAAAAAACCAACCTGGGTATTCAAGAGTGGTAGGGGTACTTAACATAACCAATGATGTTTGTTATTCTATTATGATTATTTTTTCTTTTACACATCCTTTAGAGGTGTGTTGTCCAACAACCCATGTTTTTGGAAAAATATCATCATGGGTTCATAATGTTCTGATATCAGGATGGATAATCCGATTGTGTGGAAACTTTCAGGTATCACAGTCAGGATTCAGGTCAACATTGTACAATCAAGAAAAATTAATTTCTCACTATATATCTCATTAGTATTTTCCTCTGAAAGTCGGGGTCTTGAACAACATACTCTATGGGTCTCTATGTTGGAAAATTTGAAGGTCCTGGATAGTTTTTACCATTTTAATATTTTTTCAATCTTTTACCAATTTTCAAAATTATATTGTCTACACTTCTCATGACATATGCTTTAAACATGTTAATAAATACAATTCGCTCGAAATTGTGTCTCCCAGATTTTGAACAAAGCAAAAATCAATAGAAAATCACAGTTTTTGTTGATTTTCAGAAGGAAAAATTCCTCAGAGCTCTACAAAACCCTATGTTGGAAAGAAAGATTATCAAAAGATACACCAAATAATTTCATTTTTACATTCATGAGATATGTTTATACAACATGAACCTTGAAAAAGCTTATTTTGGCAATTTAGCAGGTTTTAAAAATCCCACCCAGTTGTCTTTCTCTGTCTGGAGAACAATATCCTGGAAGGCATTATCGTCTGTTCTTTTGTGTCAAACGAGGTGAGTGTCCTTTTGTGTCAAATGTATTGGTGTTCATCCACCAAGTGCTTCTCAGAATAGTTTGCATAGGTAAGTCCCTAAGGATAGTTTTAGACATGGCTGCTCCCCTAGATGAATGGGCATTGAGCACATGGTCGTTTCAATCCATCTGGTAATTGAGTCTTTTGTTGCTGGGTGTAGATTATTCCCCAGCTTTATCCATAACTGTGTACATTGTCCTTTGAGCTGCGATGTGTTGGCACAGTATTGTCTTGGAACACTGTAAGGGCACAGTATGTTATTTGTAAAAATGATTTTTTGTTTTTTTTTTGTTTTTTTTTGAGGGGGGTGGGGGGCATATATGTACCCCCTTAGACCGCCGACTGCAGCATGGGGAAGGGGTGAGCGGCAGGAGCACTGACCACTCAACACACAGGCCGCGAGAGGGCGGCGTTACATTCTTTGAAATTATCATTAGGAGTAATTCACATAATTCAGCTTTAAACATGGTATGTATGCAACCAGCAATGAGCATTATTGTAAACCCATGGGCGTTGCTCAGGGGTAATCATTGCCTCCCTGGTGTCCCCCTCTACCGCACCTCAAGGGCGCCCCTCCTGCCCCCTCGTGGCTTTCACACATACCACGAGGTCACGTGGTACAGCCCGGTCCGTACCCCGGCCTCACTTCTTCTCCACCCGCTCTACAGTACGCACGTACTACAGCACCTTTTTTCGTGCCTTGGGGAGAGATACTTAGAACAGATTGTTGCGATCTGATTTGGTATCTCTGACTCGAGGGTAGAAGTGGAGGGACTTAGTTGGGTAAAAATCAATAGTCCTGTGACCGTGACCTTTGAACCTCCATGTCTCACCCTGGTTGTCTAGAGGGGACCATTTCGATAATGTGTACCTTGTCTGATAAGTGCTCTTAAAAACTCACCCTGTTGAGATGAGACTTAATACTTAATAACAAAAAAAACAAAAATGTAGCTCCTATGTCCCTGAGTAGGTGGGGGAGGACTCTAAAATAACACATTTTTTTAAATTCACCCTGAGGATGGCACTGCTTGCCAAAAATGGTCACCCACATAGATCTAGATGAGGTAGAGAGGCAAATAAGGTGCCATTTCCCACTAACCTGACATGAGGAATTCAATAAAATGCATTTCAAATTGATGTGATATGTTTTACATCACTAAATTCAGTAAAAAGCAGTAATATGACACTTCACAGAGCCCTTATATAGTAATTCCTCATATGACTACTTTTGTACACATACAACCACACTATACATTAGTATCACATGTAATTCTCATTAATTTGCACAATTTCAATAGTCATCATCAGAAGATTCAGCCTCAGAGTCAGAAGATTCATCATCACAACTCCTCATTATCTTGTGGTGCAGGAAGTGGTAGCCGAAGGGATGTAGGGATTGAGGGCAGAGTAAATCAAACTAGCACACACAGTCCATCTTGGCACTGCCGTACATTACCAAAGGGTGAGGGATGCTCCTTAGTTCATAATATATTTGCAGATAAGCAACATAGTTCACTCTCTTCAGATGAAGATCCAAAGTGTCCTTGTCGGGTGGAAGACACATGACATCCATACCTGTTATTGTCATATATTTGTAGCCACCGGTTGTTATATATTTGTAGCCATGGTAGCATTCAGTAGACTTTGCAATTTTAGAATGTGCTACATTTGCATCTTAAATGCTGCTGGGATTGCATCATCTCTTTAGAATATTCTGCACTTTCTCAGAAAGAGGTGTATTCCCAATGCTCATGTCTAGCACCCATTGCAGAAGTGCCTCATAGAAAAGTCATAGACAATGAACACCATGTTTAAAGTGTTTGCCTCGCATGACCTGATCAACTAAAACATCTGTAATAACACCTGCTTCCACTATGACTTCATCCAAGCCTGAGCCTCTGAATCTTTTATGTATTGTGTACATGTGTAATATACCCATAAAGTGTATTGTGATCTTAAGTTTTAAAAGAAGAACATAAACTGGATAATCACCACCTACCAATCCAAATGGCATTCCTTTTTCTTCAATTGCCCATTTGAGCTTGCACATGACATCATATAAGATTATTTTGCTTGATGCTTGGAAAAGGCATGAAATATATATCGCTTGCTTATTTCATCTCTTAGAAAAGGGTTCTACGAACGATTTTTATTTTTATGCAATAGAATGTATCGTAACGGCCTTCTACGACAATCTAGATTGGTTCGGCAGAGGTCATGGCCTCTGGCGGGTCATTGAGCTCCGCAGTGCGAAAATGACACAAACAAACCTACCCCGCCCCACATACACGCTCCGCATATTCGTCAGCATCCCTGCTGCTTCGCTGCTCATACCAGGCACACTGCACAGATACATTTTACCCATCCACCCACATCCTTTCATTCAAACTCGCTATTCGCTCATGGCATTTTACTATAAATATTCATTTCTAGTCAATTATCTTATCAATACTTACCATTTTAATTATCTCACGATAACCATGATTATTAAAATGTACATCATAAAATTTTATAAACAAAAAATAAAATTGTATTTTCCCAACTCAACATCCTCTTACTCATTTCGCGACGCGTGTAGATCAATGATCATTCATACTTTATTAAACAGCCTCCAGATTCCTACAGTTGGTTCTATAGGTTCCATGGCTATTTAATGTATATCTAACACATCTGAAGATTTATATTTCAAACTGATGTAAAGAATTTTACAAAATCTAGATCATGATTTTGGTATTGGTTTTACGTGCCATGACAGTACTAGATTATGTAGGTGTTGTATATATTCCCACATTTTTATCACTGACCTCTAGATAGTTATGCAATTCAATTGTTATCAGCCTATATACCTATCTATCATTGAGGTAAATCATAAGAGCATTGGACAGGATTCACTATGTTAAAGGTACTGATGATGCTTGGTATCACTGTGGTTATCCTGGCGGCTTCTGTCTTAGCCGTGGATACTAAGAGGGTCCTGCTTTTACCCCTACCCTTCACGAGTCATATCCGGCAGCTAGCAGGCATTGGTGAAGGCCTGAGTGGACATGGTCATGAGGTCTACATGGTACTTAGCAGGAGCATGCCAGGCAGAGACCACTTTGGGAATGGCTCGGTAGGTGCCATGCTATAACTTCATACAAATACAAATACATATAAACACCTGTCTCCGAAGTTACAGGGTCGTCGAATTGAGCAACAGAAATCTAGCGCTCACTGGGTACCAGCAGTACTGAACATCCTGAAAAGCACAGGTAATCTACCCCTACGAGAGTTATAGGTCCTTACCAGACTTGCTCAAGGTCCTTTTGCACCCCCATGAGAGCAACCCAATTTTTAGGGTAGGGGACAACCGTCATTGATGTGACTGTCAATCTGACGGCTCTGTAACATTTTAGACTTTAGGTGAAATGTCATTTTCTACCAAGGTAAGTCTCATTTAACCTTTAAAGTCTACAGCTGATTACTGGTCAGTTAGATAATAACAGAGACTGTTAACACATTACCTGTGCACCTCCTGACAGGGATATGCAGGTGGTTAGTTGGGTCGGATTTTTGAAACCTGCTAAATTCAGCTTTGAACCTGGGATAAAACATGCAAAAAAAAATTTCCGAATAATACTTCTTTTTATATTTTATGTTACTCACCTACTAAGTACGTTCCAGAAAAATATTATTTCAACAAAATCAGATCAATGGTTTAGATTTGAGAGCCTTTTGAAGTTGTGTATAATACTGCATGTTGTCCAACCCCCTAAATATCTGAAATTTCAAGAAATGTTATAAATGCTTATAACTTAAGAATGACTAATATTATACGGTGACATACATTATATTTTATCCAAAATACCTTTTTCATATATTAGATTTAAAAGAAAAGCTCTAAACCATATTTGGGGTGTTGGGCAACACAGGGGTGTCGGACAACACGAGGGGTGTCGGACAACACGTTAATAGAATTACTCAGAACAATGAGAAAAATAATATTTGAGGCTATAATACTTTATATTTTTAATGAAATGATAATAAGCTATATTTCACAAAGCAAACCACTCAATTACTGATAAAAAACAACCCCCAAATCATAACTTGTAAAACAGCGTGTTGTCCGACACCCCGGGGTGTCGGACAACACATGTTCAGTTTTTGAACAATAAAAAGTATATTTTTTTATTTAGAAAAAAACCAACCTGGGTATTCAAGAGTGGTAGGGGTACTTAACATAACCAATGATGTTTGTTATTCTATTATGATTATTTTTTCTTTTACACATCCTTTAGAGGTGTGTTGTCCAACAACCCATGTTTTTGGAAAAATATCATCATGGGTTCATAATGTTCTGATATCAGGATGGATAATCCGATTGTGTGGAAACTTTCAGGTATCACAGTCAGGATTCAGGTCAACATTGTACAATCAAGAAAAATTAATTTCTCACTATATATCTCATTAGTATTTTCCTCTGAAAGTCGGGGTCTTGAACAACATACTCTATGGGTCTCTATGTTGGAAAATTTGAAGGTCCTGGATAGTTTTTACCATTTTAATATTTTTTCAATCTTTTACCAATTTTCAAAATTATATTGTCTACACTTCTCATGACATATGCTTTAAACATGTTAATAAATACAATTCGCTCGAAATTGTGTCTCCCAGATTTTGAACAAAGCAAAAATCAATAGAAAATCACAGTTTTTGTTGATTTTCAGAAGGAAAAATTCCTCAGAGCTCTACAAAACCCTATGTTGGAAAGAAAGATTATCAAAAGATACACCAAATAATTTCATTTTTACATTCATGAGATATGTTTATACAACATGAACCTTGAAAAAGCTTATTTTGGCAATTTAGCAGGTTTTAAAAATCCCACCCAGTTGTCTTTCTCTGTCTGGAGAACAATATCCTGGAAGGCATTATCGTCTGTTCTTTTGTGTCAAACGAGGTGAGTGTCCTTTTGTGTCAAATGTATTGGTGTTCATCCACCAAGTGCTTCTCAGAATAGTTTGCATAGGTAAGTCCCTAAGGATAGTTTTAGACATGGCTGCTCCCCTAGATGAATGGGCATTGAGCACATGGTCGTTTCAATCCATCTGGTAATTGAGTCTTTTGTTGCTGGGTGTAGATTATTCCCCAGCTTTATCCATAACTGTGTACATTGTCCTTTGAGCTGCGATGTGTTGGCACAGTATTGTCTTGGAACACTGTAAGGGCACAGTATGTTATTTGTAAAAATGATTTTTTGTTTTTTTTTTGTTTTTTTTTGAGGGGGGTGGGGGGCATATATGTACCCCCTTAGACCGCCGACTGCAGCATGGGGAAGGGGTGAGCGGCAGGAGCACTGACCACTCAACACACAGGCCGCGAGAGGGCGGCGTTACATTCTTTGAAATTATCATTAGGAGTAATTCACATAATTCAGCTTTAAACATGGTATGTATGCAACCAGCAATGAGCATTATTGTAAACCCATGGGCGTTGCTCAGGGGTAATCATTGCCTCCCTGGTGTCCCCCTCTACCGCACCTCAAGGGCGCCCCTCCTGCCCCCTCGTGGCTTTCACACATACCACGAGGTCACGTGGTACAGCCCGGTCCGTACCCCGGCCTCACTTCTTCTCCACCCGCTCTACAGTACGCACGTACTACAGCACCTTTTTTCGTCTCCTTGGCACGTGCTCGCAGCCCAATACTCCCCGAGTATAGGCCAGCACGCCATACACACGATAAGAGGGCGATAGAACGATAGAAAGAAGTGGAAATGCCTAATACCAGGAACACGCCCGTGCCTAGCACGTCTCAGGCACCGCAGGCGGCCGCAGGGTCCGAGGCCATGCTGAGGGGATCGACACAGGCGTCGAACAAACACGTGGACTCCGTTTCTGAGAACGGCTCGACGGTCAAGACGTCGAGAATAACGGCCCTGGAGGGGAATGTCGCTCAGATACTCGAGGCGATAAAAGGACTTCAACGGGCAAAATCACCATCGAGGGCATCTCAACCGGCGACCGTTAGAGAGGCCACCGTCGCGGAGGACCGGACCAGGGACTGGGCCCACGATCAAGCATCCCGTCTCCCGGCCCCCCGTCAGCTTCGCGACCGGTACCTCCCAGACGAGCTCCTCCAGAAAGAACTCGACCGTGAGGGACTCCGACACGACCGCACGGCCGGTAGGTTTAGTTCAGATCTTCATACCGTTAGATTACTGTCCAAACCTTACATGTATGTGGAACGCGAGGGCCTCTTCACCGTGAACCAGAGGCTCGAGGTCAGGGGCACGCTCGGTCCAATGGAGTATGTAAGCGCGTTTCTGGTCATGATGGAGGACCACCGGGCTGTCCCCGAGGAGGACAGGAGGGACATGTATCGCCACCTGTCCAAGGTATCGATCGATGCCCAGACTCGGCTGTGGGCCGGAGTCAGGCGTTGGTCGCAGTACGTTTTTGACCAGGTCGAGGCCGGGAGGATTTACTGGTTCGACCATGTGCGCATACAGGACGAGCGTGTCCGGCTCCCGATGACGGCGACCACGACGGTGCACGACGGTCAAGACACGGGCAAGGCCGGAGGACGGGAGCTGCCGTGCCGGGCATTCAACTCGGAGAGGGGGTGTCGACAGCGGAAAGGCCACCAAGATGGCGGAATCAAATGGGTGCACGTGTGCTCGTTTTGTGATTCGGTCGGCAGGATGTGCACGCACTCTATACACGCGTGCAACAGGAAGCTGTTGTACGGTGGCGGGTATGAGAGTGCTGCACCAACACCCGCACCTGCCCCACGCCGGATGCCGCAGGCCGGACACACGCTCCGCACCACCGACCTCTCAGGAGTGCAGAAACAACAACCAACGGCTTCAAAAAACGGACCGGACGCGCCCCGCGACTGAGTGTGGCGCGTGTAACACCCCTCGCACCCGGTACGTGTGCACTCAGCGAGGGCGACCCGGTCAGGGAGTGCACGACCCGTGACGTAACACCCCACGTGACCACAACACCGCGTGCCGAGCACGTGGGGGACGCATACAAGCATAAAACCCCGCCCCCTCAGGAATACACTCCCGTGTATAGGAGCGACGGCGGGGATGTGGAGCAATTGGCTCGGCAATTGCCCCGGGAGGACGGCAACGATAATCTACGAATCGACTTAGATGCCGTTAGGGAGTTCTGCGAGACAGGTATTCCCACTCCCGGAGTCTGGACCGACCCCGGCACGTTCGCCGGACATAGGCGGGCCCACTGGCCCCACTTCTCCGCCCGGGCGCCGGGACACGCCGACATCTACGACCGGGTACGGCGTACGGGGATGCCCAACGCCCTCGGGGCCCGTATCAAGATCCCTACTGATCTCAACATCCCAGTCTGGATCCGATACCTCTCGGGTATCCCCGGAAAGGAGGAACTCATTGATTTCGTTAGGTTCGGGTTCCCTCTGGGGTACGCCGGCCCGGTTACCGACACACGGGGAGTGCCCAACCACCCCAGTGCCACGGGATACCCGGACCAGATAGCGAGGTTCATTGACAAGGAGAAGGGGCATTCCAACCTCATGGGTCCATTCGAGGACCCCCCCTTTCAGCCGTGGTGCCACGTGTCGCCGTTAATGACATGCGAGAAGAGGGGTACGTCTGATCGGCGCGTTATCACGGATATGACGTACCCCAAGGAATCCAGCGTTAACTGCTACATCGTGAAAAACTCTGTCTACGGTGAAGAGAGAGAACATGGCCTCCCGACCGTCGATGGCTTCGTCGGCCGCCTGGTGGCCTCGGGGCCGGGGAGCTATATGTCCACCATCGACATCGCATGGGCATATAAGAACTTCCGGTGCGACCCCCTCGACTGGCCTCTGCTCTGTTTCGCGTGGGGGGAGGGGTACTACTGTGATACGGCCATGCCGTTCGGTGCCCGTGCCTCCTCCTACCACATGCAGTGCGTAGCGGATGCCATCGTGAAGATCCTCGGCCAGAAGGGGGTCGATGCCGCGATGTACTTAGACGACCTTATAATACTCTCCCCTACGGCCGACAAGGCGGCCGCCGACTTCGAGGCCGCGCGGGCGCTTTTCAAGGAACTGGGCCTCCCCGAGGCCAGGGAAAAGGCACAGCCCCCGAGCCGAGTTGTGACATGGCTAGGCATAGTCATAAACTCCGTGGATATGTCCCTCAGTATCCCCCGGGACAAACTGCAAGACGTGCGGGAGCACGTGAGGGCCGTCTCAGCCAAGCGCTCGCTGACGAAACGCCAGCTGCAGTCGGTCCTCGGTCGGGTCCTCCACGTGGCGAAGTGTATACGGCCGGCCCGACCGTTCGTCAGCAAACTGCTCGAGGCCCTCCGGGGCATGGCCGGATACTACATCAACGTCAACTCGGAGATGCGGCAGGACCTCCAGTGGTTCCTGCGGTTCGCCGAGGGATGGAACGGCCATGCCCTGATACCTCGAGGGCCTCCCACCAAATGCATCATCGTGGACGCGTGCCTCAGCGGAGTAGGGGGCACGGATGGGAGATACTACTTCTGCGGTAGGGTCTGCCCCGTGGAAGACCCCGTGAACTGTATCGCCGAGCTCGAGGCCCTCAACACGGTGTACGCCATGTGTACCTTCCTGACGGATCGCGACCGAGGGACACGCGTGGAAGTGTACTGCGTTAACATGGGGACCGTCCAGGCACTCAGGTCGGGACGTGCTAGGAACCCTGTACTGGCCGAGTGTGCCCGTCAGGCCTGGACGGTCCAGGCCAGGCTCCAGGTGGAGTTCGTGTACACACAAGTCCCGGGTGTACTGAACACCGTAGCAGATGCCCTCAGCCGAGCCCATCTGACCTCGCGAGACTTCATGACGGCCGTTAATTATATCAACTTTCATTCCCTCGTTGAAGTGATTCCATGCACACACACCTCTTTCTACCCTGTTCTCCGTCTCGCCTGCAGATCCGGCGCTACGATCACTCCAGACGAGGGCATCTGCGCGGCAGTGCGAGGCGCGTGCCCCCGGAACGGTCGCGAACCAGCGGAGTGCCGTCGCGACCTACCTAGCCTTTTGCCGGAGGATTGGGGCGGACCCACAGAGAACCACAGTGTCCTTCACCACGGCGTACCTAGAGTACGTCGCGGGCCATACCCCCTCCCCTGCGACGGTCGTGAACCAGCTGTCGCACGTCCGGTCGCACCTCCGGCTGACGGGCGGCTATGTCGCGGCAACCGAGGATTTCCGGGTGAGGCGCGCACTGGATGCAATGAGACGGAACAAGGAATACCATCCCAACGTCAAGCCTCCGGTCCCAATGGACGTCTTCAGAGCAGCCCTCACGGCCCTCACAGACTCCCCGATGCACATGCAGGGCCGCGGTTCTGATTATCTACTTTGCCGCCCTGCGTCAAAGCGAAGTGGCCCCACCATCTACGGCAAAGTACGACCCAGCGCGACACCTGTCACGCCGAGACGTGGTCGTCACGCCCACTCAAGCATCGATAAGGGTCAAAGCCGCGAAAAACATGCAGAGGGCGGGGGAGGAAAAGACAGTCGTGATACGAGCCTCCCCCGAACCGTCCTCCTGCCCGGTGCGGGCTATCCGGACCATGATCGCGGCTGCACCTACGGCCGACCCTACGGCTCCATTCCTCAGCCTGGCGAACGGAGAGATCCTCACGACCAGAATCCTCTCGAGGGAATGGAAGTCACTCCTCCAGGCGGCAAACCAGCCCCCTACATACACACTCCACAGCCTCCGGAAGGCTGCCGCGACGCAGGCATTCCAGGCCGGTATGCCAGAACTCGCCATACAGCGGTACGGGGGCTGGAAGTCTAATGCCCACCGGACATACATCAAAGACACTGATGCCTCCGCTGTGAATCAAGCTTTGATTATGTCCCTCAACAATACCTCTTAAAATTTTATCCCACCCCCCCCTCTCCATATATTGGCTCTTGGCTATTTCATTCTCATATACAATTACCTACGTATTTTTCATACTACTGTATTGTATATCATATTTTATACTTATATTAATTGACCTTTATTATACATGTCAATTACCATTATGTAATATTACTTACCATTCATATCCATATTACATATTAATATGATCGTCCAGTAAGGTCGACATAATTTTATCCATAAAATTCAATAAAATTTTATACTCCCAGCTACTGCTTCTCTGCTTTTATCCGGGGATAGGGTAATGGTAAACCCATGGGCGTTGCTCAGGGGTAATCATTGCCTCCCCGGTGTCCCCCTCTACCGCGCCTCAAGGGCGCCCCTCCTGCCCCCTCGCGGCTTTCACACATACCACGAGGTCACGTGGTACAGCCCGGTCTGTACCCCGGCCTCACTTCTTCTCCACCCGCTCTACAGTACGCACGTACTACAGCACCTTTTTTCGTCCCACCCACCCTCAACCCTTCTTTCTTTCTTCCTACTCACGTAGGGCTATTTCATTCTCATATACAATTACCTACGTATTTTTCATACTACTGTATTGTATATCATATTTTATACTTATATTAATTGACCTTTATTATACATGTCAATTACCATTATGTAATATTACTTACCATTCATATCCATATTACATATTAATATGATCGTCCAGTAAGGTCGACATAATTTTATCCATAAAATTCAATAAAATTTTATACTCCCAGCTACTGCTTCTCTGCTTTTATCCGGGGATAGGGTAATGACAACCTGTTGATAAGTCAGACACAATCTAAGAGAATCACCCCAAAGTCCTCAACATCGAATTATAGTTTACATACCATGAGCTTCTATACGATCACTCCAATTGTCCGTGTCAAACTTCTGTCCAAATAAGCTTGTAAACTATGGTATTTCGGTAGTAGTGAACGTCTTATTTTTTACCTTAAATTTTAAGTGTATTAAGCTGTATTTTGAAATACAGTTTAGTATTGTTTCGTTTAAACCAGTAATATACTTCAGACCATAGATCTTAACAGTAATAAACCATATTTTGATAACGGTTCAGACCTGTAAATATAAAGGTGCAAAGCTCTATGAAATATAGTATATGAATGACCCTTCAACATACCATAAGTCTTGTTATTGAGGGTCTTGAGAACCATTTTTTGTAGGGGGCCATCCAAAAAGTATACGCACAATATCTGAAAATCTAGACCCCCACCCTCCTCCCAATCCTGAAAGCAATAGAACAAAGAAGGAGCATGCACAGAATTTCTTGTCCCCTACCCCCTGTGTATATATATTTACTTTATGGAAAGCCCCTTGGAGATATTCAAATTATGAAACAATAGTGAATATTTTGTAATGGCTATCATCTTAAATTCTGACGTATCAATATCATTATTCATTATTATCAATGGTATTTTAACATCTACATTTATCAACTCTAATATATAATTGCAGACTATATCACAGGAATACTCATCAGAATCTGACAGTACAAGGCTGCATTTATTATGGCAGGAAGAAGTCAATCCTACTTATGTTTTAGAAATGTCCTATGAAAGTGGTGTTTTTGTCAAGAAGTGATCATTAACACTTATCCATGTACAGGGTCGATCTTTCATACAACATCTGGCTTAACTCTAGTACATACTCAGGAAATATTCACCAGGGTGGGGTTATAAGAGACAAAAGGAGATTAAGTGAATTACAATCCTGAATATGTTTACAATTGAATGACATTTATTTTATACCAAATATACTGTGGATAAGATTACGGTGATATACCGTCCACATTTACAGTAATGTCTTGTATGTTTTACTGAAATCCTTTACAGTGTAGCTATTCGAGGTTACCAGACCCTTTCTCAATAATACTTTTCAGTTTGATTCAGTACTTCAGTAGTTTCGATCTGTGTGATCTCCTTAGTCTGAGATTGGTTATTGTTGTGTCGAAACCAGTAAAGTTGTTGTATCTGCATCTGGCTTACTCTTTGGACTAGTTTGTGAACCTACAATATTAATGTAAATAGTTTATAGAAGGCTGCTCGGCCTTCCAGGTGATGGAGAGTGGGATTGAATAAATAAGTTAAAATGTGTCTCCCTGTGTACTTTGAAATGTCATTATGGCCCTTAATCGTGCCTATCTACTATACAAAATGGTTCAGCCAAGCGGGACCTGAGTTGATCATGAACAATCAGGTTATATCTTATCTCTCATGTCCTTAACCATATCTGGGTCTCAGTTCACAAAATTAAGGATATCAAATTCCGTATCAGTGCCCAATCTTTGTATCTTTGTTGAAGTGTTTTGGGACAGCTGATTTTGCCTTTTTTATGAGGGTGGATTGGATCAAAGAAATTCAGGTAAACTATAGTATAGGACCGTCCCAATGTGCTAATATTACTGTTTAAGGAGGTGAGGATGAAGGTCGTGGATTCTCTGAAGGCAGTCATTGGCTGCTGGGTCAATCCATGCATTTTATATACCTTAGATGGCAGTGAAGGCATATGGACAACTCCATGCAGCTATTGACAGTTAACCTGCATGTCCTTTCCCAGGTCATTCCTTCTGTCTACGCTTTGTTTGCCCAGCATATCTTTTTCCCCCGCATTTTTCATTTAATGCACTATGTACTATTGAGGCTGTTGCATGGCTTATTATGCTTGGTTTCATGTGTTATTTCAGGGGGTTTCACTAGAATAGACCCCTCTTGGGGGAAATGTGTTCAAGGATCCACTAAATCTAGGTTTCTTTTGTGTGTGATGTCATTGCCTCTTATCAGAAATCATTTTCGTATTGGTGGGATTTCCTGGTATTTTAAAGGATACCCTTATTTCAGGGATTTTATCCCTCCCTTCCTGTGTAAATGTTAACAATTTCTTTGAGCCACTGGGCTGGCGTTAACATTGAATGTCTATTCTATGGATATCAACAGGGTATCAATTTGATATTCAATAGTTGATGAATACGCTTATCTTTGCATTCTCACTACAACTTCAAATGTTACTCACTACAATTCATTATCAATGTTCACAGAAACATTCTGTAAACATTGAAACAAGCATTATACAGCTATGTGACTTGGTAAGCAGAGGTGCTACTGAGGAGCTGTTTCAAATGTTTTTAAGATGCTAAGTTCCGTGTCTGTATAAATT
This sequence comes from Alentia gelatinosa, assembly GCA_950022655.1. Classification (NCBI taxonomy): domain Eukaryota; kingdom Metazoa; phylum Annelida; class Polychaeta; order Phyllodocida; family Polynoidae; genus Alentia; species Alentia gelatinosa. The sequence continues at coordinate 34,341,620 of OX465583.1, forward strand.
GTCCGTAGAATTTGCGGATTCCTCACGATCTCCATGCCTCAAGACGAAATAAGAAAGAGGACACTAGCTTTGGACGGAAAAATCTATATCTTGATAAGTATTCTTATGATGAAAAGTTAGTTGTAATGTTTGATATATGGAAGAGTTAATATCAAATATGTAATGAGATTCACACATGATTGATGATGGAGTAGTAATCAATTCCTACGGAAGTGGAGTGACGTATGAGATGTGAGGAGATTAGTGTGAGGGTGAAACACCAGATGGCAATAGTCAGCTTTCCTAGACACATGACACGAGTCGATACTGACTGAACAGAGCAACAGGGAGCAAATAATCCTGGAGACAAACTGGTACAAACTGTACAAAAGAGTGCCATAGCACCTATAGAATATTATATAAACTGATTATAGTCATAAGAAAATCTTGAAACCAGGGGGAAATGTTTAACATAGATAGTAAAAATCGATTGTATATGTCATGGGATGTTTAAAAGCTGAGTGTCAAATTGTCACTTACTTTATTGGATAACGTCTCACAATTCTTCAGCTTTATATTCATGTTTTATATCATCAGTGAAACTAATCAATGCTTTGTTTTGTTTCTGTTCAATAGATAAAAATTCTCACCCATGAAACACCAAAAAGGGACTTTTACATGATACCTGATGAGGAACTCAAAAATATACTAAAAGACATCTTTGAGCTTGGAGACACAATAGGAACATGGAGATCTAATATGCCTGAAATTGAAAACATGTGCAGAAACCAACTTGAGGACGATGAACATTACCAAAGGTTGAAAGAACTGAACTTTGATTTGGCTATTGTTGATATATTTCCGGAGAGTAGGAGTCTACTGGTCTTACCATATAGCCTAGGGGTACCTTTTATAGGAGTTACCACAATGCAGGAACCATGGATAACAAGGAATCCTTCTTTACCATCTTTCTCATCATCAAATCTACATCCTATGGGATATACTCCAAATATGAACTTTTGGCAGCGTTTAAACAATCTCTGGATGCAAATTGACTGGAATGCCTGGCCTCGCATTAATTATCTTGAAGATGAGTATATTCAAAGGTAAAGGTCATGACAAACTGATAATCATTCTAAATATCTCCAGTTCCTACTTTCGTACTATTAATCACTTCATATGCATGGTTGGTTGAAGTAAATTTTTCTTTCTGACTACAAGATCTGCCCAGGTATTGGCGTATTCACGGGCATACATATATTGCGGACATGTACCTTACGTTCGATGTTTCTCTCTCTGTCCCTCTGTCTGTCTGTCTCTCGCCCTATCTCTCTCTCTCTCTCTCTCTCTCTCTCTCTCTCTATATATATATATATATATATAGAGATATATATATATATATATAGGAAATAAAAAAAGGTTTACCCTCACTCCCCTGTACCCACATTATCAGAAAATACAATCCTTATACCAACCCTACCGCTGCCACACCGGTAGATCGGATTAACCATATAACACAGACTTGGATGAATATTGGCAAATAAAATAAAAACAACAGTGTTGCCTCCTAAGTGGAGAGACTGGAAAAATCGGACAGTGACGTAAATTTGCGTAAATATAACTCCAACTCTCCTATATGATGCCAAATTGGATGACCTTATTTACGCCCGAGGAGACATATATGTGCGGAAATCAAAATTGGTTATTGACATTATCCATCTTATGATATTTCTCTGCTTCATTCCATTCAGATATATCCGTGATAGGCCACCTGTGACCTTAAATGCTATTGTTGGACAATGCATGTTGGTCTTGAAAGACACAGATCCACTTCTAGATTATCCTCGACTCCAGATGCCCCATGAAGTGAACATCGGTGGACTGAGTACAAGCCCAGCCAAGCCCCTCCCCAAGGACATTGAAAAGTTCATTGATACATCCCCAGATGGTATCATTCTAATGACCTTTGGTTCATATCCTTGGATACTATCTCCAGAGCTGGTTCAGGAATTTCTGATGGCCTTTAGGAAGATTAAATACAATATCATCTGGAAATATATAGAAGAACCTCAAGGCTTACCAAGCAATGTGAAAGTCAGTTCATGGTTGCCGCAGAATGATCTTCTTGGACACCAGAAAATTAAGCTTTTCATCACACACTGTGGCAATAATGGGCAGATGGAGGCACTGTATCATGGGGTGCCTATGGTTGGTTTCCCCATATTTGGAGACCAGTTTTATAATTGTAAGCGTCTTTCCTACCATGGCTTTGGAATCTGTCTTGATTCTGCCAATTTCGAGCCTGTTGACATGATCAATGCGGTAAATGGTATCGTGGCAAATAGGTCATATAGAAGGAACATTCAGAAAGCATCAGAAATGTTCAAGGATCGACCAATGGCACCAATAGAGCGTGCCATCTACTGGGTAGAGCATGTGATGAAGCATGGAGGGCAGCATCTTCGTTCTCATGCACTAGATATGCCCTGGTATGAATACCTGATGCTGGATATATTTGTGTTTTTATTTGGTATCCTAATTGTGTTTCTTGCAATCTGCGTACTTCTGGCATGTACAGCAATTAGGGTTGTGTCTCCATCAAAATGTCGTCATTCAGAGAAACAGGATTAGACTATGAATTGAAACAAAATGGAAATCAGTGAATTCTTTTCTATGATCATAAATATGATTCAATCAAAAAAAAGCAGTTGACAGCGTTAATCACTTTCTGTTATTGAGTAAATCAGCAAATTATGGTGTAAAGGATGGATTGTTACGACGTATTGTGCACCAAGAGTTACTTATCTGGAAGATTAGATAGGACAAAGATAGTAAACTGTATTCAACAAGAGCAGTACTATCAGGTGTGGCCAAGGATCTGTCTTGGGCCACTGCTATTTATTGTTTTTATAAATGACATTATACGAAATCTGAAGTTATAAAACCAATCATCTACGCTGATGATTTGGTTTGCGTAGTTCAGGGTAATATTCAGGAAGAAATTCTACTGAGAATCAAGATAATTTACGAATACTTGTCTCCTGGTCCGAGACCAATAAGATTTTATTGAACTACAAAAAAAAACTAGAGTAATGTTGTTTGGAAATACAAAAAATATCAACAGACAGCTACCAATCAAAGTAGGTCTGCAGACAATTTCCTGTGTTAATCAATATAAAAATGTCGGTGTCATTATTGGAACCAATATGAAGTTGGTTTAAAATTTTTTTTTTCATCAAACAGTTCTTTCCTAGGAAAGTTCTTCCACTGTAGGTATACAACAGACGTTAGTTATGCCCAGGTACATCTAGATATGGTGCATTAATCATACATAATATTAACAAAAAATAGAAAATGACTAGAGAACGTGGCAACCCAAGCGATGCGCCAAGGTAGTTCATGATGATGATAGTTGATGATATATAACTGTTTTTATCTTGTTTTGTATAGGGAATATATCTGTTTGACTTAATTTTTAAATGCGTGTTTACCGTCCAATAGTTGAGTCTTGGAGTCAAGCTGGTTACATAGTACAGTAGCTCTATATCTGGGTGACTTGAAGTAATGATTACAGTTTATGCGACATGTCTTAAATTTAACCTTACTGGAATTTCTAGTTCGACCAAATGAGCTATCCACTAGAGCAGCATTTTTGGATTTCTTAAAAATTACACTGAGTAGCTGCATATTCCTACACGCATCCAAGTAATCCATATTTAATTTCCTATGCAACTCCATTACCTTTTGACATTGTACGATCCATAAAGCTCTATTTTGAAGTTTCTGTAATGCCATAGCTTCAGCTTTAACTGAACAGTCTATTACATAAGAGCAATATTCTAGTTGAAGCCTTATAACAGATTTATAGATTAATAAAGCGACTTCTTTATTCACTTGCCGTCTCAGCTTGCCCAACTTGAATATTATGTGACTAACCGTTTTCAGTACCTCACGAAGATGACTTTTAAAAGTCAGCCCACTATCTAACAATATTCTGAGATAACGATGATTCTTAGTCATCACAAGATCTTTGTTTTCACACGATATGCTCAACTCAGGTAAATGGCAGATACACTTCTCAGAGGCATACAAAGACGTCTTAGTTGTATCCTTGTTTATGGTCATGCCATTACTCAGACACCAATTAGATAAAACATCAACTGCACCTTGCAGACTTTCTTGTGCGATGGTAGAATTTCCATTATCCCTAACTGCTGGGTTGAGGTTAATGCGCCGCGGACCTGGTCCTGGTCGCTAGGGACGTTCACGTGGCCACCACCCCCCGGCGTCTCGGGGCACCATGTGACCCCCGACCGCATCCAGCTCACCCGTCTCACCCAGTGCTCGGCCTCACTCTCCCGCGCCTCGTCAGACCATCAAGAACCTCCCACCCACCCTACAAACAATAACTTTCTCCTCCTGGCCTCCCTACTTGGCGAGTAGGGCTCTGAACTTATTCCCGACCAATTGCCTCGTCAATTGCCTAAGAACTCCATTATTTTACGTTCCTTTCTAGATATTCAATAAAATCTCATATCCATACCCGGGTCCGTCGTTAGTCATTACAACTGAACACCACTAAATCATCCGCGTATTAATAGGACGTACATCTTAGAATTTCGTTGCACAATCATTTATAAACAAATTGAAATACAGGGGGCCGAGCACACTCCCTTGTGGTACTCCAAATTTACAGGAACTAGGGAAGATGTAACGTCATTGATAATTACTTTTTGCTGTCTGTTTCTCAAAAATAGGAACACAATTTTAACATGTTATTTACAATGTACATGTGATATTTAATATTTAATATAAAGTGTAAAAATATGATTTTCTTGGTGTAATTAAAAAAATTATTGTTGTGTAATATTGTCAAGCAGTATCGAAATGATTTGTAATCTATATCCTCCGTATAACCATTGTAAAGAACCTTTGGCATACTTTCCGTATAGCACATTTGGCACTTTCACTGATCTGTGTTTCTCGATAATGACGAAACGGCATACTATCAGTGATCACCTTGATGAATAATAATCAATTTACCTCCTGCTTGAAATCTTTCTTCCACACAATAAGTAGACTAATCATTTATTGTTAGAACATCTATACTGTCCTTTTTACCATTATTATTCACTGATCATTATTATATACACAATAACGACTGGTAATGATTACGAGTGTCCGTAATCTCCGAGTTGTTGACGCGTAATAATATCTAAGCGATTAGAGAGGATATTACGTCATCAACGAGGAGATTGCAGACACTCGTAATTAAAACCAGTCGTTAGTTTTTTCATTATCCACCTGTAGGATTGATAAATCTATTGCAATAAAAAGTGCATATAATTCCCAATTACACCATAATGCCACAGCATTTTCAAGCATGGGGGTAATTCGGTGTATACTTACGCCAGTTATATAGTTCGCTGTTTTTCTGTGTTTTTGGTATGCATAACATTTTATGACAGTGATCTCTGATGGTAGATGAGATTAATGTGACTAATTATGAGTGATTAATATTAAATGAACATTAAATAAACTTATTTTGAAGAACATTATTATTATATCTAATTTTAGATGGAACTTTTTTTTCCGGAATCTCCTTCAGGAGATTTTGACATGCCGGAATCTCCGGGTAGCGAATTCCAGGCGTTCCATACAATTCCTATGGAAATTCGATAATCTGTGGATGATAAAATATAAACCTGTACAAGTTTGACTTGTCTTTTACAGATCCCTTTCCCGGGTGTAACATTCTGACACCGACACTCTGGTTTGAAATATTCCCAATCAAAATAGACTGTGCATCTAATTTGTTGGAAAAACTTATTTGTTACCTCATCCAGCAACATAGAAACGGTAAAAGTCTTGAGACTGTGTTTAAATAAAAATAAAACCCCACAGAATTACTGTTAAACATAGACTATGAACCACCGTTAGCCATGGAGCTGGGCAGTAGCTTGCTCATCCTTGACAGCAGACTGTATGTGGTGTCTAACCCGTTCATCTTCAGTGTCCCAGTCTCGGCCAATACACTAAAGTCACGTAAAGCGGTTGTTTGTTGTTTAGGGCGGCACATTAACCACACTCTACTTCTACGTCACATCCGGAACGTCCTGCCCCCAACGGAACTTGTCCGGAGAATCTGTGGGATAATGAATTGGAAAAACAGCGTCTGATGATGGCAATGCCTTGGCATAGCCATAGATTATTCATACGCCGAGATGAGCACCAATCGCCATAGCCGTGAGAAGGCAGAACGCCGCGTCATGCTTAATTACCTGCTCCAAGTGCCCCATTATCGCTCACCGGCGCCGCTCCCAGAACACGGCCAGTGGAAATTGATCAAAATCGAAAGCGATGCAAATAAGATCTATGAAAACATGCTACTTGACGAGACGACAATGACTGCATAGCTACTCCATCAAAACCTTGTCATGGTGGAGGATTTATTGAACTCTGAAGTTTATCGATCGTCTCCATCAAAAATTGACAAAAAGAATTCCCGCTACAGACTTCCAATAAAAAAGACTTGCAGACGATATTTCTTTCCAGCCGTGTGCATCGAGTTCCATGCTCAGGAAGTGAAATTATGCATACACACGCATGCGTGAATGTGTGAAACGGAGACTGTTTTAAGGTCTCTTAATGGTAATATCCTGTTTGTCTGGATTGGTTTGAAGTGCACAATGCAGATACCACACTGGATTAACACTGCCGAACGTTTCGATGATCTTGCCTTTGTTCCGTCACTCTGACTTCCTTTTTTTTTTTATTAATTGGCAAGTCCGGAGCCCCTGGATTCAGCAAGAGAGGATTCACCGGAGGCCATTCTTTTGAACTACATTGCAGGCACAATGAAAACGAGTAATTCCCGTAGGACCATTGGAAAAGGGGTACACGAACTCCCCTTATTTTCAAAAGGAGAGAACCGTGTTTCCAACACCCAAACCTAACCACAATTTCAACACTAATGTCTTGTGATTATCTTCCTTCACAGGTAAATACGTCCAGCACACGACAATATTCTTCTGTCAGTTTTCATTCGCCGTTTTCAGCAATTTTTATGCCAACGATTGAATTTATGACAAGCAATGATGAAAGGAAATATGAATTGTGGTTATTTGATGGAAAACACAAATCCATACATAACAAAATGATACACATGATTCGTTTGGATAAAGAAGTGGATGAAGGGTACTCAAGTCTGTAATTTCATTTATTTTGTAAACAAGTATTACCCGATAGGGACAAATTTGTCACATATATATATATAGCTATTGAAATATTTTATCTATATGATATAGGGAGCAGCATTCGAGGAACCTCTAATCCTTAAGTGAATGGTATTTTAGCAAATCCATTACCATTTCTGCATCTGTCATGAAATTATTTGGATTACTTTTCATTCAGTTCGAAACAGAGCAAATGGCCTTTCACATGGGTTTGATTCCTGCATCAGATATATATAAAAAAACACATCTAACCTAGACCTTTTGACGAACCCAACGCAGCATGCAACAAATCCCAGTGTGATGAATGGGTAATTGGAACTAATTAGGTTTGGGAATTTGCTGATTAACCCAAAGTTGGAGAATATATTTCCGTTGCAGTCAATTGTAATTTTCTGCTAATTTCAGTGCCCTGCTCAGCAATCTAGCGATAGTGTATTCTTGACGGACTATTTCACATTTGGTTATAGATAATAAGCATCGAGTTCAATTTCAGCTGCAACATGTTATTTTTGATATAGTTCTATTGACTTTCGACCTCTCGGTCGTTCTTCCTAGTAATACATGGTGCAGGCTTGTCTTGACAAGCAATGTGTGATGTCGTAACATGATATGGTGATTTTAATACATGATCGTAATTACAGATGAAGTATTAATTCATTTGCCTGTATCACATATAACAGTCCTAAACCACTATAGCATTTGTACGTATGTCATGACTGGTTACTTGTTGCATACTATATTGTGTTGGATGCTATTGGAGTCCGCACTTTCATAGAGTTCCAGATAGTTGTTATACTTTATATATGTTTTTTCTGAAGGAATAAATAAGCAACCTGCAAATAGAACACAAGATCCTGCTGCTTAATCTCTGATCTATTTTTTTCTCAGCTGTGGCTAGGAAGCTAAAGACAGACAATTTTGAGATAAACGACAATATACCTAAGAATAGATACGAATATAGGGTATTGCCAATTGAAATTAGGTTTTTAAAGGCAGAAAAGGGGGATATGCGTAGATCCTTAGAAGGCTTTAGATCAACACTTTGTAAACTTGTAAAAGCATTCAATCCCTTTACATGTGAATAAGACAAATTGGAAAAGCAATAGCGGAAAACCTTTCCTAAATATAAAAACTTAAACCTTTTCAAAGTATGTCATTACCAAAATTATGTTTTACTTCATTGTAAATTGTAACTTAAATATTTCACTATTGTAATATCTGATGAACAAACAACGTTTGTGGTCTGGAGTGAATAGCTTCATCAACATGATGCCTGGTAGCTGTCATAAAAACATGCCTTATTGCAATCTTCTGGACACGGGTCTTAAGTACCCTCACCCTTTTCTCTCTCCTCATGTGAGGTGGTATTTCTGTGTACCTACTTTTAACATGAGAATATTTGTTTCGCTTTGACCCTTTGTGTCTTTGAACTAACTCCCCCTTTGCCCTCGACCTTTGCAGAGTTGGTTGGTTTTGCTTCTCGTTATTTCCTTGTGTCTTTGGTAGCTCAGATGCAGTTCGAGTCACGTCACAGTTGAAAAAGGAGGAACTGGGAGCAGTTAGACAGTGCTCACCCTTTGACAATTGCCCTTTAGAGTTGACGGCCCTAGAATCTCCCTCACTGTCAATGGTACTGAAACTGACACTGTCACTTCCACTCTCACTAATATCATCTGTGTCAAAATCATCATCACTGTCATCACCACTATCGCTACTACTTCCACTGTATGTATTTGTTCCATCGGTGTCTTCAGTTTGGTCACTACTGCTGTATCTTCCCGTGTCACTGTCACTATTACTAGACACATGTATTTTAGAAATACTGTCACTATTCTGTATTTTGGAGGTACTGTCACTATCATCGTCACTGTCAGATGTGTGCATTGCGCGTTGCTCAATATCACTGTCTTTATCGGAATTTCTATATGATGTGCATTTACTATTTTGATCTGTTGATGTGTTCTGTGAAGATTCTGTGGAACTTTCTTCTTGGTCTTGGTCTTCTTCTCGTTGCTGCTTCTGGTCTTCCTCTTCCTCATCCTCTTTTGCTTCTTTTTCTTCCTCTTCCTCTTCTTCCTCTTCTTCTTCATCTTCTTCCTCCTCCTCCTCCTCTTCCTCCTCCCCCTCCTCTTCCTCCTCCTCCTCCCCCTCCTCCTCCTCTTCATCATCATCTTCATCTTGATCCTGCTCTTGGCCCTCAACAACGTCATTGCTTTGAGTCAGTTCATCCTCCACCTCTTCGTACTCACTCTGACTACTATAATCAGTGAGTGTTCCGGAACTACTGGATTTCTTTTTCTTCTTTGGATCCTTCCTATTTACCTTTTTATGATTTACTGGAGGTTTCTCTCGGGAAACAGCACTGGATCTCGTTAAAGGTCTTCCTTTTGATACCATTGTTGCTCTCTTTTGCTCTCCCCCACGTTGCTTTGGTGAAGAACTAGTTACTGTTACCGCACGTGTGCTGACATCTGACGTTTCGTATGAAACTACCTTAGATCTAGTGTAAGCTGAAGTTTTACTTGGTGGACTAATACCTGATCTGCATTGTGGAGTGGTTCCCTCCGAACTGACTCCTGACTTGCTACTTGCAGTTTTGGTCTTTGTTTGGACATGGCCTCTACGTCTCTGTGACGTCCTTAACTTTATTGGTGAGCCAGGATGTGAAATAGTTTCTGTTGTTCCCCACGATACAGTTCTTGACCCTCTCCACGAAGAGGTACCTGGCCTGCTACCTGGAGTAGTCAATATTCGGGATGAAGTATTGTCTGACCTCGACGTTTCAGTTGTCCCTTTATTTGACTTGCTCTTCTTCAATTCTGAATCTCCTTTACTCTGCAATCCTGTTGGAGATGTGCCTGAGTTATCTGAGTCATCCGAGGTATCTGTGTTATTTGCACCGCTCACAGTCACTGTGCCGCTGTTTGAGGAATCTTCTGTTTCATATGAGGATCCTGTGCAGGTCTCAGAACTGTCACTATCAGAATCAGAGGTATAACTCAAGGTATATCCACTACTACAACTTGAACATAGGGTTGATATCTGCTCTGTGCTAGATGTATAAGTTGAATCTTCTACACATGTTGAGCTACTTGCTGATCTCAACCTGTTTGAACTACATATTTCATGGGTTCCATTCTTTACAGTAGACACCTTTGTACTGTCAATGGGACACGTCGTAAAAGCCTGACTCCCTGATTCATCATCTTCGGTGTCAGTTGCAAAAATATCTATTACGTCATAGAGCGTCTCATCCTCGGAGCGGCCATTGTTGACATCAGAGCAGAACGAGGCTGTGGCCCAGGTCAGGTGACCTGTGATGTCAGTTCTCGTTACCGATGGTTCTGTGACCAGCGCAGTAGAATCCAGGGCTGTGATGTTACTACTGCCGCTGGGTGAACGTGGGTCCCCACGCTGAGCAGATACACAGACAACCGCCTCATTTCCTTCAGAAGATTGCATTTTGTGGTTTTCTCCTATCTTGTTTTCATGTAGGAGTGTATACATACCGTCCATCCAGGAGCCACGACGATGCTCGCAGCCAACGGTTCACACTGGAGGAACTTCCTCATCACTTAATCATTCCACCTGCCAAGCCATAGCACTGACACAATCTCTGAGGTCATTTGCATAATTTATGTTTCACCCCGCCTGCTAACGATGTTACCACTCCAACGCCAGCATGGCTAGAATATAACATCATAAAGATGATGTAACATTTTCTCACCAATCTTCCTTAATGTATATAACTCAATTTTCATGCTCGATTAGGATAATCCCGACTTGATTTAACTTCAAGATTCTGCCCCTTAAAGTATATTCCCCGCATCATTTCTTGGTTATGTCAGTATTTGGTTCATAAAGCTGACAGCTCAGCTATAGGTAGCCGATGGCTCAGAGACTTGCATTGATTTATTGACAGTCGACTGATTATGTCATCATATTCTGAGCTACAGCAGCAGCAGTTGTCTCTAATCATAATCAGTCATCATTACCATGCCTACAGCATCACTTTGTGCTCTCTGTCTACAACTCAACCAAGCTTACCGTATGTGGCTTCGAATAGAGAGGATTTGAGAAGCAATTATGTCGATGACGGAAATCGTTGTGGGCCATTGCCTTAATACATTATTATAGAGGACAAGGTGCTTTTGCATAAATTGGTGATGATCCAACGTAATTGATGTGCCCTAGACAGTGGTGTCCCAGATATCTCACTACTGCCCATCCGAGAAATAACTAGTTGTATAAATATAAATTTAGATATAGAGACGTTTTTATCAAAATATGCATATGCATTGTTTCTTTTATATTTTGTAAATATGGTAAGTAAATATAATGTAAGGGTTTTATTAAATATTAAATAGTATAGACAATACCCCCAAGACCTTAGCGGTCTGATGCTAAATCCACTTCCCCAAACCCCAGAGCAGGTGCGAGTATAATTCCATTACAAGCCAAATAAATTGTATGACTAGCTTTCTCGGAATAGAATGGTATTATTTCGTTGAAGTTGGCTTCTGTAGGCTCATCATAAATTCTGTGATTTGAAGAGGAAGAGCAAGTCCACTATTGTAATTCTAAGAAATCATCGATTATCCTTTTGTTGATCTATGAAGCAATTTTACATTAATTTGTGGTTTGTTTATGTCACAATTCTTAGGGCATGGTTCTAAAAACGGGAAGAGATTGTCAACATAACTGCTCCTATTACTAAATCTACCCTATCCGAAACCTACCTGATTCTCCGACTCCATCTGCTGCAAAGTAATGCACATTCTCTTCACATATCTCCACGGGAGACATAGTCAATACTGCGCCTGATGATGCTCAGTAAGAGTTGAAACCACAAATCCATCTTAATCCTCCACATCGCGACACTGTTTACAACAGAATATGGCTATTGAACAAGGGCAGATGTCCATGTCAACACCACGCGAGTATTTCGGTCTGTCACGGTAGCATACCATTAGAAATGGTAGGCACCAACCAAGCACCAGCTTCAGTGCCACTCCAGGTACAAGCGAGTGAATCATAGCTTCACAGTGCGTTTACAGGGCACCCAGCGGAGACACCGCAGGAAGAGGCCGGCTACCAGCGAAGCCGACATAGAAAAAGCCTGTAAACTCAGAGGGCACAGCGGAGTTTCGCTGGTCCCAAACAGACCGCACACGTTACTAAGGTACAAGATTTTGTTTGGCAAGCAACAGCCAATCAGAACGGAGGAAATCTGTGACAGAGTCAACAAGGTAGAGAGCTCGGACACGGGTAGGCATTCGTGGTAGCGTAACGGTACGCCGCGTCAAACCACACATTGCTTCTCACAACTACGACACGATGGCCAACCAAAACACCAGCACCAACAGTGCTGGGAATGACTGGTCTCTTCTCCTCAGAGTCGAGCAAGAACGACAGACCGACACTGAGAGAATGGAGACCAACACGGACGACGAGAGAGTGGCCGCGGCAAACAACGCGCAGCCGGTGGCAAGCGCGGCCGCTCCTCCCGTCAACATCGCGGAAAACGTCGTCGGCGTCGCTCCGCAGCCGGACCCGAGACTGCAGGCGGCTGCCAGCAGTGACAGACACCCGACCACCGGCGCTTTCAGCCTACACGGGACCAACGCGTTTGCGGGGGTCTTGACAGCTGCTCCTGGTGCCTCCAACGATAATGAAAGCAACAATGAAAAGGTAAATTTACCTGACAATTCTGACTGTTCTAAATTTGGTAAATTTAAACAATTAACCTTATCAGAACTGTATTAACGGCGGGAAATAACCGCTAGAAATGAGAGTAGTGACAGCAGCACACTGCACAACCACAGTGCCCCTCTTGTACACAACATAGGTAGTAACTTTGTTGAACAAAAGAAGGGTAAGAGTGACAATTGCAGGACCGTAGGTCAGGCAAACATTGTCAAGCACAATAGCCAACTTCCAAAAGAGAACGAGAGCCGTTTGGCAATCGCTCCAAAGGGTGGACCGGGCTGTAAAATCAGTCTGAATTTTGGCAAACAATGCCACACTGAACCAGCCCGTACAGGCAGTGCCCAGAAAACTCCCGGTGGAAAACGAAAAACGCACAGGGAGCAGCACTGAGCCAGTGGTTTCTACACTATCCATACTTCTGGATTTAGATACGGAAACAGAACTGGCACTATCACCCTGTTAAAAACGCATAACAACACAGACCAACGCAATGACTGGTACTGTATCTATGCCCAAAAATGCTAGTGCAAAGCCCATTAGACTAGGAGCAGAATCTAGCATGTGCAGCAAAAATAATGTAAAGCCAGATCCCAACAATGTTTTTGCAGACATAAATCCAATGACCAATGTCACTGATAATGTTTCTGATTTGTTTCAGACCTTAGATGAAATGGTCCCATACGCTACCCGTGGAGCTTGGCGTGTGGCCAAAAACGAGGCCAACCGTGCGATCAAGTCAGGGGCCAATGGTACGCTCGTGCAATGGAGCTTGACCATTTGGAACCCTGGACCGCTGCACTCACCGAGCCTCCTGCCTACATCATCGGCACAGAGCTGATGGAGACTGTAGAGGAGATTAGACGATGCGCCGCCAAACAAATTATGCAAGCCACGCGTGACTATCTGTACCGCACAAGTGAGGCCGCCACTAAGGCGAGTGAGGCCTACTACGGCACAGTTAGGAGTCTATTCTCCCAGGAGAACGCCCCGGAGGATACAGTACGTATACTCAAGGCCGTGAGGGATAACAACTCGCAGGCCAACGACAACGAGGCGAAAAAGGAGAAGGCCAAGTTGCAAGCCTGCATCAGTACGTTGGGGGAGCGCAAGGTATGTCCCCACAAAATCAGGGACCCGGCCACAGCGGTCCGGAAGCAGGCCAACGCCAAACAAGAAAGTGCAGAAAAACCCGACCAGGATTTTCCGCAAGCTGCCTCGACTCGAGGAAAGGGAGGACGAGGCAGGAACCGTCGACCAAACCCATATCAACGCAACGAGAACCAGGCCCAGCGAGGAAGGGGGCGTGGTCGCAGACATGGTGGTCGCCCAAACCAGCAAAGCGAATAGACACTTACAAGATTAATGGTAATAACATGACCGATTCCTCCTCAGTTGATGTTGAATGTTGTGACAATTCTTCTCGAAGAATCAGCCCAGTACAGGCGCTGACTTCTCAAAGGTGAAACTGGCTGACGAAGCGCATGAGGACAATGACCTCATACGCAAACTCAAAGGCAAGTCAAACTGGAAACCCCCGGTGGGGTCCCAGAACTTAGAAGGTTTCATCGCTCTGAATGAGATTAGTCTGTCACGTAAACCAGAAAAAATCTCGCGACCAAAACCCAATACAACGCAGGGTGAGAAAACCGCATTACGCGGTCTCTCGAAAAATAACGAGATCGTTATTAAACCCGCGGACAAAGGTGGTGCCACCGTAATTATGGACACCGTAGACTACATAAAAGAAGCAGATCGACAGTTGAGCGACTGCAACACCTATGACGCACTCACAAGCAACCTTACAAAGACCATCTATGACAAGGTCGAGGCCAAACTAGAAGAGATGGAGGAAGCGGGAGAAATTAGTAAAAAGATGACGGGGGCCCTTCGGACAGTAAACCCAAGAGCCCCCAACATCTACTTTCTCCCAAAAATCCACAAGAAAGAGAGACCGCCACCGGGCAGACCGGTTGTCTCAGCCAATGGCTGTGCGACGGAAAAAATCTCGGCTTTCGTGGATAGCTTCTTGAAACCGTTGGTTCCACAAATCAAATCCTATATCAAGGACACTAACGACTTTGTGTCCAGGATAGAGGGCTTGAACGATTGGGGAGAAGGAGTACTAATCGGGACTCTCGATGTTAGCTCTCTGTACACGAACATCCCCAACCAGGAAGGTATAGAAGCGGTGAGAGACAAATTGGAAGTAACCAGACCGGGAAAAAGAAAACCTTCCAACAAGTCTATATTAGACCTTCTGGAGATAGTGCTTAAAAACAACAATATTGTGTTTAACGGCAAACACTATATCCAAACCAGAGGCACCCCTATGGGGACAAGGCTGGCCCCTTCATACGCAAACCTTTTCATGGAAAAGGTGGAGATCGCAATCCTTTCAGATTACGAACTCCAGCCAAGCGTATGGTGGCGTTACATTGATGACATCTTCTTCATTTGGAAACATGGAGAAGACGAACTGTCATGATGGATGGAATACCTCAACACGAGGCACCATTCAATCAAATTCACAGAGGAACACTCTGCGAATGAAGTCTGCTTTCTTGACACAAAGGTGAAGGTGAAGGACGGGAAGTTATACACAGACCTTTACACCAAACCCACGGATGCCAACACATACCTGCGGTACGATTCGGCACATCCACCGGCTACAAAAAGGAGCCTCCCATACTCGCAGCTACTCCGCATAAAGAGAATCTGTGGAAATAGCGACGACTATGAGAAACATGCCTCGGAAAAACTGTCGCAATTCCGAGAGAAAGGCTATCCCCCAGAAATCCTGAGGGACTGCAAGGACCGAGTAGACACCCAGGATAGGGCAAAACTACTGCGACCAGGGGAAACCCACAAGGTGGAAGATGAGGACAAGACTTTCCTGATCACCACCTACCGTCCTGGATCCAATAGGATCGGACCCATTGTCACCCAGAACTGGGATCTATTAGGCAGGTCGGTGACAACCAAAACAATGCACAAAAGTAGTAAAGGGCTTCAGACGACCAAAAAACCTCAGAGATCACCTGGTCAGGGCCAAAATCAACTACAACCCACAAAACAACACTGGCCCTCAGAAAAATGGGGCAGAGAAGAATGTGTGCAAAAAATCAAACTGCAGATACTGCAAACTGATTAACACTGAGGGCAGGCTGTCCTCAAAAACCACTGGCACCAGTCACGAGACCAAACACAACGTGACATGCAATAGCTCCAACGTGATCTACTGCATACAGTGCAAAAAATGTCACATACAGTATGTGGGACAGACAAAGCGCAAGCTCAAGGAGAGAATGTATGAACACCTCCACAACATCAAAAAGGTGCATCTCAGAACGATGTGCCCACCCACTTCAACCAATGTGACCACAAGGGCACATCGGATGTGGAATTCTTTGTACTGAAGAGTCAGTCACCCTGGGGACTGATCACAATGGACAATCGATATGGATAGATCAGTAACATAAAGCCTCGTCAAAATTTTTTTTCCGCAACGCTCGACACATCGAACGGGAAGAGATTGTCAACATAACTGCTCCTATTACTAGATCTACCCTATCCGAAACCTACCTGATTCTCCGACTCCATCCGCTGCAAAGTAATGCACATTCTCTTCACATATCTCCACGGGAGACGTAGTCGATACCGCGCCTGATGATGCTCAGTAAGAGTTGAAACCACAAATCCATCTTAATCCTCCACATCGCGACACTGTTTAAAACAGAATATGGCTATTGAACAAGGGCAGATGTCCATGTCAACACCACGCGAGTATTTCGGTCTGTCACTGTAGCATACCATTAGAAATGGTAGACACCAACCAAGCACCAGCTTCAGTGCCACTCCAGGTACAAGCGAGTGAATCATAGCTTCACAGTGCGTTTACAGGGCACCCAGCGGAGACACCGCGGGAAGAGGCCGGCTACCAGCGAAGCCGACATAGAAAAAGTCTGTAAACCCAGAGGGCACAGCGGAGTTTCGCTGGTCCCAAACAGACCGCACACATTACTAAGGTACAAGATTTTGTTTGGCGAGCAACAGCCAATCAGAACGGAGGAAATCTGTGACAGAGTCAACAAGGTAGAGAGCTCGGACACGGGTAGGCATTCGTGGTAGCGTAACGGTACGCCGCGCCAAACCACACATGGTTCTGCAATATCTGCACCCTGTTCCTATCAGCAGAATTGCAAGCATAAAAAATTACAGCACCACAATTCATAATCGGTAACATCATTGAAGTGTTATGTCGTTATGATCCAATACCATTTGCAGGTATTTGTATGATGCAGGGTATCAAGACAGTGAAAGTCTTAGGTACTTATTTACTTTTCATGTTTTAGCTTGTGTTCCAAATATGCAAATTTTGGTTGTCTTTGTATTGATAGTTAGCTTGTTCATGTAACACCAGCTCACAAATGTATCTAAATCCCAATACAGCAGGTTTGCAATAGAGGGAAACTATGTTCCGGTGAGCAAAAGTTCAAAGTTACGAGGTAACTTTGAACTTTTGCTTACCAGTACTTGGTTTCCCTATTCCTATATACCTTCAAATATTGATAAAAATGCTTAATTCTTTACCTGAAACGCTTCCGAAGCAAATGGCCACCATTATCGAATAACCACAACAGCTATTGTTTTGTCCCACTGCTGTATTGTATCACGTGATCAGAGCGGGACGAAAACATGAGAGCGGGACGAAAACGTCAACCTCGACACATCACTTATTTCTAATGCACCCCCGAGCAGCGGTATGTAACTCTAGTTAGTTCAATAATGGGTATATAGGAATACCATTTCCATGTTTCCCTGATAGGACAAGTAATGAATCATCTGTAAACAATGGGCAATCGAATTCAGTGCAGTTGTGGACTGTTTGTTTATTGAAATATCCCTAGGCCTGATACTAATAGAATTAGCACTCTATGGTACTAATACTATTAGTATCAGGTATTAGCTTACTAGTTATTTAGTTGATTAGAGTGTGATTTAATACTTTGAATAGTATACTTTGATAGGAAAATGTGACTACCAAAATGTGATTATGATGCAGGCAACTGTGATTCCGATGCGAATTAATGTGATGATGAAGATGATAATGAAAATCCATATAGTTCCATTTTTAAAAATGTTATATTTCATATTTTATGTAAACCTCTCCTAGTGAGAAATCTGATAAGATATACATTTTACCCCCTTGGCTTCCACTATGGCAAACTTTACAGATTACTTTACAATGAAATTTTGCGGTTATGTATACATGGAGATATACCTGGAACTGAAGTCTTCTATACGCAATGGCGTATATATATATATATATATATATATATATATATATATATATATATATATATATATATATATATATATATATATATAATGTGGACTGAACTGTTCTATAAGCCATGGTGTATACATAAACTCAATTGTTGTATACACAAAGACGTATATATAAAGTGAACACTCCCATTAGATAAATATATACGTTTGCATATACAGGTGTTCAATTTATTTACGCGCTGGCATAAATACAAGTCAAACAGTTCAGGAAGGTAATTTCTCGTACGCTCACAGAATTGGGCGTATATATGACACACACTATGCTGACCTTGTTTACACTCTGACGTATATATAACGGCAACATGGACATGCATATAATCTATGGATAAAGCGCATATATAATGGAAAATAGGACTTATTTATGCAAAATAATACCTATATACGCCGGACGTATACATTTGTAAAATAAGAGTTTTTCGCGCAGTTCACCTTCAGATATTGGATCAGCAAAATATAGCAAGATACCAATCACAGGAAGAAATAACACAGAAAGGGGAAATGTCGCATGGTGTGTATTTGGCTCAAGTCAATAGAATCCTATGAAATTGTTATTTCGATTTCTATGGCAATGTAACATTTTAGCAAAAGAAACCACATCAGATATACTTTTTTTTGTCATAACATTTTTGATAATACATATTCTCTTTCCACAATGATATGCGTAAAGGTCTGACCCCTGATAACTTTGATTCAAACAAGGGACGTTTTGAGCTTCATATGATTTGTCTAGTCAAATTGACGCGCGAGGAAAATCCTAAAATAGCACTTTTTCATCATGAGCTTCAGTACACTATTCTGCTAGATGTATTCATACATTCAACATACCAATGGATAAAACCTAACTTTTTTATATCATGGGTAATATCAGAGAGAATAATAAATATCCTCTCGGAGCATTGAGAAAGGACAGACCTGGTAGTATTGCTCTGCTTGGCCATCGAGGCTCTGAAACCTGCGAGCATCTCATGGTTATGATAGACACGTTCCCTACACTGTCAGGACGGGTCTTACACCATACGTGATGAAAGTGTCAATTATAATCCACTACTCCAAGCGTTTTGAGACTGCACCAATCTCCTTTGTAAGAATACCAGTTGCCTTCTTGTAACACTAGAAGGCAATGACTTGGGTTTCTCTACTTAACGCTGTTTCTACTCCGTGCTATGTTCATTGTTGATATAAGGTTGTATCATAAGGAAGCCTTCCTTAAGAAATCTACATTGATTATATACTTCACAGTATAAAACATCACAGAAAATACCATATATCATATTGATGACTTCCTACTAATATCTAGCGACGATACAAAAAGATAAGGACAGAACTCAGCTCGCATGTAATATCTGGCCTAATTGTGCTTATATGACTCTTTTAATAAAGAAAGCTCTATATTGACTTCTCTCTATATCTACTTCTACTGAATTTACATTGATGAGATTATTATTTAAAGCAAAGGTATGAGTTGATTACAGACTGACTAAACTTACAAGTTTTTCAGTAAATAAGAAATTAACAAAGGAAAAATTCCATATTGGCCTAGGAACTGTGGTCATATGGTTGTAAAGGTAATCAAGACAATATTTTATGGCGTATTACAATCCCAGGAATCGTCTCTGTGTTGGTGTAAGTGATTATATTGATAAAGCGTCGGTAGATAATGATAGACTGGGTTAGTGGGAGGTAAGCCAGTGAAAGCAATCAGGAAGCCACTTTGTAGTTGGCTTCTGATCAGCACCTGAAAAGCAGAGGGGGACCGAAGCCAACCGCTAATGGTCTGCTGTCTCAACAGGAGGGGATAAGCTGTGTCTATCTGTCATGCTCACTCAATATGCGTGCTTTTAGACATAGCTCAGTCGTCACCTGCTATCAATACTAGTAAGAACTGGCTTCATAATTTGTGATCAGCGAATGTAAAACCTTCCTTTTACTACAATAAATATTGCGCTCATTCTGATATCGAATATTCACTGATCACTTTAAATATGATTCCGCTATGCCTGTAACTTTATTTTCTTTCTCGTCCTCTCTCCTCAACTGATTCGAATTCAATTCACCAATTGCTTAAATCATGCCCTTCACATAAGTTGCCCCATACTACTTCCGTCACACGCACTGGCACCGTTTATCCCTGTTTCATTCTCCTCTGCCTTGCTCTAATCCCTTCCTCTATTTTTTTTGCATTTGTTCCTGCATGCCATCCTAGCTTGTTCAACTTTAAAAGGCACCCAAAAGTCTCAGTTTATTTATATGAATATCATGTTAGAAAGGTGCTTGCATCTCTGGAAATACGATAGAATTTCATACAATTCATAAATATTTCTAATGTCAGAATGAAATGTCACGTGATCTTATGTTTTATTTATCAGAGGACCTACGGCACAAAGGTTTAAATATTATATTCAATAGTAACAAATCCACTCTGAACAACATGATAAAACTCACTTACAAACCGTCAAGCGGCCCGTTGGCAAATGGAATTTTATATGATTTTAGAAGTTTTTCACCATTTAAATCACCCCCCAAAACCTCCATTACGAGTGATGGGGAAGACCGTGCAAGCCGTTGGCTCGGGAGACGGGCGCTCGGGCTCGCCGATTCCGTCGGGCGCTGGGGTCATTACCGGAATGTTATCTGTTAGCCTGTTTCGGTGTCTGGCCCATTCGGTGTGATTTTCTTTACATCTGAAAAGCGGGTGTGGGTGCCGTCCATCAACTGGCGCCAAATGGCCTTATCTACTCGGACGCGTCGCCACCCCGCAGTGCCAATCGCTCTGAAGGCCGTGGTGCGGGTTATGAACAGGAGGCCGGCCCTCACCCCCTGCCCCTGTCAGATCAGCGACAGGCCCCGCCTGAGGGGTGGGGTGTGGGGCGGGTAGAGCAGGGTGGGGGTGGGGATCACTGAAAGCCTTAAGGTGCCAATATCAACTGAGCCATGCCTCTCATAAACTCCCATATGATTGAAACGCAAGAAACCAGTAGCTCCTGTTTGGGGGCTGATTTTCTTGAGCGGCCAGGCCAATGGGATATTTTCTTGTTCTTGATTGAAGATATAAGAAGGAAAAGTCTCAAGATTACGATAGATTGTATATACCTTGAGATAACATTATAGCAGGTGGGTGTCACCAGTGGGGTGTTGGGCGGGCGAGGGAGGGAGGGGCAGTGTACTCTTGAGGACCACTGCCCCCTCTGGCCTCCTGTCCAGGGTCCCCCTTCTCCAGCAGTGGGTGTTTTTACTGCCTGTGTACGGATCAGCTTACACCGCTGGTGGGTGCACTTAAGGGCCGATTCCACCAACAGGATGGATTTGAGGTGGCATATCTTGGTATGTCTTGTAGTGTCTTAGAGGGTGCGTCCACCAACCAAGACAAGGCTGCGACACGCGCCGACAAGAAAGTTCTTATCGGCTCCTTGTCGCAGCCTTGTCGTGAGGAGGGGAGCTGTCATGAGCCCTTGTCGCAGCCTGTCGGGAAGTGCACGCTCCACCTAAATATTCTATCGTAGACCACTGCGACACGCCATGACACGCCACGACACGGCTCCAAAATCGAACGTGTTCGATTTTGTCGTAACCTTGTCGGAAGGCCCCCGACAGGCCCCCCAACAAGGTTCATGTCGCAGCCTGTTGTGGCCTTGTCGTAGCCTCTTGTCGGGAACTGTGGTCCACCAACCACGACAAGGCTACGACAAGGCTTCCAATCGTAGAGCTGTCGTGGACCTTGTCAGAAAGCCATTGTCGTAGCCTTGTCGTGGTTGGTGGACGCACCCTCTTACTGTGTCACAATGTATCATACCTCACTAGTCTCAAAACGTAGGCGAGTGGTGTCGGGTGTGTATTTTGGTGCTCCACCACCGCGAAACCTCAAGACACATCGCGACAAATAGGCACGCGATGATTCAATCGTAGCCCGATCTAGCAAGACAACCAAATTGGGCCGAATCTTGCTACATTGTGTGTGTTGGTGGAACCCTTTACACCAACAATGGCTAGGACAGTTACACCACTGGTGGGTGGGATGGTTACACTGCCGGTGGGTGGGACAGTTACACCAGTGGTGGATGGGACGGTTACACTGCCCTTGTACACTTACACCGCGGGCGGGTTGGAAAGTTACACTGCCGCTGTAAGTCCTGGCCCACCAGTGTTAGACACAGCCCCCAGGGCACTCCTGGTGGACGAGTTGACATCACACCAGCCTATAAAAGCAGCGACTCCAGCATTGTCCCGTCACATCTGGGATCCAGCTCGTTGAGCACAGACCCTGCTGAGCCCTGCTTAGCCACTGCATATACCTACTACCCCGGTATTTTAGATTGAGAAATATTACGGAACCGTTGGATTAATGGAATACCCGTTTTAAAGTCAATAAACCTGATCATGATTGGGCGCTGCAATTGATCGTTTTCGTTGTGTGTTCCCTCTGTTACAATATACCATCTATATGAGAGGTTTATTGGGCACCTGTCAATTTTTCATTGATCTTTGATATATCAGATGCTCATGAAGCCATTATGGATTAAAGATATGTCAAAAAGCTATATTTGTAATATCCAAAGATGGCAGCTTTCCAGTATTTATTTATATCTTTAGTATATACGAGTCTCTTTCCTTGTGTGAAACAAAGATAATGTCACTTGAGTTTCATGCCAATTAAACAGACATGACGGAAATGACATCGACATGTTCTAGATGTTCCCGGTCTCTCCGCCAGAAAATTCCACAGCAGAATTGTTTACACTTATTACGGACCCCAACTGACATACCTGTTATATCAATCGTGAATTCTACTTTAGTAATTTCTATTGGTTCAGAATTGGCTTACTCTCACACTATGCAATTGCATGTATGGCAAATTCCCATTTCGACACCTGATTATATGCCATTGCAGTTCCCGGATATTGCTCATGGGAGGCCTCTATCGGTCATAATGCATTCTCAATTTGAGTATCTGCCATCATTTCATATAAAAGATTAAGGTGTAAGGTTATGGTAAATTGAGACGTTCACATGAAATGGATTGGGGTTTGAGGGTATATCAAAACTTAATGATGATTATTATCTCCATTTCGCAGGATGTCATTGACGCAAATACCACAGAATGAATGAGGCATATGACACCTTGACTGACATTACATGACTGATTTTCATACGATTTTGCAACTGAAACTGCTATCTTTGGCGGAGAAGGAATAGTAAAATTTATGATTTGATATGTTCTTACCTCAAATTCTTCACGTTAATCAGATAATAGCACAAGTAGGACGATCCTTTATTGATTGAAAACAGCCTTTCTACATTGGCATGTAGAAAATGTAGAATATAGTAATATATTCAAAATGATTCAATTCCTTCTTTATTTGAAGTAAATACTTTTTATTGGTCGTAAGATAATTGTACACATTGACAGTTTGCTTACCTTATAATAAAATTTTTGTGGTTACTGTGTTAGTGACCGGCCGACCACCAACCCACCATAGGCCTGGAGGAATGAAAAAATGACTTGGTGGCTGGAAAAAACTTACCTGCTATACATGAACTGTTTCCAGTACATACCAATTTCTAAGAGAGACAATGAACGTTACGTTGAAGATTTCAAAGTGTATTACCTTCCAAATATGTTGTAGTGTTCCTTGAAAGTTACAAAAAAGAGTATAAATAAGAGTGTTCGTTCTGCTACCATTCACTATGTATTTTGGATGCCCTGAGGAAGGGACGTAAGTCCCGAAACGTCGGCAGAGTTGTTAAATACAGAAGTCCACATGGACAATTGAAAACCGTTTATTTGGAGTTTGAGTCAACTTGTCAAGTTTGAGGGTTGTTCTAATTTGTTCATTTTGACACCTTCACCCTTGGTATCTACGGATCCTTGACAAGCCGACAGTCGCTACCCTGGAGTGTTACCAGAGATTTTTCAGTGGCACCTGTAACAAGGATTGTACTCTGGAAGCATCGAATGATCCACTCACCTGGAGTGTTAACCCACCCACAGCGACACCATGTCCGACCCTACACGGTTGATCATCCAGCAAGACTCGAATGTGGAAAAGAAGCGGAAAATCACTCCCACCAATACTCCCTACGCATCACCCATTGGTTCGAGCACGGACCTCACGGCCCAGTTACCTTCACTACCGTCTTCTATATTAGTGTTCTACAAAACTCTCCTCAAATTACAAAAGGGGGTACTGAGATGTGAACACCACATTGAAATACTAGAAAAACATATAACAGATGGTACCACCCCTCGGGGACTCCAGCCCAACGTCAATCCACAAATCCCGGACCTACCAGTGGAATTTTTACTCAAGTGGGATACCCTGCTTGCTACTTTCGCGGATGAACTAACGAGCACACTACGGGACTATTGGCGGGACCGAAGGGTCAGCCTAAATTCGGAACGCGGCAACCTATTGGATAACCTAAAAACAAAATGCAACGAGACACAATTTACCCAGATTCAGGAGGATCTAGCTCGTCTGACACTGGATGAACCAGCTCCACGTCAAGCACGACGACCAGCAGTGGCCTGCAGAAAGCAAGGCGCTTCAAGAAACCCAAACCCCCGGATACAACTAAATGCACCATCAACCTCTCGCGAAAACAATTAGGACCGGCACACCTGTCATTATTGTATAAGGGACTCTCGTATGTACCGACCCCCAAAGAGTCGCACCCATGCCATTTGTTAAGGGACGGCCTCTTGTTCTGTCGTCGACTCAAGTTCAAGCATCACTTTCTACAGAATCAATCACGGGACCCTAGAGAGGGTAACATCCTTAAGGAGTTCCTACCCTCAACTGGGTGGACCCCCCCCCATCTGGGAAGGACATCTTCATAGATAGTTTTGTAGGTTTGACCACTAATATGTGCCTGGATGAGACAGTCACCAGATTCAAATCGAACCTGTCCGATGAAGAAAGGGATGCCCTTATGGACTTCTTGGAGGACGACGAAATAATAATTAAACCTGCTGACAAGGGAGGAGCTACCGTTGTCATGAATAAGACTGATTACATAGCGGAAGCGAATCGACAACTGTCCTCACGTCTACATTACACCACAAGCAACGAAAAGGAGTTTAAAAAATCGGTGGTGAAAATTTCAAACTTTCTGAAACACTGCAGTAGCAATGGATTTCTCCCAGGAGGAGCACACCTGGTACTAACAAATAAACTCCCAAGGGAACCCAACCTGTATCTCTTACCCAAGGTGCACAAAGTAGGAGTACCTGGCCGCCCCATCATTTCTGCTACTAGTGGCCCGACCGAAAAAATATCAGCATTTATAGACAAGTTCCTCAACCCCATGGTACGTAAACTGCCTAGCTACATGAGAGACTCAGGGGATTTCATCAACAAAGTCATGGGAATACATCTCACGGGAGAACATCACTTGATGACGATAGACGTCACCTCGCTCTACACGAATATTCCCCATGCTGACGGACTCCGCGCAGTGGGTGAATTCCTCAGAGCTAGAACTGTTGACACCCCCCACTCCTGGCTGTTGTTGACACTCCTGAGACAAGTGCTCACTTTGAACTATTTTAAATTTGGCAATCAGTGATACCACCAATTGAGCGGGACAGCCATGGGGACCCGAGTGGCCCCGTCGTATGCTTGTTTATTCATGGCCAAGCTAGAAAGTGAAATGTTGTCAGGATACCCTACCAAACCCTTGTTGTGGTTGCGATATATTGACGACATATTCTGTGTGTTCCCGGGTCCCAAGCAGGAGAGTGAAGCATTTGTGCATTACCTCAATCAAGCTCACACAACCATTAAGTTCACTTCTGAAATTTCAGACACTACCGTAAACTTCTTGGATGTCACGGTTAAAATGACACCAGACGGTGATTTTGTCACTCAGCTGTTCAAAAAAGCAACGGACGCCCCCCGGTATTTACACTACAAGTCGTTTCACCCACTCCACCAGAAGCGCAGCATTCCATATAGTCAATTTGTCAGGGTCAGGAGGATCTGTACATTCAAGTCACAATTTATTCATGAAACCAACCTTATGATCGATGACTTCCACGCAAGGGGATATCCAGTGAGATTACTCCTTGATTCACAACAGAAAGCGGCAAGGCTAGAGCGAGATGACTTGCTCAACCCGGCGATCAGAGCAAGCGCCCTGAACACCATCCCGCTGATCGTCACTTTCGATCCGCGACATGGCCGAATTGTGGAATTTGTACGTACAAACGTCTACCTTCTCAACAATACCAAACCAGATGTCGGATCCGGTCATAAGGTGACAGTCACCTTTCGCCGCAACCGAAATATCAAGGATATTTTGGTACATTCGAGGCTGACCGATCGTAGCCTACAACGTAAACGAGGAAGCAGCAAGTGTCAACGCCTCGGCTGCGCCACCTGTCGATTCATGCGGGAAGCACGATCAATCTCCAGCAGAGGCGGCCAAGTTTTATCGATCCCCATCTCCGGGAATTGTATGTCATCGAACGTTGTATACGTTATCACATGCCGCCATTGTTCAAAACAATATGTCGGACAAACATCCGCTGCATTGAACACCCGTATCACGCAACATTTAAGGGATATTCGCGATCGATTACTGTTTAAGACTGTGCCGGAGCATTTTCACGGACCGCACCACACAATCGATGACGTCACGGTTCTGTGTGTGGATCGAGCCGCCAATCTGAATACTCACCTCCGATTGGAGGAGGCATGGATACGCCTGTTGGAATCGAGCCAACCACAGGGTTTGAATGTAATTATGTAGATGGTGACCCATTTGACACTGCATGTGCTTTTGTTTATCATGAAGCATTCAATGAGCCATTTGTGTAAGGTTTGCAACCGGAGGTTTGCCACCCTACGTGCTATGCGGCAACATTATACTATGAATCACAACAGAAGTGCCCTGAGATTCCTCTGCTCAGCCTGTGGGAAGAAGTTTTTGACTAATCACTACTTGATGCGCCATGTGAAGCAGTGTCACCCGACATCACTCGCAGCCTCAGTGACAGCGGATATTTACGTTGACCTGACAGCGGAAACGGACACCGATGACAGTTCGCGGCCGTCGACCGCCTCCCCACACAGCCATCCGGCCACTCCCGAGGGGGGCCGACACCGCATCAGATGCATCCACCGGTCCGTCTACATCGGAGGAGATACCTACGACACCGGGCACCCCCTGTAGTGATGAACCCCTAAGCCCCGGCTTAGTGACGTCCTTCAAGCAACTGGTTGCAGAGACAGTGGGCACCACGTTGGATATAGACACAGTGAGTGATCTGGATTTGTTATTATATTGCCCTCTCACGGAGGATATTACGCCGGCGCCCAGTCCAACCTACACCAATGCGGACATTACCAAACCAATAAGTGATGGCAGCACAGACTTGGTGAGTGTCGCACCTTCTATGATAACCTCTACCGACCCAATTAAGCCAAAACTCCCCATGGAGACAGATAACTGGGACATCACACAATTCTTAACAGCACCTACTGACAATAATGATATTGTGGATTGTATTCTTAACGAGAAGAGTGACATTGCACCCCTAGAAGGACTCCTTGCGATCACCCCCTTGCACTCGAGTGATGAATTGGTTACGGCAAGTCCACCGACCGACCCAGATAAGGCTGAAATAGCCCTGGCTCGGATTCTAGCCATTGTTGTTGAGGTGGCACCGCAACACTTACGACGGATAAGACGATTCTTGGAGGACTTACTACTGTGTGAATGAATTTGACTATATTTGTATTTGTAATACTGAAAAATTTTTGTGGTTACTGTGTTAGTGACTGGCCGACCACCAACCCACCATAGGCCTGGAGGAATGAAAAAATGACTTGGTGGCTGGAAAAAACTTACCTGCTATACATGAACTGTTTCCAGTACATACCAATTTCTAAGAGAGACAATGAACGTTACGTTGAAGATTTCAAAGTGTATTACCTTCCAAATATGTTGTAGTGTTCCTTGAAAGTTACAAAAAAGAGTATAAATAAGAGTGTTCGTTCTGCTACCATTCACTATGTATTTTGGATGCCCTGAGGAAGGGACGTAAGTCCCGAAACGTCGGCAGAGTTGTTAAATACAGAAGTCCACATGGACAATTGAAAACCGTTTATTTGGAGTTTGAGTCAACTTGTCAAGTTTGAGGGTTGTTCTAATTTGTTCCTTATAATAAAGAGTATGATCCTTAACATCACTATCATAATCCTGATGTACAATTGGCAACAACCAACCTTGAAGAAACAAGACTGAGAGCTGAGATTGTGTAGACACAATACTATAGCCCCACGGGACAGCCCTATTAACGTACGCTGGCCATATCTAGGGTTATCAGGACACTGGACCTGATAGTGAGCTCACGTAGCTTCTCCTGTAATCATATATTAAGTCTCCGACCGCGGACCACCCCTGTATAGATCCGTGTTTTTTATCCACTAAGGGATGATCCAACTACATCCACCTGTGATACCCTCGCCCCACCCTCGCCCCACCCTATACCCCTCCCGCGGTAGTACCACCCTTAACCACCCCATTGATATCGACCTCACGGCACCATCGTAATCATTCACACGCTGTACATGCTTTTACCAGCCCAGACACTTTCTCTCCACCCTCTAAATATGGCTAAGACGTGGGTCTAGTTATCGACTCATAGCAGTAAAGTGTACGACGATATTTCCCCTGGGAGACACACCCTGGTAGCGTCGTTATTTGTTCTGGTACACATTAATTCTTGTGACATCACGACCGCGGTCATGTTCAAGAAAAGGGGTATCGGGGTTAAAAGAAAGAAAAATTCATGACAGCAGCGGTTTTAATCTTTTCAAAATACACACCTTCGTCACCACTGGAAATGGAGCGCAGTGTTCCTATTTTTTTGGCATATCAATCACCTAATATTCCCTAATCCACAAATCACTTCATTGGAATACGAATTGCCTGTATATTTAGGCCTACAATGTTAGACTCCGTCTAGAAAAGTAATTATGGTAGTGTAAAATTTGGTATAAAATCAATAAAATTGTTTTAAGAGACATTTAGTTATTATAATCTAGTAAATGAATTTAACCTAAGCCGTGTGTGTTTTATCTCCCGGCGTCTGCTACTACCGGTTATTTCGCTATCCTATAACCTTTTCTAGGTGCCCGCTAATGCCTTCTGCCACCATCCCTGACTCGGTTCCTGGTATTTTATACCGCGCCTCACCGATCATAGTCACGTCTCTAACCCAGTCAAGTCATCTAACACCATCAACCGTTCAACCTATCCGCACCATCGCAGACCACACAAACGCTGTGGGGCGATGAGTGGGACCAGAACGTCAACCTACCTTTCAACCCTGCACTATCCCTATCGGCCCCACTCACCGATCGGCTCTATTATTTAAGGCCAAGTGTCCGTCCCGGGGGCAAATAACCATAAGGCGCGTCCGACGCCGCCATCTTGCTTCACAAGCGTCCTCCCAGCTTGTATTAACCCTTTCCAGACGGGGGCTCATGCCAGAGCCGCATGAGATGGGTACTAGAGTCAGTGTATGAAGTTAAGCTCCAACGACTCCGACACACCCGGAAAGAGCTACCATTTTGCTGCAATAGAAAATTTCAAAGTGTGTGGGAGCGGGTGTTATGGGAATAAAAAGATGACCACAGTACCGACATGAGCCACGACATAAGAGGTGCATAAACGCACATCGCAGGGAAACAACTAACAATATTTGTTGAAAATTCTTACTAGAAATAGAAATATCTCATTCAATCATATCTACAAATGAAATAATTTTGTCTGGGTGTCAGGACCGGCCGAAGCTTATCCTGAGCACCACCACAGCTTTGGTCCATAATGCCATTCCAGAACCCAGCCCATAGGGAACTCGAAGGTCCACCCTGACAGGGAGCAGAGACAGAGCTCTGGTGAGGGACTACAGGTAGTCCCTCCACCCCAATCTGTCCAGCTCAGCTTCAGCAGGCTTTATATACACCTGTGGAGCCTCACTGGGCATGTGCAAGAACTCTGCTGGGTCCCCAGCAGTAGTCCCATGTAAGTCTGGTAACAAGCTGACCAGTTGGTTTTGCTGGGACCTTCCTTACCCAAGCAGAACCAGTACATATTCTAGGTACCAGCCAGGTGGCCAGATACCCGTTTAGACTGGTTCCAACACCTGTGTCAGGAATAGCAAGCGGCTTGGGGCCTTACAGGTGGCTGGCAGTAGGCTCACAGACCCACCAGTCAGCTACCCGGGGCACTCGGCCACAGCTAAACATAGATTGCCAAACTGAATTGTGATTTGTAATTGCTATCACATACATATAGCCCGAGCAGGTAAATGGTAACCAGACCTTACTGTAAAAGAAATGTTATATCTAGATAAATAATTAATTAGTTTGTCTTTAAAAGATTGATTTGTCATGTCTCAGAAACGAAGGGTCTCCTGTAGTCATACCTGGTTGTCAAAAATAAAATAAATCATAATTTAGATAGATTTATAAATAAAATGAATCTAGTTACACTGAGGGTGAGAGCGCACGACAGCTTCACTTTGCTTTGACTTACATACTTGATCTTCCTCTTGTAATCTAAAACTATCCAATCCACTGATTTCATCAGTGGTTGGGTAGTTTCCGGACCCACACATATAAGGTATATGTGTGGATCATCTACTATACTCTATACCACTATTTGCTCTATCTCATTTTCATTAATTTCCCTGCAAACCCATATTGTAGTTACTAAATTCCAATTAAGGAACTTAAACAAAAAGCTATAAAGTTTGTTGGGAAAAATATACGTAGCTTATATGCTAGAATAGACGAGGTTCAGGATGCTTTCAGAGGTGCTCAATTTATTTGCCTCACTGAGACACTTCTACATGGGCTGTATGATGACAAGATGTTAAAGTTTGATGATTATAAACTGAGGTTGGATAGAGTAACTGGGAGTTGGGTGGGGATATGTTGTTATGTTTCGGCAGAATTTTCTCAATATACCTATATGTGTGAAGAGTATACTGCTACATGTGAAGACTATGAAATTTTAGTACTACTGGTTGATAAACCAAAAGTTAGGAAAATGGCAGTAATAACATACTATAAGCCACCCCCTAAATCAGCTGAAATATTTTGTAACAAACTGACAGAAATTGTTGGATCGGAAGACCTTTTGGATAGAGAAATCTGGATATTGGGTGACTGTAATGTTGACGTAAAAAAATCACATAGCCCGGAATATAGAATTATGACTAGTTTTCTCAGACAAACAGGCTTGAAACAATATATCAGATGTTACTAGACCTAATCCTAATGGTGGCACGACTATCGATCATGCATATACCAACAGTGAACATGTAAGTTTTGCTAACCCCTTAAGTGAAATGTAAAGTGATCATTTTCCAGTACTTATAGTAAAGAAGCATTAAAATAGGAAAAAAGACCAGTAGAATTCATAGGTAGGAATTATAATAGATATGTTAGGGATGAATTTGACAAATACCTGGATAATGAGAACTGGGAATCCTTTATAACTTCTGGAAAATCGATATACAATGGGAAATATGGATGAAAAAGGTGATGAATTATCTGCATATTAATTGTCCTATAAAAAATACAAAATTTACAGATAGCAAGCCTAGTTAGATGTCAATTAATCTTATTAATCTGATAAAGCATCGTAGAGATACAAAATAACTAAAAATATTTTAATACTTGAAGAAATCCGAGGAATATCAAGAGATATCAGAAGTAAACTAAAAAAAAGTGAGTATTGTAAAGCAAAACTTATAGAAACAAAAGGACAACCCAAAATATTTTGGAGTACAATTAATGAGACAATAAACCCGAATACTGAGGAACAACAATGTATTATAGAAGAAAATGGGCAACTGATACCTGATAATGACATACCGGATGCCATAAATAAGTTTTTCACAGAAATTGGTGATACTCTATTTAAAGACATTGACCAGACCTATATAGATACTTACCTTGGAAAATTAAAGGGTCTAGATGAGGAACCTAATGTTGACAGTTCTTTACACATTTCCGAGCAGCTGAAGCTATTATAAACATACATGGTCAAAAATCACGTTATGGCAGCAATTGGACTATATTTTGAATATTTCTAAAACTCCTTTTTTGGGAATAGGTTGAATAGTTTTGACACATCTAAGGCATCATAGGGCACAATCCAGAACCTTAAAATAATACTTGCCTACAACTTTTAGACAAATTATGCCTGAAAACATGAGAAAGTCAAGTTATGACACTATCATAAA
The DNA here is from genome assembly GCA_950022655.1 of Alentia gelatinosa. Classification (NCBI taxonomy): domain Eukaryota; kingdom Metazoa; phylum Annelida; class Polychaeta; order Phyllodocida; family Polynoidae; genus Alentia; species Alentia gelatinosa. Next base: position 34,374,152 of record OX465583.1, read on the forward strand.
ATCAAATATAAAATTCAATTAAAAAAGGGGAAGAATCAAATAGTTTTTGCAATCAAGAATAACTCACATATATGCATCTTCCCAAGATAAAAGTATAGGCCTACATAGCTTTCTTCATATTGAACTCAATTTTTGCTATTCTGGTGTAGTTTTGGCAGTTACGTTACGACACCTTCTAAACCATTAATAACTTAAGTTCCCTTAATATCAGTAATGGTTCTTTTGTGGTATTAAAGGATAGATGTATACCTACAAAGGGGGGGTTGTAACGTGACGTTTTTGTTTCATATAAGCCCTGTGCTAAAGGTTATTATGGCAGTAAGTGTTCCCAATTTCACATAGGAGTCCTTTAATATATAAAGATGATATTTGCAAAAGAAATTAATGATCATCTGAGGTTTGATTTTTTTGGCATTTGCTGCCATTTTGTGATTTTCGAGCAATTCTCTCTCTAAAGGGCATCACACACTTTGTAACTTTTTCCTTGAGATTTGCTAGAGATTCTGTACAGTAAATATTTCAAGGGGATGCAGCCAACACAGCAGGGCATGGAAAAGTCTGTGACAAAATTTACTGCAGGGTCAGTCTCCCCAACGGGGTAGTGCTATAAAGGTCACACTAAGAAAAGACAATTATGTCTATCTCATGACTAAGTCCCCCCCCCCCCCCAAAAAAAAGGTCAAGGGCTGGGAGGGGTTGAAAAGGGCTAGGAGGTGGACTGGTAAAAAAGGGGGTGTTGAAATATCTCAAGGAAACCCATGCACACCTTGAGATATTGTACCAGAAAAATATTGTAATGGGAATTTTGCACCAACGTTTCCCCTAGAAATGGAGAAAGGCACAAAGTGTGCAATTATCTTATCATTAAGCAATGTAGTACCACCTGATGATATTTGAGTTCGCCAATTAGATATATGTGGATACATTGAATCAGTGGCAAACTGCAGGTTCACACTCTCGATTCTTAAGTGGTCACCTCCCATGAAAAAGAAGGCCTTTTCCTCAGTGATGATGATTCCTCTCTCCCGCTCCCGCATTAGTCCTAACCACGTCAACCATAATGCCAGTTCGGCCTAAAGTTATAATTATCAGTCCCTAGCGTAGTCTGCCTCAAGGAACTATCTGCCCCTATCACAGTCTACCTCAATGCATGATCCGTCCCGTACTCGGTCTGCCTCAAGGTATATCTGTCCCTAGCATGGTCTTATCCATCCTACAGATTAATGGATTCTCTTGCAGGACCCGCATTGGTTCTATAACGTCCAGCCCATATACTACTAACTACAGACGGTCGATGCGGGCCTTCTACCCGGCACTGGTGCCATTAGGTGGCTCTGATGAATGGTCAACTGTGGACTGCCATACCCAGCCCGTACAACCCATATGTCTACACATGGAAGCTTAAGTGCCAAATCCAATAAGGCGACTGAATTCGCATAAGTATTCGATGAGATCATGCGACAATGTGACAATGCAATACATGCAAATACCAATGGGTTTTAATATTGTTGCATGCGGTCGAATAGCGACCACCATGGGAATGAGTGATCCACTGGAGCAAATTTTGCTGCAACTATTCATGCGACTGGGCGAACCCCGGGCGAACATATGTATTTCCAAAATATCTTGTCAGCTACTAATAAAGGAAAGGAACGGTGGAGTGTCATATGGTCAACTATTCTATAATAGATCAATAACATATGTACAATGATATGTGACTAGTCTCATCCTAATACCTATAATGCAGATCAATTCTAATACCAATTCCAGATGCTTTATATACTGAAGAAATGCAGTTTAAAAAAGGATCATCTATCATATTCAGAAATGACTAGGATATCATGAATATAAAACGGCTTCTATTCATTTCAAAGAAAAAAAGCTTTTTATTCAACTTCCACCAATACATGAATAATAGTTTTTGCATGTCTACTATGCTCCTCTTCATGGTGTACTCTGGCCTCATTTAAGAGTGTGCTGTTATACTTTCTCCCATCTTAACAGAAGAAACTTCTTGAAACAAATCAGGGATGCTCAGTTTGTAGATACCCGCCACCGTGGAAGTGGCGGAGACAACCGTTTACGTCTAGTTACCAGACGGCACAAGACAACGAAGTATAAAAGATCACCGTATTACAGAGGCTGTAGATTATGGGACTCCATCCCACCAGAGCTATAGAAAACTAGAGAGCGTTGCTTGCTTTAAGAGAGCCATCAGGAAATGCGATGCTTTGACCTATATGGTCTTGCGGCGCATCATGGATGGACGTCATGTAGAACATACCTCACTCATATATCATTCATAACTCATACATCATTATCTCTACAATTCGTATGGTAACTGTATTGTGTTTCCAATATGAGTAGCTGTTCACCACAACAGGAAAAACTACTGTAGCCAGATGTTGCTGGTCAAATAATCTGAATAATAAAAAAACGAATAATGTACGAGACAATGCAGTATAGATTTACTCTATAGAAGATTGTGTTCAAATATGTAAGGAGGGGTTCCTTAGAGATATGGGAAAGGGTTGTAATTGCAGGAGCAATTCAGATACATAAAACATGTTGTAGGACATGTTGTATGCAGTAATAGGGTGCTAGATGAAATTAGGCGTACAAGAAGGAAATGATAAAGTACAGGCGGAAATCGTGCATAGGACTCCTTTCTGTGGACTATATCTCATTTATAGATGATCGCCACACTATATAACTATGAAATTAAGAATTAGAAAATATATAAATGGCCACACACAGCTAGACGCTTGTAGGACAGCCCTATCCCATCTGGTCCCCCGTCGCTTCGTAGAGTGTTCCTTGAAGATTTTTCCGTTTAGCGAAAAGCATGCCGTTTGGAGTGAACTTTAGGGACAGTGAAATTAGCAGTGATTAAGTAACTAAAAAATTAAGCATTGCGTATCTGTATTAAGTCTATCATAAGAGAGTCATTAATGAAAAAACTACACACAAGATGTCAGATAGAGACACTTCTATCACACAGAACGCATATATTTGTTATTGTATATATCTGAAAGGTGCAGCCAATGTTGAGAAGATTGATGAAACATAAAAAGAGAAACCGAGGCAAAACTATTGAGGCTAAAAAGGCCAAGAATAAGTCATCATAAGAAGAACCCATTGTATAAAGGATCAGTATATTGGAATAGTCACCTCTCAAGGGACAAAAGTGTAATTCGGTTTATCACTATAAAAACTACAAAGTAAAATATGGTGTGAAGAGCAATTATCAGACAAATTATACACTGTCATCTCATTACCTTACTACGTATCCTCTATATAAGGATTGTACCTTATGTATAAAAAGTACATCCCATCACAGCACCTCTCACTTAATGAGAGCCAGACTATGATATAGTCAAGTATAGAAAAAGGGACCACCCCTGTGAATCTTTTCGCTGTTGGTACCAGAACACGCTGCAATGAAATCCTACCGTGGCAGACTTGCATTTTGTACTCTGACATTGATATTTGTAAAGTGATGTGTCTTGTTCAGTTTTTATAGCAGCTACCCACTTGAAGCGACCATCGACGAGTGAGCAGGGCCCTGTTACTAAGAATATATCTTAGTTAGATTTCCCAACCAGTCGCAAATTAAAAAGATATGAAACGACTCTATTGAACTTTCTAATCTGAATAGTTGTTATGTAAATTTGGAGATTTATGCACTAGTCTCATTTCCTAGACAATCTTTACCGGCAGAAATAACACAAAGTTACTAAAACACGTTTAGAATACCGTTCCTATGCTGAGAATTATGGTTCTTGTGAAGACATACCATCTACACTTCTGATGTGTATTAAAATTGTGAATTTCTAAGTAGCTCTTATTTCTACTTAGCACGAGCATTTTCCAGATCAGTCATGCACTGGTACTCGCCTCCATCAGTACATTGTTTAGGCGGGAGGAGAAATTGGCAAGGGCTTGACACAAGCTTGTTGGCGGAGGGTGGCCCAAGGTGGCGCTAGTTGTAATTGGGTTAAATGTCCCGGGTTCTGTCTACAGGCTTTGGTCTAAACATGATGCAGAGAGCCCCCGGTCAAAGTGCCGGGGCTTAAAGGGCCCTGCACCCAGGCGCCCACAGCCACTGGAGAGATGGGCTGAGACAAAACCAAAGATTTAAGTTGACGTCTTTCGTGCACTGGAGGAGGTGGAATTAATGAAGTTCCCTGCTTGGATTGCAGAAAACGGGTTTAGGTGGACTGGAGGCGTACGCCAGACGGGGCTTAAGGAGTGTCTCCAGAGGAGAATTTGTAAAGCAACAGGGGTTCCGTATGGGCCACAGAAATCCTTAAAAGCCATCACATCAGATTTTTTCAATTATTTTTGTAGGTAAGATGTTACACAGTATCATTGTTATAATATGGTTCATGTTCGCCATAGACCAATTAAAATCTTCACTGCAACCATCTAGCAGGATATTCTGTGGTAGAGTGGACAATATCAGCATTTTTAGTGGTTACAGCCCAATCTGACACGCAGTAAATTGTTACTCTAGCCTGAACCGTAGTAGATTAAAGTTGGTTCCATCCTATCCTTAAGATAGAAGACCAATTCGGTTCCACTAAATCCATCCTACAAACAGGGATTCAATACTGATCCTATCCCTCCTCATTAACATAAGGACTTGGTTCCAGTAGATAACAGCTACTACTCATTATTCCATGACATTGTATCATATGGATTATGGCCTCCATGACCTACAATGTCCAGCCGAGAAACCATTGTCATTCTCCACACGCAAAGTAGATCGAGGTATATACCAGGGATAGATCTAGAAAGGAAGCATATGAAGGAGACAAGATGATAAACACTGAAACACTCCTAGAAAAATGTGAAGTTATAAGACCAGAATTACGAAGGAAAATACTCCAAATATGTACATTCAGAAAATTATATTGGTTTTTTTTTGTTTTTTTTGTTTGAAAATCTTTTATTGGTTCATGACATGTTACAATCATCGTTTCTACAATATAATCTGCTTACTGACCAATATAAGACGGTAATGAAGGCCCTCTCAGCTGCGGACATGTCCTGTGCTGGTTTTCGTTGGGCATTCAAAGTTACAAGATAGTATGCAGTGGTATTAATAAGTGTACATCATGTCAGCATATTACCTTTTCAGTGACGGTTTTAGGGTAATTAAACATCAAAACCATATATCATTTGGCATACAGGGTAAGTATTATTAACTTAAGAAGGGTTCTATTATACACTGTTGTATATCGATTCTAGCATTATAGTTTTCGTTAATTTCTTAAACTCGTCATATGAGGGCGTTTGTCTTACTATAACAGGGAGTGAGCTCCAGTATGTGCCACCTGTATACTCGATACTATTCATATAAGCCCTAGTGTTCGGCTGCATAACAAATATCACAGGTGCATTAAAAAGTCTTGTATTTAAATTTCTGTCATCAAGATAGTTCAATTGTTGTGCCCTTTTGTGCCCTTTTATACATGAAATTGCACATGTGCGCTTTCCTCCTCTCCTGCAGGTATGGTATTCCAGTCATCATATGTAGATTGTTAACACTTGTGTAATAATCAGTTTGGAGTATAGTTCTGAGACAATGATTTTGTGATCTCTGTAGTTTGTCAAGCATATACTTGGGTACACAATTATACACAAAAGAAATCAGTACTTGACTAGATCAAGCGGTAAGAGTAATCTCAATATACCAAGACAGAAAAATACAGGGGAAATTAGCAAAAAATCAGCAGTGTACTCCGGTTTAAGTCTTTGAAACTCTCTACCACGATATATACAGAGTGAGGGCTCTAAAAGGATTTTTAGGAAGAAGCACACGAATTAGCTATTTAAATATTCATATATATGTTTAAGTCAGAATGGTCTAAGCAATTGTTGAAACTCATTGTAATTATCACGAAATTACCTGCATTGTTTGTTATGTATTTCCTATTGCCTTGAAGAGCGATTTGAAAGAATCTAGTGTTCTAGTACACATATTTAACAAATATTGGGGGTCACCCTGCTACTTTTGATTAGGAGCTCAATATTATAACAATTTTATAATAGAATATGTAGAATATCTAAGAAGTTGTTTTTCACATGATAAAACCCATGTCATTTTCCTAAAACCGTTACAGAATATATTAGATGTATAATACCATGCCACCTGCGTGAATCGTCCGATATGCCTTTAAAGACTTAAAATAGGAAAATATCTTCAGAGTGGACCCGACCATGTGTCACAGCTCAGTTCAATACCACCCATTTAAGTACAGCATCAGAGCGATTTCTGGCCCAAATCAAATCATATTGATTTTTACCCTAAGAAAGTCATTATATAGGTTGGTATTAATCTATCTAGAACTTTGATTCTTCACTAACACAACCAATGTAATGACCAACACGAAGATATAGTGACCAGACCAACAGACACTTGCGCAAATGGGCCTTGAGGTTTTTGTCCCTTGAAACCCGCCAACATGTATTTCACAATGCAGTACAACAAGAGTTGTCTAGAGTATTTCAATATAAGCACAAGAAAGTATCGCTCAACCAATACAGTTTCTAACTAATTGAAAAAAAGTCTATTTACAATATGAATATTATTCATATTTTAGGTGTAATTTAGTAAACTACAATATTTCTAGAGAAGATAAGGGCTAGCACGTTGTACAGGGTGATGATGGGTGCTCGCGGCCCTGAGACCGTGTGGGGTTAAAAGCTGCTCGAGCTGAAGCCTGACCATAACGCTGAGCTGCTCCAACGCTGAAAGCCGGGGGAGGGGGAGCTGGGGGAGAAGGTCTAAGGTGAAGCAGCAGCTCTGAATCGTCGGTGCGGGGAAGGCTTTGGGGACGTGATCAGGGCGCGGTGGGTACCCGGGGCCTGGTGGAGGGCCGCCGGCGGGCGGTCTAGCATGTGCAATGTGGCACTTGAATGGGCAGGGCGCGTGAGAGGTCGTGGGTGTCTACTCTGCAATTAGCTGGGCAGATGAAGATTTGACGGGTCACAACATGGCCACCGATGCGTGAGGGGTGTGTATGGGCATGTGGCAATACAAACTGCAAGCATGGAGATTCTGATTATATGTAATGTTTATACATAGTTTACAGTCAGTATTGTCTGGAGTTTAGACCTTTTTCATGGCTCTGTATTTCTTTTATGTGTCCGCCATCCTCATCTCTTGGATTGGATCTTTATCACCTGGATGTTGTTATGTGTGTATTCACCCGCCATGTACACTTAACAGTTCCGCGCTTCTACCTCCTATATATCATATAGTATGTATATACACTGTACACAATTTCTGGCCCAAATCAAATCAAGTCCGCCATCCTCATCTCTTGGATTGGATCTTTATCACCTGGATGTTGTTATGTGTGTATTCACCCGCCATGTACACTTAACAGTTCCGCGCTTCTACCTCCTATATATCATATAGTATGTATATACACTGTACACAATTTCCCGTAAATTTGCGGTATTTTACTGGTAACTGGGATGCCAGGGAAATACCGTAAATTTTACGGGGGACTGTAATATATTTGTCACTGTAAATTCTAACTGTACTAAACCGCAGTTCAAACCTGCAATATATTCCTTTTGTTTTGGAAAACTTTTATCCATTCTGCCTGCTGGCAGGTCTTCCAGAACATAACTCTTGGGTGTAATTAACCGTGCTTTGATAACGGTTCATACCTGTAAATATGAAAGTGCAGAGCTGTATCAAATATACTTATATACATGACCCTTTAACATGCCAGCTAAAAGGATTGCAGCATCTTGCTCAATTCTCTCTTGTCCATGGGAACTGTAAGTAGCTTCCTGATCTGGTCCATTTGTCCTGTGGACAGCCCTTGCACTGACGGTTTTGTTTGCTGAACAACCTCTACAGACTCCTCATCCCTCAGTTGGGCAGAATTTTTGGGCTTGTCAAAGATTATAGATTTGGACTGGCTATGCTTCAGCTGAGTCCTTTCCCACTGATTGTCTGACATGTTGAAATAAAAACTGAAAGTCAGTATGTGCACAAGAACCGTTGTTATCAACACACAAAAACTACTTTACTCTACAGACAAAGTGTATAAGTGTATGGTGATAACTTTGAAGATGTCTCACGATTCGTAAATCCTCCAAAAACAGGTCATAATGTAGACTGAAAACAAGTGACTGCCAGTGGTTTTACCGTCAAGTTGCTACTCCTGGCACCCGGTGTGTCTGTTGATATCTGACCGACCAGTAACAAGAAATATATTTGCAATGATATAAATATGTATGTATATAAATCTTTATGTAGATATTCCATGTTTTTCTCAATAAGACGCGATGTTTTTTATGGCACAGGAGACCCCTAGAGGGAACGCTCTTCATCCAAGCAACCAACCTTAAATTGGCTGATACGCCGTGATTCCGTTCACTAGAGGAGCCAGCCACTGCACAGGAGGGAGGTAAGGGAGGAAAGGACCGGTGCATGAACAGCGGTAGATGGGGGTTGATGCAGGGTACGGAGCAGCCCCGACCACCCAAACCATCACCCTTCACCGACACCGCCACCACCACCACCACCAGCACCAGTGCCTTGCTGACCGCGTTACTTCTCCACTCTCCAGTAGCTGTGGCGGCCTTGTGATTGCCGGACCCAACGCTGCCCGCCACCCTGCTCGCCTCCTGTCACCGTTCTTGTCTGGATTCGTCGCCGTCGCCGTCCCGTTGGTGGACACACAGGGGCGACGCAGACAGTGCGACACCAAACCTTGCTTCCAGGATGTGCGACACAAACAGTCTCTATGTAGTCGCACCACCACCACTGCCATCGAGTCGGGGTTGGCAACCTAAAAACACACGGAGATGAGGGTCCATATTGAACCAACAAAGAAAAAAGGCAATGCGACGGGTTCGGGGAGGAAGCATAGGAAATCAGAACAGGACACTGGAGGAAGAAGATCGCAGCTTGGAAACATGCCTGGGCATACCTAGAGGAGGGGATTGAAGCTGGGTGTGGAGGAAGACGGTGGAGGCGGCGGAGGGGCGTGGGAAGGCCGCCTGATAGTGGAGGACATATCGCACGGACGGAAACACACCCAACACGAGCTGCTCGCACGCGATAGGCGCCCCGGTACAAAAACGTGGCAGTGAGCTACTTGGACATTGAGCATCTACCTCTCCTCCAGGTGCAAGTACAGGAGGAGGAGGGGATCCTAAGGTGGCGCATTGCTCAACTCCCATGCGGATCGATAACAACACCCCAAATGCACGGTAAGACCGGTGGGAGATGAGAACGCTGGAGGTTGATAACAGGGCTTACGACCTCCTACCTGAAAGCCCCGGGTCTCTCCGGCTGCTCGCCTCGCTCTAAATGCTCAGATATGTGCTGCCATAAGCATGCGCTCGGCTAGAACAGCGTCAGTTACCTTCTAAGACACTTTAAGGCAGGATCAAACGTCTGAAAGGCAGGCTTTTCTACGCCTATTAGGCGCGGTTAGGAGACTAGTATAGGCAGTTGAGGAGGGCGAAGTGGCATTGAATTTAAAGGGTTAAAGCTCCCACCTCCTCACACACACCTCTTTAGTCAAGCTTTCTGGGCCGAACAGACCAATCAGGACATGCATTAAGTGGTAGGCTGTTTTCCCCAATCTAGTGTACCTTTAAGCGCAGTTCTATGTATAACCCCGAAGGCGTCCTGTTTATATTCTCTATGTACAGTCTCCATAGAGGGTGATACAGGGCAGATGCTGTCCTATAATGCCGTACAGTATCTTACATCCAGCTCTCATGACCCACGCCTGACCCTTCTGATCAGCGCTACAAGTAAACGATAATGAGGAACTGATGACCTCAGGTCCCGCCAGGTGGCGCCAGCTGAGCAGCTCCCCCTGTTGGGTAGATCTGGCAAACATAGTTGTGAGTCGTCCTCGGCAGTCGTCACCATGACGGACTCATCCGGCGGGCCGGGTACAAGCCTCGGTCAAGTCGGGACTAAGCACTGACCACGCGTCCGCTGGTGCTCGACAAGTTGTATTTTTGAAGAGGATTGCGGATCATTGCAACTGCAAGTGCGACGTGGGTACATACCCCTGCAGGCTCACGCTCACACTGTACGGAGTACATAGGAGTAATAGTAAACCTATACACGATCTCCAGGCACAGCCCCCCATCTCCAAACACAGCACTGGTCTCCCATTGACTACTAGCTGGCGAGTTGCTCCACGCCGGGCGTGTATCAGTTGCAGCCCGGTCGGCGCCGCTTCCACACGGCAGCGGGTCGGGGTGTACCTCCGGAGGAGAAAGAGAGAGAGAGGATGGATGGGACCCGGACTCCCTGCAGGCGGCCCACGGAGCGCCACAGCCCGCCATGGACTGGTCTAGGCGTACTGGCATAGACACCACAGGCGCAGTGCTGCCACGCTACAATGCACAGGATATCCACTTAACTCATATTTCATGTTTGTTTCGCACAGGACAACGTAAACAATCCCATGGAGTATGTTTCTTATCCTTTCATCCTGGATTTGAATGATGGACATAGATACCCACATAGAAGCGCTGCTTAGCTCCCAAAGCTTTGGTATCAGATGTATACACTGTAGTCCCACAACTGAATGTGGATGTATATATACAGCTATATATATAGCCAAATCTAGGATATGTACAGAAAAAGCCATGTATAAAGTGTATATAAGACTGTCTACTTATAGCTGCCTGGTGGACTTCTGCATAGGATTAAGGAGAACTATAGATTACCTACTTGGTATTTGTATATATTGACGACGGATACCCATACATACAATAGATCCGAATACTAATATAGTGGATGTTATATATTGTGGTATCGTACTTTACTGTAGGAATTGGGACTATGCTTAATTCACTGGAAGAGATTAAGTGGACCATTTGAGTTCAGTAATATAACGGCTCCCGATCTCACGGCTTTTCTAGTATCATTCCGAGATCGATCCATTGGGTAGATTTGCAGCTTGCATAATGAGTATTTAACCAGCTTTTAGTTATCATAATAATCCTTGCGTCATAACAAAGAAAAAAGTACCCCAGCACACTAATCGGATACAGTAAACTGTAGCCTCAGCTTACCAATTGGTGTACTTTGTAGATTGGCTTCTCCTGCAGTGTAGTGCTTGTAGAGGTTGGGCCGGACATTAGGAGGTACGTGACTGCTTCAGAGGGGAAAACAGGTGAGTGAGTGGTTGCTGAGCAGAGCATTGCTCCACAGGTCAGCCACAGTGAGCAGCTCTGAGCTCTCGTTGACCTGGGACGTAAAGCACGGCTGGCAGTATTTTGGACTGTCGGAAGCGATGCTCACTAGTGACAGCCAAGGACCACACCACCACTGCTACTGTTATCATCACCAACATCAACAGGACGAGACAGCAGCCCTGGAGCATACCCATGCCCGGATAGAGGCATACCCACAACCCCGAACTGCGTCATCACTAACACCCCTAGTCGTGAACAACCCCGGTGTGTCCAGTGGGTGTTCCAGTCCGCCACCCCACGACCACCTTGTGATAAACAAGCAATTCAGAACCAGTGGACTACCAGGAGGATTATCACCGGCCCCGCCGTCTGTGTTGGGGAACACGCCGGCCTCCGGGCGCCCCGTGGAGCAGCGCCCAGACATGGCGGCCCTGACGACCACCCTGTTCCGGGGTGACCTGTGGCTGCTCTCCCTGCTTGGACTTCTCCTGTTGGGCGCCGCGGGCCCCGTGAGCGCGCGTCGCTCCGCCAACCGCACGCGTTTACACCGCCCCACAGGGCGGGGCGGGGCGGGCGGCGGAGGGGGAGGCGGAGGGGAGGCGGCGGGAGGACGGGCGCAGTCACGCACAGTGGATCCCGTCTACCAACACTTGACCGGTAACGGCGCCGGACGTCACGCAGCGCCTGTACAGGAACCACCGGAAGCGGTACCGGCTACTCCGCTAGGGGCGCCATCGTATGATCCCCGGACAGCCAGGTACGATTTATCCCGGCAATACCCGCGGCATGTGCAGACAGTCAACCTACCGCCCGGCTGTGAACCCCCGTGAGTACCCCCAGCCACTGATGACTAACTACCCACTTTTAGTATACACACCTGTCACTTGGTTCTCAACCCCCTGGTGGGTAAGACTATCTACCTGTCGTCACTAATACATCATCTTTTAGATAAAGGAAAGTCATACAGAACTTCAATAAAAAAACAAATAATTGCATTTTATATCCACTTTGTATACCAAAATTAGAATGGGTATTTATTTACACATAAATAGGCTGGGTTAATTGACATACCAAATTATACTCCCATATTTATTTGTGAAATGCTTATTGACCTCATCACGATTGGTAACTATTGCGTTGCTTTACTTTGTCATATAATGGACATAGTAATAAAACCAGTAGAATGAATAGGAGGTTGTGTTTGCAAAAATCAAAATGGTGCATCCAGGTTTGATCACCCTAATAGTACTCCCCACATTTATAAAGTATTTACAACGATTGTAAGGATAAGTAAAGAGTTAAAACGAAGATGCATAACCCAAAGGCTATTCTCTAGAACAACGAAGATGGTTAGACCAGACGACATTTCTCAGTGCCAGTAATTGACGTTTACTCTGCCCTCACTCTCACAGTGGTAACAAGCAGAGACTAAATTCATACACATTACCCGGCACATGGCAGAAGTTAGCTAATAATAACCTGTTAGAAGTGTTAGTGGTTAGGCCGACCCTCATCCCACCTGGGTGCCTTTCCCCCCCGTCTAGCAACAAGTAGTCACTTTGTACATGGCCTAGATATATCCCTCCAGGGTCGACTCAGGTAACTCAGGAGGTGTTACTTTCTGTAATCGTAGTAAGCCTAGGGCAATTTAGGTTCGGTGCACAGTTTACATCAAATACTGTGATTTGACCCGCCCTCTTACCTGAGGAAAGGTTAGATATTCCCCGACCTTGTCCTTACAACATGTATATTTACACATATAGATACTCGTATCCATCTGGCATACATACTTACATATTTGAATAACCGTATCCTTATAATATGTATATATTCATATATATATATAAGTGTATATGAATTTATTTATTTCATAATCATACTTCTGATCCTATGAGATTATATCATACCTATGTAAATTGTTAAGGGAAGCAAGTGATGGGTGTTGATTTATTAACTACTAATTCTGTGCTTCACAGATCTAACGATATAATATTTGTCCTACCCCTCACATATATTTCAGATCATATGCAGTACCTACTTATATTACCTATACTAACACGGCATAATCAATTCTATGGGACGTGCTTGACTGGCATGGGTAAAAAAAACAATTCGTCAGCATCACTAATGCCTATAACTCGACAACTTGTTCTGTAACAGTATTCTATTATAAGCGTGGAATAGAAATGTTGCTTCGGTAGTAGCTACTCTAGTGATTGTTCTCTAGATATTCACTCGGTACCATTATTTGTGACAGATTGTCACAGTATCTGTGAAGCATCCATTGCCGAAAACGAGTCTCTTTAAAGAAAACCGAGACAAATTGCCGTCTGCCATGCATAGAGACCTGTCAGTATGAGCATGTCCAGTGTTTTACCATATTTCGGCTTTCCTCGCTTCTTTCACTCACGGTTGTTAAAGGCAGCCTTTTAAACCATTCACAGTAACAGCAACACCATTTAGAAACAATTCACACTCAATATCTGATTAAATATTGGGACCTTCAATGAAACAACTATCTCAGTTATTTCCGAATCTAAATTATCGCACTCTTCAGCGGAAGTGAAAGGTATATGAAAACATATAATTTAATAGCATCAATAACTATCAGATTTCAATGATCTGTAACATATCAGTTGTATTTCATGCATATGACTACTCAGAACAGGCTTTTTTAAATCAGAGGAAGCCCAATTGATTAAAGACTCATGTTGGACAGGGACGTTGGAAATTTTCATCATGGTTGAGTGACGAATTATCCACTAACTCCTGCATTTCCTGTGCTTTAAGTGATATGTTGTCACATGTATTAGTCTTTATTTAGTAGAACTGAAAAAACTGCAGGAAATTGCTTTACTGGCAAAGTAAGTATCGACGAGGGAGCGCTTAACGAACGATACAAAGCGCCCCACCTCGTCATTTCCACAAACCCTGTGTCACCCGACCATCTATTATCCATACAACGGCAATGCTCTGTTGGCCTTGAGGGCTATGAGCATATACCCACGACCCGCCCCATTGAAACTGTTAATTATTCACCACTAGCGGGGTGTTGCAGGAGGTCCGGGGTGTACGTAGGGTAAAAGTAACCCCCAGGAAGATGCTCAATTATTCATACTTCGCCGGATGACACCGTGCTTCAGATAAACGGGATGTACCGCCGCTCCTGCAGCTGTATCCGGGTCGGGAGCCCCGGTCAAGGCCGGTGTCGTGTTTTGGAGGAAGCCATGAGCGATCTGCGTGGTTTGGATAACTTTTCAGTGAAGTGCAAGGCATCCCCCCCCCCCCCCCCCCCACCACCCCACCTCTCCCAATGCGCCCTCTGGCGGGTTATAAACACACTGATAGCCGTTCATCAACACTCCGGAACTCAACTTTGAGGCTGTAGGAGAGACCAGTGATATTACTAGAAGAAGGGGGGTTTAGTTTTAGGAGGAGTATTTGTACATGAAGGAGAAAAGTACGTTCAAAATAGAAATTTATATGTACTAGATATAGCCCAATCGTGTATACTAGAGAAAAATGGTAAAGCAGTACCCGGGCATGAAGTTCCTGATTTTATTAACAACATCTTTGTAGAAATAAGTTCAGACCTGTTCAGCAAATTAGAACAAGCTCGCTACAAATGCTATGTTGATGTTGATAACCTAAAACATAATGACGGTCATCTCTAAGAACCCAGTAAATAGGTTTTCTCTTTCTACTTGCCAATGGACATAGGGATCATAACTAGCAGTCGCCATAACCCTGGATCATCTGGTTATCACTTGGCCATCACATGGCGTCATGATATGCAAGAGCCTACACTCTGTAATAGGAGTGGGTGGGTATCTTTTCTATCACCATGACAGTCCTCATAAGCACCGTGACACTTGCCTGCTAGGATACAAGTGTGTAATACACCTATCTGTAGTCAGCGATAAATGAACTGTGAAAGATAACTGAATAAGGCATGGATGGATATGTGCACTGCACATCGTTGTCTCTCATAGGCTGGGGTGATCATCTAATTGCGATGTATGGGTATGGGGGTACCAATGAGTCAGCCTTACACTGTATTTGTTTGTTTGGTTTGATTTAAGGTCCAATCAACCATTATAGGTCCTTACCAGACTTTCTCAAGGTTCTTTTACACCATGAGGGTGGTGATCGAATCTATGTGATGAATTCAGGTAGAAATCTCACCCCTACACATTTACCGAGGTGAGAGTTCTTTTACTTCCCACACCCCATAGACATGGTTTGAGAAGGTTTGGCCTTTAGTATAGCATTAAATCTAACATGCTGGGGCGGAACTCGAACCCACAAAGTCCTACAACCTTGGGTGTTACAAGTCCAGTGCCCTAACAACTGAGCTAAATCCCCACCCCCGTTACACTGTAACTGCGTACTTCTCTACATAGTTCTTTAGAAGTGTCATCACACTTTAAATACGCCAAGTTTATCGTGTCAAGTACATGTTCAACCAAATACCCACATCGCACAGTTGATGTCACAAGTGTATTCTCTCATGGCTATTCATCACTAGCTATTCCTTCAGCAATCTAAAAAGTTTCTTTTACATATATCGTTTTCTAAGTAATTTCTTCTAAATCATGTATAATGAAGAATCTATATTCATCTTTGGCTGAGGTGGTATCCTACTCCTTCCAGCGCAGCTAAAACGTCATTTCGCCGCAAGCCTAAGTGTTGCAGCAGTCGAAGTGGCACATGTTCCATTAGTCTGGACCTTGCCCTACCTCATCATTATTTGTTCTCAAATTTAACTAACAAGCATAAATCGTGCATTACAAATAAATCAATACCAGGTGGGACCAAGGTATCGCACCGTACGGAGCCTTTATTGCACGTTGTATATCACCTGTACTTGTACTTGGTGCAAAATAGAAAAAAAGAAAGCTGTGACAGTTCAGCACGTCGCTTGTGGTTCATGGAAACAACGCTGTGAACATGATTATACTCCCCAGCAGAGTATAACAACCTTCTCCGCTTTCAGCGAAACTTACAGAGATACTCTGCATGGAACATAACTAGAGGAGTTTTTTTTATTGCTGACAGTCCAAAGGGTACATATACAACGAAAATATGCCTGTTGTATATTTCTTTCTTTTTGTTTTGCACCACCCTCCTAGTAGGAGACGATGGGGCGGCTGTGGCAGAAGGTATAGAAACCGAAGGACTGTTTGTTTCTACCAGTTAGCACCAGAACATGCTAGACTATAGAAATGTACCCTTTCACCTTTTCCATCCTCCAAGATTAATCTCACCCGCTCCAACGTAGATAGACAGGCAATACATCAATCCTGACACAGGTATGAACTGCGGAATATATGATTAAATATATGGGAAATACTGCAGCAGTACATGCAAGGATTTGCCTGCCATATAACTGGAGGGTTATTACGAAGGGGTGCCTCTCAATCTATACCGAAAATCGTTATCTGGTTTGTTCAGCAAAGTTAAAGACTCTAATCGATCGATTAAGACTCGATCTGAATAACAATAGGATTAGGCCTCTGCGGTGACAGCTCCCAGACCGGAGGACTTCCTGCACCGAGAAGAAAAAAACACAATTTATAGGTAGGCAGCAAAAATTACAGGATTACAGTTGAAGAAGGCTGATGATTGATCATGTTCCTGTTCTAGTCATGTGGTAAAGAGGCTCTAAATCGTATAGTAATGAGCAGGAATGATACACGTTTTTGCTTGGAATAGGAAACATATGGATAGTATATGTCTGCATAAGAAGACAGTCACACTCCCACATGTCTTTTCAAATTTTTAACATCGTATTCGTTTCAGTTAGACTCTCATTTAGACATGCATTTAAGACATTGGAATCCCTTCTGTGCTGATCGTGGTTTGTAGTGAGTTTCTATGCTTATAAAACACACATTTAGATGATTCCCGTAGTGAATAGATATACTAAATAGAGATTCACCTTGTAAAAATATAATTTTTCCATAAAAGTCAATAAGAACTTGTGATCAATACAAAGATGTAAAAAATGATTTTCATGAAAGATGCCAGATGTTGATAAATGACAAATTGCCACAATAAAATAACCCAGCATCGCGATTGCATGTTCCGGCTTGTACTCCAACCAGGTGCTGGAGGATAAATACGCTTGTGCTCACATTAATTAATCCAATATTGACCACGATTACGAGACTAGGAAACCATGGGTACATGTCATGGCCGATGCACTCAATACAATCAGCTTTTAGTATCATGTATATTATCATTTATGATAATAAATACTTCGGCTAGAGATAATCAACAACTAAAAAAATCAAATAGGATGTCATGATACATGTGTATTTTATACGTATGACATATATCCATTGTGTGGTTTTATCTCTATACAATACTTAAATGCACATATGTTGTACGGGTATATACATATGAATATATTGGGTATCATAATGAGTATCTTCTATAAAAATACAAAGTGAAAGTGCTTCACCACAACTCCAAGGGTGAGCCGTGAACTGCTCCTTAGCTTCGTATTGAACCCATGGCAGATCCAATAGATAGATGTGCATAGCGGCGCAGAGTGTGGAATCTCGGTTAACCACACCTCCATATTATGCAGATAGTCACCTCTTCCCCAGCTCATGTTGTAGGATTAGTGCATGAATTATTCGCCTGATGAGCCTACCCGTGTTTTATATGGATCCTAGACCTGCCACCATGCAGGCCAACCCTCCCTGCCACTGGTTTATACATCACCTACCCCAGAGCCCCTTTCAAGTTTCTGTCCCGAATAATTGAATATCTGTAAGAATATATCAACATGATTCATTCACCGCTCTGAAGAAGATAAGGATCTTAAGAACCTCTAGCAACTACATAAGTAAGTCTGAAGCATAAGGCTTCCTATTTTGGAAGCACCGTTAAAGCGGATTTGTAAGATGGCTCATTTCCTTACAAATGCCTTTCTTTTGCTGTACATGTTGTACAAACGTAAATGTTAGGCAGCTTTTATTTTCCAAAATATTAATACAAAAGTAAGTTTTGCTCTTCCTTATGCATGAATTCGTACTATATATAGTAAGCTACTATAGTATATACAAATATCTAATCATAGTCAAAATACAATTGGTAGATATTACAGTTACATGAACGGGTGAATATTGCTTTGATTCTGTTACTTAAAAAGCCTTTGCACATATAACCGTGCACTCACTGACTAACCACGATGGACCTAGAAATACCGAACACTATGACAACTGACTCATTATTAAAAATTCGAATCAGGAAATCAATCGGAAGGCCTATCGATGTGTATCGGGAGGGCAGTGGGTGCACGGATTTAGACGTACCTATCTTAGTTCAGACTGAAACAAATCGAGACGTACCGTTCCACAGCATGCAAAAATGTTTCCGCTTTTGTGACGCATTTAGCTTAGGCCACTGGTTCTCGGCGAACCGTAAGGAATACCACAGCCGCGTGCCGGGCACCTGCGGACCTCGGGGCGAGTCACATGACTACTCACGTGACGACAGGCCTCATTATTGTGTTACCACTCGCTGCCGACAATCAGATCGGTTCCAGACAATCAGATCTCCGGCTTTTCTCGTAATCAGCGCAGCGCAACGTAGGACCGCGACGAGTTGCACTTAGCTGCCTTTGGGGGCGCCATGACAGACTGTTTATGTATGGAGTGACACCTTAATGTATGCGCTAATGAACCTAATGGTACCCTAGAGTCCATGCCTTATTTACCACTTTAAAATGGAGATATATATCTGGGTCTCTGAGGGGATTTAGCTCTACCAACCCCACTAAAGGGCTCCCCTTATTCCTACAAACAAGATTTAGACAGTGGAGTTCTATCACCATTTTCCATTGACCGATTATTTGGCATCAATCTGCAGCCGGGAACCACCGATCGATTATTTTGGTATAGCGACCCCAGATCGGCGAATGGAAGCGAGACAGAAATGCTCGCCTATTAATTTTGCATGGATTATGTAATAAGTCCACCACGACCTATTTTCTAACAGACCGACAGAATCGAAATGCTTTGATTTCGTCAGTGATCCTCAGGCTTCTAATCGAAAAGAGAATAGAAATTGTGACTACAATGCACCCTCACCGATTATTTGATACCGAGACAGACTTGAAAAAGAACTAAATTAATCAGTGCCGTTTTCGTCGGCTAATGGAAGATGGTCTTTATATGGTGGAGGAAATGTTATTACACATTATTGCGTATTGTATAACATTATCGGAATTAAGATTATACTTTGCTGTTCCCCACGTCATAATATGATCATATACTTTTACTATCCGTCCTCCAATAATTATCCTGAACTTCAAACTCGCTGCGCCGCTTCCATTGAACCGTCTACTCCAAATTTTTACTCACATTTTTGTTGATGCATGAAAGTCTTTACCACTAATCTTTCATCTAATACCAACTTGTTTGATTCCCTCTTTGTTACATTTCTGGAGTTATGAATGTTGCTATATTCATATTAGGCCCTGAATGGTCTTTTTTTAAAGGTCTGGCAAGGTCTGGAACTCGCACCGTAACGCCACAGTTGATGAATATTTCATAGCTCATTCTTTTCATACACGACCACTAATGAATATGCTTATGTATATTCAGGGTAAAACAATACATATTGATAACAAAATATCCTTCACCCAATTAATCAAATAAAATCCTTAATTATCAAGAATTTATTGCACAAGCGACACTGCTAATTAAGGCTAGAGTTAATTGGGTGTATCCTAACATGAATCACCCAAGCCCAGCCTTGCTCATATGCGTGGAATATTTGCTGAGTTGGTTCCAAGATTAAAAGGGGAAAAAACTAGCTCGCTAGAATCTTCCTATACTACACCGTTTTCCGGGGGTATACCTCCATTACATAACGGAAAGATAATATCATATTATTCTGCATTAATAAGACTAATTATGGTAGTTTAACAGCTTCACCTTTGATCGTCAGTATAATGTATTGCATTGTCATGGCAACATATATCTTTGGTACGTGACAGGGACCGCCCCAAGGCATCCTAGGTGGCGCAAGTATAGACGCCCTGAGGGTCACGTGGCATCAGAGCCGACCAATCAGCGACTGCCTGTAGCGGATAGCCTTAGGGCGAGCCGAGCAGTAGTGGAGGTAGTGGGTGGTCATAAAGGTCCTATTACCGGACCAAAAACCTGGGTAGATAGGCCATTAGATGGTTAGTAGCTGGTCAAAAGCGCGTCACCGCTTGGCTCACTGCACCCACCTGCGATTGAATAAAACAGATACCCATTACTGGTACTGAGTCTGAATAAAGTGGGTCAGCTGCCGGACGGTGGGCTAGAAGCAAGAGCAGCTCTGGGGTCAGCTATATAAGTGAATGGTATGTCACTGATTTTCCTCCATTTCTTTTTGATATTCTTATTTGGCTGTGTTCTAAAAGATCACCTCATTAAATTCCCTGCTGCATTCTCTGCTGTAAAGTATATCACCTTTTAACACTATATTATCATATTACTTCTAAAAGTTCGCCAAACTATATTCCTCTGCTGTGTTCCAGTAATTTCTGCTATGGTTGGAATATGAGCACGACAGGAAAAATCCTCCAATTTCTAAAAGATATATTTAATATGGCTACATTCTAAAAGTACACCTCATAAGCTTCATCTGCTGTATTCCATTTTTTTTTTTACTATGATTGGATTATCAACATGAAGATGCATTTTCTTTGTGATTATTAGATTGAAGCCATATGAAAACATATACCTTCCTCTACAGTGGTTTCTCCTATAAATGGAATTTCAACATGCGTTGGGCAATCTTAAAATTTGCCCTTTGATCCATACCAATCGTCATTTAGTACTTAGGTTTGTTTTATGTTCCACTGGCCCTGTACATAAATCTAGAAAATATTGATCGAAGGTGACTTGTAGTATCAAGACTTAATTGCATTCATATCCGTATTCCAAAGTGAATGCTATTCTGCTGTACCAACGCCTAGCGTTTATTTTTCGTTTCATCGTTAACTAAAGTTACATCAATGGTGAGGCTTATATCCCGCAACAACATATCAGTAAAGCTGATTTCCTGCTTGAATTACCAAGGTGAAAATTATATTCACTCTCTAACTTTTATTCTTCCTTTGTTAATGCTGCCTTTTAGGAGAGTGCTTTCAACGTGTTATGTTTTACTCATGATAGCGTTTAGTTTCTCGCCTCTGATATATCCACTACTCTATATAGACGGTAATAGTTTTGACAAGCCTAGGCGGTTGTAAATATTTCTTATACAGTAATTCACATCTCCTCAGTAGATGGATCATTCGTGACAGGTGATGACAACCAATTTGCACTTCATCAATTATATCCGAGACGGAAAAAAGGACTAAGAAATTATATATCCATCTAGATAAAATCATGACTTCTTCTGACAGTATGATTGACAATAAGGATGGGATACAATGATGACTATAGCGAGAAAACTATTTCAACGATAATTTGCCGACTCCGCAGAATAGCTTTCGAATTCTGATACATATTTATTTCCATTGGAGGCCATTGAATCAGAAGATCTCGTGACGTCCAGCGATTCTATTTGCCACTGTTGACCGTCGTTGAGCAAAATACTATCGACGCTACCTCACTGTTAACAATATATATATTACCGGTTGTGCCATGATTCACCCAATAGTTGGAAACAATCTGTTCGGGCTATACTTTAGGGAAACTGATTACAGGTTACGGAACCACAGAATTCTG
Organism: Alentia gelatinosa; assembly: GCA_950022655.1. NCBI lineage: Eukaryota > Metazoa > Annelida > Polychaeta > Phyllodocida > Polynoidae > Alentia > Alentia gelatinosa. The sequence goes on from OX465583.1 coordinate 34,396,093, forward strand.
TGACATGTATCTGTTATTGAAAAGCTATTATCAAATATCCAAAAATAATAAAAAAATATTTTAAAATCCTCACTTACAAACATTTCGATTCGACGTCCGTCACATACACATGGACGTTTATGCTTCAAGTCGCGAACTGCCATGACAGGGTCTTTGGTTGGCTGAGAACGCGTCACGTGGTTAACCTTGACATGAAAGTCTTACACTTGGTGTGGAAACCTTTACATTTGATTCGAAGGTCAGAATTGTTATAAACCGAGCAAGCGATATGTAATTATAGGGTATCTAATATTCAAAAACAGAATAATACGTCTTCGGGATTACCCATTAAATTATGACTGTATAACAAAAGGTGATCACATCTGTTGTCGACTTGACTTATATCATGATGGCTCCCCATTGATCCCATCTGTTGTCGACTTGACTTATATCATGATGGCTCCTCATTGTGGCCAACTTGTTGGCTGTAATGTGGCGGGAGAGGAGGTTTCACTCTCCTAACACTCACCAACTCCACCGACTCACGATCCAGATCTCACTTGACCATCACTCTCCACTCACTTCCAACGGACTCCGGCACAGATAGAAACTTTCCAACTCACTCACTCCTTACACTAATTCTTAGGGCCACTCACTGAGTAATCCATGGACAATAGACTACTCCTTCAGCCTACATCAGTTGTAATCTATCTTTACAATATTCTCAATAAACGTCAAATATCATTCCACCCTCTTTCCGAGTTCACCAATATTAATTGTATACAGTATAGTCATATCATCTATAAAATAGACAAACACCTCCTGGGTGGTAGTCACAATTCCTGTGTTAACTATCCTAGGTGAGGTAAACCCCTTTCACACCACTGGACACTCCAACAGCACGTCCCTTCTCCCCGGGGATCTATACTGGAGGAGTGATATATCTAGTACCTACCCACTGCACCTCACCAATACCTCCAGTGTTTGTCCCTGATTCAATGTGCGTGTGCAGGCACCTCCACGCTCATCGCGTTATTGGTTTATAGAGACACACGAAGCGGCCTTCTCAAAGCCTTCCTGCGTAATAGGAATGTGCCGAAATATGCAAGTCTGCAACTATCTTCTGCGAGTATGGATATGCGATATCGTGCTTGGGATTTGCGTATGTAAAGAGTGACGTGAGACACATATATAGAGATGTGTGCTTTATCTCTATCAAATACTGCCATATCCCCCATGGATGGTGCTATTTCTAATGCGTAATTTCATTTTCCCAGCAAAGATTTTATTAATTTTGAACCAGATATGCATGTGTACCGTACCTAGGGTTTCTGACATATTACGCTAAATACTTGGATCCTAAGCTAAGGTTATCAGGTATAGTTGGTTTCGGATAGAAATAATTTCACTGACGTGTACTATCCAGCCGTTGCAAAGTGGAAAGCTTTCCTTTCCAGAGGAACGTTCCAAGTGATGGGTAGATCTCAAGGGTGTCTGTGGCAGTCTCATTAGTAGAGTTATTATGAGTATCCAAAAAAACCATTGAAATACAACATGTGGAGAGGGTATATTACAAAAAAAACTTCATCGAGATGTAGCTCTCTCTTATAGAGATAATGACTTTGCTGTAATACCAGAATAATTAATGCTATCATCAAGCGCCTTCTATTTGCTGAGTCAGATGGATTCCCATCTTATATGCATGATACCTGTAGTAAGATCGAGGCAAGGTAGGACTGAGGCGTTGCCTACGAAGGGAAAAGTTTTATTTCATTTCCTAGAAACTTGCTGATCCATGAATTAGACTATATGGAATAGTTGACTAGGTTAAAGGGCCTGGTGCTTCAAAGACATATTGTCCAAGTCTCTTAGGCGGCGTTGTAGTAGCTCAGATTGTAACTAACGCGTGTTATAATACTTCAAGTTTTGCCTTTGTGCAGGTTCTATTGGAGGAGAACATGTTACAGACCAAGCCTGGGAAAAGAAGAAATTTGAATCTGATCACCATATGGCGTCTAGGATTTTAGGTTGCTGTTGTATATGGAGTGGTGTTTGCTCGTCCCGATCTATGAATAGATGTAGCCATATTGGGCGTCTATGTCAATAGAAAGAGTCACCAGGTTGTAGCAAGTTTAACATGTATACGTCTAGATAATATTATTTGGTCTTCATTTGACGATAGGAATCAGCGAGATAACAATCGGGTGATAAGCCTTACAGACAAGATCTAGGATGAGATCAATGGATCTTTGATACATACATATTTTATGATGTTTTCCCAGTGCCCAAAGAACTTCAAAGTATATCTCCTTCTCTTCCTATCATATATTCAGCTACCGAGTTCCCTGGAATCATATCTTTTACAGATTGCTCGTAAACCTACGTCCAGTAGGGGTCTTGTATACAATCTCTGCGGAAAGCCACACGCTATCCCCATAAGATACATGACCACTCTCGTAAATTGGCAGGTAGTCATCTTATACTCCGGTGAAAAACGGCTGTCAAACGCCAGCACACCACAGTCACGGAGGTGGAGATGGAGATAGCGCCTCTGGCGGCAATCTGCCCTGTGACAGGGGGCGGGGGCAAGGGCGCGATGGTGGAATGTCATATTTCATAAATAATGAGGCTGAAATAGAGCTACTTATCAGTCTACATGGTGTGTCACAGGGGGCCTAATCAAAGCGACCAGACTCCAGCGAAGGCCAAATTCCAACGAGCGATAAATTCCGCGATTTATGTTTCTCTAGAGAATTAGCGGGCGATATTATGGGCCACAAAGTCTATCGTTTAGTGTGTTTTGGAAGGTTGTGGTGAACCAGACACGAGTTTATCACTCAACTTTGTGATCAGTCTTGGTCTTACTAGCGTATTGCCTGTTTACAATGAAAAAGGAAGAATGGCTTGTCACTGATAAAGATATTTGGCATGGTGGGATATGGCAGTCATGGAACTCCTTCGCGCAGACCCTTGACGCCTACGCCTTATAAGCAATTCAAACACAACTGCCAAGTACCACCACTAACGGCTGCTCATTGCATTTCTTGGAGTGAAAAGCGAGAAAGGGCGGATCAGAAATGGCAACATAAAACGGTGCCGACCACTGGGCGATAACAAGTGAAAGCGGCATTGCGCATGTACCGGTCCGCTGGGAGCTTTCTTTGACGCTGGTTCCCGTTCGGAAGTGGGCTGGACAGTGCAGGTTGGAGAGCTGTCAGAACGCACCCACCCTTCACCAAATCTCGCGATATCTCGGCGGGGCGATGTTGATCTTCAAAGCGGGATGGATATGACAGATACCGCCCGCTCGCCCTGACCCATAGCTCTTCCGGTAATCGTCGGCGATTCTCGCTCGCTGAAGGTATTTCTGGTGATGTGTCCATATGGTCCTTCTGGAACAGATCACCATCTACTGTGCAACGTGCTACGGAACTCTGCCTTCTGACTGGCCATATATTCTCGACTATTTGAAATACGGGATATAATTGCGCATATATATATATATCAGCAGACCCTTTATGGACTGTAAATATGTGAAGCCAATTATCACGTCATATGCGAATATGAATTGATTGAGCATATACGATTTCTTTTATTCTATCAACACATTTTACATTCAGAGTATTTTCACGAACGGAGAACTCTATAATATTATTTAGTTTGCTTTGATAATGTCTATTCCTAGAGCTGTTTACAAAGAAAACAGTTCATCCATGTGGAAGAAGGTTACAATCCCAATTGAACTACAGCGATCGTGGTTATAGGGATGATGGAAAATGAATTAAAATAAAAGTACAACCGGTCTCGATTCACACCGAGCAGTATCCATATCATACATACCATTCAACTTATTTCAAACGAGGAGTTGAACATTAAGCTGGCGTTTTTAAAACGTGTTAAATAAAGAATCTCTGAATTATATAAGGTTTCTGACACAGCATAAAATAGTGGATCATAATTAGGATATAAAGAATAAGCGACTGAGCCCTTTCAATAGTCATATATAACGTTGTTCAGCTCGCCTGAAATGTCGTAATCTAAGAATATACGAACTTTACATTCTATGCACCTGTAGACGTGGTCTTTATACGGTGTTTGACCTTTGGTAGTTGTTGAAAAACTTGTATATTAAAAAAACGCTCTCGTGTTATGTCGTGAAATGTGGAATACGAAATGGAAAAAAACGGCTGACCAATCGGTCCACGGAGATCTTCGTTAAATCTTGTGTTATCAAAGGTTCAACGGGCATAAAGGTAGATGCAGACATCCAAATCGTAATCTATGTCCTTGCCTTTCTCTGGTTCATGCAAATATGTATATCAGTACTCTTTATTCTATCTCTTTTATTGAGATTCATGATTATAGATATTAATTAACGTAGAAAGAAATCGGAGGTTAATAGATTCCTTGATATCCACAATACACCTTTTACAATATATGCTTCAAGACTCTAGTATAATATGCAGACATCCAAATCGCGAACTATTCGCTCTGCCTGCCTCTGGCCCATACACATATATATTTCAAGATTCTTGCCTCCAACTCTTTTTAGCAACACACATATTTCACAAAAGAAGACTGTCTGCCAAGATTGGACACTTTATTTCCTATATAATACTTTCGTAATATGTCGAATCAATCAAATGAAGTGAAGAAGTTACTATGGAATCGGAGGTTAATAAGTTCATAATATATCATCCACAATGAATAGTGTATAATTTATGCTTCAACACGCTGGTATATCCAAATCGTGATCTATTCCCGCTGCTTTTACCTGGCCCATGCACACATATATACGTCTATTTCTTCTAATGACATTTATTTTGTTCGTGGTAGGTCTTAATCATCATAGAAATAAGTGAATTTGATTAATGGTGTACCAGTGTAATCGCACTGTTGACTATATATATTCATTTATATGTATGTAAATGTCTATCCATACACAACGGCGCGTATCTGATAGTTCGAACTTTAAGAATGCTTAAAGGTTCAAATAAAATGTTGTGGTTTTTTTTGTAAAGCGGGGTGTCTACCTATTAGGATATGAAAATATATACCTCCTGATGGGCTACAAAGTAGATTGGCCAAATCGTAGCCCATCGGAAGGAATCAGAATGTCAATATCGTGGGGAGCCAAGAGCATCAAGGAGCATAGAAACTTGTTTGAGAGTCAGAAAAAGGTGCTCATGGTCCCGATGAACCTCATGATGCACCAGTGCACCGATGCAGTTCTGAGGCAGCACTTTGATATCAAAATATATATCATTCTGGAAATAATGAATAAATATGAAGAATATTTTACAGGTATTTCATCATATTTATTAAAAACAATTATTTGAAAAAATGTACACGTAGCTGAATCACAATTCTGTTATGAAATTATCAGTTTGAGACTAATTGACCCGTGCAAATAGTACCATGTTTTAAGAGATCATATCAACATACCCTCTATATAATTTGCAGGATTTTCTGTCTAGTATTTCTCAAAATACGATCCACACCCATTCTCTACGATTTTTAAACATATCTGAATATCGTAGAGACCCTTCAATGGGCCTCTCTTTATCTTTAGTCCATCGCAGACCACATTGGGAACATACTACGATTTCCCGTTTCTTTTTGACGCATTTTTCATCGGGAACCTCTATAATACGCTCCCGATGTCAAAATCGGAAGGAATCGTAGTGGGTAGACACAACCCTCTCAGCGACATGGCCTATAGGAATAGACTGTTAAACTTTTACAAGACTTCCGTATACCAATAGAAGATAAAAAGAAGGTCTTTTCAAAAGTGTACAGAAGTGGGTAGCACAGGGAAAAGGGCTGACCTTTTCGGAACAAGGTCTTTCCTCAGACGTCTAGACTTGACCTTTTGGTCCATTCATATACCTCAGAAAATATATTTCTCTTGGAGGGGAGATATAAAATACCTCTATAGCCCCATTCTCTGGGTGTGAGCCCCCAGATGATTGAGGTTGTGATAACAATACTGAATGTAGATGATACACTATAAAGATGGTACTATGTATATAAAGATGACACTATGTAAGGTAGAACCCAGTATAGAATCAGTCCAAGTAATAAAACCCCCGGGTACATAAATAAAGGTAAGAACAAGGGCAACAGGATTTACTGTCTGGCACGTGAATTATTTAAACTAGGCAGGGACGGTCTGTAAAGGCTTTATGTCGTCCACTCTTTGGCTTAGCTGGATGCCTGCAGGGCATAAGTACTTTCAGTGTTATTTTACGTATACAACCTGAGACAGCTCTTGAGAGATTTAAAGCACTCGCATTGTGGGAACATTTTTTCTATTGAATGACGCCATGTCTGTCTTAGATATTCATGGGATCTTTATCGTTTTTTGTCTAATCTTTAGCACTTGATTAGAATGCTCATAGTGATCTACATTAACACACAAACATAGTATAATACAAATAAATGCATTTGTATGGTTTTTGAATTATATGAATTGATTCTGTATAGCAACTGCCAACTTGGACAATTTATGTCTTCTTGATACAAACTACGTTATATAATTGACTTAGATATGGGTTGGAGTGTGCCATGGAGGATTCTCTAAAAGATTCCACATTGTCATGAGTAATGCCACGTTTACACCATCACCCAGACAGTCCCGGCAGGGAACTTTCCTCGTGGCCGTACTCTGTCGGGTCTGCCGTACTCTGCCATACTTCAGAAATGTAAGTTGATTTGGCTGGTGGGGAGCCGACGGGAAACTTTAATTTTGTCGAACGATCCAGCACTGCAGTCCCGACGATTCCTGACAGCCCCCCCCCCCCCCCACCCCTACCCCTTTGTGACTTATGAGAATCGGGACTGCTGTATGTTAAAGTACAGCACCGTACTTCATCGTAAAGTGGAGTTCACACGGTGGAATTCATGTACCTCTCAGGGTTCAAAATCTCATGCAATTCAGTTCCATTTTAGGGGGAAATGTCTTTAACAATTACAGGGGGATAAACATGTCTCAAGGAAATGTAACCCTATAATCTAAACGAAGAAATTGTTTTCAAGTATAGAATCTCAGCAGGATCTGTCTTAGAAAAACACCCTGTGAGGTATGTGAATCTCATCTTGTCAATCCCACTTAAGTCGCCTTAAATCAACAAGCCGGGAGACAGGGGCTTCTATATAGCATTAGGCCTTTGGGGCCATAGTCCTCCGGTATATCCATTCAATTTCCAACAGTCACAGTGAGAGAATATGTTGAATTTACAGTCGTTCATACACCATAGAAGGTGAAAAACATGTAAGTTTGATGAATGTTTTTAAAATTTCTGTTATGAACCCTATCCAATTCTGTTTTGCAACAATGAATCGTGGGAAGGCATACAAGTAATTCCATAGCATATATATACATATAGGCATCTCCGTGTTACTTGTATCCCCAAAGCACACCAGGAATTCACCGGGACTGCACTGGGACTACCTCGGCAAAAAAGTCGTAGTTGGCCTTGCGGCACCAGGGGGTCGTTTTATTTTCAACTCTCGTTGGCCACGAGGGATACCTCCACGGGCGACATATTGTACGAGATGTCCTGAATCTCGTTCGATTTACCCTGTCGTCCGAAGGGAGAGAAATCCTGGGGCCTCAATGTCCTGGGATTGACCCATATCATCCCCGGCGACCTATCGTTCGGAACGACATGTCCTTGGCTTCAAAGTCCACAGGAAGGAGAATTATCACGTGACCAAAGCGCCAAGTTTGTTTATTTACAAGCAGAGATATCACCTCGATTCAAGGTAAGGAAGTATCAAATATGTGACTATGAGATGGTTATCCACTATAAATCTTATGAATATCTGAGTGAAATTGATAAATTAAAAAATGACTATGGTTGATGTTAATTAAAAATAATGTATAATGCCAAATTGAGCAATTTCCGTATTATCGCTCGTTAAATTCAAGGTGGATTGTCACCGTTTCTGGCATATACGTTGTGTATGGTTACTTGGGTTCGAGTCCCGGAAAGGTGATAATGTTTTTAATCAGACTTGTCATAATACATTACTATGTGTCACTTATTGTGTTATTTAAATATAATATTGAAAACAATTGTAATATCTTTATATTTATATATATTTATATTTCAGATTAATATCATGGTGAATGCTAATCCCAATAATGAAAAGAGGAGGCCTCTTTGGAAGCAGGATGAGCTCTATGCCCTACTACAGGGCGCAATAGTGGAAAAGCCCATATTGAAAGGGAATTTCAAAGGCACGGGCGGCGGCAAGAAATCTAAGGATGACGCATGGCATCGCATATTAGGTAAAATTATTTAAATAATAGTTGTTTAATGTCTGTATTTAAAAAATAAATATTTTCTTCAGGTATTTACTTGTGTATACAATCTTACAAAATTATCAATGTTTATATTTATTTACAGCCGAGGTTAACGCTGCTGCCGTATACCCCGTAGGATTCCAGAATGTCGGAAAAAGCTCACCCACTATGTGTCTGAGGCAAAAAATCGAGTAAGAATATATATATATATGATTTAATGTATATATGAGAAATATTGATATATGATAAATACAAACAGGACATATATATATAAATTAATATTTCATATATCCTGCATAACGGTGATGGTAAATGTCCCTGCAACCCTTGTTATTCTCATTTAAATAAACTCATATAATTTTGTATACATTAAAAATCTATATATATATTTAAATATATATATATGTGCTATATTTTGTTATGTTACGCCCCCATACGCAAATATTAAAACTTTTTACCGTATTTACATTTTTTAATATATATAATGTTTTATTTAGAATGCAGAAATTGTAAAACAAACCGGATCCACTGGGCAGGGTGCTTGCAACCTACCGCACCTTTCTAAACTCGATCTATTGGCGTTGGATTATGCTGGCTCCAATATAGTTGATGGTAAATATACTATCATATCTCATTTATAATAGATTTTGATACTAAATATTTTAGATAAATAGAAATAGTATAATATTTTATAATATTATTAATTAAATCTATTCCCAATTTGTCTATGATCTTACTTTGTGGACCACAGAACATTTGATCACTACATGTATCGCTATTGACCCACACCTACGGTGGCGCCCACTGTCATTATAAAATGTAACAAATATTTTTTGTACCAAAAAATACCAAGAATGACAACCTTAATGAAATATTAATATATTATTTGATTCATTATTTATTTTTTAAGGTATACAAGGAGGAGTCGCATCCTCATGTACTGCATCCCCAGACGTAGGAGGCCTAAGGGCACAGATCCTCCAGAGTGCAGCCCATACACAGTCTGATACACGTCCTTCTCCCAGTGCCACTGTTTCTTCTTGTCTATCTGCTATCTCTCCTCCACCTACTGTTGCTTCTTGTATCTCTCCTCCGGCCACTGTTGCTTCTGCTATCTCTCCTCCGGCCACTGTTGCTTCTGCTATCTCTCCTCCGGCCACTGTTGCTTCTGCTATCTCTCCTCCGGCCACTGTTGCTTCTGCTATCTCTCCTCCGGCCAATACTCCTTCTCCTATGTGTTCTACACCCACAGATTTCTCTCCTTTATTCCGCCCTATCAACATTCCTTCACCAGTTAGGAACTTCATAAATGTTCCCACTTCCATCCTTCCCTCCAATGTTCTTCCATCTACTATTCCCTCTCCTATTTCTGTCTATGCCTCTCATCCATCTACAGTACCTTGCACCTTAACACCACTGGAGGATAGCAGTGATAATGGAAGTATGACGTTTGGAACAGAAGGTATGTATATTATCATATATTTATCCTATAAAGATAATAATTGTGATTATTATGTATTTAATTATTAACTTGGCTACAGAGTATCGTACATATTTTATTATACACATTATTTAAAATTTAATGTTTTGCCGCAATATCCAGGTAATGACAATAAAACCTAATGTACATTAATATTTATGATTGAATAAAATTTATTATATTGCAGTGGAAGTGGAGTTTATTTTGAACAATGACAGGACCCCGGTACCCCCAACGAGAATGACACCCCTTATTACCCCAACAACTCAGCCAACGACTACCACCATGAATACCACATCGATGACCCCCACCATTGACAACACCCCCACAACTATGACCCCAATGGAGAAAACTTTGGATGCCATGCTGCATATCCTGCATAAACAACAACAAATGAATGAAGAAATCTCAAAAACTCTGAAAAAAATCTCTAAAAAACAGTCTGCAATTTCTAAAACACAGCAAATTATGGCAAAAACCATGGAAGAGCACCTCCGACAAAGCAAGCGCATCGCAGATGCTCTGGAAAAAAAAAGGTATTTTTGCCTGATTATATTTTTATATATATATATATAGAGAGAGACTTTTTATATAATAAACACATATTACATTTATATTAATTTGTATCTTAAAAATAACACATTTCACTATAATTTAATGTAGATACATATGGATGGAGATAAATATTATTTGTAGTGACCCTTTTTTGTTGTTGTTATATTTGCAGATGTGGAGACAAAAGATAGGGAGATGAACACCGAACGAGAGAAGAAAAGGCCCCTCCCAACATCAAACCCTTGCTTAAACACCCGTTCAAGGAAATCAAAGAAATTATAATTAATAGTCGTATAGTAAAGTAAATTTATAAATGATAAATAAAACTATTTCTTTTAAATAGAAATGTTTTAGATTGTTTATTTATGTAATCGTGGTCTTAAACCACAAGTGCAGCAATTGGTATCCCAGCTATACACATAATCATAAAGTATATCAAAAATAAGTGTTTCTGAAGATATTCCTATGATTTCTTGCTACAACTGGAACATGTTCATGGTGTACGCGATCGTCATGTTCCTCACATACTGGACGTACTGGACGTACTTGTTCCTCCTCTTCAGGAATCTCGATATTTCTATCTAGGCATAGGTTGTGTAAGCAGGCACAAGCTACTACGATGTTTGACGCCTGCCTGGGTTCGTGAAAAACATATCCAGCACTCTGATCAGGACCCTACATTAAAAAATAAGAAATGAAACAAATTTTTATTCATTATATTGAAAATTATGTTCATGTTTCATATATTCAATATTAATGGCGCTAATAATAATTTTCAATTTTTTTTTATAACCTGAAGAAGCGCCATCAATTAGCGCGAAACGTTGTGATCTATGATACCATCAATCAACCAACTTTGTAATCTTTAGTTCCTTCAATAGTAACTACTTATACAAGATTTCTGTGTCTGTTGTTTTGTGATTTTCTCCACTATTTTTTTTTATAATATATACCTGAATCTTTGTTTTAACATTCCAAACGCTTGCTCAACAACAGCCCGTGTCGACATATGCCACTCGTTGTAGCTAACACTTGCTGGATCTTCTGGTTAGAGGTATGGGGTCATGAGATATGTTCGCAAAGGGTATCTGGAATATTAAATATAGTATTCTATAATTGCAATACCATTATATTATCATCTATCAATATATATATTTATTTTAAATAAATAAATCTATGTAGTGGTTAATGTAGTATCATCAACCGTTTTGATATAATAGCGCCACTAAGGGTAGGTGATGTTAAGGTATATGTAGAAATGACTATTCACATTGGTATAACTGAATAGTAAAGGTTTATATACAATTATATAAGAAATTAAATATACAATATAACAATGTATAAAATTACATACCCTGAATCTCCAAGTACATAGTAATCTCCGAGGGCATTGTCTTCGGCCTGGGCGTAGAAATCACTACATTTTAACACGTATGTATCGTGGCAGCTCCCGGGATACATTGCATTAACATGCAGAAAACGGTGATTAGAGTCCACTATACACTGAAAAATAAAAATCAGTATATCAAATTCCATGGATATATACTATAATTATACAATAATGGTTAAATTATCAATTCCACTTTTCAATTCATGCAATATGATACATTACCATAAATAATTATAATAAATAAGATTTCATGAATATTGCTCTATTATTTCTTTGTTAAAACATTTTAATTAATATTGAGACAATGATGAACATATCTTATACTGTTAATAGCATATTAAAATAATATATATAATACTTACCATAACATTGAGACTACAGTAGCCCTTTCTGTTGATAAAGTCTGCCTGAAGACCCCCTGTAAGAGTTTTTATCGACACATGTGTTCCATCTACTGCCCCAATGCATCGTGGTTTTTCTCCAAATTTGTGGTAAAAACCAGAGGCGATTTGAAGCATTTTCTCCTGATTTCGTGGCCAGATGATGAACTCGTTCACATTGGCCACAAGAAATTCCATCACCTCGGCCACACACAAACAAACGGTGGATTTTACAACTCCATGGGCGTCCCCTATCACGGAGTAATTACTCCCAGTTGCAAAATATCGGAGGGCAATGCAGAACTGAAAAAACAAATTATAAAATAGATAAATAAACGATAAAGTATCTAAAACAATATACAATGTCTATCATATAAAATGACAGTGGCGCCACCAACGGTATGTAAAATGAATTAATGCCTACTAGCGCCACCTGTGGGTATTTTTACAATTTTACTCCCATGAAACATAATCATTCATGCATTTATATTAATTTATTAAGGTATACCCCATGTATAACATTTCTATACTCATTTATACTGAAAGATAGTGTATATTGAATATTTACTCACCCTGTCTTCAGCTGAAAGAACTTTTTCTCCTCTGATCCCCATCGTACTGATAAACGCCGAATTTCCAAACGCCCTGCCCAAAGCAGAAGCAAGTCCTTTATCTAGACGATACCGGGCGATAAATTTCCTATCGTCAAATGCTTCTAGGGGCCTAATTCGGACTCTAAATTCATGTGGAGTACGTGGTCGTATACCGAAGGCCGCCATGTTTGATATTGATGTGTCCTCGCTGGTTTATTAATTGTTTTCCTTTAGATAACAATAAACGTGAGCTACAAGCTTCAGCTAAGACACCTCTAGACGTGTTGTGCGCTAAGACACTTTGGGGAGGCCCCAGGATACTTTTCACGACCTCTCCCCGCCCGAGGATGAAAAATAAAATGCAAATGGACGAGAGGTCGTACATCCTCTCCTTCAACTCTCCTTCCTGAGGAGACTTTGAATTATCAAACCCAAACCCTCGTACGACCTCTCCTCGGGCATTTCAAGTCTCCTCGGGCAGAAAATAAAACGACCCCCAGCAGTCTACTGGGACTGCTGCAATTCACTGCAGTTCACCTTAAGTCAAGGGGGAACGTTCGGTAATCTACCCCAAGTCACCGGGCCTGCGCTGTATGGCAAAAATCATGTCGACCTACGGCAACCCCAACTCAACGCGGTGCGTCAAAAGGATATTTGGGGCCAAGCAGATAAAACCAATAAAAAGTCATAAAAGTTCCATGTTCACTTACGGTTTGCCGATCATGTAAACGTAGCATTACAGGTCCTTTGTAAAGGGTCTACAAATGGCTGTTGTATAATAAGGTAAAAACTGACGGGAGCCTCTGGACTAGAATGAACCTAGACTAGCCTATTATCAAAATGACACTTTTGTTCCCAAACTAGTAAACATGAAGTGTATTGGGTCAATAATCTTTTTTTATTCTATGTGATGTTCTGCAAAAGGATGAGGCCACTAAAAAACTTGTTTCTTATCACCGCGCGCATCAGTAAAAACGTTTCTAGGGGATTTAAAAAAAAAGACGAACTTCGATATATACCATGAAAGATATGGGTATTTGGTATCAAATTAAAGCTCCTGATGTCAGAAATGCATTCAACGTGGTATTACTTGTATCTAGTTATTCCCCAAAACATGGTATTCGTATCTCTCTTCATAATGCCTATGTGTATCTAGGTACAGTAGAGCCCAGTGTAAGCGGTCACGTTCATTAACGTGGGTTGTCCACTTACACAGGGTGTCCGTTAGGCAGGGTTCTACCGTATTCCCCAAACCGTGGTAATCATATCTCTCTTCATACTGCCTACAGCAAAAAGAAAAGAAAAGAAAAGAAAAAAAAGCGCGCCCTCATCATATTTTTCATGGCTTGGTGATGAGAAACAAGTTTTTTTATTGGCCTGACTGTGTTATAAGATATTCTGAATAAAAAGGGATTACTAGATTTGCACATCTGTGCATGTGCAACAGGCATACTGATTGATATGCGTCAAAAAGGAGGCGGAAGAGGATATTTGATCCTGCAGGACTCCAAACGCCATATCTTTCTTTTGAACAATCCCAATTTGCACAGCCCCCTACCTCATCAGCATTTCGTATTACTTGATGAAGAGGTTCTTGGCTCAAATTGCCTTCCCTTTCCGCAAAGACCTTTTAAACCAGCATACATATATGGATGATGGTGTTTTACGCTGCAGTAACGGCGAGGGCCTTATCACAGGAAATTTGAATCTATGAGATGAAGAAAACAGGCATGTAGCCAATATTATCGTAAAACTGGATGAGTTTTGATATTGGCTCCCGTATTCGACGACTGGAGTTTTGGCTCCGGATTTCACTCGGCTCCGCCTCGTGAAATCACTACTCCAAACTCCCGTCGTCGAATACGGGAGCCAATATCAAAACGAATAAGATTTTGATTTTATCCTACCCCCCACTGAATGTAAAAATTATTAAATTAAACTCTAACAAGCAAGCATTCCAGGGTAAGGGTGCAATGTAGTAGCCTCTGCCATCTCGCTTGTCATCGAGGGCCCCACGAAACTGCTGGAACTACTTTCACAGATGCTGGGGTGCTGCTCTATGATTGGTCCATATTTTATTCACGTGATTAAAATACTGTAATACACTAGTGGGTTACGAAACTCCGTATCCAGTTCATAGTTGAATACGGATTCACAATGTTAACCCTATGGGCTTTTATATTAGGGGTAGGATAAAGAAACATGACTTAACCGAAAACCCGAGATCCTGCGACCCATAGGTCGTGTTCAACTAATTTAGCTATCCCGCTACGCTCCAGCAAATCTATGTTCATTAAAACTTTTTTTTAATCGTGTTAATGCAGTCTGTCCCTTTACGGTTTGGTACCGAGACAAAAGTTTAGGATAAACATTATCTGAAAACATTCCATAGTAAGAATATTTATGTTGTCATAGCAACCAAAGCATGTTATGAGAAAGGTCATGAAGTTGATTCAAACGAGGGACGTTTTGAGCTTTATTTTGGTATATGATTTGTCTGGTTAAATTGATATTTTGGGCACATTGCTGCTCTGCAAATAGGTCTTTACCATTTGATATTCCTTCATGCAAGGCTGTTTCGTTCAATTAGAAACTCTTTCGTTATGTGAAATATTGTGTTATCCTATTTGATATTTCTTGGCACAATCTTAACAACCTAGAATAAGTTTACCACTCATGTCCTAGGGGATTGGACATTGTAGTATCCCTTACTAAATTGTGTTTGATCATCTGCTCCAAAACTTTGTCGAAAGTCGTGATTCTAAAATGATAGATTGAAAACATTATCTGAAAACATTCCATAGTAAGAATATTTATGTTGTCATAGCAACCAAAGCATGTTATGAGAAAGGTCATGAAGTTGATTCAAACGAGGGACGTTTTGAGCTTTATTTTGGTATATGATTTGTCTGGTTAAATTGATATTTTGGGCACATTGCTGCTCTGCAAATAGGTCTTTACCATTTGATATTCCTTCATGCAAGGCTGTTTCGTTCAATTAGAAACTCTTTCGTTATGTGAAATATTGTGTTATCCTATTTGATATTTCTTGGCACAATCTTAACAACCTAGAATAAGTTTACCACTCATGTCCTAGGGGATTGGACATTGTAGTATCCCTTACTAAATTGTGTTTGATCATCTGCTCCAAAACTTTGTCGAAAGTCGTGATTCTAAAATGATAGATTGAAAGTCATTTAAGATGTTTTAACAAATATATGATATAATCTTTAGCATACGTGACGACAGCAATTAACAGGCCAGAGATACAACTAAAGCAATCACTGGCCTGTTAAAGCGCCCTTGTTTGAACTGATTGGCAAAGCGGCACAGCCTCAGTGCACAAAGGCCATCCCCCTTAATGGGGATACACTGCCGCCCATTTAAACACTATATGGTCGGAATCAGAACCCCACAACGTTAATTACATCCGCTTCGGCCTACAACCGTTTAATCGACCAGAGTAGGGCGAGTTAGGGGCCCGACCAGTCAGGCCCGAGATTCGGCTCGGGACCGGTAAAGTTAACGTTGGCACTCTACTTCATGGATTAAGGCCGACTTGGACAGTTCAAGTCACGTGACCCCCCGGGCGGATATCCGCTCCGGTGGCAACCACCGGAACGAGACCACAGAACTCGTCCCGGAGTCAGCGCCCCGTGTACGGTGGGAGGAGGGGCGGGGGGCGGCCCGGCGATTTGAACTTCCTCCACCGGACACGGGGTGGTGAGCCGGGATGGTGACAGAGGTGTTGTTTGGGGAATACCACACTAAATTGCCGTCTAACATTTACTAGATACAACTGGCTTGGTTTTGAAAATAGATTAAAAAAAACCAAACCCCACAAATAAACAGAAAACGGAAACGGAATTAGAGAGGGGTAAATGCATCAATAAGTCATAGTTCGTGTCGAACAGAAAAGTACAGAAACAACCAAAAAGTCACAGTACAGCCAAATGAGAACGGCGATGAATGGAGGGTCGATACAGTATTTATCTCAGTTTTGCCAATTCAAAGCTCCATGGATACCGCAAAAAAGGTAAAATTTCTGACAACGAATTTAACATTTTTGCCTTACAAGAGTCCAATTTAAATCACATCAATCATTGGTCACCCATGGCCATTTGGTCAGGGGTGTTCACCCCCTCCCCCAAAGTCAACCCTCCATACACACCATACCAACAGACACACCCCACCTACCGTCAAATCCTCTCTCTTCAGCCTGACTCTCGCTTACCGCGCATTCTCCCTTCTTCTCTCTGCCATCTTCCATATCACATCTACCACCTATACACTTCTTCGTGTCGTGTTATTAAGGAATAAAATAGAATATACCTTCTCCAAATAAAATGGGACATGTGAAACTAAAGAACGATCGGTCATTGGTGAGCTATCAGCATAAACGGCTAATCTCGATTCTGATTATTCTCCATCAGGGGCAAGGGGACTAATAGACCGCCTACTGAAATATAGAACAATACAAAATGAGGAGCAGGATTTACAGTCTAATCTTGAATTATTCAATATGCGGATCTTCTGACGAATACAATGCGGGATGCCCTTGCGATTTGTAGATTTGGAAAGAATTCCAAATCTACAAAATTTCCTGATGATGGTGTAGGGATTACATTCTAAGAGGGCATCCACCAATGTAAAGTGAAGTTAGGTAAACGTTCAAAGTTTTGGAAAATAAACTGATAATATAACATTGTATTTTCCATATACCACGGACTTGGATGGTTTATGGCAAATGTAATAAAAACAACAGTGGTGTCTTCTAGGTGCAGAGATCGGAAAAATCGAAAAGTGGCGTAAATTTGCGCAAACATAACGCCAAATGGCATAGGCACGGTATTAACATACACGTATAGAATCGTGAGCGTAAATATGACGCAAATAGAAGAGCTGTGTTGACGCCAAAGGCGCACATAGGCCTAAATTAAATAGATGTAAACTCAAAATCTCGTCCTGTGATACGTATGTGCACCTATATCACTGGCCATGTTACTAGAGTGTTTGACTGGAAAGTAGTATAAGTGGTTATCGCTCAACGAAGAATCAGAAGATTTTGATATCTCTCTCGCTGTTAGAAATTAAGATTTCTAGATCCGTCCTAACATGGAACACCGTTGTATAACAACTTCATTTGTAACTTTAGCATCTATGTCATGGAGACCAACAGATGATAGAATTCAGCCAGGTTCCAAAAATCATGTTTCTGGTAAGTGGTCATTGAATGCCATACTAACTTGGAGATAGGTGAAGTGTACAGAGTATTTTGTCATGATTTGTAACATTTTTCCGATTTCCAGTATTAAATCTACTGTGCACAACATTGGCGATGTTCTCATGGCTATTGATGTCACTTCCCATAAATTCCCCTTTGGCTAAGTGGGAAGGCCTTAAAGCGGCATATGAGTGACACCATGTGCTAGTCCCATCATCTCTCCTGGCCTTACTGACCCTTTTCTCATCCTCATCTCATGATTTAGTAGAGTAATTGAGAGGCTAAGCATGATTTGATAGAATTTCATGGCAACTAGAAATGTAGTAATCAATATAGAAATCTCACTCCTACATATTTACCCAGATGAGAGTTCTTTAACTTTCCCAACTACATGGTATAAGGAAGATTGGCCTTTGATACAGAGGTAAATCTACCCCTGCTAGGGATGAAGGAGAAAAGTGACTGCAGTGGTACTTGAATCAACAAAGTCCCACAACCTTGGTATTGCGAATCTATATCTACGGAGATACTTCCCCATGGATTGCTCTCTCTTGGATGCAAAACCACAGGTTTGCCATATGTTCTCGTAATTACACTGAAAAGAAGATTATATCGTACTGTTACTGCGATAGGTTCAAATGTTCTAGATATTGGTATCAAATATGCAATAACCTAATCAATCTAGAAATCATTCGACATGCATTTTCCTTCGTTGGTCAGGTCTGGCCTTCTTGGGCCTTGATTGGTTAATACTCGATCTGCGGATTCCCTCTTGAAGCTTTCTCAAACTGTTTTGCAGAATTATTGGTCCCTTAAAACCAAGACCAAAATATTGTCCGTTGTAATTTAAATGGTGTCTTTGCTCATCAATATCTGCCAAACCAAGACAAACACTCAACAAAAGGGTCTTCCGACGAAACCACACCATTATTAAACCAAACCTGCACAGATAGATTATGCAAACAAATAGAACGATTAGCAGACGACAGTTAATTTCCCATGGGCTATTTATTGTGTTTCCATGCTTGATAGCTTTCTTTGGAAATATTCAGGACATTTTCGGAATGGTTCAGCTCAGGAATCATGCCTTTGTTTACTGCGGTACACGATCTTTTGTCTCTTTATATTAAGGCACCGGAGAAAACTGTGGTGCTGCTTAATGTACTTATGCAAACGGCCATCACAAATCGTGTGATAATATGGTAGAAGTCTGCATTTATCATATTCAATCTGATGTTCATTAAAATAAATTAGGCTTCTATTAATCACTGATAAACAAATAGAAAAAAACTATGCATCTTGTATGATATTACGATTGGAAGTACGTATTATGTGAGATAATTGCAGGGCTGTGCAAAACACAAAAACACCTGGACATACCATTATCGCACTCAGCACAACCACTGCACACCATCTCCTTGTTCTGAGCAGACCTTCCACGGCTTGGCGGCACTCCAGTTGGCCCCGACGTTTGTCTGTATCCCTGAGAGCCGCGTCGGGAGGCGAACGTCTAAATAACGGATACAGATCCCCAGGGTCTCTATATCAGCTACTTCCCACTCCCAGCCTTTAAGAGAGTATTGAGTGCAGGAGGCACTCCCGTTCCTCCCCGCTTATGGCCGAGGCTATTGAGAATTACCCTGGTTCTTTGATATTCAATGGAGGTGCTGTTCCATTGAGAGGGGGTAGGTTGGGAGGGTTGGTGTTAGGCCCAGGATTACTGTGACAGGAAGGAAATAAAGAGGCGCACTAGCAAGGTATTCTCCGGCCTAAGTGGTTGGAGTCTGGTGCTGCTAACCATCCCAATTCATCCTCCAGTGAAACACGAAACCGCCCTAATTATCGCTCATCGCTACGAAGCTGTCTGATCAAGCTTGAACCGTCGGGAACAAGCAACAGTAGAAAACGACCAATTATCGTCGTGCTTACAAAGTCATGCTGGTCGTCGTCTCTTAGCTACTACGGGATGGGAAGCGGGCTCTACACAGCTGGTTGGCTGGGATTCTATCAGTATTTCCATTGCTGTACCAGCTGTGACCAAAGGCTGCTGGGATGACGAAGGATG
Organism: Alentia gelatinosa; assembly: GCA_950022655.1. Lineage (NCBI taxonomy): Eukaryota > Metazoa > Annelida > Polychaeta > Phyllodocida > Polynoidae > Alentia > Alentia gelatinosa. Next base: position 34,416,070 of record OX465583.1, read on the forward strand.
GTGTGGGAGGGATGAGGTGGATCGACAACGCAAGCGTGTATTGGCCAATACGAGGATCTCAATGGACATTATTACCGTTTTATCACTCTCCCAGCATAGCATAAATCCTATGCCTTGCTTCCTGCGCTTGCTGGTATCTCTGCACCGACATGCCTGTCTGGGGCAAACTTTGCCCCATATGTATATATCATTTATAAATATCATTTCTTCAGTGGGAAGCATTTCATGTGTTGCAGGGCTTTGTTTCTCAACATGACACATGTGCCCATTCGAAGGGATTAACATTATACTGTGGTAAAAGGCTGAAGAAGAAACAGCTGGACTGTCTGTGAAGATCATTTAACATTTCCAGTTTTCTAAAAGTAATAATATACGAGTTGATTGACTTTTACACCTTTTGACTTACTGGGTTGAAGCAGACATTAGTAAGCGCAAGCTCCATGAAAGATCTGCTGGGAGAGTGCAGTTATATGGTACACTTTCCCCCTTTGAAATGAGAATATACGATACCAAATATACCATCGTATCACCATTGAACAAAATTAATCCTTAACTTTTACATTTCCCCACTTTGTTAGAAATAATTCAGAATATAACACCTCGCCTGCCCCATGGGGAACACAACAATAGTTATCGTTGTATCTATACCACGGATGGGGGTCCCATGTCATTAGATCACCATCCAAATTCACTATTAATGCAACAGAGAAAAACCAGAACTCCTTCCATTTCCCATAATGTTAGAAATTATTCTTTTCAGATTAATATTATTGCCCCTGTAGTGGGAAGCGCAACAATGTCTTTCACTATTTCTATGTCGCTTATGGTAGATTTGGGGCTTGTAGATTGTATGTGTTGCTGTATAACGTATTATATAGGCCCCTACTGATCAGCATTTCCATCCTTCTCTTGTGTGAACACCCATCCTATACTGGAGGATTTGCAGGGTGGGGCTAACCAACATGTACACCTCCCTCCTTGGGGGACTATTATTTCCAGGGAAGGAGGACATGGGGGCTGTTTCACCGCCAGAGGGAGCTTACCGGGCTGCCCAAATGTCGCGGAACGAGAGCCGCCTCGGGAAGGGGATTCACAAATGTGGAGCTAGTTGGAATAGGCCTACAAACGTAGACACTTGGCCGCCGGCTGCCACTGTACTGTGTCGACTGAACAATTGTTCTGCTCGATCATTGATCACCAGGAGGTGACGGCTAGTAGGTAAAGTCATTATTAGCAAGGTCTATTCCTCTAAAGTGTGTGTCGAACACTGATGCCTATTCTAACACATTTTAGAAGATATTTGCAGGGGGATGTTCACAATGTATGACCTTGTCGCTGACTGCCGTATCTACAAAAAGGCTTCGATGTTCAGTAGGCTCCTCTAATCATTAATCTGAAATTCTGAGCTCATATGTCATGTTATGGCGTTTGAAGTATTACCGACTGACTTTTTTACATTCAGAGCGTACCTTTCAATTCTAATATAGATAATTGCTTTTTTGCTACTCCCCCGGGGTTATCCAGGTTAATGTTACCATTTCAGTAGAGGTGAAAGGCAACCCTTTGTCTGTTAGGCACTAGTACACAAAACCGTCTCCTTAAGACCGTATCTCACTCAGATAACTACTACTAAAAGTCAGAGAGAAATTCGCGTCTCATAGATGTTAGCAACAATACGGACATAACGCACCATAGTTTATTATTATCGCAAAATGTAAGGTGGATTCTTCAAAAAAGGCTTAAATCTCACCATGTTGAGGACCGGTCATAGCTCCTGTTTGCCACCATGCAACATACGGTATGAAATTGGATACCCGAACCATAGAGGAAATTTACCAGAAGTTCTATATCTTTTACTGAATGAAACAATTGATATTGCTTTATTTCTATCGTCACAACCTCTATACTTCCATGTTTTGAGGTGAGTTTCATAAAGACTTAATGATCATGATCAACTACTGGTATCTGCCGTATATCAACATGTATGCTAATCATGTTGACCCGTTATGATAACCAACCCGAAGCTATATAATGCCGATGGAGTATAAACGAAGGCTGCGAACTACCAGATGGACTATGTACAATGTTTATATGTTTTTTTAATGTAATGTACCACGCAATGCACTACGTGGTATTATTGATGTCATTTAATAGGCCTTTTTCCGTAGGCCAGTGTCGGACCTTATCTGCTTGGTTACGCCACAGCTGAAGCCAAACATTCACCTGGCAACGTATTCTTTACCATTGGATCACTGAATGTATGACCATAATACGTTTATAATACCCACCTACATTGTTTCCAGAGAAATAATAACGATTGCATCGTATTCTATGGTATTCCAGCTCAAATCTGGTATGTCACACATGCATATTGCCTCAATATTACTTTAGATATAGCATAGATAAGATAGGATCACCGAAATTGAATACCTATTAATACATTGGCAGGCCTAGCTCTCATATGCTTATCTTTCTCTAATTTAAAACCCAAACAATTATCAACTATACAGTTTAGACAGCTCGGACTCGTTGATACAATACCCTAGTTTGCTCCAACAATTTAATCTGTCAAAAAACAACACTCCTGTAATCACACTCACCGTTCACACTTTAGGTGTGATTACTGTGTGGCTCTATGGGCATGTGGTCGGACCAGGCAGTGTTTGTCCGAGCGGCCGCGTTACTACTCAGTGGGCCGTTAGGTGGCGCTGAACGGCAACACCTGCATTGTATGTGCTACTTATCCAGTATCCAGCCCCCGACGGGATTAGTTTAAAACCATGTATTTAATATGTGAATCGTTTCCTCGTCAATAAACTTTTCATTTAAAAAGATAAATAAAATTTTATATTCTATATTTTGGTTAAGTATATAACCCCTTTCAATGATTATTACTAAACAAATATTCCTTCATATTTTTGTTGTTTCGAAACCCCATCAACAATTCTTGTATATTGTGCCATACTATACAAGAGACCTGTACAGATATATAAAGACGGTAGTATATACGTAGAAAGAGTGGTGTAAACCACTTATAATTGGTCATTATATACTGCTAGTGGTGCCTGTAACATGACGGACACGCCCGTCTGTGAATCTGGCACGAAGACATAGCGTAAGATGAAGACACATGATTATAATAGCCCAATGGCAACAGCGAGATATATATTCTCCCATTCCCGTGACAAGAGCTGTCAGATCTGAGGAATGATGAATCGCATATACATACAGCAGTCATTCATGCAGTGTGTGCATCTGGTACTTCATGAATGATTTGTTTCAATTTGACTGATGATCAAAGATGTTCGTGTATGTAAATATGTAAATATCCTTTTATTAGAGTAACTGAGAAAATTACATTGGACGTGAGGTGAAACTGGTCGATTATATTATGGACGCACGAGTTTAATATCAAAGAGCTTTTCTCCGAAATATCCCTAGATATATATGCCCTTAACAATAAAACTTTCTATGATAAAGAATTATATGAATCATAGGGCCCTATCAGAAACCAGCATATTTCCTATCATCTGTCGTGCGTGCAAACATAATGACCATGATTCGTCTGTGGTATAGGGAATTAGAGAAATGCTTTGATCTTCATATAATGACTTTTGAATTCAAATTGTATAGTTCACCCCACAGAAGGCAAGGAGTAAAGTATGTCAGGAATACTTGATTAGTATATCCCTATATCCCTATATAATCGAAAAATAATGCTAATGCAAAACAAACGTAGGCATCCACGCAATCCATAGACAAAGCTACTGCTTCTTCCCATCCTAAACTGGTCTTGTCAGTATTTGGATGCTGTCCTGCAAGTCGTACAAGTGCCAGCACAGACAGTGTGATATCAACCCCCTCCCCACCAACACATACTCTACAGTTCTCAGTAGGGTAGTCTCCACTAGAGGGGTGGGCCCTGATGGTTGTACCGTCAGATGTTTGCCTGTCCCTCCAATATAGATCATAGTGACATTGAACCGTGGAGTCTACTTGTTGGTCTGTCCTTCTGTCATGGATCATGTTCACCTTGCATCCTGGGGACACCAAGGTGGCATGTTTTTCTTATATACTATATTCACATGGCGCGATGGGACCTCCATATCGACGGCTGCTTCTATTATAGATCATTTCCATGTGGTATCATGGCGTCTGCATGGTGACGTGTTATATTCATATTGCATCATATAACTCTTCGTGTTGGTGCATCCTTCTGTTATAAACCATAGTACCATAGCACCACGGGGTCACCATGTTGGTGATGTCTCCTATTGCAGACCATATTCACAGTGCATCATCGAGTCTTCACAATGGCCCGTCCTCCTATTATGAACATAAGTCTCGTTGCGCCACTGGACCTCCATGTCTGATGATTGGTCGAATTCCAGGTACATGTAATTGCTGAATAGCCTGTTGGTATCAGAAGCGACCACAAACACTAAAATTGTTACCAAGAGTCCTAGGGCTATATACTAATATCAGCATCGATGCCTTCACCAATGGCTGCCGTTAACGGCTAACCAAAAAAACCTATAGGAACAGCTCTTCACACTGTCACTGACACAGGCCCATCCCAGACTATGACTGTGTTTGAAGAGGTCCAGTTGGGGGAGTATATACACCCTGGATCTAGGTAGGGAATCCTGTGTCCTTCAGAGTATTTGTTGGGAACTTTTTCCGATGTATTTAGCGCGTACGTATGCACATTTCTTTCTTTCCTTTAGAGTATTTGATGTGAACTACAACATGTCGACTAGTGTAAGATTTCACTGTGCCTAAGGGAACTAGAACTACTCACGTATTAATAACATGATGAGGGATACAAAGGCGGTAGTCCTCGTGGAGAACACCTTAGACCTAGAAATACAGACATTTACGGACTTTTATCTGAGATTTCTGTTGTAGGAGATCAATATTATGGCCTATGTGGACTATTTCTGGAGGTAAATAATCTCGGATGTAAATGCGATTGAGAGATTGAGTGTCCTTTGTACGATTGATCCAGTGATGGAGAGAGTGGAAGCTGAACAAATGTGGTATCAGAAAGCTTCACGCCACCTACACAAGGTGGGCATGGCTCTTATTGGTAATGTTGACTTGTCTCAGATCGATAGAGCTACTATGTGTTTGTACACATCTGTGAGTCGATAGCAGGTTCAGCCATGGCCTGTAAAAGGAATTTCCCATTATCGTACATTAGAAATTCAAAGACGGAAACACTAACAATGAAGGCATCGATCCTGCTATGTATCTATGAAATATCTAGTAGGGTGGGGACTTAATGATAATATGTAAATAAATGTTATATCAGATAAGGATTACGTTCTGGACAAACAACTATAGTTCTGAAATGTGTGTCCATCAAAGGTTTGTTAACTTTGTCAACGTTCAGGAGGACTACCAATTTTGTCTACGATGGCCGCATTTATCGGGAAAGGAATCGCATATTGAAATTTTGTATATCACTGTTGAAAAGAAAGAGAGAGAGAGAGAGAGAGAGAGAGAGAGAGAGAGAGAGAGAAGATTGAGACACCCACATAGAATGAAAGGGAGACATAGGAAAGTAGAGACACTGACAGATAATATTAGGGGCGGAGATAGGCACACAGAGATAGTATGAGAGATAATGAGGGAAAAAACAGAGGAAAATATAGAGCGGAACAAGGAGAGGGAGGGAGATATGAAGGGGGAGAAGCAAAGAGATTAAAGTGAAGAATAAAGGTAATGAGCTATGCTATATTTTCCCAGGTTCATGGTTGCTCTTGTGCGTCTCTCTCATCTCCACTAGATTTCGCCACCTTTTCAAAATGTACATGTATTCCCATATTGTCCCCAGCGAGAGAACTAGGCCGCATCCCTATTGTCACTGTGAAATATGCCGTGTTCTAGGCTTTTTAGACGTAATACCCCAGGTTCCGTCACAGCCCCAAGAAAAATACCAGAACGAGGGAAAGTCACGTCATCTCGCACCTACGTCACACAACGAGAAGGTTACTTCCGGTCCTTGCGTCTTTGTCACGGGAGTGAGTGTTATAAATATCCCCGGACGCATCTTGCCACTCTCTTCCCTCTTTTTTTGATATCCCTTATTTCCTAGTGGCAACGAACTCCATCCACGTACTGATCGCGAGGAAGTAGCTTATTCATAAAAACGTACGAATGTATTCGTCTTCTTTTACCAGTAGACCCACAGATACTCTTCAGCTAACACCTAATAGGCTGTAATATTGAAACTATTTCACCTTAATCTGGAAGTTTCGTACTTAGTGCAATGTATTCTGACATTGTACGTACATTAAGAAACCCCCAAACACATTTTAAGGTACCTCCCACTTCGGTATGAACCAAAGCCAGATTGAAGTTCTTAGAGAGAGAGGTTGTCACTAAAGTCACCAGTAAGTAGTAAGTGAAAAAACGGAGAGTGACCCAGGCACTTGGGGACACCCACAAGGCCAGTCTGCTGAAAATATGGGATTTCCCGCACTAAACCGTATTGCCCTGGCATATATAAAAATTTAATGGAAATACCTCTTCTTTTCATCGGATAAGGTTGGTGAATCAAAGAGGAAAATCATATTATCTAATATAACTCTAAGAGATTCGTAGAAGAAATTTGATCATACCCCTGGTACTATTTCACAGAGGGGAAAAAATATGTGATCTCACTCAGCTTCTCATAAGTACTATACAATTTCAACTCGTAGGGTGCTGACAGCTGTGACTGCTGTTTGTACAATTCCTTCCAAATATTTGACATTTGATTCACAAAGTCTTTCAGTGCATCGAAGATCTTGGTGAAGAATATTACACTGAAGCAATGTTGTGGTTGTTTCCACTTATTTTGCTGTCTCAAATCCAATCTTCAGATTTATGGGACGTTTCACGCACGTTGTGTTTGCATTAATTAACCAAACGAGCAGAACTAAACTGTTATAAACAAAACAGGAGCCCCTGGCAGCTCACACGCTGAGCACTGAAGATTTTCTTCATTTTGGATCAATGAATAAAAACATACGATTTGATGCCGCGTGATTAAGCCTGACGCATGTCTTGTCAAAGAAAGCATTTTGTATCCTGAATGGGGCAATTTTTGTTTCCTTTGTCATCTTAATTCGTTTTGGCACGCTGGTGAAGTGCAAAGGAGTAGGATAGAAGAAAAAAAGATCTTGGTATTTTTAAGGGAACTATGTCATATGCTTATTCCATTTTTTTTAATTGAGTAAAGGCACTGGTTAACAAAATGTACTATTTATGGTTATTTACGTCATAATACCTACTCAATGTTCCTAGCGGTCAGTTTTTCGTAGTATTGCAGAATCAGGAGTAGTTCATAAATGTGTACACAGTGCAGCTGGATAGGAGGGGAGGGGGAGGGGTACAAATCCTTTTGAAATCTTGTGTGCATTCTTTCCCTCATCGTAGAAGATGGGAAGGGATTGTGGAAGTCATTTTCCTCCGACAATGTGCATATTTACCCTTGTGGAAGGCCCCAAATTAATTTGTAAAAAAACAACAACTTTGTTATTGATCATAATGAAAACCTTGCTAAAATATGCTAAAATGCTGCTGTACTGTTGAACTTTTGTAATAGTTGACAATGAGAACTATGACAAAGACACCAACTCCCCCAGTGACTCCCGTTTTTAGCATGACCTTCAGCGTATTCCCCCAGGAAGCATATATCTTTCCAAGTCCGAATTCAAAACTGAGTAAAACATTTTAGAACCATTATCTCTCTCCCGAAAAAGACTGTGGAGATACATCCGAGGGGCCATCACCAAGGGAATACACGGAAATGGAGCTTCCTCTGGTAGAAACAACTGAACCGCCAGCTCGCATGCTAGAGAAGGATTTCAATGTGGGCTCATGTGTGGTGGGAGAGTTGTCTGGACACCCCGAGGCAAGGGGTGAACAAGGAGAACACCCCAGACGACACCATACTCTCTCTAACCCTTTATGACATGAAAAGGCTCTTATACGGCTTAGTCTGATTGTACTCATAGAACCGCCATTTTAGGCCGTATCGGTCTGCTGATTGGTCAGCAGCAAGGCTATGGGTGGATAGTCTGAATACATGGAACAAAGTAGAATACCACAGTACATTTTCATAGGCTGATTCATTAATTATTCAAATGCTACTATAACTCCATGGTGACTTAGTATTGAGTCGTTGACATGCAGCTACTTACAGTCCTTTTAGTTGTAGATAATATACTCTCCAGCTCTGGTTTTGAACTACTATAAGTTCTAGGTCAGAATAGTGTTTTAGCTCCAAGGTCAACTCTGTTGTACAGGGAGTAGGCGTACGTTGACCTATGGTCTATAGCAAATATTTCCCAATTATTGTAATGGTTCCACTGCAAATCTCTCGACAGTTATTTTCTACTTATCCGACCCCTGCTCTACCGTTTAAGATACCAGCCTACCAGATAATGCATGTCATCAGTATATCCACTGATGAAAAGAATTATTTTTAAAAATTTGTGTATGATATAAATCTTTAAGAATTACCCTCACTAATGAAAAACATCATGTTTCGATATGCATCTTGTTTGCAGTCCAGACAATATTATGTTATAGCAATAAAGTTATTGGTTGTTATCTAAGCGATGCTTATTAAAAAAGTAGGAAATTTACCATTCCATATTCTGATTCTCCAAACTATGAATACCTTAGCCGCAATGACACGGAATGCGACACAATCCGTTTAATATTAGACCGGTTATGGAAGAAATTTAATGTTAAATTAGTGTTGTTAAAATTCCCACAGCCTGACGCAGCCAGTATTAAACTGTGCCTTGCTTATCTTGCCTCCTGCAGGTGACAAAGCGGTCCATCCTCCAGTGATAATACTGCCACTCTTTTAAGGACCTTGACACCTTCTCTCCACGCCGTCATCAGTGTGACAATAGATTCTTAATGACTCTAGTGAGCATCTCAGTGAGAGGGGTAGGTTATCTAGAGTTAACGTCAGAATAGAATGTAGTTGCTCTCGAGGGAATTAAACAAAAATATTTCTAACCATATCTAGAATCCGAAAATATGGATCAAATTGTTTATTGAGAGCTAGCCTTACAACTTAAATTACCTCCACCACAACTTCTATAAAAAGAAGTAACTAGACTACATCAGCTATTCCAATTCCAATGCCGTGATTCAAGTTGCGTGTTCAATCACCTCATGAACAAAAGCTTAAATCACTAGTAGTTTCGCTTTTCTCTTTATTTGGAAACACTGGAGTGTTATTTCCAATTTCAACAGATCTGTTTACCTAATAACCCAGATCCCACTCCCGAGTACTATAACGGAAGCTCACGAAAAGGGGGTAAATAGACCACTAAGAAACGAAATGTCAGTTGTGTTGAGTTTTCAGGAACATGCTTGAGTTAGATCGGGCAACTTTGTGCACTCAGACTTCAGATAGCAAATGTGTTACGAACGATATTTTAACGGTCAAATATTCCTGATCTCTGCCTGACGAGAAACAGATTGGTATAGTTAGTAGGTGTCATGGAATATACTAGTGTAGAAACATGACAGGAAGTGGCATAAGACTGTATTTTGTACCTCTGCTTGTCTGGAATTTATCCCACCTTAACTTCATGTATTTCAAGGCATGCAGTGCGTGGATTGGTGGTTGGGAACAGAATGTTCCAGTGTAGCCATGCACGACATATGGTAAATTTATCAAGTGGCCTGCTGCCGGTTCCACAATATCGATAATGATTTATTTGGCACCAGTGTATTGCAGACCGCAGAAAGACTCAGCAATATAGGCGTTTGCCCACACCTACAAAACATCCTTTATCATCGTGAATTCAAACTACAGCTTCCCTCACAATGCTAGGGTCAATTGACGGGAAAATGGGTGATGAATAATGTATCTATGACCTTGGTGTGACCTTTGGCGACTTGTAATATATCATGGAGTGACCTCTGCTGCATGGTACAGATGAGGGATGGCAGTCATCCCCGCCAGACCTTAATGAGAACTACGACCCTAGTACCAGGGGGATGTTATATGGCAAGGTTGTGGAGGTGAGATGTGAACCACATGGAGTCATAATCAGGTTGGTATGTGTGTGTTCTGGGTAGGCAATCATATCAAGAGATGAGCTTCATAGCCCATTCATTGCGGTTTTCTTATGATACTCATGAAACTTACTTAGTCTGTTCTACGATGACCAAAGGGAAGGAAGTCTTTTGTTCTTATATCGGTATGAGAATTGGAAGTGGCATATAAGCAATGTTTTATTTTGAAGTTAAACATTATGTGACAATTGACATTCAACAATTTTCAATTCGAGACAAATGGCATATAGACTTTGTTCCCCAGTAAATCTAGGAAAAAGTAGTATATATATGTCACCAAGATTTTTCGAGCCAAAGACACCTGATAAAAATCACATTCATTTCTATTATTCAATCAAGCCATTTCTGGCATCAAGGCCAGTCCTTCCAATGGCGATGCAAAAGAAATACATGAATGAATAGTACATCATAATGACAGTATATTTCATAAGAATATTACTATAGAAGTTTAATGATAATTTGAAAGCTTAAAATACTTAAATGGACAATCATATAGTATGTGCGATGCTATGAGAGAGAATGGAATGAGCTGTTTTGGCTACGTATCAGATAGGGTAGCTTTAACAGGTTTCTCACAGGATGGTACACTTCGTGTGGTTTGAATAGTTTTCCTTTGTGGTAGACACAAGTGGAAGTTCATGGCAGACGAGAGCAACTGATTTGAATAAATATGGTTGATTGTTATTGCACAATCCCTTTTGGTTCGTCAATGTAGCATTTCGCTTACGATAAATGAAAGCATTATGAATGGGTTCATCCATATTTCATAATGCATACTCTATCCATAATGAACACCTACTAATAGAAAGAATGTGAAGATAACCGTAGGTTCTATCGGTGGGTAGCACATAGAACTAATGATAATATGGATAGTGTGACATTTGTCTATCTAAAAAAAGAAGAAAAGAGAAATACTATGATGAAGCCCTTGGTATAGCACATATATGGATGCTATCAGATGGAATTGGTCATGCAAAGGAAACACTCTCCGTTAGATTCTTGCTTTACATCCATCTATGATGCAATCACAACCAGAGTTGCTTATTAAGACCACACCACTTCGTGTAGGATCAACTCTGACCGCCGACACTACGTGGCAACCCCTGGTACCTACCAAATCGGTCGGCGACAGGGCGGCGACAACGCCGGGAACAAGAGAAAGTAGTCACGTGACGTCTGCGCGTGCGCAATCTGGGTTACACTACTCATTCATCAACAAACAGCGACCCGGACGTCTGGGATGGTCCAGGAGCATGCTCACTTCAATGAGGCGCGTAGAGATACACTCTCGTGCAGCTGCAATAACCCCTGAGCCACGGAGGTACACATCCCGACACGCATGTATGTGAGCTGAAATTGTTAGCATCAGCTGCGAAAACAACTCCTTTGCTTTGTTACACAACTAGAACTTGTACGGCGTGACGGACGACATTATTCTAATAACGAACATAGGTTGTTTTACCTCCTAGTGGGTTGGGCTTGTATTGCTGTATGTATACAGATGAGCATGTCTGTGCGCAAGCGTACACAATTTTCAGGGAGGTGACCCTGCAGGCGTTACACTGGTCCCCTGTGCGTCATAAGTCACATATTGGGGTCCTCAGAGGAGGATCAATAACACAATCTAGGATTTTACCCATAAAACACTCTGAGGTCTCATCTCTATCCCAGATTCAGAACTTGTCTTCATGCATCAAGTCAAAAATAGAAATGAAAATAAAATAGATAATTGATGCAGATCAGACTGGTTGAGTATGGTATATTTATGATAACTTGTAATGATGAATTTAATTGTGAAATGCTCTGAAAACCTTTACACCAAGATAGAATATGATGTGATTTCCTTTCCATTCAATGACTTTATATACGCTATCAGCCGCTACTACATAGTATATAACCCGCCAGTGTATGTCAGAATAAATTCAGCTATAGCGAAAGGGGTAGGTGAGATGAAATACCCGGGAGACGTCAACTGAATTAGGGGAAAAGGCGCACTCTGTTTTCTGCATTATTGAGACCTCCGCTCCACGTCAGAATGACAGTCTTTGGCTATCTAGGAAGTGGCAGCTATTCAACAAGGGCACGGGCTATAGGATGGGATAAAAGAGAGTAAAGTTGAGATATATGGCTACAGCAATAGTTTTAAAGATGTTCTTCGTCATAGACGACATTCACCTAATCACAATTTCTGTTTATCTTGTAAATAAGTTAGGTTGTATTTATTTGTTAAATGTCAGAGATGAGAGGCTCCTAGATGAAAGGAATTCATATATTGCACATAGTTATATGTGAAAGGCAAGTAAACCATTGAAATATGGAAACGGAAATACAATTTGTAATATTGCTATATTAATGTCTGAGTAAATAAACCCAATAGACCAGTGTGTAGTCTTCCCACTTCACGAATACTACAGGAGCCCATTGCGAGTAATAATATCTCGTATGCTGTATGAGGGTTAAATGTATTGGTTTATAATGTAAGAATTGCCGGGCTCTTTGCCAAAATAGCAATACAATTAATGAACATTTTCTTATATTGAAGATAGTCATAGAGTAAGAAGTCGATTTTGCGTGGTATAGAAATTAAAGGAATGAAATAAAAGACTATATATATACATATTAACTATTTTGACATCATAATGAATGATATTTTTCGTTTTTCAAATACCAGGTCAGCATCCTTTATTCATATGTGGATATCCAAAAGTGACAGAATGCAGAACTTACTTTATTAGGATTATTGGGTTTACTATTAAGCGATGCTGTAGCTCCAGCTGTGAGGAGAGCAGCTCAGAGCAGCCCAGACCTCTACAGTCTGACTGAGATGCTACTATAACCCTGCCTCTTACAGAAACTGTTCCCGGGACATGGCGACGACCAACCGGTCCAATCCATCTCCCCATCCGCCGTGCCGCCCGTCCCAACCCGGCGGAGGTACGAGGGGCGGCGCCGTGTCCAGCCCTGCTCTATCGTTTACTCCAGGGTGCATAAAGAGGGATCTGCAGCCCGTCAGGCGGTGACGGGGGCCGATCAGCTCGCAGCTCATAGAGAGCCCTCGCCACCCCATCAACAACACCCCCTCAGAAGGGAAGCCTAATACGTGCCCCCTCCCTCACTGCAGATTACCCCACCCCCGGTCCAACTCCCCACACAGACACAATTCAATGCCGTTGAAGCGGATTGGCGTGTCCCTAGTCCATCAGAGGGAACCCTCCTGGTACCCCGGCCTTCCTGTTACAGGGGGTGGAGAACAAGACCCAGGCGCTACCAATGCAGAGCTACGTGTTGCCAACCATGGAGCAGCATGGGGGTTAGGGTGTGGGGGTTCACAGGGGCCTCCAAATGGGCCTCAGACAAGAGAAGAGAGCAATGGTGGAGGAGAGGAGGAGAGTGTGTGATGATTAAAAACATCTCACGAGGCTGGGTCTTCAAAATGATGAATGATATTCGCGTGGCACTGATGAGGGTACTGCAGGCAGCGTGATGGTGGACGGGGCCTGTGACAATCGGGTTCTTTCACGTATCGAGCCGATGGTACTGCTCATACAGGAGCAACTCCCAAGGCAACAATTGCAGGAATTGAGAAAACAGAGCAAAGTTTTTCTTGATAACATAAGAAATGCAGTGTACCTCTTGACGAATTTTCTTATTGAACATTGTAGGAAAATGGACAATACACAGTAACGAATGGGTATGTGATTAAAAAGATGATGAAGTGTAGCATAATCTATCGCATTGGGTATATATCTGTATTGCTATGTGCTAATGGAAATATGAACCTCAATTGTCACCCAATATATCTGCATATCTATAAGGATGTATAGATGGATTTTTTACTTTAACTTTCCTTACATTCCTGTTGGATTTAGGCATAATGTGTTTGTAAACCAATATCAGTAACTTATTCAAGCTAATATTTCTAACAGTACACGTGACAGTCTAACAGACTGTACAGACGTATAACTTTGGCGATATCTATACCTCATATGAAACATTTCTAGTCGTCCTACTGCCATTGAAAGATTGAATAAATACAGAGTACAACATTAGAAATGTAGTATACATGCTCCGTAAATGAGATCAATTCATTTTATGATCTAGTGGTGATTCTAGCCACATGGTAGCTGTCATGGGTAGTTCACAAGATAGTAACATTCTGACAGATATTCCAATTATCTCAGCCTCTAGATTTCTTGTATATTTAAAAAAAAAAAGAAGATCACTGCGGTTAAATTGCTTATGAGCCTCTATTGATATTTTTAGAAAATACATAACATGGTAGAACATGTCTTCACAAAAGAGAAAGTTATTCAACTTGAAAGTGATCGGTCTCAAAAGATAACCTTTGAGGGTGAATTGGTCACCTGAGTGGGATCGCCATTAAGCTAGGGTATACCACACTTGTAATACACCCAACTTAGATGAACACTTAACTCCAGGATAAATAAAAGCTTAGAAAAAACAACATTATTGAACGGTGAACCAATAACACAGCCACATAAACATACTTTAAATAGAAGCTTTCATTGTACAGGCAATAACATCGGATGTTTACATTGATAAAATATGGTCAATAAGGTGAACACAGAGTCTCCGATGGGTCGATGACTTTACGCTAGTGTAACGCCTCTGTTTGGAGATCGTGGAGCTCCAATGGAGAGGAGTACCATTGATCACGGGCCCCGGGGAAGCATAGGTTATGAAGTAGCACTAAGATCATCTGACTCCTTAAATGTGATAGATGATATCCCGAGGTTGGGAGTAGGAGGTAGGTAGTGGGGGTAGGGGGTGTCTATGATAGACCTTCATCCACCAGGGGGCACACTCGGCTGTAATCTGTAAAACTGTGGCAATATATAATACAAAAAGAATCGGCAATTTTTCCTGCGTCTCCATGATGCAACATTCGGGGATTATTGGTCGCGCAATTTTAGAATCATTTGGCTGAGAGCTGTGATGGCAACAAAACCTGTTATCCGAGCTAGGACAATGTCTGCGATTGGCAATGAAGCGAGTCGTTAGTTTGGGGGAGATTGTGGGGGAGATTGTAGTCACACGTGGTTATTGCCGGCCGGGAGCTAACCGAGGATGAGTCCGGGACGACAATGGCCTAGCCGGCCTCAGGCTGCCTAATCTATCACACCGCTACTCCAAACCACAGGCCTCTAACATTGTTTTACGTGCTCAGATTTTGTCCAACGAGGTCCTTCTCTGCTATCTGTAACAGTACAGAATTACAAAACCACATTTTGGTATGGTTACGTAACACGATAAAATGGAATGTGAATGGACGATAACAGGTGATTTATTATATTATCGCTCATAGTTTTTCTTGCTTCAGGCTGGTTTCTCTGCAAATCAAAAAGCTCGGACGAGCTCGGACAAGTGATTACGTGATTATATCGAGGATATTGTTGGACATTCCATCTTCTCATTCTTTCCGTCATCAGAAACGAGTTCCCATTAGATAAAGATTAATCAGAACTTGTAAGCATAGATTCCTTGAGAACAAAGCATACATCATTGCCATGGGTCGACTTCTACGTAACTTTGTAATAGCAGCCGTTTGGAAAAAAACATACAAGAAATCTAAAGGCTGAGATAAGTGGAACAGCTCAATGGTGGAAGATAGGAGTGGGACTCTATCAAGAACTCAAACTCCGCTGCTCAAAACGCTTTCATCAATTAGTATCACTTTCCGTAGGTTTGCCGATGATATCCCGGTATCGATTTTCATAGATTCGGGGCGCCTCCTGGCGACGTCAGCGGGAATTGACTAACGACCTTGAAAAGCGGAGTTAGGGCCCAGGAGGCATTGAACGAGCTGGTATAAGCTAATTATAAGTTATACGGTTGCGTATAAATATCCCTCTGCAACCTCGCAGTGATAAATGTCCTACTGGGTATGGTGGAGGTAGCACTTAGGTCACTATCTGCCGATGACACATGGCCCTATACTGAGTGCTTATCTCTCACGTGGAAGTCCCTTTTCATTTACTCCCAAATCGAAATCGATGGGCATAAGAAACAATGTACCATTTATCATATATCGGAGTAGAATAATGTATAATATGTATATCATAGCCATTCACTTGCGTTATGCATTCAAGACATCCATAACACTTAAACGTGGAGCATTCTGTAATATTCTAACGCGTCAAATGTAATATGCAGAAGAGTATTTGTAAAAGTAAATAAATGTTGAAATCAAAAATACCGAACCGATGAAATCATTGTGAAACCAAACCAAACGTCCATTCGAAATCCCATTAAAACACACACACACAGATATAGAATAATAAAATACAGAAATAAAGATTCCTTGTTGTATTTGCCGTTGACTAGATCCTTTAGAGTGCCTTTTGGTATTGAAAAGTCAAACAGATCAGAATACATGGATATAAATGGCTGGAGCGCCTCCCTTAGCTCGGCTTAAGGGGTAATTCCGGTCGCTTTATGAACAGATTCCGATGCAGGAGACTTCCCCTGCGCACGCCCATATTTTGTGCTCTCTTTCCCAAGACCACAGCCTCCATAGAATTTCAGGGCTTGTCCAGCTAGATATTACTATATTATTGGGTCTATCTTTATTGTGTAATACGGAATTTACAGCCTGGGTTAACCCTTGCGAGTTCATACAATGTACCCAAGACTGTTGCAATAAAAGACAAATCTCGACCAAAACACAAGAGCCTGCTGTCCTTCCTGGCTGTGGGAGCATGGCCCGTCAATGATTTAGAGGAGTGGGCTGAAGGTCGGCCCGTTTATGGGTGTAATTTCTTCTTACTAGTACCAATAAATTGTGTCCATAGTGGGAGTTTTGTAAGCCCGAATGGAGGGGCCTTTATTGTAGGTGCACTCTGTAGTTGGTCGTTTTAGGGAGTTGTTTCACATTAATGGATGGACCCTGAGAAAGGCAATGGCGAAGGAGATGTACCTTATGCAGTGTTCTAGCCATAGAATTGTCAACAATACCTATTTAAAGCTGAGCTTACAAAGTTAAGGAATGTGCTCCACAAGTAGGGGAAATCAGACGAATATATGAAAATAGGAAACGTTTGATTGAATTCAGCGATGACCTAAACAAGACCTTATACATAGGGATTTATAGGGAAAACTGTGTTCGTACATTCAAACCTCGCGGATTACTGCAAGCATTGTGTGAACTCATTTGCTGGCGAAGAAAGACAGGTTAATGCCTGGGCAAAGCCTTAGATTTGAATATATATAGTACGTCTCACCTGATAACAACAGGGATAACAGTATATTATAAACCCCTTGAATAAATGCTCTTTTATGGCCTTTAAGCCCAACCATATATTACTGGTTTTAGAACTTGTATCATTATCACAGGCTCCAATTTATAATCGCCTTGTCACTTTTTAATTAAACTAAAATGTTTCTATCAGAGAAATATTACGATTCTGATAGAATTGATAAAATATGATCCTCTGAGGTATTCCTTCTTTCCCCCGTGGGATTTAATTAAATGGATTTCTCGCGTGCCTGTAGTGCAAAGCTGGAGCATTGCGTAACCCCGTAGTAACCCCGATCCCGTTCTTCGCTTACCCTCCACCCTGCTCCACTTTCAATGCATGACCTAGTACCTCACTCATATTTTCACATTGCTCCAGCTACATCCACCACTTTTAATTCACAAATTCACGATGTATATGTTGATCAGTCCAATTTCATTTATTCTCATTCCCTCTCCCATTTGTTAGCATCTTATCATACTTATGAATACTATATATATGCATGTATATATGCATATTTATCATATGTAACATGTATAAAACATATGTAATATGCATAATTGTGTTTGTCTGTCTGTTTGGGTAGTTTAACGTCCAATTTGTTCAATTAGACTTACTTTGGATTTGACCAAATCTATGAGATGAATGTAGGAAGAAATCCAACCCCTACACATTTACCGAGGTGAGAGTTCTTTTACTTCCCACACCACATAAACATGGTATGAGAAGGATTGGCCTTTGATATAGGAGTAAATCTACCACTGCTGTGGGGTAAAGGAGAAAAGTGGCTGCAGTGGGACCTGATTCAACAAAGTCCAGTGCTCTCTACCACTGAGCTAACTCCCGAACCCACCCCGGTTGCTTTAGTTATGCTTGCGAGCAAGCATATCCGGTCTGCACCAGGAGGAGGCGAGGCGACCAAGGGGGTGAACAGATTGGTCATTTCTGTCCACCCCAGCAGACCTAATATGCATAAAACGTCCACATTTATCATAAGAATAATCCTAAACAAAACCATACTTGCACTGGAAACATGGGCGTATGCTGCTCCTCTACTTCAGGTGGCATAAATGGTTGATGGCACCATTCTGTCACACGATGATCATACTAGCAACAGTGTATCGGCCAGAAATTTAGTAAAACATAAAAAAGTGTTTATTCGATTTGTGTTATCTCTGACATTATAGGAGATGGAATTAGTCTATTTCGTAATATAATTCCTTCTCGGACCGATGAAAATAAGTTATTTTGGAGATCTCGCGTGGAAGAGCGCTATCTATACTTTATGGAACGTTCATGGTAGTTGTATGCTGCAAGTTACTGCTCTAATGATATCTAATCCGACGTGTTTATAGGCAAAATAATGTTCATCTCCTGCTGAAGTGTCCTTAATACTATACAGGTGCAGACATAATATATAGACATTACATATTGCATTTATACATCTTTCTATTTAAGTTAAGGTTAACAAAAAAAATTAACTTTACATTTACACAAATATCCCTTACACAGTGTTTGCATTTCGATAGGGAGACTGTTCCATACGAGACTTTCTATATATATCCGTGATTTCCGGAATTTTTCAGCGTTAAATCTTTTCACAAATAATTTGCACTTTGTTGCAGTTCTTGTTTTATAATACCTTCTTAATCATCTTGGTATGGGTGGCCTTGAACCTCTATCATTAAGTAGGGCAGCATGGGAGGTGAGTATAATGAGTCGCGGGGACCTGTCTGCAGTCTGTTTGGACGGGCCATCGGGCTTAGATTGATGTCTTGATTGCCTGTCTTATCCGGGCCACCTCTACCAACTGGTCTGACAGGTATGACTTAATCAACATGTCAGAGGGTAACAGTTGCATCACTGGTAGACTCTGAAACTACAGTATAAAGTCGCTCTACTTGCATTTGTTTATTGTATGATAAACTTGTGCATTTCCTCTCATAATTCACGAAGCTATCTTTTTACAGTAGAGTGAGTAACAGCTTTAAAGCAACCTTGGAACGATACAGCATTAGCCCTTACACCTGCACCGTCATCATGATCAAAGTCGCCGTCCAACGTGCCATTTCTCCCTTGAGAAAGCTGTAATTCTTCCTCGCGAATCTCCTTCGCTAATTTAGACAGCCTAGAAAATAGACATCCACCCCTGTGCGAGGGAGCACCATACTATATACTACATACTACATACAGTGTGTGCAACATATCATCCTCCCTGCCCTTTCGTTCGTTTTTGATAAACTAGGGTGGATTTCTAAGAGTAAACCATCATACGGTTTGGGGTTTTATGCAGTCAATACTTCCTTGAGCACTATAAACCCACTTGACACCCAGCCGACCGGTTAGCTCAATACCCTCCCACCCAGCCAACCCGAGAGAGTGCAGCCTCCACCACTACTCAGCCGCACTGTGAGCTCAGATCTCATGTTGACTGCCCACCCCCGCAAGGGGATTATAATCCTAATCTTATGATATAATATACCTGTGGCTGTATGAACTACGTATACTACTAGCTCCTACCCATGACGTATTTATACCCGTACGTCACACTGTGGTGTACGGGGTATGTGATCACGTGACTAGGTAAAGTTTTGCCATTTTTAGGGATATGATAATACGAAAACTGGCTGACTGTCGTCGTACGTCAAAATACTTGGTAAAATTATTGATCACATACATCCCTCTGCCTATGGCATCGGGATGTATGTGACCAATAATTTCATCGCATATTTTTGACGTACGAAGACACTAAGCGAGTGGGAGCACACATTGAGCACAGGGCTGAAGCGTGGCAGCACGAGATACAAAGGATGTGTGTTTCTGAAGACCATGCTCTGACCAGTATAGTCATAGATGGCATGTGGTATTCAAAATTAAGAGGCACTTTTAACAAGGCTTTTGATGAGTTTTGATTTAAGAAGGAATGAGGACATTATAGTGGGAGGTGGTAATCAGTGAACACAATCGTGAGGTGGCGCCACCATCAGAGAGGTGATCTCCCATTTGGAGGAACTGGAAAAATAACATATGTGACTTGTTCTTATCACCAATTGGAATACATATAAATGGTTTAGGAATGATTATCACTAGATGAAAGACCCAGAGAGACGCAGGGCAAAATCAGTGACCTTAGGTAGCATTATAATCAGTCGGTCCAGATGGACAAACAAAATAAACCATGATAAATCAGGCATGGCACTGCGAAACACTAAAATGATTGGCAGACATAGTACAGAGACCCGACAGGAAAATCACAAATATGTCATATACAGATATGACAGGGACCCGGGGACCCTGGGACAAGAATAAAATGAAAAATTCTCATATCATTTTCAAACTAATCATAGGAGCAAGCACATTTGACTGTCAGCTTGTCAACGACATGGTTGTCAGCTGTGTTAGTGGGATTGTCGGCAGCACGTCAGCTTCATCCCTTTATCATTTGCACGGCTGAAACAGGGCTGATTGTGGGCACTCCAGTCTGTTATCGATGTCATTGTCACTCCTCTGGAGTAAAAACAGGCGGCTGGGTCTCGCTGAATCCCAGTGAAATGGTCTACGATCACGACAAGTATCTGAGTGCATGACTTCTACTCACGGTGTATTGAGCATAACAGGGAGTATATTCCCTTCTATAGATACTTCTCTTCCTAGGAAAATGATTGTTTATTTGAACAAAATCTGTACGTTATAAGATCGCCTACAACTAGATTAAACATGATTACCGTCTGGGTAAATTGAAATAAAATAATATGAACGTCATTTTATGAAATTGTGGTTGAATATGAATAAAAGGGATGGGTATTTCATTAGTATCAAATCTAATAAACTAAAAACGTGACAAAATATGTCAAAGGTCTTGGGTGGAAGCTGTTAGAACAAAGTAGTGAGGCAGCCTGAGGCCACAAAAACCAATTTGTTATACTGATTTTTCAGTGTCAGCAATCGGCTTTGTATTCGTTTTACTTTTAATCTAAGCAGAGTGGATTAGTAGGGACAAGCATTAAACCCCTGTCTGCTTTAAAGTTGAATATTTGAATAATTTTGGACTTCATGATTCATAATAGACATTTCCTATGATTGAGAAATGAATAAGAACAGCCATGAGTTTCAGCACGAAATGCATGTACTAACTGATATACATTGCTACTACCTTATTACCCTGCAAAGTATAGTTTACTACAGAAACGTTGCAATATAGGCAGAGGACAAATAATGATGATCGTCAATATATAAACATTCATTTGTTTATCCTAGAAATGGAATTGGAAGATCATTTAAAGGTTCGTTATTATCTAATCAGTTATAGTAGTTCCTACGCGTTAGTTGAGACCTTGATGTGGGTTGTAGACTAGTGCACAGTGCAATAAAGGTACTAGTTTAAATCAACAGAATTGCGGTTCCAGCTCATTCTTGTTAGCAATCGTTCAGAGAGGATTCGATATTAGCGTCAGGGCAGCCCCATCAAGAGAAGACAAACCGACAGAGTGGGCTCAAATAACAAGCACGGCTTTCATTGTTGATACAGAAAGCACTTCATTGCAGAACACGAGGGAAATCACACTTAGTATGAGACGGTGCTCTTAATGGCAAGCTTCCTGACCTAATCTTACTGCAAACACGATTGGCACATATGTATACGTACAGAGGTTTGGTTGAAATTTGCTTTGGTGCCCTACAGCTCGTCAAACAGTCCAGAATTGCATCTTTGGATGTTGACACCTAAAGTCGCATTTTACGACATGCTGTCAGTCGTCAAATTGAAATTGATAGCGACACTGCCAGAAAGTCTTACGGTAACTATGTCTCGTTCACTAATATCTGGTAAGTCTATCCTACTGCAGACATGTTCCAAGACCAGATAGTATTAGAATGAATACAAAATAATTCATCATAAAATCAGAAATCTAAATATGTAAAGATAAAAAGGAATGGATTCAATATTGAAAGATGTTCGGAGGAAATTGGAGATCAATAGGAAAAATGGAAATTCGATCTGTCTTGATATTTGATTGGGTTCTTGATAACGCATGGTTAAATACATAATCACACGGAATATGGATGAGTCCCACTCTCCATCTACATCGATCTAAACAAATTAGCCATCCTTGTTTATTTCCGGGGCAATTTATTCAGTTCTCGATTTGATCAGGACCGATTTGAAGATTTTACAAATAGTTCAAACAATTTTAGCATTTTGCGGGGGTAGTGAAATGATAATGATTGCTTTAATCGTGCATATACTTTATGTCTCCCACACAGTATTTTTGGTATTATCTTTATCATTTGTGCTCACACTCAGAGCCGTTAGTAATTGATGAATATGTAAATAGATACATATGTATTTATTTTTAGGTTTCAGTAAATTTGCGCAAGTAATTGTTCAGCATACAATTATATAGAAATATCTAAGCAGTAAACATATGATCCCTAATCTAGATATAATCAGTAATTCAAGCTTTAATTAAGCGTTCAATACCTATCTACAGAACAATCTAAAGTGCCATTGATGTTCTTGAAAGTAAGCCCGCAGACCTTGCGATATTTTCCCTTGTGATACGTTTCTCAAAGGCCGGGGGTCCTCTCCGTCTGCCATAGCTGGTGGGCGACAAATATCGTTAGGGGACTTCTCTACACACCTTGCGATATATTACCTTGTGACATCTTCCCTTGTTAAGGTGTAAAATTCTGGGTTCAAAGGTCAGATCCACATGCGATAGCTTTCTTAGCTTGAGTCTAACTAAAGTTCTAAAAGTTGAGATAATTTAGATGATTACTTTCTTCTCACAGAAGCCAATATTACTTGGCCACAATAGGTATGCATAGACCAGAACTTTACACCCTGTTGCAATATGATCTAGACAATTTACTCAAATGGCTGGAAGGTCACAACCTCAAACTTGATGACCAGAAAAGCAAAGTCATGTCCTTTCCCCAAATTACAGACATAGCATCGATAATCTGCCAACTTGTAGTATCGGAACTTCCAGAATTTAGCTTGTCCCCTCATACAATTTTCTTGGAATCATTATCGACACCTAAAATTTAAGCTGTACATTGAAAAACTGAAATAATCATGAAAATATTTAAACTTTGAATGTTATGATATTTCATCGATCGATACTAATACAATGTACAGCGGTATCTATTGTGAAAAGGATGATCTTGGACAGACTTGAACATTGATTTTATTGTAACGACCATGAATGTATCGTTAAGATTCAGCCTGAAGATTATACTAAATTCAGTCTTTCGACTAGCTTTAGAATAAGTCTCAAGGGTCATATAAGCGTTGATCAATTACCATAACCGGACAAATTTGGAAGAACTGAGTGTGAGACGAGCTACACATCTCCTGCCACTTATCCACTGGTGGGCATCAGATCCAGAAAAGCTTATATTTAGTAGGGATTCTGCTCGTGTTGTTGCCAGTAGAAGTAGAGAAAAGAATAAAATTTAAATCAAGCGACCGAGAATGGACCTCTTTAAAAATTCCCCTCTATATTATGGAACGCGACTCTAGAATTGCCTCCCAGCAGGAGGAGGAAACTAAATGAGGTAATACTGTCTAAATTGTCCAAGCCTGGACACCCGTGCACGATGCTAATGATGCTCATATTTTCCATACCCGGTGGAATGTCTTGAGCTCAATCTGTAATATCTATTTGTTGTCTTTCTAACTGTTCTGCATTGTAATCTGAACTGTACTTCCAGTCGTTGTCCCGCACTGTTTTGGGGGTCTGATTCGTTGTGCTAAATCCATAGTTGGACATAGAGGCAAATAATATATCATCACATGAATCTTACCATGAATATAAAATGTTCAAAAACAAAAGTAAAAAGGGTCTCTCCACAATACTTTGCTATTATTTTCCCACCTACCAACTCCAAACTTTCGTACCATCATACTTTGCGTTCACCATTTTATATCTTAGTTTACCTTGATTTGTTTGATTCAATTATATTTGCTCAACTTAATGAATTGCAAATAAATAGAATTTACTTACAATCTCTTATGATGAAATTTATTTTCCCAAACAATATACACTCTTTCTTTTCATTTAATAGCAGCTAAGTTGGTTTATAGTAGTGGTAATTCTGTTGTCAGAGATGTTTTTTTTCTATATATCCTGAAAAATAGTTTTAATTATCAATTATTATTCATTATTCATCTTTTTGATACTTCAATGTATTTCAGGGATGCAAATATCAGAAAATCTGATAATAAAGGGGCTGGTAGGAGCAAGGGAGTGTACCGACACCCCTCCCAGTTGGGGGTCGTGCAAGAAAGTACAAGGTCGCAAATTCGCAGGCGACTTTTGCATCTTTGGATGAAAATAAGTCGCCAACAAATTCCCCTCAATGGGTGGTAAAAAGTGGTGATGACTTTTTCCCCGAAAAGGGTAAAAGCCACAAGGTGTGTATCGGGCTTCAATTTATCCTGTCTGCTTCGAAGTCACTTATCATCTTACTTCTACACTAACGCAAAGTGATACTTCTCAGCAGGATATCCGATACAGAGAAGAAAATGTCGAAACCTCAAACTACTAATCTTTCCTTGTGTGTGACGGGCGGTATTTTCGATGACGAGCAGAAATTTCTATCATGGAGAGATTCTTTCTTAGCCTTTTCAGTAGTTGTGTGATTTACATAGTTTTGATAGAGACCTTCCGCAGAGAGAAATTTCCAACTGACATCAAAGATTTATCATTGGAAGATTTCTCGTTGAAGACTTCTAGCTGGTGATTTTCAAAAGGAAATGTTACTTGGCAGTAACATGAACAGAGATCTTAAGCCTGTGTTGATTGGCCCGTACGCTATATGTATGTTCGCTGTAACATGTGGCGCCAACTGGGATTCAAGATGGTCAGCTTACCAATAGCCAAACTAATAACCCCCAGACGCGTGCTCGCCACTTAAATTGGCCTGAGTAGCTCCCACACTCCACCATCCTTCATATCCAGGCCAATCAGCAGGTTCTCTGGTCTGCAGACGCTATGGTCAATCATCCTGGAAGCGGGCATTCACCTCTACGTCTTCCCACTGAGCCGCAGGGCCATTCACCCACCGGTCAGGGGCGCATCCTAACAGGTGAGCGATCAGTGGACCTGCTCACACATGAGTTACTCATTGTGTCAGTCGGTCCCTGTCCACCACCACATCGCTGTCGCCCCTACTTTCCGGCCCTCAGCTGCAGCCAGCCTTTTAGCCCCAGTGCTCACAGAGGAAGCCAGCTGCCCGCACTGATGTACAGCCACCGCCAGGGGGACCCACCTCACTGTGCTGTAATGGGTATTTGGAGACTGCAGGTCAGTGTTGAGGTCACCAGAACCGTGAACCTAGCTCGACGCTAATCGAGGCTGACCACAGGGCTATAGAGAAGGGTGAGGGACTGGGTATAGATGAGCTGTGGCGCTTTAATGTAGGGGCTCTATGCAGACACCCGCTCACCCCTGGTGGAAGATTAGAGGGACGTATATGATAATACCACCATCAACACTGGCCCAGACTGACCTTAGGTCCACCGGATGGGACACTGGGATCGAGGCCTAAATCCCCTGGATACCATCCCACTGTGGTCAACCACGATGCCCCAGTCTGTATCTCTCCATAACCCTTAGCGCCTCTAGCGGCAGCAGACCCCTCGAGAGAAGAGTCAAGCGGAAGTGGAAGACGCAGCGCCCCCTGTAGGCAGCGTCCGGCGATTACATGCGGCAGCGTTAATTAGATACCAGACCGGAAGATTCCACCAGTACCCACTTCGTCTTCCTTCTGGGCCTCCAGTATTAAGGCTGGGGAGGGAGGGGTGTGTGGGTTGAGGAGTAGAGATAGTGACTCTATGCTTCACTCTCCTAGAAGATATTCTATACCACTGGTTGTATCTCTGGGCCAGGGTACAGGAATGGTGACAGGAATGTCTCAAGCTCAATTAAACGGGTCTCCCACTGTCCCGACACACTACGAAAAGCTCCATGATTTTCCAATTGTAGAACTATCGGAAGGGCTCTGTGGGAGTGTGTTGCAGAAACGGGTTTTGCAGGAATTGAAAGTTGCCCATGTTACCAACACGCGCCATAACATAATAGGTGCCCCAACACATTAATATGCAGGAAACAATTAGCAATATAACATAGTACTAAAGAACTGCATAAAAATCCATCGATACTGGAAATATGCCATGAGTTTTGGTTGTGGAGTAATCTCAAGAGCACTGCACACTTTGCAACTTTTTTCCATGAGATTCGTTTCAAATTTTTGTACCGACATTATCACAAGGGGTTGCTGCCAACCCAGCAGGAGGGGGTGGTAAAAGTTGGCGACAAAATCTGATCAGGCGTTGGCAGAATTTCAATATTGAACTTCGGAATTCTTTACAACATTTTATTTCAGATATTAAAACTATTAAATTAAAAAATATAATTGTGGTAGAATCATAATTCGGATATGAAGCTATCATTTTAAATCAAAGAATATCATATTCACAGCACTCATATACCTGTGGTGGTCCCCACCTGACTAGCAGGTTGGAAGACCCCTTTCTGGAACGCTATTTCCCGGCGGGATCCCACCCTACGAACAATTACGTAGGTCGGTTCAGTCTTCGGTAGGTTTGCACAAACCTAGAAACATAAAAAACAACTCATGTGTTCAATAAACAAGAATGTTTATTAACAATTACTTCCCAGAAAGATCTGGAAGATCTTTCCCACAAGTCCAGTACCCCAGCATGGTGTGCCAGGTAACACTGGAGAGGCTAATCTGAAAGACTCGCCTAACCACCAGGAAGGTTAAGAGAACCCGCCTGCAAAGTGAGGGTCCAAGGGTCCGCTCTCAGGGAGAGACATGCCAGGACAGCCTGTCGACCTACTGCGAACGCTGAGTATATATACCCAGTGTAATCCCGGCCCCCACCGTGCCATTCTCGTGTGCGGCATTGCCCGGAATCATTACACAGTAAGGATTGACTCTCCACGCCACCTTCCATAGAATGTACGAAACACTGCTGGATTTCCCGCCCCACTACATACCTATATGTGCAGTACCTAATTCCATAATTTCCCCCAAGTTTCTGGCTGGGAAAAAGTTGACTACGGGGTTCCCCAGGGCTCTGTCCTGGGACCACTCCTTTTTATTTACTTTATTAATGATATAGACCGTGTTATCCATAGGGCCAGTTACATTATTTATGCTGATGATTTAGTTAGCTACTATAGTGCTACCAACCCACTGGAAGTAAGTCAATTGTTACAAAATGAAATAGATAGTTTCATGGCCTGGTGCAATGAAATTATATTGACTTTTAATACCTTAAAAACCAAGGAATGCTGGTTCATGGTGCCCAATAAGAAGAAAAGATGGCACATCAAGGAAAAACGTAGATAAGCTACAGCGTATACAGAATAAGGCACTTCGTGTATGCCTCAATTATAGTTTCATGGTCCACACTGCACAGAACTGCATGAAATAACCAGGATAACCCCATTTGAATGCAGATATTTAAGCTCTCTAGGCCCAAATGTGAATTTGTTAAGAAATTTCCGAAATATCGAGGAGAAAAGGCCCGGAACAATCTTTTTGAGGAAGTTCAGAAATCACTAGCAAAGGTGCCTTCAAGCACGCAATTTTTTTTTTTACCTTTTTTTATATTAGCCAAAAATAAATACCAGTTCTGCCGCAGGGGCAGTTCTTCCACTGGATAAGCTCGTACATCAAGATCAAACTGACAGGTGATCCGGTGAAACAATTCAATTTACTTTACAAAAATAAGCTAGCCAAAAAAGAGTTTAAGAATTGAAGAAAAGAAAAAAAAAGAGGGAGGGAGGAATAATGATGATGATGATGATGATGATGATAATAAGATGACAACTGCACGTCACAGTTTAGCCCCTCCAGTAGTAGACTGAGTATGCTTCTTTAGTCTTGATTTTGAAACTCGCTTTCGTTTCTAACTTTTGGACTGAGGCGTCAAGCTGGTCCCAGAGCTTCGTCTCTCTATAGAGTGGAGAGCGCTGAAATAATACACAGTTCGGCTTGGCCAAACGAAACTTCACCTTGGAGTCACTGCCTGTTCTACGGACCCTATTATCCAACAGGTCCCAATTAAGAGACAACCTTCACATAAGAGAGACTAGTTGACCATTCCTACGCGAGTCTAAGTAATGGAACCGTGTGCTCCAGTGCAGGTCAGTAATTCTGTCTATAGATGTTTCGGCCTTGCACTATGCGTAGAGCACGGTTTTGCACAATTTGGATCTTATCAACTTCACATAAATTTACCGCAGCCGTCCACCAGAAACGAACAATACTCAAGAATCGGTCTAATGACTGTATCATGGATTCTGCATGCTACCTCAAAACTAAGATCCCTCCTGATCTTGCCAAGCATGAACAGGCGAGAGTGCACACTTTTTACCATGTCATTAACTTGGTCTCTGAAGTTGAGTTCAGAATCGACTAGGATACCAAGATACTTGTACTTCCTGACTTCAGCAAGCCCAGAATCTCCAGACTCGAGCTCAAGAGTAGGTAGGAATCGACCTTATGTCATGTTATGCTAGAAATCTTTAGTAATATTATTTAGGCAACTATACCTGAATTGGAACGTATTCAATATTTTTATATTCATAAAGTAAACTAAGGCATGACTATGTGAATCCTCGAAGTGTAAATACCAGGACCGTCCTATGCTGTAATGGAAGACCACCTATCCTAGGTAAATTACTTTGCTGATAAAAAAAAGTACCCATCCGCGAGAGATATTTTCACGTTAAATAGGCTCTATAGACCACGATAGGCTACGGAAAATCAACATGTTGGATCTTACCGGGAGCTCTACGGTTGGTGTTCCAACCATAACCTATCAGTATCCCTTCGTGGGCTACCGTAGAATCAATCGTAGAAATATGATCCACTGCAACGATTTTGTCTGACCTTCTGATGAAATTTTATTCCAATCGGGAAGTCAATCCTATGGCAAATCGGGACCAGAATGAGTGTTGGTGGGTGCAAGGCTTAACAGCCTGGCTTTAGATCTGTTTATCATTTCCAACATTATCCGCCTGAATATAGCATCAGTTCCTCAGTTCCGGTGTGGGACATGAAAAATGAAAAAATACACAAATAAACCAAATGGCCATAAGGAACCTGTTAGGAGAGTGTGTATAGCTGGGATACAGGGGAGCCCCCTCCCCCTCTCCCGCCAGTGGAGGAAGACAGCAGCGGTGCACTTCTCACGGAAATGGGCGCGGTCAACCTGCAGCAGGCAGATTAAAGACGAGCAGATCAGAGCAGATGAGACCTGATGAAGGTCGCCCTGTCTCTGATACCGCTGAAGGACGGGATTTGTTTCGCTGCCCACTCTGTTGATCCTGTTGCCTTCACTCCTCCTTTTCCATAGTGTCGTTCCCTTTGTCTACCTGACCTTCGTCCGAGCATCTTGTCTGGTTCCTTCACGGGTGCTTTAAACAAGGCCATGGGGTTTCGTCTTTCTGGAAGACTGTTCAACTATAACATTCTAAGATGGTAGCGTGACGCATTTGAAATCCATATTTTAGTTCCTTATTATTGTGGCATGTACTTTAAGAGCGGAATGGGAATAATGTTCGAGAGGCACCCCTCTCATAAGATCTCACACTCTTTAAGTCGTATTCTGTACAAGGTTCTAACTGCACTCTATGGGAGAATAATTCTTAACGAACTGGGCTTAGAGCCCTGAGAATCCACTGGCACACTGTATTCCCGCTAGGTGGCATCATTGAGATTGTAGGAATCTTTGGGTTGCATTGATGTACTTCTTTAGCACGGATGGCAGGCCAGTGGATTCTGAAGGTTCTAAGCCTAGTTCGTTAAGAAGTCTTCTCCATAGAGCGTAGTGAGAGTACAGAATACGACTTAGAGAGTGTGAGATCTTATGAGAGGGGTGCGAGAGTAGGAGTCTGTCAAGAGGGAATACGTTACGGAGCCTACCTAAGGCATATAACATAGTAGGATATGACTTGCATTGCGTATTTATCCTGCCCCTCATGTAAATCTCCAAAGTAAGCCAGTCATAAGGCCAGTTTACTCATCCAACACACTACCTTGAACTTATTAGAAATACCCCTAACCACTGTAACCATAGCGTACTGACAGTTGTGACATCATTGATGTCAACAACCATATATCCCAGGAGTATCTTCAGCGAACAGTAGAGTCTCTCGTCAGTATTATACTGTTATTTTATGCAGATGAATGCAAGAGGAACTTTCGTAACATAAATATGTCCCTCTGCCTCCAGTGTCAGGACGTATTTTGTGTAATATAAAAGCCCTCAAACGGCTTTCCCTATGGACTCAGTAACCATGGTTGCTCTTAATGCCTTATGATGTTTTCTATTTTGATATGGTAAAATACATAAAACCTTATGTTGTGACTTGTAACACACCACAAGATATCAGTCAACGCTTCTGATAAAAACACCTCCTTCTCTGTGTTAGAGTGCTTTTCATCTCCGTCTCATTAAATTCGACCTCGCTTTATATATGACCTTGATTAATACAAAACGACACCCCATCCTACCTCCTGTGTCTACTTTGTGATTGCTATGACACGGCTATTATCACCTACATGGTTTTATGGGTTTGGTGTAGGTCAGGCTACCAGATCAGAATGGATAATGGATGGAGGTTGGTCAGACCATCTGTTGAGGTGTACCGGGCAAGCTAGAATTAGGGCCTAGTGTATGGGGTCATTGAGGTGAGGAGGTTAATGGTGTAGCCGGACTGTCTGGAGGTTGGGAAGTACAAGTAATGGTATCCTAATCATGAGATGCTGATAAATATGTTGGGTCATGTGAATTTGTCAAATTCAGATATAAAGAGTAATAACCAGGAAATAAACAACCAATGTTTATTCCAAGCCAAGTCAATGGTTAATATAGATTATGCTTGCAGAAAAGTAATTCAATATCAGAACCCTTGGCAACACTCATGCTATATATATATAGGCATAAATAGTTTTAAGAGGGAAATAATAGGGTCTGGAAATTCTCAATATCGAAAGGTAACCTTGCTATCAATAGTTTTGTCCTGAAATATAGACGACAAAATTTTTCTTTTTGAATAATCTTATTTCAACCAACATTCTGTCTGCAAAGATTTGATCAAAGTAAGGTACGATAGTGCTGTCTATACACCGAGCTAATGATTCCAACGAAGGAAGTCACACCAAAATCTGGTCTATTTGAAGTGTCTCTATTACATATACTGCAAACCCACACCCCACATTGTAGTATGGTCTCAGCATCCCATTAGTTTGAGGTTTTGTGTTTGGTTCCTTATTCAGGTCTCCTTCCTTTCTCATTCTTTGTTCTCCTCCTATACTCTGCACTGCATTGCTTTTGGCTTTTATCCTCCTAAGCCAGCAGTCCAGTTCCTATACTGTACATTTCTCATCCTTTCTATGACTTCTGTTCACTGCTCTGGATTCACCACAATGCGCGCCGGGCATGGGACCCAGTCATTAATCCCTACTGACGTCATAGAAACGCAAATCCAAGTCCAGTGATCTATTTGTTCAGCAGCACGGAATCATATGGATGCGTCTGGGGAACTGCAAGCAGCATCAGACACAAAGACCATGTATCGAACAATGCCTAGAAAACCTTTGATGTGCGAGTCTCAGTTCAATACTTCTGATTGATGAGACTCAATTGTTTCGTATCCCTGCTAGGATTCTTTTGGTGATCGTGAAAGTGTAGTGACCTTCGATTTCTGACCAGGGGCGGGTAGAGGATCTTCTTCGGATTTGTGGTAGGGGACTAAGGGGAGGAGTAATCGCACTGGTGAGGGGGACAGCTCCCGCTCCTCCTCCCCCGGCGCTATAGTGAATTAGGCTAGAAAAACATCAGCGGTGACCAACAATTAATGAGGAAATCGATTAGAATTTAGAAATATAGACATGCACACATTCTAGAAACATTTAAGTCGAAACAAGAATACAAATGAAAGATACACTTACCTCCCGCTTAGAAAAAGAAGAAGGAGAGAAGTCACGGTACTACCACTAGACCAAAATTTAAATCTCCCAACCCTAACCTCCCTCCAATAATGCACCAAAGCCACAAAGGCCGATACTAATTTGTGCAAAATATGACACCGACTCACTTCGACCTCAACATGAGAGGGAGAAAATCAATGGTGAAGGATTAGCAGGATGTCACACTCATACGGTACTTTCTTGATGTGAAACAAAGCGAAGAGACTCTGGTTGCAGAGAGACTCCGCTTGCGTGTGTCTGGTTTGAGCTCCTATTACCGGCACAGCGGATGAGGTATTCGAGTCTGTACAGAGGAGCAGAAACTCAGACATTTGTTTCTGTTATTGGACCGACCGGATGCTGCAGCGACGGGACTGCCGAAGTACTTCATTAGTGACAGTTGCAGTTGGTTGGTAACGTTCAGGCAATTTCTCCTACACTGATCTGGCTAGACAAGAAGCGGTAGCTCAAATGCATCTTAGACGAACAGGAAGACCAGAGAATGAAGGAAGAGCCACCCCAGTGTTGATTTTAGGAGCACTACCTTTGGGCGATACCGTAGTATATACTGGAAAGTAGATATTATATTTACATAATTATAGGAGATGTTCAGAGATATATGCGACATAAGATCTATGCAAATAATGAATATGAATAATGAGAAACGACACTAGCGAGACAGTTGTAAAATAAATCATTCATATATTATACATTTTAACATATGTTTGATAGAATGCAAACCTCAAGTGATTCAGCCTTAACCAATGATTCGTCAGGTTCCATCGGGAAACTTTGCTCTTGTGAATAATTTTTTAAAATTATTTTTGAGATACACGAAACTTCTCCTATTCTAAATGTTATCCGGTGTCACAAATTCAGCCTGGTCTTTGTGGGGGTCACACACCATTTGTACGGCAGAGAGGGGGACTAAAAACACCTCAGTAGCATCAGCGACTCTGAATCACTTAAAGTACAAATTGAGCGCCCCTTGCACTTAGACATTGGAAGGTAGCGACAACGGAGACCAACTGGTGGGTGCTGTGCATTTATGGGCTCATCGTTTACTATTTTTATGGAGAATGTGACATATCCAAATCCCCAAGGCCCGCCCATTCAATCACCTCTTTCCGCGAGGGCCGCTGGGAAAACCGGAAGTAAGCGATGGGCGGAAGTGCCGGCGCGAGAACGAGTGAGCGTCCCGGAAAGCGGGCCGAGTTGCATCGCGGCGCATGCCTTTCCTGCTTTGACACTCAATCTGGCAAAGGCTCGTATGCCAACCCCTAACACCCTTCCTTTATTCTGTAAACAACGCTACTTCATGACCCCACTCCCTCGCTCCGTCCATACATATACCCACCCACCCACTATGACCCTGGGTCCAGAACATCGACATACGGGGCTAAGGAGAAGCAGCGCCACCCAATGAGAGACGTCGACACAGCTGATCTCCGGTTTTATAAGAAATTTCTTCCCTTCGTCACCCCGCACGCCCGCTCCACCCGGCCCAGCATTCCTCCGCATTTCCCTGACGCCTCCAGGTTCACAAATAAGCCCTGACATTTTCTCCCACAGTGCCCTCATCAACGGGCTCTAGGGGAATGTGGGTCGTACGAAAAGGCAGACCTTGTCAACCTCAGTTGGCCCAGTCGGAAAACTCGACTTCCGCACACTCCCACTGCTGTAGCAGATAATTACTGCAATTCCAACTAGCAGTGATAACCAGGGCCTGTTTTTTTCAGTCCCTATGATCATCAGTAACTATTATTTGAGATCGGGCAACGATATACGAAATATGAATATTTGCAAGTATTCTATAAGACACAGTCGCAGTGCATCAGAGATTATCGCCAACCAATCGGTCGTTAGTAACGATTATCTTAGAAAGAAGGTGTGTAATTTGTATGATGATTAACAAATATTCGTCAATAGAACACTTGGCCTTACAAATGGTCGGTATCAACTATAATCGCAACTCTAACAGGGCCCATATCTTTTAGAGGTAGGAACGACTAGAAATTAATTAGTCTGCATTAACCGGTCGTCATTGTAGATAAAACAGACATTAGAATCAATCTAGTCCAAATAAGGGAACAAGTTTAATCAGCCTATATCTGTATGGAAAGAGAGCACTT
Source organism: Alentia gelatinosa (assembly GCA_950022655.1). Lineage (NCBI taxonomy): Eukaryota > Metazoa > Annelida > Polychaeta > Phyllodocida > Polynoidae > Alentia > Alentia gelatinosa. Next base: position 34,450,568 of record OX465583.1, read on the forward strand.
GTCGACCTCGGTTGGCCTGATCGGAAAATCCAAATTCCGTACTCTCCATTGCCGTAGCCAATTATTACCGTACTTTTAATTGGTGGTTAAAACCAGATCTTATGAAGTTTAAAATGACAGAAATAAATTAGCCTGCATAAGCTGGTGTTAATGGCAGTTGAAACCGATATCAATCCCAATTTACTGCAAATAAGAATTCAGGATGTATTTAATCTATCAGTGAACAAAAAGGTGGATATGGGAGTCAACCTCAGTTGGCTTGGTCGGTCTTCCTGCCTAGGTGCACTGCCACTGCTACAGCGAATAATTTAATTGATCTGTATTAAGTGAGAATAAAGGAGGACAGGATTTCTTGACCTATGTACATATGAAAAGAAAGATACCAACTGCAGTTGGCCCAATCGAATTTCTTATATCAGTGCAATCCCATTACTGTAGAGGATAATTACCATGATTTCTACAAATAGTAATAGTTAGATGTTTGGGAGTTAGGAAGGGTTGTAATAAGACAGCCTCCATAAACTGGTTGTAATTGCTGATGAAACAGACATTAAACACAATCCAAGGCAGACATATAAGGCTTTATTAGCCCATTTGTGAATATAATGAGGCAATAATCTAAAGCTTTTTAATTCACGTGCAATTACTTATTTGCGATATGTACTCTCTCCCTGCAGACTATCCACTCCTTGCTTTCTTCAATACGCACAGGAGTATTGACTTTATATTTGTAATTCTGTTATAACATTTATTCTCCTCAAATGGCTCTTATCAATGTTACCATGTATTCTAAACCACTCTTCTTATCACTCAAGATTTTATCTACTTACTACATTTTTCTTGTCGGTGTGTACACATTATTTATCATTAAGATAAAGAGGATGATGTATGTTTGGAAGGACGGGGTATTCTTGATATCAGCGACGCATGGCGAACGGCACCCTTAAGCAACAGCCTTCCTGATAAGTAACCCGATGGGGATGTATAACAAAAATGACACGACTTTGCCTGAAAGGCCCAGAGGTAGAGCTCCCACTAGATAAACAGCGATGCTCATAGTCAGGACCCATGCACCCCTCCAGGCAAGATGAGGTCGGTTGTCTTTGTAGGCAGAGACATAGTGCGCAGGGGTTGGCTGACAATAACTCAGGGACTTCCCCATACTGGAGGTACTAACATGGTCCGTGTTGTTGGGCAGGGCAGAGTAAATCATGTATGTAAAAGAAGCATAACGTTATAAATCTGTCATCCTACTCGAACAGTGCTGTAAATGTACTGTTTATATCCATGTGAAGACACTAGTTGGCGTTTTGCATTTGATCCTGATGAAGTGTTTTCTGGCAATAATGTTGAGCAGGGTACGAGAGTGTGAAACTAAGGCTACCATGTCCGGGAGAGTTTTTTTCCCCAATTTTAAAACATTTATTTATCCTAGAGGTAACATTGTGGGCTTGAAATGTGTCCCATATCTCCCAATAACCCAAATTTGTAGTTCAACAATTTTGAGACATCTACAATCGTCTATTTTACAGGGTGATCGCTTCAACTCTAAGGCACACTGATATAACATTGCATTCAAGATGCAATACGTTAAGACAGTAGACACTCACATGCTTCTCTTACTGATTGAATAAATTATGTGGACATAAATTGTAGTCTTGTAATTATAGTTTGTTAGGGTAGCTGGACTGTAGATATATATTGCAGTGTACTAGGATCGAATCCTAATTGAACCACTGTATTTTATTGCCCATTAAATCGATGGTTCATAGATTCAATCTCTTTGTGATATGACCTTAGCTGTTCCAATATCGCAAAACCAATATCACGTATCAAACCATTTCCCCTAACCAGAAGGCTTGCTGACGCTCATTTCCTTCACTCATCCAAATCCCCAACCCAGAGCAGGTTGCTATGTGTGCCTCACCAGGGCACATATAAGCTTGTACAGATTACCCCCAGTCAATCAATACAATCAGAGCCCCACACGGCCATCGACCCCGGGGTGTACACCATTCGGGTAGGGTCCCATACAGATTGCAACTCCACCAGTAGCAGGGGTCTATGTATAGGCCATTCTACACTGGCCGAATCTACAGTCGGGAACCACCGATTAATCTTTTTTGGTATACTGGCGCCAGAACAGTGAATGGAAACGAGGCATGCAGAGACATGCACCGATTAATTTGGCATAGATTTTGCAACAAGGCTACCGCCGACTGATTTTTCCACAATCTGACAGAATCAAAACGTTTTGATTTCCTTGAACAGTGATCCTCGAGGTCTTAATGTAAAAATGTACATCGGTATGAACCGAAGAAATACCGTAGTAAGGGTGCATACATTGCGTCATCACCGATTTTCTGACACCGACATACACTGGGTGGCACAACCGATAGACTTTTGGATGAGGCGCGAGGAACGCGAGGAACACGAGGAGCTGAATTAATCGGCACCATTTTTGTCGGCTGATGGACAATGGCCTTATGAGGGTATAATACATCTATGTAGTTTATATGTGTATAAGCCTGTTTCCACTGACCGATTAGTCGCCACTGATCTACAGTCGGTAACCATCCCCTGACTATTTGCGTACACCAACGCACGACCAGTAAAAGGAAAATATCCCACGTTTGAAATGGTCACCGATCAATTTGGCGAATATAACGCAATAAGACCACCACCTACCTACATTGTCAACCACCGACGGAATCAAAAAGCTTTTTTATCCGCAAGGCTCAGGGTTAGAGTCTGAAGAACCACCGGTATGAACATGCGAAATGCAGTGAAAACAAAGCAAACACTGTACCTTCACTGATTATATTACACCAACATGCAGTTGGTTGCCACCAGCAATAGACATTTAGTGTCACTCAAACTGTCTGTACCGTTTTCGTCAATGGAAACGGGCTTTAAGGGATGGGGTAAGAGATGGCTGAGGGTGTGTAGATAAGAGTGGGATAGAGGATATTAATCTTCATTTAATCATAGTAGTATATCAACAGTAGCGCTCAGATGAGGGCTGTACATAGCGGGAAGGATGGCGTCTAATAATGTAAAGGGGAAGGAATGGATGAGGTGGGACTGTAAAATATATGAGGATGTACACCCAGTTCAAAAGCCCAATTTCAGTGTACTACTCACATTTCAAAACATATCTGATAGGTAGCAGACCTTAATTAGGAAAGTAGAAAAAAAGGAATTTTTTGATGTAGTTGGAAAAGTCAGGGTTATATCTGTGGGGTCGTATTTATTAGATGCAGAAGACATAAACGAAATATATCGTTGCGAACGTGGCTCAGGAAAATCACGATCAAAGGTACTTTTATATCTCTCTTTCTAATATGGGCATCTATATCTCTCTTTAAAGGACGTCAGTGCAATGGCTATACACGAAAACGGGCCGACCAGCATGTATGATATATTTCATTTTATTTCATTTTTTATTTTTCATTTGTATTCGTCAGATACATTGCCGCTCTTCCACACAAACGAGTGTATATCATGAAACAATTAAGTGAACATAGTCTTATGATGAAACGTACAGAGTCGAATATGGATAATTTCCCATAGATATATGCTTGCATCAGTTCGTCACAAAAGTTATAGACATCAAATGACAAGTTCTCACACAATCATGTAAAATACATTTAACATACATTTTACTTGTGAGCATTACAGAATGAGGGTAAAAATACAGGAACTTATGTTGAGCTGCAAAATCCGGCCGAATTGGAAATCTGAACTCCATAGTGCTGTTATCATTTGTCAAATTTATATCACATCAGATCTAATAGTCAATAATCCACCTAGACATGTTCGTTAAACGAACGCCAAGAAGATTTCCGAATAACATCAGTTAAATTTGACCGACGCAGTCTAATTAGATGACGTCATAACGGCCACGACGTGTTTAGAACTTTTCCATAAGGGAACCTTAATTCAACGTGAAGTGGACAGAAGAAAGAAAATCAGATCGCGCTGGGAGCCGACATAACCGCTTTAATGTCATCACTGCTTATAGTTAGACATAAACCACTGCCATTGTAACTGCTCTAGATAAAGAGACAGGGGATGGGACATGTTTAACATAATAGAAAAATGTTTTCCTGAGATTATGTCGGGAATGTCAGGAATGTGATCCTGAGCTTTTATTTGACAAGTATTGATTAGATCTTTAAAGTAAACTCAATAAAATGCAATTTGAATCTGCAGGGTCTGATAGCTATGATCGTAATCTAATCCAAATGTAGCTCAAATAGAAGTGTGCATAAATTGGCACCATTCTATTTAGGCTGGATTCAGTAATTCAGTAATAGGCCTTTGTTACAGCTGTCATTCATAGAATAGATATGCAAGAAAGATTTTGTTTGTCTCGAGTTCTCAGGAATTATTTAATAAAATGGTCTTAATGCAAATCTGGTACGAATCCCGTAACTCTAACATCAAAGGAATCTATTCTATTTCAAAATAAGTAAACTATCACTGTTAATGTGCAGAGATGTCTTTGCATAGTTCCATTCCATTCTATCTGTCTGATTTACGACGAAGAATATCTGCTTCGAGGGTAGGACCCACGAAACATGAAAGACCTCTTTTTGCAAATCAAGTGAAAAAGTAGCTTCGCTGCAAAGATGTTATGCCGGAGCCACCTACAGTAATGCAATCCACGGAAATAAGAGCAATAGGTACTTTTATTAGTGAAATCCACCAAAGCAGACTGAAATATGACAACCCATAACCTGACCAACATTTCTGCTGATAGCACTACAAAGAAGACGAAACAAGCACATAAAAAGGGAGAAAATCCAACCCTAAATGACAAAGCTGTCGGCATGGCCTTACGTACAGTTGATCCATCCTTTTCAATGCTGTTCCACTAGGACAATCGATAGTGATCATGCATTGATTGGCCGTTAATAAGTAGTATGTGACCAAATTAAGAACTGCTCAACAAATACTGCATATCTCAAATCTCAGAACACTACCTGCTCTGACACTGCAAATCTGAACTGCACCCCCCCCCCCCAACAGCCGTGACCGTCATACTAAATATATCAAAAACATTTGATATTACTACCACTACCTCATGGACATCTGTACCCATGATGACCGACAATTTATTTGATTTACATTTTCTCTGCTAAAAATAAACAGCCGTCTTGCCGGATTGGTTGCAGTTTGCGCAAATTTCAGGTTACCAGCACAAAGTACAAATGTGACATGGAGTGTGCAAGGCGTGGCGTGAGTTAAAATCATGTTCATCTTGTGACGAGTTGACTGTCCCCCTTGCTATTGTATTGACACACTAATGGTCATGCCAGGCATCAAGTATAACATCCTATGTTGTCATGTAAAGCCCAACTCAAATTGATTCAAAGCACCATTGATTCACATATGATCTCTCCTGGCCACCGAACCAAATATAAGTGATTTTACGCCGCGAGAATCTGCAGATCTAGCTCCACATGAATGTTATTTAATTAACTGAGATAATGTATGACCCATGGTAAAGTCAAAACCGTGGTCTAAAATCTTCTTGTAAGAATATTCTAAATTTTCAATCAATCCTCAATCAACCCTCAATCAACCCTCTATGCTTACCTTGGAAATACACGACTTTGGAGAAAGTTTGGGAGGAATGTTTCAAGAGAGGTTTATTTCAGAATACTAACATGGTCATACCCCCTAGGACTTGAGTGCTGTAAAACTGAAGTAAGGAAACACATGGATATGAACTGGATCTACCTTACATGCAAACATGTTTTGATACACAATAGTAAGATGATGCGATGACGCGATGAAAGGATTAGACAATGAGAATCAAAACTAGATTAAACCTAAAGCGTTAAACAAGCGACAGGTGACCAGACGTGTGCAGATGGTTACAGAATGTGAAATGAGGGTGGTACTTACAAACAGGCATGGGTCAACAAGGCGTGAAATGAGAGTGGAGAACTGAGACAACGGTCATGCTGCATGGACCGCATTGTCTATGTGGAGCAGGGAGCCTGCCAATACATTGCTGCAGGGATCTCCGATAGTTCTCTCTGTCTTGACTCCAGTCTTGCACTCACTCTTCTCTCTGAGTTGTCCTAATTCTCTCCCTATATCGCAAAGTACCTCCTTTTTATTTCATGTCAACCCGCTTTGTCTCTGCCTTCGTCCAACCCTGCTGACCTATCCGTTATCCGGTGACTGGCCTCTGATGCTTATCCAGTAATGTTTTTTGATATCCTATGTATACACCATAGTATACTACATATTCTAATCTTTAAACAATTCTGACATGCCTACACAATTACAAACCATGAACTACAAATACACGATGATACATACCAATGCACTCAAATCCTCGTTTACAATATTTCACATATAGGAAATATATATGTTCCTTATAATTTTCCTTCAATGATGATAGAAAAGAAAAAGTAAAAACAAAGCTCCATAAAATATGTAAATACATTGCAGTATTTTTCCTATAACCACGACCGAATAGCTTCAAGTTCTGGGTTATGTTGAGCACTTGTTGTTTCATAGCTAGAAGTGCCTGTACATCAATTGCATATATGTACGATCCATGTATACGCAATTTATTTTATGGAATTTTGCTTGCATGATACATGCGTGCATTCAACCCAGGCTACAGTTGAAAGGACGACATTGATTGAGTGTATATATATACCATTTGTATGGCAGCCAAAACTAAGCACGAAAGTCAGTACGTTGTACTAGACACACCCCATCCACGTACTCCAAGCTTTAAGTTGCCACAATTGTCACGCTAACTAGAAGCATCAGCGACCCGACTCTGACACCAGCGCCAACGGGGGGAGAGCGACGTCCCTTCATCCGAATCTGTTCCAACATAGCGGCTGACAGCTGCCACGTGACCACACGCCTAGTCTGTCCGTTTGGTGGCGCTGATAGCAGCCAAGTGTCTCTGCCGCCAGAGTGTGGTAACAACTTCGTCAATGGATGACATGCAAATCCTGGATAACCCTAGCTCACTACCATTAGGGGCACTCCATGTCCTGACAATTACGCCACCCGCGCTCTATGTTTATAGTGCTATTTCCCGGGTCTCACAAGAGAAAGACATGAGCATATCATAGCTCAGGAGGATTCACAGCCAATGTGATAAGAACATAATGTTTATAGGCAATGTAGTAAGAAGATAACGAACAACGTTGAATTACAGACTTCGTTGAGACATTCATTGTCAGGGAAAGAAAAACTATACGTTTGACATATTTGATATGCAAACCTTAAAGTTCATTACATGTGGGGTCAATAGGAGTAGTAGAAAAAAAGAGGCAAACAAGTGCTTGAAGTTTGATTAATTTTTGCATCTCATAAATACTAATTATATACGCCATTAATCATAATCTTAAAATTCAGTTAAAAGACAATGTTTATAGGCAAGGCAGTTAGGAGATAGTATAACGGACTGTAAGACTATGAAGATTACATCGTTTAACCATAGTGGTATTACTAGGGGTCAGATTTGCACCCGAACGGGGAAGGAGATGTGGAGTGTCGACCCGAAGAACGAATAGGATCTCAGTAAACTGCCACGACAGACATCAACAATAGTGGACTTTGACAGTTTGGCTTAATACATTATTCAGCGTAAAGTAGGCACTGTTAAGTTTTCCCCAGTGATGACATACTTTTATTCCAGCGAAGATAGCTGAAAAATGGTATGCTATTTTGGCTGTATTTCTAGGAATCAGTGTTGAAAACTTAAAATGTTAAAACATCGATGCTGAGCTATTTCATTGGGACTTACATGTGGGTTAAATACCAATGCTGAGAAGGCTTATATCTCATTTAAATTATTGGTTCATAATTTCCATCTGATTAGAGGCGTTGTTGCATTTGGGTAGTTACCAAGTACGAACTATTCGTTTCCCAAATTTCACTATTAAAGCATTTCATTTCTCGCAGATTTCTGTACATTCTACCACTGATTCGACGTCGAACAAAGGGGGCAGACTACAGTCTCGCATCGCTTGCAATCTGGTCGATTAAGTACTGCAACCGTGTTTGGGTAGAACTGGAGCTCCCGAGCCACCTCCTGCCTTTCATTGATGTATGTGTGTACAGGGGGTAGACCCATCGGATTGTTATAATCCTAGTTCCGAGTGGAATCGCACCGAGAGGCTCCGCCAAACTCAAACACCCTAATCATATATGCTTACTTGACATTGTCTGTCAACATTCATGAACACCGGTCCACATTCCAGAATCATGCCAGAACTTTATGTCTTTTAGTTACAATGTTCATTCAATCTCGTATCATAATTATATTACTCTGTTAGAAATACATTGCAATATAAAAGACCAAGTTCGTTGTGTCGAGAATATCAGTAAATATCAATCAATCAACGTGCATCCGGCCAGCGTAATGGAGTTGCGCAGTTGTCAATCCATTTAGAGATACAATTCAAATTGTCGGTTTAATGTGCGAGCATTTCCTTTCAAATTGAATTTTTTGTAAAGCCATTATAATTCTACACTTTGTGAATGAAACTCATGATTGATGCCGCAATTGAAACCCCATTGCAATTTGGGGATATGTGAGTATGTTCTTTATTTCTGTCTCCATTACACGTGAAATCCTCACACTATCCATTAGGTTTGGGTATCATCAGAAACTCTCAAACAATTAGAAAAACTTCCATAAACTTCTAATCACAATGCTGTCTTGCGCCCCAATCGTCAGTTCAGCTTTCATCAAAACATCCCAAAGCAGACGACATTTCGATCAAGCGGCGGCCATCTTTGTTCCCGGTCCCATCCGCCGGATGTAAGTCAATTTCCCTCAGCGGAGACCAGGATATATGTGGCGGTCAGGGCGGGGTTCGCCTGGTACCCTGCCCAGCGAGCTACTCCCGTCTCGAGCTCTATAACCGAGCAGCTCATCGCTGGGACGGCATCAGGGCGGGTTATCGGCCGGACTAACGCGGAAGTTGTACGGGTTATCGAGAGAGGAATGGAGTGCATCTGCATCCACATGGGGACCAACGCGGAGGAAAAGAAATCATTAACACGATTGGAACTTCGTGTACCATGAATAAGCAGAGTTGGGCAGGGAGGACATTTTCTTCTTTTTCTATTTTTGTGCATAACTGTGGAGGTGTTTTCCTAAAGGCTATTTCCGAGAGAGAAACTCCATGGGTTCAAAATCCATCTGAAATAGTGTATAATATTATCTATTAAAACTGGCTGTGTAACATATGGGATGTCATTCATCATACAACCTTCGTTGTAGTCTTTTCCTATTAGGTTAGATATTGAAACATTTTATGATAATTTATGACAGAAATGCAGGATGGCTGCAACTCTACCTTTCTATAACAGTCATTGTCTCATAGAGATCTAGCAGTTAGTGTAACGGTTGATGAGACATTCTAAACTGACTGATGAAAAGACATTTTTCTACAGGCCATGTTGACGGATACATTCCGATAAGCAACATCTGTAAAGCAATAGGTCTGGGTTCAGTGTGTGACCTTTTGTCCCTAGCATATTGTATGGCTCGAAATCACAAAAGCCCTATGATAAACGTTATCTGTTAGCAGATGCACCATAATACCCCATCATTATATGGATCGCACCTTGCAAAGGGCTGGCAGCATTTGATATGCAGGGACACAAAGAAGTAACATGCTCCTGTAATATACTGTGTCTTTATTGCATATTGGCATCTTTCCAATAGGTAAACAACAGCTACTTACAACACCCTGCCTGACAGCAGAAATATATCCAACATATTGGATATTATCATGCCATATTGATGCTATTTCTGGCAAGGGAGGCATAGTTGCAAGCATTCCAACTCAAAACTTCTGAGAGAGATGAAAACAAAGTAGGCATTGAACAGAAGATGCGGCAGTTGCTTTAATGTAGAATAAACCACCATTCTTGATATGATCAATGGCACATTTAGTGAATATTGTACATTATCTTTTAGGCAGAATCCCGCATCATAGGAACTGCAGGAAATTGTCGAAAACATGTCTCGGATCTATTGCAGGCAAATGGCATAATGTTTGCAGGCCTTTGGGTGTATACCGGTACAGGCCTTGGGGACATAACACGTATATATCCTGGGCCCTGTGCCATGCCATCACCTCTGTTCACGTGTGGTCACCGGCCATATAGCTGCAGGGACGGCCAGGGTACCGGACAGATAAGTGTTAAGGTCCACGCAGGGGGCAAAATGGGCCATCGCTGAAGGTTTTGGTCCATTAGTGGAGCATACATGAGGCAGGCGACCCCTTCTTTACGCTGAACGCAGGCTGGCCCTCTGCAGCGCGTTATTTGCAATGAGCCTCCTCAACTCACCTTCAGCCTTTTAGTGTGGGTGGGTGGGTGGGTGGGTGGAGGGGGGTTAACCAATTCATTTCTGTATCTAATTTCGTAAACTTAATTATGAACCAGAGCATAAAATAGTTTCATCGAACAAACACATTCGCACATGAGGAATAATAGGGAGACATTGTTAGTGTGGTTAATCTTTTTCAGGTACAAAAATTCTTGACTGACTTTAGACAGCTTACACCGTTTGTGCATGTTACACTTCCGTACAAGATTGCGTGTCCTAGTCGATAGACCTTATGCTTGGCACATTTGTATGCCAAAGAGGCTACATAGGTTACACCTCTTCTTGGGTGGTACGTTAGTTTTACCAATATCCCCAGGAGACCTAATATGGTCGTTATGTTACATATCCGTCCTTGTTTCAAGGTAAGAATAGATAATTTGTATAACATGATTACAACAACATATATACTCGTCAATAAGGCAGAGTTTCGGCCCTACAATAGGCCTGTTTTTTTTTATCTCGGCCCGTTTCCCAGTCTTCCCCATGACGGCCAATATCGATCAGGTTGCTAAGTAAAGATTTACAATTCGTCGTCTTACTTTGCATCACAGATCATAACATCTCGCCCACAGGTGTATGATGATATCATTTGTTACATCATTATTGATACTATCATTATCATTTACTTGTATTTCTCTTTATTTCTCAAGGCCAACTACAGATATCGTGAATAGACGTAAAAGGTATTTCGTTCTTTGCTAGATTCGCGAATCCTCGGGCATCTACTCATTCGTACATATCACAATAAACGAACTACTAACTTTATGAATTATTAATTGTATCCTTTTCTCTTTGCTATTTATATTCCTCCCACGTCTTAATTATTAACAGTATTCGTAGCAAATCGCTGGTTGTACTAGTAACATCTGAAAAGAGCAGTCACACCAGCACACCGCTGAAGCTTATTTTAAGATCAATAAAGAAAAATAATCGTCGTAATTCTTTTTCCACTACTATTATTTCAGCAGAAATCTACTACGGGACATCGAATCTAGTTGTATGTTACTACCCTCTTGGTAAACGTGTTGGACTCGCTTCCTCAAGCATTACAAAATGTTACTCCCAAAATGACTAAACCCTCCATCCCCAGTCCCAAAAGAGTAGAACGGCACGGGGTAACATGCTCTCAAGCAATAAGTTCCGTGGTAGGGAATCTCCCCTGACGCTGCGTGTTTGACATTAGTATAGATTTACTGTTCTGTTGTCCCATTGGCAATAGTTGAATCTGTCGTACATTAGTCTGAAAATGACGTGCTACATAGTGATACAGTGCTAAGGAGAGCAATTAATCTCTAATGGCACTCTTGTTTAACAGCAGTGAGATGTCATGCTACAACAGTCAAGTAATGAGTTCGACTCTTTTTGCATATCACGAGTGTTTCCGTAGATACAAAGGCATTCAATGACAGCCCTTTCTAAATTACACTAGACACAGCTAAATGTTGCTCATACTCTATAGTGCATCAGGCTTTCCGGATTCAGTCGAACTCATGAATTATTTGGCTTTGCCGACACAATATATAAGTGATATAATTGTCTGGTTGTACTGGCCTTGAAATGCCCTCCCTTGCGACTTGAGAGCTTGCGTTTTTAGATAGATTGGTATGTCCAGTCTCAGACTAGTGTTTGATATTTAAAAACACTTGCGACTGAGCATACCTGAGGTACCTCCAGTCTGAAACTGGTTATACTCGGTACCTAAGATCGCACAGTGTGAACAGTCCATTAGGAAAATATCTACCTGAAATTCAGTATTGCTTGGAGTATGAACATATCTATCTAACCGGGGATAGATTATTAGAATGGTCCATAACAGGACAGTTTATTTCTCCTGCGAATCTTAGACCATGCAGGACACTTTTGCCCTGAGTAGATGCTTTTTTAGTATTACTTTGTACACAGGCCACCCAGGTAACCCTTTTCATGCGAGCAGGTTGGTGGTTAGCAGTAGCTACAGAGGCGATAACGCCCAAAGGTAGTTTCTCTCTTGGGGCCGAGATTGCCTTAAAGTAGCCACTACAACTCTGGGCTCTACAACACTTGTTACGTGTTGTTAAGAACCTCAGCATTGCCAGAAAGGAACCTTTAAAAGTGATATACTAGCTTCGTCATATACCTTTTCATATTCATACAGACTCTTTTCTTTTCCTTTTTAAGCAGAAAGGCTTGTAATAATCATTATTGCCCATATATATTTTTGCCCTTGGTGTATATAATACCTGTAGGCATTGCGCCGTGAATGGGTTAAAGGCGTCTTCGCGCTGCTTAAGTCAAATAACGAGGTTCTTCTTCTTCTAACACACTCAGACCCTTGCACGTCTTAACGAGACTTTGCTGTTTAAATACGGCTCCCACCACCGCCGGCTGCTGTTGCCAATGTCATGCAATATAAATGGGGCCTGATTAAGTATGACGCCAGAGGTGGAAAGTGAGCTAAAACTATGCCTGACGTATAGCCCGAGAGCATAAAGGCAGAGTGGGAAAAACGTTAGGTTGGGTCTAAAGGCGATGTCATGATCCTTACGTGTGAGAAAAATAGGTGTGTGAGGGTATGTAAGATTATTGACTAGTATACTGCAACACCCGGCAAAAATGTTCTTTTGACTTTTCCTATATTCCTATTTAGTGTTAGGGAATCTTTCTTTACTATTCACCTAATACGGAGTCTCCATACGAAACCTACGGAGCCTACACTTCGCTACTTCGCAGAATACGGAAGGCCGTGGTATCCTAGGTTAATACGGAAAACATTTCATGTCTCTGGTAGAAAACCTTTATTTAGAATGCTGAATCATGAATACAACATAACCATTTTGATCTGCATGGTCGTATTCTCCTCGTAATTGGCACTATGCAACATCCTAGCATCCGCTCGGATATCACTACGCGTGAATTACTCAGATAAGACAACCATGCAGGTCAAAATCATGGTGATATTGTGTATGTCTCTGTCTCTATCTTTGTTTCAGATATCTATTGTACATATGTATATACATATATTAAAACACATTAAAAGATGTGTAGATTGTACAAGGTTTAGCAGCGGAATGACTGTTGTCCAGGTGTTCGTTACCACTTTACCTAAAGCTACCGCATCAGTTACTTAGATAAATAACAATGACGTGAGCAGAGAGAGAGCTGCTCGCGTCCCGCAGGGAATAAATGTGAGTAGCTCATTGGCTGTTATATATATATACACATATAATATAAAATTGCTTGTACATAATTCCAGATTGTATTCATATAATTACCTCTACTTTCACTTCATGGATGGTTACCACCATCTTAAAGGCAGAACCCATCAGATAAAGAACGGTCCACTATTTATGTATTACCAGACATGAAGATTATTGCTGCAACGACCATAATAAAATCCATACCTTGCATCTTTAGACGTAATATTTATGGAACAGTCCAGACCATACATATCATAGTGAGTGATCTATAGACACTAGGATGATGGAGGACTGGACGTCTATTGCATATATACTCTGCTTTATAACCTACCATCCGAGACACATCTAAGAACCACCCATCTCTGCCCACGTAAGAACTCCAAGAGACGCACCTAAAAAGGCTACTAAGAAATAACCATTAAAACCCATCAGCTGTCAGGGCATGGTCCACCGAGGTGAATAAATTCCTGTTTTATCATATCTGTTAGGGAAAGCACAGAGCTAAAAGACAAGGCCCAGAGACCGGCAGATGTCGCTCCGAGCAGCGAGGGAGGCCCCAAGGGGGGCAGGCTTCAACGACGCCAGTAAAGATTAAAGCGAAGGGCAACAGACATTTCAGTGGTGTTTTCCTTGTTTTTAAATAATTTATTTTTCTTTTATTTGCCAAGCAGTAAACTGTGTGTAGACATGGGGGACTGATGATAAAACGTTATGGTCGGTAGAAGCTTAGTTCAAGCAAGGCAAGTGGAAGCATGAGCAATGCGCCGACGTTCACGGCGGCAGAGGGCGCAATTTAGCTTGGTTCCGTGAAGCGTCGCTGGAAATGGACGATAATAGAGTTAGTGTAGGGAGGGTTGGCAGGGAAATGCATTACCTTGGACGGAATGTCTATCCATCGTGGGTACGTGTGGTGGGGGTGTATGGAAGGGTGGGGGTTGGAGGAATCACAGCTTTCCCCCATACCTCATGTCATTTCGAAAGACAAATAAAAGCATTAGACTAGGATCTGTGTCATCAGGCCTGGAGGGACGTTGTTTAAAACCGTCTGGTATACCTCTATTATCGCTTGCAGTACGAGGCGGCTGGTGTCCTCGTGTTTGACGTTGTGTACTTGATTCATCCGAGGGACCAGCGAGCACCTGTCCTTATACAGACGGGAGAGTACGTGTAATGTTGATTCCCCGACATCTCCCGAGGATAGGGATACCAGGAGCAGCCACTTCATTAAAACCAGATACTTCCCAGAGAGGCTTTCCCCCGGAGAGCCTCCTCTTAACAGCACTATTAGATCGGCCGCGGAGGCATCTCAGATACATTAATCTCGTATGGGTCACGCTTTTGCAGCAACTACAAAGAGGAGCAAACCATCTCAAATACATCCCGAGTCATTACTTACTTCCCTGCATGGTGGCACTATTTTATTAGCGGGGTTATGTATCTTTAATCAGCCTTCCAAACACTATAATCCTTTTTTTTTTCGGTTGGTAGAGTCAGGTGTTGATTTATTGATAGAGAATGGCCGATTTTATCGCGAGAATGGTATTAATGAAATGTTAGTTTACTGCGGCCAGCTGGTAGATTACACTCACTTTCTCCCTCTTGACACCTGTCCCAGTTGATGGGTTTTTATCAGTTACCACTCACCCTTTCTCTAGCTAAAGAATAATTATACAGTCCGAGGTAGCGCAAGTTGTAAATTATATACAATTATACACCTGTGGCCGAATGTCTCTGAAATACTATTACTGCTGCTAGGGGTGCAGTATAAATAATGTTCGGTCTCACTGTGCCCTTAGTGAATAGGTATGCATCGAGTTGTTACGGTATATATAATAAGAAGAAACGTGACTGAGTCATAGAGATGTCGTTCTTGGCTTTTTCTAAAATAGACTAGTCCCTCGTCCTCTGGCGTAGGGACGTATGACATGTTATAGAAAATACCTCGAACATACATCTCTACAGGTTCTGTAACCACGTTTTCTCTTATCACTATATACCTGTATATCTCACACTTACTGACCAGCTGCACAGATTTCATTCGTCACTGAGTGACGAATCAATAAAGAATTATTTCATATTGGGCATGCACGAACATTATTATTGATGTACTTACCCCTAGCAGCGATTAGTATTTCATACATATTCGCGCATTATAAAAATTTTGATGTGCGAAAAGAGTAAGCCAGTATCCGTATTATGATAAGCCTAGATATGGCGAAATCTTACCTAGTCACCTGATGTCACACCACGTTTGTCTCAGTATGATGCACGGCCATAAACACGTTATGTATAGCAGCGGGCAGTGTGTGTAGGTGATATGACATGAATAGATGGCGATACTATTGGCTGATATATTACGATATATATCAGTACAGATTATAAAATGTATATATATAAGGAAGTTTCTAGTCTGATACATATACCCCAGGTTATCCACTCAACGGGTAGATAAGAACCTATATTGGATCCCCATTAAAACAGTTTATAAAAGTGTAAAGTATAGAACTCCCTAGTCACATGAGACTCGGCCTCCAGCCATCTGTCTGTCATGGTGCACGGCCATCTAGAGATACCTCTCACTTTCATAATTGACTCTAAGTTTTTTAGGGGCAGAATCATATCTGCAGGGTCGCATTCATGTATATTCAAACCGTGGCATACATTTGCACTCTCACATTCCATATATAGCCCCTAGTGGGTTTAATTGACTTGTGATGGTGTTTCCGACCATGTTTGCTCAAGTCGTCAGCCTAGATGTGCGTAAAGTGCTAAATTCTACGCGTAGATATTCTGTTGTTCAATCGAAAGCCATGCCCAGGGCATGATCATACCACATACATATTAAATGTTCTCATGATTGCATACCTAAGATAACGAGTCAAAGGTTTTAAGATTTGAATATGCGGCTACCTTTACATCACCTATGCGGGTACATCTTTAGAGCAGTATGCTTTTAATGCCTCATACTTCCTCTTTTTTAATGCATGTCAACCTGCTGAATGCCTCATACTCCCCTGTTAATTATTGTTCTATGCTTGATAATCTCTCATACTCTCCATGTGTTTTCTGCATTGTGTTATGCCTAATGTCGCCTATCACACTATTTGGTGCCTTATACTCTCAGTGTATTTCATGCACTGCCTTCAGCTCCTAATTTTAATGCTTCGTATCTTTCTTGCATCTTCCTATGTTTCACGTCTCATACTCTGTATGTTTTTGATATAGTGTCCTGTGCTTTATTCCTCATACTCTCTGTATGCTTAATACATCACGCTATGCCTAATACCTCGTCCTCCTATAATTAATGCATTATCCTATGCTTAGTGCTTCATACTCTCCATACGTTTAATGTATTAGGCTACGCTTAACATTCCCGTGTTTAATGCATCATACTCTCCGTTATTGCAGGGAGATAGAACTGTCTGACGAGAGCCGCCTTATTCAACACCTCCTGTACCGCTATGCGCTGACCACGCCGCTGGCCAGACCTGTCAAAGATTCCTCCCATGCTGTCACTGTCGAGTTCCAGATGACTCTAGTGCAGATCCTCGACTTCGACGAGACCAAACAACTCATCATCTCCAACATCTGGAAGAGCTATGTGAGTATTGACTGCAACTCTAACAAATATGGCCTTTTATCATTCACTTATAAACGGCCTAAAGGCATTGTCTCCCAACCCTACCATATCCAAGCTGTGATACTGCCTTAAGGCATTCTTGCCTGGAACGCGATAATACACAGTATGAATTTTTTTTTTTTAAATTAATGGGTATGCATAGTAACTTATTAGTATATGATGAATGATATCACGACTAACCAAGGAAGGACTTCTTAAAGGGGCCGAGTCAAAAGACCAGCTCATGAACAATTGATATTTCATTCATCAAATTGACATTAACCTAATATACCTAAGATATGATTTTGAAAACTCCTGTTTTTGTTGGCCTCTGTTAGGGCATGTGTAAGGAAGTAAGTATGGAAGTGATTGTACAACGTCCTCAAAATATTCATTGAATGAAAAAATAGTGGTACGATGGGTCTAGGTCGCTTGGGTTAAGTAAGTCTCCATTAGGCAGTATCCAATAGGGCCAATGTCTCCTGTAGACAAGACCTATGTATATACACTTTATGAAAAGGCATTTGTACTTGAGGTATGACTTTCAGATCCGATATAAGAAGATTTATTGCTGGGGTAATGGAGGCAGAATAGATTTTAACAGTAATACTGACAGGTGGAGTCACCTCCCACTACAACCAAGAATCCATTCTACAACATAGAGAAACGTAATCTTAACAAAGACAGCATGTGCTGTTATATATAAGGTACTTTTGAAGGGAAAGCGGGGACGTCTTAGCTGGCACATGTAGCACCATTAATTTTGAAATATGATTCATCCTTTTGAGGCTCGGATTGCTCCACCAATTAACACAAGGACATATCCTAAAATGGAGCAATGACTATTATTGTATTACTCTGGGTGCCAATTGATACCACTGCACTGGTGCAATTAACACTAGATATATTTTATCGACAGTGGGACATTTGCCATTATTCATGTTCGCTACGGTTGAAATCCAATCCTTGTAAATTAATATCAGATAAACACATACTAATAATGCATATTGTGATTATGAATATGCAGAGGATTGGAAATGATAATATAATGGTGCTTTATATCTTCTACAAACGATACACGAGACCGCTTGAGTTTTTAACACGTGGTTCTTTATCTCTTACTCGTATGTATTAGTGATATAAAAGTTTTCACTATGTCGGCGTATAATACGATGATAGACTATTTTATTGGAAACACGATAAAGCTCATATTTCCGTTTATCTGTATGGATCATGTACTTAAACGCAAATAAAATCACCAAGATTTTTCTATAAGAAAAAGGGCCCCTATCTTCATAAGGGTTTGGTCGACATCTCTTCGACTGGCTGGATCTAGTCAAGTCACATACGTCTCCAGAAGCTAAAACACATGGAGATAATTACTGTACTAATTGCAGTGCGTGCTGTAGGTGCTAATGCCCTGCTATTAGTAATGAGCCTGGATTTAATGAGTGATATATTGGCATACTGATCGGCTGTTAATTATGCTCACTGAGGTGTGTGAGAATACATTGTGATGCTTTGTATGGACTCAGGTGTGCTCTCGTTTACTCTAATGATATGCCTGGCTACAGCCTTTCACGGAATAGCAAAGTAAATTAGGCTAAAATGAGATCATAGTATTCAAAGAAAATAGGAATAGGAATCCATAAAAGCAGAGAATGATCGTGTAGACAGGTCGTGTCAGGTTTTTACCTGATTATGTACTTGTATATGCAATTCCGATGTTCTCACCAAGTGACAGCAGCTTCTGCTTAAGTGCAAATATCCGTGTTGACATTACATAAGAAAACAGGGGTAGCTGCAGTCAACAGCGCCTAGCTTTCCCACACAGGGCGATGTTTTTTGTACATATAGACCGACAAATACTGTTTGACTACGAAAGAGTAATGATGTTTCTATGAGATAATTGTTCTGGTCCGATTTCTCACTGAATCCTTGTTTACTGATTGAATACTGGACAGGAAATACTGATTAGGAAAGCTCCGAGGAATACATTTTTTGCTTTGAGTTTAATTTGATGCCTCATACTTTTCTGTAGAGAATCGGCTCATATATTTAATCTCGCTGTAATATGACCCTGACATTTTATAATGTGTAAAACCAAATGTCTCCTGATTTGAATTTTCTGTAATCTGATTTCCTCAAGAAACAATTCCTCTTCGTCACTCATTTCAATTCTGCCCATTATTTCCCAAAAGTTATAAGATATTCAAGCAAGAAGCCTCTTTATTCGATGGCTTAACTGACTGAAGTTTCAATTGTGTAGTCCCCCCGGCCTAATGATAAAAATATGAATAGCAGAACATTGAGTTTTCAGTTCATCTACACTGAAAATATTTATGCAGCCAAACTCTAGATGATATTCTCACTGTTAGCAAGAATTATTGCTTGTATTTTTCCGATGCCTGAACAGAAATAAGGGAGTAATAATCCCAGTTCCAGGATTTTTCGCTTCCCTTTACCTCATTTCGGAGTCTTTATTGGTTACATTGGCTCACTTGGTCAAACGCTCCTGTCAATACTATCACACTCGGTCTGAATTTAGACCGCTTGTGACAGCATCTGCCAAGCAACATTCCATAAGGATTTCTCGTCGAATGTTTCATAAATATTTACATTATTTTCTAAAGGTGAATGCATGCAAGGTTTATTCATATATCTATCCGGATGCAAAACCAAAGGAATGAGGGAAGAGCTTGGTGATACGGATTATAATACTGATTATGATGAGAGAATCTGATTCCGGAAAGGAAGGTCTCACACATTGTGAAATTGCCATTTTTGTCAGATGTTTGAAGATATAAGTATATATATAGTAAGAGGAAAACAAGTCCCGAAAGAAAGAACTAGCTATAGGTATCTAACAAATATTTACATTCTTACTTAATAACTTAATATTCTTTCACATGGGACCAGTTTCTCCACATTATCCAACTCGATCTCAAACACTATACTGATAGCTATCACCACATATGACACAGTCCACCATATATGACACAGTCCAAAGATGGCATTATGATTATATATATATATGATTATGGAACCAATAGATAATTGATGTAAAATAGTTGATTACAGTGTTGATAATAATTGGGACGAAGGCATGAGTGGCGGAAAAGTCGGAAAAGACAGGGTTTATTAGAGAAGCACCATTGGGACCTTCCCCAGCCTGCAATGGGTCAGTCTCTGTTGATGCAAGTCATCTTATCGTCTTATACTCAGAAGAAATGTGTCTTCAGTTGTGATGGGTGCAGTAAGTGAACAGTATATCGAATCACGATAATCGCGCAAGTGGCCGCCGATAAGCACTTCCGTTATGCAGCATCAAGCTTAATCCTATCTTCCAGGATACTTTGTTGAGTGAAGGGATTGGGGTTGGGCTAATGGCTCTTGCTACTATATAGGGGTAATTTTCTTTGCTACGTTTAAAAGAATCAAAGAACCCTGCAGGGATTCGTTTCAAACGTTTTGTACCATCATATTGCAAATCTTACAACTGTTACATAAATTGTTTTGTAGTGGAGCTGTACGATCTCTGAATGATACGGTATGCCTCAGAATCGTTCCATAGATATTGACCTACAGTCCTAATTATGAACGACAGCTCTAGAGGGTGTCGTGGGTGTACCTTGTACTGTATTCATATATCAATTATATTCATTCAGAATTAAAATTGATATGTATAATTCCATGACGTACTAAAGACCATTGGTAATATCAATTATAAACGAGGTATGAAAAATAAAGGTCACTTATATTTCATTGCATATCATATATGTAATAAAGTTTATAATACAATTAATACTATTCGTTATCTATATTGATATATCATATAATATATTATAATATATATGTAAGATTGATAGGGGAGAAACAACATTACAATTATTTAGCCCCTTAATGCATATCACAATAATAATGATTACTATTTTAGACAATATGATTGGTAATGTTATTTTTGATAAAAATCTCTCCTCCTACGCTTTTTTTATATTTTATTTGTAATATTAACCATCATATGGCATAGAGAAACGAAGTATTTGCAGACATTAACAGGAAAATAAGGTTTTATTCACGGTAAAACACATAGCCTTTATAAAAAGAAATCTTAGTACAATCTGCAAAATATAACAAAATAGATTAGATTAGATTTAAATTTGTGCTGTGGGTTGAATATCTAGGCTGAATGATCGTTAATACTGGAACCGATACGTCGTAAGCGGCAAACCACGTGCCTGTATAAATGTGGATGTGGTGGTGATGGCATGGGGTACATAGCTTACACATGGTAGACCTATCATCCCTTACGATCTAGGTGAAAGAAACGGCAATTTGTACGAATCTCTAATGGGTCTTGCTACGATCTATTTTATGTAACAATTTTGGTCATGGATCATTCACGAGGTTGTACAATCGTATTGTCCAGCGCTGGAATCACTCGTAACTTATGAAACGAACCCCTGATAATATTATCCTAATCTTAAGAAAAGTCTCTAGCAGCAGTTCCATTTGCAGCTCAGCCTTTGCAGAAATATCGAGCAATATCATTAGTCTTTAGGAAAGTATTGAGGGTCTTTATCAGTAGCTTATGGAAAGATGTTAAGCGTAACTCTATTAAAGTCAAGAAGAGGCATATGATCGCTACACGCGCATGAGCAACGGAGCATCCTAATTGCAGGTTTTATTTAGTTCATCGGGAGAGAACGTCATCCAAAGCTATGAAATGTGACTTATAAACCGACCAGGACAATACGTAATAGAAGAAGAGATGAGAAGGCAGTCACCAAGGCTATAAAAATCTGAAATGGGTCACTCATCTGAACCCCGGAAACTCAAAAGCCTAGCCAAGATGGCGTCGAAAGAAGACTCCAAGAGTTCTCCAAAAAGGGACAAAATGTGGTAGTAGAGGAGCAAATGGCCTAGGAATGAGCCGGATTGACACCCACTAGTCTAATCCATTAAACTTGACATATTAGTCAATTACAACCTCAGGAATTTGAATTTGATGCTCCTTTGCTCCAAAATGTATACCATTATACTGATTAGATTACTAAGTGACTATCTCTCAATGAAGGTGAATCAATTCATTACCAATCCGACACAGGATTGAGGTCTGATGCCTCTTTTATTGGTACTCATACAATACAGAAATAGTAAAATAGTAATTAAAAGCGAAAATTGTAAAAACGAAATATATGTACCTGTATATATTTTAAATGATACCAATAAAAGAAAACTTTACAAAATATATATATCTATGGCATAGAATCTGGTCTTATTCCAGGCACTCCTAAAGTCATATTGTGTATAAGGGTACAATAGCATTCCATCCATAAATACATGTATAGACGTTCAATGCAGCAAGCATGCAACCGATTTAATGTGTAAAGATGTTCGCTGGAGGCATATCAAGACCAGCAATCCCAGGCTGACAGCCCATCCAAAAATGTCTTAAAAAGGTATTCTAACATATATGGAAATGTTAATTCTGCCTTGTTTCTATGAGACAATTCCTCATGCTACCCGAGAAACGTCTAAGGAAAGTAATTCTCAATGAATATCGAACTAACGTACCAGGGAATAAAACACAGAAAATCAAAAAGAAATAAAAGGTTGTCCTGTCATGGCCGCGTACGATGATAAATAGCCTATTATCTTCAGCAAATCGTATACTCAAATACAAAAAAAAAGATTACACGAATGATAGGCTGAGTGGAGAACATTCACAAGTCATATTTTATGGAGCTTGCCCCAGACGCGTGTAAGATAACAGTCAGACGATATGGAGAAGTCACAGGTACTGAGACCCTCAGCAGCCATCATTGTGCTACACCTGATAACCTACAATATCTACGTCTCTCAAACACAAGGGGTCATTAACCCTGATGCCAGTCGAGAGTGTCATCTCAATATGATGCCCGCAGTCTGTCACGTGCTATCCCGCCACTAAGGTCTCCCTGTCACCTTCGCGTGATAAACCACTGGTTAGAGGCATTGGCCTACCGTTCCCAGTGTAGAAGTACCGCCTTAGGTTTGTGACAGGGTAATGATGAGACATGATTTTGTAAATATAAGGCACAATGAAGTAATAGTCCGCCCTCCGTTTGAGCGAAAACCTTCCCACGCCCCCTCCCCTCCCTAGGGATAGCGGGAGCCACCAGCCCCTGATGAAAAAGAATCTGTTAGAATCAGGTCCAACTCTACCTCAACCTAATCAATACAAGTGTATTTATGGTGTTAAAATTACCTCAGAAGCAATGACATGTATGATTTATATGTAATTAAATCATAATCTTTTTCAGTTTCCAGCTACACCGACCACCATTCATCTTGCCTCATGACTAATGTCATCAATCATCATTTTATGATAAGATGCATGGTTGGGAATTAATATTTATCTTGTTTGTCCAAAATAATGAGTCTAATAATCACCCTCCACTGTCTGTATCATATATCAGCCCAGGACTGAAGATCTAAGATTACCCCGTAACCTTCAGAGTTACGGGGTAATGGTAAAGGAACAGAATCCATTAGAACGCACCGAGATGAATGTGAAGTCATAATACAAGGTTATACCCAAAGCGACAATAATTGTATTTGCAGCCTACTCTGCTTTCCTTACTTCTGTAAGCAGGGCCCACTTAATATGATCCATCGTGCTTGTTACTGTAATGCCAACGGGGACTCAATAAAGATGTTATTCTTCTTCGGCAAGAACTTGCACCTGATAAAACTCAAGACACTTAAAACTCTTTGGGGAGAAAACAGAACTGTTTTATAAAAGGTCGAATCAAGTGGATCATTCCTATTATCGTTTATTTGTGCGGAAGCAAGTCACTTGCACTCCTATCTCCGATGCAATTTATTTACAGGGGTTGAACGCTTATACCAGAATGAGGCCGGCATTTGAGGGACAATATCAGTAATGAAAATCTATCCAAATTGATGTTATAGATGATGGTTCTACGATTGCCGAGTTTCACACTTTATCACTGCGTGGCGAGGGATAGGGTTAGGTCGGGCTTCAATACATAAACCAGCACAAAATCAGTAATCAGCTGTCTTTGTGATATACTGGGTAGCATACTCGAAAAGCTATGAATCATTCTCGATTCGAATACTCGTCCTGGGAAAAAAGTGCCCTAGGTAGAAAGACATTAGTGCCGTTACCAAGATCCTACTACTTGAGTTTTTGGGCTTTCGAAACTTCACACCTTTTGATGTGGAGTAGTGTAATTTTAATACTTTTATTCGGGTACTATTTTACAATTCCTGACTCGTTCCCTGACTCGGCTGGGCCGTTCTTCCACCAGGTCTCGCTGACACCTTAGTCTGATTCTCGGAAGGTTATCTGGTTTCAATGTGTTTTGTATTCTTAGTTTGTATACATGTAAGGAATTCATTTACCGAGGTCAGAGTTCCTTTACTTCCTCTACCAAATAGACATGGTATAGGGAGAATTGGCCTTTGATATAGCAGTGAATCTTCCACTGCTGGGTGTGAAAGAGTCAAGTCACTGCAGCTGGACTCAAACCCACAAAGTCCCACAACCGTGGGATTACACTTCAAGTGCTCTCCACTGATCTAACTCCCTACCCCCTGGTTTTAAAGGCAGCCACTTCCACTTGGCGAAAGTAAATTGCTTGATTGTTACCAGTGTATAGATGCTTCATCCTCTCTTGGCCAGAAGCTCTCTCTGTTCACCGTATTATGTAACATTTCCACAGGAAAGGCAGATTTGATAAATGGTTAGCATTCAAGTTTCACACTATGTACACCAATTCATCATTTTGAGCTGGCATGTCAAAGTCTTCTGAAATATCAAACATATCCAGCATTTTGTAAAATAATAACTAAGATAAGCAGATTTAGTTTCGTTAATGGTAAAGCCAAGACTAAATGTAAGGAATCTGATGATACAAATGTAGTTGTTTTGTTTCTCGCTGCCACACATATACTTTACACTGTCTCAGACTCCTGTACTTCTCTCCGATATCATATTTATCTAAATCTTTATATTTCCCAAACCATGTAAACTGAAACTTTAATGTGCTTAAAGAATACATTCAGCATGAACAGGATTTTAGTGAAAGGGTTTACAGAAGAGGTTTGCTAATATGTACATACATAAGTTTACACACGGATTTGACTGATCGATACAATTCATCAAATGGCAAGCTCATTAGGCGGGCCTAGTAAGACGAACAATCACATAGGGTCTACCGAGGCAGAGGGGCGATAAAAAAACCATACGTTGTATATGTATCCGAAAGATAGGAGCGTAACGATAATAACCTACCCGGACATATTAGCAGGCAGGGCAATAAACTCGTGAGGGAAGTGTTCTCTATTGCGGACACTTAGTTAGATAAAGGTCAAGAAAACTGTTAAGTGATCCGTTCCATGTCCAGACTATGTGTGTGCTCAGATATGGCAATACTGATATTTATCCTACCCCTAATATAAAATCCCATAGGCTTAACATTGGGTTTCCGTATGCCACGCTGACTGGCATACAGAGTTTTATATGCCACTAGTGGCATACAGCATTGTTATCACGTAATATTCCAAAATAGAGGAGATAGGGTAGGATAAAATCAAAACCTGATTCGTTTTAATCTTGGCCACCGCATTCCACTCCTGAAGTTTTGGCTCCGGACTTCACCCGGCTTCGCCTCATGAAGTCACTTTGCCAAACTCCAGTCGTGGAATACGGTGGCCAAGATTAAACCTCATGCAGTTTTACGATAGTATTGCATTCAAAGAACCCTTTCACCAATACATTAAGTACCTTATCTGAGATTCATAAGATCTGTGTGTTATCTGTGTGAAGTTATCAAATTAACTCCCCCAAGCATATTGAAAATCATAGTGAAATCTCTGAGTCTGATTATTGCAAAAATAGACTGAAGACTTTTGTTCTAACAAGCGAGACTTTACACAACCTTTCGGTCTATCTGGTGGAGTAAATAGTTTAGATGTCCTACCTTGGTGCCTGTCTGCTGTAAAACTACAGCTTAGTCGGTTTGGCATATATTGTGAGCCTAGTAGAAACAAGACAATATACATTATAATAATATGCATGATGTATTTAGATATATAGCAGTATAGATTCTGGTAACATTAGCATATATCGTGTTATATACACAGGTAGGAAAGGGTACATGTAAGTATGACAAATCTATAGAGGAATGCGTCTACATATATATTGTATCACAGGAGGTCAGGGTACAAAGATAATATAGATTTTAGTACTCAGTTCGAGGAAAAATATGCATACAATACTTCAGTGAGGAGTTCCACATGGCCAAACCGTCTACAGTCTATTATTGGCCTGCAGCCATCAGGCTTGCAACAGGGGGATACCCGAAGGTTGGAGGGGAATGAGACAGCCAGAGGTAAGCCTGACGGGTAGGAGGCTATCGTTGATCCATAAAACCCCTCCATCCACCCTTTACTATGGCTGCCCGCTCTCCACGAAGCACCACTAGCTCCCCAGGTGGCGAGGGGGGTCAGGACGCGTCCGTCATGCCCTTGGGTCAAAGCCTTTCCAGACGACCGCCCTTAGCAATGGGTCTACCCGGTCTTTGAGCAAGATTCTACTGTATGGTTACACAGAACAGGGTGGTCCACAATGCTCAAGCCCCTCACCCTACCAACGGACTCTACAACACCACCGCAACCTCCTCACAAAAGGCCTGCCTCCAGCCAACGCTTCTTTCAATAAAACCAACCCCCTGGAGTCACTACCTCTTTTTCAACTGTGCCACTGGGCAACGTTTCCATGCCAATAAAAGGGTATTTATGCGTATGTTTTGCAGTTAATTCCACATTAATTCCCCAGTAATTTAATCGGGATCGTCCGCCGGGGGCTCAGAGACTTGATTTAGTGATGTGCAGAACCCCACCTGCGAAACTATATTCCTGTCCCTACGGCTGGGCCTTTAATCATGTTCGTGGTTTACTCTGTGTTCAGTCAAAGCACCCAATTGATTAACAAAGCGCTTTGTTCTGGCATTTTAATGTTATCACTATGGTCAAATTCCATTCTCATGCAACAGGAACATGAAAGGTAAATTTGCTAACGGAGCTTTCAAGCGTATGGCTCAATGCTGTGTGAAGGTTGAAGAATTGCTTCTAGTACAGTGGAGGCCAAGCCAATAGCAAAGGGGGAGCGTTGGAGGACATTGACCGTATGACCAGAATATAAACGAAACTAAGGGGCACTAAGCATACCATAGAGCCCTGGTTTGATAGTGTGGTGGCACAAGGAAGTACCGTTGGAAACAAGAATCTACCAGACGAATGGATTTTCAGTGTTCAATATTGTAATGACAAATCGTGGAACTGGCACCGTGTGAGAGAGAGCTGTGATTAAATATGGAATTAGCACACCGGTGCCAGACCATGGCAGGGTATTCATTATTTGTTTCAGTGTGGAATTATAGGAGATGGAAGCAACCATGCATAGCAGCAATATTGCAAATATAGGACGTTGGAGATTTTGCGAAACCTTATTTTTCTTGAATTCTTTGGTGAGCATAAATTACTCCTCAACAAACTATCATAATTTACTTTTATTTTCGAACATCGTTATAACCAAGCACTCAAGAAACCTCTACGATATGCCTATATGCTCCATTTTCTAACCTATATTAACATATATACAGTAGAACCCTGACTAACGGACGATCCGCGTGAGTGGTACCGCGTGTAAGCGCCCACCCCGTGAAAGCGGCCACTGTGGCCCGGAACGGATGATTTCCGCTCACACGGGGTTCTAATGTATATTCATACATATGAGTTGGTGGCTAGGATGAATAGATTATATACATACATGGCTACGATATATGAACGTAATTATACTAACCTGATAATAAAATGAACAAACTACATATAAAGGGAAATACTAATCTATAATTTTTTTTTATATATATTCTTTTTTATTCAGGTAATAGTGATACAAATCACCCTTATCTGGGCGTTCTTCCTTTGTCACATATTTACATCAACATACAGTTAGGTACAAACTTATACATGACTTTACAGTACAAAACGGATACAGGACAAGACAGACATGACACACATTTAAGGAATCTGAGACATTTTATCACCACCATGCTCCATAGTGCAATACCCACGACATCAAATGACTTTCTACGTGTGCATCTGGATCGATAGAGATTTCGACCAAGGCATCAGATCCTCCCCCCCCCCCCCACCCCACAGACTCAAGGCACCCGTCCATTACATACGAACAGCCATATCAATTGGATCCTGTGGGGGACCTGCCGCACCACCGGAGTCCTGCCTGTGGTCAGTTGCCTCCAGCCACATCACAAATCCGATCCTCAGGCTGAGTAGTCACCAAAGGGTATCTCGCTGGAGGAATGGGTGTGGGGATGGAGGCAGGAATGTCTGGTATTGGATGGGAGGCTATCTGCCAGGTTGGGTAAAGTGCTGGAAAATGGATAAGGTACGTGGAAACGGGAGCCAATCAAGGATTGTGCAGTATCTTGAAGGGAGCCCCACCTTTTGGGTCATTTTGCCTCTAACGGCTGGTTTATACAGATTGGAGGGCACTCATTACTCTTGTTCCATACATTTAGGAACTGACGCAGTTCAATCAGTAGGGTCTATAATTAGAATTTGAATGTCTATCGGATTGATTATTTATTTTTTATTTCAATTAACAACTATCTTTTGGTAACAAAGTTCTGTTGATATACTAATCTAAATACAATCGCATCACCCCGTGTATGACCTTCATCATCAGATTAACCCTTCAATTTAAAAGGGCAATACATAAATGCCTTGTAATCTCTACAGAAACTCGCGATTAATATAGATTTTTTTTTTTTCTATTTTTGCATCAGCATTACATAAGACTTGTGTAAATCATAATCTTATATATTCTATTAGTCTAGTTCTATTTCGGTTGGCCTTTCCACATGAGGCGACCTTCTAGCACGCCAGACTTCACAGAAGACACACATCGTGAAGAGCACTAACGTGTTGGGCCTGGGACCAGTCGACAAACGCTCTAACGGTCATAAGTCAACCTGGTCCCTCGGCCTGCCTGCATTGTCGGCCGCCGGCTGATGAGGTGCCTTTTTTGCGAGGTGGCCTTGTTGCTGAGTGCCAGTAGTCACATTCTGAAGGTGGGTGGGCGGGAGGGACGTGGATTGAGAATAGGAACAGAAAAAAGCGGAAACATTGACTGGAGGGACCATTGGCCAGTTCCTCAAAGCAGTTGTGGGCAACGTCTCCTTGTACTGACTCGAATCTTATCTGATGGTAAATCGCTGTCTGGGACAATAGCATTTGTGATAGAATTCTGTTTGGTAACAATGTAATATGTTACCATCTAGCTCTGTTCATGGCACCGACAATAGGAATTTCCCAATCTTCTAGTTCTATCATCTGGAACAACTACTTAGATTTGTTGATAATGATTCAATAAGTTGGACCTTGCCTCCTCTTACTCCGCTCCTCAACGAGGTTGTAGTATGGAAAACGGGCAGTGTCTAGGGGGTGGAAGGTCGAGCAATACGTTGCAGAGAATATGTGCTAATAATCTAGATAAAAGATTTGATATAAGCAAGTTAGAAATTAGTAGAAAAGGCATATGTTGGAGGCAGTGGGTGAAGTGAAAGGGAGAATGGGCAGGTGAAGCAGTTGTCAAAGGGACAGACAGTAACAGTGATTAGATGGTAACAAAGGTGAATACTGGTCAGGCCTAGGGATGTAGATTCTATTCTTATTTGACCTTATCATAATATTACAATGGCTAGGGGCTGTTTAATATACACTCACTGAAAACGAATCCCTGGCTACAACATGGCAACGTTGACACTTACATCTCCGAAAAGGGCCAGACTGCGATAAACAGTAGGATAAATGATCTGAGAATGATACCCGGGACCTGTTTCACTAGTTCCATGATATTAGGCCTTGACAGACATTAACAGCGGCAGCAACAGTACAAGCAACAGTGCAAGAAAGTGTGTCACGTTTCAAAATGCATGTCACAGTTAAGTTAACTCCCAAGGGCACAATAGGGTCTATGTCAAACCAACGCTGACTGACAGTACAATGCACCGCTCCGGTTCCAGATTGATCGAGCGCTGCCGTCTTATACAGACAGGGGTGCCGCCTAGTAAGGCTCCCAGACATTGGCGATTCCGTTATCGAGCGATTAGCCCGATGTTTCAAATGCAAACGGGAATATCGCCGGATAGGAGTAGCCGATCTTCTTCATATTTGACATGTCACAGAACCATTGAAACATGTCCCAGAAGCCGACAGTTGAGAACCTTAACCTTTGTTGGTGCGCTTTGGCCAGCGCTATCAAGTGTCGGGCTCGTTCACTTCGTTAGGACCCTCGTCGGTCCTCTCAGATTCAAGCAATTCACATGACGACACCCCAATCTCGTCGTATCTCGCGTGATCTTCGCTAAGTGCTCTGATAGGGCCAGTCATTGCGTGGTTATGATTGTGATTTATGGACCTGTCAGCGCCAAAAACAAGTATTTCACCACGACTAGTAAAAATGTTCATGATTTTGCATACCTAACATAATAGTCAGATCTTTGGTTTATGGAAATTCTAGATTGACTTAAAACCTTTCTATTCTT
Organism: Alentia gelatinosa; assembly: GCA_950022655.1. Lineage (NCBI taxonomy): Eukaryota > Metazoa > Annelida > Polychaeta > Phyllodocida > Polynoidae > Alentia > Alentia gelatinosa. Next base: position 34,481,396 of record OX465583.1, read on the forward strand.
ACTATCCAATGGCGAATAAATGTATCATTTACATATTAAAAAACCTGAAAAACATCATTCAGGCATTTAAAAGATTATATAGCGGTTAGTGTGACCACCAACTTCAGAAAGGGCACCTCTTGGGATATATTTCCAAAAGGATAGTTTTAACCCTTTAACGGCAGGAGGATGCCTTAAGGCATTACCGCTGAACGGCAGGAAGATGCCTTAAGGCATTACCGCTGAACGGCAGGAAGATGCCTTAAGGCATTACCGCTGAACGGCAGGAGGATGCCTTAAGGCATCTTTTTGGTGGGTTTTTTTCAAATTCCTTTTTTTGATAGATTTAAGCACGGAAGGATTAAGAAAACTTCCATATATAAATAAAACAGTTGAAAATCAATGTATCTGTGTGTTTTGAGTCTATTTAGATACATGGCGATGGTTATTTGCAAGTAGAACACAGAGAAAAAAAAACAATGCACAGATCGACTCGCGCCTATGGACGAGTTGAGAGCTTGACAGAGCATTTCCCGATATAGTGAAACGACGAACGAGTTTATTTATATTTAAAAGCGTACGATTGGGTTGTCTTGCTCGCACAAGTTGAAAATAGTCATATACTATCTAATTTGCGAGTTTTTAGGCAGTCTTACCCTTTCGTTTTCACTAATTTGCGAATTCTCCGCCGATGTTTACATTTCTTCGACTACCACAACAAATGCAGCATCGGAGAGTTACACTTCCGGTCGCCCCAGTTTTACGTTCCCGCCCCTCATACATGTAAAGACACCAAAGCTGGTATCTAATCTACGATATCCGTCTGCAACAAAGTAATCCTGGGTGATCTATGAACCATCACGGTTCTCTACATGTATATTTTGTGAAAATATATTGATCAGAAGTGGTTAGATTGATTATTATATCGGAGAAAAAGCCCCGACGTCTGACCACGTCGAGTGGGGGGTGGGACAACTGACCGAAATCTCAACTGACGCAAAAACAGTGTGTCAGTTGTCTCACCCTTGTGTCGGACGTTTGCTATAGCAAAATCTAAAGGTGCCTCATGAAGGAAACAAGCAAAATAAACTACGAAACTTTGTGAATATATGCATTTCATACATATAGAATGTTCATTCTCAAGTATCTTTTAATTTGGTTATGTTTTTCCCTATGAATAATCCAATTTTGTGATCAAAAGTTATCAAAGTTTGAATGAGACACGGGCGGCCGGTTCGGCCGTGTAGAACCCACTGTGTATACATCGGGCACATCTCAAGTCATAACTCTGTGAATATATAGCATAGAAACACCAGATGAAGACTAATATGAACATATATTATGAATCTGATCATTAATGAAAAACAACAACATAGGTCTACCATGTTGCAGCAGTCGCCGACTGAGTAACATAGATCAGACACGACTTCCGACTCACCTCGTCGGTCTTCATCAACTCGCCTATCAATATCATCAAGCCTCCCCCTCACATCCCGGCCTATAGTTTCTAGCTATAGTTTTCAGCACTATACTGCCCCTATACTATACTGCCCCTCCACCAAACTGCCCCTCCACCATACTGGCCCTCCACCATACTGGCCCTCCACCATACTGGCCCTCCACCATACTGCCCCTCCACCATACTGCCCGTCCACCATACTGGCCCTCTACCACACTGGCCCTCCACCATACTGGCCCTCCACCATACTGGCCCTCCACCATACTGGCCCTCCACCATACTGCCCGTCCACCATACTGGCCCTCCACCATACTGCCCCTATACTATACTGCCCCTCCTTCCTACTGCCCCTATACTATACTGCCCCCCCCCCCCCATACTGGCCCTCCACCATTCTGCCCTTCCACCATACTGCCCCTCCTCCATTCTGCCCGTCCACCATACTGCCCGTCCACCATACTGCCCGTCCACCATACTGGCCCTCCACCATACTGCCCCTCCACCATACTGACCCTTTACCATACTGTCCATCCACTATGCTGGCCTTCCACGTACCATCCTGGCCCTCCACCATACTGCCCCTATACTATACTGCCCCTCCTCCATACTGCCCCTCTACCATACTGGCCCTCCACCATACTGGCCCTCCACCATACTGACCCTCCACCACACTGCCCCTATACTATACTGCCCCTCCTTCCTACTGCCCCTATACTATACTGCCCCCCCCCCCACCATACTGGCCCTCTACCATACTGTCCATCCACTATGCTGGCCTTCCACGTACCATCCTGGCCCTCCACCAGACTGCCCCTATACTATACTGCCCCTCCACCATACTGCCCCTCTACCATACTGGCCCTCCAGCATACTGGCCCTCCACCATACTGACCCTCCACCATACTGGCCCTCCACCATACTGCCCCTATACTATACTGCCCCTCCTTCCTACTGCCCCTATACTATACTGCCCCCCCCCCCCACCATACTGGCCCTCCACCATTCTGCCCTTCCACCATCCTGGCCCTCCACCATACTGGCCCTCCACCATACTGACCCTCCACCACACTGCCCCTATACTATACTGCCCCTCCTTCCTACTGCCCCTATACTATACTGCCCCCCCCCCCCCCCCCACCATACTGGCCCTCTACCATACTGTCCATCCACTATGCTGGCCTTCCACGTACCATCCTGGCCCTCCACCAGACTGCCCCTATACTATACTGCCCCTCCACCATACTGCCCCTCTACCATACTGGCCCTCCAGCATACTGGCCCTCCACCATACTGACCCTCCACCATACTGGCCCTCCACCATACTGCCCCTATACTATACTGCCCCTCCTTCCTACTGCCCCTATACTATACTGCCCCCCCCCCCCCCCCACCATACTGGCCCTCCACCATTCTGCCCTTCCACCATCCTGGCCCTCCACCATACTGGCCCTCCACCATACTGACCCTCCACCACACTGCCCCTATACTATACTGCCCCTCCTTCCTACTGCCCCTATACTATACTGCCCCCCCCCCCCCACCATACTGGCCCTCTACCATACTGTCCATCCACTATGCTGACCTTCCACGTACCATCCTGGCCCTCCACCAGACTGCCCCTATACTATACTGCCCCTCCACCATACTGCCCCTCTACCATACTGGCCCTCCAGCATACTGGCCCTCCACCATACTGACCCTCCACCATACTGGCCCTCCACCATACTGCCCCTATACTATACTGCCCCTCCTTCCTACTGCCCCTATACTATACTGCCCCCCCCCCCCCCACCATACTGGCCCTCCACCATTCTGCCCTTCCACCATCCTGGCCCTCCACCATTCTGCCCGTCCACCATACTGCCCCTCCACCATACTGCCCCTCCACCATACCGACGGACCGACCGACGGACCGACCGACGGACCGACCGACGGAACCGACCGACGGACCGACCGACGGACCGACCGACGGACCGACCGACGGACCGACCGACGGACCGACCGACGGACCGACCGACGGACCGACCGACGGACCGACCGACGGAACCGACCGACGGACCGACCGAGGGACCGACCGACGGACCGACCGACGGACCGACCGACGGACCGACGGACGGACGGACGGACGGACGGACGGACGGACGGACGGACGGACGGACGGACGGACGGACGGACGGACGGACGGACGGACGGACGGACGGACGGACGGACGGACGGACGGACGGACGGACGGACGGACGGACGGACGGACGGACGGACGGACGGACGGACGGACGGACGGACGGACGGACGGACGGACGGACGGACGGACGGACGGACGGACCGACGGACGGACGGACGGACGGACGGACCGACGGACGGACGGACGGACGGACGGACCGACCCACCGACCCACCGACCGACCCACCGACCGACCCACCGACCGACCCACCGACCGACCCACCGACCGACCCACCGACCGACCCACCGACCGACCCACCGACCGACCCACCCACCGACCCACCCACCGACCCACCGACCGACCGACCCACCGACCCACCGACCGACCGACCGACCGACCCACCCACCGACCCACCGACCCACCGACCGACCCACCGACCGACCCACCGACCGACCCACCGACCGACCCACCGACCGACCCACCGACCGACCCACCGACCGACCCACCGACCGACCCACCGACCGACCCACCGACCGACCCACCGACCGACCCACCGACCGACCCACCGACCCACCGACCCACCGACCGACCCACCCACCGACCGACCCACCCACCGACCGACCCACCCACCGACCGACCCACCCACCGACCGACCCACCCACCGACCGACCCACCCACCGACCGACCCACCCACCGACCGACCCACCCACCGACCGACCCACCCACCGACCGACCCACCCACCGACCGACCCACCCACCGACCGACCCACCCACCGACCGACCCACCCACCGACCGACCCACCCACCGACCGACCCACCCACCGACCGACCGACCCACCGACCCACCCACCAACCCACCCACCGACCCACCCACCGACCCACCCACCGACCCACCCACCGACCCACCGACCCACCCACCAACCCACCCACCGACCCACCCACCGACCCACCCACCGACCCACCCACCGACCCACCCACCGACCCACCCACCGACCGACCGACCGACCGACCGACCGACCGACCCACCGACCGACCCACCGACCGACCGACCCACCGACCGACCGACCGACCGACCCACCGACCGACCGACCGACCCACCGACCCACCGACCCACCGACCGACCGACCCACCGACCGACCCACCGACCCACCGACCCACCGACCGACCGACCGACCGACCGACCGACCCACTGACCCACCGACCGACCGACCCACTGACCCACTGACCCACCGACCCACCGACCCACCCACCGACCCACCCACCGACCCACTGACCCACCGACCCACCGACCGACCGACCCACCGACCGACCGACCCACCGACCCACCCACCGACCCACCCACATATTGTGAAAATGATGTCGAGTATTTCTATCTGAAACAAAAATCATTCCTGCCTGTGTAATTTTATATATAACGTTGAATATGATGACGACTGCTGTACCTGGAAATGTATCAAACCTTGTCAATCTGTGTATATATTGAACAATATTGCTAAATAATCGATCCGGAAAAAAATACAACACATTATTATAATATATTTTAAATCTTACTTCACCTACCTTGTCATCTTTTCTCACTTTCAGAAGTATTCGTATGTAGATATAGTCAATCATTGTCCAGCAATCGATTTAAAAGCTAACTCCTCCTGGAGATGTCAATGCTAAATAGGCACGACTCGAATTTTCCGAATTCAATATATCAGCCTGGACATTAAATATATATGTAGATGATCCTTATAATTTAGTCACTGCTCGAATCTAATTTTCAAAAATCAATATCTGAGTCCCAAATCATCAGAATTGCACATTATATATATCGGAAGAAAGCCCAGAATCTATAATTTACGAATATTAATGTCTCCAATCATATATTTTAAGTTAAATCATGATAATAAATGATTTTCTAAATCGTGTCTTGCCCAGCGCCTAACTCCCCTACCGCACCCATAGTAAAGGCTCAGCTTAGATGACCGTTACTTTTAATTCAATTCTAAATCATCCGCTGGTTCAAAATGATTCATATTTCATATAAACAAACCTAAGACAGTGTAGTTTACCCTGATATAAGTCCCCGTTCATAGATTCAAGGTTAAAAGCCTCAAAGAAATCATTTTGAAAGAGATGTCTTAGAACCCAGCTATGGCGAAATAAGCCAATTTATTGACAGAGTACTTTTAATTTTCTAAATTCGATAACTAATTCCCACCTTGTCTGAAATACACAAAGTATATATGAGGAGAAAGCTAAGAACCCGTAGTTTATGTATATTAATGTCTCCATTGATATATTTCAAGTTAAATCCTCGTAATAAAAGATTTTCTAAACCGTATCTCGACCAGCGCCTGAATCCCCTACCAAGCCTATAATAAAGCTTTTAATCTTCTTGTCCGAAATACACAAAGTATATATCAGGAGAAAGCTGAGAATCTGCAGTTTACGAATATTAATGTCTCCAGAAGCATATTTAAGCTAAATCCTCATAATAAATGATTTTCCTAATCGTGTCTGGCCCAGATCCGCACTCCTGTACCAAACCTATAGTATAGTATAGAAAGTGCATATGGCACATCTTAATATTTCGATTACTTGGTCTCAAATCGACCAAAATGGACAATATTATATCATCATGAAGCTGAGAGTGTGTAGTTCACGTCAGAATATATGAAAATTCATTTATCTAAGATTTAAACCCCGAAAGAGATTATTAATTAATTCTAACCTGATCTAACCTGTACAATATTTACATAGAAAGGTAGCTTAGAGTGTGTAGAATAACAATATATATATGATTAATCATGAATCTAAAGTTTAAACCCGGTGCGAGCTGATTTCTAATGACAGCTCGACCACCCTAACTACACAGTATGGAAAATGGCGGATCGAGCTAGGCCAGAATTCAACGTGCGTAATGCGCATCTTAATATTCTAATATCTTGGTCTCTTCTCGTCTAAATATGATAAAATACATACTGGAACAAACCTTAGAGTCTATAGAATATGTATATATACTTCCCTGTGGTTAATATTATTGTTTAAACCCTATCTGATATGATTTAGAAAAGCTGCTCTGAAATTCGACTGAACCAGCAAGCCGACTGCGTAATACCCAAGGTTAAATTTGAATTATTAAATCTGAACTCGTCAAACCTGGACATTATTTACATAGAACGGTAGCTTAGAGTGTGTAGAATAAGAATATACGTATGATTAATCATGAATCTAAAGTTTAAACCCGGTGCGAGCTGATTTCTAATGACAGCTCGACCACCCTAGCTACACAGCATAAGAGATGGCGTATCGAATTAGGCCAGAATTCAACGTGCGTAATGCGCATCTTAATATTCTAATATCTTGGTCTCTTCTCATCTAAATATGATAAAATACGTACTGGAACAAACCTTGGAGTCTATAGAATGTGAAAATACACTTCCCTGTGGTTAATTCTATTGTTTAAACCCTATCTCAGCTGATTTTGTGATCATGTTATGAAATTCGACTGAGCCAGCAAGCCGACTGCGTAATACCCAAGGTTAAATTTGAATTATTAAATATAAACTTGTCAATCCTGGACATTATTTAGATAGAAACAAACCTTACAGTCTGTAGAATATGAATATATATATGATTAATCATGAATCTAAAGTTTAAACCCGGTGCGAGCTGATTATGTATTATAACTTGACAACCCTACATTTCGAGCAGTGACATGGCTTCCCATAGATTCAACCTTATAAGTTATAGTCTAGACAGTACTCTATAGAGGCTTTGCCGATGTTATTTATAAAACGTTAGGTTAATTCCACCGTGTCAAGTCTGATACCCTCGTATAGCTGCTGATCAGATGAACATAATGCTGGTCTCAGTTTACACTGTTGACACCATAGGATGATATAAATGGCAATTCTGTGGGTTGTCCCATCGACTTGTAGCAGACAGCTTAGCAGACATGGCGCTGTCACTGGACTTGACACCTATACTCCCAGCCTCAGATCCGAAGTTATGACAGTATTAACCACACTTTCGATGGTTTTTCCGCCATAATATTTATATCCTTTTGTAGGCACAAGCCTTATAATGAACGTGCTGGGTTCCATTTATGTTGTTAATCCACTATTTGACGAAGGGAAATGATTTTACACAGCGTTCATTTCGTAGAGGAATCAGCTTAGCACTCCATGTTGACACTGACACTTCCACCCCCACCAACGGTTTTGCTATGGTGCCCGAGTTTAAACTTTCGATATTGCTTAGATCACCTTAAGACTTGTTTTATTTCATAATACTTTAGAATCGTGTAGGTAGGGATCATATTTGAATTGAGATGTGGGTTTAATCAACTTAAACGCCTATATATATTGATGCGAACAATTCTGCTAGAGTAGTATGTACAGGCTGAGATCAGCGGACGCCATGGACAGTTTTTTTTTTCATCGGCGCCTATTTTAGGCCAACTTCGATTCACGTTTTCCAATATAAAATGATTGTTTATATTGGCAAAATACATACAGACACAAAGCTACAGGTCTTCTCTTTATAGTAATGGTCATTGTTTATTCATAACTCATCAATTTGCGGAGAAAATGGCGAAATTCTACCACTAGCCCCTTCAAAATACAGACGCCCGACGGATCACGGCAAAACACGCCTGCCGTTCACGCGCTCACTATGTAACGTCTTCCTGCCTTTAGTATAGCCAAACGCCGCTGGTGGTGCTGCCGCTGCTTTCCCGCCCCGGTGAGGCGTGCGGCCGTTAAAGGGTTAAGGATATATGTCAGGACAATGACAGCTTTATCAAATGACCAGTGGCCTGTGTCATAATCCAGGATGTATCGTAGGGCTGGACGATAACTCAAGATTGAGGAGGTCTGGGACGATCCACACCAAATATCGTTTCATAAATGAGATCCCTGGTGGACAGTAAAACCCCTGTCGGATATTGTCCAAAGTGTGTCGCAGAAGTCTCTTAAGGATAAGTCCCTCGAACCTAAGCCTGAGGCCCCATAGACGTGGGATAATTTCTAAACCCTTGCTTATATAACCTTGGTTATTTAACAGGGCAAATGTCCTAGGAAGTGCTAAATAAACCTACGATTATCCAGCTCCTCCAGAGCCTCTTTTCTTCCTTTAAATGATGCACATTCCTTTCTCCCCCACCATGACCGGCCATTTCGTTAAAAAACACTGAATACATTTAAAATCACAACTTATGATACTGTATTTTAAAAACAAGCTAAATGTACGACAGCCTTATAGTTGGCCTTGGGGTAGGAGCATTTTAGACAACTTAAGACAATTCTGAGGACAAAGGAGAGTTGTACGATCAAATGGCTTATACAACCTCATTGACCCTAGGATGATCAGAGGACAATTTCTATGATTTATTCTGGAATATTAAACGGCCCACTGGAGGGAGATTTTAAGCATCCGTCCTTCCCCCTATCCTTTCAAAGGACAATCCATACTTATTTAACGTGGGTCGTTCTTCGGTTCTATGACAGTCTTAGGACTATGATATGTTAGTTCTAGGAGAATGCTTTCAGATATTAAACGGCCCCCTGGATATATAAGGCTTCCGGGGAATCAAAGCATCAGACTACCATCAAATCCAAAGGAATATAATGACATTCTCTGCAAAGACAAAACGTTACTGTGAATAGATTTTGTGCCTCATAGAAATGGCCACAAATCGAGACCATTGAAATATACGAGATTCTTAACCAGGAGTAAAAATTCTAGGGTATCATGTCGGAATACTCAGCTGCCACAACCCAACACCTGCTCCTCCTGCTAATAATAAAACACCAAATTCGTCACTAGGGGTTAATTATTACCACCCACATGCTCCTAAGACAGAATCAGTATATCAAATATGAACAACTGCTCTTGGTATTGCTTGTAATCGCCTTGGTTGCTATTATCCCAGGCCAAAAATACTGTGTATGACAGCGTCAGACTCGATGAGCTGCTCTTACCAGATATCCCACCGGTAGGGGTCATAGGGAGTACATGGGAACAAAGGATAAACACAAGTTGGAGATTAAAGGCCTGAATTGTTATCATTTATGGGAAATAGAAGAACACCATGTCCACATTCTGGCCATTGTCGACATAACGCGTCTGTAAAAAGAGAGATAAGATCCTGCTGAATGGGGGATTGTACACTGGAGCAGGTCGGAGAGCAGCTCGATAGGGAGCAGCTCAGGAATTAGCGATAAGCCCGGAATGAAGCCCATTGAATATCAGCGGGGATTTGGTTAGAAGCTGAATGTGACCTTGACGTCAGCAAAAGAAAGCAGAGGATTATCTAGACTAGCTCATAGAGTATACCAGAACTTCACTTAGCAGTTGGAGTATAAAAAAGACATACATGTAATATCTGATGTGCCCTTCCCACCATAGTATGTATCTCCAACGGGAATGAGACCTACAAACCACACCGTTTGGCATGTGGCAGAGAAGTAACTCAAATACTTTTTCACATCCCTCGGAATCTATTTAGTTTTCTTCTAACGTTAATCAACGTGTATCGAGTAAGGCCTGATTTCATTGCGCCGATTTTACTCCCTATGTGTTCCAGATGTACTCCAGTTTTAGTGCTGACGCACACATACTCCTACATAAATAAAATTCAACAAATTATATCAAGGGAACTTTGGTAAATTACCAAAATGCCTGAAGGCATATATTTCTATATGCACAGACATGAATCAGTAGTTTATGTTAATTCCAGACTCCGATGGCATTTGATATGATAAGCATCGCCTTCAGACTGTTTCATAAACGGTGTTAAATGATATAAGCTACCCTCCCTCGCTAAGGATGCTGGGCCGTTGCAATTTTGACTGAAAATGCTCACACTTGCAGGAGTAACGTCGAGTTTGGTTTCCAGCTATTATAATACGTTCCGCAGTTGTTCTACCAATTTTGATGATATATTTGATGGCCAGAAATACAGGACTATGGATTCGGACTTCATCATTCAGACAATAATTGAATTCAGATTAACTTGCATAAACATGGGAACAATTTAATTGATAGCATTTATAAAGGGGGACTTAAAACCTCGTAGCTTATTCTTTTCACAAGTGCTTACAAACCCGAAGGACGAATGACCCTATTGCTGAACTGTATTCATAGTACATGTTGAATGTGAACAACCAAGTAGAGGTCACTCGCTGCCCCTTCTTAATTTCATTTCACATTAAATAACGTGAATGTCTGTAATAGGTATCTGGGCTACATTAAATCATGTGGTTGCTGTATTCATTCACAGGGAAGCAGTACAGGTTATGTTAGATAGAATACTCTCTTTTAGATTCAGGACTACCGTAGGCCAACCAAACACACGGACTGCATAAACTATACAGCCTCCATGAATAGCCGTGGTCTCTTCGTAAATTCACATTAAAATCTCCTTCATCTGAACCTGAGGGTTCTAGTGGATCGCCACATGATATATTTGATGGCCAGAAATACAGGACTATGGATTCGGACTTCATCATTCAGACAATAATTGAATTCAGATTAACTTGCATAAAAGTGGGAACAATTAAATTGATAGCATTTATAAAGGGGGACTTAAAACCTCGTAGCTTATTCTTTTCACAAGTGCTTACAAACCCGAAGGACGAATGACCCTATTGCTGAACTGTATTCATAGTACATGTTGAATGTGAACAACCAAGTAAAGGTCACTCGCTGCCCCTTCTTAATTTCATTTCACATTAAATAACGTGAATGTCTGTAATAGGTATCTGGGCTACATTAAATCATGTGGTTGCTGTATTCATTCACAGGGAAGCAGTACAGGTTATGTTAGATAGAATACTCTCTTTTAGATTCAGGACTACCGTAGGCCAACCAAACACACGGACTGCATAAACTATACAGCCTCCATGAATAGCCGTGGTCTCTTCGTAAATTCACATTAAAATCTCCTTCATCTGAACCTGAGGGTTCTAGTGGATCGCCACAGACCCTAGACCACTTGATTACCAGACTCGCACCCACAATCAAACCCAATATTGTGGAAGTCGTTAATGTACCCTCCAGTGGCGCCCCACAACTTTGTATGCATTAGATGGTTCCTATAATTCCACACACACCTAGGATCACGAGGGTACTTCTGCCGTCAAGGAACCAATCTCAATGCCTAACCCCTCGACAGACCCTACTCCCTACAGACCCAGGAATTCAGAATTTTAATTTCATGTTGCATTCAAAATTTCAGGATCCATTAGAACTATTCACTATGATATTGAAATCCTCATGTCGCCATATCTCTTTGAAAGAGCCTCTATATATTTCTATCCATGTGAATTCTGAGAAGTAAAATAAACTGCCCAAAACGGATACTGGAAAATTTATGAATCAAACACTGATTTATTTATATATCTCCAAAGTTACAAGCTCTCCATTGACCTGTGAGTGGGTCATGTTAACTGATACAATTTGTGTTCTAATTCATACTGTGCTGAAGTATCATTATGAGGAAATTGCACTTACAAACACTTATCTTCCGAACCAACAATTCAAGGATAAAAGGATATACAACAGAGAATTTCAAAGAGAAATACTTCTGAAATACCGAGGTGAGAGTTCTTTTGCTTCGCACACCACGTATAATTGGTATGAGAAGGAATGGCCATTTATATAGCAGTAAATCTACCCCTGCTAAGAATGAAGGAGAAGAATGGATGCAGTGGGTCTCGAACCCACAAAGTCCTACAAACTTGGGATTACAAGTCCAGTGCCTTAACCACTGAACTTAGTCCCCCCCCTTAAGTATACCAAGAATTAACCCTACTATTCACGTATACTTCAAATAACCACTTATAGGACCTTAGTCCATACTCCGGCTCAGACAGTTGATTGACATCCCAGATGGCAGGTCAATTAGTTCCCTGAGACCCCATCCAAACAAGGGGCTCTGATGACGACACGACCGGGGCAATCTGTATCCAGTGGCGCCTCTGGTGGGGGTTGGGTTCTAACGAGGCCGTGTGGACTGGTCGCAATGGCTGAGCAGCTCGAAGGTTCCAGTGTGAAGGCACAGGATTGATGTACCTTACCTCGGTGTTGACAAGCCTGGGACTGCGTGTCCCTTAGAAAGACGACCCACTTTGGTTCTGTCATACCCACTCTGCCCTCTCCGTCCCTTTTCATGTCTCGTGTATGAGAGACAGGGTATTTTAGATACTGTCGTTTTAAATCAGCAGCTGTATAATGATCACTGGCTTAGGTACTAGAAGGTCAAGAGAAATCTACTGTATTTATATCTTTTCTCGAAACAAGTTGTGCATGTCCGTAGAGCTTTTCCAACCCTGATAAAGTCAATTCATAGATATAACATCGAAGCGATACATCAGCTGCACAGCCATGGGTTACTTGAGTTGCGGACACAATTACGAGTGCTATTGTCATCTTGTAATCGAGTTATTGCTATACGCCATGGACAACCCTCATCGATGGACAAAATGTGAGTCAGAGAGCATAATCACTAAATCTCAAGGTCGAGCTGAATTACATCTACATTTCATCTCAATAGTATTGAGACTACTCTAAAGTGTGATGACCATAGCAGACTGGCGTAGGTCGGTGACCACCACCAAGTGGAAACCGAAGGAACTGATTTCTTGGGACCAGTCAATTACGGATGGCATTTGCAGGTCGCAGCAGCTCGGAGCAGCTCATAGCTCATTTCTGGCATGTAGGCCATGGCCACTGGGAGTCGGCCCTGCTTGGTGGTCTGCACTAATCGGCCCTCTACTGATATGTTCCATGCCTACTTCTAAGTTTGCGACATGTGGAAGACAAAGGTCTTTTTAAAAGGTGGACAGGCAGTCGCTCCCTGAGGTCTCGTTGTGAAGAAGCTAAGTCGTGCCTGTGCATCCCTGAGCTGTGAATTTAGTGAGTCTTGGTCTCTTTCCCATGGTCTACCACATATGTTCTATCTAAGATGTTCCTCCCTGATGGCCAGCTAGACAAGGGTAAAGGGTATTCACCGCTCTCTTCACATATGTCAATTCATCATACACCAGTGCCCATCAATCTTACGATTACTAACCTTTGGTCTGTATGTATTAACTCAAACATACAGCCTAATCTACTGAATAATCGAGGACCTGTCTGAGTTCAAAATACCCTCCTTGAAACATGCATATCATTACACTCTTTATCTCTCTGGTAGTGACTTCTGCTTCATCAGCTTTATTTATCTTGTCGTGTATATGTTGTTGGTTAATTTCCTTTCCTATTCAACAAAATAAAAAAAATAAAAAATCTATATCTTCTAATATAGTTTCAAACATATTTTCCTGTTTTAAGAAGTTATTCAACCGTTTCATCTCTTTTTGGCTTCCATAAAGATTCATTTTTTTGGTCACGCAAAGTTTTATGAAAAACAATGTGCGCCTCCATATGGTGATCCTCCACTTTGAAGTCACATAGGACAGTTCATGATATATACAAGTCAAGTACATGTATGTACATTGCAGTTACTCAAGACAGGACAATTACATGGACAAAATAGTATACTATTTCATATTACGATCTTATGATCTAGGAGGTATGCTATAATACATAGAACAAGTCTCATTTAATTACTAGATGCAAGTTACGTTTTGCCAAAACTCTTCAGATTTTTCCTATTTTCTTCAAGCAATCAATATAATCTGGAGCACTGTACGTACACCACCCTCTCAGATCTGGTAAGATGTCCTTCCAGAGTGTCCCCTTACATGAGATTGAGAAGCATTCCGTACCAAAATAACTCTCCTTTTACACATTGTATTCGCTTACGAGGGGTGTCCCTTTACACAGGATTGTTTGTTTGTTCGGTTGATTTAACGTCAAGTCAACCAGACTTTCCCAAGGGTCTTTTTACACCAGGCGGGTGGTGATCGAATATATGTGATGAATTCAGGTAGACATCTCACCCCTACACATTTACTGAGGTGAGAGTTCTTTAAGTTCCCACACCACATAGACATGGTATTAGAAGGATTGGCCGTTAATATAGCAGTAAATCTACCACTGCTGGGTATGGGACTCGAACCCACAAGGTCCTACAACCTTGGGGTTACAGGTCCAGTGCCCTAACTGCTGAGGTAACTCCCCACCCCCTGGCAGGTGATTCAGTGGAGAGACGGAGAAATGGCATGCGGCAGTTGGGTTTCGAGCAAATTACAAAAGATATAACTAGATACATGTACTCTAAAAACAATTCTTCCTTGGGATAAGTCTTCACCACAAGTCATAATGTAACAAATGCTGGGGTATTAACGCTCTCGTTTAGTGATCATCATACTATCTTTGTCACCCTGAAACATCCTAAGACAGTATTGGACAAAAAGACTATTAAGGGAAGATCATGCAATAAATACAAAACTTTTTTTAATGAGGTATCTGAGTAAGTTAACTGGGAGGGCTACTTTAGACTAGATAACGTGGATAATAAATGGGCCTTTATTTTAGACAAAATAAATAGCTTTTTAGATATTAAATGCAAAATACGGGAATTTAAGATGATAGAGAAACAACGACCCTGGATTAAACTGCTGAGGGACAAAAGTAAACTATTGAAATTAGCCAGAAAAACGAGGAGGAAAGAAGATAAAAACTCTGCTAAATGAGCAAGAAATCTGCAAATCATTCAGTAAAAAAAGCCAGACAGACATATATTCTAAGTAATCTAGAGGAAAATAGAAATGACCATAAGAAGTTCTGGCACACAATAAAAAATATACTCCCTTCAGCAACTGATCGAACTGGACCTAAGATAGAATTAAAGAACTATGACAATTTTATACTTCAACAAGAAGCTACTCCCAACTTCATCAACAATTTTTTTACGAACATAGGCCCTAACCTTGCAGGTAAATAAAATACTCCATGGAAACCCTATGGCGATACTAATCAATTAAAACCAGATGAGCTACATAACACCAGTGATGAAGTACTGAAATTTGCAAAAGAGATCTGGATTTCTAAACAATCTATGCTTAGGCATAGGTTCCTTGGTGTTTAAGGACGTAGTCATGCTAATCCCACACATCTTTGCAGATTTATTTAACTGCTGATTTGTTTCGTTTGTGATTCCTGCTGCCTTGAAAAAATCTGTGAATATCCCCCTTCTGAAAGGAGGTGATCCTTATTTTGTCTCCAATTTGAGACCAATTTCGTTGTTACCGGTAATACATCGGCAGACTGTAAAATATTTAGACAATAGTTCTATCCAGAATCCCAATCAATGGAGTTTCAGAAAAAGTATGTCATCTATACAGGCAGTGGCTAAGTTCACCGACGATATTTTGATTAGCCGTAATATCAGAGAAAATACCCTTGCAATATTTGTCGACCTTTGTATGGCCTTCGACACAGTGAATCATCCAATATTGCTTGACAAATTGTCGCGTTATGGTGTAAACGATAGGGACCTAACCTGGATTAATGACTATTTATCTAATCGAAAACAATCAATAAGGGTTAATGGTATGTTATCAGACTGACTCTCCGTGACCTGTGGTGTAACACAAGGGTCCATTTTGGGTCCCTTGTTATTTCTCGTCTATATAAACGATTTGTATTCTATTCTAAAGGTTTCAAAATCATGTTTTTACGCAGATGATACTGTTTTGTATGTGTGTGGTGTAAATCCTGATAAAATGTAAAATGACCTACAGGAAGACGTGGACAGATTACATCTTTGGTGTTGGTTTAATAATTATTATTAATGCCAGTAAAACCAAATCCACGATATTTGGTCCTCATAGAAAAGTTGATACCTTAGCTAATCATTCTCTCATGCTTGGGGATTAAGTTCTTCATCATGTTCACTCATATAATTATTTAGGCATTTATAAACTTGAATAGCCATCTTGACTGTAAAACTCATTTCTCAAGACTGTACAAGACTATATCACATAGGTTATATCGAATACAGAAAATGGGAGACTACATCTCTATCTCTGCAGCCTTACATATTTATGAACAGTGTATTTTACTGTACTCGGACTACGGATACTCCTTTGTGTTTAAATGTAGTCTGGACAAAAATAGTAAAATAGTTAATTAGTAAAATACTTGGTAAAATGTTATGAGGTCTGAGGGGCCTGAGTCAATGATCCAAGTATATCAAGCACCAGTAGGTCGATGAGGTATTTCAGTCTCGAGTGATAGGTCATGGTCAGCTGGGCACACCTCTAAGACCCTTAGACACCGGCCCTCTGCTCTTGTCACAATATCACAGTGAATAGCACACAGATAGTGAAGGTATGATATTTTTGCAGCAAGCTGGAAATCCATGTGATCAGTCTAACCTTTGGACGTATATAGGGCGTGCAAACACAAAATAATTAAGGGGTACTACCCGTTGTTCGATATGCTGTATATCTAAGATTTCCCACTTTTGGGTATCATTGTGTCTATGTTATATGTCGTCCGATCTTGTCCTACAGCGAAATTTGGGGTTGCTTCCTAGAATTTATCCACACATTCTAATATGAGTCACCCTAAGCAAAAGCCTATTCTAAATGAAATATGCATGGTAGGTTGATAATGTTGGTCGTTTGGGTAGGTGAGAGTTCTTTTAGTTCCCACATCACATGGACATGGTATGGGAATCATTGGCCTTAGATATAGCAGTGAATCTATCAATGCTGGGGCAAAGAAGAAGAGTGACTGCAGTGGGGCTGGAACCACAAGTTCCACAACCTTAGGGTTACAAGTCCAGTGCCTGAACCACAAAGCTAACTCCCCAGCCCCATAGTTAATTGTTAAAATGTCTATTGAATGGTATTCACTCTTGTAGTAGGGAGTGGGTCATATGATTTTAGAAAAATATTCTGTTTCCTCAAAAGCTTCCTTTTAGTTACCCTCAGGAATCAGTGTGTCGAGTTCAGACAAGGGCATCTATGCCTTGTCCAAA
Source organism: Alentia gelatinosa (assembly GCA_950022655.1). Classification (NCBI taxonomy): domain Eukaryota; kingdom Metazoa; phylum Annelida; class Polychaeta; order Phyllodocida; family Polynoidae; genus Alentia; species Alentia gelatinosa. The sequence continues at coordinate 34,498,922 of OX465583.1, forward strand.
GTAGAGATAGTTTAAGCGCAAATTAGAATTTGGTGTTAACTAGGGTTAGTGGGTATTTAAGGGTATGTCTGATAGAAATTTTCAACTCTATAGAATTATCAAGAGACAGGAACATCGGTCCACTACTACATATAATACATATGACCATCCATATTATCATCAATAAAGCCTCATCCTGTCACATTTGGTGCACTTGTTGTTATTTTGTGTTTAACTACGAGAATATACTTCTAATGTCGTAGATATGAATCAATGAGATGATTAAAGGATAAACATGCAGTATACAATGTAGGGACTGTGTTTGAGGGTTATTTATTTCTGCCGTCAAGACAAACCCATTACTTGCTGCCAGCCCATTTCTTGCAACCATCTACCGTCACCCAACCAGCCCCAGCTATATATCGTGTAGGTCTCTACATACTTTACGAGACACTGCAACGTTAATCTTTCCACATGACCAGGGAACTCAAGATGAAGTGGACTGGTAGGGTCATCAAGTGTGTGTGACTTCAAACCTATGTTCACCAAGTAGTTCTAGAGGGGGTTGACTGTTGCCTTGACACTGATACGAGAGCTAGTAGGGCATTATGCACATGAATATTGAAATCCCAAAGCCACAGAGGAAGTTATAAAACACATATTCAGTGATTCACATTATAAAATCAATGGACCAATAATGTTGGAAATAGTTGAGCTACATCCTGGTATTATCAACATCGACGTGAAAAACGTTTGAAAAAATATAATCTAATGGCTATCCTGGGAGATGCCCGCAGAACAGTGAGAATATTTTTTAAATTAGAATAATTGCGATTCTTGTACAGAGACTATATTCATCAACATTGTATAGAAAATCGTGAAATAGTTTCCCGCTATTTCTAAGAAAATTGCAGTGCAACTAGGAATAGAATTCATAAATACAAGTAAAGAGTTATAGAATTAAGGCGTTCCCAGATGGATAGTGGTTACCTTTAAAAGCTGGACTTGTATATCGTTAGATAGTCACATGTAAGCACGAATGCTGTGGTTAAAAAAAAGAGCAGAGCTTGGATTAAAAGAAAGATATGAGTCAAGAAAGACGCTGTTGAAGAAATGGGCTGGCAGCAAGTTATGACAAAATATCGTATTACTCCAAACACCCTCTTATCTTTTCCCTTTAACCATGATCTATAGGGTAATGATGTGAAATACATTTAATCAACTGGTATGAATGGGGTTATCATCAGATGGTACATCTGGTTTGAAAACATTTTCATATTCTGTGCAGCTTATCTATGCCTCTCATTCTGTATATCCAGAGGTGATTTGGCCGTCAGAGTCACAGAAAACATACACGTCTGGCTACTTCCTGCTGACATCTAAGGATAGCTGCTCATTCCCTTTACTGCCCTACGAGGACAAGACATAAGGCTATTCTGATCACGACGATTTCCCCGAACTTCCCACTTAGCTGTAAACGGAATGACCAGAGCTGGTAAAGTGGTGCTGCCTGATGCTGTCTCGCGACACGGTATGAGAAACTCAGAAAGCAACATTACGAGCAGCCCAATAGATTTCTAATTGCTATTTCTTTCGCTGTTTAGTAACACTGCAACATTGTTAATGATATCATTATATACCTGTGCAGGGATGTATCACACTTACTGATCAGCTGTACAGATTTCACGGAGTGACGAATATCATTAGTTTGTCCCTCTGTACCACTTCAACTGCTTTCATTCAAAAGAACGAGGAATAAAAATCGGCGCTTTTAATCATTATTAGGTATGTAGTAAGGAGACAGTATGAAGCTGCTTGAATGAAATCCTTGTAGTTACTGAGACTGAGGAACGAGGTACGTCAAAACACAGTATGAGCAATTCATGTGTCTAAGTTTACACGCTAAACGACGCCGAACAGATTTCATTCAGGGACTCTAACCTCGTTTCGGTAATTGTTACCCATTCATATCTATCAATATATATGCAATATCTAAAAAGGCAATTATGTTGTTTAGATTTAACCGTATTTAATTACATACTGGCTCCAGGCCATTCTCGTTGATATTGATAAAACACAGGCTCATTCAAGCCCCCAGCCTGTTCAATATCAATTCTAAGAACACAAACAACCATCATGTGAAAATCCTTAAAGGACTTGGATCCAAATCCAAGCATGTTTATCAGAAAGAGTTTGGAGGAACGGCTAAAATAAGGAAACCTTTTACAAAAAGCGAAACTGAACACAGTGAGATTATGATGCTGGATTCGCAGACCAAAAGTAGTCCTTGGGGGACGTTTTTAATCTCAGGCGAGCTACAACTAGGAATCCCTCAGATTGGCCTTAATCTCTCTTTGATCCTTATCTCTCTCCTTTCTGTGCGTGCATTAAACCAGTAAGAACGCAGGGCCCCTTGCCGTGTTCTCGCTATCTTAACAATGGATCCACGGCCTTAGGTCTGTTTCTCTAAAAACACGTCAGATGGCATTATCCGACCAGGTCCAACGACCCGAAACTTCGGACGATGCTAGGACCTTTACGTTTGGTGTTTCAGTTAACAGTTTGCCTCCTTTTGTTCCGTCAGACAACCGTCGGATCTAAGCCTCAACATAGTAGACCAGGTCGTAAATGGAAGTGAAATATACCATCGATCGTAATCGTTGCATCTGAGCCGTAGGATAATATCTCTGATGTCACGTTTTTCCACTCGCTGACCAAATGATCGGCGAGTTTTAGGAACGACTCTTCTAAATATGCAAATGTGTCACAGCAGGTTACTCTGGTTCCCGACTTTTAGACCCTTGACCCGTTTCATCAACGATAATATCAACCAGTTTTACATTCGTCAACGACGAATATATCGGTCGATGGTGCCAAAAATCGGCAATGACGTAGATTTGTCGCAGACTTTTTCAATTTCCTCTTATACAGATTTATGAGAAAAGGCCATCACATAGTCCGACAATGTCGATACGGTTTCAAAAATAGTCTTATAGGTCCGTAGACTGCTGTGGTGGTGCCAAATTGTATACAGCGTTCATATTTAATATTTTCTAACCACACGATTATGCCATGTGCTGCCCTTATTTAATTTGATTGATAAGAATACAGAAGTTTAGAGTTGCTGTTCATCAGTTTCCCATATGGTGGTGTACGCCATTAGCCCATTTTCCATTAGACGACGAAAACAGCACCGATTATTTGAGTTCGCCTAAAAGTCTGTCGGTGGTGCCACCGACTGTAGCTCGGTGAGGGTGCAGTGTATGGCCTGTTTCACTACATTTTAGAGGTCTATTCTGATTATATTGTCCAGATAAAACCAACGAAAACAAGGCGTTTTGATTCTGCCTGTCTTTGACTAAGTTGGTTGGGATTTCCAATGGTATGAGTCCGGAATGGCATGAACGAAGTGTTAGGCAGTAGAACGCCCAAGGTTCACTGGCATCGGATGTAGGTTGACGAGGCGTTACTGGTATCACCACCTTAGCCCATCGCTTAGCCATTGGCATCGGGATCCAATGTGTAACCACCTGCACCTGAGCCTTAGGCCTAGTGCATTGCAGGCTTCGACTAGCAGGGCAGTGCTTAATCCGGGAATAAGTGGGACACAATATCAGGATTGCTGATTTTTAAAGAAACTGGCCCCTGGACCGGAGCAGTGCCTCCTGACGTCCCGCCTGGTGACCTCAGCTGCATTTAACACAACAGGCACCTCGTCTGACGATGCACAGCCACCATCGACCACCAGCTACAGACCTCGTCCTTTCCACCCCGCGTTTATTTTATTTTTTTTGTATAAAAGCTCTCCTGGTTAAAAACCCCTAGCCCCCTCCGCACCAAGCTTCTAATACAGTCTTCGCTCTACGCTCAATTTCCCAATCAGGCTTTTTTCACTCGACTGCCGGAAAATGGAAGCAGGGTGGGGGGTGTGGCGGCGGAGAGAAGAGGGTTACATGAGATTAAATATCTTGCGTTTCAGCATGGAGAGAGCCGGGGTGTTGACCCACTGCTAGAAGTGGTCAGGGAGGGTCTGCAGGGAGTTAGATGGGTGGTAGGGTGCAGTGGGGTGACGTTGGATTGACTTACTGAAGGGTGACCATGCTTACAGCATTACACCAGGCTGGAGCTGCCGTCAAGAACCTTTTCCATCCCACCCCAACCCCCTTTCAATATTTACACGTGCAGACTGAGCTGCGATTGGCGCCCCCCCCCCCCTGGAGGTTCTTCCCCAAGCCCCCGGACACCCTCCGCCCTGGAGAACCACGCAAATGCCTCCTCCAGTGACTGATGGTCTCCTTCGCTTTGACTTGTTTGTCTTCCGTTGCAGTCAGACTTTAATAGCCTTTAACGCTCAGGCTGAATGTTGTAGGCCCACATCCAATCAGTCTCTTAGGAACCGAAATTACAGTCTAGTTTGTTTTATATCGTTCCTCCCCACAGGCGCAGCTTTGGTTTCTGTCCCATTCTCGGTAATGAAGAAGTTGCCCGAGGGTCGCTGTGGCTGATATATTACAGATGGAAATGTTTATTCAGTTTATGTCGACCCCAGCCATGGGAACGGTCTGATTCGATAACAGCTCACAATGGCGACTGTGTATGGCACATTGGGGGAGTGGACATCAATGACAATGGTGGGAAGGGACATATAGATGGAGGGGTTGGGGGTGTGAGGGAGAACAGCAGTTGGTAGGGTCAGATGGCAGAGGCAGAGTGATAGTGCCATGATACACCAAATGAATAACATCCTGATAACTGTTCCTAAACAAGTATCGGGAATATTCTCTTCTATGTCCAAGTGTGAAGAGTCCACTATATTTTCTTAGAAGCGTAGGCAGAGACAAAGACTAAATCATATTCTTGTAACAATTTGCTTAGATTACAATTATAACATTTCGAAAAGCATAAGTATAAATCAATTTCGGGAATATGTGAAATCATAAGAATGTCTCGAGATTCCTTTCAGGAGCCGATCCTTATTATATGACAACTTCGCATGTCCCATGAGTTAAATCATACCAAGCATAGACGGCAGAACTCCTCTGGTGAGCCCCCAGATACTCACCTCGAAGCCCGGCACCCAGACTGAAATGGCTTTCTCAGTTTCTGCGATGTCAAACTGTTACTGCTTCTATGTAACCTAAACGCTCTTCCCCACCGTGTGCATCCTGCTGCAATATGACGTTAATATGGTTGTGATACAACCTATATAATGTGGACCCTACGTTTATTCGTTGTGAAACCTGCTGTGATACATTTGTTATATTGTAGTGAAGAACCGATGTAGCATAAAGGACAATATTTAGGAGTAGGGGGTCCTTGTGCAATTAGAACTTCAATTGAATATTTTTCCCAAACCAAACAACTCCAGAATTCTTTATGGTGGCTTTTTAATGTTACGTTAACACCATCACACCAACAGTCCCGGCAGTCAATTTTGCTCAAACCATAAATGGACGTGGACTTTATATGACCTTTTTATTGCCTTGGCTCCACTCGGTCCCAAATATCCCAGTGACTTAAGGCCCATCAAGGTGAGTTAAGGTTGCCGCAAATGCAAATGCTGCAAACGTAGCTCAACACTTTAACACTACGTTTATACCATCACCCCAACAGTCCCGGCAGTGAATTGTCATTGGTGCCATACTCCGGAAAGTCTGCTAGACTCTGCCTTAAGTCACCATACTTAGAAATATAAGTCGACTTGGCCATTGTGGAGCTGTCAGGGAGCTGATGGGAAACTGTAGTTCTGTTATTTCGCTCCTGCCTGTGCCGGGGAAAGTGCTGGAGAAAGTTGTCCAATCACAGCTAATGGGCCTATGTGAAAATAATGACTGGGAAAAATGTGCGAAAGGTGATGGACAAAGTTCAGACTAATCTGAATAGTGTGTTACAATGGTGGAATACTTATCAGTTAACCATTAATGAACAAATGGTTTATGGTTTTTGGTACCAATAAAGAATTACGAAACTGTCGAAACACACCCGATGCCCTATCAACAGGGTGTCAATCGAAAGGGTCCATCACTTCAAATACCTTGGTGTCAACCTAGACAAAAGCTTCATTATGTCAGCTCATGCTGACTCTGTTATCAGAATGGTGGCACATAAATTGTTTGTATTCAACAAAATAAGGAAATCTATTAACAAGACTACTGTAATAATTCTATATAAATCCATGATACTGCCGTATATGGAATTTACTGACGTCTTCTCTGACTGTTCTTCTAAAACCACACTGGCCAAGCTACAATAAATATAGAATAAATGCCTCAGAGCCTGCATTGGCAGTGGAAATTACCTCCCGAATAGAACTCTGCATCGGTGAATTAAAACACAAAATCTATTGGCGCGCTGAGTCTCACACTTACAAAAATATATGTTTACTCAAAAATGAAATGACGATTACATAGTACAAGAGATTTTTAGAAGAACCCGACAACATGACGCTGTTACATTTAAGATTGAGAAACTGAACAATGAATGTTTTAAACATAGTGCTATGTACCGATGAGCTAAAAGCTGGAACAATCTTCTTGTTGAAGTCAGAAATATTGATGATATTCAGTCATTCAAACTAAATAAAAAAAAGGTGGGCATTAAGTGAGAACTGGTGAATCTATTTTGAAGCCTGATCTCAGCTCCTGTGCATGCATTTGCCGATACTAATGAGTGTATAAAGTGGGTGTATTCTGTATTTGATTAAGATATTTATGATGTACCTGGATTTACTGACTACATGGACCTGTCCAACTATTTTCTTCTTATTCATATCCATTGAATTATACAGACTTTATGAAGAGCAAGCCAGGGATATATTTTTTGATAGTGGCAAATAGTTTGAAGACGAACACTTTACCATGAACTTTGACTTCAAACTAAGAACTATTCTTTATTGTTTCTCATGATAGAATGAACAAAACATAGTTGCTAATCGCTATCCAACAGTTCAACATTTTATGTAACTTGGTTGTGATCCAACTACTATTGCTAGTTGTTTATATAGTCAAATAGAATTAATGTAAATGTGGCCAACACTAAGAGGTACACATGTACTCCCCAAACGGTCAATAGCATCGATGTACCTACTCAGTATAAATAAATTGTTTAGAAAAAAAGTTACTTCTCTTTGTTTCTTTCTCCTTGATTTTTCAATCATTTCGTGATTTATCCACGGGCTTTCCGTTAGTATCACACCATATATCGAGATGCCCACTTCACTTAGGCTCTCAGTGGGATTGTTTGCTGTGATTTTATGACTGGCATAGCATTGCCAAAACAGCCAATGAGGTTGCTTACAAAGGACCTTTGGAAAATGCCATAATGTAATGGGTTGGTGACACTTGATGTGTGTGATATGACATGTGGAAATTGTTTACGAACTCTTAGCCAGTGCGTATCGTGATCATATGTATTCCGATAAGGTTACGTTATAACACTGCATCAGATAATGGTAGCATCGCATATTACGGGTTCAGGACTAGCTTATAGCCTGGGAATAATTCAATGGGTCGCTAGCGTAGATTAAACGCGATCGCTTTTTAATTCCACGTCCGGAATAAGATTGATATATATACCCTTAGGTTATCCAGAAAGGATACGGGACTGAATGAACCACAGATCGATAAATTAAACAGGACATGGCAGTCGCGTTCTCCAAGCGTAGGCCCGTGTGGTGGTGCATGGAGTTTTTTGGGCGGAAGGCGCCAGACTGGCGAGAAATCGAGATGTGTCACGTGCGGCGTCTACCTCAGTCACATGACCACGTGCGCACTTACCGCTGGCAGCCACCAACATGATATACTGATGGGCTGCAGTAATAGCGGCAATTACACGTAGGGCCTAAATAGCAGGAGAGGGGGGAGCACGTTAGCAAGCATGCTCAGCTGGTGGTGTTGAAGAAAAGAATTATTTTATATTTAACTGAAAAGTGCCATTTGATAATGGCAAAAAGGTTATTTAGTAGAGCTTGTGTTAAATGGGACATGAATATATAAAGCTTGCTTTCAAAGGCAGCTTTCTACCTAATTGCATATTTCGCATTAGTTTCCATGGAGAGTCATTAGTACGAAGGCTATAAATGTACTTCATATTCGCCCCCACATTGATTGTAGACTGCGAGGCAATGGTGTTCATGTGCCGTCCTTGTAACAATATCGATAATGTCGTGTAATTGGTCTCCATCTCTTTCAGTATCGATCATGTGATTCATTTCATATAGGCACGTTCCTCTTAATGGGTAACTCTACTGGGATACCTGCTAATCTGATCTAAAGTGTATGAATAGGGCTTCCTAAGTCATTACAAGTTCGTTATTTTTGAATATAAATCCAATTAATTAATTCTAATTTAATTCACTTGAAATAAATAGATAGTATTTGTGAATATCTCGCTCAATCTGTCAGCTCTTATTTGAATTTAGTTTCGTCTTTAACAATTATCAGTCATAGCAATTCGAAAATTCTGCCGCACGTTCAGGCATTTTGTATCCTCTTGTATGATATTAAAATGACAGACGGAGGGTATAACATATGAATAAAGGGTTGATATGGAAACTTAATTACCATTGTGGATTAAGACTTACATACAATTATAGTAGTCATAGCACAAACATTGAAAGTGTTCTAACTGCAATTAATCAGGGTAAAATCATGCACAGATCGCACAGACTAACAAGGTAAACAACAGCCACTCAATTTGTATCATACCGGCAATGACGCCCTGATGACCGACAGTGTTGTAAAGATGGGACACTTCCCTTGATATCGACTCATAATGTTTATCCGTAGAGAATTGGCTAATAGAGATTAATGACACGGTTAATGTAATAGAGAGAAGAGGCAAGCTGTCAATCTGCGGTCGGTGATGGTGTGAGGACTGAAAGCTTGCAGACAAGAGAGACGCCTGCGGCCTGCTGGGTTTTTGATTACCCGATACATTCCCAGCCTGTCCCCTAAACCAAAGATAGCCAGCAAACCCCATTAATTTTACATTATATACGGCATGTTTTTAGATCCTTGCCTAAAGGTCTCCTATCTCCTCCTAACATTATATCCTGAACGCTGGTGCACTAAGGGCAAAGTAGTTTGTAAATAAGAGACGGGGAAGGCAATGGGGAAGCTGTATTATGAGTAGGAATGGTTTTTATTTACTCTCTTGTGAAGACTGAAAGCTAGCAAGTTCTAGCGCCTGAGAGGTCGTTGGTGGCAAATCGATGATGTGTGGAGGACCGGGTGTGTGCCGTGTCTTTATCAAAGCGATGATGACTCGTAGGCCCGATGAGACGACATGGACGTGACGGTATAGTGAGGTGTGGGGCCACCTCAGTGGGATGTCAAGGGGGAGAGTACATTCGACGCCCTAAACGTGGGTAGTATGCAGCGAGGATGGGGATTTTGAGGATGAGGTCGTATGGGCCCGCCCTTGCGAAAAGGTGGTGACGATCGTGAGTTCCGGGATGTGGATGAGGTGGTTGCAACGGGTTGAAGTCGCCTCAGCCAACGTCAGCGACAGCATCATCTGGTCGTGTTGGACGGGCCCTGTTCCAATAGCAACAGAAAAATAATGTTCAGGGAGTCCGTGAAATGTATTCCCTGTCACTTTGAAAATATCATAAATGAACTCGGCATCATGAGAAGCCTTATAAAAGACTCAAAGATTCTCTAAATATGTTTATTATTAGCAGAAGGTCAGACCTTGGGAATGGAATTGAAACATGGCTAATGAAAGCCGGGTAATGACAAGATCACTGACTAGCACTATGGTGCAACTGCCCAGACCTAAGACTGAATTTGTAAAAAAAATCACCAGCCTATAGAGGCTCTGTTGCATGGAACAAGTTGCCTGAAGATGAACGAAAAAATGAAAAAAAGGATGCTTTTAAGAAAGCTATTAAAAAGCTCCCGGAGCTTTCATGACAGAGAGGCAGGATTGTATTGTATAAGGAAGGGACAAGAAGGGCATATATATAAACTCTGTTATAGATGTTTAGGCAATCATTCAGTTTACACAGTGAGAAATGTAGTCCATATCATATACTCAATGTGCAAAATGAACTGACAGATACTTGCCAAGACTAATGAGTATAAAGACATAACGGCATCGCGGAATCACGATTGACTTCCATGTGCCTTATGAAAATAAATAGTAGGAACTCTGCATGGTTTTACCCTCCAACAAACATTATCCAAATGTGAATATTTATTTCATATTCATATGCTAAGATGAAAAAGCTGTTAATTTCTCAAACTTAAGACCATAATGAATGAACAACTGAGGAACTGCCAACAGTGAGTTAGTATAGTCGAAAGGATTGTACACCTTAGACACTATCAACCCATCAACCTTTCATCCCTAGTTATAAGATAGTTGTTAAGCTTGGATGTACACTATAACCTGTTCCCTAGTTGGATTATTGTATTGTTTTATGTATCATATATAACATACTTAAATTATATTTCGTAAATTACCTGAGGTTTTACCTCGTTTTGTTACCATACATATATACATATATCACGTGGCGCAAGCAAATTACGTAAGAATGCAGAACACAAAAAGCCACACAAGGTGTTATGGAAGATCGCGGACATGTACTGACGAATGATACCTGAATAAAAAAAAAAAAAAAAAAAAAATTGGGAAGCAGGGGGGGGGGGGGGGGGGTTGTCAAGGGGGGAGCAAATTTGAACCCTATCATTTTTCAATTCTTTGATCCCAAATCAAATCAAATATAACAAAAGAAATTTTCTTAGCACAAAGAGCCTCCGGGAGTTGTTTTTATGACGCTTGGCACCACCCTATGAGCATGGTGCCTCTCGTATACACGGGAGGTGGCATAACCATCCTCAAGCCAAATATCACTTTGAAAAACACTTTGAGAAAACCGACCCAATTATTGGCAATTGCATAATTAGCCTCAATTCACTTCCAGGTGAACATATATTAAGTAAACAAAATGTTTAACTATAACATGGTTCAGGTGGGAACGCTGGGGCTATTACATTTCTTAGCAATATAAGTGAAAAACATCCACTACCGGCGATACTAAATATCATCAATGAAAGTTTGAAACCAAATGTTCCTTTTGTCTCTCATCCTTTGTTGCTCCACCATTGAACGTAGCTAATGACCTTTTTAGCCACCATTTGTCCTTCACTAGCGACCTTGCGAATTTGCATTGACCTCCACAATTGACCTTGTCAACAGCCATTGTCCTTCAATACTTACCTTGCCAGCCAGCCTTGACCTTCAGCGATAACCATAATAGCTATCATTGATCTTCACCGGTAACCTTACACCATTGACCTTTACCGGTGACCTTGTGAAATCTAGCAGCCCAAGCTGACCGTAAATATTTGGTGTGTTGCAGAGTTGGGTGGACGAGAACCTGGTGTGGGACCCGGAGGACTACGGAGGAATGATGGATCTACGCCTGCCCCCCTCAGCTGTCTGGACTCCAGATATAGTACTCTACAATAAGTAAGTGGATCCAATCTACTAATAACACACCAAAGTACACCCGCGTTTATTATATTGACGTTTATTGGTATGTGCAGGTGTACTTCTTTATGTCAAAAAGAGAGTTGTCACTGCTTCGCTGAAGAGTCATACTTTAGCAAAGGCATTGTTGAATACGAACAGAAATGAGGTGTAATTATATTTAAGGTCTTGCGATAGAGGGTAGATATTTGCAGATGTTATATACACATCTATAACTCGACAATATGCAGATCCGCATACATTTGTGAGATGATTCATGTATATTCACTGATTCATAGCATTGCGATGAAGTAGCAACTGCCATGTAGGTTTACACTGAAGGAAGGGATATTAGTCAAAGTTGTTAGAGTACACACGCGCCTCATTTGCAGTCAGTCAGATACACTTCTCTCGCCATCTCATAGTGTCTCAAATAATCTGAGAACCATTCTTCAATGACGTCTTATAAAGAAATTAATTCTAAGGTTCCTATCACTGCTCATACAATATGTGAATATTGTGAATTATTTCTAGATGTGACGTGATACACACGTGCACATTAAGTATTTAATTTATTGATTACATTCGGAGAGCCTCCTAAGGGATGTCTCTCTCAATCGGTTCAGCTGTAGATGAAATTAGTTTGATAAAACTCGAAGAAAAAAATAACACGCATTCCTGAAATTTTATTGAAAATGTTACTAAAGTAGTGTTCAGGCTTAAGTTAAAAAAACCCGCAATTAATAAAACGTGTAGTACCAATATACCCCAGAGTCCTGAAGTCTGCACATCGAACTACGATGTTTTCTCTTTCGCCCAGCTGGTCACACGGTACTGGATCGTCCTAATTTAATCTCCAACTAATTATTAATTCATCCCACTTCGGCGGTGTCAGATAACCAGGACTGAACAGTGTCAGCTGGTGACTTCCTGACGTGGACATGAAGCAGGAGAAAATCATCCGAACAAAATAACTTCTAAATAGTATTCGAGATGACAATACGTTTTCATACTTTTAGTCCATCCCATCCCATCACCAGCAATTCATAAATGTGTAAAGATTAGGTTTTGTCTCCACGAGGCAAGACGGAAAATATAACGTTTTTTCTTGAGGTTTTATGGTATAAGAGAAGTGCATACATTCAATAATGATCTGGTGTTAAATGTGGCTTATGATGGTCAGTGATGAATACCATTCCAACATAATCGTTTGCATGGCACCACTACTGCTAGTAGTGAGTAATACAAGTATTTTCTCGGTTGTTCTGACCATTATTTCAGAAAGACTTCCCTCCTTACTTTTGCTGACGACAACCTCTAAATCCTGAATTGCATATATCATAATTGTCCCATAAGAGGAGCTAACGTTGAAGGTAACGTTGACTAACTCAATTGTCAGTCCATACAATGGTTAACTACGTCATAAGATGTAATTACACATCAGTTAATCATGTCAATGCAGGAAATAGAATGCATACGTAGTGTGATTCGTAGTTAAAAAATCTGAGCTTTGCAAAGACTATTTCTTGCAAGAGTTTCTCATACTTTATTACCCACCGATTACGGAGTCTCCATAGGAAATGTATAGAGTACCTGGAAACAGCTACCCGGAGATTCCGGAAAAATAGTCCTGTCCATAATGAGGTCGAATCATCCTGTACTTCAAATTAACTTTTTCCAATGTTCATTCAATTTTAATTATTTAGAATCAATCATAATAATCTCATTTACCATCAGAAATAATTGTACTAACACGCCTTGCATGCCAAAAGTACAGGTTAATGACGAACCATATTATTGGTGTAAGACTACACCGAATTACTGCCACACTTGACAATGCTGTGGTGTATGGAACTAAATGCACTACAGAAACCTTTTAACTGCAATAGACTTGTTATTAATCTTGTAGGTAAGTAATAAATACAATAACGACTGGTTTTGTATACGAGTGACCGTAATCTCGTAGTTGACGACGTAATATCCTCGCTGATCGCTCGGATATTACTACGCGTCAACTACTCGGAGATTACGGCCACTCGTACACAAAACCAGTCATTATTGTGTATATATTTGAATGTATTGCACCATAGCCAGTTAGGTAGGGCATTTTTATGCGCTGAATCCACATTTACGCTGCTAACTTAATGAGACTGCTATAGAAGGTTTAATGGACTATGATTCTTCTCACACTTCATGGTTATGGAAAGTTAAAAGCCTTTTTATCCAGCAAGTCTATTGATCCAGAAGGAAAAACATCGAGTCTAGTCAATTCTATTTCAATAACCATTCCAAGCAGGACTTTGATCAGGAAATGACCATCGAATTTTCTCAGAAGAGTGAATGAAGCTTTCTTCTACAGCCTCCTACATTGCTATCTCATCTGCTATCTCCAGCATAGAGTCGGCTATTTGGTGGTAGGATGACCATTGGATGCGGCAGCTAAGCCTGAGCTGAGTCTAAACTACCACCCAATGAGACATTCACACTGACCCACAAAGAACTGCTCCTCTTGATGGGGTGGGCAAGCGCCAACTTCCCAGGGGGGTTTCCTTGTGGCCTCCTTTACAGTCAACTATGATCTAGTGCATTAGCCTGGTTCCTCTGTCACCACACGTGTCTTTGTGTAGAGGTGAAAGGACAGGGTGAGTGGTTGAGGCTGTGGTTTGTTGGATTCCTCCATGCGCCTTTATCAAAGAGCTATATCTTGGCACGGTGGTGGCTTCGCATGGCAAACAGTGGTTGTCTTCATGTTTTTCAATATGGAGAATGGGGTTTCAGTGACTGCTCACCAAACAATGGCAAGACTTGGAGTGAAATCACAATGTAGGTATTGACTCAGTTGGCATCAATTAGGTCACAGGAAAGCGAGCGGCTCAGCTGGGGCCAGTTCCTAAGATAAGGTTCTATTTCTTAGATCAAATCATTTGATATTAGATATTCAATCGTTCTTCAGTTGTGCAGCCGCACAGGGCGGGTCCATCAGTCAAACGCTAACCAAAGGCGTGAACCATTTCACAAAGTTTCATATGTAATACTCAAGTAGAATCAAAAGAGCTAAGTCACGTTGGTTCAAGCATCTGCAATGCCTACTACCTGGTGGCGGCTAATTTTAGTATGAGAAAAGATAATTCTCTAGATTAGAAAAAAAAGATAATTCCCCATATAAATATTGTGTTCTGAAGAGCGGCTTCTTATATCCTGATATTTATGAAATCATGTCTTTTGCATTTTCATCATTTCCCCATAAGAGATTGAATTGGCTATAAAAGTTACAGACCAAACTGGTCAAGATGAAAATATCAAATCAAGGGAGATGAGACAGTGAACATTACATTGACTTGAATGAAGGCGCAGTTTTTCAATCTGAATCTGAAGTATCCAGAAACAAAATTCATAACGGCTTGCAAACGAATTCTGCCGAACACTCTCGTGGAAAAGGATTTTAAAATGATTTATTATTTGTTGCTCGTGTACTGAATGATACCCAGATACCTTACATGGAGGACTGGCAGGTTCCCAAGGTTGAGCTGGGAGTGGCCGTGGTTTATCTGTGTTTAAGGGAATGATGTAAACCGCAGGCAGACCTGCAGAACATCGATTTGAATTTCGTTTCAGCACATTCCAGCACAGACAGGTCTTGGCTAGAAAAGTTCAGATCGATGCCCTCAGGGTGTCTGTTCTTGGTCTGCTGTCTCTCTCTGTTCGCAGGATTCTCCCTTTGGGAAAAATCCATGGCTCGCTGAAATAAAAGTTGTTTACCTTCGTGAAGTTTAACTGATTCTGAGTAAATAAAGTGCCTTGGCAACACTGCAAGAAAAAGTATCTTTGTTGCAACTGCTGACGAAAGGCATACGGTTCTGGCTACAATGCAGCTGTTCACATAAAATTTCTCCGAAATAATAGTCCTGTTTATCTAGCTATGATATCACTTTGTTAAAGCTCAATATCTATCTGAGAAGACATGATCTCACAAGGATATGATTATTTATTCTATACTTCAATCTCGTGCCTCTCCTTCCTTGCTCCCTCTCCTCTCCCTCCTTTTCCCTTCCACTCTCTTATTCTCTGTCCTCCTTTCGCCTATCTACTTTTGGCCTCCCTTCCGCTACTTTCTGTAGCTCCGGATATTTTGTCTTCCATTCTCCCCCTTTCGCTCTCGTTCTTTATCTCTTCTCTATTTCGTTCTCTCCTCCTCTCCTTGATATTTATTCGCTCTCTCTCTCTCTCTCTCTCTCTCTCTCTCTCTCTCTTCTAGTGTCCGCTTAGTTTTCTCTCTGTATTTCTCTGTTCTCTGACCCCTAGCTTTTATTGGTATCTAAAATGCTCTTCCTGCACTGCCCCTTCCCTACATCACCTTGAAGTCCCTCTATCCCCGTCTACTCTTTAGTCATATCTATTTCCATGTCCGTTTCTACCTCTACCTCCCTCTCTCTTCCTCTTTCTCTGAGACTGGTACCCTGTACTAGACACAGCTCAGCCTATGGAGTCATCAAACATCAATTCAGTGAAAACGACCGGATTAGATTATGTCAATGTTTATCAAATCGAAAACCCTCAATTCGAATACATACGAACCGCCATATTTTCTTATTCCATTTCCTGTTTTTTCTATGTATCTTAGGCAGCTTATCTTTACAGAAAAAACAACTGAATTTATAGCAATTTTACAAAGTCTCAGGAGGCATGGCATGACGTTTTGATCAATAAGCTTGCTAGCCCGTAGGGGGTCAGGAGACCTTTGGAGATTGACCTAATTAAGGAGGTGCTCGGGGTAATGATGGTGGTATTGGCAATTTTCCGGTAGCTGCCTCTGATATGAACAGTACCTGACCTGCTCTTTGCGAGGTCACGGCCCCCTAGATTTTAGGCACACATCAATATAATCGTAAAAGGTTGATAGCCTCGTCTGGACACATCTTTATTCCTCATGTCGAACACAGGTTGAGTTATGTAAATATAAAATTTTCTTCGGTGAAATGTTGTACCACTTAGCTTTAATGCTTTAGACAACGGTAGGAAACTGAAAGTAATGATGGTTTCTAAAGGTCATGATGGACCTATAAACAATAAACCTGGATTCTTTTTTCATTATATCTGGTGGTACTAATCCCATAGAATTGTAATGATATTTTCTATATGACTGTCAAACCGCATCATATGTAGTTTACTTTAGTATTTACGACTGCCCCGTACTTTATTCCTAGTCAAGTTTGACGCATCTCCTTTCTATATAAGACAGTGTATTAAATATCTAAAACACTGCTTTGACAAGCTAAATCTATAGACCTATGTGACCTCAGGCCTCACCATTGCAGTTATACGTATTTCATGTATGCATGGCAGGGGAACTATCAAACTGCCTTGATATACACCTATATGATGAATGTCATGACAGAACTTATGAATGATAGGTTTTCCACTGGAAGTATCAGACGGCCGCGCCATCCAAGTGAATTGGAATATGTCGCAGGCTAGAAACTTCTTTGCGATATCACATGGGGATGGTTTCATAAAATGTGGCAATAGGAAATTATATCTAAAAGAAAAATACACCTGGTTTTCAAAGATTTATATTCAGGGCTCTGAAACAAGTAATACTAGTATAAGGCTGTTGCCCTAATTGTTCCAGGTAATTCTCCAGTCACTGTGGTCAAGTGTATTAAGCATTAACTGAATCCGGATTGTGATAACAGGATTACACTTCCATCCATCACCCTGCTCTTCCCTCACCAGATAATCAAAAGAAGTTGACCTTTCATCAGAGCCTACGTATATATACACGCCGAATCCTCCACATCTCTCACACTACCTCACATCTATACACAGATACATCCGCTGCACGATACAGCTCCTACATAAATACACACAACACACAGTGGACAGGTACAGTACAGGCCTAGCCGACAGTGATTACTACAATTGTGGCACGCTCAGTACCAGCAGGAAGCACTTCTGCAAATAGAGGAGAACCAAGGAAGTCCCTGTGTCAAGACCCCATAAATCACCTCCCTGAAATCCCTGAAAACCAGTCCCGCAGCAGCGCCGACGCTCAGTGACGGATGGCCGTCCCCCTGCCAGCACCAAGATAAGGCACAGGCAAACTTTTTGCTGACAATGTACCTCTATAGGATGCACCGGGGCCAAGGAGTGCTGATAAGGAGACACTTGTGGTAACGTGTGGTCTAATATGCGTCTGCTACAACGGAAAGAACGAATTGCCCGTGTGGCTTGGAGTGGTGTATATTAGCTATACTTAGTCCCACTTAGTTAGACTGTTAATTGGTCTACTTTACTTCCGAGCACTAACTATCATCTTCGCAAGGTTCAGAAGTTTGTTAGCTATTTTTCAAGGCTTAAAGTTTTTTTTTTTTTTTTTTTACAAGAACCAGATGGATTGTCCTTGTCCCTAATGTCTTACGGGAATTTAATAATGTTTTATTTTTATTCAAGTAAACAGACACAAACTGTCGTCTGAAGACGTTCTCGATTTAACATAATCTCCAGTGAATTTTGACATTCGATAAGTTGAAGGCTAACCATAAGTTAGCCTCGAGGTATATATTAGCGTAATCAAAGGGGAATATTCATTTTGGAAATATGTGTCTTAATTGTTACTTATGAATGTGGAACATCTCTTTGAACAGGGTGTAACAGCTTTGCAGCCTTGGGCATATATATATTTATATCCAATCTGAATAGAAAGGCTTCAATCAAACTCAATGACAATAAATATTGCTGCATTTATTTGCGTCCATGGAAATACTCTTAGACATAGCACTAATATATATTAATGACTTCCTGAGGACACGAAGCTGAATAACAAGGCAAATTCAGTTAATGGATTATCAAGGGGTAATGGCATCTATAGACACTGCAAAAAACTGTCCACTGTCGTAGCAGGGTGTGGAGATAATGGATTTCATTTGAGGTGTATTACGTTGTATATCGTGCGCATATCTACGAAAGTAATGTAATGTAGGCCGACTGCTTGTCCCCTAGAGGCAAATCTATATTCATCAAAGTTTTTTTCCTTCCCCTTTTAAAATCCCAGGTGCAATTCCTTATACAGACAGCTACTTTATGACTAAAAGGATTTGTATTCGTGTTATTTCCACCATCCAACATATTTCTGACTTAACGGCAGTTTGCATTAGTATCAGGGGTTTACATGGTTCAAATTCCTGATGTGCATGTGTCTATATATCGAGGCGTATATTTATTTCCCACCTTAATACCTCAGATCCGGGAATAGGATGAATGCCTCTTCGTATTAAATGACGAAGACATCCTCTACACATCTGCCGATCATTATCCAGGCTTATGAAATATAGCTAGTAAATAATGTACCTTTGAGGAAAAAAAGCTTCGTTTATGGGTTCTCCATAGTTTGAGATCAAGGCAACATAAACAGTGCAATCAATGCTGCAATAACACATACATTCCCTTAATCTGGGGAACTATCATCCGAACAGTAATCAAAATTAATAGAATTATATTATTTCTTTCAGGAAGATTGACTCGAGGCAAGTCTATCTTGCATTTGATCTCCTTATTCATAATATTTACTGCTTGTTTCCTGTACATAGTCCCTGTGTTGTGGCTGATTCTAATTATATTCAATATCTTCTAAGAATGACTAGATGTATCATATTTCCAATCCTTCTACGAATATAGATACCTCACTGTAGAAGCTTTCGCACCATCACATGTAGTTAGCTGACTGTGGGAATGTATTGACCTCTCTCACCAAAGCTTTTTCGTGTGCATTAGGATAAGAATGATATTACGCAAATAGTGCATCACTAAATATGCAAAACGAATTCGAATAGCCATATAAATTAGAATAAGAAGGTCATAAGAGAGCTTCATTTTGATTGCAGTCAGTAAAGGTATTACCTATTGGAAATTAACTCAAACAATTAGCATTTGTGTCTGTGTTAACATCAAAGGATAGATTTCTGACTATGACTTTCAATCTGGGGCCGGTTGAATCTCACATTAGTAATTGTACATCACAAATACAAAAATTAAAGGTAATCACAGAACTGTGTACAGAAACATAGAATAAGATGTATTTAGATCTTCATATTATCTTCAGACCATGCAAGTGAGGTTTGCACTTGACATTCACAGGGTCCCGAGGCTATCGGTCGACAGTTACACGATAACTTTATTATCAATTTCCTTAAAATGCCATATTCTAACACCAGCTCAACGTGTAGACTATAAGGTGAATATAATGTGACAGTTGCATGGAGCATGAAGCAATTTCTGGTTTTGCTTTACTCATTGTTCTCCAAGCATAGTTTATATATGGAGCAATTATTTCGAAGCGATATTCAGCATCAGATGCTCCATCCTGCGGATATCCTTCTCAGACAAAGGGTGTTAGATTGATCTTACCCTGTTGCCATTGAAATCCAATGCCTCATGGAATCTGAGAGTCGGGTCTTTGAACATTGAGCAATTAAGATAAAGACATCGAGTTGGATGATACCTTTTCTGTGAGTGACTGCTATAAAGCCTTACCTCTTTCATCACCCACGCTGCCGGCGCCTTACAAACTACGGCAAAGCTGTAAAGCACTTTGTGGTTTGACAGGGGCTGCAGCTGTCGCCTATACTACGGGAATTGTGCGACAAGTAAATGGATCCGCGAAGGTGAATTTATATGCACCTATGAGCTGCTAACAGAAACACACAAGAAACCATTTTCTAACTAGTGAACTTATTGTTTATATACTATTTTCGTTTGTCAGTGTTGTAGGTATTGTCTTATATCTCACCCAACTCAGCCGTGCACTTTCTATGGGTTCGGGAGCAGGCTTCTGAGAGGAATCTCGGGAGGTTTCGCCACTCAAAAACACAATATGGGACATTGTATGCGAACAATAAACGTTTTAAAAAAATATATTACTTTAAATTTACTTCTAAAGATATTGCTGTTACAGCCCAAGATATGATTTGTGTAATTGGGTTATATTTTGAGAAACAGAACTGTGAACTTATTATAGTACTGCTGAGTCACTTCACTAAGGACAGGACTACTCCGTAAGACTGTTCAAGAAAGCTGGCCCTGATGTAGCAATTGGGGCTGGTCAGTGCGTGCCAGGGGTAAGATTAGAGGCAGAGCATGGCCCGTGACCGTCACGCCTCAGTTGTGCTGAGGGAGACCACCAAAGGAGGGCCCTCGTCGGCGGTGCCATCAGCATATTCATAGGCTGTGCCTCCCCGAGCTGCTCCCTGTGCCAGAGAGCAGCTCCGAGGGGGTCCGGTAGGCCAGGCGGAGACAGGAAGGTGACCTCAGATGTGTTCATACAACTAAATGAGTTAGTGAACACACGCAACGAAACTGAATTTATTGAACTGAACTGAAGCAGTGTGTTAAGTTTGTATGTAAGGCCTCATGAAGTAATTTTTCCGATCCTTACCTCGTAACTTTGACTCTCTTTCACTCGGGACCAGTTCCCCGCTAATATTGACCATATTTAGAAGCAACAAACTAAATGGAATGGAAAAATCCCCATCTCCGACTCTCCTCCTGCCTCCCACATATTTACAGTTCAACTGTGATGCTGTGAATGGAGTACCCTCATGGATTGTGCAGCAGACTGTAACGAGAGTGGTCATTTCTGATTAGTTCAACAGCCAATCAGAGTGCAGAGCGCACAGGCACAACTTGCAGTGAGTGCCTTCGTGATGCTCCACATAATCTCTCCTGTCTTTCAAGAAAATCTCCTCTGCTTTACAGTAGTACCCTGCACTCCTGTGTCTGAGTTCTGACCCCACCGTTCTATAAGGTCTATAACTGGCTCCCTAGGCTTTAACAAGACATCTCGCTGGGAAATCCTAGTGGCCATCAGATAGAGTTCTAAACAGTAGAATCCGTGGTGTTTTTGGAGGAATGCTGTTCTGCTTTTCCATGTGCACTGGTAATATATCATCACCCTATTTGACATAAGTGCAAGTAACAGGTACATATATATATATACGTGGGAACCCGCCTGTTGGTCATGGTCAATAAATAGGCTTTTTAGATGTGCGCATGCGCACACTTGCACATTGAGCAGGAAGTTCCTCTTTATTGACCAGTGGCACCACATCAAAGAGGGTAAAGGTTGAACGTTTCTGAGGCGAAAGGTCAGAGAAAACAATGAATTGCAGGTGGGAAGCAATGGTTGTAACATTTGGGGCTACTCACTACTTTATCACGAGGTTGCCAATCAGATCAATTAACACCTGATTCTATATGCATGAGTTGACAACCTATCTCAGACTAACTAGAACCTATACGTCTAGTATATGGTGAAAGGAACATAAATATATTTAGAAACATTTGTTACAACCCAATGTAAATTCCTTGTTTTCCCAGTAATTTCCAATGTAAAATCACATCACAGTGTGACGCATCCAACATATTGGGATTTCACGCCAGTGCTCAGGATACATTTGTAACTTTTTATACCTTTAAACAACCTGTTCGCACTAGGCTCAACAATTCAAGAGGTTTCAAAATATGAATGATCTGGCTCAGGGTAATTTATCATTTATGATGAGGCACTATAGACAGCCACTCCTATGAAACCATGTTAACAGTTCCCACCTTTAAAACGTTCGCTTTAACCTATATATGTATTTGGTACATGGTACTCATGGTGGCAGCCTCACCTACATTATCTAGAGACCACTAACAGAGGTCTAGATACATCGCACAGGTTAATGGATAACAGAGTGGCTTCTTCATGTAAGGGAGACGAGATGTAGTCGAGGGTGACGACGAAATTAAAATGCCACGACTGGCTATTAGTGCTCGGGTGACATAAATACGAGGAAATACTGACATAACATGGCAGCGACCCTCTCAGACGTTCTCTTCTTTCATACACAATTTATCCGGTATGACACTTTTATAACGTGTTCCTATATGCTACTAATGCGACATCCATTCTATAACAACCCTTGACTGTAACCTTTCCTTTACGCCATGAATACAGAATCTGCTGTGGGGATAAAATGGAAATTATAGTCAATTACTTTTATATCCCCCGTACCACTCATTCCCTTATCGGTTAATGATCTTAATTCTTGTTTTTTCAAGACAACGGTTTACTATACCATTAACCACGATAATTTCGACGAAACTCACAGTTTCATCTTTAATTCTAGCAATTCTTTGTTCAAAGAATGGTAGTCTTGTAAAGTATCATACGAATGATATCCAAATGACTGTGATCATTGGAACCACTACAACATATCTTACCATCTGTCCCCTGTATATTACACCTCACACTTATTTTTTTTTACTACATGAGCATTACTCATCTTTATTAAATCAATTTCAGATCCAATTACAAATAATTGTTTCTTATTTCGGTTTTCAAAAGAAAAAAGTTGATAACATGTGGATACATTCCAACACCAAACAATAAACTATCCTATATAGCTACATGGGGTAATGCCACGTTGAACATATAAAGTCGTCTGACGTACAAGTGTCATTCCAGCGGTGCATACAGTAATCTTGCCTGGATTTTCACGCATTTCTTATTTCTTTTGACTATTTTTACTGAGAGTCTTTGGTATGACCCGATCGGGATTTGAACACTTGACCTCCCAGGCTCCAGGCGAACACCCCTACCACTTATAGCCATCAAGCTTGGCGAACTCCATCCTTCTATCCCACCCATTTCTTCTTCCTATACTATAACCAGCCTCTGCCTTGTTTCTCACTACTCGCTATGTCCCTTTTTGTAAAGAAAACCCTCCCGTTGCTACAGGACCGTGGGTATATGGTTAGTCTTGGGGGAAAATTGACACTCGCTATATCCCTACCCTTCTTGTAACCAAGCCTTAACGTTGCTCTGGTGTAGCCGCCCCATATATGGCGGTACCATACATGTTATGGTACATACCACTTCTCGACCCGCCCCTACCCTGATTTCTCCAGGGTGAAAGATGGCGTTGTGCTCCGGGGCTAGTCCTCCGGGTCCCCCGTCGTCGTCTTTGATGGCTCCCGCCCCCCATCAGTCTGTACCCGTCGGCAGCTGGTCTCTGCTAGAACACCAGACCAAACTCCCTCCCTCCCACCCACATACCCTCCCACCCCACCCCTAAACCATCCAACGCCCGTCGAACTGCCTATCAGTCCCGCCTCGTGTACTGTGCCCCAAGTGGGGAGGTTAGCCTGGGCGCGGTCCCCAAAGGGAGACGAGGGAGGACACCGTGGGGGGTTTGAACTCGGCTTCTTGATCAATAGCGCCTGGAGGTACATCTCTCGTCGTGTCCCACTTGTCGTGCGGCCGACTTGGTTGCAGTGTGTCCTGGGACTCAGTCCTGAAGACAACAGCGGGAAAAACATTTGCTCATTCTATTAGGGCTGCGAGTTTGTCACTAGCCGGGGTTAGTGTCGCAGGGCACTTGGGAATGTGCAGAATGATCATTGGGTACAGGGATATGTTTCATTTATAAAAAAGTGAACTCGATCAATATATGTAATAATTTATATTATTTTGTCTTGGTAGGCCTAACTGATAAAGAAGAATAGGACTGTCCGAGGTTTAACTGGTATAAATATGTGTAAGAGAGAAACGTAAGTGATAATTAGTATATTGGACTATGGACTAAAGAACACCATAAGGTCTTTTAAGCAGTGTTTTGTAACCGCCCGTTTTCTAGTTTGAAAATTACAAACAAAGCATAACGGGCCATATTGAGGACCCATCGATTCCATACCTCGTGTGCCATATTTACGTATATAATCATGTCCACGTGATGGCAATTATTGTTGGCCTATGATACTTGAGTGGCACGACTGATAAGCAAGTGTTGGGAAACATAATAACTAACGCGGGGAGAGGGTGGAGAATATTGAGATTTATTGAAATGTTAGAATAGTGCGACTGAAGTAGTCGATGGAGTAGTCCGAGTCTGTGTCTCACTAAGTAGTGAATTTATACGAAGAGGGTAGTGAGGGAGTTAAGAAGAGGGTTTGTTTTTGTTTTCCTGATGTTAGTCCGTTGAGAAGTGAGGGATAGTGTAGACCACATTCATGACCTATCCGGAATGTGGAAGAGAGGGAGTGGTGGGTGGAGAGTGTGATCTTCTCCGGCGCGTATTACCACCAACACGTTGGCCACAACGTGTTGCAGTTCAATGGATTCGAAATGCGATCAGTTCTGAACCTATATTTCTAAAAATCTAGGGTAAACAAAATATTGTGGGGCGGTTTTTTTGTGTTATATAATCCCCAACTAACGTTACTTGTACTTGTTTGATCACCCTATGCTAAGAAATAGATTAATCTCTATATGGAAAAACAGATCTTGGCACATACGATCTGCGATCTATATTTGGTGTTTTTGATATTTTGGATTGTTATTTCTTCTACATCATATAAGGGTAAAACAGCTTTCAATTGATATTCAAAACCACATAGTTTATGGATACAAACTTCAACTCAAAGAATGGTAAGAGTAGCTAACATGGACCTCACTATCAACAAACACAGTTTCTTCTTGTTTGTATATGTATATATGATGAAGAAACCAATATAATCAATTATTGTGTTAGATTACATTAAAAGAGCATATAGAAAAAACAGTAACGACGTGACGAAACTGAAAACTAATTTGATTAAAATGGATAACACTCTTAATAAAGGCAACATGTAATTTGTCCTTGGCATTACAACCCTGGCACTATGACCTTGACACTGTGACCTTTACCTTGCAGTGCGGATGAGCAGTACGACCGGGAAGTTCATCACGAGTTGCTCGCTGTGCTTTACAACGGTACCGTCAAATGGATCCCGTCCTCCATCTACAAGAGCTCGTGTGAGGTGGACATGACGAACTTCCCCTTTGACGAGCAAACTTGCAAGTTCAAGTTCGGCTCCTGGACCTATGACGGGTACAAAGTGGACCTGAACTTCCTTGGAAACATGTCGCACATTGACATGGCTGAGTTCATGCCCTCATCTGAGTGGGACATTTTGGACTCACAGGGTCGGCGCCGGGTCAGGAAATATACGTGTTGTGGGGATGACCCTTACCCGGAGCTTATTTACTTTATTACCATTAAAAGGAGGACTGCATTCTATATTGTTGTTCTAATCTTGCCCTGCATCCTTCTATCCTGCCTGACACTCGTCATGTTCTGGTTTCCACCACAGAGGCCTGATAGGACTGGTCTTGGTGAGTATCAATCTTTGAATACATCAGCTTTTATTATAGTGATACTGTTTAAAAGATATGAATGTTTGTTTTATTTATACTGGAGGAATCGATATGTGTTAAGAATCCAGTTATTACTCCTTCAATCATTTCAGCTCTCTGGTTTGGAGTTTCTGGGATCTACTTTGACCAACGAAATCCAGGCGATTTTGTTCCCTTTGGATAACAACATATAATGCCTGTACCGACCAATGTTTGGACCTCTAGCTTTTTCATCAACAAAGTCAACGCGGGTTGATTTTATCGATGGTAAACAATTTCCCATTTATCGGTACTTCATTCAGACCATGTGTGCTAGTCTCTATCATCCGATATTAAAGTGCAATTAAGTCAGTCTTCGAAAAGGGATAATTCATCGATGCCAAAGATCGGCCAATAGAGACCTCAGAACTATCTCCGTAGAACATTTGAAATCGATTGATTACACACTTATAGTATACACAACTACATTATTTGTATATCATGAGCAGATGTACAACGATCAGGTTTTACACAAATATAGGCTGATGACCTACATTGTGTAACCTTACATTTGATATTCTATACACTATGATAAAATGATATATGGAATGACTGCGAGAGACTATGGCTAATAACGCTCGCCAGTCCTTTGAACGATGGCGATTATAGTTGCATTGCAGCTTTAACTAATAGTTGACAGTCTCCACAACGTAACTGTCTAATCAAAGGAGACAGATAGAACCTTTGGAGGTCGCATAGTAATTAGTTAGGACGTCTCAATTACTCATTTTTAGCGGGCCCGAGATTGACCGTGTTCTTTGTTCGAATCAAATCTAAGTATACCCATCACTCATTGTTTATTCCAATCAGTATCACCTGCATTTATGAGTATATCCAATAGGATCACAAATCATTTTATAAATCTTGAATACTGTATGCCATGATTTAATACGTTATATTTACGAAAGGTTTATTTTAATTGTGACACAATAATCTGCAATATATCCTAACGTAACTATATTCTTTTAAAGAAAGTCTTGCCATATCATACAACAACAATTCGATAATTAGGATGACATCATTAGCAGCCAAGGATATGTCATGACTGCTGGAGAGAGCAGCACTGGTGTTATGTATCGTTATTTGGTGGAAAAACGCAGTTCAACCAAATGCAGGTAGTTCCACATTGGCTAGCCATGGTGATACCAAGTCATCCTTGTAGTAGTTAGGCTGTAAGGTGGAACACTAGGCATACACCAACGATAATGATGGTACTTACCTCCTCTGCTCTACGTTAAAATGACACTGCCACCCAATACCTAAGCCCTGCTCTACATGAGAGTGCTGGTCAATTTTCACATTAAAGATTTAACCATTGCGCATTAAGGTTTAGCGCTCTTCCACTATGATACCTCATCATCGCGCAATAAACCCAGCCCTTCACGGTACACCCTCTTTGTTAATTAATTTAGAGTAATAAGTAAGACGCAGTGTTTTTCGGTTAGCGAAGCGCATCCATTGATCAAGCAGGACCATTTTAGTCGGGGATGTGTCCCTCTAGGGATCTGGAGGATTGCGTACAGTAGGGCGACATGAGCCCACAGCTGCCGGCCAAGTCCTGCCTGTCTGTGGTGGTAATCAATGCGCAAATACGGTTATGACTTCCCTCTGGAGGCTCGATTAGCCAGCCCCGCACGTCCCCTTCTAAGGTTTCTTCTCTATTTATTTCCCTGAAATACTAGGGACTGAATATGAATACATACATTTTCTTTGATTTTATGCAATAAAAGAATGTTATTGTGAAAGAAATATTTAACATATGTCTATACTTGACCTTAAAGGATTATTCATTCAATTGGCTGTACCATGTGGAGGGTCAAACACACATGGATACTCATTACTGAATTAACTCAAAATATTAAGGGCTTAGAAATAGCGCATTTTAATACGAGAAGTCTATGGTCTAAGATTGATCAAATTCATCAAATATTAGTGGATTAAAATATCGATATTTGTTGTGTTTCCGAGTTCGGGTTGACTGAGGAAATGCCATCATGGTAGACTTGCCTGGCTATAAACTTATTTGTTGTGACAGGAACTGGAGGGACATAGATACAGGAAAAAATCAAGACAGTGGGTTAGGTCTGTATGTCCATTAATGAGAAGTTAAATTTTGATGCTGAATCCATTGCAGCCTATAACAGAAGTTCCAGAAATATCGAAATTATTTGGCCGAAAATTTTCCTTCCCGAGACGAGGGATATAAATGTGGCTGATATATACAGACCTATAGGAGGTGATGTTAATATTTTTACAAACCAACTTATTGACGACATACATAAAAAACATTAGATAGGGAATCAGAAATATTTTTATTAGGGGTTTTTAATGTGGATCATCTAATTAATACAAAGATTTTGACATTAGAAACCTTAAACAATTAGAAACCACTCTAGGATTAAAACAACTAAAAACAAACTATACAAGATACAGTAATGAAAAAGACAGCTGGTTATACTTGGTGTACGCAACCAACCTGGACACTTTTACTAATTCAGGTATAACAGAAAACCATGTTAGTGATCATCTGGGGGTCTTTGTACTCAAAAAGAAACCAAAACAAATTTATCGGAAAACATCCTTTATTTGGAGATATTCTAGAAATTACAATAAAAATCAATTTGAAAGTAGCTTTTTAGCTCATATCTGGATAGAATTCTTTGCTAGGAAGGACCCTGATGTGACCCTGACCCCTGACTTTTAGTGTAATTTTACAGGAACTGGATGAACAATGTCCACTTAAATCATTTATACATTAAATGAAAAAAGAGACAACTGGCTTTCAAACGACCTTTTAGATAATGATTAAAGACAAAGATGGGCTAATGCACAGAGCCAGGAATTCAAATAAAGATACTGACTGGCAGGAGGCCAGACTAGCGAGAAAAAGAACCAGAAATTAATCAAGAAGGCTAAAAACATATATCGTAATAACAACACAGTAGATATAGCCACCAAGGGTTATTTACTCTAAAGGGTGGAACTGCTGAAGGTAACTGAAACGATAATATGCTATAGGGTGCTTATAAACGCCATCTGTCCAGAGCCAGACATTGCCGCTGGCCATTATTCACCTTTATTGGATGAAATATCAATTTAGTTTGCCGGCTCAAGGTTATAACGGTGCTATATATTTCAGCAATGTACCAAGATTGTTGAACTATACGCAATAAAATCAACAAACCTTTAGATTGAAGCTAGAATTCCATTTAGTGACAGCAGAGCGGGCTATAACATTTATAACTCTGCGGTATTGTCCATATTGCAAAGCTGTCATCTATCATTGTTCACCAATCATTTTCGAATTGCCTACTCTAAATATATATTTGCAAACATATTCCAGTCCCGGCATTTTCCCTTTGGATATGGTGCCATTAGCATTGACATGCGACAGCCAACTTATTATATGGTGGAACATACCAATTTATGTGCGGGATAACTACACCGGGTAACGGCTTCTCCCAAGCGCTTCACGTCAATTGGAAGACATTAAAAAAAGTTCAGTGGACAAGTTTGGAAACTTTTCCTTTACTCGAGTTCATCATATTGTACTTTAATTGTGTTTTACATTACTATAGGCTAAACTTGGTATGGCCCTTGAAGGAACATTTCACAGGGAAATCACTAAAGTATTTCCAGTTTTTCTGCTACTGGAATACAGATCCCATTTCCTAAAACCTAGTTTTAACCTCATCCAAAGTGAAGCCATGCAGCGGGACACAAACACAAACCTTGCACGTTGATTAACACTGGCCTTGACCACAGTGGTGGATGGCCCCTGGTAATAGGTCTACCACCACTAATTGCAATCTCTGTTTTAAGCGCTTCATTACCCAGTCACGCAGCAGAGCTACGATTAAAATGGCGGAAAGAAAATAAGTAAATGTAATAAGTGTTCTTTCCAAACGATAAATTGTTGTTTAATTGCGATTTGATGTATCGGGACCTTTGATGTGGGTTACACTTAACCCGACCGAAAAATCACAAAGTTCCAGGTTACCTGGCACTTGGACGGATGCTTACCCCGTGGGGAATTCATGTATTTCAAGTTAATTACACAATAATGTTTTTCATCAGCTCTATTTCATCAGTAGGTCTATTATATAACCTGCACCGTTCCGATGTATATATTAAATCATGAAAGGTTCAAATTTGTGTTCACATATATACAGATTACTGGTCCTAAGCAACCCAAGAAATCCACGGAAATTATCTGCCAGGTATTATCTGCTACGTAATGTCCATCAGACGTTGATCATATCAATTATTGTTCAGCTATTTTCCCCAAGCCTTGCTATGGTATTTGTACCATTCAGAATTACATAGGGAATCCTGATCATCATTTTCACATTTGCTTACAAATTGCCAGTCGGAAGTGAACTTATCTGCCAGGCATTATCAATTGGACCAAATCTGCTAGGAGTCATCTACTAGCCATTTGCTATGAGCACAACATTCCACAATTTTCATGTTCACGATCTATATCATTGCTAGGTAAGAGTCATAAAGTTAGATCTGTTTGGTTAACAATTGTTGGGCTACAGGTGTAATCAAGTTGAGGTTTGCGTCTTTCTCGTCAGAGGATTTGGCGTGTTCACCACCCATGGCTGTGAGTAGCAAAGCCAAGCCCATGGACAGAGGTGGCACATGTTGTTATGTAACCCGCATGTATTTATATCGGCTGGGTCACAGATTAGCCTGGAAGCCTTGCCTACACTATAGGGCAGGTAACGGCCGCCATCTTTTGGTGAATTATTGGTAACGCCACGAAAGATCTGCTGGGAGAGTGTCAGCTCTAGGCTGTAGTGCGGCCGACTTTCACTAGACGGCGTGTTCACGGCCCGTGTTAGGCTGCCCTGTGTCACAGAACTAAGCGGTCGTGAAAGTTGATTGGCCACCACCTCTATCTACGCTCTTTTCCAACATAGAGATTAGTAAGGTTTAACCCAGATTGTGTCAACAGATCCGCACTCTCGGACTAGTACTCAGCTAGTACTATGCTGGTTCCCCGGTCATCCGTTAGGGGGCTCGGCAGAACCTACCAGTTTTTAGAGAAACATTCTAATAAATTATCTTTTATCTTTTGAAAGGTTGCCATTACTTTATTTCTTATTATCCATCTTTTTTAATAAACAATTAGAAATAAGGTATTTGGAGAACCTCCTGAGGGGATAAAGTAGAGAGACCAGGAGAGAGGTTGTGATGGTTACCCTTGCAACTGCAAATAAGCGCGGAACCAGCGAAAATTCAAAGTCACCACAAGCTATGCGTTACCAGTCCCATATTTCATTAAGATAGGGAGCCAGTCTAGGTCACAGATGGTTCGGCAGATTTACTGAGAGAAAGACATACTTTGGTTCTCACAGGAATTTTCTCTACTCTTTCGCTGGCTTGGTCTGGGTTATTCAGCTCTGGCTGTCTGTAGCCGACCCCCATGTGTGCTACCTAGCTTTGACAATTCTCGGGAGCGGCGCCGACGTCACGCAGCGTAGTAACGGGGTCGTCCGACCGCAAAAACGGGCACTGCGCCATCTCGCTTTGCAGTTTGCTTTCCTGAAAGCGGTACAGTGCACTCTATTACGTGCAAAGGGTTAAACAACTTTCCACACCATTGAAATCAATGTTAAATCAACTGTACTTCTCTGGTAATATCTCAGTAAATATCCAACATAGAGACACCAAACAAAAAATGTAATGGAGATGAAGAGCAGGGGAAGATGTATGGTGGGTTATTATTTTATCAATTCCTTTTGCAAATATTGTTTTATTTGATCTTTATTCCAGCAATCTGCCGAAATTGCAGATAACAGGCTGCTCCAACTGTCAAAATAAAAACTTCCTCAAAAGCACATAAATTTGAAGATTCAAACATTCATACTTGTATCCCACAAAGTTTATTAGTATATCTTGTTAGAAACACATCAAACTACCTTTAACTACACATATTAATCATGTACAGTGAGTTCAAATATCGATTCACGTTACGCCAGTTGAGCGATGATACCAGAAAGCTAGGGTGCCAGAAAATGACAAAACCCTTTGCCTCGTTTTGGGTTGAACGTTCCGCTCCTGAGAATGGTACAGTAACCTGTGATCGAGCCTCAGGTCTTATGGCTAAGCCTTTTAAGGTAACCCCTTTTTGTTACATAGATTATTATTTATTTCACTTGTGCATTGTGAGTCAAGTTCTCTGGCTCTTTCCGACCTTGGACTGACCTGTGGTTAGGCAGATCTCAGGGTAGTCTTTAACCGAAGTTGAGTTAGCTTGATTATTATGGCCAAGGAAATAACCTAACCCGGTGACCCCTACACAGTGTTTTACACCATAGCAACAGCTGGGGTGATATAATGACAAGTTCGAATCTATCTAATGCAGATGACAGATGACAAGGGTTTAACACTGTGACGCCATTGGTACCCTTGATTCCCGGTTCCCATGATCGACTGAGCTGTCTTGCAGCTCTCAGGGGGATAATCGATATTAAATTCGTAATAATGTTATTATTTCCTTAATACTACAGGAGATAATGTATGCGCATACCTGGTACACATGAATGCACTAGGAAAATAATAAATCATCATATCTTTATATGAATTGTTTGCTTATAGGGATGGCTGATCCATGTACTTTGTACCTTCATAGTAGTACGAAGCTCTTTTCCGGAGCTACGTTTGCGATCGAGTGGAGGCAACCATCATTCTTGGTTCTTTCAGATAAAGACAAATCAATCAGTTAATCTCCTCATTAAACAGAAATCTTTACCGAATCCGCCTAATCGCTCTGAATTCAGAGATTCTATAGACAGCATATTGATCCGTTCTCTTGGTGTTCATTTACAGGCATGAGTCTTTTCTCCAGTTTCTTCGTCTTGCTGCTCATTCTGGTCCAGTCGTCACCACCTACGTCACGCTCTATATCATTGCTAGGTAAGTACGACCATGAGTATCATCTGTTTCTTTGTTTATAGAAAAGTAACCAAGATATACTCTTCGAATGTTTAATTCGATTATATGTGTGGTGGTAACAATAGCAAAGTCGTATTCTGTGGGCTGGTTTGTGTCAGATCATGGCGGGAAGGCCGACTAAGGAAGGGATGGATATCTCTTGTTCTTGCCTAATATAAATCGTTCTTATCATGCCCTAATCGAATGAATATACCGATTGTGTGTATCTTTAGAACTGTATGGACATTTGTCTGTTGAAAACAGTGTTTCAAGGTTGATGTGCTTTAAGAAAAAAGGTTTGTTATCGGGCAGTGGAAGATCTACCTGTGTAGAACTGTCTTTGTAACAGAAGAAAAGGAAGAAAAAAAAACCTTCATCAAATGAACATTCCATATACTACTCACCAGATACATTGTCACAAATAGTGTTGTTTCTTTTTTTCAAATTAAAACTGTTTTGTTTCTATAAACCATACTCTGAAAATATTTCAACGATGAGATTTAACATATCATATTCTCATTTCCTATTATTTCGTGTTCGTTTGAGATTACTATAGACCCATCCATGTCGTAGTGACTGCGAATAACAAATATAGTACCAATGTATGGGAGTGGCAAGAGTGTAAAATTGCTGATGTCGCGAAGATGTGTACATGTTATATATGTTTTGTAGTTTATATGAAAAATTATCATCAAGATATAGATCTGTCTCAACCTTGATCCTGAATGGCGAACTCATCTATGCTTCATTCTTTACCACTCATCACAATATGTTTGTTATTCTTATCGTACCTCTATTATGACTAATAAGAGGCCGGCTGTAGACGAAAAATGTATTAATTTTTCAAGCGTGAAAAACATTAAAAAGGTATACAAAGGTATACTGTATACATGCTATACTAATTCAAATACAGTGATAGTCCCTAAAAGGGTGAAACCCTGGAAAAGTCTTTGTGGGGTGGGTGGGAGGTAAAAGGATGTAAATAATTCCAAACGACAGGAGCGAATGATCACGTGGTAAGACACGTCAGAGTCTCTGTCGTTGAGTTCTCCACTATCCCGGTAGATGTCTCTGAAAGCGTTGCCGCGCTTGATGTTACAGCCGGCTCAGCCATTAATCTTCACATGTTCGTTATAATTAAAACAATTTAAATGTTTTTGTTTTCGATGATCTTGATAAAACTACTGGATACAAGATACTGGCAAACATTGTAACTGACAAGTTCGTATTCTCGAAAGCTTACAATGAAATAATTAAAGATTTAAGATAACACTAAAGAGGAGTAGAATATATCCAGATCTAGCATCCGGTTAAAGTAACAAGAGACTCCCACACTGTAGGTCTTTGCAAGTGCTATCTAATGTCCATACTCAGACCATCCATTTACAAGAGAAAATCCATTGACTAGCCCTCTGTCAAATTCAGGTCTGTGTCCACAGATTAATCAAGCTCCTATTCATACTTAGGTACACGTTTATCAATTTTCAAAGATGTCTCTATCGCTATGGAACAAGCATTAATTTTGAATGGGACAATAGCTGCATGCCCGCACATTCGCCACAGAATAACAGAAAACAAACTGCCCGGGGTGGTGTTCAATGCGATTGAATACCGTTTGTTTGAAAAAGAAAAGAATGAAACAGGAAATAAAATCTCCAGAAAAAGGGAATGGAAAGAAAGAGCTGGATTGCCCGAAGCACCAGCGACACAAACAGTCGTGTCAGCCTGTGACAGATTGGCCGGCCTCTGTCAGCTAAGGCCATGCGCGGGAAAGTAAAGCACCATTTGTCGTCTGCTCACTGATCATAGATATCACACGGCTGATATGGCGGCAGAGACCCGCGAGTTGACTGAACGAACCCAGGCGCTTGGCGAATCTACTGAGGACATACATCTTGGCTATATCCTTAGGGTTGCGCTGATATATATGTGCCTCTGGAGGTTATCTTCTAGTATCAGAGGGACATTCATTCTAGGAGTCAGTAGCGGGAGATGATGATCTGCATTTAGGGCAATATACGGCAACTTGAAGTCTAGTCCCAAAGATATCCGTAATTGCATTTCCTTTGCTGTGAGCGACATATACCATAATCACTGGAATCGTGTACGTGAGGCTGTATCATCCAATTAGTTGATATGCAGTAATATACGAATATAGAGAATAAGGCCTCAAGTCCACAAAACCAGGAGCTGTTGTATCTATTATTCACATTTACAAAAAAACAAAAAAAACCTAAAAAAGCGCACTACCTTCGGTCAGTAAAATTTTAACAAAATCTGAAGTTTATTGGACAGTTAGCGCACGTCATATCTTCATGCTTTGCACGCTGGGGGCATTTAGGGACTATTCAAACTACCCTCCTCTATCATCTATTTCCGAATGATATGGGACAAGTCCCTGTTTTTGAAAATAAATAGTATTCAAAGGGTTTCAATTGATTGATACGAATTTTCTTGTAATCAAGATTTTTAAGATAGATAATATTAGAGAAAAGTAAAGGTCTAGGCAACACTTTTGTGTAACCCAACTGTTGTCCATGAATAACTTTATATATTCATCTGATACAAATTCTAGGGATTTTGGTTTCTTCACTGGAAGGTCACCATTTTGAAAGAAATATTTTTTTCTCCAAATGTGTATTACACAGTGGGGGGCTACCGAGTAATAGTTTTTAAGGGTTGCGGCAGATATAAAAAAAACTGGCTGTCGATACCATCGATGCGGAAGAGGGATGTTAAAAAAACCACCATAATTCGGGCTCATTCTACTCTTTATAGGTCCATGTTCACACAACCATGATTGGAACAAATTTAATCACTATGGGTCCATCTAGTTGCGTCACAATCGCGGTAGTTTCAAAATATGTAATTAGGAGGGCAAGGCACCGTCTAACCTCAACATGGCCTATAGCAACCCACCAAGCAGACGCAGACTATGGAGTGGGTAAGCAGCAAGGGGATTTGGTCTACTCACCCTCCCTGAGCCAGACATACTCCTCCACTGAGGTCTCACTCCTCCGCAGGTTGCTGTCTGCAGCTTGAATCCACCTGGCGGACCATCGCCGGGTTAGCACAGGTCACCCTACATCGTGGTCATGGAAACCCTAATGTAGTTATTTCACCAACAAAAAGCGAATGCCAATCAGAGAAACAAAATGTCAGCCGATGTGAATGGATATTGCTATGCAGAGTCAGGGAGTGCTGGGGTATACATTATTAGTGGGTAGACCGTGTTATATGAAGCAGCACATGCCTATATCAAATTCAATCACAACCATTTTGGCTCTCCGGCATATCACCCTGGTTGGTGCTATGGAGTAAAACCCTCTCCATCTTTGGAAAGATAATTCAATTTCATCTGCCTTAACAATATATAGCCCTAAAAGATTGGCTTAGAGGTAAAGTTTGACCAATGGGTTTATGGATGTATTATAAGGTCAGTGGTTTGGCTTACAATAAAAGAAAAACAATTCAACCGTTTTGATGGAACCCAACCCACTCGTTCTCGTCCCGTGGCATGCAGGATCAATAAACCATTCTGTATTGGTGCAGATCTGTAATAGGATAATCTTCTGTTTGGGAAATCTTGAGATGATGCAGTCACGTTTTCTACTGTCTTGAGTTAAATGAGAAACGAATTCAATAGAGGATTGATAAATCTTAGTCTCCCTAAATCTGCGGTGCTTCCTCCTCAGTAGCATCACATGGAAGATCTTCGATTCGAATTGCCATTATTATTTATCATTTGGCCAGATCTGAGAGCAGACAATTTGTGTTGGTTTTTGTAAGCTTTTATGGGAGACAGGAACGCACATGATGCTATTTACAATGTGAACGTTCGCTGGTGTCTATTTTTACACCAATTTCTGAATAACCAACAATGAACCTACTACCAAATGGCTACCTCTATTGCCTGCACCCTCTTTGCATTTGAATGAAGCACATTTTACCACTCATCCGTTCTCATATTGCCAGACCAACCTTGTTGTATAATGCTTAGCCTGTCACAAATACCAATTTAAGGGGTTTGAACCTGCAATGTGCTAAAGGCTTATATTACCAATTAAGCTCTGTTAATTAATCCTAAAGAGTAGGCCTTACAGGTGCATATCTCAGCTGAGGTATAGGGTCTGCGTCACGATGACATGACCCGTGCTGTCTGACCTTCACCACCTATAAAACTCCTCTGAGCACTGTGTACACCTCACTGACTCTCTAGGTCTCACTGTGAACACATGTACCCAGCTGTATTTAGCAGGGTGAGAAGGGATACATAACTACTCAACATGGCATATTGTCAGAGTGAGTATGATAAGTAATACCTTATCAGTTATAGATTGAATGTGGACTATAATACCGTATAACTCTTCATCTCACCCCAGATATTTTTTCTCCATAGACTTAACATTGGAAACTCGTATCTAACACCCATTAGATATTTAGGAAATATATCCAATGGGGGATAATGTCACAAATGTTAGCCCATTAGTCAATATTAAGGGTGAGATAAATTCAGAAACCCATTCAAGTTTAGGGTCAGAGCTCGCTCCCATCTCATTTGAATCACATAGTAATTCACGCGGCTTCGCCTTGTGAATTACTATGTGATTCAAACTCGATGGGAGACGAGCTCAGACCTCTATAGTGTATGTGAAGTTTGACCTGAGGCATGTCTGTCTATGTGTATGGTTGTAGCTATAGATCTGTGAGCACATATGTGACTTTCACACACAATGTCAACCTATGTGATTCTATGTGTGTATACTGTATCTGTATGTCTGAGTATCTGCCTATCTGTGTATGTGTATCTGTGTCTGTCTGTCACTCTGGTCATGTCCCACCACTAGCTCTTTATGTAAATGAAACAGCTGCATTCACAGGGGATCCATGTTCTCTCAGAGTTACCTTTCCATAGTCCATGGCCCATCGATCCCTACCTAGAAGTGGCCTGTAGACCCCCTCCCACCTGGCTTATAAACACCCCTGACTGGCCCTGCTGCCGGCCTGACTGGTCGCGACCGCTGCGGGTGTCTACACACCCGTCACGGAGTTGTCCCCCGTATTAACTACCATATATAAGGAATAGAGTAGACCCAGTAGCCAATGACTGCATTCGGAGCAAACCACGACCTTCACCCTGACCTCCTTACATGATAATGTATAGCGCCTTGGGACGGTTCTACAGTCGAGAGTTGACCTAAAATCTAATGGGCCACAACCACCCTCCACAGGCCTGTTCACTCACATTGTGGTGCCTCTTACTATGGCCGTAGACACCCTAAAGATTGACCTGGACCTGACGGGGAATGAAGGAGAACAGTGGCCGTAGTGGGACTTGAACCCACAAAGTCCTACAACCCACACAATTATATCCTGCATCGGTCTCACCCTATCTTTGGAGTAAGGCCTCCAGCGCCCAGACGAACAGTGACTCGTATCTCTGTGTTATGTATGTATACACAATAAATACACCTATTATTTCTGATTCTCTACTCCAAGTGCTTCATCCTAGATGTGCCTTATAATTATACAGATCTTATTCACCCAATGAGTGCTGGGCACACCTCAGCACTTATACACAGCTTCCTACCAAGCTATGACTGCCGCTGACTCCCTGTTCTATTTACAAACCTGAGACTAGCTGCATTTACATACTCTGGCTCCAAACGCTGTACTAGGTTACAGTGCGGTATTATGATTGTGTTGCTTATAGAGGGAACAAGGGGAAGCAATATCGAAAGAAAGGATCTGTTTTCACGTTCGAGGGCCATCAATATTCATCTCAAAGTCAATCAGAACGGGTTTTCAAGCCTCATTGGACTTCTATTACAATAATTGACTTCGACTAATGTCGTTCCTCCCATTATTTCTTTGGTGATTTAACTAGTTTGGCAATCCTTGTTATGAGAGATAATAACAACGATTGTGGGTAATTGTCTCAGAATAATTTGTTCATCTTAAGATGATACAGGAGTAACAATCAAAGAAGGGAAAGTTTCTGTAATATTGCAATCATCTTTGTACAGGCTGATATTAATATGCAATATTAAAAATAATTCTTGTCTTAGGACTAAAAAGGCATAGGCCGAGATAATGTAAAAATTCTATTTCTTGCAATGTCATATTTGTTTCAATCGTGATACGACTGTTTTTAAGGGAACATGGTAATTGCGTCCTATTTTGTGTCAAAAGTCATTAAAACATAATGAAATTGTCAGACTCTACCAATCCGGTTATCATCCCTATTTCATCATCCAGTCTACTGATAAAAGTGAGAAACGGTTCCGTTCTGACACGAGATTAGATCCCTGGTAAGGGCACCATGTGCTGTCCTGCGGTTACTACCCATTTTATTGCCCATGTTACTCCCTCTTTATCGCCCAACCAACATATATCAACGGAGGGCAACCGGGTCACGACCTTGATCCCTGACCTTAACGCTGACACGGCCATGACCTAGTCCGGATTAAACTGTTATTATGTTACGTGGTCGAGTGCGCCTGCTGGGAGGCAACCATAGCTCACTTCCGGTGACGTTGATTCCACTTCATCCCGCCACGAAATGGACGTCAAATAAAGAACTGCACCGCGGCTCAATGGACAGGATATAAAAAGGGACAGGGATTATTAGTGAGGCTGGTAAAGTTATTTCGATTCATAATTGATGGTGATTTAGCTGTGATTAGAGGCAGGGATTACTTTAAAACCCGACAGGCGTGAATAAGTCATCTTCCATATCGGATTTTCTGGATAAAGTGTGTCGGTATTTCCCTTTCTGAAACAATCTGAGAAGCAAAAAGCTGTATACATTCTTGATTAAGGCAAACATTATTTTCCGATTAATCTTGTATTATTCAGGAAAGAATGTAGTGAAACGTACAGTCGCCATATATTCGATACGCGTTCTTCCTTACCACACGCACAACAACTATATGAGATGTTTATTCTTTGGCCATCTCTCCAATGAACCAAACTAACTCTCAATGATAAAATACAATTAGATAACAATGATATACCGCTAAATAATATCATACCATAGACATTGTTCGTACAGATCTACCTAGAGTATGCCGACAATAATAGCAATGGCTCCTCTTTAACATTTTATTGTATATCTCATCAAAGCAATAGCCTTACTGCAGAAGTGCGTGTTTAGGGATTATAAACCTCTTGAGCCCTATCCCATTACTAAGGAATTTACTTCCAGAGTGCCTTACATGTGGACGTATGATTGCTTCACCAATGCCATAAACACCAACAATGATGTTAGCTACGAAAGATCTTAATTGCCATCCATTGGAAAATCAATGTAGGCATGCATGATGGAGGTACTTCAGCGTATAGGTTATATATCAACTGTGGGGAATGAGATTGCTGGAGAGTCTTTACGAATAAATAGACTATGGAACCATACATAGCCTTGCTTTGCACTGCTCAACAGGTAAAATTGTGATTTTGCCATAACAACATACTAGGATATAAAGATTCTTAAACCGTGTATAATTAAAATCGGTAGTAAAAAGATGTACATTGCCAACAACTGCTTCCTCTCAGGAATGACTCGGGCCATTAAGCCATACTTATCCGCTCTGGCCAGGAACAGAAGTTAAAAAAATAAGGCGTCACCTTGTTCACCCTCGTATGTTGAGAGTTCCCTTTACACGAGGAGTAACAGCTTATCTGCCCATAACCTACGGCCACAGGGTACCCTTAACAGACAATTCCACATGGCCACAAGATGATCGCAGCGAGAGTCACTAGGTGCATTAGATTTTATCTATATTCGTATCAGTAGGTAATTATTCATATCTACATGTTACATCTACTCGCATTCTACAGGTTCACCACACATTCATCGTTAGGCGTCCATTTGAAATGGCAATGCGCCAATTCTGTATTGGCTGCCTCATAATGACAAAACAGACCAAGTTACACACCCCTGAGCCGTCATAGTTCAAAGATATTATGCAATGAAAATGGCAGAGTTCATCGTGTCTATTATCATTTTTAAATTTCCAGTTTTATATATACAGTTCAGATATCTTAAAGCATTATGATTGCAGTAATATATTACCATAATCATACTCTGTTTCATGTTTTTCAGGTATATATTACTGTATCAATATGATCATGATCGCCTTCTCCACTCTTCTATCGGCTGTTGTTATCAACATGTTTAAAAGCAAAGGACATAAGGTGCCTGTGCCAGGGTGCCTAGCCAAGGTGAGTAGTCCCCTGTGGTCTATAGTCATAGAGTGAATCATATGCAAACCGAAATACATACCGCTCACACAATCTATATGCCTTTCATTCTCCCTCATGTGTACGTAAGGTCTTAATGTTATTCAAATCTTACCAGAGCACCTGTACCATCTTATCTCTAGGATTTCAATATGGCGTTTGGTTGATGTATGTATTTCTGCCACAAAGAGTGCCCAATAGGTAACAGAGGTCAGGCTAAATCCTACGAGTTAAGAAAATATAACCAACTTCAGACCCATAATCCTAACAGACAATCATCTTAATTATCCCCGGGTCACTGTTGATTTGCAAAAGCCACCTAATTTTACTTTACACTAAATCTGCCTTACGTCTCTTTCGAGTATAATCAAATACATCTCCCGTATGTAGATAATTTCTCTTATCATATTAAGTTACAGTATGTATCAAAATACAAGCGTCGCTTCTCCTGTTTCATGGCGAAAAATAGATGTAACGATTTGCGACTGATCTTTCCAGTTTATCTATATCAAAATCGTTTCATTCACCCTGAAAGTTAAATCCGACTGTGACTTTGGTTCTCTCACCAATTTGATATTCGCCGAATATGAAAAATCTGAATTCGATCGATCTATTGTCCTCGAAACCCTTCATTCGAACTGGTAGAATTAAAAAGTTATTATGGGGACATCCATAAAGTATGTATGCAGAATTTCTGAATTTCTTTACCCCCACCCCCTCTCCAATATTGTACGCAATGGATGACTCCTATGTCGTCTTGAAAACTGGAGATACATGAGAAAATTTTGTCTCATCATATGATCAAACTTCATGAGGCGAAGCCGAGTGAAGTCACTTTGCCAAACTCCAGTTGTGGAATATGGTGGCCAAGATTAAACCTCATCCAGTTTACGATAGTATTGAGTTACAGTATGTATCAAAATACAGGTGCCGCTTCTCTTGTTTCGTGGTGGAAAATAGATGTAACGATTTACGACTGATCCTTCGGGTTTATCTATAACAAAATCGTTTTGATCACCCTGAAAGTCCAATCCGACTGTGACATGTCGGGTTCTCTCGCCAATTTGATACTCCCCGAATATGAAACATCTGAATTTGATTGATCTATTGTCCTTGAAACCCTTTATTCGAACTGGTAGAATTAAAAAGTTATTATTGGGACATCCATAAAGTATGTACACAGAATTTCTGAATTGTTTTACCCCCACCCCCTTTCCAATATTGTACGCAATGGATGACTCCTATGTCGTCTTGAAAACTGCAGATACATGAGAAAATTTTGTTTCATCATATGATAAATCCGATGAAATTAATTCAACCTTCACTAGGATATATCTAGAGTTAAATAGATGCTGATTCCTGTACATAGTTAGTTCACACTACCTTCAACTTGCATACCTTCGTATTTATATAACCAGTGTACAAATACAATTTCAGTATACTACTGGCTCCAGTGTCCTATTCGCTTGGTGTAGACCACATATAGTTCGCTGCTACCACCGTCTATGTGAATACATTACAAGCTGCCTAAGGGGCACTCAAACAAATCAATGACGCTTATCTCCGCTGATATGGCCGACAGGTTCCCGACAGGGCATTAAGCCACCAGTAATCAGTGGTACATGGGCTGTTAAAATATCAATGAGAAATTCTAAAACCTTTTCTCTTTTTCTTCTTTTATTGGCATGGGGCTCTATCGTCTAGCCATTTACAGTTGCCTGTGTTCATCGTGGTTTAAATGTACCCGTAGTTAGTGTATAAAGATTTTCCATCCATAACGGTTCTAGGCATCTTTCGAGCATTAAATATATCCACTCTATTGGAAACTACGAAAATAATTACTAACAACATTGTTATCAACACGAAATATTATATAGAAGATGAATGTTACAAACAGTTTTGTAAGAGTCGTTAGTGTGCAATTTGTTCTAACCGGAATAAGATCTACACTAGAAAAAATTAAACGAAAATATAGAACAGAGAAACCATTGGACATTAAATACCGTAGAACAAGCCAGCGACTTCAAGAGGTAGATTTAACACATCTTAAAAAGTGCGGACATTGAA
Source organism: Alentia gelatinosa (assembly GCA_950022655.1). NCBI lineage: Eukaryota > Metazoa > Annelida > Polychaeta > Phyllodocida > Polynoidae > Alentia > Alentia gelatinosa. Next base: position 34,541,880 of record OX465583.1, read on the forward strand.
TGGCGTATTTTAGATGCCACCTAAGTAACCAAAGGCGGAGGGAGGATTTCATGTATTGTATGAATGCTATACAAATAAAGGTTTCAGCAGGAATAGGGGAGGGGGAGGGAGAAGGGGACGACAGACAAGGAGGGAGAGAGAGAGAAATAAAAAGAGGAAGAGTATGGGAGAGTGAAGAGAGAAGTCAGAGAGAGAGAGAAGAAGAAATTAGAGAGGGGGAGAGAGAAAGAGGAAAGACAAATATAGGAGGTAGAGATAGAGGTAGAAGGGAGAGGGAAGACAGTCGGACTGGAACCCGCAACATTGAGGCTACTAGGCCACTTCTTTAACCCTTTAAGGACGGGTGTGTGCGGCCGTGCTACCCGTGTGAGGACGGGTGCTGGTGTCTGTGTATACCGATAGGGGACGGGCACATAGGTGTCAGAACCCATAATTTGAAGGTATAATCACGTGGTACACTACGTTATCCTTGATATTTATTTGTTTTCTCACTAGAAATACTTAATACGATATTAGAACTATATTCTGTAAAAATTTGATGTTTATTGATAAATTATTTCTTTATAAAAAATGATTTTATATATTTTGGAGAAATGATGCCTTGAAGCATCATTCCGCCTGGACCAGTTGATGCCTCAAGACATCATTCGTCCTTAAAGGGTTAACCACTGAGCTAACTCCTCACCACTAAAGAAGAGAGATGGGAAGGGACCAGGAATAGGTGTGAGGGAGAGGGACGTAGTTAGGAAAAGAAAAGAGAAAATGGACAAATACACATAAACCTGATTCCAATGCAGTCGGAGCAGAACCCACAATTTTAGGGTTAATGTTCCAGTGCATTAACCACTGAGCTAACTCCCCTCTCCCAAAGAAGACAGAGAGAGTTAGAGAGAGGGGAAATGGATATGTTGGTGAATGGAAGAGCGGGAGAGGAAGGAGAAGAGAGGATAGATAAATAGGCACAAACCTGCTCCCGGATCTCCACCCGTCTGCCTTCCATGCCAATCGCTGGCTGTACAAAAAACGACGGTGCCACATTTGACTGATCGCTGAGAGCGCATAGAACAATGATATTCCATCTCGATAGTGACAGAGGAAGAATATCGCTCGGGTTCCTTGACAAGGAGTCCTGCAGCCTGTGGCAATATCTAACATTAATCTTTCTAGAGACCCATTTGTCTTTAGATGGTTGCCCCAACTGCTGAGTACCAATTAACCCGCTTTCCAGGCGAGAATACAGTGACACATTTGAATTAAAAACATAAGGTGAGACAAAAAACATTTTTTAATATAGTATCTATGAATATCTTTCTATTACAGACTATCCATTTGATCGCAGATAATATATTAGAATTTCATTGAAATTTTGAAGAATTGCTTCTATAATATCTGAGATTTGGCTGCCTTAAAGAATCAACTCTTAGCGAGGATTAAACAGTAAGCACAAAGAATTAATTAAATTGTAATCTTTGGCAAGCGAGGACAAAATGTTATTCTGTAAGATTTATTGAACGTTAAACTATACAGAACCAGCATTGTATTTATAATTTAAGCTCTGCCTCAGGCAGTCTATTTGAATGCTTTAAGGATATCAATTGGAATGTTAACGTAGCTTTCATACGACGCATAGAGCCCCTAACAGATATCTTTTCCGTCCAATATTGTAAGGATTAACATTCATAATATAGCTTGGTATTTAATACTGCCTTATACCGCCCATGATATCATGGGCGGTTAGCAAATGCCATTGTTTCTGGAATTATCAGCTAGTGTCGTGCACATGTACAGTTCCCAGTAAATAGGGAATCAGGAAGCTCAGAATATATGTATAGATGAGATCTTGAGGTTATATACATAATACAACATCTTGTATTTGGGCTAGCTAAAACTACTGAGCGCTGCGTATATAAATCTTTATGTCCCACCTAAGACGAGGACTCTATACTAAACCTATGAAACCTACCGACCGCTACAGAGTAGAATACGGATACTCCGGAATCTACTCAGTATATTACGGCTTTTTTATAATCATAAACACGAATTTTTTTTCTAATGATAAGTCGAAAAGTAAGTAACAAATACAACGTTGCCATGATTTTGATATCTGTGGTCGTATTATTCTTATAGTTGACACTTAGCAATACGCCTCGCTATCGCTCAGAGTTTCACTACGTGTCAACAACGCGGAAAATACGGCCACTCAGCTCAAAATCATGGTAATACTGTGTATTTTTATACAGTTTATGTGTGCCTATACATGTAAACACAGTATCTATGAACTGCTATATTGGTAGTTTTTGAATGATAATCGCCAGTGTTTCCCCGTTTGGACATCCGCAAAATGGCCCCTACTAACCCCCTACAGGCACCCGATCTTCACCACCATCCCGGGTGGCCGCTCGCGGTAGGGGGTCAATAGGTGGCGCCGTCGTCCGCAGTGCCCACAAGGTAGGGATCACCTCCAGTAGGGGTCACTCACCATTCTAAATCCACACCCCTGCCCTGTCCCGTGAGTGTGGGTGCTAGATAGCCTATTGGTTAGGGCGTGGCGCTCCCACTGACACGGGTGGGATTCAATTCCCTGTCACGACAAATATATTTCTGGCGCGGTTTATGGAGGCCCGCTACCATTCTGGAGTTCTACCGTCTGGCTGGCTGGTGATATTTATATGACAGGATAAAAAGCTCAAGTCAACCAGAAAGCCAATGGATCTACAGTGTTGGTCGGGAGACGAAGTGTAGGGGTGGTGCCCTCAGTAGTATGCGGCTACCCGTTACTCTGTCAGATTCGCTGTAGTGGGGGAAATCTGTCTAAGAATATAGCTTGCTGGTTTGTAGTTGTTCAACGGGACATAAATTGTTCACGTGTCAAACCTAGGAAGCAGGCAACACAGTATGAAATAAGTATTTTCTATTTTCTCCAGGTGAAGTGAACGGAAATACGAGAGAAAAAAATGACAATTGAAATTGGTATTAAGTATATATTCAAGACCGCGTATATAAAGGAACCGTGGACTCATGATCAAATACCCCGCTTTAATGTTCAAAACAGAACATAAAATAAATATTTTGCAATATTATGAAACACCTAGACATTAAATCTAACTGCTAGCTTTGTGGAATACAATTATGCCAAAGAAACTGAATTAGAGCTACCACAGTGGTAACCAAACATTTCTAGATCCATGCAAATAATTTGTTTTTCATCTGAATGGTTGGCTTCTACTTTAATCTGTCACCAAGATCTGCGACCATGAAAGGCCCCACTATAGCTACTTGATACTACTGCCTATATGCTACGAATCGGTATCGAATAGGTCGTACGTAGCAGGTAATAACATCCTTTTGCCAATTGTGTCTTGTGGGGTATCCAATTCTATTGCAAAGTATGGCCTCTTCTCTTGCATATTCATTGAACCTTTCTGTCTGGTTTCCACTAAAGCCGGTGTAAACCCGAAACCTTATGACCCGAACAAAGGCGTGGCCGGTCTTCTTTCTCATTTCCTTGACGGAAGAAACTATCAGTCAGGTCAAAAGACAGATTATTGGACCTAGACACGATGTCCTGGGGTATGATTGTTGCCTGCCTTTGTTATTGCTTTGGTGCGTTCGTTCTGATTCTCAGTTCATGCATCTATTATGTTGCTTGGAAAAGAAGAACTAATTCCATACATCAATATCAACACAGATCCAGCTGTCATTTGATGGTATAACAATGTTTCTTTGGCCATGGACAGTGTTCTCAATACAAATGTACGCAGTGCTCCTGAATACTTTTACCTGAAACACGAGAGATGATTAGATTACAGAATGTTGATTCTCCTGATGATAGATATTGTATTATCACTGAGACTAACTAACACCTATTCTAAACATTACTTCAATACACGACACCCTGGAATACATTAAGACATCATATTTCAATCAGGAATACTTCAAAGTTAAGCTTCGCACCTGTAAAGATATTGACTATCTTTTAGGCATCAATACCCATATCGAATTGCTTTTATATTCGCCTGTCAAAATCTATTCGTCAAGCAATGTAATTGGTGTCTATTAGCTCCGCGATTTAGGCAGATACGTGTATCACAAGGTGATTGAAGCAATCATGAAATTCCAAACCATTCAATAGTACAAAGTGGCCGTATAGATTCATTAAGCAGCAGGATTACAGTCACATTTGATGGATGTTTAATGTATCGATATATAAACTTTCATGCGTGATGGATGAATAGTGTATCAATATATGCATTCCAGCATCGGTGCACATGACATACATGAACTGCATAACAAGGGGGACAAAAGTAAAGGTCCTCAGGTGGTGCTGCACAATAAACATGCCGCCTTTGACAGACTTATTTTATTAGAACATGCCCCTTGTCCAATGAGCCTTCATTGCGTACAACACTATGAGCATGCTTCATTTCCAAAGGCCTGGCCCCATGCCCTACTAAAGAAATAAACCCTGAACAATACCTAATTTACTGGGCCATTCCACCCTCTCCTCTTATTACTTTTATCGATTCTTGGGTGAACTACTGCTTTGGTCGCCAGCTGGCAGTCCAGACTAACACAATCACTGCTGAGCACAACATTGCTTAAGACATCAATGGATTCTGTCATAGAAAAGGGAAAAAAACTAAACATCCCGTTATTACCAGTCATTGTAACATTAAAAGCCCAGGCACATTCCATGCCATTAGAATTCTGTTATGAGCTCAATAGGGATTTTACGGGACGTATCTGAAGTTCACCGTTGAATTATATAATAATGGATATCAGGAAGTAAAGTTCTATCTCTAGTTTCCGTAATACATTCTAATGCCTCAACCATTTTACATGATCCTCCATTGGGCCCTATACAAACAAACCAAAGATAGGAATACTGAGAAAGAGTCTGCAATTCAAGTTTATCTGGAGACACTGCTCTTGGAGGGGTAATTATATAATCCGTATGTATTTAATTCAAAAAAAGGTTTTTTTAAACGGCGTGCGATGTATATACAACGGAACTGGATAAGAATATCAAGCTTGCCAGGAAACCGAATGGTTTGTGGCCTGGAAGTCTCCTGAGATTAAAGTCTTGGAGATCTGTCTAGAGGGCTTGGTCAAAAGGTATTAGGGAAATGCTGTTTTCCCTGGAATTTCAGTTATTCTACAGTTACGTCTTCCCAGTATTTTCCCATGCGGCCGTCTCGCTGCGGGACATCGTGGCACAGCATAAGCCTTTGAAGTCTGAGCGCCTATAGCGGTTTGGAAAGGCTGACAGGTCGTTCAAGGAAATGGATGAGATTTGTTGTGGAACTTGTGGCGTAAGAAATCTAAACCTAGGGATTGCTAAACTTAGCCATACCATTGGAAGCGAACAGTATGCTACATCTATAGGAAAAGATAGATATGCCTTCTAGTATGTGTAGAGCTTAGAATAAATATTTCCCGTCTCAGTTGTACCAGGAACTATTTCATGCCACTTCATAGATCTCTGGTGAAACCCGAATTCAATAACCACTAGTTTTCATCTAATCCGATGGCACGATTAGATTTATTTCCATTGACAGTATTCTTGCTCCAGTGTTCTACTTCTTATTCCCTTTGAAAAAGAAAACTCTCTTTCCAGTGCTGGACCATTTCTGTTTCAGGAGGAACTCGTTTCACATAATTTTGTTTCTATCTAAAAGCCATAAATATTTTAGATATAACACACAGGCTTAAGAAAGATATTCCAGCTTGTTCAAAAACCCAAAAATTAGAAATAATTATTGTGCTCCTTTCTTTACCTTTCTGACTCTACACAATATCCTCGCATACGCTCGATTATTACCGCGCGTCAACTCCTCGGAGCATATGGCCCCTTGTATCTGAAACAAGTCAATATTGTGTATATATTCCACTTAGACTTGATATGTCTGAAGCTTTTGACCAGTGCTCCTCCAGTGAACTGAACAGGTTGTCTGACCTTCTCCATATTTGGCCCGGTTTAACTCTTTAACTATTGAACACCCCCTTTACAGTAACACTGACCTCAGTAGAGAAAAGAGAGACCTCCTATTGTTCGTATGTTACATCTATTGATGGCGTTTGGGACACTTCACCAAACACAGAACGGACCGATCTGCTGAAGGGGACCCCTTCCCTGATTTCAATGTCTGTAGCAATTCACAGCAATCAAAATGAAGTTACCAAAGTGTGCCTTGCTGATTATCTCGCTTGACCTTTCATTGTGTTTGTCTCGAAACCAGAACCCTCAGCGTCATTTATTCAGTAGGAGTACAACCAATGAAATTCATTGCTTTAATCCTTTGCCTGCAGCACCTAACTCCACTGATACATCGAGTGCCTGCAGTAGTACCACTCCTATTGTAGACACCTTAATCTCAGAAATTGCATACTTGGATACCCAGGAAGATGCCCGGAGCTTTTATGCCAAAGGGAAAGAGTTATTATACTGAGGTCCTATATCTTTGAGATATCCTTTGAATATATACGGACCAGTGTTCTAATCCCCGTCCTTGACTGTGACAAGTCATTAGATGGGTCCCTACTTTGTTGTAAGGTGTAGGTAAAGTTGCACCTACGGGCAAAAAAAGGTTTCTTATTGGGATGTTAAAACCTCTTATTCTAACGCATAATGCATACTCTAATGCTGATTAGCCTATTGTACAAAACGCCAACAAGATGAGGCGGTTATTGAAAGAATATATCACTATATTTTAGGCCCACAGAAAATTCACTGCCGGGACTGTCGTTGTGATGGTGTAAACGTAGCATTAGCTTTTGTAATTGATTCTCGCCTCATTTCCCCTTGAGAGTTACTGGTCATTTCTCTTTAAAGACAATTGCTGTTACCTGCTCAATAGTCGCGTAGGCTATAACGTCAAGCCTATCATAGATATTCATCTAACATGTCTGTATTGTACATCTCATTGATCAGGTACGGACGGTATCGTGGCTCAGTGTAATCTTACGGCTACAGGGTGTCATGGTGGACAACACGAGGAAGATGAACGCCATGTCAACAGCGAGCCGACAAGCGGCCGGCTCCCGGCATGCGCACCACCACAGCAGCGGCATCTTCGAGGAGGACGACGAGGGACGCGTCGTCGTCGAATGGCGCGTTCTCGCCACCTTCATAGACAGGGTCTTCTTCGTGCTCTATATCGTCGCCATGATTGTGTCTTTCATCCTCGTCTTCCCGAGGTAGCGTCAGAGCGTCTGCTCTGACCAGCCGACCAATGGGAAGCCATGTAACATTCTCCTCCGACGAAGCCATTACCGCTTGCCGGTGCTTCCGGTTGCTGGTTGTATAGGCGCGGTACCAGCGCGGTTATGGTGGTATAGGCGGGTAAGAAAGAACACGCTAGGGAATGTGCATGTGACTTCACATTGTGAGGGTATTGTCATGGGCGATAATAGGAAGAGAACTGTATACAGAAAGCACAGTGGCGGAGCGATGATCGATTTACTGCCACTTGGATATTGGGAAGGCGGAAAAGGCTATTGTAATTCATCTAAAAGGAGGGAATTTGTATCTTAAAGAGGACTCGGATTACCCTGAGGGTGTATACGGACGACACCATCTCCAGCACTACTTTATACTAACCTCAGTGCTTTGCCATCTTGCACCCTAAAGCCATCACACTGATAGTGATCATGTGATTTATGGATTAGCAATGACATAGAGAGTATGTAGGCGTCTGAGCCCGGGACCTACGCTAATTCTTACCACACAGGAGCTTATATCCCTTTTACTCCTGTGCCCATGTGTTGTACATGTTGACGAAAGTGGCCTACACCGTTTTTTGCAAAACATTTTATACGTTTCATAAGATGCACGATAGTTTTCCTTTTTCATATATCATTGTTTATGTCGGGACTTGTTGCCTTGTGTCTGTGCGTATCTACTGGTCGGAGTTTGCTAGAATTTCGATGTTTTGTGTGTTTTGTGAATGATTACAGGATACGGGTTGTCACTCGTTATTTTCTGAGGATTACAGTTTGCTCCACTGAGGGTGCCCTACTATGCAAAACAGTGTTATCATTGACTCTTTGCATTGTACTCCATATATGCGCACACCAAGCGATGGAGAGATTTTATCATTAATTATCTACCTGCAACAGTACATATATACACACCATGTACATACATGCGTACATACACATACATACATGCATACACACACAAGCATATATACAAACACATATGGACATATATATATACCGACGCACACATATACATAAATATAAACAGACACATTATGTACATCATGTAATAACAGATTAACGTTACATCGTGCTGTCCAAACACTTGCCAACCAATTTATATACATATAAGTGAGTTTGAAAAGCATGGAAGCAAATAGCATTGCTACCACATATCATTTGATACATCTGTCATCCCCCTCAGACACAAAAAGATAAACCGTCGTTGAACACTGGTCAGCCGAGCAGTCAACAGTCTGGACAGGAAGGTTGCACCACGAACAGGTTCCCCAGTGACCGGCCGTCTGCTGACTACCCGGCCAGTAGTTATGCCGTGGAGGGGTTGTCAGAGGTGTGGCTGCCATAGTAATAGGTTTGCAGTGTCAGCGTGAAGATCAAACTGACTGCAGTAACCAACTCACAGAACGGCCCTACACTCAGAAGCTGATCTTTATTATTTACAGTCGGTCAAGGGACCAGTCCGCTATTCTGACCACCTAGGCCCAAGACCAGGTGTTTATTTGAATTCCGATGGTGCCCTATAAAGCGATCAGTTGAGTGTGGGATCGGGAGAGGGTGTCTCTCATAATCAAATATCATTTGAATTTTGTGCCTCGAATACATTATTCATATGAACCTAACGAGTTCAAATATGTGCGCGCGTGTATGCATACACACGACGTTGATTGGTCGAGGGACCAAGGTACAAAACTACAAGAAGTAAAGCTAATCAGAAACTGGTCGAGCGACAGATTTTTATCAATATACCCTTGGTGTTACTATAAAAGAAAGCGAGAGAACATTCTATTGTGATCAACTTTGCAAACCTTAGTAATAGTTATGATTTATTTTGTCGACTATGAAGATACTGTATCATCACTATCAGATCTAGATCTATGTGTTTTATAGTCAATATACTTGTTTATAGAAAGAAATACACAGACATACACATGCATATAGCATGATTCTGCATACATACAAATACACACATATGTGCATCACTCACACCCACTCACATATGTATACATAGACAATAAACGATGGTTTTGTGGACAGCCGGCCGTAAGCCAAGAGGGGTTGACGCGTGGTAATAAACGAGCGCTAGCGAGTGAATTACGACGTCAACCTCGAATAGTTTACAGAGCTGCCTATTCACATAACCATGGTTCGTTAAATTTATTATCCATCTTTTCGAACAAATTAGACCCATTAATTGCCATATCAAAGGGTATAACATTAGGCATTATTTCTTTGCTCTATAGCATAAAGGAACTATTTTCTCGTATACCATGGCCCTGAATCCATCAACTGTTTACTGAGTCCCCATACATATTCAATTGGGTCTTTGTTACGATGGATAATAAATATGCATATGTACATACCTACATACATGTACAGATGTATCATATAAAAGAAAGGGTATTAGTTTTTACATTTAAGAGACATACATTCTAGTCCAGCTTACATCAACACGGATGAGGAAGAAATACACAAGCTGACATCAATTTGCCCACACAAACAGTATTTGCTAATAACATTTAACACTGACCTGTCGTAAGAGAACAGTTTATCTATCAACCCTGTGTTATTGAACAAATGATCGAAGCCAAGTTTGTCAGATGTGGATTCTATGTCATTCAAATTGTATACATGTAAGCCTGTGCCCTTTTTTTCTATCTAGATGAAGCTGAAAAGTGTAGAAAACATCGGCTTCGTTCATTCCTCCTTACTTATTTTTTTTTCATACCACAAATGTGACTGTTTTTAGGAAGGTTTCTCCACGCAATACGACTCTGACAAGACAACTGCCGATATTGTGGTACTAATACGATTTACTAGGATGGGAGGCAGCCACTGGTACTTTCTCGCATCGAGATGGCCACCTTCCTTCTATGCTAGCACCTCTAGATGCAGTAGTTTACGCATTCTGTGAATTTTACCAAACACAGTCGGTACCATAATACTCAGATTTCCACGTGTATGGCCTGCAATAAACACACTAGATATAACTCATGTGTTTGTATTGAGTGAATCATTGGGGTTGTTGCAGAAAAAGTGAGATCCTATCTAAAGCAGAGCTATTATTCAATCATAAAATGAAGACATCGTTTCATATTCTTCTTAGATTTATAAAGCGAAAACAGCTAATTGATTGATATCAAATAATCAATGATCCCTCTGGATATCATTAACTGGTAAATCAATCTTTTATATGTTTGATGGACTTTGGTCCCTTGACACAAACTGTGTCTTTGCACTGCACAAAACTAACCATTTTATTCATGTATACGCCATCGCGGAAGCGACGTATCGGCTAAATATTGACTTGTGTTCAAATGTATACGCCTTTACTATATACCCATGCTGTATATATACTGTAAATACGCAACGTTTCGGCATATGACGTAAAAATACTGTACGGACCGCTGGTCCGTACACTAAAATATGGTCCACCTTGCCATACACATTTATTAACATATCGGTTGTAAAAAAATTAAATTCATGATTTTTTTTTTAATTTTGGGTATATAGTAAATATATAACGTCCAACCATGCTTGTACAAGTCACGGAACTCGATGATAATTTACGGTTTTTACGGAACTCGGCATAAATGCCTTGGTCCGTACAAACCGTAAATTACCATCTCGTTCTGTGAATTGTAAAGCATGGTCAGGACGTTCTATATATATATTTCAAGCCTACGTATGAGGCATATACAATACCATTTCCTTTTGTATACGGACGCGCCTTGGCTGTATTTCACACCAGGCGTATCCGAGATAAAACATCCTCTGCGCGACATGTATCCGCCCGGCGTATACGTGTCACGATAGAAAAAAAGAAGTCCTCCTCCCCAGCCCCTGCTGCTGCCGTGAATTATCAGTATGTTGTTTTAGCACTTTAGGCGGGGGTTAGGTGAGGGTTAGGTGGGCCTTGGCCTAGGACTTCTCCCACAGCCACCCTCACAGCCACCCTCACAGCCACCTTCACAGCACGCCGCCGGACTTGCAGATGTTGCGGCGGCCGTGTGCAGGGGCATCAGTGATTGTCAGTGAGTCAGAATACTAGCTTTGAAATTGTCGTTGCAGAAACACTCTTTCCTCCACTACTGAGTTCCTCTTCATTCAGAGTAATGTGTTTTTAGTGTAATCTCAGTGCTGTATTACCGATTATTGTTCTCTATAGTAGTAAGGTAGAAAAAAAGTGTTATAATTATAGGTAAGACAGTCGAACTTGTAACAGAGATATGGGATACTGGATAGGGCCTTATAGTGATGGTCTATACAGGATGATTATATTGTGGTGTTGCATCGAGGCCCTTTTATGATAGTGCCCTGACTGAAATATCTGGGACGACTGTCATACATTATCCCAAAAATAATTGAAATTATATGCTTTAGATTTGTTCATCCATAAATATTTCTCTAAGGTCAGCCAACATTTTAGATTGATTAGCAACCATGGGAAATTCGTTCTGTTATTGATGAACAAGTGCTAACTATGGTTACAAGATTTGGCATGCAGAACCATTTGACATAGCTGCTTTGACATTTCTAGCAGTACCCGACCCGGAACAGGTAGAATAAATGTATTTTCTACTTTTTATAGGGAAAGATCAAGACCAACGAAAAATCGAACCCCTTTTTGTATCCCTGCCATTTCCTAATCCATCTTTACCGTCAGCCAAGTGAGGAAAACGGTTGAAGGAAACCAATTATGTTGTACATCTTCCGCTGTGAATCTTTCAGCGAACTGGCAATAAATTCAGTGAGTGATTAATGGGAGGGCTGTGACGTGTTACACTTCTGTCGTCAGCCTCCGGGACTGCCTGGTTTTTATATCGTCCACCGGGAGTTCTTGGTTTTGATATCATCCTCTGGGACTTCTTGGTGTTCATATCATCCTCCTGGAAAACTTTGGTTTTTATATCATTCCTAGATGTGCAAGGACTAAAGGCCAAGGAAAACTCCGTTGTAGAAACAAATGCTGGATATCGATTTAAAGGGGCTGAATCCGACTCGAGCAATTTCATGTTAATTACAAAAAAAGCCAGGAAAACATCTCAAAAAGTGAACTGGTTGGATTTTTATTCAGCACAATCATCAGCAGATAAATGGATTATAATTGAAAGAAAGATTACTGAGTACCTCAATGAAACATGCAAAGTCAGGAAATTTAAGGATCACCCATGATCTGATTGAAGCTATTCATGATAAAATTAAGTTGTATCGTAAGGCGAGGATTGCTTGTTTGTGTAGTTTTACTTCTCGGTAGGTTAGTTTCATCCTTTTGAGTCTGACTCATTGGCTATCTTATCTCAATCTGGAAAGGTATACTAACACAACTTTTGTCTACTTGTAGCAGTGGGACCCTAACCCCGATTTATAGCGCTGCCTCAGTGAAGGGCTGTGCCACAGACCATTGACACAACACTCCGTCGGTCACATTATAGTAACAAAGGCAAACCAGTTTCTGCACCATACCAATTGGGTCAGCAAGCCTATGGGTATGAAGCTGCTCTCTGTAATTTGCTACAGGTCAAACTGGCTGACAGTTTTTTTTTACCAAACTCCAGTACCAAAGTGTTTTTAGCCACATAAGTTCTCCCTTGTTCTTTTCTATAGCTTTTCAAAAATCTTCATTTCACGAAAAAAACTTCAGAATTTCGTTCTTTCCAGTGTGGCTGAAGGCACAGGACATGGATGTTCCACATTGGTGTTACTTATCACTACTTTTTTGTTGTTGTTTGACAGTAAAGCATAAGGTGTTCAATAGAAACATGCACCTGTGAACACTAGCATGTGGGTCCTTCACCCTACATGAGGTGCCCATATGTCAGTAGTGAGTGACTTATTCGAAGACGGGTCAGTCTTGTCACTCCTTTCTTGTCAAGCCTGCATAGTCTTGATTTCTGCCAACTGATGATTCAATGGCATGTAGTTTGTTGTCCTGGCTTTAGCTCCATCAGCCCTGCCATTCTGTTAAGTGTACTCTTTGGAGATTGGGAGAGGTCTGAGTATGGGACAGAAACCAACCTGGTTTTAAACTCAATGCTGTTTTGGCTGCATGGTCTGCAGCCATATTTTCCTCTATGCCAATATGGCTAGAGAGCCAGCAGAACACAACCTCCTTTTACTGTTGCTTTAATTCAGAGTAGGATTCCCTTATCACCTGTATAACAGGGTTCCTTGGGTCATGCTGACCAATTGCTTGTAGACATAACTTTGAGTCAGAGAAGATGATATACTCTCTAAGATTTGACACCTTCATTCATTCCAAAGCACTCAGCAAGGCATGTGCTTCAGCAGTGAAGATTCTGCTTCTTTCATGCAGTGCTCCTTTGCAGTTTACATAGGGAGTGTGCACTGCAAAGCCTGCATGGTTCTCATTTTTCTAGCCATCCATATACACAGGTATGTAGTTTCTATAGTGGATATTGATTTTGGCAAGTTTGTTTTCATAAATGTTTGCTGATGTTTCTGCTTTCTTGTTCTTACATAAGTCAAAGATGATGATGGGTGATGCCATTGTTCATTTTGGTTACTTGGCTGACCCTTCTTCCCTCACCATGAATTGGGACATGGGACTCTCTGATAAGAGTTCTCCCTCACTGCAAGAAGGCTGTGGCATGAGTTGGATTTCCCCTGTTAGCCTTCACTTTTATGGCATACTGGAGAGACAGCTTTTCATGCTGCAGATCAAGCAGGGAAATCCCTGCTTCCACATGAAGGCTTTCAGCTGGTGATGATTGGAATTTACTATATACCCATGCCGTATATACTGTAAAAACGCACCGTTTCGGCAAATGACGTAAAAATACTGTACGGACCGCCGGTCCGTACACTAAAATACGGACCACCTTGCCATACACGTTTATTAACATATCGGATGTTAAAATTTAAATTAATGATTTTTTTAAAAATTTTGGGTATATAGTAAATATATAACGTCCAACCATGCTTGTACAATTCACAGAACTCGATGATAATTTATGGTTTGTACGGAACTCGGCGTAAACGCCTCGTTCCGTACAAACCGTAAATTAGCATCTCATTCTGTGAATTGTACAGCATGGTCAGGACGTTCTATATAAGTACCAAGACATAGCTTCAGTCCCTGGTTCTGGATAGATTTAAGCCAGTCCAGATATGACATAGCAGCTGATGCATACACCACTGATCCATAGTCCAGGCAGGACTGGATATATAGCTTGTAGAGTGTGAGCAATATCTCCCTGTCTGCCCCCCATTGTGGGTGGGAAAGCATTTTTAGGAAGATGGGGAGCGAGAGGGATCTACATACTACGAAGTGTGCCAGAAATGATAAAAATAAAGTGATAAAAAGAGCAAGACAGGCATATGTGATGAAAGAAATGGATAATGATAAATCAAACCATATGAAGTTTTGGAGAGGAGTAAATGATATTTTACGAGCAACGCAAGATAAATCCACTTTTCATTAAATCAACCTTGAGGGTGAATCAAATAACGAAAGACTCTGATCAAACTGCAGCCTTTATAAATGAAATTTTACAAATATATGTCCGACCCTAGCAATGTATAAACATATTCCTTGGGAAATATATGATACTAAAACCACAACCTGAGCTAGAGGATGTTGTTACAAATGCAGAAGAAGTGTTGGTCGGAGCCAAAGAAATAAATCTAAATAGACAATCGCAAATAAAAGAGTTTGATACTCAAATTTTTAGGGATGCTTTATTATCAATACCAAATATTTTTGTGCATAAGATATTGTCTGAATTTTGTTCAAACTAATAGCATTCTTAACAATTATCAATCGGGTTTTCGCAAGGGTAAATCTACCATTCAAGCAATAACTACATTAATGAACAATATTCTACTAGATCGTAATAGTACTGTTTCCGATTTCCTTGAGGTTGACCAGATTGGACTATATACAGACCACCCTTCCTTTTGTATTAGTGGGGGAAACGCTAATGAGGTACACCTAAAATTACTAAGTCATTTGGACAGAGTGGAAGTATGATGTTAGCAAAATAAGCTCTCAATAAATAGGAAAAAGACAAAAGCTATGTTTATTCTATTCAGATGAACCAGTTTATCACATTGGTGATGACATATCTAGTAAAGTGATCCCGTATAACTATCTAGGATATAAAATAACTAGAGAAAGTTCAAATTTGCGCCTGGTAAATGTGAATATTGGGAAATACAGAAGTCCATAAACAATTTAAATCAATAGCGAAAAACAAGTTACTGGAAGCAATGCCTCAGTATGTATAATCTAGTTTTGTGGTTGTATTCTTCAGCATTCCATGTGTTAACTATGTGCCTCTTTAGCCCTGTATCCTGTAACAAAGGGAAGTGTAAGATAGTGTATCTGGGCTGGTGAAGTACCTGGGCCCCGTTGAATAAAAAATGTCGTCCGTGAGGCTGGACGATAGAACATATTGAATAATGGATGATAAATAGACAACATTTTTATTTCAGTGTAGCATAAAACTTATCGTAAACGTGAGCAATGTCGTCCATCAATAATCTCGTAGAATTGTGTATTTTATATGTACTATATCTTTTCATCCACCCATTATTTGATTTTTCTCATTGATGTCATCTGAATTTGATTTTGACTAATTTGTAATTTGTATTATGCGTTCCTATATATACAAGCTATGAGGCGAATCAAGATGAATATAACCTACCTGTGTAGTAAGATGGTATAAAAAAGATATCGAAAATGTGAAGGTGGTTGACCACAACAGTGAATTGTAGCGAACCGTCCGAGAACAAATAAAAAAAATATCGTAGACGGATCGTATAATTGACCTTTATCCACGGGGACCACAAACAAGTATATATGTGGACCAGGGACCCGTCCTATGCACTGAGGCCACTTCCTGTTAAGAGCTTGACCCCCATGTTGACACCAAGTTCTGCAATCGTAGAAAATAGCAGGTAAGATATTTCAAAGATTATAAATATTAATTTTATTGTATATCATTGTCAATGGATTCCTAAAAGTCTATGTATCTATATAGGTACCCCAACCGTCTGTACTAGAAAGTGTATAATAATTTTTGTTTATTCTTTTTTCAGTATGCTACCCAAAAACAATGTTGATACTAAGAGACACCCACTATGGATGCCAAAGGAGGTGCAAACCCTCCTAGAAGCAGCCCTACGCGAAAAACTAATGCTCAAGGGGAATTACAAGGGGGTTGGAGGTGGCAGGCTAGCCAAAGATGAAGCCCGGAAGCGTATTTACTACATTTAGAATTACTTTTTTAGGTTTTATTATATATAACTAAAAATAGGTGATTTAATATGTAATATTTGAAAATATTTATCAAGGTTCATGTGTAGAAAGAATTGTACTCCCAATTCTCACTAGATGTTTGTAGTTACATAAAGAGTTGGTCCCGCAATTAGTAGCAATAGATATCCATTCTTTTTTTGCGGTAGGTCTCAACGACCAAGGCGTTCTATGAATAGATGTGCTAACATATGTATACCTACCAAGCGGGTGAGCCGAAGCAAACCGTAGTAGCTTGTGATGGTATCTGGTTATAAACATATGAAGTCGGTTCAATATGCACACAAAAAAATTATGGAAATAAAACATAAATATATATGTACATATGATATTATGAGGGAAATAAACCCCTAGGTTTATTTAAGTAAAAACGCAGGAATAGAACGCCAGAGGGACCCCTTGGGACCGCTTCCAGGGATCACTACCAGAGGGCACTACAGGCACCACCACGGCACACATCGACTTGGTGAATCGGGATACCAAGGATCGGCCTCTCCCTCCCCAACCACCGTCGAGACCAGACGTCAAGAATTTTGGTTGGTCGTTTTGTTTCTACCCCCTTGCCTTTGGCTTGGGACTTGTGACTTGTGACTTGACTTGTGACTTGACTTATAACTTGTGTTTGTTTTAACCACTTGTATAGTTTATATTCTCTTTAACAATTGCCATGCGGCGTTGTGAAGTTTGTAATAGAGAATTTGACGGTAGATCCCATAAGGAATGCCCTTTTTGCAAATTAGACTTGGGTAGAGAGGAGGGAGAGTTTGACGATAGGCCACGTGGAGGACGAGGGGAGAGGAAACTATCTTCTTCTGCTCCTTCGCCTTTTCTCCAGGCTATAGTTCAAGAGAACACAGACCTTAAGAAGGAAGTTCACGAATTAAGGAACAAGTTGAGTTATGTTATAAAAAAACTTAGGTCTGCAAACCTTGATGGCGACGAGGAGTCTGAACAACCGAGCGATACTCAGCCGAGCCAATTGAAAAGTTCTCACCAATCACCGGGGGAATTGCAAAATGATTCGTCTAAAGCTCAATAACCAAAAAGTGGGTTTTCACCGGTTTATCCTTCAGGAAAGGGGACTTTCTGTGCCCCTGACGTACAGGGGGACTCAGTGCGTTTGGAAGTTACGCATTCCTGCGCTACAAAAGTTAAGCGTAAGTGCAAATACTTTGCTCTATCTCCGTTTCTTCCTCCCAGTATAGACCACCCTTCATTCGATCAAATGTTGTCTGCCAGCATGGGTCTCTTGAGAAGCATTAATGACCAGGGTTTAAATGGTTCTGGCTATGCGGACCATTTGGCGTACATGGTGGACCGTCGGTCCACACATGCGGGAAAGTCATTATTTGAGTACGATGAAGCAGTAAGGCAGAAGTGTGATAAACTAGGTCTTGAACACTTTGGATACGGACACACTTTTTTAAGTGGCAAGTATTTAAACTTTGAGACCACGGTTTTGTTCGTTAACTTAAACAAAAAGTTTAAAGAAATGGAGGGAAAGGAAAAACGTGGTAAGAATTTCAAATCCAACAACTATAACTCAAGTTCCAATGCAGACAATAGGCCCTATGGGGTATGTTGGAAGTTCAATAGCCGTGACGGCTGTACTTATCACCCCTGTCAGTATCAGCATGAGTGTTCTTCATGCCTGGGTGGTCACTCGGTTCTCTTATGCAAGAGGGGTGGACACTCTAAGTCCGAAGACAAAAAATGAGGTAGAAAATACCGGATTAGATCTGGTAGGGCTAGGAATTTTGATGTACCATATTATAGTGAGGCTTCATGTACTACTACTAATATTTGTGCGAGCAAAATCTAGATTTTGCGTGGATCGGGAAAGTCCTGCCCAGTGGTTGTCCCAAATAAAGGGGATTCTATCAGTCCTTCTAATATTTCTGATACTAAAATCTTTAGAAAAGAATTATTGAAGTTAGACCAGACCCCTTTGCATCAACGAGAACCGGTTATCCAGGTATTTAAAGCGGGAACTACCAAATGTATAGACAAAGACTCAGTTCAGAGAGTGAACAACAGAACTGAAGCTGGTTGAAGCTGAGGTTGAAGCTCAGACTGGTTATTCTGAGCATTTTGATGATGAAAATCTATTTTTCACAGATTCTCCGGAAAAAGTTAGGAAGGTAGACAAAGTTTCTGGAAAAATGGACGTGGGGAAGGAGCGTGGCGATCAAATTCCCTATTATCGCCCATGTGGTAAGGTTTGTTTCGGCAGTCATACGGTAGGTGGCTGTACCAACCAATTGAACCCGTGTCATGTATATGATGAATGTTTTAATGTTTATGGAAATAAAACATAATTATATATGTACACATGATATTATATATATATATATATATATATATATATATATATATATATATATAGATATATAGCATATATGTGTTTCGTATTTTTCTTTTGTAGAAGCAGTCAACATAGTGTCCGAATGTACCCACTCAACGTTCGAGTTGAAGAAAAAAAAGACGCATTTCGTCTCTGAATCCAAAACACATGTAAGCTGACACCATGGCAGTATCAAGCAAATTTCTTATTCAAATATAATTATTAGTTTATATAATGATTGTATTTCCCTGTGAAAGTTTATCGGTCATTTAATATAAAATATTCATCATTTTTACAGTATGGCAAGTTACAACAGCAGTCACTGCAGTATGGAGAGGCAGAAGATCCAAACAATGTTATTGGTCCAATGAACAGTCAGGAATTATCGGCAATTGAATACGCTGGTGAAGAGACCGTTAATGGTATGCATTTATTTTATAGATATACATTATTTCCACAATTATAGCTCATACACATATGTACTTCAACCTTAATATTAAAACCGTTTATTTCATGCCAACTTATGTCCCTCCTTACATATGGTTAGAAATGTCTATGATTTTTCTTATTTACTTATTAAATTCAGTGTTTTTGTTTATCATCTCTCGGAGTCAATACATCTAAGTAAAAAAATATAGAATATAAGCAGTTCCCATAACTTCAACTTATATAACTGATTTTGTTAATTTACAAAGTCGATTAATTGATTTCAGGTATTGAAGGAGCAATGGTAACATCTAGTGATTCCAAAGCAAAGGAGGATGATCCTGTGGTAAAACATCTCAAACAGCTTATCCAGGCCTTAACAACATTATCTCTGGAAATGAACAAAAGGAAATCAACCTCCTCAGCTACTGATGCTCCTATCAGTGATGAAGGGACAGGAATTAACTTAGCCCCAAGCACCGTCACCAACCCCCCAAGCATCGTCAGCAACCTCCATGCACCGCGACCACCACCCCAAGAACCGCCAACAACCCTATAAAAAAACAGTCAAAAATTCCAAAAAATAGCACACCATCCTGCACTCTCAGCAGACCACCACTGTCACCCATCCCCTCAGCATTGACATCAACTGGTACAACTGAGACTGAAGATGATAGCGTCACAGAGGCTGCAGGTAATTTGAATTTGATTTAATATATGATATTTTTATAATTAAAGATAGAAAACAACTAAGTTTCCTATGTTTGAATTATAATTCAGATCAACCCATTATTCATTATATATTTAGCTGTTTTAATTGGGTATTGGTTGTTTCTAAATTAGCTAAGGGAGTCTCCATCGTGTTATTAGCAAAAAAGAGTAAATTCATAAACTTTATTTATATTGTATATTCATAGAAGAGGTTCTAGGTACGTCCCTAACCATTCCAAAGAAGTACAAGACAACCACATCCACAAACGATACTTCTCATAGCGATGCCTCTTTCCTAACAAACGACGATTCACAATCAACTATCATATCGAATGACAGTAGGATTAGCCTTACAGGTATATATTATATTTAATATTTCATATAAAAATGTCTTATGATTTATTTATTTTAAAAAACCGGCCCAAACCAAATGAGTTATTCAAAATATTTTCTTTTATGTCATCTATATGAGTTAATAACAATAAACTGTAATAATTTCATGACATCTAAGTTGTTTACATATATTTTTTTGTAAAATATTCTATTTACAGATTTAAATATACCCTGGAGTATGTCAGGGGCAACCCCCACACAAACCATCGCGTCTGGAGCTGCTGATACTTTCACTATGTAATCTCAACATTTGAAACAAATGGTAGATACCCAAAAGGAGATGGTAGATACCCAAAAGGAGATGGTAGATACACAAAAAGAAATTTCAACCTCATTAGTGATGGTAAGATCTCTACAACAGTCTACACTGGTGGCCATCGGTCACCTTGTAGAGGCTGCAAGTAATGTGGTTGACACCCAAAGTGTGACTATGAAAGGTATGTCATATATAAAGAATAAACTCGTATTAACTCACAATAAACTTTAAAACACTTTCAAGTCCTTCACAGATCGTAAACTATTTTGGCATTATCATAAACACTAGATGGATGTCTTCATCTTTGCCGGAAAAAAAGTATAAACAACCATCTCATAAATTAACTAATGAATTTCTAAGATTAAACCCAAATAAATCACTCACTCGGACCATATTATAGGAATATCTGGTCAATACTGTAGATGCGTTTTACTACCTACATTTGTTATGATTTATTGGCATATATGTAAATAATATGAGATACATTGGTCTTAATACATTTCCATTATCATAGTATTACAGATGTTGCAAAAAAATTTCAACATATACCAGTTGAGGTGGCACAACAACAAACCACAAGTACTTCAACGACAGGGATACAAGTCAACGACAGAGAAAAAATCACGATCAATCTGCACCTGCTCACACACATTCGGCACCAACAGATAAACCCACTGGCTGATCAATGCGATCATTAAAGTGCTTTACTTCACAGTCTCAAAAAAGCCCTGCGCCCGCCATTGTTGTTTTGATCCTCTATCCCATCCCCAGCAGGCCCTACGACACCTAAAACCTGGTCTTCCGCGAGGAGACTTGAACGATAAATGCACGATATTTTCTGAATGTACGATTTCTTATGCTACGGTTTGGCACCAACGAGACTTGTAGGATACTTTTTTAATCGTAGATTTTTTTTTATTCAACGGGGCCCTGGTCCTAAAAAATTGGCACTTAGCTATTGACATATCAATTTTATATGTAAACAGAGGTGCTTTGCGTTTTGCCATGTATCTATTGTTTCTCTCCTCTCACGACTAACCAGACCGGTTAGGACTAATGCGGGAGCAGGTGTGGGCCGGGCCATTGCTATGGACGCACTCCTCCTAATGTGGCTTGGCCCACAGTTCGTGTGATAGCACCATGCCATGCCTCATGCCTTGTGCTCGGCCTCACTCGCTCACTGCTCCTTCAGACGAATCGGATCCGCCCACCCACAATACAAGCTGACTTATCCTATTTTTCGTCCCTCACAATAGGGCTTTGAAACATATTCGAGCAATTGTCCCGACAATTGCCTAGGACAGACATAATATTCATTCTCAATTATTTCAAAGAGCATTTCATCTTGCGTTGGCCATTATCATATACTACTCATTTATATGTTCATATCTCTATGAAATGACATAGCTTGACTGTGTTCATTGGAAATACTTTACCATTTTGGGACTTGAATACACCCTAGGGTAGAATGAAGAAAACCAGTTATATATACATATGACTGACACCCACACCCCTTAATTGACCATGTGAAAGAATTGTGAAGTTGTATAAAAGAACATTTAATTTTAAAAATCTTAAAAAATGGTTTATACACAATGATGTGTTCTTCAGAAGTTCTTAGAATTGTTTCCATGTGGAAAATTACGCTTTAACGATCGGCCGGAACGGGTTGATGGTGAAGTCCTGGAGGCTAAGAGAAAAGGTGACGTCTGTGAACCCAATGCCACGATGATTTCACAACAGAATCATTGAAAACGTTATCAGTTCGAAGTTCAAACAGAATAAGCAAGTTAAAGAATCACTAATTGGTACCAACCTACATCGCATGTAACCCCACTTACAGAATCAGTTTAGACAGAATAAGGAAAGTAAACGAGGAAATATCAGAAACTATGCATGTATCAATGAAGATTCGGAGGCATTTAGGTCGAATCTGAATCATTGAGCTGGAATGGTAAGTCAGAAAAATCGTGTGGATTTGAAATGATGGGAGCTGATATCCGAGGTATCAGTAATTACTTAAATGAATATTTTCAGAAGATTTGAATTATTGATAATAATGAGGGTATGTTCAACATTGAAAATGAAATATCTATACTGAGAAGTAACGCACTCAGCCTGAAATACTGCACAAGTGAAACTATGATCCGCTATGGCCAAATGGTGAGAGAAAGAGCTGAGGTAATGGAAACCATAGCTGTTGGTTATGGTGATCACGAGTGGTTCTTTACGTGCCTGGGGTATAAGAGCTTTAAGAGCCAGAAACAAACAGATATGAGAGATTATTATGGTAAATCAAAAGAGTACCATGATAATCTCGATGTCTGATTTATATACATGTCCGGAACTATTGTATCTGAAAAACTTGTTGTATACGAGAGATGCAATAAAATATTTAAAAAAAGGAAGAAGACAGAGACAGTCTAAAAGGGCTGGAGTATGCTGGTCTTTTAATGACCGACTTACATCCCTGCCTACATATGTTTATATTCATCCTGTACATCTATTATACATCTACATCTATATATCTAAAAATGTAGGGAGACTAACTTGTCGCTTCACCTTGAGCCCTTCATGTATATATCCCTACCTCTCCTTGATGTCAAAATTTGGGGGGCTTTATCCCGGTTAATATTTCGCTCAGACAGCAGTACTTACTGGAAAATGTACTATTTCATATTTTAAGCCAACCGGAAAGATGTGCCCTGGACTGAAATTTCGCAAGATTATGGTAGATATTTCGGGTGGAAAATTGAAGTCTGGGATGGCAGACAGATTAAACCTAGAGGCTAGACCGGCTAAAGGTGAGCTAGATTGGTGAAGATGCTGGTGAGTGTAAACCAGAAGACCTATGCCTCCAAGTAATGTTGGTAAGTATTTACCTTGGTAGAATCTAGACTACATAGCTTAGAGGCGTCTTTGCACACGTTAGTGCAGCAGTTCGGAGGGATGTCTGTCGAGGGCACGACGGAAGATTAATTGTTAAGCAGACAAGGTCGATCTACGACTGGAGGCAAAACGTTGAATGTTGATTGAGAAACAAGTGTGCTATTTCAACTTCATCATCTAGATGTCTGGACTATATAATTTGATTATATGTGATTACGTAAGACAGTGGATGATCTGCCTGCGAGCAGAACTGCTCTTTTGACAAATAAAAAGAAAATATTCAACGAGGTATGAAGGCGGCATCGGGCAGCGTGACAAAGGATCACACCCGTAGACTTGAGAAGGAGGAATCAACTGATCCAGTGGTCATTGAGTAGCCGTCAACATCTGTTTCTACTGAGCAGTTATTGTAAGATATTGAGTAATTGGCAAAGAAGGAACCTGCTCAATCTGTGTCAAAAGACTTGTCTTATCTGTCATCTTTCAGTGCGTTTAGCTCAATGGAGAGCTCAAGTAATTCGGATGATTTTGTGGTTTCAAGGTGGCATCCGTCTAAGAAAAAGGATAAATCTATCAAGACATGACAATTGACAAAATCTTCCAAGAAATCGTCGAAGAAGTTGTCTCATCACCAGGAGAAAAAAACACTTCCATGGACAGAAGTGATAGGGGTAAACCTTTAAGTTTTGATATTCTCCTTTTGCTCAGAACTTTACTCAGGATGTTAAGAGTTCCAAATAGGATGAGACCGCGGGACGGTGTGATGCCTACACACCAGTCCAGGACTCTATAGTCTCTGAAGAAAGAGGACGTCCTAAGCGGTTTTATGTCGACTTGACCGCGCCGGCAACCTGTCGTGGTTCAAACTTAAGTGGACGTACGATGGAGCCACGGCCACGTGCCGACCAGACCCCGACGGGACCAAGTCGACATATGACAGTCTCAACTCAATGCAGTGTGGCCTAAGTCGACGGGATATTTGGGGCTGAGTAGGCAAAAACCATAAAAATGCCATAAAAGTACCAAGTCAAGTTACGATTCTGCCAAAATCCATTGCCGGGACGGTCGGGGTGATGGTGTAAACAAAGCATTGATTAGTGTTTTTTTGTGCTGTGTCAGATATGTCATTAGTGCAAAGGTTAAAAAGAGATGAAAGAAAGCGACAAACCCAGAACAGTCCTATGTTGTTTTATGAATATAAGGGCCCGAGATGCAGTACCAAGAGGGAGGAAGTATCTAAGAGGATATTTTCATGAATCCTGATGAAAACCTAATGAACAGGAATGCTAAAAGAACAGGACAGATACTTGCAAGCTACTTACAAAAATAAGGAATGGCTGTTACCATGATAGGACCCAACAGATTGAAGAAGAGTTATACAGTGGGTATAGAGTAGAGGCTAGAGCATCTAACCGTTGGACTACAAATAGCGCAATAGTCAACTAGCCGCTATTTCATATTTTACCATTTGAATATGACCACTGTATTTGTATTTTGTATTTTGCAAATATGTTAATTGACTCATCATGTCGCAAAAACAACCCAAAAATCTGGATTATATTGTAAAACAGATAACTCAGCTCGGCACATATTGAAACCAGTTCCGGACTGAGTGTAACCGAGTAGAAATAAATATTTAAAACAAAGAGGCGTAGTGAGGCATGCGGTGTGGATAGGCTCATGCCCCGGCCCACTGGGCAATTAGTCAATATTTGACCAAGTTAACCACGTTACACCGATAATAGAAATAATTGGAGGTGAGCATAAATATCCCTGGAATACACTGAGAAACCCAGGGCTTTAACACTCAACCATGAGACTCACACTCACAGAGGCAGAGTAAAGACAGTGTATTCGATATGGTGGACTCACCGACAAAAACAAGTCAACCGACCGAACAGGGTAAGAAGCTACTTCCAACGTTCAAACCCAATGCCTCACTCCAAAATGTGATCGATAAGGTTAATGAATTGGAGAATAAAATAAACCAGCAAGAATCGTTGGATCTCAGAACGATTGTGACCTGGTAATCGCCGCTACGACCCCGTATCTGATCATTGATAATCAGAATGTATTAACACCAGTGCAAGGAGGATTTCGCAAAGGGTACTCAACACTAAAAATGGTAGCAGACGTTACCGACGAGGTACTTAGAGATACGAATATAGGATTTGCAACTGGAACTGTTTTAATTGATTTAAAAAAGGCCTTTGACATTGCAGACCACTCCATTCTATTATCGAAATTAGAAATTTGTGGTATGAGAAACATCAATTATAAACTACAAGAAAATTATTTGACAAATCGTAAACAATATACTATGGTTAACGGTTTGCTTTCTGGAACGAATGGGGTGGTCTGGTGTCTCTCAAGGATCAAACCTGGGGCCAAGCCTGTTTATTTTATCTATTAATGATTTAATCAATTTTATACCTGAAATATCAATAAGACTATATGCGCATGACACTATTATCTATACAGGGGGTGCAACCAGGAAGGGAATACGATCCAGACTACAAGAGGCTTTAAACAAAGTCGAGTTATGGTGTAATCAGAATAAACTTTCATTAAATGCGCTTAAAACGAAATATATGATATTTGGTACCAGATACAAGTGTAAAATAATAGGACATATTCCGTTATATCTAAAAGGATGACAAACACAGAATGTTAATAGTTATTTTAAATATCTTGGTTTCTATCTCGATCTTGTTCTCTCATATGGTATCCATATTAAAGAAGCAATTAAGAAAATCAATTATAGGACCAAAAAAGCCCGGTTATAAGCCGAGCCCCAGCTTTGGCAATAATTTATAAGCTGATTTAAAAAAAAGAAGAAGATCTCAGACACACCGATATATATTTTCAATAACATATACTCCGCTCCTAAGAGGTTATCTCATTACACCTGACAAGAATTCTGTAATGATTCGAAGCCACAAGACTCCAATACCCCCTCGCAGCAACATGGATATTAATACCCACAAAATACAGGCCGAAAAAACGGCCAGGAAATATTATATTTCCACCCACCACTCACCCTTATGATCGAGCCCTACACAGCCTTAATGACCGCTCCGATGCTCCAGCTTCACCAGTTCCTGCATTTGCTGCACTGTCAAATAACATGATACCGCAGGTAGCCTACGAATACATCGACGGCCGTCTGGTCGTGAGGGCTAACTAGAGAAATGCGTCATTAGTAATCAATGGGAGAACGTCTAGACTTAGGCGTCTCGACAAATGAATGGAGGGATAGTCTCTACAGTAATTTAGATCATATCAATGCCAGTTTATTCAATATTTATTACATAATTACCATTGAAACTTGGTTAGCTGAACATTTTACAGATGACATATTTGCAATAAATGGTATGAGTATTTATAGATAGGTTGTCAGATACACTCTTGGGAGGTTGGGAAGTTGCTTTATGCATTTATGTAATGCCGGGGACACACCAAGCGAGTCAAGGCAGCGATTTCCGGAATCGCCAATAGAAAACAGCCTTTATGTGAGATAATATTTCATAACAATATCTCCCACCCATATTTTAGTGTCTCTGAAGCAATAATCAGATGAAATATGTAATGATAACCTATGTACTCGCCATTTTGTATTGGCGATTTCGCAAATCGCTGCCTCTATCGCTTGGTGTGTCTCTAGCTCTAGTGAAAATCTGAATCCGTTTATTATGTGTCAGATGATTCTCAAGGCTCTAAGCCTAGTTTGTTAAGAATTATTCTCCTATAGAGCGTAGTGAGCGTAGAGAATACCACTTAGAGAGTGTGAGATCTTATGAGAGGGGTGCAATGACTGCTTGTTCACTTTTGCAAAATATAATGATGCCTGTGGAGCGAATAATTGCTATTGTGGCAACTGTGTTTGCTATGGTGTGCAGAGGAGATATCATTTAAGAAAAGGAAGCCTTTGTGTTGGGTTGGGCCCTGGATTAAAGAGCAGAGATGACGTTCACCAGAACAACACCATTCTAAAGTTGTGCAAGGATCTACTGGAGGTTTGTTAATTATGACCCTATTTACTAATAAATCATCATACATTAATGATTGAGTAACAATCGATTAATAAACAATACAAATACCCAACATTTTATGTTAGTTTTGCGGACCAGCTAAAATGTATCAGTTAAAGTAAGTATTAGAAAATATCAATTACCCGCCTATATTGCACAGTTTGGCATAGATATATTATTTATGTCATTGCCGTAAAATGACTGAATGATACAAAAAGATTCTCATGAACCCTGTAGTTTCAATATAATCTTCCGAGACCCCTTGGTTTTGATAGTCGTCGATTTGGAAGACCGCCTGGAGGCCTCGTGATATCCCTGTATGACCTTGGGAGAACTCATTCAATATACAGTCCCATATCATTACTTTCAATAAACGTATCTGCCTTTCATATCACATTTGATCATTTGTCTAATTTTACCTCCGGTAGACCATTTCAGGTCCTTTCCAACCTTCCTCAAGGTTCAGTTTTTTCTCACTGGCTTTACACCATGGGGTTCGCGATCGAATCTATCTGTGAGAGGAATTCCGGTAGAAAGCCTTAGTGAAGTGTAGGATCTTTTGTGATGCTGAGAAATCGTCCCTGAATGTGGATGTGTCAGCAAGTCGGAGTCGGAGCGAGAATCGGAAATCAATTAGCATTTGAGGCAGCGGGATCTGTAATCTCGATACCTGATCGACCCACTCCTTCAAACCTATTGAAGAATCTCAGCTGGATAATGATATAGAAACAAGATGCCGCAGATCTTCAGTGTCTTGCAATGAGTACTAAAATGTTAAGGATAGAGTCGCAGTAAATCCTCTGAAATGCAAATATAATATTACCGTAAAACTTAAAAGAATGTAGTTATGTCACAAGTTGGATTCCCCCTTAACGGTACAGGACCTGGGTACCAGCCATTTGTCAATATCATTGGTAGCTAGCGACAAGCGAAAACGAGGCTGACTCGGCTTTTGGAGACGAAAAAAAGGTTAAGTTGCATTCTGGAGACGAGGCTGAGTTGCTCCCATCTCAATCCATCATGGCGCACCATGTGTTTCTGGCAACCCTGCCACCCCTTTTAAAAAGCCTGGGGGAAAATACCGTCTTTGAAAGCAGTTACACAAACGATCAGATCCTTCAAAAAAGGGTGCTCATGTTTTTTCTGTAAGCTTGTGAGGGAAATACATCACTGGAAAAGCCCACAGTGTCAACCAGTGCCCACCAAACACCACTGGGAATTCAACAGGGCCTGGGTTTAGATTAGCTGACTTTGCAAGGGCATCACCATTGGCCCTGCCCCCTGTGAGTTATTGATATGGCTTTTAATCTACGGTATAAGCGAGCTACTCTACCATACACATGGCGACTGATCA
The DNA here is from genome assembly GCA_950022655.1 of Alentia gelatinosa. Taxonomy (NCBI): domain Eukaryota; kingdom Metazoa; phylum Annelida; class Polychaeta; order Phyllodocida; family Polynoidae; genus Alentia; species Alentia gelatinosa. Next base: position 34,570,782 of record OX465583.1, read on the forward strand.
TAGCCATTTCAAGGCCGATTCCCTTAGGCATTGGCGGGTCTGGGCGATGCGGGTGGGGTAGGGTTAAGAAGCCCATGCTTGTGCCATAGGTTGCGATATGGGTATAGCTTTGAGGACGTATATTGTCAGCATTCAGCATTGCTCTGGTCCACATGTGGTGCTTGAGCTGGCATATGGTACCCGGTATTTTGTACGGATTGCTCCGACTCTCTTACTGATAGTGCCAGAGAAATGTTTTATCGGACAATTCATATTTCCATATATACTTCCCATTAATTTCCTTCATGCTACCGACTTTACGCATCACCCACTAAATCTCATGGCCTACATAGGCTCGTCATCACAGCAACTGTTCACTAATTGGTATGTCACTATGACAAACCACGTTGACTACTATTGCTTGCTGAAGTACCAAACACCAATTCTTGTTCATATATTGCCTATGCCACCTGTCAATTATGAAATCTGTCTGTGGGGGATAGATCTGCATGAGATGAGTAGAGATATTAAGTTCTGGTTAATAAGCCTCTATATTTGAGTATTGATCGCTTTTATGGGAGGGCACCAAAGAAAAATAACTTTTTTTGTTTCCCTAATGCCAGAACTTGGCTGATAGAGTATTCAAGGGTGAACACTATCGAAGGCTTGCAGAATGTGACAGGCATTTCGACCCAGTCCACTACTTTTTGTGCTACCCATAATCGATCTAGGAAGTAATACATAGTCTATAATAACACCCAATATCTACAAATATAATCTGTCTGAACAGTCAGCAGCAGAATATGCTTTTATCTAGGACAACACGGAAAAAACTGTCACAGGCATGTGACAGCCATTTTGGAAACCGCAACAAAATGAACCTGAACTGGAAGGATCCATGTAACCATTAAGGACAGAGATGCACCTATTTGCTCATATCTACCAGGAAGAGATGATAAGGAAATCCTAAAGCAGAAGATAGTTGTCCTTACTAGCCATATCTTGGTTAAACGGAAAATGCTAGAAAAAATGTTACACACTAGAACTTTTCTCTAGGCTCATGAGAGGGTCAGTCAATGAGTCTTATACACGACCCAATCCCCAACCCTGGTAGAACAACGTGTCCTGGGGCGTTTGGATGATAGTAGGGAACAAAGGGTGATGAAATCAAATAGATAGAGGGTATTCTGGAGGGTACGGGCAGATCCTGAGGTGAGGCTGAGTGCGGAGAGAGACGACTGATCAGGAGCAGAGCAGAGAGCTGGACAGGAGCGTTGTTGTGTGAACTTTGGCGAGACACTGTAGGAACACATTGGCAGGTCTCAACTTCGCATAGACTATGTTGCAAGCTGCACGCCTGTTGTCTCTGCACTCTCCTCTTGTTTCACGCATCACAGATCTATGACAGCCTGTAAGTACCCACCCTTATAACACCTTTGAGTAACTGTCTGTCCACGCCTAGCCATCTACTGCTTGTACAGTGTTCTGGCCAGTCAGTTATGCGAGTTTGAATTGTGATCTGTGTCATCATGCCATCGCCCATGGTTTCATCTTGCAATCATTTGAGTACTGTAGGTTGTGTTATCGGTTCTATTTTGTACAATTACGAGAATCCATTTGCACCTTTAGTTTGTGTTACAGCACTCAACACCATGTTAGCATCCCGGGAATAAACCTTTCATGAAACATTGCTCCCAAACTTTGCTCAAAGTCATGTCTTTAATGTTGAATTAATGTTGAATTAAGGGACCCATCATAGATATTTCAACACTTACCAACAAGGAGGTAATGACCAATAATGAGGTTCTTGTAGTGTTTACCCTTAATAGCGGTGTATGTTGACTTGCCACATCGACATCATGGCAAAGCCATCTCCTTCCTAACTAAATCTCCCATAAAGATCCATAGTTTCCGACAATCTAAAGTCGCACTAAGTTTTAAACTTTCTACTTTATGGATAAAAGGTAAAAACAGCACAACCACTTTCGTATAGAATTAATGTAGGCATTTATTTCAGATTATAGAACTGATGTTCCGACTCAAAGTCTTTTTCAAGGTCAATCTGTCAATGATTGTTATAATGAGGTCCTTATTTAATCCTTAAATTTACTCATTTTAGGTTAAGTACTAAATGAGTCGCTAAATACGTTTAGGGTATTGTAGATGGTCTGTAGATAAGATTCCCATCATGGTGTCGGTGGTGATAGTTGTATAATGTGGTGTTGTAGTGTAGTCCACAAGGACAGTCTTGTTTGAAAGCCGTGTTGTCATCTATCCTTCTTAGAAGGTAGTTAATGGTGCTCAGTTGGTGTTTGTTGAACAGACTGTTGGTTTCAGGATTGTTGGTATTGTAGTGTCTTGAGTGTTGATTGTAGGTGACTCTGTTGCTGATTATTGTACTGAGGTAGTCTGTGAGCCGTTAGATTTACTCATTTACTCATTCAGGGTTAAGTATTGAATGAGTCATTAAATACATCTAGGGTATTGCAGGTGGTTTGTAGATCAGATTTTCATCATGATGTAGGTAGTTATAGTTGTGTAAAGTGGTGTTGTAGTGTAGTCCACAGGGACAGTCTTGTTTGTTGATGATGTTGCCATCTATCCTTCTTAGTGAGTCATTAGTGGTGCTTGTTTGGTGTCTGTTGAACAGACTGTTGTTTCCAGGATCCCATGTAGGATACAAGGGCTAGGTATCTGGGTTTAGTAGAGTGTGTTGTTGTTAGTCCAAACTGGAAACTGGGAGCTGATATTGTTGGATACAGTTATTGGGATCCCAGGTAGGATACAGTGCTGTAGACTGTAAAACATGACAAAAGGTAAAAACAGCACAACCACTTTCGCATCAATTTTCTACTTTATAATTACCTCAGTCAAACACACTGAAGATGAAAGTGAAGACCCCTCATGCAGTCATCACCTGCTGAGCATGCTATGACCTCAGATTTCCTTGCAGATACAAAAGATAGATAATCTGTCAAAACATTATTGGAAACCGAAACACATTGACTCCAGTGAGCCATTCCGCTTGTCGCAGCTTGTCGGACTGTGTCAGGAGAGTGATGTTCCGCCAGCTTTTACTGTCGCAGACATGCTCCCGACACACCCCGACACACCCCAATACGTAGCGACATGGTTTGTATCTGGGTTTGTCGGGCCGTGTCATAGACTCATGTCTTAGGAGCGTGATCCACCGAAAAAGATGTCGGCGATGAACAAAGTTTGTGTCGGGAGACATGTTGGCTCTAGTGGGTGCAGCTCTTAATAAAAAGGCCTTAGGGGCTGGCTATTGTTTACTCACTATATTGACTCGCCTGGTTATATCTCCTAATAAAAACCTATATACATAACTTACATGATCATATATCGTGTATATATTTGTATTCTTTGGATAAACTAATCTATAGCTGAAAACATAAAATCTATGAAAGCTTGTCTAAACATATTTATATTACTAAATTTCTCTTTTTTATCAAGATGTGTTATTCAACAACAAAACGACATCCAAGAGTGCACTTAACTCATATAAGTTGATCTTCCGGACACTAGAAATGAACAAAGAATATTTACAAAGAGAATATTGACTACATTGGAACAGATATTGTTTTTTGGTACAATTTCTTTATGGACTTTATGATCTTTTATGAAACTAAAACCACTTTCCATCTTTTGTATATTCAATGGCAGTCTATCCCAGAGTGAAGTACCTATATATATTGGAATTTTTGTAAATTCCTCACTTTTTGGGTCTAGCCTTTTTCAAACAGAATTTTGGTATTCTTCTCATGAGCGTTGACACAATTATTCTTATCAAAGCTCCACCATTTGATTAAAGACAATAAACGACATTTTCTCAATGACCACATGGAAGAACGCCTACTGTTGGTGAATGTAATTGTTTTAACTTGAATGAAAAGCAACAAGAATAAATTCGTATTTTCCTTTGGAAGAGTAGCTATAAAGGCTTTTTGACATAAGAGATTTAAGAGGAACTGGTCTGATAGCTGTTAGATGTATACAATGAAATACAATTGACCTCATACATGCTGGGAGCTCATATTAATATTCACGTATTACGGATGTTGTTCAGCCTTTCCCTGGTTCGAATTATGTTATGCAGCTTTTTTCCGCGGTCCTCAATGCTCCAAACTATGCCATTGGAAGACTTGGATGTAGAATTCGAGCAGCTGCGACCGCCCTGAATAAAGCACTGGTTTTTACAGAAGACTCCCATTGTGTCTGTTTACATGTCCATACAAACTACACTATCAAAAACCCAGCATTACAATAGAGCAAAACAGAACATCTGCGGTCTCCACTGTTAGCATGTTATATACATTGATAAAAATTAACCACATTAGAAACATTTTCCATGGGTGAGGCAACTGGCAAGGCATGTGAATTAAATATCAATAATCAAGTTATTTTCTACGGTTTTCCAAATTGAGTCTATTTGAATTCGCTTTGTTTTTTGGTGGTGGAAGTGTTTAATTGGTAATTATCTGTGGATTTAACGAGAATATCAATAAATGGTGAAAACGAAAGAGCCTCTGGGACGATATTCACCATCGGTACTACACTGGAATTGGCTTTGATGAGTTAGAACAAAGGACCAGGATGAATCAAAGCCAGCTTGAAAATGTGTCTCTTTGTGTGAAAGACTGATGACAACTGAATGTCTGAGTTTCTTTTTGAAAGGAGAAAAATTGTTGCTTAAGGTGCGGAAGATGGATGGTCAGGCCCTCCTCTCCATCAGAAGAATTCAAAACTTGCTCTTCAACGATAAGTGGTTAGCAATAGGGATGTTCATGCTTCATTTAGTCTTCTTTATGGTTTCATTTACACTTGATTGTTGTGTAGAGGAGATGATATATCCATTCTTGTTAGAGTTTTCCTCCTCATCATTCTCTATTAAGAATTTTGTATGATTCATAGGGGTCGCATAGAATACAAAAATAAAGGATAAAGACATAGGAACTACTTCAGACCCTTAGAACTTAACGATACCTACAGGCAGTCTTAGGATAGGGGAGTAGAAAGGGGCCTTTATACAGTTCCGTAAAGGGCGAGCAATCCCAGAAGACATCCTTTCTCCAATGATATGCAATACCAATGACAATATGATTACCTATATATTGAAATTGTCACCTTTGTACACGCCAAATTAAGGATAAAATTCTAGTATTATTTACACCATTTTCATGGGATGTGAATGTATTATTAAACAGTGATACAGATTACGAAAGGAACATGAAATAACTGCAATAATCCAATCATGCTCTAATAACTTTTTTAATTCCCTTATTTCTGACAGAGGACCCTTTCAGTAAGGAGGCAGAAGTATATAGAGGGGCTTGGGAAAAATCTCGCATTGATAGAGGAAATCCGTTTTACCAGTACTCGTCCTTCCGTAGTTTAACTCGATTCACTAGCCTGAAGAATCCAAATAAAGGCTCTTAAACGAAGCAGAAACCAGGATAAAGGGTCTTTATGCAGCTGTCGCAGTGCAGTAGATGAGGGGAATAGATATCCCACAGAGCCTTCTAGATCTATTAAGAGGGATGTCAGTGAGAGGTAAGGCTTGTATCACTGATCGTCTAATGTAGGTGTAGAGCACTTAGAGCACTCACTAAACTGCTCAGCTGGATACCATTGATCCTGCATTCCAGCACCAGGAGCTACTCACAGCTGCTTGAGCTGCTCCGGTAACCCCTGGTGGAGAACTGAGGAACTGCAGCTTGACACCGCCGCCCCACCTGCCACAGGTAGGGCCTGTTGGCGGATATCAAGCGGAGTGTTCAGTTTGGGGATAGGAAATAAAACACACATAGAAATGGTGATAAGTATAAATGCCAAGGAGATACATAGATACAAAGGTAGAATTCATGGGCAAGCTAATGATATTTCAAACCACATTCATGAACATGTTTCATCAGAACCTTAGGGTTTTACTTGAAGAACTGTGTTTAAGCTGAACAACAACGTTGCGGCGGCTGTTTTTGTATGGCTATGGATATCGGTCATCGTGATGTCAACCAAGATTTGTGATAGCCTGATATGTCGTTTATATAACGAAATACGCTAATAATTTGATAACTGCAATACCGTATTTAGTATCTTTCAAATAAAGGTTGTCATATCATTCAAAATTTCTGATTATTGTATTGCATGAGGGCAATACAATCAACTACAAAACTGTCCTCAAAGGAAATTTCTACCCACTGCATTGAAATGAAGTAATTTGAAAGTTCAATAATTGTCAAGCAAGGGAAATATCTTATTACATTTATCAAGATTCCATTTTCAACAGAGCTGGATGCTAATCGAATTTTTTGATAGTAAGTTAGCGAAATGGCAAAACGGAGGTCTAGATCTGTACTGTGTGTTGAAGCTTATAGATGATGCAGTAGGGGACATGCACAGCCTGGAATTAAACAGCCCTAACCTATCTAAATAGATTTCAATCCAGTGTCGGTATCCATTGTACAGATGCAGTTTACACAAAATAAAATGTTTGAGAGAATGAGGGTTCTATCTAAAACATTTATGCAAAAGAGTTTTCCATACAACCACAACACAATAGTTTCACGTAGTATTATCCGTAACTAAAAACAAGAAACCGAATTTAACCTTTTTTGACGTCAATGAAATCCATAACCGAAGTTATTTCGCAATTTATGGTCTGCATAGATTTCTCGAATCGTGTAGTCGACCGGCTTATGCTTGCTTCACAAATCAATTACTTTGTCCATTACACTGCGGAATTAGTTAAACCTTGACTTTGCAGGCCTAGCCCTATATGCGACACGGGAGGCTATCCATCACTAATATAACCGATAGAATGTCGCCAAATCACTGACTGCGCCAATTACTGACTCTAATTGGCTGATATGAATGTGTCGAGGACATCTTAGCAAATCAAACCAAGGATATTGCTTGCAGTTCACTAGTCTTTAGGGAGTTTCACTGTCCAGGCTGTAATGTTAATTACTAGTTGTAAATTTAACAACTATGATCATTGTAAGAAATTGTATTTAAAGTCGGGGGTCTGTGGCAGGGCCCTATTGGTCGAGGCAGGCTCTTTAGATTGGTATACTATAACTCCAGGGGACGGGCCAATTTTTGTCTAAACCCATATTTCATTATTTGATCACGTGATATGACACATCATTCATATCTATATTATTTGGATTAACAAATAATATTAAATTCTATATCTTAGGTATATTCTCTGAAAGTTTCAGGTTTATTTATCAATTATTTCTTCATAAAACAATGAAATGTTAAATATTACTAAATTTCATAAATAATGCCTCAAGGCATTATACGGTTTCCGCGGGGGAATGCCTCAAGGCATTATCCGGTCTATGCTGGGGAATGCCTCAGGGTATTGTCCGCCCTGAAAGGGTTTTAATTACTAGTTGCAAATTTAACAACTATGATCATTGTAAGAAATATTCAAGTACTGAACCAATGTTTAAATGATGACTGGGTGTTTTTTATGCTTAAGTTATCTGAACCTAACCAAAAAAGAGGGTAATTCCAATAGTGCACAACAGACGTGCTTCTCAAGAGCTCCGATAGAAACATACAGAGGACACTATAGTCCTGAGCGTTTGATATGAGTAAAATGACAATATCTAATGCAATTAAATGCAGCATTTGTAAAAGATAACTTTATCGAAATTGTGATGATAGTAATCAAAAATATTTCGTAAAGAATATATACGAGATCTTTTCAGGCCTAAGATTCTAAAATGGTGGTGCAACCTGTTATTTTATAACAGAACTTTGGCCTGAGGTCATATTTCTGCTTGAATCACAGACTATATAATTAAGCAAGTAAACACTTGATTTTTCTTTAGTCCTATCTCTGCCAATAATCAGTATAGATACTTCAAATACAGAGTTATTTATAGACGAACCCCACAGAATACATCTAGTAGGTTATCTCATTAATTCAATATTATTTAGAGGTAATTATTGGCAGTCAAAATGCAACAATATCAGAAAATCACATTTCTGGGCATTTTTGGACTCTTTGTCATCTGTCGTAATGTACCTGTCTACCTCATGAAATATCTATCACAACCTGGCAATACAGGTTTCATTTGAATTGTCTTGAAATACCTGAGAAGATAGGATGTCTATTTCTATAGGTCATTGCGATAGGTTTTTCATCATATCACTGTGAAGACTGGAAGGTAACATGTTTTAGTGTTTTAACTTATCAAATTTCGGTATATGATATGGACACCAACAAAAAGGGCGAAGTCATAGCTTTATAATACTGTTTTATTTATAAGAATCGACCTGTTTTTCCCGACACAACAGCGAATCGCCCTTTTCAAGTTAGAAAAAAACTAGTTTTTGTGACATATTAAACGCTCAGGACTATGGAGGTGAGGGATCGAATGGCACGTGACTGGGAAGGACTGGACCGAGTCCTCACTCTTCGGGGAACCCTCACCGCCGACAACTGTCAGCGGACAACTGTCTTTTTCTTGGAAAACTGTTTTCACCATGCGTAAGTGTGAAGATTGTGGTAGAGAATACGATGCACGAACTCGTAGAGATGGACACTCTCGTTTAGGAGAATTAGAAAAAGAAAGCATAGAGGATGAGAGTTGTCTTGGAGCTGTTGGTGGTCTCAGAGCAGAGAGGGCCAGTGAGGAAACCAGTGAGTGTTGTAGTTTACAAAAGTGACGTATGAAAAGGATTCTATGAAATGGTAGACATTATCAAATACAGACATTTTTTTAAAAACGATATTCAGAATTTAGTTCCTTCTTTTCATTAGAGCTACTTATCCAGCAATTTGGGAAGAAAAGGACCAGAGTGAGTTCATCTATACCTAAATTGATACATGAAATGCTGAAGCAATATTGACCAGGAGAATGCAGGGGAAGTTCTCAGAGCGAAAAACCCCTTGCAAGCCAAGACGGGTGCAAGGTTAATGGAGAATGAGAACAAAATACCAGCAAGATGAATACTGAACTTGAAGTAAAATTCAGACAAACTCACCCACTCCGGAAACGACTCCTACAGACGCATTCTCCGAGACTCATTGAGGCAATAAGATACATTCTGTAGAGGGGATGAGGAGAATCAATCATTCATCTATGAAAACGGTCAGAGGAAGAAACTAATTGGGGGATCTTTTGCAAAACACTGGATAAATAAGAAGAGAGACAAACTAAATATAGGCTAAATCGCACCAATCGCACAAATCGCATAAATAAGGCCCGCCATATAAAACCCACCGGGCTCAGGGACACAGAGATAAACAAGAGCTGGACACCGCACTGCTATGAAGGTACACGGAAAATTTCTCAGTTAAGTACAAATTGACTATTATACTGGAACTATATGGTGAAAAGTAAAATACATGAAGTACATGTAGATGTTTAAATTCTCACTATAATGCTCTACTATGTTTTTCAAAAGACATGTATTAATTCCATTAGTATAATATATTTGAAATATCCAACTCTAAAACATAATTGAACAACTGCTTCTTAAAAACTCGTTATCTGAAAAATTATTCATGGACATCTTTACCTAACAGTTTGGATCTCTATGGAAAAGTGGAAACTGCCATCTCTGTGAATCTATATATATATACATTATATTCTAATTCTCTTGATCATACTGTTACCTTAGTATGTGAAGAGAGAAAAATGTGAAACTAAACAGATGCCATTAGTGTGCAGGAAATGTCGGAATTCCGTTATTTGTCGGGAAACCTTCATACCTGAATAATGAACTTGAGATGGTAGATATGGACAAATATTTAGGTGTAACCTTAGACACAACTATGAGCCTGAAATTCCATTTAAAAGATATAAATAGAAATGCTAACAACAGACTTTTCAAGGTAGGACAATATTAGAACTCAATTGAGCTCGCTGGCCAAGTGGTAGGTGTGTTCGCCTCAAGCATGGGAGGTCGTGGGTTCAAACCCCTGTCGGATCATACCAAAAACTTACACAATAATGGTACCCATTCGGCTTAACACCCGCCATAAGAATGAGGAGTAGGGATCTAGGGCCCAAGTGGAAGAACGGTCGTAAAGTCGAATTCGGTGATTGTGTAACACAATATCCCCTTAAAAATTGTTCTAAAAAAATTGACAAGGGCAGTGCGACAACAATATATTTTATCAATTATGTAACATTATATTCATATAATAATATAATTGCGGCCAGGCTAGGTAACAACTCGTATCAACACATGTATCTATCAACAAGTGGTAACCAGGTAACCACGCGATGTAACCATATTGCGTCATGATTCCAAACGGTTGTAACGCTATTCGCGTCTCCGATGTTGAACAGAACAGACCTGTTTTTCACGCTGAAAAAAATTAATCCTGCTTAATAAAGTGAGGTTTTATTGATTTCCGCCAAACCAATTTCCTCTCATGTTATTATTCATTGTTATTGATATGATAATTAAACCGTAAGCTGTCAACTTATATGACCAACTTTGGAATACATGACCAACTTTGGAATACTGTCCCTTCCTCATTGATGAACCTTATAAAAGTTTTATTGAGCCTTGCAAATAACCGTAGTAGTTGCTCTAATTTTGTGGTTAAATTTTAAGCTGGTAAAGGCTATGATGATTGCGGACTATTTGGGTGACTTCTTTGTTTGTTCAAAAGATAAAATCGATTGCAAGGAGATTCAAAATTGTTTGATCAGTAATTGGAATTTTTAGGATTCCAAATGAATCAGAAAAAACGGTCACTCCTACTTAGAGTCTGATTTTTCTGGGTATTAATAACGATACCACAAAAATGGAGTTCTTATTACCATATGAAAAAGTGGTTCGTGCCACTGATGAGGTCAAAGGGGTATTATGAAAGAAATGGCTGAGTTATAAACTGCTAGATCATTTGGCCGTTTATTTGGCGCGATGCGCTACTGTGGTATACTACATACACAATATTGGCTGGTTTCAGATACAAGCGGATGTATGATCCGAGGAGTTGACGCGTAGTAATGTCCGGGCGTATGCGAGGATATTGTGTAGAGTCAACTCCGAGACCAGTCTCACACTGCAGGACCAGTCTGCACACTGCAAGACCAGTGGTTTGTTATAGTTGTCTACATAGCATTTTCTTGTACTAATGTCCTTTTCTGTGGCAAACCAAAATATAGTGTGAGAAAATGGTATAACACGATCACATGTTACATAGGTGTTTGGCGTTGTTGAGAGAAAAAGCAGTTCATCACAATATATCAGTTAGGACATAGAAGCCTACATACCAAAAATATGTAGCAAACAAAATCTCACACTCTTGGGGTACACAGGTTTTCAGACAAGTTCTGACAAAAGCTTTAAAGTTGTGGTGGGTACCAGTTGATATAATACCCGATGGTAAGTGTGGAAATAGCTACCTTTCTCTATGAATGTGCTCCACCCTATCGCTATAGTAACAGAAGCAGCTCGTAGTCCTTTCTGGCATGTCACTAAAGTCACTGCTAAAGGGAGTAATACGAGGCAGAATCAGATCAAATATTTCTAATAAGGGAAACGAATCTAGGTCAGGATGAAGCTCCGCTTTGGAGTACGAGAGAGGTAGAGGAATGCTGTAGGTGCTGCCAGCTATCAGAAATAAGGGGCACTATCTGATGCTATGAGCTGTCTCGTTGGAATCCCCAGTTCTACCTGCTACACCATTATTGTTTAATCTGACGGACAAAACTTAAATTCCACTTTATCATTGTTGCGTAAGACCAAGACGTATGAAAAGGGTATCTTTCTAATGCAGAATATTTTTGGGGAAAGTAAATGATAGGTGCAGGGCTTACGTAATGGAATGATGAATTGATGATGAAATCTACTATTGTATTTATGGCAGTGAACCTGGCATGGCGTGGATGGGGACGTGCAGACTGGAGAAAACGTTGAGTGAAAAAATACCAAGTATAACCTAATACATGGTGTGAGTTTTGTGAAAGGACTTCTGATTGCCAAAACTATTAATATTGAAAGGGAAAGGTATCTTCTGTGACCGCCGGGGACTGTGTACCGCCGAGTTATAAATATGACTGGAAATGACTACGGTAAATAGAGGTCATAACCCCAAAAGCATTTACCAAGAATAACACAAAGGATCTAATACACCTCGCTTGCCCAATTTTGAGAAAGCTGATGAACTTAATGAGGTTTGTGAAAATGACAAAGCATCAAGTGAGACTCTATCCAGAGTAAATATTAGAAAAGGGGGACCTAGTGAAAGTAGGGAGATGATTACAACCCATATCAGCATCCACAGTTAATATAAGAAACGTATAAGTGATTTTTTCTCCAAGTCTATAGTGATTAAATCGTCAAAAATTGAGAGAGACGATAAACCTTCGATTTAGACAATTCTCCCACTGTTACAAAATGAAAAGATAACCAACTTTTAAAAAATAGCAAAGGCACTTATCAGGAATAACTTGCGCTTAGGCATGAACGACTTAAATATGAATCTGGACAAGGGCATGAAGGAGACAGGGTGCAGTGTGTGTGGAATTGAAACAAATTGAAAATTGAAGTAGAGTGATATTATGAAGATCACCACTGTGGCAACCAAAGTAGGGGTGAACAACATGTTTTATGTTCACACAAATTAAGTCAGAGAGCCACTCGTGATAATGGACCTTTTTCCACAGGCTGGTTTCGCACCTTATTTGCTTGAGTACACAATGCCTTAAGCCAAACTAATATCTGGCTACGTATTCTTTAGCATTGGTTTACTGAGTGTAATATGTTTATAATACCCGTTTAGATTATCTCCATAGATAATACAGTGTTACATCGTATTCTGTGGTATTCCCGGTTTCGTGTGGTGGGTTAAACATGTATATATTGTCTCAGTAATACTACAGATATAGTTAAGACGGCGCTGATGTGATGCATATGAGTGATAGAGCTACACTGACACAGACATGATCAATAGAGGTTTCACACTCTAGGTATAAATGCATTGACTTTGCATAGCCATGAAGCCAGTTCGAGTAGTGTTTGACTGAGCGCTAAGAAGTCGACCGCTAGGCATGCTGATCGGAAGTTCATATATATGTATACATACATATGATCTGTTTTTGTGTTTCTTTTTATCTAAAGGTTCATAGAATCTGGTTTGTTTTAGTCGATTCTTTGATATATGCGCTATTACATGGTGAACCACGACGACTCTTGCCCGCAAGATGATTTAACAAACCAAGCAAAACCTAGCCATAATACGAGATTGGGTAACATAGCTGAGACAGCATTGGTAGTAGGCTCCATACTGACAGAAACCGACTTGGCTGGATTTGGGGGTGTTGATGGTTGTCGTGTTGGCAAACGAGGTCACTGACGTGAGCAGCTCGATGGATTGGTCTCCTGTGCCGTTATCCATGCGTGAACATCCTTCTTCACGCCAATAGAGTCCCCAAGGTGCGCAGGCTACCCCTGCCCTGTTCCGTGTGATGTGTCATGGCTTCCGTTACGGGGTCTGTCATATTGGACTGACCTGCCATGTGCAGTGGCTTCCTTTCTACTGTTTGCACAGGGTCTTTCATGTCATACGCGCAGTGTCTGTCCGCCAGCTCTAATACTACGTTTACACCATCACCCCGACAGTCCCTACAATTTTGCTCAAACCGTAACTGAACGTTGACATCTTATAACCTTTTAATGGCCTTTGCTCCGCTCTGACCCAAATATCCCCGCGACATAAAGCCCATCACCCACGAAGGTGAGTTAAGGTTGCCGCAGGTCGCTGTGGTGTCGCCGTGGTGTCGTCGTGGTGTCTCCGCGGCGACTTACGGTGTGGGCCCAGTAGATTACGGATCATTCCCTGGTGGCTTGCGGTGACTTGCGGCGAACTGCGGCAGTCCTCGTAAGGTCCTGGAGTTGCAAGGCCAACTACGGCTTTTTCGCCGTGCTGTCCCATTTTTATATATATGATATGGAATCACTTGTATTCCTTCCGATAATTCACTGTTCTAAAACAGAAGTGAATAGAGTGAGAAAAAAACCAAAATAACATTCATCAAACATACATGTTCACAACCTACATAAGTGTTTATCAAACATACATGTTAACACCTTCTCCTATAGGTAACAGCAGACAACCTTATAGTAGAGGAGCTTAATGTGGATTTGGGGTCGAATCATGCTTTTTGTGATATAAGCATGGCATTTGGCATGGGTGTTCCTTATGGGTTACTTTTTCAGAAAAAGAGTGCTAGCCACGGAAAAGATTCAATATGGCGGCCATTTTTTTATTGCCATAGGATGTGCCTCTTTTATGTCATTTTGCTCAGGAACCATGGTGCAATTTTGGTATAAGCATGAAATTTGCTATGGTTGTTTTTTGCATGTCACCTTTTCAGGAAAGTGAAAAACAAAATTCAATATGGTGGCTATTTTCAAGATGGCCACCAAATAGGTCTCTATTATATGGTTTTGTTCTTATATCACTAAACAAGTTGAATTTCATAAAGTACTTTTTATTTATTGACTTGATGACACTGAATTTGAGGAAGAAATATACAATAATTACACCGGTGACAGGTTTACCATGATATAGGGTCCATTCCCACTTTGAGTAATCACGTAAATCATTTGTTTTTATGCTTTTTTGAGGAATATCCCAGATACTGTCTTGTTGAATTGACTGCTTTAGCTGCAAGGGCTGTTCATTGTTGATTGTTTCAGTCATAGAAGTTATTCAATTGAATAGGTATGTTTACAATCAGAATCGAATGTCCAATTCAAGGTCCAAATTATTTTCTGTGCTGATATCAGACATGAAATATTATTCATATCTCCGACAAAAATATCCACAGCTCAGATCTATTCATGCAGTTTAATAAACCATTTGAATTCCGCTTACTTTGCCATGGCTGTTCACGAACGTTCAACCGGTACTGTCATCTCTACATTGGTGGTATCCTTAAATCTTTCTAACAATTTATATTTGACTTTTATGTTCCTTTCGAGAAGACTGGGGTCAGGTATCAATACTTCATCTAGTGTGGTTGGTGTTGGATCTTTCTTGAAGTAGGCTGGTGTAAAGCTTGTATAATATTCTGGAAGCTCAGGAACTTTTCTTGTTCATGAATCTGTTATTTCTAGTAAATCCTGCTCTTCTCCTATGTTTTCCTTACTTGGGTGCCGGAACATAGAAATAGTTGTACCATGGAATGCTTGTGGGTTGTCGATCCTTCTCTATGTTTTGAGTAGCAGTACTGTAAAATCTGTGTAATAGCTGAGTCCGACTTCTCTATTCCCTGAGGAACAACCTAACAACCTAACTGTACTGCAGTTAAGCATGGTGATAAAACTTCATTTACTACAGATAACTAAAAAGATTTAAGACAGTTTTTTGCATGATAGTCATATGTTTAACTTTGGTATTTACAAGTTAGTTGTTCAAAAAAGTGGTATAAGACTTATTTACTTGTTCTATTTAATTCTTATATTTGCTTTAGGTGTTTGGACGGGCATGGTGATTACCTCTACCACACACCGAAAGACAGTCATGCCATCCTTACGGCCTGAATCTACCTGCAAAAAATGTGCAACAATCAAGGCGTTAAAGTTCTACATGAAGAAATGGATGGTGCATACGGTGGTCTAACACCAGTTGAATCCCTAGCACAGCCGCCACACCATCCCTTCATGGAACCGGTAACCCAAGAAGCCCTTGACCATCGTCACAATTATGTGCAAAGATCTTTTTCTGTGTCATTTTTGCAGCCCTTGGTGGAGTGGAACATGCATCACTTCACTCCGTCATCAACGCCGACTAATTATAAAATCCAATGATGCGGGCGGAAACAATTAGTGTCTAGATCTGCAGGAAAATCACTATTCACTCTCCTCAGACCCAAGAGTGAACTCCTAAAAAGGTCTCCATTTTACAGAGGTTATAGTCTCTGGAATGGACTCGATGAGGAGATTAGACGCTCTCCCTTTAAATCCATATACAAAATTGCTGTAAAGGGGCAACCGCAATTGTAAATGTAATATGAGTGTCTCCAGAGAAGCAGAGCAGGCTAGTACTATTTCTGTACTCCTACCTATGTGCCCTATGCCCTAAATCATGCTTCCGGTAGTAGCTGTGACTTTGCTTTGTTTATTTTGGCTTTAAATGTTTTATTTTGTTTGTCATGTATGTTTTGCCTGTGTTTATAAGTATCTGTCCAATGTTCATTTTCATCTTGATTTATTATTAAAGATACCCATTTCATGTTCGACCAAGTTGAAGGTTCTGGATCGTGCATTATCATGCCCTACATGTCTCAAAACTATTCAAACTATTCCGCAAAAAGTATTTATAGATATATTCAAAATATAGTCTAATTGTTGCCATTTCGTGATTTTAGACCAATTGCTTTTCAGAACTCGTTCCAGGGCATTCAAGGGTAAGGGCAAGGGCAAGGGAAAGAAAATGAACAGCCCCACAGGGTGAACAGCTCCCACAGGATGAACAGCCCCCACAGGATGAACAGCCCCCCCCAACCTAGGATGAACAGCCCCCCCAGGATGAACAGCCCCCCCAGGATAAACAGCCCCCCCCCCAGGATGAACAGCCCCCACAGGATGAACAGCCCCCCCCAGGATGAACAGCCCCCCCCCAGGATGAACAGCCCCCCCAGGATGAACAGCCCCCCCCCCCCAGGATGAACAGCCCCCCCCGGATGAACAGCCCCCCCAGGATGAACAGCCCCCACAGGATGAACAGCCCCCATAGGATCCCCAACCCCCCCAGGATCCCCAACCCCCCCAGGATCCCCCCCCCCAGGATGAGGAGGACCCACAAGCCCCACCATCGGCTGCTAAAATTAACTTCATGTCATATCTTGGGCTTATGCACAAGAGATCTACATGAATTATATATTGAATAACTTAAATATCGAATTATTTAATATAAAGTGTGTGTATATTTTATAAGATAAATATAGTAAAGATAAAGTTACCTGTAAAAATTAACAGATTGTAATACAACAGTTTCTTGGTGTCATTTAGTAATGTAGTTTCAGTGAACGCGGCTGGTAAAACTACAAACACAAACCACCAACACAACCACTCTAGAGAGGATCGGGGTGGGAGGTTCTATTATATAGCTCCTCCCTTTCAGTCCTGTTAGCTCGTTTCTGATTGGTTTGACCGTCGGCGTCTTTGTCAACCGGTCAGCTATTGGTCGTGGTCTCCCGCCGTTCTGGGTCATGACCCGGTTCCCCGTGCTGAGGCCTGTCCGGGATGTCGGAAGCGGGTTTTTCTACTGCGCATTTGTATTTTCCGTTCGGGGGTGTGTGAGGGGTTTCACGGAGTTGGAACGTTGTTGCCTATGGGGAAGTTTTCTTGGTTGTGCGCCACTGGGAAGAGTGAGAGGATGTCTGAATTGATTGTAATTTGGTATTAAGTACTAATAATGCAAGTAAAAGTGTGAATGGATTTATGGTTAAGAGTTTTGGCATTTTTGATTGATAAAATATTCCCTCTCACGGTTGGGCAAAGGATTTTTTTCCAACGGCGGGAGTAGAACGCATCTAATCCAGCAAAACGAAAAAATTACACGAAAAGTCATTTAGTAATGTATATGGATCTATTTTTTAGAAACGAGTGATTCGAGTAGAAACAACTGATCCTAGCCTCTAATTAATATTAATGAAATCATAAATTTATATATATGGACATATTTTGTAGAAACAACTGATTCTAGCCTCTAATTGATATAAACGAAATCATTATTTAATATATATGGATGTATTTTGTAGAAACGACTGATTCGAGTAGAAAAGACTCATCCCACCCTTAGATATGTATGTACTCATATATATGTTTATGTACATATTCCGTGTAACAAATGTATTTTTTATATTAACCAGTTACAACCGGAGGAGGCTGCCCAGGATGACACTATATAAGATGAATCGCACTCTGAGTCCGAGGCTGAGGTCAAGGTGCATGCCGAGGTAGATGAGGTGGAGGAGGAAGAGGAAGAGGAGGAAATGATGACACAAGGTGTAGAAGAGGCTATGCAAGACAATCCTACAGACGATGGTCGTGAATCTGAAGAACCAAGATCACCAACTCCCCCACCAGCAAAAGACAAGATTGAAGGTGCAGAGGACGATGCTGTTGGGATTTTACTGTCCATCCATGGAACAAATGAGGTTGTTGCCGTAAAAGCCACACCAATGACTAGTGTAACATCCCATTCCAAGAAAATACAACCCACTCCGGGCTGCTCTAAGCTTAGGAGCCCGCCAACGGACCAAGAAAGCAGTTCACATGAATCTGATTTGGAGGAAGATATGAATAGCACTACAGTTCTCCGTGTCAGAAACACCCTCACCAAGAATCCCAAGAAAGGGGTAGGAAAAGGTTTGTCTGCATTTAATATAGAAACTCCTGGCAATAAAAAAGGACAACCTACACCAAAAGGAGCTACCAGTCATGCACCAGTCAATTAACCCTTTAAGGGCGAATGATGCCTTGAGGCATCATCCAGCCCAGGGCGAATGATGCCTTGAGGCATCATTTCTCAAAAACCTACAAAATCGTTTTAAACAAAAAATAATGGAGGAACATTAATGAAATTTTCACAGAATGTGTGTATGATACCATTATTAATATTTATATTCAAAAGAAATAAAATATTTAAGATTATATATCATATCACATGCTTTAACAATTGAATTATGGGTTTTAACGACTGTGTGCCCGTCCCCTAGCGGTATACAGTGCCACCAGCACCCGTCCTCAAGGCAGTAGGTTGGCCACAGGCACCCGTCCTTAAAGGGTTAACCCAAGAACAAGCGAATCAAGATTCCAGCCACAACAGCCACTGTCCCTGGTCGTCGCACAAACAATAAGGCACCAAAACAAGATGCTTTGGAGCAGGCACCCATTGCTGGTACACCTGAGTCAATACGCTATAATGCCATAAAACAAGCAGAACTTGAGGGAAAAATGCTTCAAATGATGCAGCATCGGCTCGATTTTGTCGATAGACTCGAAGGCAGGATTGCAGGGGAGTCCGATGAGATGGTTTCACTCCCTGGAACAAAAAGTCAGGCGGATAGAGCCACCCAGGCGCAGAGAAAAACTCTGTGCCACCATACATAAGCAGGTTTGTGAGGCATTATATGGGTCGTGGGACGATGACGACCTTGTTGGGGACGAAGATGAAGGTGCGAGGAAACCCCGGGCCACTAAACCTATACAAGCCAAGATGGACCCACCTGCTAACCCGGTTGAACACCCCCAGCCTAAGCCTAACCGACCCCAACAGCCTCCCCAATAGCCTCCTTTGCAGCAAAACGATTTGCAACCCATCATGAATGAGCCTGCGCAGCTCCAAAATGATTTTAACAACAACAATCCAAATGCTGGAGGTATTCTAGGTCCTAATTCAAATATGGGCAATGTCATAAACAACACAGGGGTTGGATACTATCAGAACTTCCAATATTGAAAATAAGCAGGTACTCTTACATTGGAACTGTAAATCTCTGTAGTTTGTATTAGAAAAGAAAGACATTTTGTTTAATCTCTTATTTCTTGCTTTAAAAAAAATTATATAAAGAAATAAACACTTAAAGTGATGTAACAGTATTGGGGATATCATGTTAAATGAACACATTGACACTTTATTCATATTACTTATTTTTAATATTTACTCCTGCTATGTAAGTATACTATTATATGTGATAGTCAACACTACTGAGATAGTCCAACAGAGGTCCTCTGCCAATGCACCATGCCCTCTGGGGAAACAACGAAGTTCGTCAGATCTGTCCATACCACTTTGGCCCTGGCACTCCACTTGTGCCCTCTATAGGCATCCATGGGAAGTAGAGTGCCTGCCATATTCGCTCTGGGTAATGTTTCTTCCTGCTCCGCCTTGGACAGTTGCACATATCCGGCACCCACATTACGCCTCAGATAGTTGTGGAGACAACAGGCTGCTAGAATGACATCAGATGCAGTATGGGATTAACGTGCATCGGTTTGAGGAACGTGCGAAACCTATTGGCCAGAATGCCAAACGCATTCTCGCTCACACGCCTAGCACGACTCAACCTATAGTTGAAAATCCTCTCCTCTTCAGTGAGGTTCCGACGCGAATATGGCTTCATGAGGCAAGGTGTAAGCTTGAATGCGTCATCACCAACTATGAGATGGGGGGTACATGTGTCGGTTCCTGGGAGGGGCTTTGGTCCAGGTAACCCAAGACTTCCCTCCTCCATGGAACTCATAAAGGAGGAACGGTTCCATAGACCTGCATCTCCGGCCCCGCCTTCTGCTCCCACATCCAGGTAAAGGAACTCATAGTTAGCATCTACTAGAGCCAGCATAACTATCGAAAATCGGCCCTTATAGTTGTAGTACACCGATGCACTATTGGGTGGGGGGTAGATGGTGACATGCTTGCCATCTAACGCACCAACACAATTTGGAAAATTCCATTTTTCCCAGAAAAGCCTCGCTACTGTCTTCCAAACCTCAGGGTCATTTGGGGTCTGATAATATAAAAATTGATAGTCGTTAATTTCAATACCTATACCATATATTGAACATGTAGAAACGATTGGCTCCCTGTGGAAACGATTAACCCCCTAGCTGATAATTCCTGTAGAGGATATATGTCTTATGGTACACCAAAACACAAATGTATATAATTATATTGAATAATGTTTATTTTTCACCTCTTTCCATGTCCATTTGGTGACGATCCATGAAATTTAGACATATTATATAATTCTAGGAAATAGTTATATGTTGTTATAAATAATAATTTTATAAAAACATGTACTAGTTTAAATAATTTATTATTTAAAAAAGAAAGAAACACAAAACTCAGTCAGATACTCATCCTTTAGGAGCTCGTAGATGGCGATGCATGTATCTTTTATGATCTTCCCCACTGTCGACCTGCCCAATCTATACTGCTGGGACAGTGAAACGCCGGATCCCCAGTGGCCAGATATTTTAGTGTCACACTCAGCCGCACTTCTGGACTGATAGGTTTCCGGAACCTTGTGTGCCTTCTGGTGATTGAAGTCCTCACCAACTCAAGAAGGCATGCTTATTGAGTTGGGTTCAGTCTCAACAAAGCCCGGAATTCAGCAGTATCATCAAACTGAAATATTTAAATAAATAACACTTTATATATTGATGAATACAATTTTAATTAAAAGACACATAATTATAAAAGGATTCAGACTGAACAAATTAGGAAAACTTACCAACAAATATATTATAGTTATAAATACTATAATAATATATATATATAATAGTGTACTTACTGCAATCAAGTCATTTTGAAGGTCAAACACTGTGTTATGCTCCACAGCTTCCCTCCTGCGAATCCAGGGTCGAACCCACCAACGCCTTTTGGATTTCCGAACTCTGTGTTCCACACACCCAGGGTGAACGGTAGTACTTATAAGGTACGGGAATAATATATCGCTGTAGTCGCTAATAACGAAGAGGCACATGTCCATCCATGCTCCCTCCATGATGGTGTGAAGCCTAGTATTTGACCTCTATTATCACCCAAGGAACCGGAAGGTTCTTTTATTGGTGGCCCTCTGTCGGTCAGAAATCGTATTTCAGTCGTTTGGTGTACACTCAAAGACCAACGCTTGAAGGCACCGTTCCCAAATCCTAACTCAGTCGGCGGGGTGCATAATCGTATCTCTGTCGGTAGGTGTAGACTGATTTGCTTAGGACTAATACCCTCTACCCCCTCTCCTCGAGGGTCGCGGGTCGAGCGAGGTATTACGTAATTTGCCTGCGACAAGGTGACCGACTCGTATACGATTTGGGAACTAATCGTTCATACCGAAATCGGTAGATGGACATCCGGCATTATACTCTGTCATGAGTCTGTCATACCATATGTCACACCTTCTGACATGCCACTTGTAATGTTGTCTGTCACACTATCTACTAGACTCTC
Source organism: Alentia gelatinosa (assembly GCA_950022655.1). Lineage (NCBI taxonomy): Eukaryota > Metazoa > Annelida > Polychaeta > Phyllodocida > Polynoidae > Alentia > Alentia gelatinosa. Next base: position 34,592,722 of record OX465583.1, read on the forward strand.
TGTAGAATTGCGTGTTACATAGTCTGTTATGTCCTTTCCAATGCTGTCCGTCATATTAAACGTTGTCTTTCACGCTGTGTAACAATGTCATATCGTGTGCTACCCGAGAGGTCTGTTGATCAGTTTGCCAGATTACTTCTTTCGATACATCGCCGTGTTCAGTTTTAGTCCACCTATATGGTAGAGGAGCAAATGGCCCGAAAAAAAATGGGTCCATTGTCACTACAAATTCTATTGCATGAAAGCCCCAACTCCAACTACCACTGTTTCCATGACAACATGAAACCGCTAAACATCTACTCTTTAGATTTCATTTTCATTATGTAGTCATTTGGAATATAATTAGGAATCATTGTTTACAATTCCTTAGAATACGTCTGATTGGATATTACTAGTCATAGAGTATGTTACACTATCCATTACTTTACCTGTCATCCCATGTGTCATGAGGTTTGTCCATCATGCTATCTGTCGAGCGTGTTAATCATATTGTTGTCCCAGTGTCTGGCTACTAGGATACCATCTACTATGATGTCTGTCCTTCAAATTGACTAGCACAGTGTCTGTCACGGCATTAGTCCTCAACATCCCTGATGACTACCTCTGTTATATCGTTTTGTCACGCCTTGTGTAACGCTGTATGCCAGTCACGCAGTTGGTGTTCGAGTTGGTGTCATTTGACATTCTTTTTGCTTTGTCCGGTCATACATCTTCCTCCTGGTTCCAACGCGATCCTCACTGGCAGTGGCCGGAAACTTAAAAGTCAGAAAGTCGGAAGTACACCAGACGTTGAAGATTGTTGATTTGCTTTATCAGACTATTTCAAAAAGTAATGATCAAACCCAAAAAGGTCTGCCCACATCAGATTTGATGCATACCTTTATAAATACATGTCATCAAACATACCACTGAATGAATATCTACTTATTGAACGAGGGCCACACACTTATATAGTCGGCCTACAGTTTAGATATAGGTTATTGGGCGTGTGCCACAAACATATTTACACTGGCTATAAGTTAGACTGGTCACATGAACATTGAACTTGCTGCAAAAAAAACTGACCCTTCGCCACCTGCATGTCAACACTGTGATATTGGGAGAGGAGCCGAGGGCCAGTGTTTCAGGGTTTTAGAGGCGTTCTCAACTAACCATGACCAACCACTAGACAATGACCAATCACTTCATTGACCCACTACTTGATACATTTGGATGCTAGATAGGCTTTTGTAAAAGCAAATTGACTCGGTGCGAGTGGGTTATAGAAGATAACCCTTAGACTGGATATAACCCAAATAGCCCTGTCCCCGCCACCCTGTCTTTCACCCACCCTTCAATTTTTGACCATTCATCTATGCTGTAGCACAGCCTCCCTATATCTTGATCCACTAAGCCCACAGTAGCCAACACCGCCATCCGACTGCCTGGCTGCTCAGCTGTCCGGCCGCCCGGCCGCACAGTCCCCGCCTCCCTGTCTCCCCTGTGCTGGTAGAGGTTATGGTGGTAGGGTTGTGGTTGGATCAGTCTCTAACTGCACTCCCTCTGCACCTGCACCTGTACCAACACTGAAGCCCTAGCTCCCATTTCCAACTCCAACCCTGACCCCGAGCATGAGCCCGTCCCAATTTTTATAACCACAAACTCCTGAGGCCTTCTAAGACATATGCAGAACCCTATAGAATATTGGTATTTTGAAAGTAAAATTTATTTTAAAGACGGTTAAAAAAGAAAGAATATTGGGTACATTATAGATACTAAAAAGATACTAAAAGTTTTAGAACGATTTTATAATCAAAATTGATAATATAACATTGGATTTTACATATACCAAGGACTTGATGACTAATGGCAAATGAAATAAAAACAACAGTCGCGTCTCCTAGATGTAGAGATCAAAGTCATTGAACAGTGGCATAAATATAACAGAATCAGACGTATATGTGAAAGCAAAATAGGACAACCTCATTTACGCCCGGGGGAAAATATGTACATTTAAATCAAATATATGTAAACTGAAATGTTCATGAAGTGTATAAATTGTGCAGAAGTATGTATGAAATATACATGACTATAACATCGATATATATATATATATATATATATATATATATATATATATATATATATATATATATATATATATATATATATGTATATATGTCAATGAATGAGGCATACAATGGCAAATAGGACTAACGTATCTACACAAAAACATAGCTCTATACGCTGAACGTATACATATATATAAATCAGGATTCTTCGCGCTGTAATATAGACTGAATCTAACCATAACATTATAACCTCTATTTTTTTCTATAACTCCAAGCTCATTCACCAATGATGAACACATCATTTGTTCATAATCATGTAGGGGTCAGAGTAGTCAGACAGTGGTTTGTTCACTTTACACTAGGTGCTGTGAGTGCTGATCCCAGCTGTGCAGTAAAGCCGTGTATGGAAATACTACATGTTCATCCGCATTACGTAACTCGATCAGTATATATAGGCAGAGTCTGCAGTGGGTCCACAGGTTACTTGTGGGTTCCTCTCCATTGAGTGAACACTTGGAGCCTCAGAAAAAAACATACCACGAACCGGTAGTCTGCTACAATCATATAAATTGTTATATTCATACTTGTAAAGGTTTCTACTCATTCTTATTATTTTGTCTCACTATTCTACGTCTTTACCAAAGTCACTATGAATTTACGTCAGACATTTGAGATAAAATTCTGATGAAGAGGATGAGGAAAATGACGATGTCAAGGATGATCATTTTCATGGTGATAATATTGAAAATGAGGAATAGATGATCATGAAAAATGCTGATAATATCCACGATGATTTGAACGATCAGACAAGGAAAATCGTCATAGCTTCCATCTTTGATATAAAAAATATCCCACAATGATAAAGATGAAAAGTTCTGCTTCGGTCGTAATGGTAATGGTGACTATGATGATGATAATAAACGGGTACCACACCCATGATCAGACAAGGTAAATATGCATATTTGCATATCAAGAACATCTCACGTTGTACACACATGCCTACCAACAACCCCTACTTCACCTTTCAAGCAGACCTTGACTTTGAGCCAGACAGATGACTCGGTGGTGTCAGCTGCTGAGAGGCACGCTTCCCGGGCAACTTGCCGTCCCTGACCCCTACGACCTTTGAGCAGTTCGCCGAAGACATTAAGGTAATGGAGGAGAGGTTTCGAGCCTATTAGCCTCTACAATGCCGAGGAGCTTTCAAAGCTGACACGATAACGCAGGAGGAGATAGGCACGCTCGCTGGTAACTTCTAAATCTGCAGGTAAATATGGACTCAGTCGTAGAGGGTGCCGAGCTCTGTTGGCAGATGCTTGAGTGGAGAGACTAACTTTTAATGTTTCTCCCTTTGGTTACAAAGCTCCCGTATCTGGAGCTATTTCGACACTGCAGGTTTCTCAAGTAGAATCAAGGGAATACTTGTATGACTCCTACCCGTGTGATTAAAGGTCCACCAGTCTAATTATAAATGTACTTTTTGTTTCGTTGTATTGTTCTCTTTTCTATACCGCATTTCAAAATTCGTTGGTATTCCTTTGGCTTATATAGGATCCAACGTATAGATTTTCTTAAACAATATTTATCTTAGTCAGCAAGATAAGTTCCGGAAGGATGCCGAATCTTAACGATATATGTGGTAACTAATAGTCATATTCTTACATCAAGAGATGAATAATAAATGGGCGATCGATAACAGTCGCTATTAACTGTCTTTTATCTAGATTGTTGAACACACAGCAGATTACGCTGTCAAATATCCTGAGGTAAAATTGGTTCTGCGGAGGCGTTGGTGGTAGCTGACCAGTGTTTGCAGGCCTACCGCGCTCGACCCCGGCCTGTCATCTTCGTCTCTATTATTCAGGCTACAGCTCATCCTGTCGCTGACCGTGCTGCATATTTGACACTGGTCATGTCTCTACTCTGCTACTCTCCGCGTCTCACAGAGTACACTGCCTACTAAAGGTTCAGACCTAGGCTAATTAGAAACGGTGTGAAGGTTAAGTCTCACCCACCATATCTGCGAAGTCAAACGAGTCCCAAAAAGCACCATTTAAAAAAAAAGGTTCACCCTCCGTGAAGTAACATTAAGTGTAGGAAGCAGTTAACATCGGTGAGGTTTGGGTCTACTATAGTGCGAAGGCAGTCACGTTATTTCAAGGTAAATTATTCATTAGAAATTTCATTGACGATATATATGTAATAGAAATGTTTAGCATCTTTATCCAACTAACCTTGCGATTAATGACTTCTATGACTCCACCTCAAAATGTCTGATCAACTGGTTACAGATTATCTATGATGGTTTCAGTAAACATTTGGTAAACAAAGTGAGAGATTATCAATTTCTGTTCATTTTTATGGAGGAAGCCTGTGGAACTCACAAACAACTCTAGTTTGTAACACAAAATTCTATAAATTGTTTAAGTTGTTTACTAAATCAAAACTCTGTGAAAGTCCTAACTTTATATAGTCTGGGTTTGCTCCCCCGGAGGAAGGACTATAGTATACTTTTGTACTACTCATAATTTGTCAGTAATGTGATCGTTTATTCTGTGCTGGAAGTGACCTCATATGGATTGATTAATATTCGTACATTTAACTGTTCTGTTAGTTCTACATAGTTCTGTAGGGAATCGTAGATCGCAAACCTACGCAGACAGAGCTACCTCACCTACAATCGGGCCGAGACCTATACAACCGCACACACGTTGCTTCTACAGTGAAAGGGAATGAAATGCGATTGTTTTAGGCCTTCCGCAAAGACCAAATGAAGATGTGCACCTAATTATGCACAAAATATGTTGTGAAATGAGTTTAACCCTTGCTAGAGACGACGTATTAAATGCCTGTCGGATGAAGGGTAATCCTAAGAGAAAAAATGACAGTGATACACCATTGCCCCTCATCATTGCATTCACAAATTTCGCTGCTTGTGAACGTTTTCTCAGGAACGTGCATAAACCATCGAGGCAATCACTACAATGCAAATTACTCCCCCAGAAGAACCGTGGGAGGTATGGAAACAAAGAGGGATTAGTAGTTGACGACCAGCCCAGGACAGGGCACAAAGCGGGAGGGAATCAAAGTGGACGGGTGCGTGTACAATCAGAGCAAGATGCATAATTTACCGACAAACCTCTATCCCACAGACTAGAAACCGGACATGGACAATCATGGTATTCCTACAGATACATCGCACCCGGGTACTAAAGTTGTTCACACATTAGCTCAAGACGTACTAACACCTAAAGCCCTTACACCAGACATTGACCTACTGCTGACCGATAACCACGCGGAAGCTATGGACCATGACCAGGCCGATGACCACGAAGAGGTAGAGGAGGGTGAAACACCTCCCAGTGTGGATAGTTCCAAACGTGGAGTGGGTTGAATTCGGACAACTAAGATGGGCTCCGTAATTCAAGCATATCTGAGCAACATGTACAAGTGCCCCATAACTATTGTCACCCCATGGTAAACTCGAGATGATAATGGTAAAATAGTCTATGAAGTCCAGAAAAAAACGTTATCGAGGCATACGTGTACACCAAAGCTGGCTACGCAGGGGCAATACAAGTAGGAGAAAGGTTGCTCAATATGCATAATCCTTACGATATTAAAACCTGGACAAGTCGATCATTGCACCATCCTGGAAAGAGAAAAAGATCAATATACAAGAAAAGTGGCTTCCACAAGCTAGTGGAAGCCAAATTCCGACAAAATGAAGAAATCATTCGAAATTAATTGAGGGTACCCCCGATATATTCTGGGGTGGTGGGGCCAACTTAAGTAGTACTTCCTACGATACAGACATGTACATTTTTATCTATTAACTAGCGACTTCGTCGCGCCGTCGATGCCCTACAGGCATTCCTGATGGTGGTGCCCCCTCTTGGGACCATTTCCTAACTTAAGGTACTTTTGGCATCTATTATTTCGTGTGACACAGGTATTTTGCCGGCAACCAGCTCGATTCAATCTCGGAGGCCGATCTCAGGGCAAGGAGATCGGAAAACTACAGTTCTAAATTATGTTTTCAGTACAGCTAGAAACAAATCTTAAGGATAGAAGTACATCTGTGTACCGATCTGGAAAAAGAAGGGTAGGTTTGAGTTTGACACTGCCCGAGATTCTCACTCTCGTGGCTCTTCAGTCTCCAGGCCGAGGTCTGGTTCACTCTGTTTCTATGTGCGGGAAACACTTCAAGCAGATATGACGGAAATTCTAACGTTTTATATGTGGTAGGTAACTAGCGCCTGCGGCACCAGGACTCACATCGCACAGTTCAGTTCTTTTCAGGTACACACACACGGCCGTCACACGGACGCTCGTGATCACTGCCCTCATGAAAGGATATCCCAATGTTTGGCACACAGGATATCCTTCTCTGGCCGGGTAGAATGTCGTCACACTAATGTGGCCTATGGCAGTTTGAACTTCTGGTTTCTGATCATGAATATGCATAGCCAGACGGTGGTGACTTAAACTACGATGATGGCACAGCATTTGATTTCAGCGTGATATGGTTACCAGCAAAACTTGCGCCATCTTATAATGGCAGAGGCTGTCTCGTGGCTTGTCTCAGAAGGAGATTAGTAAACTACACTACAAGATTTAGTTTTCAACATTGCTAGAACTAAATCATGAGAGAAAAGGCAAATCTGAGTGAAGACCTACTAAAAAGAACAACAGGTTTAAGTTTTTCTGCTCACGAGAATCTCATTTGCATAGGATATCAGTCTCCTAGCACATGTTTGGTTCTGTCTGTCTCTATGTGGGGGAGCAACTCCAAGCAGATCCTGTCGAAATCGTGCCTTTTTTTATATGGTAGGTAAACAGGTCATATTCTGCAGTGGGTGCGCTCTACCTTGGTACGGTCGGAGGAACTTCTAGAAAATTAACTGGACACACCTAATTGCTCAGCTCCCCCTACTGAGGTTGTGATTACCGGCTATGGGAAACAATAACAGCAGTACACTGACCACAACAAGAAAATATGGTAACTAATACAATATATGCACAATATTTATGTATATCTTTGTATCTATAAGTGTATCTGAATGTCTTTATCTGTCTGTATATCTCTTTGTGTCAGTGTCTGTGTTTGTGTTTACCTGAGAGTGTTTACCAATGTGTGACTGTCAGGATGTCTGTCTGTCTCTGTATCTCTGTATTTACTATATATACCCATACCGTATACTGTAAATACGCACCGTTTCGCCTTTTATATTTTTTAGAACAGTCTCAATGAGTAATTGCTTTCTATAAGCTTTAACGTGGAAGTACCAGTCCTTGAAAGGAAACAGGATGAGTGGCCTGTTACTCAGAGACCCTCGGTATCAGCCTCTGCCATTTTGTCTGTACTTTTGTCTGTACCATCGGGAATTTCTCCTATTCATTCTGAACTGTCTGCCTCAAATATAATTTTCCCTCCATTATCTTCTGATTTTTCTCAATCTTCTTCGCCTATCGTCAATCTACCCTTCACACAAGTGCGGCCTATTCCATCAATTCATGAACATTCCAGCTCAACATCTTACAGACAAGCAGAAAATCTGGTTTGTGAACTTAGAGGAAGTTAAAACAGGCCGAGGAAGAGGAAGAAAAAAGTTGTCAAATATCTGAACAAGAAAGAGAGAAGAAGTGATATCAAATATGAACAGCATGTCTACAGCCATTAACATGGTCACTACTCAAGAAGTTAGACAAAGTAAGATGTTAAGATTTATTTTTTATAAATCAATGTTAACTGTTTGCATAATATTTTATCATTAAATTCAAATGAACATATTCTTATATTTGTTACTTTGATATAAATGCAATTGATTGGGTTTAAAAAAAAAGAACAAATTACATCATGTAAGGAAATTCAGTCTATGAAGTCAAACAACTTCATTCCAAAAGAAACTCTACCCTCACAGGAAAAGAATACAACTGTATCAACTTCAACAGATAATTGTTCAGGACCAGTAAATGCTGCTCCAGAAAGTGAATGCACCGAGGTCATACCAAGTAGCCAAGGTTTGTGTTGCATCTAATTGACACAATATATTTTTATATCAATGTGTTTACAATGTGATACAATTGAAAATTATCATGATTCTTAAAGTACTTTTGTAAGAATTGATTGTCTACTCAAGTTTGGTGTTCCAGGAATTTATTGTTTGTTATTTTTTTCAATAAATATAAAATGTGCATAAATTTTGTATGTATGGTTTTATAATAGCTAATTGACCCTGAACTCTGCGACGCCTCCACAATTTTTTTCGGTTTGTCGGTGACAAGGCCAAAGGGTTAAACATAGAAATGATCATAGTAGGTGGGAGGGCCCCCTTAATCGTATATAAACTAATGAACACAATATATTAGTATAAATTACCAATCGCAATAGCTGAAAATTATATTATTTGAAGAGAGATTATAGTGGTATGTTATCATGATATATATATAAATTTTTTAACATCAACTGTTCTTTTCTTTTCATTGACATATTTCGTCGTGCATATCACAATGGTCTTCCACTGGTATTGATGAGGAGGAAGTCACCCCGGTCCCTAAGCGATGGACACTTCCAAATTGTCCTAAGGTAAGACAGAGACAGGAAACTAGGAAAAGCCCTTCTTAACAGACCAATGATAATCAAAGTATACAGAAAAGACTGAAGCAAATCAAGAGAAGATTAGATGGTAAAGAAGTTTATGTGGCAAACATTCAGAAGAAATTGGACAAAATATTAAGAACTGTTGCTGAAGCATTCAGAGTCTTCTCCTGATGGTAGGTTATATCTAAATACATGTTTATTTGTCCCTTGATATAGGTTGAAGACTATCACTGTGCTTTGCGATGAGCTGTATATGTTGATATGAAACAAAAAACAATTGGGATAACAAGTTTGCGGTGCAGCACTTAGACACACATCCTATTTATTTTTCCTCAGTCCCTTCTTTCCTCCCTAGATAAGGCCTTTAGCTTTGTAGGTGTTACCATTGTATTAACGGAATGGTACCCCTTCCTGTTGACATAAAAGCGTTCATGAATCCTCAGGAGAAACATTGATAGCCCTGTCATTGATAGAAAGCCATATAGTCTGTTGAACTCCTGGGCATATGCTGGGTATTCATTAGGCAAAGTATCCACCCCTAATCTGTTTGTTCACTCCATTTAGGGGTGAACAACAGTCCCGGGTTTACCAACTTCGCCAAACTTACCTTAATTTTGGCCAGTTGAGGCAAATTTAGTGTTCCTCAGTTGAAGAACTAACTAAATACAATAAATTAATTGTCTACAAGTGTTGTTATTCCAATATAATGGTAAATTTCAAGTGATTTTACTCCCATGTGAGGCCACTCACACTGCTTCAGCCATTTTATTTCAACTGTGGCTACTACTGGTCAAGGTGGAGGTCACAGCAAGGGAGGATGCATTGTTTTCAAACCCTTCCTTGTCACAACGTGGCACTCTAGAGTCACTGCCACAGCCATGGAGTTCAATGTAAGAGAAGTTTACAGTTATTTGAGGATGAAGCATGGGTTTAATTTCAACTTGAAGAGGGAGCAAGTCGAGATAATTGAAGGAGTTCTGAGAGGGCAACATACGTTTGGTTTTCTACCTACCCTCACATACATGGTACCCCCTCTGCTTCTAATTGAGGTAAGTTTTTGATAGAGTAGCCTAGATAATAAATCCAGTTATAACATTCCTATATATTATTGAAATTCCTATATATTATTAAACATTGTAATGTACGGGGAAACGAGTAGAACATAAAAATAAGTTGGAATAAAAAAAAAAGTGAAAGAATGGCATATCTTAGTTAATTTTAACGTATCACATTACCAAACTCCCATCCCCCACCATCCACCCCACCCAAGCCCACCCCACCAACCCCCAAATACCAGTATTTCAGCCTGGCTCGGACGGTCACCAAACAAAAAAAACCTTCCTTGGGCTGTCAGCAACCATGACAGACAAGATACTTTTGGAACTGAAGGCTATCCTTCAAATCAAGGATGTTGTTTTATCTGCTGTTTTGCCCAATCGGCCAAACAAGTTGTACATAAGGATAAGCAGTTTGGTATAGAGGAGGATTTGGCCTGGGTTATCTATGGGTTATCATTTTTTCAATCAGTGATTGGAGTGTATGACGTATACTCAGTGATTGGAGTGTATGACATATACTCCACACTGATGGCCAATCTTGGGGTAGATGGTTACATGGACAGCAGTTTAAAGTCACACAAGACAAGACTGATGTCCATATACCATGGGGAAATTGACCAGATCTCCAGGAATTCACACTGGAAACATTCTGCAGTGTGAATTCATCACTGAGAGTTCTGGTGTCCACTATAGCTTTTGGAATGGGAGTAGAGGTGTCAGATATCAGACACATTGTTCACTGGGGATGCAGCAAATCCATGCTGTGTCATTGGCAGAAAGTGAGGAGGGCAGGGCGGGACAGACAGCCTGCAAAGGCAGCCTGGTTTCCAAGAACAACATCTGGACAGGACAGGGAGCTCTTTGAAACAATGAAAAAAAACCCACTGATTTGTATATACGCTAGATCATCCTTAGCCACTTCCACATCACAGGGGTACTCTACAGCAAGAAAATGACACTACCTTCCTGTTTAACGTATCACGTTAATCCAGTTTTAACATTCCTATATATTATTTAGTAAACCAATGTAATTTTTCTTTACAATTCACAATTTTACACATTTTAGAAATTGACTGTCCCATGGTGAGATGTTCAAATCAGGCATGCTCACTGGGAAAATGGTTTCACACATCCTGCAAGGATATACCATCAGAAAACCTTCCTTCCAACAACTGGTGGTGTTCAGAAGAATGTGCAGAATCTGGAAATTCTATCTTCTGTATATGCAAACAAATCAGAAACTCTGAGATTATAACATGCTCAGTAGATGAAGACTGCTGTTTTGCCCAATCGGCCAAACATTTTTCTTGAAGTTGTCCACAAGGATAAGCAGTTTGGTATAGAGGAGGATTTGGCCTGGGTTATCGATGGGATCAGGCTACAGAAAGAGAAGTACCCTAAGACCAGAAACTCTGAGATTATAACATGCTCAGTAGATCTTCAATGTGTTCGACTGACAGAACCTCCATGTAATCATCTAATATAAAGTCAACTTTTGCTTCATGGGAAGTACTGCACTCTATATCTATTAAAACTAAGTACTGGTATAGATTGCCTTTGTCCTCATCTACTTTTACATCAATTGATATAAAATTTAAAAAGTGTAATTGAACAAGTCAGATGTTAAACTGCCCAAGGAAACCATTTATGCAGATCACATCTATTTACTTGCATCTACAGAGTATTTGTATTAAGCTAGTTCAGTTTCGTATTTATCCTACCCCATCTCACCGATATACAGAGAGAACTTTGTAATTATCCATGTTAGTAGAGTGTTGACACTCATCGGAGGATGGCCACATTTATCAATGCTGCCGGATCTACTTTCGTTATCTCGTCCCTTATTGGTCCGTTTTTTTATTCACCTCAGTGCATAAATAACACTTTATTCAACGCTCTGTCAAATACATTGAGTCAATGGCGTTTTTTATTAGGGGTAGGATAAAACACCAGCCACTGTTAGAAACCCGTCTTCTTCCTATGTCTTTCAAATCCCTTATGTACTTGCCAGGTTGCTGGATAGGTTCATAGGTTCTATTTATTAAATTTAATTTTATATATATATAAATTAGAAGATGTGAATAACCATACTTCTTCTACTATCCTATGAGATAGATCTCATGGGAAGATCTATACTTCCTATATTTCCTGCAGGTCTCATGTTTATTGATTCATTAATAGTTGATACAAAATTGATATTGAAAATTTGGCAAATTCCTCGATTCAGCATAAGTCAGCCTATGTTGGGCTCAAGGTAGCATTCCCTCTAGACTGGGGAATATGTCAAGGTATCAATGACCCTGAATGTTTTTAGTTATGGTCAGACATTATTTTGAGACAATATAATGGCTTATAAGCATACATTGAATTGCAAATAATGTTACCTTGTCACTTCCTGCTAATCGCCACAACTGTAAGCTCATTAGAGACGGGAATGTCTTAAATTTTAGTGGCTTTTAGTGGTACAGAGGTATTGACAGCATAGGTCCCATGCATGGTATTCTGTGATATCTGCAACATCAAGAGGTTTATTACTAAGGCCTTCTTCCAAATATATCATTATTAGAAATTGAAGGCAATACCTTTTCACAATACTTTAATCAGACTTTCCCAGTGCACCAGAAAGTGTGCACTAGCTGTACCGTCTCCTTGCGGCAGAGATCAAGTCGAGTTAGGACCACCTAGAACCAACCTAACTCGACTTAGGTCGACGGGATGTAGGGGGCCGACCGGACAATAACCATAAAAATACCATTAAAATACCATTAAAGTAGCAAGTCGAGTTAGGATTCTTCCAAAATCCATTGCCGGTTCTGCCGGGGTGATGGTGTAAACCTAGCATTACCTTCCTCTTGAAAGGTAAGTCATCCACTTTTAGGATTTTCTGATACTTCTTGCCGGTCGGTGCACTGAGAGGCACCTGGCGACGATAACACAATCGCATGCGGCTCGCAATTGCGCCTGATGAAGATGGATGGAAAATACTAGACTCGAGAAACTACAATCCCGTAATGGCGTGGTTGAAAAAGTAGACGAAATATATACGCCAAAGTATACTTAGCCGACTCATAATTAACTCACTCTGAGGGTAAACATATATAATGTCTCACTTTTGTAACAAAAGGTGTCACTCCTCATCGCTTCACCCATTTTTTACCTAAGGAGTACAGGCTCGATTCATTGTTTAAGTAGATAAAGTTGGTTTTTTTAAGACTGTTATTTATCCTGGAGTTAACGGTTGGGAGTTACATCTCCTATCCTCCACCGTCTCCAGCAGCAGATAATCTTTGAATCACCCCTGTCCAGGTTATGGACTTACATGGTGGCTAAAAACAGTAAGTCTAAAACTAACAGTATTGAGTATAGTCAGTATACATAGGTTATACATAGAATTATCATATAGAATAGATCTCCACTAGATTGAGGTTAACAAACAGGAGACGCGTTATAAGTTTCAGAAACAAAACTCTCCTAGCAGTTAAAGCGTAGAATACATTTGCTATATATAGTCTATATCTAGGTTATACATAATTTATTTGGTGAAACGCTTTACTGTCTTCCCAATAGGACTCAAAAGGATTATAGTCGTATACTATCAAGGATAAGAAATGCCTTAAATCATGTTCCCCTGTAGGGCGTACGTCTTATTGCCCAGGAAGCTCTCTCCGACTCTCTCCCGGATAATCCAATCTGTAAATGGGAGCTAAATTTAGTCAATGTCTCTCCACGTCATTCTGCCTTTTTCGAGTCTATCGCACATTCTACGGAATCATTATTCTATTTCCCCCGGGGTGTTCCGCCTGTCGCCTGGTTTTACACCAATAATCCTCTTCACTTCTTCTTTCTGTTAGCTTGTATAGAATACATTGTATACTGGCTTTATAGATTCAATATCTAATATACCCCTCGCTGCTGGTATGGCATTATGCCTAATACGGTTTGCATAAGTATCTCATCTATCTTCCAGCAACATATAAAGCTGATTGTGAGCACACATCTAGATCATATCACAGTTAGTTTGGCCTGATCTAATGCTAAACTAATAAACAAGAAGCTCCTGCAGACGACAAAATTCAATTTCCCGGTCTCTGAGCTAAACTGTAACGGTCCACCGACTGCTGAATGACGGCCTGTGTACTATGAATACTGTTCCGGTTTCTTTTATTCTTCACAGAGTGCAGTATACCTTCGGCCTCTTTTCGATACTTTTTTATAATGATACCAGTCTTTTAGGGATACCTCAACGGTCATACTAGCATGCAAGACAATGACCTATCTTAAAATGAATCAATGATATATAAAATGCTTTCCTTGTATTATGTAAGAATTAAAATACCTCATGAATAAGTGTTCAGGTCCAACTCACTAAATTTCTATGGGTCTGAACCTCGCTATCATAAGTTTAGAAATTGTTTAAACAGGATGAGCATGACCTCAAAAGAATCAAAGGTAAGCATGCGACACGCATATATTACAGTCATATGCCTCACTACTTGAGGCACATCTTACCCTATGATTATCATGGGGAGTATCATGTCTGTTATTTATCAACGATCAGACTCTGTTGTACTTGTAGCCGCATCACTAATGCCCTCAGTGCATTTTTATCTTAGCACCTCGGACATTTATATAATAGCCATTTATACCTCTTGGGTGTAGTGGGAGACTCACAATCTGCATGCTTCCTATCTCACCTTCCACTAAACATGCAACACTCATGAGACTAAGAGCATAAATTCTTCCTCATACCTTGTCATAGAAAAAATGGTATGACCATGGCATGTCTCAGCCTACATCTTTTGCTGACATAAGTTGACAGTACCACCTCAGTTTTGATAAAATATGTCTTTTACTTTTGCATCCTGCTGAGCTTCACACCTCTATTTTCGTAGTGGTAATTAACGTCACCTAATTTAAGGTAAAAACCCTTATAATGATGTGCCACTTCAGTAACTCATGAAGACCTGCATAAAAACTAAAAAGATGCCTTAATTAGATTCCTTGGAAGATAATAGGAGTTGCAAATGGACCAGAAGGAAAAGTCAGCACACCGTTACTGCCAGCCGGAGGAGAAACGCATTAACAGGTCTTAATTGAATAACCTCAAAAAGTGACAGACCTTTACACGGAAAACCGCCTTCAGCAGCATGGTCAGAAAACTTATTTTTCTGCTGATCATTTTATTTTTCCACATTCTCGTCGGTAGAAGCGGTGTTAAAATTCATTGAAATTCGTATAAGGTTATCCTAATCAACTTGTACATAAGTTTAATATATTGGCAAAATGCCGTGCAAACAAATATCGATTTATGAATCTTTTCAATGGTAAATAGAGCTTATCAACCCTTTATAAGTCTAAGGATGTGACCCAAATATCATCTTGACGATCATGAATGGTTTCTAAAAAATGTTATAATTAGCTTCTACACATCTATTCATTTTTACAGAAAACCGGTTTGTAATCCCTAAATTCATTGATGCACTGTCAGAAATGCCCATTTTACCCGATACTGCCATACTGACAAGTATCCCATCTGGAAAGGGTTAAGTAATCTTCCACAAGACCAATGACGAGGAGGAAGTCAATCTGAATATTCACCTTAAGTCTCTTACAACTGGAAGGGCAATGGGACTGCATCCTGAAATCAGTTTAGACACATTCTCGGGGGATAAAGTCATTTCTGTCCTTCCCAAATTCACGTTTCGATAACGCCATCCGGAGGTGAATGACGTCCAATCATTTATCAGAATCGAATATTTTGCAATAAATGCTATTGCCAAGCAGCGGCCAGAATCGGTAGATGAAACTTTAACCTAAGATTATAGCGGAGAATTTCGCAAAATTGATTACGTCTTTCAAGCTGACACCATATTCAATGAAAATTCCTAAAGAACGATTGCTCCAACAGGCAAAGTCCACCTCAGAATTGAATTGTTACATCCAATTTAACATTCAGATCGATTAAGATATACTTCCATAGAAATAACCAAATCACGATTATGCTGTATTATACACTTTCTTTCTCAACAAAATCAGAAAGTTTCGATCATTTTTACGCAATTCGTTTTCTGAATGTCTGGAGGCACCTTTCGTCTTCACTTTGGGAATGTCTCCGGGCACTAATCTGACTGGATTGGCTGAAGGACTTGGCTGCTGAACCATTATTGGTTCTTAGGCAATCTGCGTTACCTCAGCAAAGACTAGCCCAAGTGCAGAGCAAGTGCTTATTTTGTAGGCTCTGGCAGGGCATCGGATAGATTTCCAGTGAAAGGAGGGGCTCCGGACCGAGCTATCCCAGTCTCTAACTTAATTAGGAAGCCTTATCAACGAACCCATGCTAATAATGCATGTACGCGCATTTGCGAGCAATTGATATTGGAGGCATTCTTTGCATAGACATTTCCCAATCAGGATTCAATGCCACCACGGGGATAGGAGTAAATGTGAAGGTCCATGCAGGGGTTGCCTGGCGGGCCTCTAACAACCGCTCCTTCATTAGGCTGGTACTTTACGCTGGTGGCCATGCGGTCCGCCCTAATCAACCTTGCCTTGGCAGTTCCCCGCACCAGGTATCAGCAGATTGCTGGCGGACGATCCCGGTGAGCGGCAGGAGTGAGTCTGACGTTTTAACGGCGACCAGCAAACAGATTAGGCCTCTCTTTTACCACCGGACGAAACTCGTAGAGGCCTTTGCACGCTATGTCCTTCACGCTGGGGCTGAACACAATACTCTTAAACGTTTTCTGATAGTGGGGAATATTATAGAAGAAATCAATGATACTATTTCAAGGTGTATAACAAAGGCAAGACAGCTTAAGGATTTGTGTATTGATTACTACTAAGAAAGTAATAGGAAGAGGTTATCTAATCTGGATCTAGACAAATTGAAGGCCAATGTAGATAACTTCAACCCCTCGGATTTAATCGGATTTGTGACGTCATGTGAGCGGCAACTGTCACGGGACTATTGAAACAATACCTGCCCTCGTTGTGTCACGGACACCAACAAGGGTTGTCACGGAACTAGTGAAATAGGTCCCATGAGTATTAGAGGAAGGTTTCGTAATAGTCTGGTGGCGAGATAATCCCGCTTGGAACCAGACCAAGCATCGCGATAGTTTGGGTGGAGCACCTCAGGATGGTTCTACAGTCTATTGGCAAAAGGGATATACTTTGTTTAGCGTCCAGACACATTCTCCTAGCATAGATCCTGCGCTCTACTTCCTGTGGCCGCTTGTATCTTTGCACCAACCTGCCTGTTTGGGATAGAATCTGTGACATCTGCCAGTACCAAAATATATTATGATTTCTCATTCTTATTGGTCAATATTTTGTGTTTATTACACTGTGACCGAAGTACAAACATATATTTAACAACCATTTCTGTTTGTCTTTGGATTACAATTTTGCATCATTTGAGAAATTATTTTCTTTGTGTGGGGAACACCATAGGTGACAGGGTTTTGACATCATTCGTAAACAAAGGCAACGTGTTCTCTTCTGAGGATGTATTGGCTTAGTCTTTGAATGCACAATATACTCAGGTTTGCAACTGACGGACACAAAGCTTGACTGTTTGAGGCTATCTCAGTTGGCAAGAATGTTGTGGGGAAATTTCCTACAGGTTGTGGAAAGATACACTACGTATACTGGGGTGGGGGTGGGGGGGGGGGCACACATGGGTGTTTGGGAGATGGATGGCCATCACGGTTGCTTTTTAAGAAATATGTTTTTATTTTCTACATTAAAAAAGGACAAATAGGATGTCTGGATTTTCCTTTAAAAATGTCAAAAGATTTGGACGATGTAAAAGCAGATTTAGCAGATTACAAGTCAACAACAAGTGACTTACTGAAGGATATCAAATCTGACATTGGTGCTATCGGAAAGAACTGACGCAGTGACAACTGAGCTACACAACATGGCTGCAACGGTTGATATTCATGGTACAAAATTAACTTAACATGAGTCAAGGATAGAACGGTTAGAATAAAAGTTCAAGATGCTTGACATGGACAAGCCTAAACTAAACATGATTATAGAAGGACTTACAGAATCAGATCGAAATGTTAAGGAGGATGTTAATGATTTATTGAGTACAATGGGTATGAATTTCAACTGAGGGGAAATCAAAGCATAATACCAACTTGGCACCAAGCCAGACAACTCAGCACAAGAGGTAAACAATAGACCATGTGTGGTCATGCTTCGCCTACACTACTAGTAGCAGAAAGCAAACATCTTTTCTAACCTAAAAAACCTGAGAGGAGTGGACAGGTAGAAGTACATACACACTTAAAGGAGGACACTGGAAGAAGTGAAAGCGCACCGAGAGTTACATGCTACAGCTTCACAGGCGGCAGAACTTGGTTATCAAAGCAAAGTGAGGGGCTCGACGCTGATCGTCAACTACATTGGTGAATTCCAATCTGTGACACACGCTCCGCATCCATTCCTAGCAATTTCGGCGAATCAAGCCCAAGTACATTCCCTTACACAACCAACACACAACCCACCTCTACACACCTCGAGCCCAAACCAACAAGTTTTAATTGAAAAAAAAGAAACAAAAACCCACTCGGAGAACCCATCCTTTTTGGCCTGCCCGAGTGGTGGGAAAACTCCCAGCCCCACCAATCACCTACCACAAACAAACGAAACTGCCCAAGTAAAGCGCACAAAACTCAAAACAAAACACACCCCAACATGGAAAGAAACAAACCCAAACCAATGGACACCGACTCTGAGATTGAAAACACACTTGTCTTTGACCCAGACCAAACCATTAGGGACTCCGATATCCAGAGACAGGCATAAAAAATGATGAAACTCAGGATGTCAACACAATTACTGACACCGATCCAATCATCTCTTTTCAGTATATAGATCGTCTCTTTGATGACAGCTAAACAGGGACTTGTGGGCAGTACGCAACAAAGGGATGGAGGCCGTCCGCTATGAACTATGCAGACACTGGCTCAAGGAAGTTACCGACTCGGGGAACCTCACGGGATGGTCAGCCGGCCTGGAGGACCTACCCGCCTACGTAGAGAAAGACGACCGGTCAAAAGCAGACCACCTGATAATAAGTCCTAAATAGTACCTATGCAAATGAAATAATGCAGCCTGATTCTTCAAGAACGCCACTTGCCATCCTGATGGCCTTTTTCTGTAAATTTATATTTTGTAATTCAAAGATTGAATGTACCACCTTTTGATTAGCCGCATGTATTATAAATTGTAAATCAATGTGATTTATGATGTAGGCAACTCTCAACCCACCATTATTGTTAGCCCATTCACTGGGCATGGTTTTGCATGGTTTGCTCTAAGGCTGGAGTCTGTGGAAGATAGGGACTATTGTGACCCTAACAGATAACTCCAGGGTAAACAATAAAACTAAAAAAAATAGCCACCATCAGGTAACGCGCCGCCATGCCATGGAGGTCATGGGGGTGGTGCACGGTCTCCTAAGCCGCTACGAGCAGGAATTAAGACAGCTGGTAGGATAGGAACTCGACTAAAAAAAGATACCCACAGCCGCATGACCAAGAACTGAGACTTACAAAAGAAACATTTGGTACTATGGAGCTAAGAGGTGGAACGAACTTTTTGCAGACATAAGGAACACCCCATCCTTCGAGACATTTAAAGACGAACAAAAAAACTTTTAAAATCGAAATTGACATAGCCCATGATTTTCTCAATTAGTTTCCAGTGGGATGACATCGAGGCTGTAAAACTGTCTCATTTCTAATAGTGAAGTTGATAATCAATTGAAAGTTCAGAAAACTCGCTCTAGACTGAGAAATGTGTTAGGAGCAAAAATCAGTGAATTTCAAGTTTAACAGGTCAATTTTGTGTGTGATATAAATAACTTTGTTGAATATATGTTGTTGTAATGCTACAAAATTGGAGACAAGAAGATGATGTAATATGGATTGAGTCTGGGCGTACATGGAAACCAGTCTCTGACTGAGTACGTTCCCAGCTAAAATAAAAGTTTCGAAAAAGGAGACATTTAACACTAAAGGGGGAAAGGAAAAAGGGAACAATATGGCCCATAAGGCTAAAACGGACAACAAGGCAAATTAACCTAACTTAGTAGAGACTAAACACACACAAAAAACAACTCTATAGTGAACTTAAGCTCTAGAAAATTAAACAATTAAACGAATTCAGTATTCTATCAAAAAGCCTCAACTTGTGTCCCTCACAGAAGGGGACCAAAACTGGACAAATTCCACAAAAACCTAAGAATTAGATACCATTTTAGGGACAGTGAAACCATGCGCCAAACCAATCCAATTCCACCTAGCACATCAGGTACGCCATCCTTCACCGCTGACCTTTTCAGGAGACTGGTGGTGTCCAACTGTGGGATCAACCTACCTAGAAGGCTACATAGCCATGAACGGCCAACAAAGCACACCATATACGGAAAAATGGCAACAGGAGTGAAGGAGAACAGGAGGCTCTAAAAAAACTCTCAAAGGGAAAAAGCATCACCATAAAACCGGCAGTTAAAGGTGGGGCCACGGTAATGATGAACACTACAGACTACATTGAAGAGGCACACAGACAACTAAAAGATTGTGGGGTGTAGATCAGACAAGAAAAATTACAAACCAAAGATTTTACACACCTAGGTCGGTCTACCATAGCTCATGAACATAAGGAAAGGCAATAATTTGTCCAGAACCCGAACATTATTTAACTCTTCTTTTCTTTAGAATGTTGTGAAAAAATATACTTAAATAATCACAAAAATAGCCAATTTTGGTATCAAATTGAAGCTTATGGCCCAAGGAAGCTCATTATCAATAAGAGATATTCACTTAAGTTTGAAATACCGATGATAACTTTGTTATTACCATGTTTTTTTTTTATTAAGTTTTGATATTTTACTCATCCATTTTTATCATATTTTCCAGACCCACAATCCAGTGTGCACCAGACCTTCAAACTATGTGGCATCCCTCAAACTATGTGGCATCCCTCAAACCAAGTAACATCTCAGCAGTGTCAGCCCTGACAATAGGGAATGTCTTTACAGAGACTGCGGCACCACCAAACTGCATAGTCAGCTCAGAGCTGTAGACCCAGCATTAAGCTTCAACAGCAAGAGCCTGCAAGTAGCTATTAAGCGAAAAAGTAGATACTCTAACAACATACCAGAAGAGTATCAAGCGTGACACTGATCTAGCAGTGCCCTTCCTGTCAGGCTTATAAATTTCCTTTTCCTATTACTGGGGTTAAGAGGAAGCTACAGTATCCTGAAGAGAACCATTCTGCTCCCCAGCCTGTCAAAGTTCAACGCCAATGCTGTGACACATGTGATGCACAGAAACAGTGTCTTGCAGAGCTGGGACAAGAGAATGCCAGACTGCAGCAGAAACTGTGTGAACTGCAAAGTAGATGTGAGATATTAGAGACAAGAAACGCAGAATATGCTAAAAAGGTACAGATGTACTGTCCGGGTAGAGTGAATCAGAAGGAGAAAAGACTGAAAACACACATACAGAAGGAAAAGTTGGTGTGGAAAACTCTTGAAAAGTCACTGCCAACAGATGGTGATAAGGAAAATTACCCATCTGAACTCAGCAATCACACAAAGAGATTAGAGAAGCAAAAGAAAGCAATGCAAGGTTACTATAAAAATGCTGGTTTGTGTAGAGTTGAATCACACACACATATGGAAGAAGAAGTGCAACTACGCAAGGAAGACGTCTCCAATCTGAGATCCAAAAATAACCGGCTTCAGGAGATGAAAAATGGTTGGATCATACAAACAAGATGCGAAACCAATGGAAGGACCTACAATGATAAGATACGCCTAGGTTCATGGTGCTGTGTAGAACAACAAGTACCTCTTGATGAAACAGGAGTCCTCATTGAGAAGATAGTGAACATTATGACTGCAAACTTCAGAGTGTCCCTACTGGAAAAACCGTTGCAGGAATGGTAAGGGAAATGGGCGCTGTAGCCAGTCTCCAGGCTGGGGAGGCTCTTGTAGCTACGCCTAATGCTACACTTACATGGGATGCAACAGGACTAAAAGGATCTCACATCAATGAGGCCCATGTCAGTGTCAACAAGGATACAAGTCTAGTCCTCAGTGTCGCTGAGCTACCTGGAGGGCGTGGTGAGGATTACACAACCCACATCACCCAGTCTGTCCATGATGTCAGCACAGTATATGCAAGTTACACATCTGCAGACCATACCACTATACATCAAAAGGCCTGTAATAATGTCAGCAACACATTGACAGACAGAGTAGCAGCGAATCATGTTACGGTGCAGCAACTCCAAGTCCGTTGGCAGCGTCCTCTGAACAGGTTGAACTGCAATGTTCAACCTGTGGATGGCCTGGCACACAAGGCTAGAGCTGTTCTAAAGACTCGTGACACTAGAGCATCTGTAAAGAGCAAGGTCTATGGCAATGGCCCTGCAGTTGTTAATATTATTAATGGCCTCAAGTATAAGGACGGAACAGGAGATCCAGCTGGGTTCAGAAACTTCATGGCCATAAAAGGCATCCCAGCTGGAAGAGTAAAGGGCTACGTCGGTAACAGACTTCATATCCTGTTCTTCCTGGCTGGGGTCTTTGTAGAGCTGCGTGGGCCTCTGCTAGAATACCTGCGCAAATTCTGCAACACCACACATGGCCTACGACCAGGGCTCATCGGAGACTTCACAAACCCACACATCATCGCACATCTCACTGCCCTGGGGATGTTAGGAAAACTATTGACAGGCCCATGGATGGAGAAATAGTATAGCAACAAGGACAACCACTCAAATCTTGAGGTCATTCCACACATCAAGATAGCCATGAATCGGCTACTTCCGTTGATAGTTCTCTGATACATTGGATAATAAAAAATCAATTTTTCGTTAAGATTTATTAATATTCATAATGTATTTTCAAAATAGAATGATCTTTTATAGGTAGTACAATATATTAGACCTTTCCTGAACAGTTGTCACATCTCAAATATAATCTTTTAATCGAAATACATAATTGAATCGACCATCTCCCTGGTTATCGCTCACTCTTGTCATTGAAGTCAATGTCAGACACAGTGTCACTATAGTATAGCACAGTGTCGCATTCTTGTGGTGAGGGAATCATCGTACGTATCGGATCAGTGCGACATCTGGTGAACATTGTTAATACTTCTCCTGCCGCTTCTTATAAAGCTAGGTATATAGCACAGACACAGACACAGACACACACACAGACACACACACACACACATATATATATATATATTTATAATTTTGTAATATATATATTAATAATAACTAATTAATTTTTATTTATTCTAAAGGTATGGCAGAAAATCAACAGAACACTGGTCCCCCTAATAAACCAACTTTAGAAAAATTTAGAAATTCACCGCTGTATATTGGGGAATATTTTTGGAATGATTTACAAGTGGAAGATCGCTGGGAAACCAGTGAATGTGTAATGTCGTAAATTTTCTTGAATAAAAAAAAAACCCAGAAAAAAGACGACCTACATGGAAGAGAAAAAAACTGGAGGCATTAATTCATGCTGCAATGAAAGAAAGGCCCATTTTGAAGGGTACCTTTAAAGGTCCCGGTGGAGGGCGTGCTTCCAAAGAAGATGCATGGGGTAGGATTGTTTAAATATATTTTTAGATATGTTTATATTTGGCATAATAAATGTAGTGATCACCCATTATATCTTACCAGGGACAGAGGTACAAGCTCCCTGTACGACACCCCCTATAGGTGTCGTTTAATTGTCCGTTTTTGGACGACGTAGGACCATGTGGAGGACAATCGTCCACTGGGGGATAAATTTGTTAAACGATGTTTCATGCCTCACTATTGATCCTCTCCCTAGTTTATCCTTCGGGAATTCTCCGAGCCCTTATTAAACGATATCGGGCCAAGGAGAATCGAACGACCATTTATTTTCTCCCTCGTAAGTTCTTAAACAGCACCCAGGTTCAGCCGTACAGACACTCCCATGGTAGGTGTTCCACGGCTTAAAGGTCTTCTTATAATTAGTTAAGTAACCGAGTTTTGGAAAATGTGTTGGAATTGGTATTATTCTCCCAATAAGGAAATGTTGTATTAATGTTTAAAATGCAAGACTTAACCTTATTAATGGAAACTAGCCCCTTTTTAAATAGGCACCCATTACGTAGGTGCCCAGTCTTGAGGCAGCAACTGCACACTTCTGACTATGTGGGCTGCGGAGGGAAAGACTAAACACACGGAACCCGACCAAGATGATACGCCCCATCTTGGCGAATAGGGAGGCGTACCACGTAGAGTGGGATGAGGGAGACGATGTAAGCAAATAACATACAATTTACAAAACCATCAGTACAATATGAAATTGGGGAAAACCAACCCCAATATGTGTTTTATATAGATAGTACAAGGGTAAGGCTTCATTGAATTTGAATATATGGCAAAATGTTTCTTTCTTTAAGATGCTGGCAGTGCTGTTAATGATAAACGAGGAACTGAGGTCAAGTATCCTGGGCACGCCATGTCATGGAAGAAGCTATAGCTTAGATAGGTTTGTAAAATAAATGGTAAACAAATTCAAAGGGATATTGATTAGATCACCATTACTGTATGAAGGTTTTGCCTAGGTATTAACCAACTTTTTTTATCAATTTGCAGGATAGTTCTCATGTTAATGACGGAGACCGAACAGAGTGTGAATCTAATAACGATCTAGAAAACCCATGGGCATCATTGCAGAACATGGAGATCGATCCAACAGTAAGGATTAGCGTGAACCTGGTAGATGCGGCAGGTGTGTTTATGGGTGCCATAGACGACGCAGGACCAACGCGAAAATACCTCCAGGAACTGCTAGACCAACTTGCCGCATTCGAAGGAATTTTTGTGGGAGAAGCTGGCGATAGAACACTTAGGGAAAACTACAAAGTTAATGATTTTTATTGTGGGGGTTATTTATTACATAATTACTTACACAAACACCTTCTCTAGAAATATAGCTAGGTATGTAACATATCTTTAAGATTGGTTAAATAGAGGATGATTGTAGAGATGTAGAATGAATTATTTGACTTTACAAAAAACAAAGGGGTAATAAGAGGAAAAAATATAATAAATAAATATAGAAAGGTTTGCCAATGTAAGGGGGGTAAAACTGTATTCTACAAATTGTTTTCAGAATTGATGAACTACACATACTACAAGGTGGGGGTAGCAATCGCTATGTCACTGACATCTGATGGCCCCATGCCCACATTCCTGAGCAACATAACGGCCAAGGTCACAACTGGGGGTGTACAGGCTCTGTATGGAGAGCTTGATGAGCGAGACCTGTGAAGGAGAGGCGTTATAACTCGCGAGGAGTACGAAACCGTGCTCTGTGTAAGGAAATCATTCTCGCAATTTGCGCAAATTATAAAAAGGAAAAGGGCAGAAATGACACATCAGACGTAATTATTTTTACGGCGAAGATAATTCTGACTAGTGTTGTTCAAATGTCAATTATACTCGTTGTGGATTGCAGATGAATAATGCGCCGGATTGCGAAGTGCTTCAGACAATCATTTGTCATCTACCCCCCTCGGAGCTGCCGGGCCTAGAAAACTTCTACGTCAGAAACCTGGTTGAAGATAAGCATACAGTGATCAACACGTACCTTCACCATGCGGTGATAGGGAGACACTTTGCTGCCTACTACGAGTAAGAAACAAAGCAAAAGGAAAATCTATAAAAATGTTTTCTAAAGAAAAAAATCATGAAATCTACATGGTCTCAGACACAGGCAACTTTGACACCCTAACATACAAATGAATTTTCATATTTTACTTCCCCAAAAATATGTGCATAATGCCCCAAATCATTAAATATTTCTTACCCCTAATCATTTTCATGTAGAACATTGTACATTTTAAGCACCTTTTTACTCCATTGACAACAATTCATGAGAATCGACCATATATATAGTGAAGTTACATATGGATTATCGTGCCTGAACCTTCAAAACCTAATGAACTACCCCTCATAAGATGTGGGAGAACCTTAGTAAGGATTTGAATGAACCCAAACCAATGCGGGAAACTAGAATATCGGCGAAAAAGCAACAACTGGCTAGAGAGAGTGAAACAGACATGGCGGATGCATCGAGCAAAACAACAACACTGGTAAAGCCAGACAGCAAAGCTAAACACCTACCGTCACTCAGACCAAATGCAAATCTGCTGATGGTTATTGAAAAAGGGAATGCACTTAAGACGATAGTTAAGGATCAAGAAAACTGTCTTAAAAAACTGTTGATACCTTGGATAAGGTACAGAAGAGAGAGAGTCTGACGTCTGCTTGCGTGCGTAACACGACCACAAAATTTTTGCGTTAACGGGAATAGACGTCTTCACGCACTTACCCGCCGTAGAAATTTTAACAAACATAAGGTACAGAAGAGGTGGAAATCACAGAAAAGGACGCTAAATCTACTGCTAATCCTAAACAGACTTGCCCACAGGGAAAAAGAAACTTGTCTCCAGTGCAAGCAACACCAGTGCTCTCATCCAATACTTAAGTGAGGACATGTTAAAAAACTACCTGAAGGTAGTGAAAAAAATGAGGAAAAGTTGGCGGTTTAAGAAAATGACAAACGGAAAAACTTTTGATCATCTCAGGTAAAGACGAACATACCAATGAGAATCCTCGCGATATCATGCTACAGCTTCTAGCCGACATCGGGTTCCCATCGAAGACGTCTATTGAAGAGGTATGATTTCCCAGAATAGTAGACCGAGGGATAGTTTTCTAATCTGAGGAACATCTTCAGTAAAACCGAAGATATAAACAACTCTTCAGACTAAAAGGGATGATTTCGTGGAAAAAAGTCACTATCCACGATAAGATGTCTAAGGACGATCAGAGAGATCTAAGGGCAGTAGGTGCAGTAAGAAAAATAAATTGGTCTCACATTAAAAATTAAGGGAATGCAGATTATAGTTGAAGGAAAGACAGAAACACTCGCAATTGGAATTGCTAAATGCGGACAACCCAGAGGTAGATATTACAGAGGCGAAAACCCAACGGACTCCGAAAGGTTTTGAATTCCAAAGCCAGCACGCCCCATGCCGACCAACAAAGAGACTCACCATTCAGATACTTTGGAGGTGGTGGGTGGACTTAGTCAGGAAATAAGTGAGGCTTTTATAGTGCTACATGGTTTTCGCGTTTCTCAGAATAGAGAAAATAGTGATGAAGAGAATAGTACTCTGAAGAGTACGACTGAATTCCATACGGGGTCTCACAAGGGTTTTACCTGGTAAACCACTCAGGTATAGATCGTATCAGGATTAAGTTTTTTTTTAAATCGTTGTAACAAATTGGAAGACAACTTAGTTGATAAGGAATCTGAATTGCAAGGTATTTTCAACGGTTTTAGAATAGTAGAGGTCCCAAGGTTTTGAAGATAATTATTATTGCAATAATTATGGTTCTATTTTGAATGAATATTTCTCAAACAAATGCCTTCTATTCTCCCAGAGGAGATGGCAGCTGGCAAGGTATTAGGAGCGGTCAAAAGAAGAACGGAAGGCTTAGGCCAATTAATGACGCCAAAAGACCCACTGATGTATCGATAAGTAACACCACATGAACGATGCTTGTAGTGCTTTTTGGTTTGTGAAGTTAGGTGAAATTCTGTAAAAGATTAATTCATCATGCTTAATGGCAGTGGTGGATATTAAGGCTGCATATCGCTCAGTAAATATTCATCCAGATCATCGTGAATTCCAGGGTCTTATCTAGAATTTTAATGGGAGATATACAAATACCTAGTCAATTGTTGTAATCCTTTTATTTTCACGGAAATTTCAAACTTTAATTTAGACTCGGCACAGAGGAGTAAAAACGTGGGTTTTTTTCTATGACTTCATTGTTATCGCCCCCACTTGGGGGGAATGCCTCTATAGGATTTGCATATTTATGTTATACTTTGCAAGATTGTGGTTTTCACATTAATGATGACAAATTGTGTGGACAATTGTTTTGGTACGATTCGGCTGACTGTAATCGAAAATGTCTAATCTCGTTACTCTTTTGGAACATCTTTCCTCACAAAAAGAAGGCTACCAAAAAGGAGCTGCAATCAGTCTGTGTTCATTTAGCTGCAGCTATAGCGGTGTTATTCAGGGTGACAGGACCTTCTTAAGACGCGTCATAAACTTGATTAAGTTTTCCCATGGAAATGTTCATGTAATTTCTCTACCTGGGTGGTTTAGAGACGATTTGAAATGGTGGTTATGTTTCAGTTCTGATTTTCATGGAACAAAGCAAATCAATGATCACACTGTCTCCGTTACCCATAGAATAAACACTGATGTATCAATGTTCCCGTTTTGTGCACAATTCTAAAACACCCAACAAACTAGCACCAGGGACACAACGTACGACCAATTACAGGATGGAGTTCATAATCTGCATGGAGTTGTCCCCCTGCATTAACTACCATATAAGGAATAGAGTAGACCGAGTAGCCAATGACTGCATTCGGAGCAAACCACGACCTTCACCCTGACCTCCTTACATGTTATTCATAGCGCCTTGGGACGGTTCTACAGTCTATAGTTGACCTAGAATCTAGTGGGCCACAACCACCCTCTAATGAATTCTTCTACATAAGGATAGAGGTCACATTTAGGAGGACAATGGTGTAGGAATGAATCTAAGATAAGGACATGTTTCTCAAACACTCCCCTATCTTTCTCTCTCTCCTCCCACAACTTTTCTATCATAGTCCTAGTTCGAGTGACCCTTCCTATATATTACACGGCTTCCATGACAGGATACAACATTACCGGCTAGAGGCATTGGGGGAAATCGGAAAGGGCAAACTTGGCTTAAAGGTAACTGGTCGCTATTGCTCTCGCCCATCTACTAATCAATTACACCAGATTATATTTCTGAGCACGCCGCACGCTACACACGTGGTGAATTCCTTTTACGAATATTGCCATTTATATTGGTCGATAAATTGTTACTGATCAGGGGAGGAAGTGAGACATGAAATCGCAATTCGCCTATTTTCTAGGATATTCAACAGGCCACTAGTTTATATTTTTGGTCAAACATCCAATTCTGTCATGGGACAGTTCTTCCATGGATGGTGAAACACCCCGCACACTGATAAGCACACTATTACATTGGTCATGGTTTGACAGAGATGAGATGAGAATAATGTTATGTATGCGATTGATTATATATCCAGAGACAGTTTTGCGCATTCAAAGTAGGAAAGCCTTGCCCCAGGTAGAGCTCGAAACTCTAGGACATTATGTAATCCAAGTCTTTCATTATGGATCATTTAAAGGCCTTCTTTGTTGGTGATATTTGGGTTTCCCGTTTCAGCTTGTTCCATGGTCTTGTACCTCTATACTCAGGTGTTTTTCCCTAGTCAAGTAGTTTTCTGAGGGAGTTTAATTAAGTTATGCTTGAGGTCACTTCTTGTTCCTCTACAGGTTTGATCAATGTTTTCCTCGTCCTGAGCAGGTTTATACATAATGATGACGCAAAGAGGGATTTGGAAATGAGACGTTTATTGAGGAAGTAGTTGTATAGTTGAGGGTAGAGTGTCTTTAACTATAAGAAAGCCGCGAGTGAAGTATGAGGGAGGGAGAAGAGTTTATAGTTTTTGTGGGGTGGGTGGGAGGTAATATTTCCCGAGTCCGTTGGTTTTGCGGCGAGTCACGTGGTGGAGAGGTGGTCACGTGGGGAAGTCCGGTGTATGGAGAGTGTTCAGTGGGAGGAGAGTGGAGAAATCCCTCCCGCGCACATTAAACCCAACGAGTTGGGAACAATGATGACGCAAAGAGGGATTTGGAAATGAGACGTTTATTGAGGAAGTAGTTGTATAGTTGAGGGTAGAGTGTCTTTAACTATAAGAAAGCCGCGAGTGAAGTATGAGGGAGGGAGAAGAGTTTATAGTTTTTGTGGGGTGGGTGGGAGGTAATATTTCCCGAGTCCGTTGGTTTTGCGGCGAGTCACGTGGTGAAGAGGTGGTCACGTGGGGAAGTCCGGTGTATGGAGAGTGTTCAGTGGGAGGAGAGTGGAGAAATCCCTCCCGCGCACATTAAACCCAACGAGTTGGGAACAATGATGACGCAAAGAGGGATTTGGAAATGAGACGTTTATTGAGGAAGTAGTTGTATAGTTGAGGGTAGAGTGTCTTTAACTATAAGAAATGCCAAAGGCCGAGGTCAAGGCCAAGGCCACTTCCTTGGAGGGGTCGGCTGGGACGTAGGCCCTAAGGGAGGTGACGCTAGTCCAGGTTCCATGGTGGAGGAGGGCCTCGTCCGACGCTCCGTGGAGAGCAGCCTGTTGAGCGCCTCCTCTGCGGAGGGAGTGTAGGGAGGCCGAGGTCGCCCTGGGTGAGGAGAAGGAGGCCAGGGCAGCTCGGAGGACAGAGGTGAGGCCGTGGGCGGTGAGAGGTACGCCGGAGGGGTCCAAGAAGGCGAAGGATGTCGGCGGCGCAGGGAAGGCGTGTGTGTAGGCGAGCCACGCTGATTTCGGGCAAGCTGGAGAGCCTCGGACCTCAGGGACCGCTAGAGGCAGCGGAGGGTCCGAGGAGGTCCTCGTCTTGGTGGAGTGTACGAGAACAATGAGACCTGTGGGGGAGGAAACGACGTTCCTGGAGGGGGCGTATATGGCGACGCCATTGGAGGCGTGGGCATACTGGCGGAACCAGGTGAGGTCGAGACGGGCCTCGGGGGTGAGGTGGACGTGGCCTGAGGCTTGAGCGGTTTTCATGAGGGCTATGAGGCGGTTCGTGAACCGCCTGGCGTGAGGGACGCACTGAGCTACGTAGACGAGGCGGCCGACAATGGACCGGAGCTCTGACCTCGTAGCAGTTTGGCGTGTGAGCCACGAGGCCAAGCGTTCCGTGAGGTCGGTCATTTTCTCCTGAGGAATCGCGATAGTCATGGCCTCAGTGTCTATTTCATAGCCCAGCCATTCCATTCGGGTGGTGGGGGGCTGGCACTTCTTTGGAGCGAGTTTAACTCCCAGATCGTCGGCGAGGGAGATGAATTCGCGGTAAGCGGCGTCGGCCTCGGCGCTGGTGGCCTCGGCCCCCGCGAAATCTTCTAGGTAGGCAAGGGACCACGCCCCCTCCGACCTGTGTAGGTAGACCATTGCGTTGGTGAATCTCTGGCAGGCGGCGCCGGAAAGTCTGGCCCCGAAGCTAGGGCAGATGTCGAGGTAGAACTCGTTCCGGTGCCGGAATCCTAGTAGTGGAAGGTCGAGGGGGTCGATCCGGAGCTGTCTGTAGGCTCGGGAGAGGTCAGCCTTCCAGACGAGCGCGCCCCTGCCGAGGGTTGCGAGTCTGGTTTTGAGGTTGTTGATGGATGGGAGGGTGTATTTCATGAGGACACCCTCCCTCACGTTGGGTAGTGTGTAGGCGTTTACGCTCTCGTTCTGAGGGAAGGAGAGGTCGATGATGACTCGCCTGGTTGAGGAGTCCTTCTTGTCCCTGGTCAGCAGGGGTGATGTGTGCGACCAAGGCGCGAAGGGAGGGCGTATGAAGGGGCCGAGGAGGGCCCCGTGGGTGAGTTCGGTTTCGACGAATGCGTCGATTTGGGCGATGTGGGCGAGGGCGGAGGCGTGGTTCTGGGCGGTCGGGGTGAGGGGTTTGTCCCCGAGGAAGCCTAAGGGCCAACCGAACTCGAGGTAGTCGCATACCGCTGAGTCGTGGTAGTCGGCGAGGCGTTCCCTCCAGACATGGATATGGAGGTCAGAGGGGAGCGAGATCCTCGCCCCGAGTCTATTCGGCAGGCAGGTGGCACGAGTTTGTTCGTACGCGTGGTAGTAGAGTTTGTTGCCTTGGGGAAGTCCGGGGTCTGGCGCGGGCCAGAATTTGGCGAGGGTCTTTGAGTGAACTCTGGGTGTTCTCGGAACGAGTTCCTTCCGTGCCGGGGGGGCTACTAGGGTGCCGTCCTCGGCTAGGTATGTGAGTTCTGCGGGGGTATCCGGGGCGGTGCGGTGTCCGGATGTGGTATCGGGGACCTCCGGTGCGAGGGGGTCGCTGGCGGTCAAGGTTGTAGGCGAGGGGGCGTGGTCCTGCCTAGGAGTGGGGGTTGCCCGTGTGGTTTCGTGGGCGTTATCAAGGTGCTCGGCGGGCAGGCGAATTGTCGTTGGGCTTGGCAGTGATCGTGAATCCCTCAGGCGGAGGGGCGGTGCGGGCTTCCGGTTTTCGGCCAGGGGTTCCTGGCCTACTTCCGAAAGGACGCGGGGTCGGCCTCGGCGCGGGCTTTTATTCTGCAGGCGGCCTCGGCGTGGCGGTGTACAAGGCCGAAGTCGTTTTTACAGAAGCAGCAGAAGTGCCCGATGGGCTTTCCGGCGATGACGTGGCCCTCGGTTTTAGCGCACCCGGCCTCGGCGTTATATGCCGGGCAGGGGGTGTCGGGGACCTCGGTTGGTTTAGGGCGCCTCGACGGGTTATGTGAGGATCCGGAGTCGAGGCGGGCGGTAGCTACTCGTGCGATGCCGACACTCATTATCTGGATCCGGACCTCGTCCGTCCACCGGAGTCTGCGTTCTGCGATTTGAGCGAGTACCTCCTCCGAGAAACTCCGGACGCCGGCCCATGCAAAGTCCTTTGCGTCCTCCGCGATGTCTCGGAGGTGGGCGTTCATATAAGGGCGGTCCGCCGGAGTTGTGTCGGGGTTGTCTAACAGGCGGAGGAAACCGAAGAAGTACTCGCCCATAGTGAGTGTGCCGAGAGAGGTTCTTTCGTGCTTCCTCCCTCTAGTAACGAATTCATGTGGGAAAGTGCGGTTATTACCTTGTTGATGAAAGGGTTGCTGACGGAGGAGTCGTTGAACCTGGTCCTCGGTTATGTCGCGTGCCGAGTGGTGGTAGTGACCGAGGGCCGGCTCGGCGATCGTGCGGGGGGCGTGGTCCGCAGCGGTGGTTTGTTGATGTTTAGGTCGTGGAGCTAATCTAGGCCCGTTGACCTTGTTCGTGGCGGGGTGTTGCGTGTCTAGCTGACCGACCGAGGCCAGGGCGGTGGTCGCGACGGGGGGCGACCCCGGGCGAGATGCGGCAGCTGCGGGGCCCGTTGACCCAGTGACCGAGTGACCCCCAACGGACAGTCCTAGGTGATGGAGGATGGACTGTACACCCACCTCCATGCGAGCAACTCGTGCCTCCACTCCGGAATCCTCATCGAGAGCCGAGGCCGTCTTCCTCCTTTTAACCGCCCTGGTGTTCTTGGGGCTGGTAGACTTCTGTTTACCCATGTTAGATGGAGGGTGTTTGGTAAGTCCGGAGATAATTGGAGAAGACGGGAGGAGTAATATTTCCCGAGTCCGTTGGTTTTGCGGCGAGTCACGTGGTGGAGAGGTGGTCACGTGGGGAAGTCCGGTGTATGGAGAGTGTTCGGTGGGAGGAGAGTGGAGAAATCCCTCCCGCGCACATTAAACCCAACGAGTTGGGAACAATGATTAAAAGCTGTCTAGGACGTCTTGGATGCAACTCTTCCAATTAATATTCAAGATGAATTCGGTCAGTGCTAAGTTCAGACACCCTTTGCTTTTTTATTAGGCATAAGCCTCTATTCTGCAGTGGCAGCAATTTTGTTGTGTCTGCATTTGTAGCTCCATCAATGATAAACGAAGCATACTCCATGGTCGATATTATAGTATTTATGTTTATTAGTCAAGCTACTTTTTCAGAGATGGAACTTCTGAGCTTGGCAAGCTTGAATAACCTAGTATTTACTGACTTAAAGACTTCATGTGGTCATTTAGTGAAAGAGTGGCATCCATCAGCACTCCTAGATATTTATATGACGAACAGTGAGGTAATGTTTTCTCATTACAGTTCAAACTCATCGGGCCAAGGCAATTTACTTGAGGTTTGGACCCACACCAGCATATCATTGTTTTGGTTAAGTTCATGGTAAGAGCGTTTCCATTGCACCAAGCCGAAATCTGGTTGATTGCAGTCTGTGAATTAGAAGAAGCAACATTTGCCTTTAAGTCTGAACTCAACAATCGTCTGCATACTGTATACTGTGACAGCAATTGATACTTTCACACATATCATTTATATATAGCATAAATAGAAGTGGGCCCAGCACTGACCATTGGGGGACTCCGAAGGGCACAGGTACCACTCCAGACCTCGGACCATTAACACTCACCAGTTGAAACCTATTCTCCAGATAAGAAGTAATCCATCTTTTAGCAAGTTCTCGGGTACCTGAAATTTATGTTTGAGTTTCAAGAGGAGGATGTTGTTTGGGACACAATCAAAGGCCTTTCGTATATCGACGAAACAAGCTGCAGTAACCATTGCCCTGTCTCTTGTTTTGTATAGTTGTGTTATGTAGTTATAAAGCGCATCTCCCGCGCCCACCTCAGGTATGAAAACAAATTGGATATCATTTGTTTTTAAATGACTGTATCATACAGCCTAGTATGAACTATTGGTAAGGTTGGAGGAGCAGCATGCTACATCAAAGGGGAACCAGGGGTATGGGCTAACAGAATTGAAGCGATAAGCTGCATCACATGACTAAGAGATCCCAACCATTAAGTTTGAGAAACCGGGTAATCGTAAAATGGTGATAGTTGTGTCCTATAGATCACAACGTGGCCAGTAACTTCATAACTGAATTAGATTTTATCCTCAATCACAAATAGTTACAGGACCGCGAGATATGGGCGATACATAACGAACATCACCAGACCTAACAAAAACGGAACAGGTAGTATTATAGACCATGTAAACAGCAAAGATCTGATATTTTAGTGGTCTATTTAACTGCTCCCTATATACTGATAGAATCC
Source organism: Alentia gelatinosa (assembly GCA_950022655.1). NCBI lineage: Eukaryota > Metazoa > Annelida > Polychaeta > Phyllodocida > Polynoidae > Alentia > Alentia gelatinosa. Next base: position 34,627,271 of record OX465583.1, read on the forward strand.
CGGAGACTTGGAAGATAGGTAAAGTAAGGCCCATTCATAAAGTAGGAGACACAACGAATATAAGCAATTGGAGACCCATAACTATCTTGGTCGCCCCGGGAAAAGTACTCTACGAGAGCATTGTCATGGTATTCGTTTAACCATGATTCATTGAAGTCAAGATGTGGTCATTCTCGAAAATAATCTTAATCTCATTAAGTCTAGAAAGCAGACTACCTGTGTTTACATATCTTATAGATTCTTTCTTATAGTTTCTTCATCTACTAGTATGCCAAATATAGATGCAGTTATATGAAAGGTGATGAGGATGGGTACCCAGGTTGTAGGTGCAGCCCTATAAGATGAGGTGAGTGGAAGTGTAGTGTTGTGGTGTTTGCAACAATACACCGTTAAACTAGTGATACACACCGTAGTTTACGTAGCAGTCTATCTATAAGAGTTCTAAGGGTATTATATTATATTATATGGGGCAAGCCAGAAGAGGGGGAATGGGTCATGTGGTGTAGGAGTTTTTAGAAGAGCTAAGATATATTGTTCACTAGTATATGCGCAGGATTTGTATTTGGTGGTCTAAAAGAAACAATCAATCACGCTGGATTATAGCGATCCCGCCGGTTCGACCTTCATCACATTCGTATATATGTATATGGTCTGTGTGGTTATCAGACTACAGTGTAAGATGCATAATACATATACCAGTGATGAATAAGAGTACATCATAATATTGCCATGTGACAGTGTTATCAAATTTGACATAAAGGCTAGAGAATTCCCTATGAAGGCAGGATTTGGTCCTTTGCTCAAGCATGTCTTATTCATTCATTAATTTCATTTTGTTGGCAATCCGTTCTTTGATTTCAAACTCTGACTTCAACTGATTTCAGTCCGCGGTCTGCCTTAATATTAATTAGGTTAATAAACCTTTCTTAAACTACTATCTTATGATATAACTAAGTCGGATGACTGATATTATGTGATTATTGATAATTTATCCTGACTAGAATTTGAGGAAGGCGGTTCCATTATATCTCTATCATTTACATTCTAACACCTTCATCTTGCCTTCGGTGCAATTTGTTTTTATACTGCACACTCGAAGCGTAATGATCCATGTGATAAGCTTTGTTACGCCTGTTCAGAATCCAAATCGATTCTATGGATCATTTCCTGTAGCGTGCCCTCGAGTGTCATTGGGTACAACCTTCTCTAGGGGCCTTTCAGTTAAATCATCAATTAACATGAGTAATTAAACAAATCAATTAAGGAAAATGAATACTGATTAGCGCTACGAACAAGCTCCAATCTGATTTTGCATTTTGATTATTTGATGAGTGTGTGAGCTAGATAATGATTGAGCGGATAATCAGATTATTTTCTTTCTAATGATATTTGTTGATGGCCAACTTTGGTCATGGTGGTGATATATCATCGGAAGCAAGGTAAATACATTGCTTGATAATTTGTTAGTATATGTAATTAAAGGGAGATTTAGTTTTCAGAAAGCAGCTTATTAATGGAGATAATAACTTTTCAGAATACAAATTCATCAACTTAGTAATTTAAATGCCACTTAAAATCATAATAAAGTGACTATTAAGCTATCATTCCACACATAAATGTGTTGTAGCAAAGGAGTCTATATATCATAGCTCTGGAGGGAGATCATTCAATAGTTCGGCGTAGATATTTCTAGGTTTGCATCAATCTTCTTCAGTTCCAACCGGATTTTCTTATGACTAGTATTTCAAATTCCTCTATGCATGCTTTCAGTCATACGCGTTGGCATTTTGTTCACAAAAGATATTCCTAGACTTTCATGACCGCATAAAAAGGATACATGTATCTCCAAATCATAAAAGGGTCATGAGCACGATCAGGAAAATAAAGTGATATCATTATAAGTGGTTGCATTTTCCTAAATACTATTGCCTATGCTTCCTGTACACATTTGGATAACATGGAATGATGAATCGATGAGAAAAGCATACTATCCATCAGTTATCTGCCTATTGATAAGGTGCCCCGATATCTGGCATGACCACCTACTTCATCAAGCTCTCCATCATTGAATTCTATAAGAAACTTTTAATAAGAAAACATAGTTCTGGGTCGCTATCAAGGGGATATATGTACCGCCTATATAGCAATCAGAATAGTGACCGTCAGTTGATTTATCACACATCTTTTATATGATGTCCAGTGATAAATCATTTTCTTGGCCCCAATCGACCCCTATTAAGTAAAGCTGTAGCTCCTGATACCTCTTGAGCTCATTATACGATTAAAAAAATTAAGAGCAGATCAATTTCTCGAAGTCTATATATTCATACAATGACTTGAGTGTGCAAAATCAGATTTAGAAAAAGATTTCCACCTTTCATACCGGATAATTGAGAGTGAATATGCAAAAAAAGATACTTACATACTTATTTCTCAAAATTAAGCACAGTTGGAAAATTAAAAGTTGGAATCTACGTTGTATTTTTCTTCGAGGTTGGGAAGGTGACAAACGGAGCTTAATATACTGTTAAAGAAACTAGAAAAGTAAGGGACTGCTGACACAGCCCTGAAATGGTACAATCCACCATAGCCAATGGTATCAGATCGGGGTCTCATCATATCACTTTGATAAAAAGAATTGCAAGAAGATCTAAATGGCATTGTAATCCGGTGCAGTACAAATAAGCTCACAATTAATATAAAAAAAACAAAGAGTGTAACCTACGGCACCAGAAAGAGAATGTCTCTTTCTGGTGCCGTAGGTTACACTCTTAGTTTTTTAAATATTAATTGTATATACGTTGTCCTGTTCCTCACTGCTAACGGAATTTGAAAAAAAGTACTAAGATTTTACGTTTAAAACTATGTTGGGCGTACTTTGAAACCAGCTCTTGGGCTGAGTACGACCCAACGATAGATAAGAGTTTAAAAAAGAAGTACCTCAAACAGGTCGGCAATATCAACATACGCGAAATCGTATGGTACAAACTAACAGTTGGATTTAGGTAGTCAACTGGAGGTCAAAGGTAAACGTGTCACCTGTAGCAATTATTTATAATGTTCACCTTTTTATAGGGGTCAAAGACCATGGGATAGTTTATGCAGTAAGATGCAACGTTCGGAGTGAAACTTACAAACAGTTAAGAATAAGTGAAATCTATATTTTCTGTATACAATTGAATTATAAAGCTATATTCACCCCTCATCTACCTCATTACTATGTACAAATAAATCTGAGAGTTAAATCGGATTCCACCAAGAAGTTGAAGTGTATTGTACAAATTGCAGTGGAGGATCTAACCTAGTGTAAGAACTGCTTGAATGTTAATGAAAACAAAATTTTAGAAAATGTTATCAAGTAACTTTATTCAGTGATGTATGAGCAAACTTCCTGAGCTGAATAAGTACTTTTATAAAAGCTAACAAGACTCATAAATTGTCCCTCAAACTCTAAGAACAACCTATTGGAACCTTCTCACAGTGACGGTCTAATTTTATCTATAAAGGTATACACCATAATTTGCAAGTTGTGTAAAAATATATAAATGGGATGCAAAAAAATTATGCTTCATTATTCGTACTTTTCCCAGTCGACAACCATTGACCAATGGTCCCTAAAAAGAAAGACGAATATTGGAAAGGGGAATAGTCATGATCCCTGAGCGGCCTTTTATTCATTAGTTACTAGCCGTATTTTATGGTAGCTTCAAATCATCTGCACCTGTGAACGCAAGCAAAAAAGCTAATTATAATTATCATAACCACTGAACTCATTTAATATTTTTACCATTGTCAGCTACTACTTTAATTGTTAGTTTGACTTTTTGTTTTCGTACTCACATTTCTAACACATGTGACCTTTAAAAGCTACAGAAACAGAATAACATTTGAGACGCTCCTCTATAAATAATCATAGGGTAAATCAGTTGAAGTTTCACAAGTACATGGTCAGTAACGAATCTCAGTTTTAAGATTACAAAAAGGAGGAAAACTGCCGATTTGCCACAGGAACATCAGAGGACATCCAGTTGATATTGTCGGCATGCAAATGCATTAATATGAAAGGTATTGCCATAACTATTACTAGGAAAGAAACCGGCGTAACACCTGGCGTTATGGATACGTTCATGACATAACATTCTTAGAATCGGCTTTAGTCCTTGCTCTATGGCCGATACTGTGAGAGAACCATATCTCCGTCACTCACAAATCAGATAACTTCATTCGCTGATCCACAAAGAGCAGCTCATAATTCCCACCGGGTCAATCTCTCCCTATTTCCGAAAGACAATAAGCTTATCATATTATCTCCGATCATAAATATGTTTCTTCATACTGCAGAACCAACACCACCCCACCCACGCAAAGTGGTATAACCCCAAAGCTAGCTGAGCTACTCGCACATAAAGGAGCAGCTCCCTGTGATATTCGATGGTGATGGCTCGTAAAATCATTAGCGGCGAATGTTTCGGTCCGCTGCGACGTGCTGCTGCGGTTATCCTTTAATCCGGGCCTACGCCGGCCAGTAGAAGTCCGTGACGTGCCCAGGGGGCAGGTTGAAGCTCGTCTATAAAGTTCTGATGTCGCCATGTCGGCGGACATTAAGACATCTTCTTCCCCAACGTGCCGCGAGCATCTCAGGAAGCTGCTACGAATGATTGGAAGAAGGTTTTTGTAGATGGCTAGTCGGATGTAAATGGGAGTTTCTTGTGATGTTAGTGTGTGGGAAAGAAGAACAAATATAATATGGGAGTGGGTCTCTGATGGCAGCAGTGAGGGTGGTTGTAGGCACCTAGTCGGTGTTAGTGGCATAATCAAATATATTCATAATGGCGCTTAGCCTTAGGTCTGACTGCATCATATAATACATAGTTTTTCTATCTTCGCTTTTTCTTTCTTCGCTTTTACTTCCGATCTTCCATTCCGCGTCCTTTGCATACTTTCTCAAGGTTCAGGTCTTTCCCACTGGTGCTACATCACAAATGAATGTTTGTAAGCGTGGCCCAATGGAAAAGAGGACCTGTCGCCTAAATAACGGAATTGAAAAAAAAAAAAAATACTATACTGATCCTAAATCTGATTAATCTAGTGGTTCCTACTGATAGATTCACAATCTCCAATTTGTTCAATTAGACTAAATTATCTGATGAAATCAGCACCCCACTAAAAGGTCAGTATATGGCGCCAGCTTCTCGGAAAGGTGGAGGATCGGAAGACCTTCTGCAAGCGCGGGTGTGACCGGGAACGGTGCAGCATGTAACACATAAACTACCGTGAAATAATGGATAGAAATACACAAAAGACTTGGTGGCCACAGTGTATAAAGTTCCTATAAATTGCCGACTCTTGTATTGGCTTACTGGTTGCGGTTATCCAGATTAGAGTCAGACATTTACCTGTATATGTAAAACTAGTCACACTGTGTGGGGCAGGAGTAGAAGATATTACCTGGGCCCTGTTTTTTCAGTCATGACAATCATTAGCACCGATAGTCTAAGATACCCCAGCGAATGTACAACAGTTTTGAAGACAAAGGATGGCCGGTGTCCGATAGACAGTGTTGAGCGTGCCACAGGCAATTGCCAAGTATATAATTGTAGTTTTTCCGTTCAGAGCCGTAGTGCGGTGCGTTGTTTAGGGAGGCCGTGGCTTGGACAAACACCAGGCAGTTCGGCTTCATGGCGATGCAAGGTTAATGCAATCACACCTAGAGTGTGAAGAGGGTGTGAGCGCAAGGCTATTGTTTCACACAAGATGGGACTGTTGAAACATACTAGAGTATTGTAACAATGAGTCTTGGCTGTCTAAACTTCTGAGTTGATAATTGCTTTGTCTTCTTCCGAAAGAAGATAAGCCTATAGTGGCCAGGCCACTAGTCGAAGAAAAGGAACCATGCAAAGCACATAAGAAATGGTCAATACTTTGTTTGAGTAAATGTAGAAAGAGAAGAGAGAGTTAAAGAAACAATGTACTTCATTAATGTCATGGAAGGTTTGAATTGTTGTTGTTGCCTGATTACCCCTATTATCGCCCAATGTGTGTACCATAGAGTATCCCCATAACATAATAAAACACTTTCAAAAAGAAGTGTCACTGTTTTTAGGTGTTATTAATATTGTATGTACATATATAGGATGAAAAATGAAATATTGACAATTAATTTATGGATACGGATAGACCACTTTTCCCCACTGTATCTTAATATATAGTGATTATCTAAACATGAAGGTATACTATTTAATGTGTTTTTACATTATTATTGTGCTGTTTTACACTGTGCACGCCATATGACATGCGAATGTTTCAGAAAGATGGATCAAGTACCAGTATACAGGGTGCAGTTGAAGAAAGTGCAAGGCAGCTTTGTTGGGCCAACGAAGAGACACATGCTGTACTATCTGCGGCCAACAATGAGAAACAGATACTCAAAAGTTCTCATACGGGTATGGGAGGGAGCAGGAGGGAAAAGGCTCAAGCCTGGACCCGCGTTCATAGTGATTATCATGAAAATCCCTATTTCATAAAGAGGTGTAGCATTAACGTGTTGAATAGCCAAAGCATATAAAACCATCTTATATATTCAATTATAAATTACAAAATTGGTGTAATTCAAGAAGCTTCATGACGGATTACAAAAACAAATTTTTCAGCAATATTGGGGAGGAGGGGGGGCTGTTCAGTATTTCTTATGTGATCTAGAAGGCTTTATGAAAAACAATTTGGGAGACCCTCCAAGTAATCAAGATGAAAAGATGAACACAAACTCCAATCGTGTAGTCAAAATAGAGGAAGTATCAAATATACTGAAAGACGCTTCCTGATATAGATTTTCAGATATTTGTAATGTTAGTAGTATGGTAGTACTTACTATCTTGATTGAAAATTCATTCATGTAATTAACACTAGTTTTGCTTATGGCATCATGCCAAGTGGCTGGAAAAAAAGTATAGTAACTCCGATTCCAAAATGTAGTGATGAAATAAATATAACTCAACTGTGACTAATCAGCATTTTACCAAAAAGTTGATCATGTGATGTCATAACAGTACCTTGGAGCATATTTGGACTTACCTTAAATAAACAATTTATATATACACCATAAAAAGGGTAACTCACAAATTATTTGAACTTCAACATATCCAACATAAATCATGATAACTTAGAATGCTGCACTAAAGATCTATAAGCAAGCCATATTGCCTCAGTTTGATTACGCATCTATATAAATAGATGGAGCAAATAAGATTTGGCAAAAATACCCTGACAGGTGTCAGGCTGCTAAATCGGGGAAGGCTTAAATTATTACTATCCTACATGAAGAAGACATACATCAATGTACATGGAAGTCTGTTGAACAGTTTTTGGTATAAATGAGATTGCACAGGTCTATCATAACAATGACCCGGGAAAAATATTAGATATGTGCACTCAGACTTGAAACATAACTTTACTTTAATGCGTCCTAGAACTGAGTTCTATAAATAGAAAAGTCCCCAGAATATAGGGGATATCAGCTCTGGAATGCTCAATCTAAAGATCTCAAAGAAGCTCCTAGCAAGTCTGCCTTTAGGCACAGGTTAAAGCCCTGAAATCTCTGAAAATGACCTTAGTCTGCCTGCTATTAGATTTATTGAAATCGATAGAATTATTGTGTCATATGGTTGTGCCGAGGATGCTATAGGTTATAAATTGAAGTTGTCATTACTCATGCTATAGTGAGCATACGGAATTTGTGTGAGCAATAGGACTGCTCATTGGTAGTTTGTAGTTTGTAATAACTAAATATATATACTAATCTATACTTATACCATATTTCTAGTAGGTAAGAATGTCTACCCGATCTGGCACTTGTAACTGCGTATAGTCCTAATATTTGAAACCACAAATTGGCACATCAACATTCATACCTTCAAATTAATATCTAGGTCCAACCTAGCTATGGTACCCTATCATTGTCTCAACTGTTTGTAGTTTCAAAATGTTGACCAGATGTGGCCGATGAGCTAGTACACACTCAGAAATGTATGGCCAGTTGAAAACCAAATGTAATTTGAACTGTAGCCTGATAAAAACAAATGTCCTTGGAAATAATTGAAAGATTATTTAACACTAGACTTCATGTCTGGTTCATTGAAATCAACTTCCATTCAGACAAACAATTTGCCTTTTAACCAAAACTGGGAACAGAAGACCCAATCCTCACATAAGTTGATCATCTTTACATCTCACAGACACCAATCAGAGGCTGATGCAGCCTGCTTTGTAGACATCTGCAAAACATTCGATTCTGTGCCCCATTATTTGCTGATTCTAAAGTTGTAAAAAATAGCTTTCATACTCAATAATTATCTCATCTGGATAATTTGAATAATAGAAACAACAAAGATTATTTAAATGATGAAAAAACAAGTGCTTGCTCATGGTAGACTATCGGGAGAATAACTCCTCCCCACACTGCTACCGCTACCACGTTCTAGTGCAACAAACACTCATCTTCCAGTTAACACACGTGCTCTCTAATAATACCTAACGCAATGGGGAGGGCTTCTAAGAGACATAACCTCACACACGAAATAATTCTGTTTCCCTTACATATAATACATAATTATACACGAGAATATGAATAAATAGGTAAGTCACACAAGAACAAAATTTAGTGTTGAGTCCGGTGTGAGTTGGGAGTACAGGCGTGTTCGGCGGCAACAGGTGAGTGAAACTGTGTGGCCAGAGGTGATGGGTGGCCACAGAAATGGCCCAAAACCACGAGGTGGCACCATCGGTGTCCCTAGAAGGTGGCAACAACTGTGGTAGTTGGGGATGGAATTATACGCGATTCTCTCTCCACACTGTGGACTCTAACACCGCTTCAATAGCCCAGGTAGCGAAATGAGTGAGTACAATTGATTCAAAACAGCAGTGATAAAAACTTGAAGAGAAAAATACTTGAGACCACTATTAATGATAATGTAAACCCACAGGGAAGTGAGAGAAATCGAGACCCAAAGAAATATGTTAAAGGCTTGGCATGAAATTGGCTAAAGATAAATCTCACTTCCCTTCCACAAAAATTGACTGGTTAGGAGTCAAGATAGACACATGACTAATGCAACTTTCTATTCCGCCAGGCAAACTCCAAGAACTCGTGGGCGAATGCAAGCAATGGTGGCATCACGTGATGGCGTCGAGGAAGGAGTTGCAACTGTTATGCGGGAAGATAAACTTCTCATAATGCATCAACCCTACAAAGAGGTATATGAATCGCATCCTGAAGAAACTCAGAGCAACTCATGTCAGAGAGCCAGTGCATTTGGATGACAAGCTCAGGGCAGATGTACAACGGCTCAAGGACTATGCATAAGATACCAATGGGAAGAGACTCCTCCCTAACAACTAGCCTACTCAGATCATCCAGTGTGAAGCTTACTTGGAGGGGGTGGGCATTTTCTACGAAACAAAAGGTGAATCCTACAGTTGTGGTCTTCCGGAAAGATTCCAAAATAATTACCACATCAGCTAAATCGAAGCTTTTGATGCAGTACTAGCGATAAAGACATTTCTCCACGAAGGTACTGGTCCACTTAACATTCAGGTAACAACAGATAACATAAACTCTATGTGTGCTCTTAAAACAGGTCACACATGGGATACTGTCTTGCATGCGCGAGGGAGATGACATTAATAGAGACGATTAACAATGTGGATGTGAAATTGATCCACTCTCCAGACACTCACTTAATACTTGGAGATGTGTGGTGTCGTGAGTTCAATGGAATGAGAAGATGGCTTCCTTGGCAGAGACCCTGGTACAAGAAAAAGGGCCATGAAAAGTTTATCCTAGAAACTTAAAATATGTTCTAAGCCCGGATATTTTCCTTCCACAGGTCCGCTACAGCTAACCGCAGAATTGCAACGGAACCTGTAAGCAGCAGTCACGCCAAGTATGGAGCAGAATCACAACAGACAAATTCCACCATCTTACATCCAAATCACACCAAATTTTCTTGGCCATATACACCACAATTCTCATCAAAACACACCATAATGTCACGAGGCGTACGCTAGGGGTTCCCCCAGTCGACCCAGTTATTACAGGTTTTGTCCGAGTGTGGATGCATGAGATTTTTACGGATTACTAAGAAGTAGTGAAACATGAGAGGACCATACACTAGGCGAGGCCCGATAACTCTAGGGTGGTCAGCGCTGGGAACTTCGGGTCGGGGGGTCGACCCCCCCCCCCCCCGTTCTCCTGAGTCCGGGTTGCCTCAAGGTTATGTTATTGTCGACGATGTGGAAGGAGATATTGACGGCGGAAGCTCATCGCCTGACGACAAAGTTGACTTCCCGCGCATGCACTCCAGTAGCAGGGATGATACCAGAAGCTCAGGAGCTACATCTGCGCCGACAAGGGATCGGGTTCAGAGCCTCAAGGCGGACCTGGGCAAGGTCAAAGGAACTGTGAGAGGAATAAACCCCCACCTATCTCCACTCATGACCAGGCCTAGGAGGGAATCGACCAAAAGAAGAATAATAACTGACATGACATACCCCCAGGCCTCTTCATTCGATGCATATATATATATATATATATATATATATATATATATATATATATATATATATATATATATATATATATATATATATATACAAAAACACTGTGTTAGATGTTCTCTAGTTTTCCCTATTTAGTGGTGTTGTCTGTATTTTGCAGTCCACTTTTCGCTACTTTTTAGTTCTTTTGACCTTTGACCCCCCGAAACACCAGAAATGGGTAATTAGAATGTTTTTAGAACAAAATGAATACTTCTAATGGAAAGCACAGGTCTTACATAATTAAGATGGTAAGTTTCAATTTTCCATCTTTAACTGACCCAAAGCTGCTACCAACTAAAATTTGGAGGTCAGAAATAGCCCCCCAGGACCTATATATAGGTCTATGGTAGGGAAAGGGTTAACATTGTTGTTGCACTGCATACTTTCCTTGACAGCAGCCACGCTCAGTCCCACATAAGGGTCTGCTGCGACAATAAAGCGGCTGCTAATGTGCTCAGGTCTGGTTGTGGCAGAGATCCTGTACTCCTGGAGTGCGCCAGGAGTTCATGGATGGTCCAGGTAGTCCTCGATGCTAAATTGTCCTTTGAGTTTGTGCCCGGCAAAGACAATATTCTAGCAGACTGTCTAAAACCGTGCTCACAAATCAAGTTCGCACAATGAAAATGCTCTCAAAATTATCAACGACTATTCCATGAACAATATTAACCCGGGAACTTATGTGTGTGATGCTATCTACAATCCCAGAGATTTCCAGATCTGGAGTACCGATCGTTGCAACGCAGAGCCGCAGCTCGTCAGATGAAGGCTCACGCACCAGGCATGCATCGCAACAGATGGTCCTCGGTCATAAGGTACCTGCTCTTCTGCTGCGGCATGAAGCTTTTTTTTCTTTATTTTTGTTTATTGAGCACATAATTCATCCCGGGGCACGGTATTACATTACGAATATTGCTTGCGTCAGCTTCTGCTGTATAACTATTTCTGCATCAACATGTCATTTAAACTATAATTACAATAGAATGTGATTAGATAACCTGCAATATGTGGAAACGCAGCCTATAGGCCTTTCTAGTGGGATCGAAATTGTAAATGTGATAGGTTGATGAGATGAGATGGAGTGATCTATGAAGCCCAATAATTGTCAAACATCTGATACGCTACCTCGACTTATTTGACACGAGTCATTGGTGTAAACGTGTAAAGGTTCTGTTTGTAAAGCTTTTTTAAATGATGCCTTGCTGTCCAATGCGCTTTAGTGACTCACTTTGCACATTCCCTAAACTCTCGCCCCGATATTTTGGACCTTTCTTGAAAAATTTGCTCTGAGGTCTGCGTTTCTCTTTCCCCCTCTTGTTGTATCTCAAGAGGTGCGGTTTCTGCATAACGTCTCCAGTATTCACGACGCATGTAACCTAGTAAGAGATCACCCCTGCGCCTGCTTAAGAGAGCCACCCCAGTGAGACTATAAAGTTTGTTGATAGTGTTTAATCTTTGCAATTTATCAAGCCAACACTTATTGGTGCCGCCCACAAAAATTGAGCTGTAATCCATACATGGAAGCATGGTTTGCTTATAAAACTTAAGAGCCACCTGACGCGACGTCAGAGGCCGCAGTTTGTTGGACGAGAAAATTTTAATTCATGTATTAAGGTTCTCATCTGCCTTTCAAAACTCAGTGATGAGTCAACATCTACTCCTAGGTAAGAATAAGTGTGTATTCTGTCCAGCATACACATCAACATTATCTAGGTTCTTTACCCGATTCGGAGGACCAAACCAACAAAGTTTTGTCTATGATTTGTTTACTGTTTAAAGATGTTCATCACACCAGGCCATGAATCTGTCCATGATTGCTTGCAGCGATGCAACCACGTCTCGATCTAAATCATAGGTCAGGAAAATTGTATAATCGAAAGACGTCTGATACAGAAACTCTAATTCCTCAATCATGATAACTAGTAGTATTTCAATACTGAGCTCCTGATGTTTTCTATGCCAGACAATTTGTTAGTATTGATAGGGTTTATCAAATCGTATAAAGTTTCTTTATCACATTTATCCAGGGTGGGGTTTTGGCGGGATCAGTGATTATGTCTTGCTCCCTCCATACTCACCGACATACCAGCAGATATGGTCGTATCTGAAGCAGTTACCGCCATGTACGGTAAGGAACTCTGATCAAGTCCCACTTCACACTTCTAGAACTCAACCAGCATATACTACACCACCGAGTACACATGGCTTTGGAGGCCTACGACAGGACCCCATCAAACCTCCAAACCCCAAGTCAGCAATTCCACCATGCGTCATAAAGGCCGTAATCGATGCACTCCCAACCACGTGCATTGGTTGAGCGGCAAAAAGCGCCATACTTCTAATGTCTGCCGCAGTGTTGCGCCAGTCGGAGGTGCTCCCCCATCAGCAAACAAGTTCGACCATATAAACCACCTTTCAAGAGGCTATATCAAAAGACGTAGTCCATATCAAACACGCGAATAATCTACAAAGACATGGGCAGACCAAGACCGTTACCGTTGCCACAGCCAAGAACCTACAATTGTACTGCCCAGTAACCGCCATCAAGGCCATCTACAGCGAGGTCTCGACAGTCTCACAAAACAACCCTGTCTACATGTTCAAGGACTCACGAGACGCAATATCGCTGAATGCGTTTAAAAAGGTCATTAAGAATCTGGACCCAACTGCACTTCTTCATGATCTATTAATTGGTAAATGAGGCAGGCCCGACCTTGATATTAGCTGACCTGTGAGTGCTGCATGGATTATTATCTCACCCCTGGTACAAGTTTAGCCATAGGAATAACATTAGAAAAAAATACTCAACGATCACCCCCGTAAAGTGACAACACTACGCCACGGCCGTGGCGTAGTGGATTTGCTAAGTCTTTTCTAATTATTGTGATAGTTTGATGATATTTAATTTGATAAAAAGGGGTGAGATAAATCCAGAACCGCACTCGAATCATAAATAGACACAACTCCACTCGTTTGGATGGGCCGAAATCGTCACTCGGCTTCGCCTCGATGACGATTGCGGCCCATCCAAACAAGTGGAGTATTGTCTATATATACGATTCTCAATGTAGTTCTATATCAATACGGCTCTCACATGCTACTATTGTTCTCTGCCTCTCGCCTCTAGCCATTGTATGCCCACCGCGACCGGCCTTTGTGTGTTTAATGTGCAACATTTCATCTTTATGTGTTGTGCTGATGTTTGGTTATCACCACCTGATATACGGTTATTGATGGTGTTTATATACAACCGGGTTTAATTGTCTAAACCAAGTAATCTCATTTGATCTTAAATCTGAGTATCGTGGCTAACGATACCCTCAGAACAAAACCTAAAGGATCTGTATGTAAATGTTTGACATTTTACCCGAAATGACGAACTGTACTTTCATCTGAAATAAACTTTAGAAAAAATAAGATGTCAGCGGGACCTGGCGGAAGAACAACCCAGCTAAGCCGGGAAGTTGTAAAATAGTACCCGAAAGAAAAAAGAAAAAAAAAGAGAACAGAGGAAATCCAACTGACAAAACCCACCGCTTACCGCTCACCTGCCCATGTGGAGGGAAAAGCGACTACCAAACAAGAATACACTAGAGATACACTGTCCATGATGCGAAGAACCCGCCTAACTCCAAAATTCACCAAAACCAAGAACTGAATGAAGTGCTGCATGAGACCCACCCAAAGAAATTAGTGAAGGGAACCAAGGACAAATAGGTTACTCATGACCGTTGGTCAGGGGTGGTCATTGCTCCCCCTGGTGTTCCCCCCTCACGCGCGACACGAGCGTCCCTCCTGCCCTCTAGCGGCTTTCACACGTACTGCGCAGTCACGAGCGCGCCCACGGCACCGGTCCCGGTCTCACTTCTTCTCCAGCCCTACTGCAGTACACACGTACTCCAGCATTTTCTCGTCCCACCCACCCTCAACCTCAATTCTCTTTTTCTACTCACGTAGAGCATTTTTATTTACGATATACAATTTACCATGTATTGTATCACGTACAATTAACATTTATATTGTATATCATATTTTCTTATCATAATTGACCGATACTCTACATGTCAATTACCTATACCTTATTACTTATCATCATATCAATATCATATTCATATGTCGTCCAATAAGGTCGGCATAAAATTTTACCATATCTTACCATATAAAATTCAATGAAATTTTATGTTCCCAAGCCCCTGCTTCTCTCCTTTCATCCAGGGTAGGGGTAATGCTGGGGAGGGGGATATGATATCCAGGAAGATGCATAAAATAACGGAGAAATTAAGGAAAAATGAAGATACCCTAGGCGAAATGCTAATGGCGCTGACAGAAAAGTTGGAGAAGGGAACTCAATAAAGATTAAAGAATCCAACTAGGCACGAAATTCCAATGATGTTGAAAACGCCCACCAGGTGGGAGCCACATTCACCTGGGTAGACGGATCTGTCATTTCCGGCCGCCATTACATTTGAGTGGGAGCATCAGACAGACAAGGCCCAGAGCTTTCATTTCCACTTGTTTTCATGAAAATCAGATGGAATGAAAGGGAGATATGGCCATGCAAAGTCAGGTAAGTTTACCCTTCATTTCCGAAGTTGATATTAGGTGAAGAAGCTCAAAGAACACACAGAGATGTTCTCCAGGAAATTCTGATTCAGAAAATCATTATGTGTACTCTGTAATATGTAGCGCTTTTGAGCGCCAGGCATTTCAATTGACCTATGTAGGCATAGGGCAGCGTTTGGGGAAGGGGGAGGGGGTAGGCCAAAGGGAGTGAGGCCAGTGTTCATTGGGGGTTGGGGTGGGTGGGGTGGAGGATAATGTAAGACAAGCGAGCGCTTTGAATACAAATTCTATCAAGTCATACATACATGTTTTGATGTCAATTCTCATAAAGGCTAGGCTTTACATGTTCATTTATAGCAGTTATCAGATTTATTAGTATCCTAGGGAAAATGCCTTGAGAAAATGAAAAATACTCAAGAATAAAGTGTAATAAATAAGGATTCATTTCAAATATTTGACAATTGCATTGTGTGCATGTTGATATATCCTAATTAAACCTACCATCAATGTTATTGCAGGCTAAACACTGCTGGTCTGTGTGGACAAGAAATCTGACCTAAACTAATAAATTAGGTAAAAGAAATTTTTCATTTTTATACATTATTGAAATAAAATCAATGGTACTCTTGGGGAAGAACATAAGTAATGTTGACAGTATAATATAGCATACAATCTCCAAACCTAAGTCTAGTTCACTCTGTCTCTTACAAGTACCACACACAAAAAGAGGAAACATTTTCATCCCTTCACAAGGAAAGCATGTTTGAAATGTGACAACATAATGACAGATGCAAAGAACTTGAACTAAAAATAGAGACACTGGAGAAAAGGGTAGAGGAAGAAAAGAAGTCCCATGAGGAGAACTTAGAGGAGAATAGATGGTTAAGGGGCCATATTGAAGATGACAAGGAGGTTACATTATATAATGAAGAAACATGATGTTACACAGTAGATACTCAAGCCTGTGTTTATGAACTTCTGAGTCACAATGTGACTACTGCTCATGTGGGACCTGTCATCTCCTCAGTTTTGAAGTTAATGATAAGAAAACCAAATCGGGTACCAAGTCAATCAAAGCAGATATGAATCTTCAATGTCTCTATTTGTCTCAACGCCAGCTTTCTGAAGATTTTGTTAAAGAAAAGAACACCTGTCTTCTTAGTCATGAGACAAGTAAAGCTGGCCAGAAGTTTGAAGGGATACATGCTGCTGATTCATCAGGAAGAATATGGGTACTTGGTATTCGTGAAATGGTAACCAAGTCAGGCCAGGACACTTTAACTGTTCTGAAGGAGATACTTGCCAATATTGATGACGTTTCAGAATGTGCAAGTTCTGAAACTTCAAGGGAAATTCTCACTAACATAGCTTCCACAATGTCAGATAGAGTAGCCACTCAAAAAAAAGTCAATGACTTACTGGAAAAATACCGTCTTAGCATCATTAAGACCTCCATGGGTGCAGCTTTTGATTCTTTGACAAATGTTGAGCAATTGGCTTTAAGCAGACTGAACAACTTCTTCTGTGGATTACACATATTAGTCCACATGGCAGATATAAGTCTTTGGTTGAGGTAGACAAAGCAACTTTTCATGATACTGTTCCTGCCCACAAGGCATTCAACAAAACATCAGAGCCTGGCACAACTCGTCTTGTGAGAACTCCTTGCAAAGCTTTTTCTTATGGAGGTGATGAGAAAAACAGAGCGCATGGACCATTCAAGTCTTTTGCAAAATCATATCTTGAGGAAAATGGTCTGAAAAGTCTTCCTTTAAACAGGTTCAGAGGCAACAGGTTAAACATATTGTTTGAAAACGCAGGTAGTGTGTTCTTTCTTGCTGAGACACTGAAAGCTTTCTTGAAAGGGAATGATGTCAATGGACTACTGCAGGCTGTTAAGCATGATCTTGGAGTTCCAGAGTTCCTAGCCAGATGCAAAGCACTTGGTCTCATTTGCCACCTTCTCACCGTCCCTTTTTGGACTGAGATAGAAAACAGAGAAATGCACATTCTAGACATGAACCAACACTATGCTGAAATAATACATTTCCTGGAAGATGCTACAAAAAAAATGGATGACTTCATGTCAAGCAACCTCAGCCGATCATTCTCCAGACATCTTGGTAACAATGTCATATACAAGGAATTGATAAAACCTTGGGAACATGATGACAAGGTAGAAGTTTACTTGAAAATCATCCTATCAGCTCTAAGAGCTTTGTGCAAAGAACTCTTTAAAGACCACCTTCCTGGGGGGAAATGGTCACAAGAAGATGAAAACCTGTGCCAGAGAACTGAAGGTGTACCAAAGCATAACAAGTTCTTGGAATCTGTATTTGGTCACACTGATAGGCTTCTTAGGGAAAAACCAAATGTATCTGGAAGCATGATGTAATGTTTACACATAAGAAGACACTGGACTGGATTCTGAACAAGAATGAAGAAGAGAGGCACAAGCTCCTTAGAAAGACAAGAGCACATGTGAAATATACAAGGCAAGAGTTCAAGGATAGACAAAAGAAATATGTATGAAAAGAAGGAAGCTGGCCCTTGAAAAATTATACCAAGCAGAAAGGAGGCAACAGCAGCAGTTGGTAAAACTTGAGCAGTATACAAGTGATATGGTAAATTGGGGACTGTGGCAAAGTATCAATGAAGTAGACACTGTTGTGTCTGAAATTTCCACAGAGAAGGAAAAGGTAAGTGCTGTCAAGGCCCAGTTAAACTTCAGGAAGTTTGTTTTAAAACAAGAACCCTCAGCGGCAGGAAAAACAGATTATGTCTTCAGAAAAACAGTGGGAGGAAAGAGAGTGCAGCTAAAACGTGGAGAACTGATAACCAACCTGAAAGATCTAGTAGAACATGCATTCACCATACAAGGAGGGGGGACTGTGAACATGAGTCTTCAGTAATCCTGCACCAGAATGTTTGCTTCAATGATTGTACAGCAAAAACCTAAAGTGGTACAAGGGCTATGTTGTATCACAAGAAAGGCTGCATAATCAGCTTCAGTTCCATCCGTTTCCTGTTCCATGTTCATGTTACGTCACCATTTCATTTTATTGCAGTTCATGAGTTTGTATTTTACTAAGCAGTGGCATTAACTGTCTTTATTTAATTGTTACAATTTTCCGTTACAGTTGTGTGGTTTTTGAAAAGGTACTACAGTATTAACCCATTAAGGATGGAAAAAGCCTTGAGAATTAAGTACTATAAACATAATATATATATATTCCATATGAAAAATTGTTAGGCAAACCATATGATGATATTAAGGAAGATGCATCAGATCACATTAGGTAACAAAAGAATATGACTTCAAGTCACAATTAGCCTGTCCCCTCTAAGGATTTACAGACACCAGCACACCCACTCAGCCACTTCTCTGCCACAAAATCCTGGTTAACCAGTGGCAGGTTTCTAAGAGGATATTCCTCACAGTCTTCTATTCAATTTTGAATGACATCTTCCTAACTCAGTCATGATTTGTATTTTGTCACTAACAATGTTCAACTGTTATAAAATTTAAAAGAAGAGTTTTTTTCTTTTTATCCAGGTCCCAGGTTATCCTGAATGGCTCAACATCAAGTATAAAAATGATGAAAGTATTTATACCTACAAGCTACTCGATGACTATAGAAAGGGAGAGCTGCGCCTGGTTTGAGAGAAGTACTGGCATTTACTTAAACCATATCACTGGTGTTGTTGCGATTTTCATATGTCTTTATATGCAATTCTTTGTCAACCATCACTAGGAAAATACCAATATTTAAAGAATTCAAAAGAACTAACAAAGAGTTACTACGTGAGTCGATTCCAAAATTACCAAATTGAACCAGGAACAGGGTGTATTGCCAGAACAAATTGCGTCTATGCCGGAACATATCCAAGTGGAATTGAGCTACTGTTTTACTAAGTCAGTCTGCTAAGATTCACGGAATTTTCAATAGGTTGATACTCATGAAGAATAATGTGTCCTATCTTTTTGCAAGATAATTTACCTAGAACACCTTTTCAACACCACTGTATAATACCAATCAATCTCTATGCTGGAAATACGAACGCTACATGTTGCTCACGAAAAATAAGTGTACGAACGTACAAACGGCATATTACGAAAACCAGCCAACTTGGGCTGATAATATGTCTGTACATATTGTCATGCTTGTTAAAAAAACGTATAAAGTATGTGCGAACAAGAATATGTAAAACCTCTTCAAGGTCTGACAATAAACAAACTGAATCCAAAAGAAAAAGAGTTGACAAATGACAACATCTCGGGGATGAATGCAGAAGAAAATGTGACGTCTCCATTCCTCTTACATGCACTGAGCACTATGTCTAAAAATGTAAGGCTTGGCTAACATATGTGAATGTAAGTGATGATATCTTGAGTTAATGATCATTGATATGATATTTTGTGAATGTCTCCTACAGAAAATATAATAGAATGACCATAAAATCTAACTCTGTATTTGAGCCCAGCGACTGAGGAAGGCCAGGACTTTTCTCCTGAGACTTTAGCATAATTGCATCTATGGTAAATCATGCCATATAGACAGATCAAAAGATCGTATCAAGCAAATACAAATATACTGACCATTATTTAGATGATACTTTGGAGTGCTAGAAAACACAAAATATGAGGGGGTTTGCTTTATATTTCAATTAAAGATATGTACCGTACACAGGTTGTTAAATATTGATAAACATAGTATGACTAATGAGAGATATAATATAACTGCATCTTCAAACAATACACCAAACCATAAAAGACTTTTGATTATCCCGATAGAAAGAGCTAATGTAAATTCGAATTTTTTTTCCAGTATATTACTGATATTTTAAAATTCTTAAACCATCTCATTCCTATATTTCAGCTTCAGGATTACTGTAAACCAGAAGACTTCTTCAGTTTGGATGTGGAGTGTGACGATGCAAGACACATGGGGGGGGGGGGGGGGGGGGGTCAGTAGTGACGATCGCTAGCTGAGATCCGCTGAGATCTATAAGCGATCCTAAGACCGTTTGGGAGTTCAATGGCTGCAAGTGTCTTTGTCTGCGCCACAGTAGATCTCACGCTGATCGCCGCTAAAAAGATCACAACCTGAGATCATTTGAGATCTATATAGAATGATCTCAAGTTCCATACGGGCGTACAGGCAGGAAAGCAGCTCAAGTGAAGAATACACAAATAGGCTAAAAAAAATCGCCTATTATCGTCCAGCAACACAAATCGCTTAACAAGGCTGGAAGGAAAATAAACCGCTCTGCACGTTTCTACTTTTCAGGTTTGTAATATCAAGCAAGATATAAACAATAGTACAGAAGAAATAAACCTTATATTTTAAATCATACATAAACAGATGTAAATGTGATGTGCTTACGCATAAAATGGATCAAAATCCCTATTATCACTCGTTTAAAAGATGGTGTGTGGCTTGTGTCTGCACTTCACATGAATAACCATGACATCCTTGTCACTATGAATAGCAAAAGTGTGGTGCAACGCTTGGTAAGGGGTATATAAAAACTGCTTGCGCCTCCAGAGTAGACAGCTACTTTTCCGTGACAACGACCACCACCACCCCGATGCAACGCCGCTGAATACACAACCAACTGGTGAATAAAGACCACTCGTAGATAAGCAAGATGTAAACAAAGCCCAATCTATTTACACCTCCATCTTGAATTCATTGCTAAGCAACATGTAAACCAAGACATGTGGTCCAAACAAACCCACATTGTCTTCACCACCTGGTCCCATCTTGGTTTCGACCCTCCATTTCCATGCCACCATTTTGAATTTTTTTTAAACTAGGTCAGGACCTATCTCTTTAGTTACACTCCCTTTCTCGGTTAATGTATGCACAACATTGATGTATTTTGACCTAAATACTACTTATGGTCTCTCAACCAATCAGAATGCTCCATTTCTGTGATGGTGCAATATATGTAAATTTTAATGCATTCAGCCTCCCAAATTAGGTAAATGCATGTATCACTTGACCTGGATGATAATACTTCCAGTCTCTCGACCAGTCAGAATGCTCCATTTCCTTGACATCACAGTACTTCTTTCAACCGGAAGTGCTTAGCTAAATCACCTTCTTTACTATATACCCATGCTGTATATACTGTAAATACGCACTGTTTTGGCATATGACGTAAAAGTACTATACGGACAACTGGTCCGTACACTAAAATACGGACCACCTAGCCATACACATTTATTAAAATTTTGGTTGTTAAGAAAAATGAAATTGATTTTTTTTAAAATTTCGGGTATATAGTAAATATATAATGTCCAACCATTATTGTACAAGTCACAGAACTCGATGCTAATTTACCGTTTGTAAGGAACTCGGCGTAAACACCTCGGTCCGTACATACCGTAAATTAGCATCTCGTTCTGTGACTTGTACAGCATGGTCAGGACGTTCTAATATATAAATACTACTAGTCCTCAACTTATCGTTTTAAATCATCAACAGGATACGTTGAAGCAAGGCTTATAAATCTGACTCAGCTTTACCTGAAATGGTGCTACACTAATGTCTTTGTGTTCAACGTTATGGTACAACTTATACGTACTTTCTGACTACGTAAATATTGCGTCACACTGGAAATTATTGAACAGCATACCACTTCATAGCAATTACATTGAAGAAAATTAAACATAAAATCCTGGCCTCACTTTAAGTACAATAAAGAGGTATTTGCGCACGGGTTACTATAAAAATATACTACATTGTATATAACTTCAGGTATATTGCGGATTCTTTGCTGAAAAAAAAGCTGTTGGAAGGTATCATCACTACCAGGTTTATATGAGAAACACACACCGCCTTGGCATTCAATATCAGGGACCTGGTTTGCCTTGGCGTCAAGAGGATTATAACGACCAACTAGACTACTTATCACTTGGTGAAGTAAGCACCTGTTACAGATTTCATCATGCCTTCCAAGACCTCATGTCGAGGGGCCTTAACAACCTATTACCCCCTCGAGGTTGGCTTGTGAAGTCAGGGATAACCCATCTTTACGAGATGGCGTCTTTGCTGACATGCGGTCGTTTGTGGTATGGGTCTGCTCGTCCGTAGTATATGAAATACCAAAGACAATATCATACATGAAGCTGTATAACAATATTTTGTGGAACTGCAACAGATGTGTGGTTTCAATTAAGAAAAGAGAATATGTGGTAATCAGGAAATGGTAAAACTACTAGGTGGACTTCTGCACATTACATCTTTCATTTTCCAAGGGAATCTTCTTTAATTTATAACCATTTCCCACAACCCAGCCTTAATTTGCATAGAATCAAAGAACCCCGCATAGTGTGGCGTTCAGCAGAAAGCAATCTTGACCAGAATGATTTCAGGGTTTACAGGTGGGGAGGACAATAAGGTTAAAGATTCGTTGAGCCACCTAGCGGATGCCTAGGGAACCAGCCTAGATCTACGCTGGTCCTAGTCATCCACTAGCCAGTAAGGAGGTATTAGCCTACATAGCTTTCTCCATTCTGGCAAATTGTATGGCTGGTATTCTTCAGTACAAAAGGTGGACTTCCTGAGATTTGCACATGTCTAATGAGGCATATCCGCCAACAGTCTATATGGATTTATTGATATTTAGGGTGAAATATGAACATTTCTGAAATGTTTGGATAAGAATGGAGAAGTATGTACACCCTGAATAAATGATCGCAGGAATGACTTTATAATGAATGACTAGTAATGTTATGTGAATGACTAGTAATGTTATTTGTACACGGTCCATGCATTGATGATAACTAACTACAGAAATGTGGTTCATTTGAAATAAAGCAGATTCTGTCTGTAGGTGAACCGAGAAAGGTCACACCAGCCCTAAAGCACTCAATATCAAAGGGTTCAGAGGAATCCAGTGGAGGAAGATCAGACACTCTGGCATGCCCAGCACTCTCCAAACATATCCTTTAGTCTGTGTGTACTGCTGTTGATCAATCATTGAATTCCAGAAAAATGTTCTTTGCCGTCATGTTAATCTTGTGACGAGTAAACTGCACTCTCTATTCATATCGAGTACCACATAACTTCTGCACCTTTCTGGCAACGTTTTCTGGGTCGGCGGAGCCATTTCCAAGCTGCCAGGATTAGCCACCAATTAACCTCTTGGCAATCCACTAGCAATAAGTAGAATGCTTCAGAATAACATGAGCTTTTCAACAAGACATACATACCCCGAGGAAAGTAAGCACAATTGCACTATGAATGGCTAAATGTATAAGAAGGTTTACGTTGCTCGTTTTTAAGAGTGTGACGCTACCGAGCTGATTGAGCTATTTGGAATCACCGAGGCTTATAAAACGAATAGCTATCTACTATGGTACATTGCTGTTTACCCCCCCCCCCCCCCCCCCCCCGAAACACGCACACCTACACACACACCATGAGGTATAAATTCCGGCTCGTTGAGAGTCTATCTGGCTGACACGTCACTCTGTGTGGACCGCCTGAAGGCGTTAGTGTCGGGGGTGGCGGGTGCAGGAGGGTAGGAGGGAGGGAAGGCGGGAGGGGGCCGCCGCAGGGTGAGCAGCTCGCGGCCCGTGTCCAGGTGCTCAGTGAGCAGCAGAACGGTGATCGTTCACGCTCACAGGCGCGCGTGGACACTGCCTGCATGGCCGGTCCTCTCATAGTGACTGGCCACCCAGCAGGAGCCTCTGGCACCACTGGCACCACAGCCACCACCACCACCAACGCCGTCCTCCAGCATCCACCCTGGAGTAAGCGCTTTGTACACGTGGTTTCACTGAGCACGTCCCGGGGCCAGGAGGACGTGACGCCGACCGCCCGGGCCCTCGTCTCCGCCTGTGCTTTGTGCCCGCCCGCTGTGCGTACGTAAGGACGTTCACCACACACAGGAGGAAGTTTGCTTTCTTCATTCCCCCAGTGCAGACTTGGCGGGGATTTATCATACAGGAGTAAGGGTAAGATCGCACCAGGCGCCACCGTCATTACTGCCTCCTGTGCCGCCGCCGTCGCTGACTGACCCGCCCATCCCAGCTACCGATACCACCGCATGCTGATCCTCTCCTCCAGATAGGGCGGGTACTGCCAGCTACACTGAGAGGTGGCCCTTAAGGTAGGTACTGCAGGAGGTGTGTATGCTGTCACTGCATGGCTCTGTAAGAGAGGGGAACTGTGGTATGATACCTATGATAAGGGGATACAGATTGGGTGTTCTGGAGAGGCCCTCAGTTCGGGTAAATAACGTGTATTAGATAAGATATACTAATATTTGTAGTAAAGGAAATTAGTTGGTACCCCAGTCGATCTATTTTCTAAAATGTCACAACAAACCCCATATTCTGCATTTTTCCTAATCATGAATATGCATGTGTTCCTCCTCTTAGGCAATGGTAAATAACTCACGTATCGTATAGAGTAGATGATAAATAGGACCAATCGGGAAATCAGAATATTCAATGGACATGGCAGTATTCAGGAAATCCTACATATAGTTGTTATGGCACTACGCAAATATAGACCGAGGGCCTTACTTATACAAGAACAGGTAAGAGGAACGACGGTGCCTGAGATGGGATGTGTGTAGACAGGTGGAAATGGGCGTGTCAAGAGTCGGCAAGGGTTGAGCACTTACAGAGAGAACAGAGCAGCTCGTCCCAGCACCAGCCTAAGTAGTCTGAGTGGTTTAGGTGGTCTGATGGTCATGGGTGACTGAGCATTTCCCGAGAATATGCCAGACCTGAAATCCGTTCCTTACTGGACATCCTATGAGGAGCTACCTATATGTTCTTAAACCTTTTTGCGGTTATTTCATATAGGAATCCAATGGCAGGACGTCATAATTTTTGTTTCATTTATAGTTATCGTAAATAGGCATGATAGGAAAATGCAGTAGACGCTCCTTTATTTGTGCAGGCATTTCCTTTGTCTATAGAAGGATCGTCAAAGTAAGCCCAAATTCAATCGATATATATGTGTATATTAGATGTATTTTATATGCATCTTCAGTGCCAACATCTAAAGGCATTACTTGATTCTATAAGTAACATACGTCCTCTAAATTTGAAACTTGAAATAGCAATAGGACCACTGTACTGCACCCCACCCCCAACAATGAGGCTTTAACAGGCTGAGTATACAGGAAGCCACATTAGTGCCGGCAGTAATCTGTTACGTTGAAAGCAAACCCTCTGCGTCCCAAAGCCCAGCTCTGGTTGTACCTGGAAACGGCATGGTCCTGTCTGGCATGGATGAGGGAAAGAGACGGAGAGAAGGCCCTAAATGGTAAGCGCCATTTCTTAATGTAACATCCTTATATCTGGAAGGATAAATACTCTGGAATCGCGAAGGCGATATTTCGATTATTTAAATGGGATTAGATGTAAATGCGTGAAGCCCCGTGCAGTGATTTACATGCATGTGAATTCGGATAAAACCAAAGGAGGCATCTTTACTTCCAGAACCGAATATAATCCAGGAGCCAGACCACTTTTGACTTTCAAATGGAGGTAGAAATTTTCATTTTGATTTCAGTTAGCTATATATCAAGAGTTTATGAAAACATGAGGGGCTATTTCTGATGTCCAGCTTAACGACACAGGAGGCCTGTTTCCACGGCAACCTCATAAAATTATGGTATATTTAGAAAATGCATACTTTGTCTTCTAACTTGCTTAAAATGGATCTTTTCGCAAAATTTGAAAAATTAAAATGTAGCACTATTTTAGTGCTCTATGGTCATTATAGAGTAGATGACCTTGCTCAAGGTCATGACCTCTCATTTCAAGGTCTAACATCAAATTTGGCTCTATTTCTTTTTCAAAGTACAACACTTTCAATTCACTTCTTTTCCATGTTTATGGCCAGGAACATTCCAACCGGTGATTTGGTAGATGCTTCATGCTTATACAAAATTGAGGGGGCCATTTCAATTCTATAGAATGCTTATTAGATGGGTCGTTTCCATATCCATGGAAACACTCAGAATCACAAATTCACAGAAAATGCACCTTTACTCCGACAGCTTGTGTTTAAATACATATTGTGGTGTTCAATATCCTTATGCAATCCAGTCGAAACAGACCAGACACTTATATAGTGGCAGCTACAAACCTAAGATTGAGGCATTTCTGGACGTTGGGCGTCAGATTCAGTGGCAACTTCCTTGTGAAGGTCATGGGTCTTATTATTTAAGGGTCCAGCTCTATCCCCGCCTTAATACCCTCATTTCCTTTTTGGGTTTGGTGTGATGGAGATTCTGACCTTCATTTGTGATACTGATCACGTATCCTGTTCCTAGATTACCCATAATTAGTAACAGTCAACGACCAATGAAAACTAGGAATGCGTGGGAATCGACAGGGCTGTGTGCAGACCGGACAGCTAGGATTTTGTTTTGTGGAGATTCTCTAAGATACGATGAAATGGCAAGGTACCAGAATGAAACCTTACAAGGCCTGTGTTCTACAAGATGCTTTTTATGTTTTACATACATTTGCTGTATGGCAGTCAATACCTACAAACGCCTCAACATAAGTTTCTTTTATTACTAGAGGAACAGAGCACCTGCTCTTATGTTGCCTCTTGAAAAACTTGTGAAGAAAGCGCATTTTGATTTGGCATGTTCACCGGCCTTTATTTGTGTAGGTAGAGGCGGAAACCAGCTAATGCCAAAATAACATTCCACTGTGTCCTAGATGAGAGGATCTTTAAGATCAGTTCTCGTAACCCTGCCCATTTCTATTGATTGGGAAATTGTTACCAACCACTTAACGAATGATTCTCCTGCATCTAAGGTTCTTGCATGCACAACTATCGCGCCAACGCTCCTTTTCGCGCAGAGTAATTTGGGTCTTGCGTGTTAATTGTTCACGCAGGGATTGACCCTTGGTGTTTGCTATAGGAAATCTAGCAGCGAATTTTCTGACTGACCCTTTTCTAGTGGTTATTATAATGTTTGTTACCAAGGGGAAAAATAAAGTTACAGACGTTATTTTATTATATAAAAAATAAATAGTACATCGCTGCCCTTTGATGAGAATCTCCCATACTGATGTCAGATTCATCTAGTTATTACTCAATCGCTTCTACTTCATATTGAATTGATATCACACCTAACTTGAATCTTTAGACTGTTTGTCCTATATAGAGGGCTAGCCATCGACGCACGCTGCAGAAGTGATTAATGGGATCAATCGTTTACTGGGAAGTCTTTCATAGACAAAGTGTTGTATAGACCTCTTGGGTTGAAACGATCACTGATGGTCTAAGACCTATTTGGATATAACTGTGTCATACATGCGTAGGTATGAAAATTCTACTGTGCAACGGAAACGGTCATTTTTACCGATCACCACTACTATAGAACACATCTCCGGTCCCTGTAGTCACTAAGTCAGGTCTCACTGCCTCACTCAACGCTATTGCATTTGCGACTGTCTCGGGGAAGCTAGTTCATGAAAAGCTGCAATGTAAAACATTTCTGGGGTACCAGTTTTTCTGGGGGTTTTTTATGGGAGCAATTTCAGCATTGTTCAAATTCGTTTCTCCTCAGAACTGCTGCGGTTATGCCAATCAAGATGAATGGGAAATATCCAAGTAGTTTCCAGGTTCAGGATGACAATAGGGCTAAATGGATATTGAGCATTACATACAATACGACAGTTATGTAATAAGATTAAAAATGAAAGTACAGCGATCAATCAACATATTGATATTTTTCTAAAATAGCTATTGAATTTTCATGGTGTCGCATCCATATTTGAATTGTCAGAATCAGCATTGAGGCAGGATATAAGTCTTTCTGCATTTCTTCAACAGGACGAACATTTGCCTGCGATACCGCAATGTGTCTTCTAGAAGGGGCTTAGACTTGCTGACGAATTAACTAGATCCGGCTCTAAGCTTGAAGCTAGCACGCACACACACTGAACAGCTCCGAGCGCCTCCAGCCCAAAGTAATGTTTACCTTATTGTAGTAACGGCATCGTTGAATTGATGGATGATGACAATCCTGCAGGCGCTCCACAAGTCTTACGTCACCCGTGAAATGCGTTTTTGTATGGCTATACTAAAATATGCAGATCTCATTCAGCTGCCGAGTGTGTGGTAATTTTTCCATTTCCTTGTTTCATTTCTCTTTTTCTCTCCTTTGGTTGTCGCTTGTCCGCAGTATTCCTCGCTATTTGAGAATCGCTCTGGAGGTGTCCGCCATCCCATTTCCTTTTCCCTGAGGCGGTGCTTAAGTTCCTGTGTCTGCCGCATTTTCAACGCTGTTCGAGATTGGTCTGTTTCCCCGAGGAATCAAGGCTTATGTTAACGTTGAGTTGCAATTGTGATAGTATGAGAAAGATTCTTTATCAAAGGAAGAGACTGATAAATAATGTCTTTGGAATGACGTATCTTGTCTGTTGAATGCCCAGCAGCAAAATAGAGTTCTCGGTTTAACCATCTCTATGAGAATAATTGTCTAAGGATCTGCAGTGGAACACCAATTTGTATCGCCTTTCATCGTTCCACTCCAAAAGTGAAGGGATGTGTATAAAATGATATGTGATTTCACACCGTCACTCACAGAAGTCTTTGTTCATAGCTGTCTTTATTGCTAGAAATCCTGAATATCTTAGTTTTATTAGTTTTCGAAAGTAGAAACGTGCTCCTTTTGATAATCAGATTTCATTCTATGACAGATAACACCAGTGGGCAATAAGTAGGTAATCTTCGAAAGTTCACCATGTTGTATACGGACCGAAATAAATATATTTGAATTCTAGTTCTAAAGGAACATTGAGGTTCTAGTCAAGGTTGTATTTGTTGGGAGGATGATATTTGTCCCTGTTTGTTAAAGAACTTTTAAATGTTCATGGGATATCTTTCGAGATATAAGTGGGTACTTAATACCTCGTCCTGGGGATTGGAAATGTAATTTTGCTGAAATTATCCCCATGCTGGTGAATTCACTGATGTTGATATAAAAATGACCCCATTGAAACCCCACAAGATTAATTAGATCTTACCCTACAGGTGTAACATTAATAAATAAAATCATCCGCATACTAGATTTCACAGTTGGCACAAAAATTCATCGAATTCAGATTAATCCTATCTCCAAAAAGGGAGGATATTGTCTCATGGGAATCAGATCCTGGTGCAGTTTTATTGGATTGTGAACAAACATCATGGTTATTAGATTCGCAGGGTTTTTCCACTATGCCTTTTAACCTAGAAATATCTCGAAAAATATTGGGAAACAAGTCTGAATAAGAGGAAATATTGCACTGCAGACATATATTACAGATTCGTTAAGATTAATTAGAATAGAATGCGCGAATGCAAGTTCAGAACAACTCACAAAATGACATACAACAGGCACTGCTGGTAGACCATCGGCGGATACTATCAAGAGACGTCACGAGTTTGAGTCTGAGTTTATTTATGCCACGCGTTTTGTTGGTTCCGTAATTTCACGAGTCGAAGACGAGTGACATTACGAAGCCAACAAAACGAGTGGCATAAATAAGCTCAAACTCAAAAGAGTGGCGTCTAGATTTTATCCTACCCCGTTTCCATTTTTTTTCAGTATTATAAAGTAGTGGCATAAACAACACTTTATGTTACACCCGTGACATAAACAAATCCCATGTTAAGCCTATGGCGTTTTTTTATTAGGAGTAGGATAAAGGAGATGACAACGGCAGCGGTGCCACATGCTGACTGTCCATTGCACTGTGCAGAGCACCAGCCGAATCATCTTAGGGAACACCTGCCTGTCGGTGAAGCTGGCCGATATGGTCGAGCAAGAATTGAAAATGGTGCCAGTTCTACTACTTAATGATTGCTAGTTGCTCTGCACCTTGCCCGAACTTACTGAGCTTGGTACGCATGCTGTCTTACCAAATCTTTAGCTTATGTGGGGTATAGCCCATCGTACATGCCTGGTCACACTGCAGATTATAGATCTTTGGCTGCCACATCCTTGTAACTGGTAAGACATTTGGAGTACAGCTCTGGGTTGATCTGCAGGAACTCAATCACTGAATCCTTCTCCTCCTCAATGAGGAGCATCTTCTGCCTCAGATGACTCTAGCTCTGGCTCTTGTTCGGACACTTCTTCTGGCTTTGATATGCCAGCAGCAGCAATCTCGGCAATATGAGGGGCAGCATCAGGGGCAGGATCAGGTGTGTCTGCTGGTCCAGTGTGGCTAGAGCAGGAGCAGTTGCCTTTATTAGCCTTGATTTTTAAAGTTAAAGGTATGGCTGTGGCTGTAGTAGTAGTAGACCTGTGTGTACACTACGGCTGCTGGAGGTAAATGAAATTTCATAGCACGGCCACAGAGCACCACAAAACACAGTAGGGCCGTACTACAACACATCAAGGCGTAACAGGTTGAGAATAACAAAAACCACACACCTTGGTACAAGTCTGAAACATAGTATCGGAAGTTAAAATTTACAACCTAAAGCAAGGCATGATTACAGGTGTACAGGAGTCTTGATGCAACTTTTTGATGTGTCCAATGAGTATTCTGCTCAAACATCATTATATCATATGATAAAAGCCATATTTAAACATGAAGGTAATCAAAAATTTGTATTTGACTTTCAGTTGACTACGTGTTCGCACGGCTGAATACGTGTAAGTAAGTCAAGTGGGGTATTGAGGAGAGGACCTTTTCCTTAATTGAAACAGTGCCATTTGTAGACCGCTGGCTTCTACTATTCATTCTGTACACTTAAGCAAGAGTTCACATGTTGACATTACACAGGCTTCACCCCTTCCAACAGAATACTTTCTCAAGCGTGAACGCTTTGTTCCAAGTTCTCCGTAGAAACCTTTCGCAATAATGAGCCTGTGATGTTATATAGAAGCATCATAGGTGCCATTCCCTGCCAGAGCGCCGAGCAGGAAACTGAGAAAGAAGCACAAAAAAATATAAAGGATTTCTATTTTACTTGCAGTCAGACAAACAAATGACTTATGACGTGAAGTGATCATAACATCTGTCCAACAGAGAAGTTCCGATAGCGGCTCAAGTATACCAACTGGCATTTGTAGCTGAGTCTTACTGGGTGAATGGTTCATAGCTTTCAAGGGAGATATATATTAGTATTAATCAACTGAACATTTTTTATCTTTGCCTGAGTACGTTCAGGAGATATATCCATGCAAGTTTCGTACTAATGATCTTTCAATGACCGTTGATTATTTCATGTTTCTGCATCCCATGCTGATTCCATTTCATCATCAGTACTGAAAGTCCTTTTTGTGAGGTCGCTAATAGTGTATTTCGAATTCTATTGGATAACAGATGTGATTGGGTGTCATTCACCTCCGTTCTGGCCGGGGGAAATTCGATTAACTTTCGTAAATTTTGGAACAGTTGATTAATCTCAGGAACGGGCAACAGGTGTTAGGTTGCTTTACTAGTTTTTTCCCCTTTGCTTTAATCTTAACTTGATTAATTAGCACTGGTAATTTACAGGTGAGACAGGGTACAAATAAAATTGCATTACCTCATTTAATAAAGAACTTTTCCCTGAGGAAGTGCAAGTATTTCAGAAAGTAAAATTGAAAGTAAATAAATAAATGTTTGCAATACCAGGGCAATGGTGTTAACTTCTTTCCTCACATAGGACTTTATAACATTGGTACTAATGGGCATTTCCATTTTTAAAACAATAATACTTGACGCAATAGGATTACCTGTATGAATCTGAAAGCAGATACAGGATCGGTAAGCTGGCGGTCACATTTGGCTGGTTATCACTTTTTGATAAGTATACTACTGGCCAGACATATGCTTGGACATGTTCGAAAAAAAAAACATATCTTGGTCTCATTTTCCCAATTCAGAAATACTATTAGGCTACACACTGCAAATGTTCTGTGTCTGTCTGGGGCTGGCCTATTCAATAGAATTCGTAAGCAGATCTACATTAATTTTTCTTATCTCATCTTTTAGGTCATGGTACCATCTACTTTACATTCAAGGCATAAAATTGAAGATGATTTTGACCAGCGTCTTTAATCATTGCAAGTCTACCACATAAAAACTGACCTGAAAACTAGATCTAGAAAGAATATAGTGCCCCTTCCCTAAGCAGTCATTGTTGATCCCAAGGTTGTTGGACTTTGTGGGTTTGAGTTCCACTGCAGCCACCCTTCACATTCAACCCCACCCGTGGTAGATGTCTACATGGCGTTGGAAGTAAAATAAACTTTCACCTGTTTAAATGTGTAGGGGTAAGATTCCTACCTAAATTCATCTCATAGATACGATCAAACCTAAAGTAAGTCTAATAGAACATATTGGACGTTAAACTACACAAGCAAGTTACAAAGTTGTGGTGTTAGAAAAGTAGATGCATCACGATTACTATTAATTGCCTTCCAATAAACGCCAATTCTTCTTCTTGATGAATTAGCTGTCAAATGTATCGATGAATACGCCAACAAGGGTCAACGAATCATCAGGTTTTAATTTCGCGAATTACATTGTTGCAATAATCGCCTTTATTATTTCAATTTCTAGTAGATCATCATTTAGGATTGCCATTAGAAATGTGCGTAATTGGAATAAGGTGCTGAACCTAGACATGAACTGGATTTGTATTCTGATAGACAACATGGGCGATTATATATTTATAACAATCGGGCATTTACGGCTGCTGGACATAAGTATAACAGTCTATATGTTGCAGTAGACCTTTCTTATTGGGTAAAATACTCTTTAAGATAAGACGTGGCAACACAACACAGATTGATAAAAAAAACCTTTATAGACCTCAGGTATTTCTCATGATAAACTGATAGGTTTACATGTTGTTATACTATTTGTGTGATGGGGTTCGAATATACAGGACATCACACAGCAATGACATTGACACTGAGACAAGAAGGGTGGCGAATAAGCAACCTAACACGGAGTGCACAGCTCGACTAGTTTTTTCTAAAGAGAAGAGGGACTATTGATGTACAAAATATTGTTCTGGCAGCTCGTCGCTATGCGACACTGAAACCAATCCTCCGGCTATAGCTTTTAGCAGAAAAAAGACACAACTGACGTATCTATCACTTGAAAAAAACCCACTCAAGTATCAGAAGCCTCTGGCAACTGAGAATATATCGTTGGGTAGACACATAGCCTTGGGCCTTTAAGGGAGGGAGATCTCTAAGAGAATCTTGACAGATATTGCCCCTCCTTTTATTGTCGTCTCTATACTATTTCATATCTAGTCTTATCACCAGAGTCATTCTAATACAACTCTCGTATGAAATTAAACTCGAGTAGGCTAACAAAACATGTAACTGCGATGTCTGGAATGCCTGGAATGCAAGACTCTGGAAACTGGATGAACTAATCCACTGGATGCATAAATGAACTATTGGAGGCACAAACAGTTCATGAAATGGCTGCCTGAGGTCAATCTGGCGAGCAATATTTGGTTCCCATCTGACCTCTGCTGATTGTAATAAAATAAAGTACTAATTTCAGATTTTCATAATTGAGGATTACTTCAAGGACCGCCCGACCCGGATAAACAGTCAAATATAAACAGAGTCAAGTAAAACACGAATCTTATCCTGAGTATTGGCGGCCCCAAATGTTGTATACATCATTCATCACTCGCCCATGGCTCGCCCCTGTCGCTCGCAAAGGAGCGAGAAGGTCGACCCTATCACACAGGTTAAAACACTAGTCCAAACTAAGTCTTTATGCACCAATCTCATTCAAATCTAATGACATTTTCAGTGAAGAATTCTATGCAGACTGAATGTGTCCCTATCATTTATCTCACCCCTGGAATAAATGTCCATAGACTTAACATTGGGAACTCGTTCTCCATGTCCCTACAAGTATTGCAGTCCGTTCTCCATGGTCTATATCCTGTGTGTTGTCTATTCTTTTAGTGTGTACAGGAGTGAGATAAATACAGAAAGCAACTCGTTTTGGTCAAAGAAGTCATTCTACAACTCGTTTGAATGCTATGTGGTATTCACTCGGCTGTCGCCTCGTTCATATCACCCCGCATCAAACTCATGGAGAACGACGATTTTGACCAGAACTTGTTGGTTTCTTCCTTAGTCTTAGTAATTGTGTGTTGTATATTATGTCTCTGTACCCATACATTATAATATTCAGGAAAAGTGCTTTATTAATCAATGTTCATTGCTGCAGTGTTCTGGACGGAGTTGGTTGAAAATCGCATAATTGTATATGAATTTACCGCCAATAAAGATTTATCGAAAAAAAGAAGATGAGCGCTATAATCATGTAGCGGGGGGAGAGGCCTTATACAAAAATCACTTAAAATCCTCCCACCTATTCTTACAGTTTCACTAGATGAACTCGCTTCCTCATTATCACCCACCCAGCACTGACTATTATACATCAAGCCTAGGAGGTATTTCACAGACGAAGTGTTGCGTGGAGCTCTTGGGCTTAAATGATCACTGATGGTCCAAGACCTATAAGGATATGTCTATGCAATATATCCGCATACATGATAATTCGACTGTGCAACGGGCACGGTCACTATTTCTGATGGTCACTACAATAAAACTGCTCTCTGGTCACTGCACCATTTGCCAGTTACATAGTGATTTCAGGCTGTGAACCTATGAATGTAATATTATATGATTTATAGGAAGCCTCGCTACGTATTCTCGCCTATTTAATAATGCATGGGTCTGTACCGATGGCTGGTAAACCGGGTTTATGGTGTGTTACATAACCATACCATGTGACAATCATCCTCTATTATGTGTGCTTTCCTGCGTACTAAGCTGGTAGGCTCTCAATATAGCCGCCAGACTTTGGTGACTATTGACTTAATATCAACGAGATAAATACAGGGCTTTATTGACCAATTTTGATTATATGATACTTAAGTCTAATTAATCTATATATTTCTTGTATTGGAGTCCTTGGATATAGTGTTTCCATCTTACATCGGAAGCATGCATAACACTAGGTACAAATGGTATGTGTTAGGGCACTCCTATAACACATTGGTTCTCTGCACTCTACCAATGTTAGAGAGTTGGTAGATAGTGGAGGAATAGTATTTGCAACTTGCACAACTAGCTCATTGCTAGTTGTGCATATATTGCTTAGTTGTGCATTTGAAGAACTGCCAGTAAATGCTCTGGTTGATAGTATATGGTGTTTAATGTTGTAGCAGCAGCCAGTGTCATATCATTTCTAGATCAGGTCTGTCGCATGAGGATGACAAATAAAAACAAAAGGTGCAGAGGAATGGTTAGGCCTCAAATCTCGGATCTACGACAGCATTAACCGAGCTCGGGAGCTTTTTGTTACGGCAAGCAGAAAACCACTGACTTGGCAATTCATGGTACCTACCCCTACCCTCTCACTCGAATCATGTTGGAAGCCAGCCCGACAATTTTGTGCACCCTAAATAAACACTGGACACATGGGGCCTGTTCCAAAAGCTGTCTGGGGGATGTGTTCATGTTATCCTCGTACCAGACGTTCTAACGGTAAAATCCTGTTTCGAACAGTAGTAAGTGAGGAACTTCCAACGGTATTTTAAACCTGTAGCAGAAATATATTATCTAAGAAGGGAGAGATTCGCAAAAATGGTGGTATAATTGTGTGTTTAATGTTAAGAATGTATAACCCGTAAGAATAAAATGATTCTTGCCTAAAGGGCATTCATATTCTGCCTGACTGGTCTATGGAATGAGATTTACTTGAAATCATTCCGCTGTTAATACAATGAGATAGGATGAGTGAGTGTGTGTATGTGTGTGAAATAGATCCTTTCGAGGCATTCCTTCGTGATCTAATGTCCCGAGTTCGAAGAACAAGTGACGTACAATTATGACGGAAAGCCGAGAAAAGATTTAGTTCTTACACTTTCAGTCTGTAATTCACCTCATCATTATTTACCTGGAAACCATAAAACCAGTAATATATCACTTATCGATTCAACAGCAGGTCACGTGCTAGAAAGGGAAAAACCGTATCCAGTCGTCATTGAGTGACATTGGGTGGCCAACGGTGACAACACCTTTGAAACGAGACTTCACTTTCTCTGCCATTGTTTTCGCTATTGACCAGTGCCGCCATTTCAATCTCCCGTTCGCTATGAACCTGCAACTAGTGAAACTGGTATCAGATTCGGTGTGTACAAGCAATATGGTAAAATCGAACGAAAACATAGAGGTTCCTAATATCAAAATACTTGAACCATGAAAAGGGATAAGGGCAAACAATTATGACAACGAGGTAGGAAAAACAATAAGTGAACGTTGGCGGGGGCTGTGTAAACATAGAAAAGAAGTGGCAGAGAAGGCTAGAATAGTGTAGACGTGGCTATATAGATTACTTTGTGGTAGTTACTACGTGAGTGAGCCTAAAGCTGTGATCAAGCTACATCATTCACTCACACACACAATGAAAGTTCCCAGCACATTGAAGAGTCAGGCTATCATAAAAGGTTATCTTTACTTTTTTGCTATTCACTGAAGTATATCAATAAGAAAGTAAGAGCTGAGGCTATTGGTAAAACGTAAATATGAGTAATGAACTGATAAAGACCAAACTAGAACTGCGCAACATCGAGATCAAAAGGATCAAATAACTTTACTATAGTTGTGATGTTGTAAAGGAAATATGTTCCCATTTACAAAGAGAAACCCAGATTATCCTATACTTTTATTTTATCAAACCAATCGGGATTTGTGATTTCGTAGTAGGTTGGAAATGTCCCAGTAGTGTGTTACTACCACTATCTGCTAGTACACCCCAGCATAATCAAAACAGCCAAATTCCTATCCTGCTCGTTTTGAGGCTTATTCCCCAGTGGGAAATGAGCAGCTCCCTGCCTGGCGTATTAATTAAGTCAGACAGCAAGGGAGTCGCTCCTAAACAGACCCTCATCTACCATCAGCCTCCCCTCTGCCGCTCAGCATTGGGAATCCACCAGTGGGCGCTGTAGCTCCTATGAATATCTCATCCAAAACGATGAATAATCGAGTGCTTATGCAGTGGAGCATATCACACACCGGTTGCATTCGGTATGGTATTGGAGATTTCATTCTGCTTCCATTCCATCCCCTGCAGTAATTCCTCCATGGGTGGTCACCTTAGCTACCTTCATGCAAGGCCCCCTCCTGGTGCTGGGAACTTCCGATGTGGGGTAAGACTGATGTGAGACAGCAGGTGGGCACAAGGTGGGTTATTGGGATGTTACAGGAGATCCTTCATCTCCTGGGTCCTAGTCCTGAGGGTACAGCATACCAACAGGTAGCATATCCTAACGGACTCCCGTGGCCTACTCCTGGAGGTATAAACCCTGGGAAATTAAGTAATCACTGTAGAAATAGACGTATAAACAGTGTGAGCCACCACCCTCACACTCCCATAGAATTATATGTGTCAGAAGGGCAGCAGCCCTTTGATGGTTCTTACTGCATTATGTCATAGCCGCTTTTGAATTGTTGTATTCTTGCCATGTAGAACCTATTACGATTCACATATGAATATTCTAATATCAAGGTGTAAACTTAGCTGGCTGATTAATGCTGATTAATTTAAGTTTCATAAGAAACAGAAACATGGAAATTCAACGACCTATAAGTATAAGTATACCAGGTGGCAGATACAGTTATGAGTGGAATGTTTGGGGTTCTATTTTGCTTGCCACACAGAGGGTGTACCCTCGCCTCGATTATCAGTAGATCATAACAACCTCATAATAGCGGTTAACCCCTGATTACAATGGCGTTCTGTGCTCTATGGCTTGAAGGTACAGTAAACAAACTACCATACAAATGGAATAAATAACATACCAAGAGAATCAGGGGCCCTTATAAAAATGATAAATTGGCCAATCACCCCTCCCCTGTCGATAGTGGAATGCAGAGATGATATAGACGAGAAACAAGGAAGACCGTAAGTGTAACCTCAGAGAATGGAAAGTGGCCATAAAAATGTACACCGGAGGTTAATGTTATTTGCATATCACAGATTTTCTAGTAAATGTATTATCCCGCTAATATGAAAAAAGGAATCTACCCCAAGTATAGTTAAAGGTGGTGATCGAAACTATGGGATGAACTTAGGTAGAACTCTCACCACTTACACATATACCGAGGTGAGTGATCTTTACGTGACACCACATAGGTTTGATATGAGAAGTACTAGCCTTTCATATGGCAGTAAGTCTACCACTGCTTCACGGGTACGCTGGTCATTCAACGCAGGCTTACTGAGGTTTATTATCATATCCAGTCACCGATGACAAATCTAACATGTATGTAAAAGTACAGATAGACCAAGGAAATAGACTGGCCAGGAGGTACATGTAGCCTTGAACAATAGAAACAATATAAACGATATAGACATTGAATAGTTGAATGACGAATTGTGAACATCATTCCGTAACTCATTTCATTCATTTTCATACATTCTATGGATCTAGTATGGTGGATTTTCTCGTTCCAATGGAAGTTGTTACCGTGGTCGGAAATTTTTTATTCTACGGATCTATGTTAATGTTTCAAACTTGGAAGTGTCTAATCTTTCTTCGTCTTAATGTAATGTTCAATTAGTAGAACTCTCAACTGAGAGAAATTAAATAATCACTTGAAAAAAAGAGAATAGGAGTAGTTGAAATACTATCTCTGCCCTGTGTATAGTACGGTACCACCTGAATAGGCAACTATATAGGCCTAAACCCTCACCGAATCTCAGCTGTATGCTTACTTTAAAGCACGTGTGTCGCTGGAGCAGGCTGCGGTGTACACACCCATAAAAACATCTCATACATTGGAGCCCTGCACAATCCCTATAGTATGCCACCTACTCTTGAGACCCCCTTTAGGGCTCCCTCGTGTCTGATTAAGTATTTTTCAATCGATTTTAGATCCCGTGGTGTCCCTTCTGGGCATTTTATTATCTAATTTTTGTGCACTATAGTAGGTTTTCATAGTACATGCGTTGGTTGGCGTGGGAAATGCTCCGCTATAGAACGGATATGTGACCAACAGTCCATGTTCTGAGCAGGAGTGACGTAAAATGCTAATCATACATTGTAGCTACGAGGCATACGCAATTCGCAAGTCCCTTGCTGTAGTTTTGTTTATTACCTAAACCAGTTGGCTCTGGCCTGACCGTATATATATGGCCTTCTCCTCAGTGAAACCTAATGCATGCTTTGCAATGCTCTTTGTATCTAAAGATAGAGTCTGAATCTATGTAGCCATTGTGAAAGGCAAGAGTTATGATATCGGATATCTAATATTATCAATATCGTATCATCCATATGGAGAACTGGCATTCACTCTTTATAATCTTCATCTTTCTGCTATTATTCGTTAAACAGTTCATGCTCTATTTACTCCATAATTTGATTTATCACTTTCGGAAACATGGAATTTATAGCAGGTCTCTTATTACAGCGTCTTCCTGCCTAACCAGCGGCAGCTTGAAAAATTCTAATTCATTATGACATGGATACCTGCCTTCCAATTCAAAACTGAGACAGCAATAATTCATGAATCCCAAACTCCGAACAATAAATGAAAGTCGATCATTGGATAACATCCGAGGCAGTTCCCGATTTTTCCCTGAGCCGTGATCATCTTTCATTCGATTCAAGTTGTTTTCTGCGCAGGAAATCCGAAGCAGACGACAGGGATCTCAAGTCAGCGTCCCGTCAGCGCTCCCAGTTGACGCCTCAGTCAACTGACGGCAGTGTTCGCTAACAGCGCGGGTCTTGTTACAACGACCGCCCACACCAATATCTTCCACACCGAATAGAGAGAAACTGAATTATGGTGGCAGAACTTAAGACAGAATCTAAGGCATGGGGTTGCAAGTCGAGTAACATCAATTCAAGGAATCCCACTGAGAATGTCCGTAATTCTCCCTCTCATATTATATATAGTTTCCCTATCATATCTGATATGGGCATTTGGTAAGAAGCAATACGACTTGGGCATAGTATGCTTTCTGATATCATATTATCTCAATGGTAGATCCTGACTGCATCCTAATGACCCATCTATATAGAATGAATTGGAAATGCAGCTTAGTATATCCATGGAAAGATCATCCATTTTTTTATTTATCACCGTCTTCTGCTCGCATATCAACATTTCAGTGATCCCTCATACGATGCCACCTACTACATGATCCAACACACGCTCTCTCCACAATGGTATAAGGCATATTAAAGCACTGTGGACAAAAGAGGGCGTAACAAACTGTATCCGGGTAACGTGTGGTGATCCACCTGCCCTGTCTATGTGGACGCACCCCGGCTGGCAGCTCCGGCGAGCCCGCCTGTCTCTGGGTGGCTTCTCTCCAGGCCGGTCTCATGCCCAGGGGGTCTGATGTATCCTCGCGGTTATGGCACCCATTGGCCGTAAGTTATGGGCGGCCATGCTGTTACTGTGAGTGTAAAGGGAGCTGTCAACATAAGAG
Organism: Alentia gelatinosa; assembly: GCA_950022655.1. Classification (NCBI taxonomy): domain Eukaryota; kingdom Metazoa; phylum Annelida; class Polychaeta; order Phyllodocida; family Polynoidae; genus Alentia; species Alentia gelatinosa. The sequence continues at coordinate 34,667,892 of OX465583.1, forward strand.
GGTGGGCAAGGAGAGGCCCTTTATAAACCCTTTATTCCTATAGGCAGAGGTTCCTCTTTGTCTATGACCAATATGGTTTTATGGCTCGAGGTATTCCTAGAATAATAGTTACATGATATATATACGGGCAGGTCAGCGCAATATGACATGCAATATGCACTAGCACTATTCGAGTAAGTATTCGTCTTTGTTTTTTGATAAGGCGATATCTTTGGACCAATGATGTTGAATCCTGCGAGGGTCAAGTATCGTCAAATCCCAGTGTATCTATGACAGAAATGTCTCTTGGGTATTCCTATAGAATAAATTATATATGATATGGGCCCGGGGTGTGTAATGTATATTGGTTTAAGCATACCTAGGTCAAGATTACCGTGATGCCCCAGGTACCACAGGTCATATAAAGCGATATGTATGAATAACTAGTGTTCCTTTGTTTTTCATTACTCATTGTTTATGAACATATTCTTGAACAATAGTGCGTGGGAGACAAGGCTTTTACCGTACGGTAAACACTAGTTTGAATAGAAACCAGTGCGTGGGAGACAAGGCTTTTACCGTACGGTAAACAAATAAATACTTATTCTTGAACGATACTTAAAAGATCATTTTCAACATAACCCACATTTAACAATATACAAAGGCAGTTTAATCTATGTCGGTATCATCTCTAAAAGGGACAACAATATCATACTAAATATACAGGAGGAACATTACCAATACAGCCGCAGACGATGAAGTGTCCATACTAAAGCATCCCTCTACACCGCCCTTCCGTTTTATATTAATTAGCGCGTCCAATCTCGTGGCGTCAGCGGCGAATGGGTTACGGGTTGATCTATGGTCAACAAATTAGGCGATGGCGGGAGTGTCTAGAGCAAATGGTGTCGGCATTAGTTAGCGGCCGGCCTTTAAGGGAAGGTAGCAGGTGAGGAATACGGTTCATCTTCAGTTATGTGACCCAGTGGGGGCAACCAGATGGTGTAGAGACACAGGTCCGGTTAAAATGTCGTCTGCTGAAAATAAGGTCGCACATAATTTGTCAGCCTCCTCTCACGGGTATTAAACAAGACTCTTATGTTCCCCAGGAGAGTGATTGTGTTCCTCACGTCACACTTTCCTATGCTGTGCGATCCTCTTAATGTGGCATTAAACTAACTAACAGGTCTATGCCTAAAAAAATATGATACCTAGTAAAAATCCATTCAATTCTGGTAATATATCCTGAAGATCAAACATAATATCTTTGTGCTTTATACAGAGTAGTATCAAATGCACAGCTAATCCGATTCCTGGATAGCGAATAAAAGGTTAGATCAATAGACTATCTGAAGATAAAATGAGCAAACTGAAGGTAAAATGACATTCAACCTGAATGTCAAGTGACAGACAATCTACAGGTCAGATGACAAGGCAATCTGAAGGTCGAATGACCAGACAATCTCAAGGTCAAATGAATAGAACATCTATAGAGGTAAAAATTAACAGGCAACCATTGTCAAAATAGAGAATATGAGGCCTAATTGTATTGCAGAGATATCAGATGGATGGACATAGGGTCAAATAAGAGGATGGAAGATCGGCCCAACGGATCATATTAACCACCAGTCAATATCACATAATTCAGATTGATTTTGATTTTGAGGTGAATTAAGCTGCAGTAATAAGCCATGCTTACATCAAGATTAATTGCTTCATTGGTTACCGAGGCAAAATATGAGTACCTTATAGGGACCTGCGTACATCACGATTACGTTGGAACTTCCGAATAAAAAGGGAAACGTGTAATGCAACAGCATTGTTGCGATTCGAACCAAGCATCTCGGTTTCAGTATGTAGCATGTAATTATCTGCTCCATCCCGTCACCCATTAGAAAGGAACATATTAGAATTATCTTTGTCAGACATTGGAAGATCGCCCATTTGTATATGTGAAAGAATTATGTCAATAAGATTTATCCAAAAGAAAATTACCCCAGTTCCGCAGAGCATTAAATGACTCAGCGCTCTTATATTTTGATACAATCATACATTGCATACAGACAGATTTCAAATGCTTGCTTTTGCTCCTCGAGACACTACAATGATGATTTATGAAGGATGGCAAATTCAATTGTGCACTTGAGGAGTGATGGTTAAAACCAGACTGACGCAGTGAATCAAGGTTGGTTTTTCAAGGCTACGATTTATCTGTATCTTTTGCTGATACTCCACTGTAAAAGAGCAAGCTGTTTTACAGGAAATTCATTCAATTTCAAGCCTTTTTCTCTAAATGAAAGCCTCACTGATATCGGACACAAAGTCAGGCTTCATCTATCACCTTTTAATTCATTCCATCACATCTCAGCCCCTAAGAACCCTTACTTCATAACACCCCTCAATTTTTGTTACATTCTTATTCTCCCCTTTCTTTCTCAGCTGGACCGTACGTTAAAAGACCAAACCCATGCTATACACTGTTCACGCGTGTCCAGCCCGCCAGGTGGCGGATCCTCTTAGTGTCAGCGTCTTTATCCGGTGTACGACGCCCCACCTGGAGGATAGCACCCGCAGGCATTAAAGCTGCGTTTGGAGATCATTAAGAAGGCTTGAAGGCTATAACTGCCCTCAGCACAGTTGTCACTTACAAAGGTAAAGCTTAGGTCCTCCACCCCATCTCTGTTCTAAACAGCACTAGCACTGTTCATAGTGTTATAGTTGTTGGATCAGAGGTAAGCTAGAGCGGTTTTCTCCACATTCTTCTGCACCTTCCTCTTTAGCAATTTTTTAAATCTACAACAAAATGGGGTTTCGGGACTCATTATTATGAAAGAGATTGAGTATCAGAAGACAATGGTTGAATAAGATACATAATATACATATATGCAATAAATGAAATGTACGTGGATTTGAGATGCAAACTTTCAAAATGGGAAAGGTGAAATGAATAATATCCCTAACATATTTGAGCTACTGCAGTCCAATGTCAAGTACTAAAAGCAAGTAATAAGAGTGTTAACTATAAAGCATATTTTTTGGGAGTTTTTGTTGATGCTTTGGAATTTGTCTGCGCTCTAGCGAGGTGGTTTCCCTCATTCCCTGACATGCAGCTGGGTCATTGAATATGAATAACATTGTCATCTTCTCAACAACATTTGTAAACACCCAGGCAAAACACTTTGACCGGCAGGCAGTTAATGGGAATGTGTGCAGGCGCTTTTAAAAAAAAGAAAGTAAAGGGCAAATGAAAATTAAATTACATGGAGAGATCCTGCTCGTGTCAAAGTCTGCCGATAAGGAGGAAAGGTTTTAGAAAAAGAAAATGGACAAAAAAGTGAAAGTTTAAATGATGTCTTTTTGGGTAAAGGATTTAATCAATTTTGAGTTTCTGGTCTCTAAAGGATTAGTTTGTCTGAGGGTAAAGGAATCTGGGTATAAAAATTTACTTGGAGGCAGTAAACACGCATCTTGTTGTTGTCCATCAACGACAAGATAAGTGTTTTAATTAGTCAATACAAAGGCTTATCTTTAATGAAAGCCTAATGGTCCTTGTGTGTTTGAACGGGTCAAAGGCTAATGGAGGTGCACCACATGTGGCTGCACGACGGCACAGTTATGATGCTGGGAGGTATATTGCTCGAAATGTATCTCGGGCTGGTCCGGCATCATTTAAAGCTGGTGGGCGCTGTGGCATATGGACAGAGCAAATTTACACGAACTTCAGCTGGAAAATGGGGCAAATAATTACGAAATCGATGTTGGTTTCCGTAATCTGCAGTATGTTGGAAACAAAAATGAACACTTTCCTGCCGCTCTTCAGCCCAGCAAACATAATCCGCCAATTAACATCGAGGACCCTTGCTTTGAAAAGAGGAGTTAGATATTCAGTCGTTCTACCTAAATTGAAGGGGACCCAACGATATGGATAATCCTGAGAATCCCTTCTAGATAGCGCAATTAGATTAAATCCTATTGAACTTTACATTACAGCCTTTAGAGAATTGCATACAGAAGTTCAAGGGAACCAGGCACTTAAACCCCATGGTCTTCTTTTGACGAAATGAATTAAATGCATTGCATTTGTTGACAGTAGTTCGCATTACAAGATACTGGAGTTTATTGCCCTTCATCCCGATGATATTAGATCAATAATGCACAAAGATCTATATGTGAATGCATCCTTTATTATTATACACGTGCCTGACAACATACCTTTACATACAAAGACCTAGCAATATCTCTTGATGCTGTTTGTTTATTTGTTTGAACAAATGTCTTGTCAACTAGTACAGGTACTTTACAAAATTTCTCAATGTTCATCTTTTCCTACTGCTTTTATACCACAAGAGTGGTGATCGAATCTATGCCATGAATTTATGTGGAAATCGCACCGAGATGAGAGTTACTTTACTTCACATACCTCATAAACATGGTTTAAGAACAACTGGCCTTTGACACAGCAGTAAGTCTACCACAGCTGGGAATGAAGGGGAAACTTAGTTGCAGTGGGATTCAAACCCCACAATCCTTGGGGTTGTGAGTCCAGTGCCTTAAACACTAAGAGCTCTAACTCCCTACCCACTCTGATCTGAAGTCTGAACTCACAAATGCTGAGGCGGCAAACCTACCGGAGGTAGTGCCCGGAATTCACCACTGAGCTGCTCCCCTCATTCGGGTGACCCCCCACACAGGGGGCGCCCCACTCCAATGGGCCTTTAATAGGGACAAATTGAGCGCCGGCGCCGAGCTTCTGCCCTTCAAACGGGAGTGGAATGAACTCTCTGAGTTGCTCAGGCATCTGCCCACTGATGCATACTCTGTCCTTGGATGTGCTAAGCTAGGTTTGTCAATAGAGTTGCTTACTATGAACCTCTTTAGGTGGTGCCCTTTTTCTATATCCCTATACATTGCTTATTGATGATCCAATGCTATCTCATGCAGGCTGCTCACTATCACGGCTCAGTAGACGGAGTAATTTTCTGATCATTGGATAGCAATAGCAGAACCTGTTGTTTCTGTATAAGGAGTTTCGTTTAAACTTACTAAAGTCTTTGTTTATGGACATAATTCAGAAATAGAACTACTTCGCATTATTTGGACTTCCCCTGACACCTAACAGACCAGGAATCAAACCCTGTACCCCAGAGAAGGGGTGAAGTAGGTGTAGGGGTAGGTATAGGAGGCATATATCAATCAATGTGTATTGTTCGCAAAATCGGACCATGGCAAATATTGATTGTAACCGTGAAAATGATCTGCGTAAATATGTTCAGAATCATGTCGTGGATGCAGCTGCAGCTTCTTCGGTCATAAATACTTAAATGTGAATAGGAATACTTCCATATTTTACACCCGATTACGTCTATAGTTGATAAAAAAAGATCTGTGTCAATTTTTTTAATATCATTTTATGGAAGCACCTGCATCTTCTTTTAGAGTATACCAAATTGAGGATATATACTAATGAGAAAAATAAAGCCACATGTTTCTCCTTTTAGGTTGAAGAAATGCTTACATGTATGTGAATATGAATATTTCCATATTGTTTGTCTGATAATGTCAGTAGTTTATTGACCATTTTATCATGTCTGATGTAGCTGCAGATATTGGTATCGGTTACGAGAACCTTTTCAGTGGTTCTGTTTTGGGTCGATGTTACGATAAACAACAATGATAAATAGTTTCACCCGGGCATGTCGGAGAGGCGGATACATATGTCATTGTGGAGTTAGGGGTAAGGAGGGCTTTGTTGGAAGTGGCTAGAAACTCTATTTCTGATGTAAGCTGCACTATATATGATGTTAAAGGTATAAGCTAGATGTTTCTATGTTCTATAGGAGGTCAGTACCATACCTCACAGACTGTGGTCTTCGGAATACATAAATCATAGAGCACATTATATCTTGTATTTAGGCAGTTTGATGTACATTTACTATCTACTAGAAAAAAAGGCTATGAATGTTTTGGTTTATCAAAATGTATAAGAAAAAATTGAAACGGAAAATTTACCTTTATTCGATCTATATGAAATATTGGCAGGAAAGTCAAATTACATTTACGTCCAACCAAGCACAAAATGCACGATGCGTACGATAAACACAGTAGTCAGAAATCTTTGAATATGATATTGATCGTAGCCTTTGCAATAAATGTTCAAAGAAACAATACATTCTGAGTGTGCTATTTATAATATCAACGCATATTCCAATTCACAAGGCCAATATCTATTACAATGCCAATGACATGCCTTTGAAATAAATCTGTTACGTGTAATGCTAGGAATCTATTTAGGTAAAATACTGTGAAGTATTATGTTAGGAATTTATTTTTGGCTTCCTATGTAGTGGATCTAGATCTCATAAGCTGGCACATCAATTATCCTCACCAAACTGGGCAGCGGCTTTAGTGGCAGGCTCGGCTTTCCAAGCGAGAGGGCAGAGAGGGCAAAGCTCAGATGCGGTATCACAAAATAATTCCGACCATTGCCGTGATACAGTAGGCAAATCAATCAGTCTCCAGCCCTGCAGCTTTTATCCTTTCCCCCCAACCCTCTTTCCGGATCATCGGAGATGCAAGATGATGTAACTGATGATTCGGTTCGATGTGAAAGCCGGATATAAGAAGGTTACATGTGAATTATCTCCAACTAAAAAGGTACATGTAGCGTGATGATAGTTATCAAAACCTTGAAAATATAGATTGTCCACACAAAGCCAACAATTAATAAATATTATGACTAATGTGTGTAATTTGTAATAATGCAGCGGGAAAAGTACTCATCATCCAAGAGCATTTCATGCTCCCCTTATGCCGTGCAGATCTTGGAATGCATTTCGCCTTCCTCTATTGGACAAACCCGCCACCCACCCACCGAACTTTTAATGAACAACAGACAATACAGAAGCTAACGCAGCAATTATACTAATTGCATACCTTCCGTTATCTCTAACAATATATATCGTATAGCAAAATATTTACTTTTGAGAACAAAACCATGCTGTAAATGTTTACTTTCATTCTCTCGTATTTACAACTAAAGTTAATCCTGACATTTGATTAGTTGAGATACGATATATACGCTGACCTTCTATTGCCGGCTATAATGGTATATCTTTCTTCTTCTTTTGGGTCATGATACCATCTTAGAGGCTACGACTTCCTCACTTAGGGAACGATACCATGGTGATATATAGGGTTGGGAGACCTACATACAGGTATGAGAAGCCTTATTAAGTCACAGGCTGCATTTTTCATTCCTCACCTCTAGCCTTATGGTAATTCCCGCCAACGATGAATGAAGACAGTCTCCAAAGCAGAACCTTTAGAAGGAAGCCTATGCTTGGGGACCTACATCAGGGACCCCGTCGGAACAAATCACTGTGCACTACCTCGGTCTCATTGAGATTTATATTCCATTGGTGGAACGGGCAGTGCCGCTGTGATCAGTCCTCATATTTTCCCGCTCTCCATTTCAACAGAATCGATGCCCCATTTACATATATAAATTCAGAATATATTGCATGAGGGACCTAAGCGGAACCCAATCGGACAGCCATAGAAAATGGGAAAGGCAAATAACAAATGAAGCAGTCGAGAAGAGGAGGAAAACGGGGAAAAGAATACAATTCCGGGAGCAAACAATTTTCCATGTTGATTTTCATTGCTCACTGATTTTGAACTGGTAATCTGTCTTTATTCGACATCTAGGATGAAAATTACCTGATATGTATAGGAACCCCATGGTGGGTGAATTGCGGAGCCCAATATATTGGAAGTCGTCAGTCATGTGGTATGTATAATTGTCTCCTCAGTCTTACAGAATAGCCTACATGATTCTTTTATTGAAATATGTTTCGCCTGTGGCAAATACTTAGCGGTCTACCAACATACCCATGTTATATAGTAAGAAAATAATTCTAAATATGCTATACATCGAGATGAAAAGGAAAAAGCGATACAGGCATCGGACCTGTATATAATGTCAAGAAACTAGGTAGTTACTCAATTTGATTTCATAGATGCTGTTGCTGTTGTACTACCACATGATGTGTCTATATCACATGGATTAATGATGATATATCGTAGATTTGATTGTCAGTAGAGGTATAATGATTTGGGATGATGAAAGTTGATTATAGTATGTAGCTCAGTTGGAATGTTTATTTTATCTAGCACTTATGCTCTTGGTTGTGAGTCACTTCATATTTGTTTAGTGTAAGTAAATGTCTGTATTTGTAGGTCGCTCCTCAATATTTTTATCGAGGGGTCGATATTGCTGTCGTAGAATATTGTATATTGCAACAGCTAAGTCCGTCGAAGTTTTTAATTAGATTCTCGAAAGACCGTATACTAGTTGCTGTTATGATTCCTAGGGAGGAGGTCATTCCACATTTTTCTGCCCCTATAAAGGGCACTTTTCTTATAGATTTTGCTTTTAGGTCCAGGAAGTGGGAGAATGGGCTTTAAACTCCTTCTTGTGGTAACATTGCACCCATTTGTCTCCAAACTGTGCGGAATTGGGTATGTCTGGTTTAGTGTATCCTCTGTATCATTACTTTCTAGATTTTCTGTAGGTAAGTCTAGTTTACCTCATCATTTAACCTTGTGATATGGCCACATTTTATTGATGAACTAATTGTTCGTTTCTCCTCCTTTTTAGAGATACTACTCCACATAATTTATGAAGTTCTTTAACCATGTATTCGCCTACTCCCTCATATAGGAACATCCTAAGGGCTCTATTTTGCATTCATTGTAACTTGTCTAAGAACCTTGTTTGGCTGTAGGCATGCAGAACTGATGCATAATCAATGAGTAGTGCAATAGTTTGTTTATATAGTCTGATAGCTATTGATTTTGTCGTCACTATTCTGTTGATTGAGAGGAGAAAAACTTTTTGGATTAGTTGTTCCATCACGTACTTTATATTCATTTCAAAAGTGAGCAATTTGTCTATGATTGATCCTAAATGGTTGTAATGACTGACTCTTTCCAACATCATTATCTCCATGAATATGTTGGGGCATGTCTCAGTCATTAACTTTGTCTTTGCACCAAACCATACTAATTTCGTTTTATCTGCATTTATAATTAACAGGTTCCCGTGGGTCCAGACCAATAGGTTGTCGAGCCCATTTTGTAGTCGTTGCACGACTTCATTTAGCTTTAGCTTCTGCTTAGATTATTAAATCGTCTGCATATAATTTATGTCGAAGCCCTAGGTTTTGAAAAGCATTAAGTGTATCATTTTTAAAAAGGATAAATAGCAGTGGTCCTAGGATTTAGCCCTATAGGACTCAATAGTTTACGCCCACAAGGTTTGAGGATAATTTACCAAACGTGGTACGTTGTCGCCTATTTGTTAGGTATGATTCCAACCAAGCATAAACTCTGTTATCAATCGAGAGTTTCCTTAATTTGGTTAGGAGTAGCCCGTGATAAACGCTGTCAAAGGCTTTTTTTTAGTCTAAATATACTTCCCCCACAATATTTCCATCTCTGTCAATGGTTCCCCTCCCTGGTGGGTATCCATACTGTTCTTTAACGATCAAATGTTCATCTCTCATTATTTCTTAAACATATTTATCTATGACTTTTTCTATTAGTTTTGTTTGCATCTGCAATAGGGAGATGGGCCTCCAATTGCCTGGATTCTTCAAATTTCCAAATTTTGGGATGGGAGTGACACTAGCTTCTTTCCATGATTCCGGAAAACATCAGTTTTTAATTGCTTCATGAAAGGGTGCGTTATCTGTGGCACTATCAATTAGAAAAGGTCTGTAATGACAACACTTCTCACATTTTTAAGGCCGCTAGATTTTGAGGTATTCAAGGACCTTATGTACTTGGAAGTTTCATTTTCGTCAAAGTTTAGACTGTTTTCGTGGTTCCTCATTTCTTCCGGATTTTTCTGGGTGACACCATATGGGAGTGATCTTAGTATTATCTGAGCTAATTCATCTCCTATTGTTGCAAAGAAGTCATTTATAAAGTCCTGTGCTGGCCGGTACTTCTTTCTGCGTAGCAGGGTCAATGAAAGTAGGTAGAGTCACCTCCCGCTTCGGGTCTGTTATGTTTTTAAACTCCCGGCAGATCCTTTTAGGATCACTTTTAGTTTCTGTTACTTTTTGTTTAAACTGATTTGCCTTAGCCGTTGATATCAGATGCCCTATTCTATTTTTTATATTCCATTTGCCCGGCCTAGTGATAATGGGTCTTCATTGGAATATATTTTGATACCTCATCTGTCATCCAAGACGATTTATTTCTTTTTAGTGTCCAGGTATTTATTAGACAATAACAATCCAGGTAAGCTGTTAATTCTGTAATTATGAAATCCCACTTTCCCTCTAGGGTGTCAGCTGTTCAAAATTTTCTAGTGTGTACCCCCGATAGTCCCTCCCCTCAAAGCGCATCTCCTCATTACGGGGTTTAGGTTGTCTATGGCTGCGAAGATTGGTAGATGGTCGCTGCTCACTGAATTTAGTACACCACTGGATCTTACTGGTCAAAATTTGTATTGAAATTGTCAATGCAGCTACCCACAGTCCCATATTGCCTAGTGCATTGATCTATAAGCCGTTTTCAGTTCATGTCTGCCATGACCTCATTTATTTGTTCTATTTTACTTTTATCTGGTCTCGGAGAGTCCTCATGAAAATCGCCCATAAACCAGAGAACATATTTGCGAAAATCTGGTATTTTCGATATTAGTTTAATCTGCTGTAATGCAGAAGGGTTTATTCCTTGATGGCTGTGGGGTCGCTGAGACTGGCAGCTGAAGGAATGTGAGCCGTCGGGAGTTTGGACCTTGAGCCATTCACCTGCTGGACACCGTTAGAGCCCCCTCCTATCCCCGACAGTTCCACGAGCATTAATAGCGTCCATACCCTCCAGGGTGACCTTTATTTTTCTCGCCACTAGCCATCTCTCCATCTTCATCTGCCAGTCAGATGGTCTCTGGTCATGGGTATAGGATCTATCCACCAGTGCCACACACCAGAGGGAACCAGCCATGGGGTGTGATATATTTGTGCCTCCAAACCACGCGATTAGCACAGTTTGGATGTGCGGTAGGTAGATTACCGGAGGTTAGGTGACAATGGATGGTAGAAAAGGGTGGTAGGTGACAAAGTAGAACGGTGAGAGTTTGTATACGCAGAAGAAACGGATATTTCATAGAGGCATGTTCTATTAGCAGATGAGACAAAAGGAGCAGATAAATCACAGGTATGAATGGGTTTGTTGACAAGTGCAGAGGCTTATAGAGGACAGAGGGTTAGAAGGTATTATGAGAAAACATGGTTACTGAGCCGTACGGGTGATCGCTCGAGGTCATTTGATGAGAAAATATGGCCCGACGCCGCAGGCGGGAGGGCCTTATTTTTTTCATCAAATTACCGAGAACAGACACCGTACTTGCTCAGTTACTTAGTTTTTTTATTACTATATACCTTCTACCCGTTTAAAACGCTGTTTTATTAACTGTACAAAGCCTTTGCCATTCACTACGACCCGCTGTCACGGCAGGCTCGAACATTATTCATACTATACCCCTAGCAGCGGGTAGTATTTCATAGATATTCGCTCACAGGTATATAATAACAAACTATAAGACATGATATGTGTAGTTGTATGGACGATAATGTTTTATGGCAGAAACCCACGGGAATGTGGGCTGAATAGTCCAAATGTTTGGTTCGTGTAGTACTCTCACGAAGCAAAATCAAGTGAGTCGGTTTATGCTGATGGAGCTGATTGGCTAACGTGTGACGTCATAATATCCAACGATAATAAAATATCATCTTTATATTATTCGAGGATTGAATGCCATGTATCAATATGTATATATATTTATATGTATATCTACCACTGCTGGAGGGAAGGGGAAGATTGGTTGCAGTGAACCCGCAAGTCCGGTGCCTTAACCACCGAGCTAACTCCCCACCCCTGAGAGGTGGTGTGTTGCCTACTCCAAAGTATGCATTTAATATGGGTAGATTATTATCCTTGCAGATATAAGGTGAGTTGTAACATTTTTTGGCCAGATTATTAAGTGCAATTATGAGCGAGTAGCTTACGGCTCTATGGGTAAAGAGGTAAGCAATGCATGGAAGTGGGAATGGAGATCAGACAGATAGGATGGGAAATAGGTCTGGGAATGCAGATTCATGACTGGATGGATAGAATGCACCATGCATGAATAGGATGGGAATAAATCTCATTGTGATTTTGTATATGAATAAAATTATAGGTTGATGACAAATATTGTACTCATTGTTCCTTACCACAAGTAAAACTCGGGTTAATCGTCCAAGGAAGATAAGTGCAAGGCTAAGTTGATACATATATGCACAGCATATCAGGTGAATGTATCTTGACAACATGATATTCCTCCAATCTCGGAACAGCTCTTGGTCAGGTTACTTTCATGGCTTTTCCCGATATTCCCTTAGCGAGTAGTGCAATAAAAGGCAGCGGTTTGCCCAAGATCCTTTTAAGAAGATGGAAACACTAATATATGGCCTCCCTATATCTCATCTGTCCCTCGTACAAAGGGAAGCTATGAATAGATGCGCCTGTTGGGTATTTGCATCAAAATTCAGTCCATAGAATAATATAATGGTTTTTTTGGCGTGTTCGGGGTGGTCGAACCCTGGCGACAGTCAACAAATTATTAATTCAGAGAAATTTGCTCCAAAAAGTGTATTCATCAGAGTTGCTATTTCTTATTATTCTACCCGTATAGGGATCATTTGAATGCATAGTTCATTTTGTGTTGGAATTAAAGCTATAAATCATCTCTCTATAAAGCCTTATAGAGTGTATTTTCCTAATGAATATTGTATGATGTGGGACTTTGAATTTCATCCATCTTACTGTTTTATCAAATTGAAGACGTGGCTACAACAGGCCTACATTGGAGGAGCAGCGAAGTGTGTGACAGTTTAGAATTGTCATCAGTTTTGCAGACTTGTAGCATGCGACTCCCAGGGACCATTCAGATTTCGGCTGTCAGTACGAATGACATGTGATGTTATTTTATTGTCAGAGGCTTAATTCGGTTGCCATAGAAGTGACAACAGCCAGGAGGGTGGACCCTTGTTTACTCTCATCCCTGTGTGGCGTGCAGTGTATATAAGGCGGTTTCATCTTTGAGAATCATCAGGCTGCATAGATTAATGAACTTATAACTGTCTTGAGCTCAAGTACGTGGCGCCAATTCCCAGGGGAGTGGTGTTGATATTCAGAATTCCAATTTCCTTCATTGTGGTACGGTCCAGGGGGTTGAGAAAAAGATAAATTGGAAATAAATTGTGTTCCCAATGTAGGTTGCGCAAAAGGCAAGGAGGGAGGAGTTGTTAAACTCCAGGGAGTTTATCAGATACATGATACATGAAATCGTTGGTGTATGACAACGACTCTGAACATCATATAGAAAAATGATTTATAAAAAATCCCATCCCTGAAGGATTGTGTAATGTATAGTCCATATTCTCTTCAACATTTGATACGTTCTTGATACATTTTTGATTCTCTTCAAGCACGTGGTCGATGTGGATTTGCTGTTCCATGATTTACTGGGAAGGGGCCAGATGACCTTTAATAGCGATCGGAAAACTAAGTAAATATAAATTTAAGAGTTGGAATCCATAGTCTCAGATGAGCAATGATAGAAAGGGCCTTGGTCCAATACAGTTGTTGACTTTACCAAAAATGCGTGATAATAAATATTCTCTCCTTTCCCAGATCTATAAAATCTATAACGAGTAATATATACAGATCTTTTATATCAAGTCACAGTGAGGTATATTACTGAGACAGGGTCGAGTATTAGGCAATATTTCAGAACGATATCAACAGAACGACCCTAGCTGCGCTCCCTGTTGATTAACTATAAATATTGGGAAAGATAAGCTATATAACAAATTAGATCAGGGACCAATATACCCCAAGGGACAAACGACGCCCTAAAGTCACAATTACATGGCACCACGAGACAAGAAACAATATGGTGGCGGCTGTGTCCTTTATGCTTGATATCATACTGTTGACAAGAACGCCAACATAAGCGTCCACATGAGAGCAATGCATAAGGCAAATGAACCTTAGGAAAGTATAATGAAACCTATGCCTACTTCAGGGTTGGTATACGGGAAGACATCCACCTTGTTTGGTTTGATGAGAGCAGAATGTTGACCTCATCATTACATTTGTTATCCTTACACTTTTATTATTTTAGGAACTTACATATACATGAACGTTCAAAATTCAGATATAGTATGTGGGTTTTAATTCATGAATTCGTTAGGGCATGATCTGAGACCCTTTGGTTGATCATTTTTTGTTTGTACTGCCGAACTCCACAGTACAAAACTGGCATATTTAACTCGAGAAAGTCTTCCAGTATAGTACAGATTGATGCCAATAGAACCCGAGTTACTTGCCCATATATTCTCTTAGAAGAGAAGCATGAGGCAATTTTGTTGTTAAAGAGTATAAATAGTGACAATGTCTCCACGGGAAGGGAAATTGGCTTGGAGCACTGAAACAGATTCAGTACAGGCATGACCAACACAGTACATACAAATTGCTTGTGACAACTACTTCAGGATGTTCTGTATGTCTTGAATCCATTATGGTGATCTATACACTCCCAAGTATGGATCTCCAGGGTTGAATGTATTGTGCACAATTGTTGACATAACGTTTTCAGATTGTTACATATTCGTTGGGGTCGACCATGCTCTGGTGGGAATGATAAAATCACTATTCAAATGCAGTGCCGTTATTCAAGATAGTTATTCTGGCTATCTTGCAGGTCTAATATTGAATTCCCAGTCGTCCAGATGCATAGAAGGCTCAAAGGCACTCAAGCTAGATCTATAGGCTTTATAGGTTCATGGTGTCTATCTCCATGCATCTGTAAAGTCTCCTGTCATTGCTAAGCTTTACCTGGAGAAGAGCCTGCTTGCTTAGGCTACGGTATCCAGTGTCTTTGTTGGTCCTTTGAATTATGGATGGTAACCAATGGTATGCCGTCCGCTGCCTTAGATGTAAGGCCGGACTTAGATTGTGTGGCTCGTCAAGAACACAACCCACTAGTCATAAAATTCCGTTGACATGAACGACCAATAAGTGATCATTTTATGGTGTATCGACTAAGCTTTGATGATAGTATTCCTGGTTCTAAATATATTACTTTGGTGCTACCACTAACAGACCATTACCTTCAAATAGTTCAACAATTCCGTGAATACTTCTGAGATGTTCATTTGGGGCGTTAACGTTGATCCATCAATGGTGGTACAATGGCAACTTTAGAGTTTTCCCTCACAGTACTGTGTCCTGGTATATGTTTCCTCATAC
The DNA here is from genome assembly GCA_950022655.1 of Alentia gelatinosa. NCBI lineage: Eukaryota > Metazoa > Annelida > Polychaeta > Phyllodocida > Polynoidae > Alentia > Alentia gelatinosa. Next base: position 34,683,240 of record OX465583.1, read on the forward strand.
ATTCTGACTTCTCACAGATAGAGATATTCTAAGGTAGAATGATGAAAGGATTCAGATAATAAAAGGAGGCAAGACTGATATACATGCATTTATAATATTATGTATGTGTCTCTCTATTATTTGGCGTGAACAATAAGCACATTGCCGACCATAAACTATAAAATCTGTTCTGCAGAGGGTTTAATGTATTGTTTTAATGATGAATAATGACTAAAGATATCAAATAATATTTTACGTTATTGATAAACACTGCATGTCGTTAAAGACCTGTAATGCAAATAAAAATTCAGTTAAAAGGTTGACATGAGATAGGAACTCCACTGGTTGAAATAATGTAAAACTGCATAGAAAGATTTATCATAGAACTTGAAAAGTAAACTCCTCTAGTATAATTGGATCTACCAGTAAAACTGGACGAAAGGGAGGAGACGATGGACTATTTTTTGCTGTTTCATCTTGACTGCGAATGAAAAACATCCCGCACTCGACTTTGCTGTCAATAAGTACTAAAAACTAGTCATAGACAGAGAGTATATCAGTGTCTTCTAGATGGTCTATTACTGAGCAGGAAGACCTTCCAGTTAGCTAAAGATGTTTTTATTATTCTGTTCTTCTTTCTATATCCCATGATAAATTCTAACTGGTACACATGTCTCAGTCAGAGACAGCAATATCAATCTACGGTTTGCGGTAGCTATCTAATTAGCAAGGTTGATGGATTTCCAAAGGAGATTGTTATTTATCTGCGAGCAACCAACTTTTATTGCAAAAGTCAATTAATTCCCACCGACCTATAATCAATTTGTCTGTTATTATAATGGAGTGTATTACCATTCAAAAAGATTTTATTAGCGAAAATTAACAACCAGAATTACCGTGTTCGTGATACATACATGTAGAATTCATTTCACTATATATTCCCCTCTATTTTCCACAAGTCATTATCGACGTCGGATATGATGTTCCATACAAATTATTCTAAGTGATTTCCTCAGAGCATAGAGGAGGTCAATAATAGTATCGCATGGCGGTAAGTCAGCTGTCGGCCTGCCAATAGGCCCTCTTGTAGCAAAGTCACGCTTCTTACCGCAATCTGCTTGTCTTCCAGGTGAACCGAGGCTGCTTCTCTATGCCGCCACTATGTGGTGCTGTTTGCTGTCTGCGCATGCGTGGGCGGATACCAGGGTTATCCGGTAGGACGCCAGAAGCTCAGCTACGCAGAAAGGAGGATAACGGTGTACAGATCGCGCTGTCTATATCGCCTACTTACCGGGTCTGCGCCGCCAAGAACTGTCTCTGTATGCCGGCAATAGCCACCGGGCATATCTTATTCTACAGAGTTTTGCTGTAAGGACTCCATGAGCGGAATATATACTTCTCAGATTAGCAGCAGTACGTATAACTTACCATCTATACCTACGCTGGTTCGTATGATAGACCTGGAACACTTAGGATTTTCCGCGAACATACGAGCCAGCTCTTGATAAGCTTTCAAGGTGGTAGACGGCCTGTGATTATTAGCTCTTTCTGTGAAGTCCTGACCGGCCTCCCAGTAAAACCCGATCAGTTAATGGAGACATTATGCAGGAAGAACGGGTTTATATATATACTGTCAACACAATGGAGACAAATGCGTAATACTACCAGCCATTACAGAGTTTATAGTAGGTATTACTAACAATGCATGGCTTACTGCCCACTGCAAGCCTTTCCATAATGGTAGGAGTCGCTTAGGAGCTTATATGAGGCATATAAAGTCCAAGATTGAATCAGGGCTATGTTCTATGTGTGAAATCAACAGAGACCAAGCTACCCGCCTCAACCAGTATTTAGATACCAGGATAGATACTATGATACGCTAATATACACCGGGGTATCATTTACTACACCACGCTGGTATTGGCACTTCTTATAGTGGTCCGGAACACGCAGCCAGCGTTGTAACTGGTTATTATAACTGACTCGGATCCACCATTGCGCCCCCTGGGGGATACCAGACACCATGGCTGACAAGCGTCAAGGACTTACCCGACGCCCTCAATGTAACCAGAGCACTACGCAGAGTGTTAACGCTATGTCGGCACTGCTTTCCCGGATTGACTGTGGCCTCAGACACAGCTCACTAGGGGGCGCCAGGGACACTCGGATGGTCACGTGTTCACGTGATAGGGGCTTCTGGAGGAACACTGCCCTCTCCGTATACCTTGTGACCATGGGGTTGGCCTTGACCTTACGGCCGGTGCAGGGCGCAGAGCCGGGGGTGGGATACAGCAATGTTGCCGATGATGTATACAACGCAAGGTAAGTTACCTGGCCCTGTTATTCCTGAAACCTTTAATTCAAAGATGGCAGAGTATGAATTGAGCCTCATTTACACCAATAAACAGCGGTTCGAATCCCCCCTTACACCCCAGTCCCATTCCATGGCCAACAACAATGTGTTTCATGTTTTCTCAGTTTCACTAAGGCAGTAAATTCCTTGTGGAAAATATTTCCACTTTTTTCTTTATGAACCCAGCTGACATCCCTGTTTAATTGCAGCCACAAAGTATTCTTATTTGAATAATGAATTCCTAAAAGAAGTAATATGCAGACTTCTTTTCTAAATTGCGTTACAATACAGCGGATTTTATTTCATTCAGGTACATGAGGATGTAAATGGGAAAAAAACTTCATTCGGGGAATTTTGGTGTTGGATGGGATTATTAGGACATTACTTCAATCCGTCAGAAAAAAAGTTTACTTTTATTAAGAAATTTAATCAATCGTTAATCGAAAACACCGATATTAACCAATTGAATGTGAAACAATGAGGGCATAAATTTGATCTCCCAAAACTGATTTAAGATGTATATACGTCTTTGTTGTACCCTCGGAAACATGATGACTCAAAATCCCGTAATATTTCATTAATCCTCTGCAAATCATTTATGCCTCATCACTTTCAATTCTGCATGAATCGTGTAGCTGGCTTTCCTAAGATACAGATTGCACTTTTATTGATGTCAACAAGACTTGAATCCGGTATAAGATTTCAGGATTGTGAGAATCCCCCCATATAATTAGAATTAATGATGTTTTTGTAGCGGGTCTCCGGCAACCCCCAAGGCAGTTCAAGCTAAAAGGTTGCCCCTTTGAGTGGATTATTCAATAAATATTCTTTATCAAGTATGAAACATGCATTCGTTAATATAGAAATCTTCAGTCATAATCGTTTGAGTTCAGTATCAAATTTGATTTGAATTTGCTTTTTCAATTTTATTTTATAATACACAATCTCAGAACAAGACAGGTTACATGAATTTGATATTTATAACATAAATATGTATGAAAACAAGAGGAATCTGGACCATAACTTTGAGATCGTGGCCTTGAGTTGATTGCACAACAGATCCTGAGCTCTGGATCATTGTTCTGCCTACACGCAGTCAATTGATCGATAATCAACATGAGTGGAATTAACAATGGCCGCCCTAGATATGCTCACTATTAAGGGGGCTCTAGATTTGTTCATGAACTAATATTAAGCTTCAGATCATTGTGTTAATGTAAGTCTCGCCAATCTTCTTAACATTATCCTATGGGCGACTGAGCTTCTCAATTGCCGCCTCCTCTCCTAATGAGTATTCCATAAGCAGCTGAGTAGGGCTGAACATTTAACTGGACTTTGCGATGGAATGTAGCATGGCTAGACAGAACCGTTTTGCATATTGCAAACTAATTCAGTTATTGTAGATTCTACCGGATCAAGGCCGGAAGAAGTTGGGGGTCGGCTGATGAAATAATCTCTGACGATTTTTGAATCCCTTGACTACTACTCTCCCTTCCAGGAAAATAAATTATGGATTTATCAACTTAAAAAGTCAACGTTGTGATTGGGTGATATTCACCTCCATCTTGGCTATGATAGAGGGAAATCTAGGGACAGCTGAGATCAGAACCTACTCTTTATGAGTTTATTTGTTTGGGTAGTTTACCGGCCGATATATTCTATCAGGCTTAATTTGGTTGAGATGAATTCATGTAGAAATCTCAACCATACATATCAACCGATGTGAGAGTTCTTTCATTTCCCACACTACATAAACATGGTATGAGAACGACTGATCTTTGATAATTCTACTACTGGTTGGGATGAAAGAGAAAGGTGGCTCCAGTTCGAACAGACACGGCCGAACAACCTTGGGGTTACTAGTCCAGTGTATTAACTACTGGGCAAATTCACCTATTAAATTATATTAAGAGGTCATCCATAAAGTACATACGCAGAAATTTCTGATTCCCCACCCCAACTCCCAATCTTGTACGCAATAGGAAGGGACATACACAAGTTTTCCAAATCTTTTGACTCCCCCACCCCTCCTAAGTGGGTGCACATTTTATGGATGGACCCCAGGATGGACCCTAAGGTGTTGCATCACTTAAGCAAAATTTCAACATTTTGGCAGAAATGAGCTGTTCTTATTCATTCATTTAAGTCGCCTCCCGCCAAATCTAAACGAGAGATATATTGCGTATGGTAACTTCCAGCAGGCCAAGTCAGAATCAACTCTAGAGAAAACCCAAAGGTAGCAGGAAGTCTCCCTGTCCTGTATGGGAAATTGCGGAGGGGATTATCTATGGATTGCACTGTGACACGCACATTATTCATGTAGCACCACAGGTTGGCCTAACTCTGTGACGACAATAGAGAAATCATGTTACACAGAAAGGTGCTGGTCCATCACTGTCAACCGATATGCTCCAAATTGGAGAGCAGGTCTGGGGAGAAAAACGAAACGTACGAGAGAGGATACTCTTATATTCAGTATATCGCGTCTACTACATATCAGGTATATATATATATATAGACAATAATCGATGGTTTTGTGGACAGACGTCCGTAAACCACGAGTGGTTGACGCGTAGTAATACACGAGCGTTAGCGAGTGTATTACGACGTCAACCGCGAGTGGTTTACAGAGCTGCCTGTCCACAAAATCATCGTTTGTTGCATTTATTATCCATCTTTTCGAATAAATTAAACCCAGTAATTGCCATGTTAATGGGTATAACACTACGAACTATTTCTTTGCTCTATAGCAAAAGGGACTATTTTCCCCGTATACCATGGTTTTGAGGCCGTATACCACAGGTTTGAATCCGTATACCACAGTTATGGTATCTGACAGGTTTTATACAATGGGTAGTGGTTTACTGAGTCCCTATACATTTTCAATGGGGGCTTTGTATACGATGGATAATAAATATATATCATCATCGAAGGTAAATACGGCGTGGATTGAATTGTTACATAGAAGTTAGTATTTCCCACTAGTTCTCGTCAAACCAAATAGAGCCTAATGAACATGGACTTATGAATGCCATAATAATGAATGATTTTTCCCATATCACAAATGCATATGCCGAATTTGAAGCAACACGTTTCTGTAAAACATGATGTTGAAAACACTCGTCACTGTTTTACCTAATTCCTCCTTATGTTTTTAAAAGATATCGCTTGCCATATAGTGTAAAAGATAAGCAAGCATTTTATAACACATATTGGTTCAGGGGAAAATAAGATGTACCGGAGTGACGCATATTCGCTCAGAGAAACCCAAACGTAAATTCAAACATTTTCCTCTTTCTCCTTTTCACCACCGTGAGTGGATATTCCTAACTATGGTCGTATTATCATCGCTAAATATGGGACTCCTTAGGAGCATGATGTCTCAGGGTTTAAATACCAAAAGGCAGCCTCGACCACGTCACTTATTGATAGGACCATGCCACGAAGGAAAAAGGGAACTCTCTGAGAGTGAGTGGATACGGGGTTTCATTCCTTACGGAAAGACGTAATTACGAAACAACTATAATAGGTTTTTGATATAAAATTGATATGCGACTACATGTTCAAGAAGTCATCTACTTAATTGAATGTTACACAGAGCCAGCCTCTGATTTCTTTACAATGTATTTTAGTATCTATATAAATCTAAGAAACACTGTGCACAATAGTAAGAGCTAACCGATAGAAAACCAACATGTGAACAGGAAATCAATACTAATCCTTGCTAGAATAACGTAGGCATCCACTTTTGCATGCTACTGTTCTCAATGGTTCTGTAAATAGAGCATACATGATAGCCTTGGTTCCAGCAATTGCTGCGTATCTCGGCTTGACCCATTGTCCACAGGTCTCAGGATGGGGGGAGGGGTGTCACATTCTGGCAACGCTTCAATAACTCTAGTCATATGACAGGAAATGAGTTTGGCCAGCCTCTTTGCACACAGTGGCATTCAGGCATCTTCCATTCCACACCGCCTCCTGATGTTTAATGGCATATGATAGGATATTGCCAGGTATCTGTAATTTAATATCCGTTGTGGCCAGAAGGTGGGGTTCGGTCAAAGGGCACATCTGTTATGACATAAAGTATCTTATAAGCAGTTATCTAATAATATCCTCTGCCTTGACTGGCATTGGGAAACTTAGTTACTGAGGCTAGAACTTGTTCAAGATCTATTATTGTGGGTGGGGCACGGTCGAACAAAACGATCGAAATAGCGAAAACAAACTAGATCCAGCCAGGGTCAGTACGCTTCATCATCATTATGTACCTAACATTCAAGAATTTTTGTTGATTGTTTTATAACGCGGGCCGTATTTGTTATAGCGCGTCATATAAATTTTTCCGGGCCGTATTTCTTTATAGGATATGACAAGCAGCGGGTAGTATATATTAGATATTCGCTCACATGTACATGATGATAATCTATAATACTGATGTTTTAGTGTCTGGCGTTAATTCGGAATTCAGTGTGTACTTTGGAAGTATTAATTTCATCAAAGAATCAATATGATGCAAAGATGCAGAATTATTAGATGAGAACCCGTAAGAAAATGCATGTACTTTCCGAAAATAGAAAAATTACAACGAGTAATTTACATAAAGAATACTACGACAATCGTACGGTTTATGACTTCAACAGATTTGCAATAAGGACGCGATAACTTGGAAAAAAATGCCAAATTTTAAAATTTCGGTCGGTAGCAGCTGAGGTGGACAAAATGATGTTTACCCAATCTGCAATGATAAACAGGTGTCTTGATGCGTGACTGTTTTCTCGACAGTAGGAATGTTTTCTCCACATCAATGTCAACAACCTGAACAAATTCAGCTGTCTGGAGCAGCAATATGAGAAATCACGACTGAACATTCTGCTCTCACATCTATTTTGCACCTTATGATTCTTATATATGCTAATGAGAGAGTTAGAGATCATTCATGATAGCATGTACGACTTTTGAAACCAAAGTTGTCTATTTTTACCTTAATCTATTTTCGATTTGCAAGGTTTTATAGGGTGAAAACGTAAGGAAAATTTATCAAGTCATAAGGACTTCTGAAACCAAAGGACTTGTTTTACCATTTACTTGAAAACCATATTCCTAAAGAGTGATTGACCTGGACAAAATGATTTACTTCATGACAAAGAATGAATGATATCCACCACGATTCTCAGTTCACATAAGAATATGGGCACTATCTATTTATCTATTTGACGCTATAGACATTCGCACATATTCGAAATGACAGCAGCAAGAAGTAGCCAAATTTTGGAGTTTTGATATGATAAACTGGAAGAGTCCTTCCCCTTGAAAATACTCCTATAGGAGGACTGATTATTTTCACGAGCGATGATTAGAGTCAGAAGCACACTTTCCAGACGTAACCCTGCCCTCCAGCACAGGGGCACCAGTGTCTTGGCTGAGTAGGTTGATTTGGAGGTAGTAGACCTAGCACTGTGGAGAGTACATATATACAACGGTCCTGCCAATAAGGGGCGGTATAGACACAAACAACAATCACGCCGTTTAACATCGAGGGTCAGAGAGGATGAGGGAGGGATGTAGACTGAGTCAGTCTACACTTTCGAGAACGTTGTCCCTCCGAGCCTCCATGTGTTTGTCTTCCAGAGAGGTCAAACGAAAGGACGCAATAGAATAGAAGGCGCAAAATTACCAGATACAACCAGAGGAGGCCGGAGAAGGAACCCTTCACCTCGATACTCCTTAAACTTTACAATACATGTCATAGAACTAGCTCCTTTTAAGAGAGTGTTTGGTGCACTGCCGTGGAATTGTCCTTAACCTCGATTTTAACAACCATCTTTAGGTACTAGACATCGCGATGTTTTTGTGGTTAAGATCTTCCCGCTCCTTTATTTAAATTCCCACCTTTGATAAATGCATGTAAAACGTGCTGTGAACCTATGTTAAGAATATTGCAGCTGTCGAGGTATACAAAAGAGTACTCCTGCTAACAGAGCAGTATGCTACGAAATTACGTTTATGAAAGCTACCTGTATACTCAAAAGTAAGGGGAGGGGGCTTAGGCTCTGTCAATCAAGAACAAACTTCAAGATTGTCAATGGTGCCCTATCTATGGAGAACGATAAAACAATCCTTGTTTGCTATTCCCGCACACACACAGCTCATTATAACGGATAATTTATGGTCATTGTTTTGGCAAAGATGGTCGGTTGAGCAGCTCATTAGGAGTTAGACAGTCAATCAATCTGCTCCAATTCAGCAGAACCCGGATCCATCTCGACCAACTCAATCCTGCTGTGGGCATTTTTTTCTACGACCTGATTCTCAACACCGTCTACACCATGTTCACTGTCGAGCACTGCTGTCAGTTACTCTGGTCCCGCTGTTGATCCTCTTTGCATTTAGTCTGGGGGCTAACGTTGGTCACTGAAAACCGAATGGCGTTTTTTTAAGGGGCGATATTTTAATGCAGATGACCTGTAATATTATGATACCTGCAAATATGGTTCAATCTCCTTTTATCTGATAGTCTTTTCATGTAAAGAGTCGCGCTGTGAAATTCTCCCTTTAACATGGGTAAAGGTTGTAGCATCAATGCAAATGAGGCTGTCTCATCAGCTCATATACTGAAAATGTTTTTCTTACAAGGGGGTGAAGTTGCAATGGCAATACATATATAGTTGGATAGTCCTTTCTAACTGGGGCAAGGTTATGGCATCAGCGGATATGATAGCATAGACCCTTCTTACAGTGGATGAAAAACTGTGGCATCAGTGCCTATAGCGGAGCCTGAATGAGATTGGTAGAGACTAGCCTTCAGGGATTACAGATATAAATTGCGGTTAGAAAAATCAGTCAGCAGGCAAATTCTACTGTATGAACCTACACTTACACGTCCATATTTCAACACTCGGTCTTCCCCTATATGCTGTACACAGGGCAGTTTGGCAACATGATAATGCAGCCATTTTGACCTATAAAAAAAATCACGGAAAACTCAAGTGCTACACAGTGCTAGATTTGGTCAGACTATTTGATGACAATATAAGAGGTCAATATCATCTATTGGTATCTAATGCTAATGTTTGAGTAATGTTCACGTTTTATGTCCTGAGGTTGTTGAACGAGCGTCGATTTCATTCATGAGCTGGGTTTTTTTTTCAGATTAATGTAATGGAAATGGTTATCTTTGTATATACAATAACTAATTTAACAGGAAAATATTTCTTTTCATGATGATAAAGCTCATATTCAGCTGCAGATTTGGACAGAGCCAGATTATTCTGTGGGCAGGCGGCAATATATTAGGCAATCAAGATACCGAGCTACATACATGTACTTGCAATTGGAATGTGTAAGCCGTCAGCTTTTAATACTGTTTTCACCGCCTATATTGACGTTATGCTTCACTGAGTACTCTGCCTGCGGAATTCCTCAGATGGTGATTTCCAATCTACTTATTCATTCCATCTGTTTCCAAATCATGCCAATTCACCTTATGACATACCTTAAATCACATTTAAAGAACGACTTCATTGACGTTATGAGCAATTTATGTCGTGAGAAAGTTTCATTGCCTTATAGATGTAAGTGATAAGAATTATAACAAGGAATTGCCAAGGATCAGATAGGAAATGCCTAGTCTCTCTATCAATAGCATTCATGATGAAATGTGAAGCCGATCCATCAAACAGTCTGCAGGTGCAGGGAGAAATCTAAATTGGAATCAGAGAGGGTTAGGCTTTCAATAAACAGGTTCCTAAGGTTCCTGATAGGGGAACTCCCAACTTGGGCCTGGCCCAAAATGATAGGATAAAGCTGCAATAGAGCGATTGCGTTGAGTATATCAGTGTGGTAAACATGTATAAAGTAATTACTTTATGTAATCTTTAATGTGTTTTTATATTTATATCATTAACCTTGACCCAACAGCCCGCTTATATTGGCTGTCACGCAAATAGTTGTAAGCTCCAAATATGAAAAAAGAAAACCAAGTATGATATTCTAATGTGTGACTGTCCAATGATGATCGAATTTTTTACTGTCCAATGCCATTATTATACATTTGAGAGGTACGATTTAGATGCTTCTTTTCAAAATTTATTTTGGAATGAGTGAAATTGTGAACAAAACGTCGAAATCGACAATAAACTTTGGACTACAAGACCATTTCCTAGAATAGAATGACTATACTCACAATGACTAGAATGATTCTAATATTAATCTTTCGGAAACATATCAGTCTATGTCATAGCCCCAAGCAAGCTAATAGGAGCACCGCCACACATACTAACCCCATGGGGTTGCCCTGAGAGAACCATTCAGGTAGGCAACTGGTATAATCCAGACTCAGGGGACTTGGCACCAGGATGGGATATAGAAACTATGCCTGATGATATATGAAGTGTATCTGTAGAGCGACAGTTCGGTCATGGCTGGACCGTCTGGCGACCAACTTCAATAGTTTCCACAAGGTTTTGTGGGTATGGCCTCGGAAGAAGATAAGGCGCCGAGTTCATATGGTGTAAATCTTGAGCATTTGCTCTTGACGCAATGTAAGTATGATGGGAACCCAACACATTGCACGTCGTTAAAATGCGACCTGGCCAATTTCAACTACTAATAGGAAATATCCATCTACTAAATCTGACTGTACATTGCTTTCCAAGAAAACATTATGCCACCTGGTGATAATGCGCGTGTTTCTCTACAATTCTGCTGCAGATGTGCTTCCCGTCATTGCATGATGGATGTCACTTGGAGATTGTTGTAAGACCATGACTGTCCATATGTTGGGCAATTTTGTAATTTTACCAAGGAAATCTAATAAGAACCTAAAAAGGTTTAATCCCTGCTTCATATAATATTTTTCTCCGGTGCACTCACATATAAACCAAAGGAAGTAATGCATAGAATATCTTAAAACGATATTGCCGTTCTGGGGATTTCTGCCACTAAAAATACTTGTCCGCCAATTATTTAATCAAACTTTATCATTCTATAAGATTGATACCTAATGCCAATCAGCTGTAAATGGTTCGTAGTTGCGCCGCCCTCCTGCTGCTCAGTGTTGAGAAAAGATTCACGTAGATCTATACGTAACACCCACATGCCATTAGTGTATTTTATAGCGGCAGAGTGGCGTTCCCAAAACATTTTGAGGTCTCGCAAGTCTCACTAAATGCTAGATTCTCTGCTATAGCTCTTAATGTCAGATGAAATACCAACATTGAGTGCATGGTGTTTGCTCATACGTACTCTACCCCTACTCTGATTCCCCACATTCAGGGACAACCTATACGCACACAACAGCAAACCCAGCAAACCCAATTAAGTCCTATCCCTATCCCCACGCCCACAGATCATTGATAATCACTGCATTGTTGACTGGAGAAATAGAATTGTTATTTAGATCACTCAGACTAAGATAGTATTCATCATGCCGAGCTATGATTTACAGATTTTGGAAGTTGGGTGTGATTGGAGGAGGGCACTATGGCGCGGGAAATGTTGACGGGATGCAGGAGTCGAATTACTGTCTATGCAAACACACTACTGCTCCGTAAAGGTGCCAGTGACTGAGCTAGTATGAGGTGTAGAGTGCCTAGAGTATGGTTCACCAGCTGTACAGCAGCCTCGCCTCTGTAGCTGCCAGGATTGTAGATTTTCATTAAGACAAACATTAAGGGTGCATTTTACGATTACTTCAATGAAATAGGAGACAAAGCTCGTAAAAATAGGATGGCTAGACAGCTGATTTTATAGGTGAACTCTATCAGCCAACCCAAGGTTTATTGGTATTCAATGGGTTTGACTGATTTCACTTTCTACCCAGACTGTTGGTTGTGTATACTGACTCATATGAGGGGGTCGTTTTCTTCGAGTGAAATACTTCCTTATCATTCAATTACTGGAGAACCCGCCTCAAAACGAAGTCGCCCGGGATTCTCTCGCCTCGAAACGAACCCACGACGTTTTGACGTTTCCTTGAATTGTATCAAAATAATTACTTATTATCTGCGCATGTGAGGTTTTTAGTGTTAAGGAAAGGCATCACGTGCACTGTACCTGCCTGCTGTGTTGCCATACCGTTGCTGCAAAAGGGGGTTAATATTGCCTTGAAACGGGCCGAATTCTCCTTTAAACTATGGGACGGTTTCATTTCGGGGTCAGTTTTCCGCTAACCATTATATGACACCATTATTGAATTTTTAATACGTTTCTTTTTGGGGTGTTGTTGAAAAAGTTATCAAATCTTTCACACTACAATGAAAATGGCATTCGCTAGCGTTTCTTGAATATTGCACCATGCGCTTTCCTAGATGTCACGAATCCCTTTAAAATAACCTGTAGATAATCAGCAAAGATATGCTTTTGGGTTTCTGTTGAAATGGAATTCATTATATATACATGGTGCAGAACAATGGTTGGCCTCAGTGGTGTGGATTTACACGTCTGTGAGATCAAGCTTCTGAGATGAGTTTAAATACAAGCACAGCACCCAGTGGAATGACCAGTACTCGAACACCAGACCCTTTGATCTGCAGGTTAGCGCATTACTATTACGTCATACTTAAGGTATTACAAAATGTTATTGGATCTAGTCAGCTTTTATTCAAATTTCCTAAATGTCATTCTTTTAGGGGTGAACATGAAAAATATTGCCAAAACCCTATCATAAAAAAGAAATGTTTGCCTCATTGATTAGATGTTCCATGGGCTCACGTTTTTACGCTTTGTCCTGTAAAAATAACAAGAAATTACTTTAACAAAATTATTCCAATTACAACCTCAAGTAACATGATGCGCTGGCAGACCTGTTAAAAAACCTGACAGACCCGAGAAAATTTACAGGCCTTACGATAAATAGAACCCGATAATTTCAAGTCCTTCTCCCGTTTAAGTACAAATAACTGCCAGGTAAGTAGGCAAGAATGAGTCTGGTGGGGGTATTTAAAACACGATAACCGTAAAAGCCTCCTTTATGACGTCAATGGACGATCATCATTTTCGATTAATTGCTGTCATTAAACCTCTTTTATTTAAAAAGAAAAGTGACTGAAAGACAATTTGCAACCAAAGAAACACTGAACGGATTAAAGGGTGGTACTGTGTCACCAGAAATCGGTAGTCAGTTCTCCTGTGACCTGTTTCGCGATCGGTAACAAGTATCAGATATGCCCAAATTGAGTTGTTTGAAAGATGAAACAAAGTACCATTTATAGTATCTTCCAATTCGATACCTATCATTCAGGTACACGAATCAGGTTCTACTAACTTACTGTTCTAATAAAATCTTAAACCATGTTTCACTTTCAACTTCTAATATAAGTCTCAATGAGGTAAGTAAAATGCTTTATGGTTGATCGGGAATTTGGCCTACATTTCTCATATAATGTTCCCAAGTTAAGTTCGTCACATTTTAGTCTAGACCAAATTTTAATCTATGACTGTGGCATATTAAATGCTACCCTTCCAATGCCCATGGTGCCTCCATTTATCCTACCCCTAATATAAAATCCCATAGGCTTAACATTGAGTTTCCGTATGCCACGCTGACTGGCATACGGAGTTTTATATGCCATTAGTGGCATACAGAATTGCTATCACGTAATATTCCAAAATAGAGGAGACGGGGTAGGACAAAATCAAAACCTGATTCGTTTTAATCTTGGCCACCGCATGCCACTCCTGGAGTTTTGGCTCCGTACTTCACTCGGCTTTGCCTCATGAAGTCACTATGCCAAACTCCAGTCTTGGCATACTGTGGCCAAGATTGAAACTAATCCAGTTATACGATAGGATGCCATGCCATACAATTGCATGATACCTTAAGCCATCATTAGCAACAACACACACACGTATATATATACCTCGCCATTTTAAGGGTTTTCACTACCTCAGCCTCCAGACTCGTGACAAAGAAAGATATCAAAATAACTCGAAACAATCCAGCTCGTCCCACTGATTCATATTTCTTGATATAACTGCATGATGTACCTAGAGTCTGTATAGGTCGAAGGAAATAATTAATCTGATTTTATCAAATTAACTAACCAAATTTCCTGAAGCAAGAAACGGTTGCTCAGAGTATCATTTTCCCCTCAGCAAAGCAGTTCCAATTTCCTAAGTTTCTTTTTGATAACTCCAGGGTAATTATTTCATTTCCGTTCAAATAATTATTGAGGGTTGTAGCGAAGCTGTGAGAATTGGAAAAAAACACCTTCAGCGGCGTTACGCTAAGGACCTGGTGAATGTAAGGATAGGTATCAATGAATAGTAAGCTTATGTCTCTGCCTGCATCCATCAGCTCTCAGGTTCAAGTTGCGGCTGAATATCAGGCAGTATCTGCTGATATGTTGTGAGACGTGTGATCGGATCTAGCGGCTGCTGGTATGTAACTAGATCCCTCGTCGCCTCGATACTTCCATTTGAGGTGTCAGGTAATTCATACAATCTATCTTCTTGTACCTTCACCCGTTGGTCAAAGTGATCACATAATCTAATTTTTCCCATTTCACTGGACTGTTCATAATCTTTTCCTATCTAAGGATACAACCCACACCCCCATGGAGAAGCGAGAACCGAAAGAATATTGAATATACTCCATATCTTGATATATCCTTGACTAGAGTTAATATTTCGAGTCTAGATTTGAATCAGTGTCTTCAGTTTAGAATCAGACTTTCCTCTGATATACCATCCTGGTTTGAAATGTAAAGTACAAGACGAGGTATTGAGGAATGTCGGTGGGTTCAAATAACCTCGGTTATGATCAATGGAAATATGAATATGGTAAGAGGTTTTATATTCTAGCAAAATTCCCTGAGAGTGCTATTTGATGAACACATTCCTTGTGATACGGTTAGACTACACGGCGCTATCACCAAACATCACAGCTTCTAGGGAACCGAAAGGAATTCAACTTATTCTTTACACCGGAACCTCAAAACCGGAAGTAAAAACAACGCTCGACAAGAGCATCCTTTATAGGCGGCGGCTCGACGGTAGCGTGTTGTGTCCTGCCCTGTGATTGGTCGATGGCCTCCCAGCGAAGCACGTACCCATAGTTCATCGCGCCGGGCACATATTACCCAGCACGCTCGAGCGGCCGTTCTGTTGTCCCGAGGAAGACGTTACAATAACGCGAGATCTCGTTACGGCGTGGCGTGACCGGGCCCCAGGCATTTCCGTCGCATGGATCATTAATCAAATCCCTCTTTGTCACCTCGCGCTTACCCCCGCCAAAGCCGGACGCCACCGACGGCTAACTACTTCCGGTAGCGACTTCCCACAATTCATTCAACTCGAGGTGTGGTCTCTATCCACTATACTGGTTACCCCGAATGTATTGCTTTAGATATCCAAAGGGGGACGGGGGGGGGGGGGAGTGATCCATAAAGTACGTAGGTAGTGAGGCGGGTGAGGGGGTATTTGGAAATGATGTGTACTTTCTTCAATCTAATGTGTACAAGATGGACATGGGGTGGGATTAAATATTCCAGAAATTTTGCTAATTTATTTTATTGAGGGCCCGAAGATAGTCATCCATATTACCGTGGACCTATACACGTTATATTTTCTTAGGCGACATAGCAATTGATGGTTGTGCGTTACCCTTTATCCCTGGATGAAAAAGAGGAGGCCATAGTTGGGCAAATGCAATTTTATCAAATTTTATAATGGAAATAAGGATTTGAGTTGTTCTTTTGAACATGAGTTAGTTATAAGCTATAAATATCAATGATTAATAATATATGTAATGATAATTGCCTAATAGAGTAATGAATCAATTATAGTGAATATATGATATGATGAAATATAAGAGAGAAGGCCTTCGAAAGTAGGTGAAGTAGAAGAAGTGTGGGTGGGTGGATGAAAGAGTGAAGCTTGTGTGTAGTGTCGAAGCTGAAATGAGAATGAGGAGGAGTGATGGGGGTTAAGGTGTCACAACACTAATTCCGTACACTTCAAGGTATTATGGCACTGTAGTGCCACAAGAAAATGTGTTATCTGTACTATTTGACATGGGAGGGCTATGAAAATGAAACAACTTGCAGGTTATTACATGCCAAATTGATGGTGGGGATATCTAGATTAATTTAGAACGGTTCTGATATCTTCCGGACCCAGTGGTGTAAGGATATGAGTGGAGAGGTCGGTGCACTGTATTAATGCCCCGGTTCAGGTAGTGGGACAGTATATCTGTATAGACATCATATTCTAGGATGTAATGACATAAATAAGTAGTGTAACATAACACCTTAAGACACTAGGAAAGAGGGGCACATGTGGTGTGCAGTGAAGAGGGGAGACATGGGGGGGGGGGGGGGTGCAATGACCACCCTTGACCAAAAGCCATGAGTAACCAATTAAGATCTCATTGCAGACATGAATGTTCCTCTCATGGACCAATGAACTACTGGTCATAATTGTAGTGTAAAGACATGTATATAGGAAATCACAACTGTAAGGAATACTTGCATATAATATGTCATAATTGTACCAGATAAATGAATAGAGGCCACAAATGTAAGGAAAGTATATCTGCATAAATTGTAGTGAATATATGTATATGATATGCGCAATTGGAGAAAATACATACATATAAAATGTCACAACTGTTGCTTGCACACGCATATATTCAATCACAATAGAAGTCAGCGTAGACATATCTGTAGATCACAATTGAAGCCAAATCTGGGGGTCACCATCATATGATAGGCTACACGTGTGCATAATAAATAAGGTACAGCATAGGAGTAATGCCATGGTAATAGCCGTATAGACCAGACAGGACATTGCCCCTGTACGTCACCGGTGCCAGACTGATTATTTAGCTTTTTACCCTGGCCTTCACTAATAGCTCCATCCATCTTATATGAGCCCAAATACATAGAGGCTTGTTTAGCGCAGACACGCCTGCTGCTATTGGTGGACCTGGACAATGGTCATATATTTTCACCTAGCCACTGGAATGTTCAGATTTTGAATAAATGTCACCATTCACCTCCCTTGTGCTTTTCCCGAACTAAAACAAATTCCATATTGACGGAAATATTGCATTTGAATGGAATAATAAAATCAGAGTGTATGGAAATAGGGCTGCTTTAATATTGTGGACGTTTGACTATATAAGCGATCAAATCATTTGCCTAAGGATTAATTATTAGAGCAATCAATTCCATTACAGCTACAATTAAAATGCGAAGATGACTGTTGTTATTGATTTAAACGTCATTAACATTCACTCAAGTCAAAGATGCATAATTATTTTTGGCTTAAAGCTGGATTCTGCCATTTGAAATCCGAATACCTGTCTTAAGTTTTAACGGGAACTTGTTGACTACGTATTTTTATTAGTATGCCATGGAACCGATTTCCGCGATATCAATGGAGTATACGGGAAGGTAAATCATTCATCAATTCCTTACACAATAATAATTGTTTCTGATATGGTCCGTAAAATACAGGGTAATGAGAAGATGTATTGAAGGCCGATCGATTATTGCTAATGCTCTCATGGCTGGGCCTGGAGATTGACCTGAATGACCTTGATTGATCATTGTCGCCCTTCGTGCATGCCCTATGCTTATTTGTGACCGGGTGGTCCACGGTTGGACTACAGAGTTCGCTACCTACCTGAGCCGGGAAAATCGTTCTCTTATAATGACCCCGAATGATTCAGTTCCAAAAACATTAAACGTCAGATGATGCATCTAGTCTCTCATAGTGACTGAAATTGTATAATGCTTCATCCACAGCAATGTTAAACGTTTATGATTATTAAATGTTCCCCATATATTTTACTCTTTTTTTATATTGGGAATCATCGGAATAAAATCTCGATCGCCTTTGGTTTCGGTACAGTGTCAGCGTTAAACCAGATCCAGACATCCTAATTCCCCGCTCCCCCGCACCCTTTGTGGACCTATTTGACGAGTCGCCATCACTGGGCCTGATTAACTGTACTGAGCGTTGGACTCCTCTGAACCCCGCGAGTCAGTGGGAATCGACTGATCTGGAGGAAAGGGCGGAGAGCGCTCATTGGAATGCCAGGAGGAGTGGGACGTAATGTCAACAGGGAGCTACACGGGAGGTGTCGGTGGCGTACACAGGCCCTGATGAAGTCTGTCCACAGCTCACAAGGCACTTGCATGCCTGCGTCAAGGTCTGAGTATATATGGCAGAAGAGTGGAAAGTCATATGTTATGTGGATCAAGGTCTGAGTATTGTAACGATCGCCTTGAAATGACATCACCATTAATTAGACTGCCCAAGCTTTCAACAGGTTATATTGATACAATAGACCAGTGCAATAAATCAGGCAGCAAGTCTTCCAGTATAGCGAATACAGTATAAAACGCTAATAACAAAGTCTACGTACCAGCCTGTGGTTCAGGGCTGGCTCAGGCAGCTGCGGCAACTCAGAACCATCCCTCTCCTACCTCTCCCTGCTAAACTCTACCCCGCTTAAACATTTCATTGTACTCAAATAGTTTTATGGTGGATTCCTGACGAAAGCGCTTGAAGGGGGAGATATATGCCTACCAACAAGGGTTCCTTACGCCTTGCGACTTTTTTTTGTATTATTCAGAAGTGTTTATGTAAACATCAAAATTCCAAGACTAGCTCAGTTCTTCCATTTTGACATGACAGCTTCCCATATAAGTACTGCACTGCTTGACCCATTCTAAGCAAATTACAACACAAAACAAAAATAGAAGGTCCTGAGAGAAAAACAATATTTGGTCTTCCCTTGACTATACATCTTTATAGCCCGTTTGAACGATGCAACAGTGTCGAGATGCTGTGTGCTTTCATCCAAGTTGTTGCATAGGCAGGTCTCCCTACGCATAGGAGACCTGCATATTTAGTCATCCTGGAGTACCGCTCCTTGAATTTTATCTTTCGCATACCTCTAGGCTCACGCTTGTTTTCATATATCAACGACGGATACCTTGCATAAATTAACATATACTTACGGGGCACTCGCCTTCCCCCAGGTCACACTCTTCCGGGTGACCCTCCTTCGGGTGGCACTCCTCCGGATGGCACTTCTCCGGGTGGTACTCCCCACGTTTACACTCACCTGGGTGGCACTCCCAGGGTGACACTTGCCTGGGTGGCACTCCCTCGGGTGGTACTACCCCCGGGTGGCACTTGAACTGGTCCGGGTGGCACTACTCCCAGGTGGCACTCCCCATTGGAGAAGGAGAGGGGAGGATGAGATCGAAGGAGAGTAGGACACAGATAGAGTCAGGAGAAAGAAGGATGGGGGGGAGGGGAGGAGAGAATAAGGGACAAAGCTATAGGGATAGGAAAGATACTCAGGGGTTGGTAAGAAAGTTGGAGCAAGAAACGTAACATTTGCATAAATGTGAAATGCAAAGAGTGTCTCTACTGAAGATTTAATCTCATGAAATGAAAATAGATAACGCCATATAGATGATGCCACATACAAAGCAAGAAAAAGTGAATCAAAGAAAAGAAATGTGCTGAAAGACCAGTCGGAATGCTTGGGGACTAGTAACGAAGATAAAGAAGCTGACGAGAGCGAGTGGGAAAGCCCAGATTAAGGGATTTAGAGGTGGGACCAAATAGCCTGGAGTCTCCCAATGCACCAGTAATCTGCCAAAAGACAATGTCTGCCTGAAGCATAGTCTGGATATTAGATCCCGTGAGACTACCACGTTGCGTAAATCCGTATTGAAGTGCAGATTAGCCACATGTCGAATCTATTCCATATGTGGATTCAAATAGACTAAGAGGAAGTGACGTCCATCCAACCATTACCCCGTGGTCCTGCATCATATATGCAAGCGATACTATCAACAATTCTAGTCCTGGAATATATCGGACATTAGTATTCATATTAAACATGTTCTATGAACAATATCACTTCAATTCTTTTAGATAGAGAAAACAACAATAACAGCAATGAGGATCTCTATCCTAAAATTAGAAATAAATATTTTCACTTCATGTTTGTCTAAACATAACGCTCATTGATAGATATTATCAATTAATGTATCTCTAGTAATAATACTTTTTGATATATATCACTTCATGTATGTATAACACTTTTGGAATGTCTGGAGGCAATCCTACTTAATGTTTCATTCCATTGCACTGCGCATCGGTAGCTAGGCAATTACACTGACATTGAAATCTTAAATTTTCATGTTTAACAAGACAATTTCTCTTGATGAAGATGACTTCGAAGTTCCACGGGCGGAGCTAGCAAATCATAATGATTGCCCTTGATTAATCAAGACTCAGTGACCATCTTATTTATGTGATTCCTGCGAACGCCGCTGGGTCTGAATTCAAAACTACTCCCCCAGGACCATTATCTCAGGTTTGATTTTCTCCACTTGAGGCAAGTCATTTTATTCAGTATTTTGGTCAAGTTCATTAATTGTTCAGGAGATGAGAAAGTGCAGTTTGATTGCAAGGAGATAGGAGAGTAGGACGAGGGATTTTTCTGTGTGGGTGCAGTTATGGGAGAGTGTCAATTTTGAAAGAGTCTACTATAATGATGTTGGTTTTTACTGGTAGAAAACCACCACCACGTCATTAACAAAACAGCAAAAGTGACCTTTGTCCTTTTATTACATTTCAAAATCATTACTTTTGAGGTGTAGACTGGAGTTCTCTTCCTGATGCAAGAAGTATATCCTCTAAATGTCACCAAGCAATTATCTAAAATTCCTGTAGAGATTTCTTGTACCACAAGTGAAAGGCTAGAAAGATTATTTCTGTTAAAAGTTGTAATAACATTACTTCCAGGCTTACAAGCCTGAATAATCAAACTTATTAGGAAATGACACATTCCCTTAAAATAATCTTTCGAATGAACGAATACAAAAGATCGATAATATCTTTGTAAGACGAAGTGAATTTAAGAAAAGTTTGCATATAATATTTTGTGATACAAGATAATTGAAATGTAGACAGAACATTAATTCACGTAAAACGTATGGCTTTTGATGCTGGATGCTGAACAATGTTAATAAAGTCAATGTAGGGACACGAATATTGCCAATATTGGCCAGCAACTTTTTTGCCGCCTGCCCTCGACTTTGCCGAGACCTACTTTTGGCAATGCTTTGCACTAAAGTCGCAAGAGTTAGAAACTGATAATAACCTATTTAAAAGGTTGATTTATAAATATATGACAATTTATCTATCTAAGGATGAGGAAAACGGTAGCCAGAAAATAAACGAAAGTAGTATAACCATAAAAGGCCTAAGCAGCAAAATAGACGGTTTCATAACTAAAAAAAACCAACATATTGAGGTTGAGGTAAGGGGGCTGACTACATGAGTGGTTGACTTAGAGGCTAATCTCCTAGAAATTAAACAAGTAAATCAACAACTTGAACGGGACAAAATGGCATTTAAATGTAATAATACGAGGACTCTCTGAAAAGGGGAAATGACTAGAAGTAAGGAAGCGCCGGCAGCTAAATCGTCCTCTGAAAATCGCATGGGGACAATTCTGGGTGTGATTGCAGAAGAACAAAAGGACAAGCATGAAACTACCACTGAATAAGCAGATAAGTGACAATTTTATATCTGTAGTTATATCAGAATGATTAAATTTAGGATGATGTTGGTTGCCGACTCAAGGTTGAGAGGCATGCAATTATTGGTATAGTTGAAGAATTACTGAACCACAAAATGAGTGACATCCACTTTGATATGTTGTTTTACCCTGGGGCTCGCAGGTTATGTATAGAAAGGCATGACTGCTCAAGCGCCCATTCGCATTGTGAATATCATTGTTTAACGGTAAAAATCACCAAAGTTCGACTTAAAGTATAATAGGAAGAGGAGGCATATGCTCACATATGATGTATATATGTTACCAAATAAATTGGTAAAAATAAGTAAGTACTATAATCAAAAGTGGCCCTGGAGCCTCCTGAAAATAAAGCTTATGAACCCTAGTAGAAACTCCAGAATAAATTCAACTGAAACAAATTTAATGTTGCTGCAGAACGTTATCTACATATCAACCTAACAACAGACCATATCCGATGCAGTTGTACATTTGCACACCGGAATCGGTTCTATATAGCAGTGTCAGTGAATTGATTATAACCGTGTTGGGACAGTGTTAGCCGAACATATGGCCCATTAGGTATTTATTGGGCATCTGCTTGATGTCAATGGGAAAGATTTGGAGAGTGTGGTACGGGCCAATACTTGGTCTGGTTGTGCCCCCTGAGACATTTAAGAATGCAGCTACCGTGATTCAAACTCCATCAGCAGAGCCGAACTCTCGAGGAAGAAAAAATAAAAAAGATTTTTTTCTAAGAATTTAGCAGGGATCCCTAGAACCAAACAAAGGAGAAACGAAAAGAATGCTGGTACCCATCGGATACACCACGGACTTGGATATATTTAAAGAAAAAAAGGTTGTTATTAAAGTTTATCGATGAAGCGTGGCGAATATTGTGACTGCAGTGACCTATATCATATATTTATCTATGACCTTGTATAAGTGTTTCAGTAAAGGCCAAAATACCGGATAAACTGTGACATGATTTTTTGTGGATTTGGGGGATCTTTTGCGATGGTACTGAGTCTCGTGATGTTATTGAACGAGCAATGTAAAAAGTATTCACACTGTTCCATGCAGCTGCTTCATGTACACTTGGATCTATTGTGGTCTTCCTGCCAATTGATCCGTATGAACAACAAAGGCCACTTGGCAGAGGGACAAATACATATACTACATTCGTGAGCTTTACATTTGATCAATGAATCAATTGTGAACAATACCAAGACAAACAGGTAAATGGGAATAAACACCAATTTGGCACCACGGAAAAATAAGCTTAACCAAAGCGCCATTACATCGGTAAGTAGGACAAGGAAATTATGATGATATACTAATAGAAGTTCGGTTGTTAAGTCCTGTTATGTTGCTACAATATCGGGTTAAATACATAAATATATGGGCGAGATAAGGCTGTGAACCTCACAGTTAACACTACCACATTTAAATCGATGTTCGAAATATATCTCCTAGGTCCACGTCCTCCCTCCATTCATTGGTCAGGAAGCCTAAGTCTAGACGTTCTCTAATTGGTTGCTAATGACGCATTCCTTGATGTATTCGTGGGCAACTTGCAGTATCACGTTATGCGACAGTGCGGCGAATGCGGGAACCGGCAAAGCTGGCGCAGTCATTAAGGCTTTGGTGGCCCTGATCATGGGGGGTGGGGGGATGGAAATAAACATTTCCTGGCTGTTTTTTCGGCCTGTAATTTGCAGGTAATCAGTCTCCACCTTGCCGCCAGGGGGGATTGGAGTCTTGTGGTTTCGAATCATTACAGGATTCTTGTCAGGTGTCGTGAGTTAACCTCTTAGGGGCGGAATATATGGCATTGAAAATTTACATTGGTGAGTCTGGGATGTTCTGTTGTAAACAGAAGTGAAAATATTTCGAATCCCGGTTAATTTGGTAGCAGTAAGTGTATCTTGTGGGCATAATTTTCTTGAAAAAGAATTAAATCTTAGTAGAGAAAATATTTTTGCGGCATTGGTGATGCACTTAAACTACCGATTGTCCACTGTGTTCTCAAAGGCTCATCTTGAGCCAATGAATCCAATTGAACTCAACTTTATTCCTCAGGGAACTGGCCCATTTGCTGTCTGGGTAACAGAAGCTAAATGCAGTATGTTGACTCGAACATCTTCTGTACCAGCATGGTCACATCTGTTGAAATGGATTGGAACTTCATTCTGGGCGTTACCCTTTTCGATGTTTCGAGATTTTCGTAGAGCCTTTCCTTGATCTTCCTCTTGGTTGGGCCTACGTATTGTTTGTTGCATTTTTTGCGTTCCAGGCAATAGATCACGTCGGAGCTATTGTATATCACATTCCATTTGGTCTTGCGGCTTTTGCCGGAGGCGTTTGAGGTAATCTCTCCCTCATGTTTGATCCTGCTGCAATAATTGCAGTTCTTCACCTTACACAGGTTTCTGGAGGAGCTTTTTGTAACCGTATTTTACCCACTTCTAGTTGTTAAATATACATAAAGATCACGCCGCATTCTGCATAGGAATTGACCTAAAGGTCTCTCTCGTGGGATGGACCTGGAAATGAATAACTGACACACCAAGCCCGAAAGTGACCAGAGTCATGGCCTCAGAGAATAATACATACGATGGCCAGCAAGCACAGAGCAATGGCAATGGGGATCGTTTGGTGTTAGGATAATTAGGGGCCAAGGTAATTTCGTCGAGGTAACGCGATCTATATACTATGCCTTCATCTTCAGAAGCAGCGTGTATTATGGGTATGAGTATCGGGATCTACAGCAGAGCAGACCATTGATGATGAGTTAATAAACATTGTATAGTTACTGATGTATTAGACTGAAGCCGAGAGGATGTAAGACACTGACACTACCAAGCGCTAATCGCGAGAAACGATCCATCGCGCCCTGCCTATCAGGCATTGAATAAATCCCTCATCTGATGGCGCTATGGCCGCTTCTAGACTGTGTAACCCTATGTCTGTGTGTCAAGGCTTATACTGAAAGAGAATACATTGTATATAATACCCCTCCTCGTGTCCTCATATCCGCATATAATGAATACTTGATGTATTTTTCTTAGTGAACTATTAGCAGGTTTCGAACTCCTAGCAGGCTCATGTTGTGCCATTAGGTTCCTTTGAAAGCATCTACCTTTGAAAATGCTTTCCCTTCCATTAAAATATCATATTTCTAGCAGGCCTACATTTTACCATTGAAATACCAAGATAAAAATGTATTCTCATCTATTCAGATATATTACGATTGAGACTGTCACACTTGAAACTTTAACGTGTTTATCTATAATGTACTCGAGACTGCCCTTGATAAAAGAAGCTTATTCATAGCTACACCATTCATTTAAAATATCCATTCCATGAACCTTTATATGATCTCCATTTTTACAAACCAAATTCCTCCCATTTGTAGAAACACACTGAATTTCATTACTTCCACATCTGTTACAAAGAAACAAAATAATATTGGTGCAATAATCATCCTGCTTTCTCGGAGCGTCGCTGGCATGAGTTGCTCTCTAAATCAACATGCCTGGATAAAACTCCGTAAAAAATCGTAACACGTGGAGAATTTATTGCCGCTGTGCCTGTGCTGAATTCTGGGAACATGGCTATCAACATGGCGCATGTGCAGAAGCTATTACGATATAAATCACGTGGCTTCAGCCAACCCTGCACCCAGCAGCTGACCCGCTTTACGGCGGCACACATTTCACGGATATAATATAATGATATCATCTGGTTCCCCATAGAGAAATGTAGAAGCGTATCAAGGGACTAATCCTGTCTGCTCCTGTGTTCCACGCACCATCTAGTCTGTCACCAGTACTTATTGCGTCAGCGACACTGAATAGAGATTAGTGTAGCAGTAGAAGTGCAGATGTCAGAGGTACCAGGTCAAAGGACATTAAGTAAGTACTACTGTGCCCTACATAAAAGGGAACTCAACCATGTTCATGCCCAACAAATGTGATCAGGTGAACCTAAGCCAGAATTAGTATATATATCATTTGTATGGGCGGGCAGCTCATGTTAACCAAAATTCGCGATGACAACATTGTGTGTTTCTTCTTTTGGGTAGTTTAACGTCCAATATGTTCTATTAAGACTTAGGTGAACGTGCTGCTAGTGACATTGTAGGTTCATAATGTAATAGTAAATGTCACATTTATGCTCATTTCCATGTCTTCAATCAGAGTTGTGTTTGTTTGTTTGGTTTGATTTTTACGTCTAGTCAACCGTTATAGGTCCTTTCCAGACTTTCCCAAGGCTCTTTTACACCATTAGGGTGGTGATCGAATCTATGTGATGAATTCAGGTAGAAATCTCACCCCTACACATTTACCGAGGTGAAAGTTGTTTTTACTTCCCACACCACAAAGACATGGTATAAGAAGAATGGCCTTTGTTATAGCAGTAAATCTACCACTGCTGCGGGTGGGACTCGAACCCACAAAGTCTTACAACCTTGGGGTTACAAGTCCGGTGCTCTAACCACTGAGCTAACTCCCCACCCCCTTCAATCAGAGAACTAGAACCCCTGGAAAGCCCCCTCCCCATGCAGCGCTCTGAACTTGTGGCGTGCAGGGAGCAAAACATCCGGTTCAACCTTCAAGTTGTTCTTCGAATATTTGAAAGTGTAACAACACTAATGAGTGAGTCAGGACAAAGCTATTATGTTAGTACATTTGTTATAGCGACCTAAAACAGTTCAATATTCAGCAGAACTAAAGAATTCGAGATGTTTTCGATAGCCGATACCCGGACTTATGAAGGGATATCCCAATGTTTGGCACCAGCGCATAGGGAATGCCCGATCTGGATTGGTAAAATGACGTAACACTAATGTGGTCCATCCGTGGATCTACACTGCCTGACAGCTGGATAAACGGAAGTCCACCTCCCCTGTATCCTGAAAATGAGGCACGCCACGAGTTCTCTCCAGAGGCGCAACGCTGAACAGCGGTGTGTGGGCTTTCCAGTGGTTCTAGTTCTCTGCTTCAATGTATGAGAACAACAGGATACACATATAGATTTAAAAAGGACAGACTTCCAGCACTTCGTACAGTGGCATTTCGTTCATGAAAGTTGACCTTGGTCATAAGATAGATTGTATTGTGCATGTAAACAGACAATTCTTATGGGACAGTGTTCAAATTTAAAAAAAACTGCAATCCCTATCCTGCTACCAGGATTTCTAACTACGATTTCGTAATGGTGGCCCATGTAGGCTGTTCATCCATGGCTCAGACAGTGGAGATTTAGTGTTGTTAGTTTAGAGGTAGCGGCTCGAAATAGCGACACTTGGCGGTTGTCCTGAGTCTGGTGTCTCACACCAGGGGGCGCGGCGTCCTTTACTTCCTTTACACGAGTGAATCATTCCTGAGACACCTCCCACAAGAAGTGTGTGACCGGAAAAGTCAGACTTCCTACCGGATGTCCCAGAGAGATTCACGTGACCGCCCTACCGGAAGTCAGCCGAGGCTTCGCGGAGTGCGTCGGATTATATATGAGGTGTGGGGCACACGCTCGCTGGTCACCGTCGGCGATGGCTCTGAACTAGTCAGACTAGAGCTAGTACCCCGCGTTTCTATGAGTGTCAAAGCACCCCACACACCGCCTGGCGACTAGCACAATTTTCTGTGACTGACCTTCTCACAGACAGGTTTTCTTTCGGCATGACCATTGACAGAATTGTAGAGACAATTGCTTGGGGCGGATATTTCAGACAGCTAACATTTGTATTCACGTCGATTAGATAGCCTTCTTCCCTTCTATCGCCGAAAGACACTCTAACAAGCGTGTTGAATGCTACTTTGTTACAGGTCTATGCAATGTGTGGACCTTA
Organism: Alentia gelatinosa; assembly: GCA_950022655.1. NCBI lineage: Eukaryota > Metazoa > Annelida > Polychaeta > Phyllodocida > Polynoidae > Alentia > Alentia gelatinosa. The sequence continues at coordinate 34,710,981 of OX465583.1, forward strand.
TTGAGCTGTCAGGCTATGGCATACCTTCAACGCAGACAATCCTTTCGCTACTCTAGTCAAAGGCACTGCCATGGAATTATTGCTGTACGAAATTACTTTCTAGATTTTCTTTATGAATATAGTCAAAGCAGTCACACTATATCAGATACACCTTTCTATAGTTTATCGAATGAAAGTAAAGCCCCTTCTGTGTCAATAAAATAGTTTAATATAGGACTCTTCATGATATCCTGAGAATAAACTCGGATTAAAACTGCCAGTCTCGCTTTTGATCTACCGTTTCAGTATAATACATTAACCCTTTCCCTGCAGCACCCAGTTCCCCTACTTGGCATTACACAGCAGGCATTGCCTGTATAAACGAACCTTCTACAGCAGGCACCTTTTTGGGAAAATAGCAATGTCACATGATGTGTAATGTGATTTGAGTAATTTACCTTGGTAGCTGGAAATATTTTGTTATACCATGTCAAAATTTCATTCAATTCAAACAATTACTTTTTTATTCATTGAATTTTGTATATAAGTATCAATGATGCCTCTATGATGCTTAGAGGCATCATGTTGCGGTAGCCAGGGGAATGCCTGGAGGCATCATGCTGCAGTTCAAGGGTTAATGTATAAACAGACTGCGGCCTATAATGTGCATAATCCATACGTATATATAATGTAACCTTTGCCTCTAACACCAAAAGCGAGCAGGTGCCTTTCCCCTGACCTAAAGAGCTAAGTGAGCACTTCGGCGGCTGTTGTCACTGCTACAGTCGCTATGTCTCTTGTAGAGGTTTGAAACCTCCAACCCGTGATACCGTAACCTCATCCATCCACCTACCAGATAAAAGGAAAGAATTATGGCTCCATTTCTAAAAATATTTGTGGGTGTTTGCTAAATTTCAATCTCGCCTAAGACTGATTAATGTTTAAGTTTTATTCATTAGGTGGAAAGCTGAAGATATCGAGACGATTCAAACTATACCATCACTACGTTTAGAACCCTTACCACCACCAATACCAAATGGCATCTGCCAGGAAAAAAGACATATAAAATAATGTTGGGTAGGCAGAGACCTAATGAGCTGGTAACATTATCAACAACCTTGCTATCGGACAAGATTAATGTTCACCATCAAATACGTATCTGCACCGGAGAAAAAAAATAGAACACCATACGGGAGGACGGGGTCCCAAGGGTATCTCTTAATGAATAAATCTGGTCTCTCTCATCCTCTTCTGATCTCCAACCCTTTTCGCTTTACCATCCCCCCGTTCCCATGCATCTACTCCATCCTCTGCTTTAACATCCATTGCTTTCATCCCCTATTTTAAGCACTCTCCACTGGTATCTAAGCTTATTTCTCTATCTCTGTTATCCTTACAGGCTCTGTTATCTGTCACGAACCCTTTTTTCAGCATCATGTGAGGCTCTCTAGGGCTCCCTCTGGTGACTGATGATGGTGATTACATACGGGTAATTACCTCCGATTCTACCCCTTAATCCGTTGTTTTATTGGGTACGCGGTGTGGTTTACCGGCCTGGGGGCATGTGTCGGTACCAGATTACCAGCTGCTAATTACTGCGATCTCTAAGTGCCCCACACTTGCGGGAAAATGGGGTTGAATCATGTAGCTTTTACCTCCATGTTAATGTCCATGTGAATGGGCTGTTAATTATTCCGTATTTCAATCCGCTTGAATCTAGGACTGTATTCGAAGGAAAATGACGGTAGATATATAGCTATAGATATGGTAGAACACTAAAAAAAAACAAAAAACAGACTAATTGTGACATAAACTATATAAAATTGTGTGAAAGAATTTGATAAACGCAGGACGAAACTTAGGGTTTATCTATGTATATCCACCATGTAGATACCATTATAGGCCGTGTTTTTCCAATGTTTTCTCAAACATACTCCCGTATTTTGCGCCACAGCCCAGAGCATCACAGCCTCGGCAATCACAGCCTTCGCTCCGCTCTACGCGCCACCACAGCAGCCACCGCAGCACATGGGTATTGATATTAAGTTTTCCCTACAATACATCATCTGAAACATGTAGCACCTCAATCTCGTTTCAAATGCTTTCAAGGAAGATGTAGATCCATGTGGATTTCTTAGATTACCAGATGGCATAATATAGATGATGTCTTGAGGCATCACTCAGCCCAGAAAGGATAATGCTTGGAGGTCTCACCCGGCCCAGGCCCTTACATGGCATTATTTCTTTGATATTTAAGAACTTCTTTTAACAAGGAAATAATGAGACAATACTTATCAAATTTTTATAGAATGTTCATATAACTTCATACAAATTGATTACTCGCGTGATTTCGGACCACAATGTACCCTCGTACCCCGGGACTATACACGGACATTAATACCCGTCCTTACGGGGGTAGCTCGGCTGCATCTATACCTCCATTTATGGTTGATGAGAAGCAAAATAGGACAAGGAGATCCTCACATGTGCTTTCAGAATACGCACAAAGTTTAGAGTCTTGTAAGCACTGACATCATGCGGATAAAACCCACTCAACCAGAAGTAGTCCTGGAGTGTGAATTACACTGAGCCTCAGGCTATGGATGAAGATGGATAGGTGTCACGTGGTCTCACGTGGTGTCACGTGGCGGTGGACGCTGGCCACAGGGGCAGATCAATACTACCTAGAGGGCGCCACAGTCAGAGATAAGGGCCGGCCTCCTGACAGCGCCTCTACCGGGATAGGGGTGAGAGCTCTTCCTGGAAGTATCCACTGGGGTAAAGCAGAGCTGAGCCCACTCGGCGACACTAAGCATTGATTTATGTTCGGAATTCGGGAAACGTCAGGTGGACCTCCTTTGTCTCTTGAGGAAGGACTCTTTAGCGCGGGATTTTATTGAGTGTTTTGCCGAAGGAGTCAATAGGGACAACTCAGCACAACTGGTCCAAGTCTCTGGCGACTTAATTCTGACACAGGAAAAGAATTTGAATTTATTCATATCTACACTATAGTGTGGGTACTCTATATGCCGCGTTTTCTTGTATTTTCATACATACACTCGTTGTGTACGCCGGCATAGAAGGCGTAGATGGCATGTCTCTCGTGTATCTAGCGCATGTGTAATGTCTGTATTTGGCGCCGGCGTATACAAAGCATTAATTGACGTTTACATTGAAACAATATGAATATATAATATTAGAAATATAAGAATATAGAAATTAAACGGTTTACTTACAGTCCCCAGACACATATTATCAGAAAACAGACTCCTTTTACCAACACTGACCATACCTTGTATTATCTGTGTACTGCTCTGTCACCACCGCCCGTCGAATTGGAATAACCAGATTGAGTAACCACTCTAAGCAGAATATTAAATTCTGACAGATGGCCGTTTCGGAAACTCTTTACTGGATTGTAAAAATTAAACGGTGCTCACGAGAATTGAGTGAAGTCAAAATATAGATAAAACTGGGGGTGGTACCCGCTACACTATTGAACATTAGAAATACCCAGTATCACAAATCTTTGGGAAATAATTGTAAAATAAACAAACACAAACATTCAGTATTCAGCGAGTGATAGTACTGCTACCTAGTTTGGTTTTTTTTTGGTAAATGTTTATTGACCTTTATGTGACATTCGATACAAATAGTATCGATCTTCCATGTCCGGGGTCGGACAGAAAATACATTGAAGGAGCCATTCATCTATCTCACAACAGGACAATAACAGTGAACAAATACATGTATATACAATACACACACATACTACATGGTATCAATTATATTTAATACAGACTAGTCAATATTCAGTATTTCTTCTTTAACTTTGTTTTTAAAAACAGTTACATTTGGCAACTTTTGTGTATCGGCGCGTAGTTTTTCCCGTGATATATTACCCACATATATGGGTGACCTCCTATACTTTTCCAAGTTAGGTCGTTTGATTTTGAGCTTAATTTTTTCATTACTCCTAAGATTCTTATCGTTTAACTCAAAAATATTATTTGAGTCCCCACTCCACCATTTAACTACATTAAGAAGATGACAACTCCTTCTCGTTGCTAGGTATCGTATTCTACAGATCTCATGCAGCTCCACAGTGCTCATATACCTACTTTTATATCTACCAATTACTGTTCTTAGTCCCTTGTTCATTAAGATCTGCAGTTTTCTTATCTTCAAATCAGACATTAGACAGAATACCATATCTGCATACTCAAGAATTGGTAGCAACATTTGTTTAAATTTTTTTAATTTACTTTCAAAGTCTAATAGGTAATTCAATTTCTTTAATTTAAAAAGCTTCATACTATACTCACTAGTTATTTTATTAAAGTGTGAATCCAATCTCAGGTTTATATCAATTTCAACTCCTAAATACCTATATTTAGTTATGGTTTCTAGACAGTTTCCTCCCATCATGATATTTAATTTAAGATCAACATTTCTTTTATTAGTAAACCAACTCGCTTTTGATTTCTTATAGTTTATATCTAGGTGATTTTCTTTAGTCCATATATTAATGTTCTCTAAATCTACTTCCATCTTAAGTTTTAGTTCTCCTGATCGGTTCCTTCTTGTATAAATACCACATCATCGGCATATAAAATTACTTTGGAAAAGTTCAGGACCTTAACAATGTTATTAATAAATAGTATAAAAAGGAGGGGCCCCAAAACTGACCCCTGGGGGACCCCAGTCATCACTTGTCTACTTTCTGACAAATTTCCCTCTAATTTCGTTTTGTGACACCTCATTTTTAGATAATCATTTAAAATATTTAACAAACCACCAGCTATGCCAATTTCTCCCAATTTCTTAATTAACAGATTGTGATTCACACTATCAAAGGCTTTACTCATGTCAAGATAGGTAACCAAAACTATTTTCCTCTCATTAAGTCCTTCTGTTATATAGGTTATCAAATTAAAAATAGCATGGGATGTAGAACGCCCTGGTAAAAAGCCATATTGTTCTTTTACCAAAATATCTTTCTTAAATAGGAAATTTATTAAACAGCGATGAAGTATTTTCTCCATTATTTTCGATACAAAAGGTAGAACGGATATCGGTCTCCAGTTACCAAATAAACTTAATGACCCATCCTTAGGTAGTGGGGTGATTACCGCCTTTTTCATACAATTTGGGAAATATCCTCGTTCAAAAATTTCATTTATCAATAGCACTATAGAGAAAAATTTGTTTCAGTAAGCCACTTTTAATCAGTTCTATCCCAGTTGATTTATCATTATCAAGACTTGTTATTATTTTCCTAATTTCAGTTATATCAGTTTCTACCTGTATATTATATTTCTCATATTCAACTACTCTATTATCATATTGCTCCAAAGTTATTTTATCTCTATATTGTTCATCTGGCGTTATTTGTTTTTTTAAACCTACCTCAGCAAAAAATTTATTCATTTCATTTCGTATTTCCTCAATATTCTGTCCTTCTTCGATTGGATATGATATTTCTGCATTAGCTGTGCCTTCCCAAGTATTATTAAGTGTTCTCCAAAACTTCTTTGGATTTAACTTGTTCATTTCCAGATTCTTCCGAATCTCATCTCCTTTTACCTTCCGTATATCACATCTAATCTCATTTCTTAGCTTACGTATTGTGCATAAAGTCATTCTGTACTCATCACTGGTACAATTTAAACTTACCAAACGTTTCATACATTTTTGTCTCTTATCCAATTTGTTACAAAGTTCTCTTGGTAAAATTAATCCATTATGTGTTTTTAAAAAGTTTGTTTTAATTGGACATACAACATTTATACCATTCGTCAGACTACCAATAAATTTTTCCATCATTTCTACTTCATCATTAGGATCAAATGGTTGTGCCATAACCTCGTTCCATATCTTTTCACACTGTTCTTTGGTTGGTGTACTGTTTGCCCTAAACCTAATTTTTTTCTTGGGATGTTTTTCTCAGTTTTTTTTCCGAATACAATAAATTACGACATGATCTGACAAATAGTAGTTGATGTTTCCGGATTCTTGTACCAATTTCGAATTTGTGTAAATATGATCTATCGTGCTCTTGCCTTTGGGCCTAAAGTTTCTAACGTCTTAACAAGATCTAAACAGTTATCCAACAAAAAGTTTTTCATCACTCGATACTTTGGACAACTTGTGGCTTTGCAATTCACGTTGAAATCTCCCATAAGCCATAGCTCATGGTTATTGAACGCTACATCGTTAATCACAGTATTTAAATAATCATAACAAAAACCAACATCATTATGCGGAGGCCTATAGACAGATACTATCAAGAGCTTTCTATGCATTGGGCGTCTAATTGTACACACTAAACATTCAATTTTTTAAGTCGAAATCATATAGTCGTTATGAATTTTAACAAAAGGAGCATATTCATTATCCACATATAACGCAACCCCCCCACCTATATTTTTATGCTTTCGATCGTTTCTAAAAATAGTCTTATTATTTATACTTAACATTCCATTTGTAGTGATAGTAAGGCTTACAACAACGGGTCGTAGACCCATTTAAAAAAGTAAATATTCTTCGTTCCTTTTGTGTGCATTTTGAATAAGATCACCATAAAGGTAAACTTTATTACCAATTTTGTGAGCTGAGAATATTTCTTGATAAGTTTTTGTACCTAGTACAAAATAAAAATCCTTGTTCCGAGAGTGAGAATTCGTGGACACTGCCTGAGTTGAACCATATCAACCTCAGAGTCGGAACAGAGCGGAGACAGGTGGCGGCCAATCTAGAACATTCGTCGTTTCACACTCGTTCGGCAGGTCACCACATTAGTGCCTGCAATGCAACCTCGGAGAGGTTGGCGCTCATTAGAGCTGATTTGTGTTATTAGCCCCAGTGATGGGGTGTAATATATCTGTAGGCCCTGATTGGAAAGGTCCACACCTGGGCCATATCAGGTTCATTGTGGGTCTATTCTTTTTTCTCCGAGAATGAGGAGTACTTAGGCTGTACACAATGGGTTATCCCAGGGAAGCTATGTATCCTACTAATTGCGAGAGAGGAGGTCATTGCAAAAGTGCAGTTAAGGAGTATTTATTGAGCGTTGACCTAGAAAACATACAAAGAGATTGTAAGACCCAATTTTGAAAGTTTCATAAATATTTTGAAATTGGATAAAGATAAATACTAATATCTAAGGTTTACAGACTATAGATACATATCAAGATTTAAAACTATAATTTACAACAAGATAAATATTAAGGCATCGGGTTCTGTGATATTCTATCTAGATAACTCTTGTATGTGGCGTGAGGTCTGTATTGTTCTTGCCTTATCGTACACGTTCTCCTGTGAAACGCGTAAGGAAGCTTGCCTCTGGGTGAATACATATGTCGTAAAACTCTGATTAAATAAGAAAAAAAGTGGTAGATCAAGAGATGGATCCGCATATAACTTTGATACTATATTATTCAAGATGTCGAAGATAACTTCAACAAAACTATCAAAAGGAATAATACTAAAGATAGAACGAGCAAGGAATGAATGGGCAATCAATCGCAACGGACAATAAACAAAATTTTAACTACCCTTTAAGAATTAGAATGAATGCACACATTCCCACTCCTCCTTCTCGTGTTGGGGGATGAGAGATTAAGACGTAGGAGATCTAGATCAGTGCGTATTATCCCCAGTATCAACTCCTCACCGATAACACCACAGAATGCTCGTTAGTGTAATGCACTCAGATCTCAACACTGGTTCCCTGTGAAGATAGCATCCCTCAGACGTTGTCCACTTGGTCACCGGTCAAGATACCTCTTAGCCGCTGTCCGCTGCCCTCTCCCTGACCTTAGCCGCCGCTAGAGTGTTTGATCAACGACGCGTCACATAGCCAGCGGTCCCGGGCCATTGACTTCCGGCTGTGTCCATCACAATTTCCGGTTCCTGTCCTTGCGCAGTGCGCAATGGCAGAACGATAGGGCTTCGCTATCAAGGAGTTGCTATAGGCTTGGGATGCACTGGTAAGGGCTTACAAGATGGTATGGTGGGAATCTTTCCTCCAGTAACCCCTCTCCGTCCCTTGCTGGGTCTGATGGAAGTAGCGTGCCTTATGCAAACTGACAAGTTCCTATACTACTTACAGTGCTAGGTTTCAGTTGGACTAGTTTAAGGAAGCTGTCTCATGATCATGGGCAGGAAAATGGTATTAAACATATATATATATATATATATATATATATATATGAAAAAATAAGAGAACAGATGGAAAATGGTACATAACCAAAAATATACATATAATTACATCTATTGATATATCTCATGATTAAAAGAACGTTAATGCTCATGGTAAATCGAATGAGTCGAGCGACCAAGTAGAGTGACAAATTAACTCCATCGGCAAGGAGAAAGGTAAACGATATTCTGGAGCATCATGAATTTTGTTTATATATAATTTTATATTAACACAAGTGTAAAAACCATCATTTCAAGGTAAAACCTGTTGTCAATAAACTACTATATAAAAAATCTCAATCGCCACAAACCAAAGCACACATACACACCCTAAACATATATTTACTCTGACCCTCTCCAAAACAGGCATGCACACCTAACACATTTGCTTTGCCGGCGAGGGGACAGGTTCCCCCGGAAGACCCTATCCCTCCTCCCTGTCCTCACCGCTCTCAATGCGGCGGAAGTGACGGGGCAGTGGCCGCTAGGGGCCGTGGTGTCCCAGGGAGGTACACGAGCATCACGTCCAACACGTCCTACATCACAGCTAGTACATCACCTTCCCGCCAGGAGCGCTAGCCACACGACCATATACGGCCTCCCACCATTTATTGCCCGTCTCTGCTGTACAGGCAATACTTGGAAACAACCCCCACTAACCTCCCCCGAACAGGCGCAAGATGCCGCTCTTCCTAACCACCTTATTACCTGCGAAGTGGTACCTGCAAATGAATAGTTCACAATATTTTTGGTGCGAATAATATTTGGATATTTCCTAGGGTCTCTTCCATGTTTGTTTACAGTGGGGATGCAGAAACCCCTATAGGATCCTTTGATGTAGTCGATTTACTATTAATTTGTACAAGAACTCACATGGTGGTTCTCAGTCAATACATCCACTAAAACGGAACTTATGATAGTCTAAATACAGTAGAAGAAACCCGAGTAAGATTTCATTTTCTAATATAAATGTTGTTACGATTCGAAATTAGATGTTTTGAAATATAATGCTTATTCACAGAAATGGATATGAGTCAATTACCAAAATAGAAAATTATTGATGGCTAAGCACATACAAACCCTGAAATAGATGGGGAGAGCCAAGTTCTTTTTGAAAAGAAATACGGAGCCTATGTCAGTGCCATCCATAGCTCTACTGGACAATGGGAACATAAACCAAGAAATCCTGTCAATATTGGAACAAATCGCCACCATACAGGAAAGAACCTTGGAAGGTATTCAAAAGGTACAACCAATGTGTATAAGACCATCCACATATCCTTCTCAGAAGGAGTCAAGACTGAACGTACCATTACCCAGGCAACAAAATCTGAGACCGTCTATGAGCAGGAAGAGGAAAGGCGGTATACGAGAACAAATATTGACACACTCGTGAAGTCATTAGATTATTGTCATTCCCCTAAAGATGAATATTTCTAGTTAAGAAATGTTCATATCAGACAGCTGTTACAACTGTAAGAGATGAAAGATGCCTCTAGTACTAGTATAACCTGTATGTTAATTTATCTATTTTCATTACCTTTACAAAAGAAAATTTAGTACTTAAGCTTTACATATATAGGTGAGGTATTTTCTAAGGCCGTCAACAATTTTGTGATAAGGGAGTTCCTATATAAGTTTCATAAAAAGAGTATTTGCTGCGATGAAAATGCACGGAAGCAAATGGGCAAATGTACATAGACACTGCCGCTAGGGTAAATACTACTACGGTTGGAACGAAGCAAAAGCGTGAGCACCTGCTTTACAAGAACTCCGGCTGAAACTTGGTGATTGCCTGAAGTATCGCCACTATTAAATTCCCATCAATTCAATATAAAACATTTTTATTCTAATGATCAGAAGCACTATATTGCTATAACAGTGACATTCTAAGAAAGTTTCATTCATCTAAAGTAGCATACGGAAAAGTGTGAGTGGTCGTTGAAGTTGTAAATAAAGGGAGCTGGCCACGAGCAACCAGAAACAATTTGATGGCTGGAAACTGGTCTCTTAGCTGTCCTGCCAATGGTCAATAAACAGACAGCAGAACCGAATTCATACCCACACTTACCACTTTCAGTAGAGAGTATACATTTAGGTGTCGCTCACTTCAATCTCCAGTGCCCGCCCAATATAACCTGCCTCCCAGTGCATCCACCGCAACTCGTCGAATTACTCACATTCGCTGCAGACATGCCCCCGGCCATCTGCTGGTCACTTGTAGATACCCTGGAGGAAGGTATATGTTAACCGACACCTCCAGGTTGTCAGCCCCGTGTCCGCCACCCCGCCACCCCGCCACCCCGCCGCCACTCCGCCCCGCCGCCCTGCCAGACCCGGTCACCCGGGTCCCTGGTCGGCCTGCCCGTCAGCGGTAGCTGTCCACCTGACCTCAAATCAAATGTAATTCGCCTCAACACCGGAGTTCATCTGTAGCGCTTCATGCCTGATTAGCGTAGATGTCCCTTGCCACCCCTATCCCTTTAGATACATATTCATAAGAACATCCGGGTCTTGCTGTAATATATATATATATATATATATATATATATATATATATATATATATATATATATATATATATAATATCACCATCCCTATGAAGCCACGATGGTGCCATGAATTCCCGTTTACTTGTGAGCTATGTGGGCTAATCCAATTTCACGGAGGATGGCCCGGACTATACAGAATAGCTCGACAGGTGACATGAGGTAGGGTGATGGGGACAATACTATGGCTACTCAAAGAGGTATCATATCAGAAATCATTTAGCATTTGTATTCGACCTACTTCTGTTGGTATGAGTAAAACGCTTATAGAAAATATTGTGATCCTACATTGAGGTCCGCCAGTCATCAAACTGAGGTCTAGAAAAATGGTTACTTATGGGCTATGATCAGGGGTGGTCACCCTCCCCCGCCCCCTCCCCCACACACACACCTTGTGTCTTCCCTTCTCTTCTCTAGGGTGCCCCTATAGGCGCCCATTATCGTCTTCCTATCGCACTACACTCCTCTCCCTTACTTCTACAACACCTCAATCGGTCTCACTCTCACTCCACACCTCATACGGTACAGACCTATCTATTTTTTTACCCATCCACCCACACCTATATTCCTCCCGCCTTCATTATTGCAATAACTGCTAGATGAGTCACTACAAGCCTACAGGTGCAAAATGTCCATGTATTGAAGATAGTAAGTACTCGGAAATGGCCGTGAATGAGGAAGGTAACCTTCAATGGAGCGCGTCAAATGGCACGTAGACCGAGGATGTGAGTGTGGAGAACTCTATTCTTCATGACAAGACGAGCACCATGGAGTTGTCCCATTACCTTAATTCCATATAAGGAATACAATAGACTGAGTAGCCAATGACTGCATTCGCAGCAAACCCGACCTTCACCCTGACCTCCTTACATAATATTTTCTAGCGCCTTGGGACGGCTCTGCAGTCGAGAGTTGACCTACAATCTAATGGGCCACAACCACCCTCCGAGAGAAGTATATTCTGAAGTTTCTTGACAAATTTCCATTTTAGAACAGAAGGGCATGGGGGGGGAGGGGTAAATACTCAAAGGTGGACAATGCACGGATACTAGGGGAGGTCAGACGTCAGCCAAACCGTCAGCCCAGCCACCAGCCCAGCAGTCAACCATGACGGGTGCAGGTAGCCTGGGTGCACTGCAGTCAGTCTCGTCAACAACTCATTCAATCCTGTCTGGGGGCCACTGAGGTATCATGGCTGAATAAGGTGGTGCTCAGTGGAGCAAAGATATACCCAGCACTGACTGGTCAAACCAATCTGTATATCTGACACCGCTGCTGGAGTAAGATCAACCTGGAATATCTGTGTGGACTTTCACAGTATAATAAAGCAGTGACCCAGCTTTCCCGCTTACATTCAGTCTGAAAGATCTTTCTAGGAACTGAAAACAGTGTACTTTAAAAAGGTTGTGTTATAGGAAATGGACATCTGAGTGAATTCCGTCAACATCTTCAAATGTTATTGTTTGTACATGTAAGTTATATGAAAGTATTGTGGACTGGAGATATACAATTATCTGCGGATTATAATGCACAATTGATATAGTGTTCCTCGCACGGATACACAATATAGGGGGATTAACCTTATTAATACAAGTACCCCTTAATGATACACTAGGTAGCTTGGCTAACGCTGTTATGACTAATAATTGTTCTGCCCTACATAGTCACCAGGTATAATACAATATAGACAAATCTTATGATAAGTAATACATGTAAAATGATGTGATATCACATGCCATGGATAATCAATGGTAATTAAGGTTGAATAATACCTCTACCTTGGTAAAACCTGCTGTAAGTGTGCTTATGAACTTGTCAGTTACGCTATCTTTTGTTCATATTGCATTTTGTATGATAACACTTTTAGGTGTTAGTTGAATGGCTATTACGCTTTTTCAAATGTACCACGCGTAAGGGGATTAATAATTTGATAGCAATAATGGCTCAATTGACCAGATATGCACTTAAGGTCAACTGTTTCGACGGACTCACTGTATGTGTGGCTTACCTGTTGACCTGTGATTGTACTTTTAAATATGTGTCCCTGATGTTGTTGATTGGCTGTATGAGGAGGTGCAAAATTTATGCTATCACAACGAAGGTAAATTGGAGGGTAGAACTTGTATTTATAAGATATGGTATATAGATCGTGTTCGGTATGTCACTCCCGAATTATTAGTTATAAAAAAAGGTATTGTATGTGCCACCATGAATGTGCATAGCTTAATATATAGCAAGCACGAAGAAAGCAATACAATATCTAGCGTAGATCTTCTAACAGTGACAGAATCATGGTTGAACGCCAGTAATACAAACGATATACTAAACTTAGATGAAAAAAAGGTATTTCTTCTAATGACATTTTTTGTATGATAAGATCGATGGCGGAGTTACCATATATGTGAATGACATCTATTTGCCTTATGCAGAGTATAAAGTGGAGGTTTATAGGGCTATTACTTCTAGTAAGCCACAACCCAGGTTTCGTCAGTCGGCCGTTGCTAAGGACGCTGACCCTGCGTTTACGGTTGTATCTACCTACCAGACTCCAATAATCTGTTCAAATAAACCTTAGGGGGGCCTAACCTGTACAATAGCTAAACCAAATAGATACAAATTGTTATCATCTCTGTGCAGAGGCAGCCTAATAATGATATAGCCTTTTCATATGATTATTTAGAAACAATACTTAGAAGTGTGACGGGACTACCATGTTAAGATATTTTTATTTACAATCAAAATATTTTTGAACAATATTATTAGATTCATAAAAAGGGCTGATCTTTGTTTTGTGACCGCCTTTATAAAAGTGCCGTAGCCCAGACGCGAAAATTAAAGGACACAAAATATGGAATATTTATCATGAATAGACACTTCTATATAAAAAATAAATATCATTCCCTACCTACCCTATATGTTTGGACTCAATGACTATAATGAATGCTAGTTCAGCGAAATTAGTCCAAAGTGGTACTGACAAAATCTCCGTGAGATTGGAGTCGTCCAGGTGGTATGCGTTTCCTATGGGAGTGGTATCTTATATCACGTGATTCCCAAGAGAAAAGACATATGAATATATCCGTTCCACGGTAATAAAAAACGAGGGGTGTCTTCCGGTTGCCATTCTTTGCTTTGGTGGAAAATAATGAATTTCCTCCCGACTGAAAAGCATTCAATACGACGGTGCTTTTGAAAGATTGAAAATAAAAACATTTCCAAAATGAAAAGCATTGAATTCTCAATGGCGTAAACATATGCTGTTGATATGAAGAACCCATTCATTTATTATCCATGGTATACAAAAACCCCATTGGAAATGTATGGGCATTTAGTAAACCACAACCCATTACATAAAACTTGTTAGATACCATAACTGTGGTATACGAATTGAAATCTGTGGTATACGGCCTCACAGCTGTGGTATACGGGTAATTGTCCCTTTGCGCTATAAAGCAAAAACAATAGTCCCTATTGTTATAATTTTTAATATGGCAATTCTTGAGCTAAATCTATTCAAAAAGATGGATAATAAATACAACAGACGATGGTTTTGTGGACAAGCGGCTTTGTAAACCACTCGAGGTTGACGTCGTAATACACTCGTGTGCGCTCGTGTATTACCATGCACCAAACTCTCGTGGTTTACGGCCACCTTTCCACAAAATCATCATTAATTGTCTATGTATTCAATAAGGTGTCTCACAATGCTGGGTCCAGGGAGAGGGTCAGCTTGGTTATGACAGGATGAAGAGGGAGGATCTGAAATGTGGACATGTTTTGGTGATGCGACTCTGTCATTTTTTATTGCGATAACAACCTCTTGGGTCGCAACGATGTTTTAGTGTTTAAAATAAAAACAGAAAGGAAGCACCACTCCAAGTGTGTAGTATTTTTAACCAACTTCAGCATGAATGGACAGGATGAGAACGACAGGGGCGAAGGCAGTCTCAAGGGGCACTAAATCAAACAGACAAGCGGCACGTCATGTCTGCTGCAAATTTTGAAAAGAAATTACCGGTGTGACAAAAAGGTGTTTACTCTTGCACAGTGATGGATCAGGATACCACAGTTCAGGGCTACAGGCATGTATCAAGTGTTAATGAATAGAAAACCTGATCTGAGAAAATATTAGGTATAAATATTGATCAAGTTGGTGACTAGTAAGACTAAATTGAACAAGGTACTTAATTAATGATTTTAACTTTATTTGAGCTGTTCACCTTTATGAGACTGGTACATCATGTATCATTTAGCGGACTCATTACTCAGTAGTTCTATGTTTAGGTAAAGTAAGCGACCATTTACTATCGCAATTGACTTTTCAGTGATGATAGGATAGTACTGGGATATTGTAATCATACTAATATCGATTACCATTATCGAACAGGTTGATATGCAGGGTTGCATGCCCCTAGTGCCCAATATAAAGACAAAACATGTTAGCAAGAATAAACCTATGTCCAGAATGTGAGAGTCACAGATCAGTGAAACAATATCAATATGATTGTCATTTGACATTGTAATCATAACAACATTGATAGCTATCAGGCGGGATAAAATGGCTAATTGTTCTCAAAAGTAATATGAATTCCCATGGGTTCTTGTAACTGATACACTCTGAATACTAAGCAATACAAAGCGTTTCTGTTACAAAGAGAACATGCCAGAACGCTACTTCAGGCCTCAGAAGCATGTAATCAGAAATCAGTCGTGTTGATATCTTTCAGTTTCTCTTTATATATCCTGGCTTCACAAGTTTATTATTCATAGAGGGTGGTCTGATTCCTACACAGACTTATTGGAATGGATCTTTCTCATCTATGAACAATGGAATTGTGTATTTTCGAATAGTTCCTATTGCGGTTTGTCTCAGGGATTCCTCAAGATTGAGGAATTTTCCAAATTATTGGATAATACTTTTCTCAGCTGCAAACAATAGAATTGTGTATTTAACAGAATGTTTGTCTCGGGAATTTCGTAAGAGAACTGGTTTCTGGAAGCTTGGAAAGAGTCGAATGACAGAAGTCCCAATAATCAGAGCACACACGTCTAGACACACACAAATACTCCCCGGCAAAAAAGCAATCTGTCAAGCTTGCGGAACAGCTGCATAAAAACAGCCCCACAATAAAAGATGAAATACGTCCGTTAACAATGGGTCCCAGCAGTACGATAGTAATCAGGGAAACGGAGACTGGGACACGCGCATAACGTAAACTTTATGTAACTTCAAACGACAATAGAAATCATTCCCACCAGCCACATGCCATGGATAGAGCTAGTAAAGCATTGACTGTCACCATCAAGGCCGGCTACATTTGCCAGTAGATACAGGTGTTAGCGGTTCAGAGAGCCATATCTGTCAAGGGAAGGTCAGGTGGGCGTGAGACAACGGGCGCCATAACAGATGTATTGTGTGTGCCACGTCCGTATACCCACTCCATGAAAGACTGGAACTAGGAGCATGGTTTTGGCCCAATCGGTTAAAATCAGAGAACTAAAAAAAACTAATCTGGGACCCCACACAATCTAATGATGGAGTCACGTACATTTTCAAATACTTACCAGGACTACACGGTTTCTTTTCCTAAAATCTTTAGGAATGTCTTTTTTCCCTAAATCTTTTATTTTTACTGTAATCTAGAGTGGGCTCTTGGATGTTATCATTTCCATCTGGCTCCAGTGGCTTGGCAATTATTCGTGCATTTCTTCACAAAGTCTAAAAGGCATGGATGCTTCACACAGACCCTAACCAAATAAACCAACACCTAGGAGCTGACGGGAATGTCATTATACAGACAAATACCTTATGCAACAACCCCCATAGCTAAGAGGATCCAAACACAAGATCAATCAATGGGCTCAAATATACAGTGTCCTGTTAACTGTGAAGAGGTTGGGGCGAGATACCAACCAACTCCTTATCTACATCTGTCTATATGTAATTACTCATGTTTCACTGATCTAAGCGAAGCCTAATGGAGTGACAAGACACCTTTCAGAGCCAGCACAACCGACCGGAATAATGCATGGTTAACCCTAAATACGTTATACAAATCTGCGAAGCCAACTGGGCCTAATGGGTGTTCATTGATTGGCCACAGTTATTTGATTTCGGGATTGCCTGTAATGGCGTATGTCCACAAATGACTGTGATTCTATTCCCAGGTGAACCATATCTGAACTGAGCAGCCTCCGCGTTGAGTAAGAAGGTCATGTGGAGGACACACACTAGAAGTGCATTTGTTCGATCCGCTGACATTAGGGAGCACAACGGCAAATATCTACCAATTAGAGCATTTTGTGCTAGTAGTAAATCGTTACTAAACCGACCAACATGCCTATAACATAGACAAAAATTAGGCCCATACAGCAGCATTACGCATATGTCAGTGGTATATATAGTAACGAATTTGTGTCGGGCGATGTTGCAAGAATGCATGATAGTAGTATATGCCAATGGTTATTTGTCGATAGCGCATTTCCTAAATTTCTCCCATTTTACAGGCTTATCATGATAGGTTCTAGGCCTTAAAGGGCCGAATCCAACAGGCTTCTGACGCACGCTGAAGTGCCACACGACATGCTCTAAGACGCATATTTGCATTGTATTGAATGGGCGTCGGGGTGCATCGGGAGGTCTGAATTCTGGGTTGGTGTTTGGGGGTTCCAGGCCTAAAATACACATCTCATACACCGAATTTTTATCCTTATACGTTTCAAAACTTTATGCCTCCAAACCAGCACTTTCGGATCAGAACAGCAGGTAACAGGTGTGACATTCTCACCGTAATCTCCTCTCCCAAAGTAATCCCATATACCAAAATTGAAAAAAGAAACAGGCATAGATTAGATTTTGAAAAAGGTGTCCCCACCTAATCAACTTCGCGGCATATGGTGTGTTTCACGCCGAAAACATCATTGTAGTTTGCGTGGGTCACTCGCCATGTGACGACGTATTTCGCTTGTTATGTTCATTATCCCATGGCACGCTACGGCGTTTACTGCCGGATATGCGCCCTGTGAGGGTCGAATTTACCGCACAATGAAGAGGGAAATAGAGTCACCATTTACTGTCAAAGCAAAGTTGGTAAATCAATAAGTATTTTTCTCTTCAAAGCAACTATTTATGTATACATTTGCTGTACAATATTATGGTATGCAGAAGAGAGAGTATTCTAAAAATCAAAATGGAAACTCCATCTAATACATAGATAAAAATATATCATTCGTCATTTCCCATCCATGTATGGATGTTGGGTTCCTTCTCAGTAAAATATCTATATAAAGCATATTTTCTTTATATCTAAAAGCTATCAAGTAGTGAAATATTAGGGAAGTCATTTCCTCACGGGGGTCTTAAAAATAGAATTGTATGACTATTTCTCCCTTCCTCCATCGTTCATTGAAGTGGTTGCTCGTTCATTCTTGCGATCTTCAGATGTTTCCTTGCCTCCATCAGTCATATTAATCAGCCACAGACCGTTACAGCGCGCTAGCGTCTGTCTTAGTAGGTGTCGGGCCTTATAATGCCTGATAAGGCCTTATAAGGCAAACTATGAATGCAAGTTCGCTGTCATCACCCCTAAATGTGGACATGCTGAAGTGGAACCCAAGAAGATCGTGCTACTGTATTTCGGTGACAATCTACTACGATTTTACTCCCGACGCCCTATCAAAGCGCCTTCCAACGCAAAAATCAAAATCCTAGCGTAATCATGGAGCTAATCGTAAGGTTAGTTTTCTTCGACGCGCTCGTACGACGTACACCAATCCCGCTTCTCAGAGTATCTACATGTTCAAATTTCCTAGAGTCGGTGTGCGTCGGTGACGCATTCGGCCCTACAATAGTGGGCAATAATCAACGGAAAATTATCAAATTTACAGATCGCTTGGAATATATATATATATAGATTATTCTGCTATTATACGTAAATATGCAGTCATGTGATTATGGATAAGTGTCTCAAATCAATAATTTTTGTATAGTTTACATGATATGATATTGTTTAAGATACATTATTAACAATCAATTAGAACCATGCAGAGTTTCCTTATTTAGAATGGGATATAGATTCAAATATAAAGAGTTCTGCAATACCGCACCGGTTGCATTGTGATGTGCGTCGGGACCATGATCACCTTTGCTATTACCGCCATAATCGAGGATGTCTATCGTAGCGCGTCCGCGAGCGTTGCAGTAGGTGGGTACCATAATCCGTTTACAACCGGACCCGCAAGCTGGTATTTTGTTTGGTGTGGGAGGCAAGATAGCAAGACATACACAATATTACCATGATTTGGATCTGAGTGGCCGTATTCTCCGCGTAGTTGACGCGTAGTAATACTCCGAGCGATAGCGAGGAGTATTGCGTAGGGTCAACTACAAGGAGAATACGGCCACACAGATCGAAATCATGGTAATGTTGTATTTATTACTCACTTATTTTTTAGATTTAAGCAATAAATATGATCTTTAGAAAACTTTTCAACATAGTTAAGAAGGGACTACTTTCATCTCAATGGGACTACTTTCATCTAAAAAATCCGTATTCTCCTAGGAGATTCCGGAGGTCTGTATTCTACTCAGTAGCGATCTGTAATCTTCATAGTCTTAGTATGGAGACTCCGTATTAGGTGGGTAATAAATGTATATATCCTTACGGCTATCTGCCTAATAGGTAGTAATGAAACGTTATCCTGTGAAGGTGGGCTCATTTGGACAAGATTTTCTAGTTCATTTTTGGTGAATACACAAGGGCATTTCGCGTAAGGCTACCACTCAGATGGTGACAAATCCGTAGAAAGCAGAAAAGACTTAACCACCATCTCTCCTGTATAGATCATCTATATCTTCTCTCATATCTCATTCAGATACCAATGCTACCATACCATATGGAGGGTACAACGGGGCCCCTCCCTTCCTCTCCTGTATTGATCCAAAACAGTGCCTGACACATAATGAAATCAGACTATCACAAGATGGGGACAATATCAGTGTCATTTCCGGCGTGTGGCTCCTGTATGATAGGGAAAAAATGCCATAAAGCGACGATTACTGTCGCCAACATAATCATAAGTTATACACTTCACAGAGACCAATTGACGCTTCATGGGGCCTTGGTGAGAAGCCATGACGTCATTATTGCATGACATTGCGTTCGTCATGTGACGTAGACTCAATGATATAGTGGCCATATTGATCCAAAGGCCAAGCGTGGCATTGCTCTATGATGTAGGGTATGGAAATGCTTGACATGCCCATGCGTGCTGCTATAGCAACATAAAAGGCAGTATTTGTATTGTATTTTATTACTTGTTCTTGTCATTATTGACATTTGCCACACCACCTCTGGTGTCCTGCTCTTTTTCTAGACATCCCGATGCAATGTCTACTCTCACCACATGGTGGGGATGCATTTATTTGCACGAAGTAGGGGTGTTCACAAAGGCTGCCTGATCAGACTGCATTTTCAATGGCACGGTACCCTTTGTCCAAACGAGTCACATCTCAGTGCTTGTTCCAGGGGAAGATGTTCATTGACAATAGCCTTTACACTCTCCAAGCTGAGACGCATGGCCATGCCTGTGTTCTCCTTTGCGCGAATACAGAAGTAATGAATGCAGCAAAGTGCGAAGCATAATACGTGATGGGTTTTTGTTCAGTTTCACTAACAAGGACAGGATCACTGTTGTCGGAGTGTTCCATTTGAAGCAGGAAACAGCATCTTTACATGAGACTCTGTTCAAAAGGTGCATACAGAAGTATATCCTTAAAGTTCACCAAAGGAGAAGTTCTTTTTGAGAATGTAGCCCTGGCTCTGAGGGAAAGTTGTTGTGGAATGACTTTGAAGCACATTTGTAAAAGGCACCTACTATGCGACAATTCAGAAAGTATTTGAGAAGCTGGATTTAGTTTTAATGTCTATCTGAAAAGATAGAAGGTATAAAAGAACTGCAATAATGGTAACTGCTCCTGAGCTGTCTACAAAGCTTCTCGGTCATTCCATCTCATTAGGTTTCTCACGACTACAATGTATGTTATTGTACTACAGATAAATATAAATACAATGCAGGTTGCCTGTAGGGAATCCCAGCCAGTAGTTATATTCTAGCTCATTAAAAGAAGTCCAAAAATAGCTGTAATTGATTCTGAAACTTTTGAATGTCAACCTGATGCGGAAGGATAGTTGCATCATAAAAGAAAGACTTTCAGTTGAATAATACCGTTTCCAAAACAGCCATTATATATTGTTTATAGAAATGCGTAAGCAGTAAGTTGACCTTTTTCCTGCGTTTTCACTGGCTGAATTTGGCCAAACACGACAGTGGCGCCACGTACCTATATCGTTCATCTTTGTAACTTCACCTAGTGTGGTATTGGCGAATTAATGTGTTTCGGATCCGTTGCCCTCTTGTGTAGGCGGGGCGATCTTCAGCACTGTACCTTCCCATAGGAATAGGTTTATTTCCATTTTTCTCGATAGTTTCGATCTTCATTATATTTTGAAGGAATACAAGTTTGTTACATACATATGTCCTATGGACAGTCACTTGAAGTTGGTTGGGTTAAGGAAATGTGTGTTTTTTTGTGGTTTTTAAAAAATTTAATTTGGTTACATAGGCAGTCTGCTATCATAGCATCTGAGTCAATAAGAGATGAATCAATGAGATGAGATGTAATGTTCAGGATTGAAAATCATTTCCTGATGAATATAACGGTCGGCATGTGTTCAGAGAGGTCTGCTTGTAACCCATCTGTCCGTAATGAAAAATTGCTTCCACAGAAAGAAAGGTCACAAGCAGACCTCCGTGAGTACATGGTTACCCCTATATCTATCAGGAAAGAATTTGTAATACTTAATATTCTATGCATACCATAGAAGACTATCTGGTACGTGTTTTTTGTTGAAGTCTCTATGTACATTGAGAAAAACATAACCGGTTTCGAAATTCAACATGACGTGACAGATAACTGTGTGGTATGATGTGTAAAGTTACTAGTGCATGTATTTCCCGACTACAGATTTTGTCAAGCTTTTGCTGTCTACCTCTATTTGACCATATGTCATACTTGGAAAAAGTTCAATAAAACTGTTTTAATAAGATATGTGTTAGAGGGAAACTGATTGTGGATGGCTGAATTCTGGGTTTTTGCAGTGAGATTTACGGGGGCTACATACCGATGTCTTAGAAACCGAGAAATATTACATGCCAAAGAGCATTATATTTAGGGTGTTCAGCCATAGATATATAATAATGAAACTTATTTTTTCCTCTTCGCAGTCAATACAAGCTCTACTGCCCACCGCCCTTGTCCGAGGACAAGGCACCTTTCTCATCAGAGAGCCGACTCATAAACTGTCTCCTGGATAAGTACGCGCGTGTGACGACCCTGGCCCGGCCTGTCACTGACAGTTCGGCCAGCGTGGTCATCGAGTTCGGCATCTCTCTCATCCAGATCCTCGACTTTGACGAGATCAAGCAGGTGCTGACAACCAGCATGTGGAAGAACTACGTGAGTACAACCAAATTACTTTTGATGCTCCTGATATGTAATTGTTCGTTTGCTGGTTTAATATGTCAAAGGGTGCCAGAAGGTATGGGCAGAAAAGATTAGTTTAGCCCATGATCGAGCACCCCTAAAATATGGTGAGTTCATCAGGAACTGGCTATGAACAAGGTTGGTTTTAAAAACTATATTGCCCTTTTGTCTTGTGGTTCTACCGTCGTTCAGGTTTAACCGGTATACATTAAATTTGTTTCTGTGCATAAGCACTGGGAACAGAAGTTGTTTCTTACGATGTTTCCAGAGTGGGTCTATACCACACTCAACACAAAGATCTGTGATTGACATATTTCTACCATACTGGTGATGAATAATTTGTAGGTTCCGATAATTTAAGGGGTCTATAACATTTGATCACACTATTTCATTCTTTCAGAAATGAAAGAGCAGTATTCAAAAAGTGGTGTAACATTTGACAGGTAGATTTGCCTAGCTGCTTCAGAGGGCAATACCATATTTTTGAAAACTTAAACAGGTGGATTTGGTCATTGATGCAGCATGTTTGGACCAGTTTAAACCGAGTCAAAAGTCACTCTTAGGTATCTATAGCTCCAACAGTGAGTCAATGTTGTACCATTAAGGGATACTTTCAGGTCAGGAAAACTATTGACTTTGGTTTGGGTCCCAAACCACACTTTGGTTTTGAGGTATTAATGGGGAGACCGTTACTGATTCACCAGTTGTTCAAGTCAACCAGATCAGATTAGCCTGTGACATGCTATCTTGGCATCCTTATCACGGATACAGAAGACAAGAGCATCGGTGTATTGAAGAACTTTGGCATGTTTAATACTATCAACAAGACCATTGATAAAAAGAATGAATAACAGTGGCCCAAGGACCTAGCCTTGGGGCACTTCGAAATCAATTGTAGCAGGTTCTGTGGTTCGCCTCTAGTTGCAAATCAAAATACTTAGGAAATTTAAAACTTACATGTAGCCCTCAGGGATTGGAGATAGTAAATAAATAAAAAGATATTGAATACATTAGATGAATATATATATATATATATATATATATATATATATATATATATATATATATATATATATATATATACAAAAATCAGGAACATAAGGTGTCAAGCAACACTAAAGAATATGCACTATTT
The DNA here is from genome assembly GCA_950022655.1 of Alentia gelatinosa. NCBI lineage: Eukaryota > Metazoa > Annelida > Polychaeta > Phyllodocida > Polynoidae > Alentia > Alentia gelatinosa. The sequence goes on from OX465583.1 coordinate 34,734,391, forward strand.
TTGACTGAAAATGAATAATTCCCATTCACCCTCCTCCCATCACCCCCCTCACATCTCATTTGTTCACCTCTTATATATATGTTACTCTGTATAACTAAAGTTCTACTAGTAGTGACTGAGTAACGACTTTATTTTGTCAACTCCATTGTATTATGTGGCGTATCACTGTAGCCTTTTGGTTGAATATTTTATCATTTATATAATTACCAGCGCATTCAACTGATACCATGACCTAGGCTAGTCCTTTGTCAAAACCCTGTTCTCTCCAACCAGCTGTAGAAAATCCATTTTTAGCATTAGTGATTCGGAAAGTCAATGAGCTTTTATATAATAGGGCTTTCCTTTTCCCTTTTTCCACTAATGCCTAGTATCGAGGTTCCCTTACATGTCATGGTACTCGCTTTCAAGTTCTTGAAAATATATTTGCTCTTCTAGTTCAATGTTATTGTCTAACTTTGAGTTACCCTTTGTATGCCTCTCTATGTATGTCCTATATGCCTAGCTTTATACAGTCTACACTCTACTTTGAGGTAATCCTTCCACGTCCCCATCTCTCACACATTCTGGATCCTGCCTTATATCAAGTATTTGTAAGGACTGTCTCCTAAAGTGATTTCTCTATGTAAGCCTCGTAGCTGCAGCCTTTCTGCCCCCTCACCCGCTAAGTGGCTTGAGCCGCTTACCACATAGTAAGTAGCTGTAGAGCTCTCTCATCCAACTGCATCATGAAGAAGATAAGCTGGGCTCAAATACAAGGGGATTATCTGAAACATCTTCCACACTAGATTCTATGTGTCTGATGTAAGTTCACTGGAAATACCAAGTGTGGTCTCTGAATGTTCCTTGTCCTTATTTGAATAGTAACTAAGGTTGTATATAGTGGTATTAAACTTCAGTTTTTAGGTAAGACCTTTTAGATGTTAAACGCAAAGGTGCAAATCAGAATACGAGGTAATAGCGTTTTCCTTACTTGCACATCATCGAACACAATATCCTTTGCTGCTCGTCACTTCGCTTTAGTTCCTGACGTAGTTTTCATGGGAACTTAATTGTAATATCTCACACAATATAACATTATATATTTGATGTTTATCTGACACGTTTTTATATAAAAACATCGTCAAAACGCAACGAATATAAAACTAAAATTGGAATTTAGAAATAAAAGTAACTACAGATTGTTTGATCGTGATTTAGTCATTCGCGAGTAACCGGTTCACCATATGGTTTCACAATGTTGAGTGGTTGTCTGCTGATGAAAGTCCTCTATTCATTGCTTTGGCAGGATATCGACAAAGCTATTGCTGGCTCCCTACCCTTTTCCTGTCTTATTGATATCTATAATCACCACTTAGTCCGATCAATCGAGCTTAATGACAAAGAATTAAAATTTCTTCAGTCACTTCCCTAAAATCACCGCATGTTGATGCCATTATCTGTTGCATTGTATGTGGTGAGTCTCGAATGAGTACAGACAGGTTTCCCAAACCTGCAGTGAAATGAGCACTTTAGTTGAGCGTGGCGGCTAGAGAGAATATCGAGCAAGTGACTATCCAGGCGCTTGGCGTAGAGTTTCCAGGCGTGAAATCTTATTTGTATTCTCCGCACATAAGTATAGACCGTTATTGGTTTAACCTGTCAGCTGATCTTTTTTCATTGGCTGAAATTTCATAGAAAGAGCTGCGGGAAACCCCTTATGACCAATAATCAACAGTCTTACAGTATGGGGGCGGTGTTACTACAATGGCGCCACGCGATATAGTGTTCGCATTCGGTGTTAGGTCCTGGTGTGAGAATCTTTTTTTCCCCCGGAGAAAAAGAGGGTCAATAAAACTATGAGTATGTTGGGCCCACCGTCCAACCAGGAGAAATTACAACACTAGTGAGTGAGCTCCAACGCTAAAATGACAGTTATATTAGCTTAAATCCGGATTGATTAAAAATCTATCTCCTTTCAGTGATGGAAGATCTATCAACTGTTAGAAATGGTTGAATCAATAAAGAAAATGAATTAAAAAGATATATCGGGAGATATTGATGCACTTCAATGGATATGGATCGACCAAAGTGTGTGCGATTAACACCACAATGGAGCTCCTGCAAGAGATTCAGCCTTTTTTGTAATACTTCCAAGCGATGATTAACTATTTTCTTTCCCTGCATTGTCGGATGCTGATGGAGGCAATTGGGAAGTTAAAAAGCTGTCACCCTTCTGGGGAACATCCACTGGATGATCTATCATTGAATGTTGATCGGCGGATGACAGATTGGTGCACAGAGCTTTTGGAGATGAGTGATTCAGACGACAGGCATTTGTCAAAAGTACTTACAGGATTTCCACCAACCATCAATCTAGTGCAGAGAAAATTATCGAGCACAGAGTCCCATAACTGTGTCCTGCGTTGGAATGCCATGCAGTGGCAGCGGCTCACTTGTGTGTTGGATTTGTTGCATTAATATCCATTTGCTGTCCTCAATGCCGGATTAAACTGCAGTTTATAGGCTAATTATCAAAAAGTTCAGTACTGCTTATCTCTCTGTATCTGATATTTAAGTTTTATACACATTCTGTTCGAAACAGTGATAGAAATAAAAATGTTATAAGATATCTAAATTAATAAGGTATGGTGTATATCATTATGTTATATGAATAAATATAGAGTGCTGGCCCCATGTAAAATAATATTGCATGTGCATATATACGAAAGCGTACATACGATTTTATAAACACAGAAACACCCTCCATTCACTGCTTGAAACTAACCACTTTATATATATGTAGGGGACCTGTGGCAATTCTACTTGGTCACAGGCACGTCTACTAAGCCTCTCCAAGTCTAGCTGCGGCTGAGTGCGTCCTTAGGGGCCTACTAATAGCTACCTGTGAGGTCATAGGCTGCTTGCTATAATTGACACAGTGTTGGAACCAGTCTAAACAGGTATCTGGCCACCTAGCTTGTACCTAGAATATGTACTTGTTCTGCCTCACTGGACACATTGGGGTTGAGGGACTACTACCTGTAGTTCCTCACCAGAGCTCTGTCTCTGCTCCCTGCCTGTGTGGGCCTTCGGGTTCCCTATGGCTGGGGTTCAGAGAGTCCCGGATGACGGAAGGAGGGGTTAACCCTTCAGACGGATTCCGGGGTTCTGGACGGATTCCTGGAAGATGGAAGGAGTCTCGGAGGACGGAAGAAGGGGACTGGTGTACCCTTCGGACGAACTCTGAGGTTCCGGACAGATTCCAGGATGACGGAGGGAATCCCGGAGGACGGAAGAAGGGCCCCTTCGGACGGACTCCGGGATTTTGGGTATCAGTAGGGCCTAGTCACCCCTATCTGATCCTGGGCAGAGCAATGGAGGTGCTGGGTGGCTGTGGTAAAACACAGCTGCGGGTGCGCGGGTGGGACCAGCACTGGAATGGCATTATGGACCAAAACTGTGGTGGTGCTTGGGATAAGCTTCGGCCAGTCCCGACACCCAGCCACTACATATATATACGCCCAGCGTATGTAGGTATGCTTTTGCTTATACAAGGTCGTCCTATTCTGCGTGTGTATCGTCTCATCTATTGTTGTATATACATGTCCATGGTCATATATACGTCATTAGGGAATACTAGGATAGTGTATCAAGATGGAGGAGCAGAACAAGTTAGTTTACTAAACCCGTACTAACCGAGCCGATAGGCGAGTTTAGTATGGGTTTAGTAAACTAACGAGTTCTGCTCCGATATCTTGATACACTATATTAGTATTCCCTTTATTATATACCTAATAATATTGAAATAATGTATCAATTTTACTTTAATGGCCTGTAATTTGTTAATCCATGTTATTGCTTCATAACAAACACGTAGAGATGTGTCAGTCCTGCATGCTTTGAACTCACTGCTTTCAAAGTGACAACGAATGTTGCTATGCGTGTTGCTATGTGACATGCGTGTTGCTATGCGGGTTGCTATGCGACACTGTCACGGTGACGTCATATCCGCATCAAAGGTGGAGGCGATGCTCACGGTTCAGTTCGGGATTAACTAGAAATAGCTCTTACATCTTAAATAAACTAATTAATTGAATGTATACATGTTGGAGATATCTAATGTCGATTTCGGATGTGTGGGTAGTGCTGGGTGATCGAATTATGTTAGTATACTTCAGAATAAGGGAAACGGCCGCCATTTTGTTTGTTTATTTTTTGCTCCCATTGTCAACAAGTCACGTGGTACAGAGGATATTACTTACTGCACACTGTGCAGTATGGGATTTTACTTCACACTTTGTGAATATTTCACAGTTATTATTTGCTTAGCATAGGTTAGTAATTGTAAGATATACATGCATCGGTATATAATAATATATACACCTGATTCTGTTGTATTTACACCACTATACAATAGTTCCAATCTCTGCCACTTGAGGACACTACTGGCAGCATATTTCATTTTCCATTAACCATCCAAGTCTGTATTATACAAAAAAAATGCAAACTTATATTACCAATTTATTCTATAAAACCTTTATAAAACCTGATTGAGTATAAATTGATTAATCACACATGAAAACCCCTGCATTATGTTGTTTTTTTAAACTGTTTTTTAACTAGATTTTACTTTAAAACACTATTTCTATGTGTGGTCAGTCTAGGTCCAGTATAAGTTCAAGTTTATAGTTGACTCCTAAAATCATCTTACCCCTGCTGTGCCCTCCCTCTGCCACCGATACCCCCCCTCCCACCGACACCCCCCCCCCCCTTGCCGCCCCCTGTTATGTATCACAAGGCTTATAGCTGGAGAAGTCTACCACTGAGACCACCTATACCTCTACCAACACGGGCGGCGGGTGCTGGCGGGAGGTGACCGGGCGCTGGCGGGAGGTGGCGGTTGGTGGCAAGAGGTGGCAGGGGCAGGGTGGTACTAGGACTTCTCTCTGTGAATGCGGCCACCCTACAGAAGAGCGGCGGGGGATTGGGGGGGGGGGGGGTCTCACTGAGGCCACCTATACCTCTCTATCAACACGAGGCAATGGGGGCGAACCTTTTTTATTAATTTTTGTATTTATTATTATTATTATTACGTTTGACTTCGATTGACAATCGTTCTTCCATACAAACATAGTAGATTGGAACTCATAGCGTCGCATATCAGCTGTACATATGACATCTGTCTGATTAGTAGTTACATAATGAGTTACAGTATTACTTAAAGATATCTATTGTTGTATTTACATGTCTATCAGTACACATATACGCCCGGTCTTGTATACACCTCATACGCTGGTGTGAAATGTAGATTTATAAATATATATGAAATATATACGGCCGATACATGCACTGCCGCGATAGCGTATATACGAATAAAGTTGTTAGTTTCGTGCAGTGATTCATACCATTGATTACCTTCCCTGTGTTTTCTCACTGTGCCTCAGCTTCTCCCACAGTGACCTTTCTTGCCGCCCCCTATGTCCTCATTAAATTTTTTGTTCTATTAATTGCCTTCGTATTCTCCCACACTTCATCGTTTTTTTGTGTTTTTTATTAGACAAAAAAATGAGAAATCGGTTTTTTTTTTAACAAAATGTTATCGAAAACGTTTGCTTTTTTAGAAATTAAAACAATTAATGCTATTTAGTGTACATGTGTTTGCTTCGTGCTTCGACACTAACACCGACTACAATCATACACTCAACTGACCAGTGTATAACAACTTGCCCTGCCATCGACCTTCCTCAGTATCCGCCAACCCTCTCTGTGCCCCACACTTGATAGACATCCTCGAATGCCCCCCCCCCCCCCCCCCCACCCTAACCTCTCCCCTTCCGCCCTGCGACTGTCATGTCTGGGAACGAGGCTCTGCCAACACGCAGCGCCACTCTGCAGCATTAAAGGTGACAAGACCAAATATGGCAGTCTAGTTGAGCACTCAACGAATCCCCCCTTCTTGCCTCCCATTCGACCCCGCCCTGGAGCTACAGCCTTATCTTCCCCGGGTGTTCTAGAAGCGGCGGGTAGCGATAAGACGTCGGAGTGTCCATCATATTGACGTGAGTGATATCGCTGTGCGGTAAATACACTTCCAACGATCCCTCTGATCTGAGACACAGCTCAGAGAAGGAGGACTTTATTGCCCATATTAACAGTAGATGATCCATGAAAGAAGCGTCTCAGACGCAAATGGACAATTAGTTCTTTTTTCAAAGGCAATCACATCGAGTGGGGTCTTTTTCTGCAGATATAAAATTGGGATACACATGAGGGATGAAATATTGGTAGTAAGCTTCTATGATCTCTTGATTATATCATAGTGTCCTCTGTCTAAGTAATTTTGTTCGTAGTTCTCGGTGGATTATTGAAAATTTATCTAGACCAAAAGACTATATAGAACGAAGATTTTATTAATAAACATTAGCATCTGAGCAAATACTTTTGGCCGGAGAACTATGATATGAACCCCATCTTGGAATTGACCCCCAATCAGTTTACTTTTCATATTAATTAATCAAAGGGAAAATCTATTTAGAAAAGCAAAGCTAAGCAGGATATATACATATTATATATTATGGGTCATGATTAGCCACTCTGTAATTAAAGTATATAGCAAGCAAAAGATTCAATGCCCATTTCATATACATGCAAGTTATTAATTTTCCCGTCGACTGATATTTGTTAATCAAATATGCAAATCCTAATGCGTTTTCTTTCCACAAGCAAGGTAGAAACCATTATCATTCTCCTAGAAAAGCTGTATTCTCCTACGCAATACTCCTTGCTATCGATTGGAGTATTACTACGCGTTAGCTATGCGGAGAATACGACCACGCAGTTCCAAACCATGGTAATATTGTGTATGTATTGCCTCAGTTATTCTGAGAAAACATGTATAACATGTTTCGTTCAGCATGGTGGATATGAGTCGGTGGGGAGGCTCAAAGCTTGTCTTATTGGCATGAATGAGACTCTATTATGTGTTTTCCACAAAGAAGAAGAGTCATTTATATACACAAAAAGAATCCGATGTGTTTCTTGAACCTGTTGGTGAACTCCCGTACAAGCATTAGCATGCTGTACCAAACTCCCTCATCCGGACCGACTCAGTGCCACTCATTAGTCGCCACAGTGAGCAGCTCTCGTACGCAGCACGTCGACCGTTGGCCCTCAGCAGACCACGGGCTTAGCCAGCTTACCATAGGCCGCCCATAGAAGCACCCACAAGGAGCCGCTCATGGCTGACAGGCCTTTTTTCACACGATTCCGGGAGCAGCTCATGGGCCAGGGAGTGGCCATAAGACGGACGTGTTTGCACGCCGTCCTCCTGGCCGTGATCCAATGAATACAGCTGTCTGTCTGACAACAAAAGACAACGACGCTCTGCGCTTCCCCTGACAACATGATGGGAACGTGCGTGCATGTGGGGGTATTGTGGGCATGAGGTGGGAGTGTGAGTGACCTGTATGTGAGTATTTAAATGGTGGCAGTTAGCTCCTACCATAGTGATAGATTAGGGCCATTGACTGAACCTGATGAATAGAGCAGTGGTCCTGTAATTGTTTATTATAATACTAATGTACTGCTCATGCCAGTTGAACTGGGATATGTATATTGCTGTGTATGTGATTGTGGGGGTCATTTGGATAAACCTGATGAATAGATCATTGCCCCTATGGTGGTTTATCATATAACTAATACATTGCTCATCTCAGTTGCACTGGGATAAATATATTCTTGTGTATATATGCCTTTTGCATATGGGTAGTGAAATGCTCACACTAAAGGATGTGTTCGACCGGGTAGGCGATATTCAGCAGTGTTTAAGGCCAGGAACCCACTAAGCTTCAAACACAGAACAACAAGCGTTCCCACACACTACGACACATATTTTTCCAACATCCCGACGGACGATGCATGTAATTTAGTTTGCTACTCTAGCATTCTATGAAGTTTTTTTTTAAACTGAAAAGGCTATGATTCCGTACCCTTGATTCATAGCCATACTATAGCCACGTCGGAGCCATATCGCAAGTGGGAGCTTGGCTTTAAGCTATAAGCAATGCCGCGCCGCCGCCAAATGGGCACCATGCGGCACCCACCCAGTGCTTTTTTCGTGCCACATCGACAACCCAGTAGAACATGTCTTTTCGTTCATTGTACTATTGTTAAAAAAGGTCAATGAATTAATGCAATGTACTGATCATTGGTCCTAAGGTAGTTTATCATATTATGAATTTATTTTTCATCTCAGTTGCACCTGTACAACTTTATTGCTGTGTGTGAGAGACTGTGGGTAGTGGAATGGTGACAGTAAGCTACTTCAGGTCAACTGGGTTATCGAATAAGCCTAGTGAATAGACCATTGCTCCTTTGATAGTTTCTTACATATTACTATAATATGTATATAAATATAAATATAAATATCCAATTATCAGGATGTAATGTATTCTCAATTGTTTCAAATGAGCCATATTGTGATATCATTGTACCAGTTTCCGGTTAGAAATATGTCCACAAAGAAAATAGTCTGGAGTTGAAAATCTTACTATAAAGCTACCCCTTCCCTTTTTCAAAAAATACATGAATATCTCAGTGATTAAAGATTATGCTTTAAAAATTCCTCTTGGTAGCATCTACTGCATTAAAATATCTTTATCCACTTTTGTTATCAGTGTAAGACATAGTCAACCATTATTGCACAAAGTGTTCCTCCTCGTAGATTGAGTTATATGGCGGGTATAATCATGACCACGTTGTCTCATTATGCTTTGATAAAGATTGAACAAGGAAGTGTACATGTGTTTTATAATTTACACATATAGATATGTAGATGAACACACCATCGTTACCAATTCATGTCCGTAGTTCCTATTCGCTAGTATTAACGAGAGAGATTTATAGGGGTGGATGTATTTTGCATCTTATCACGACTTAGGTACTAGCTAGTAAAAGAAGGTTTGTACTCACGGTTACCGGGTCTTTCATCTGCCTCCAGTAGATTTATCTTGGTCTGGGTTTTTGCATTAACATTTTAAGACATGTACAATAACCAATATACAAAATATTCTTACTCGTAAATTAGTTACGTGGTGGGTGAAATAATGACAATGTTGTACCCGTGTACAGCAATAAAGATTGAACCAGTGTGTGTTTCATCATTCATATATGTAAATTATAACAACACTTTTGGTATAAAGACCCATGTCTGACTTTCCAAATCGCTATCGTAAAAGAAAGTTGACGTGTCAGAATTAGTTTTTGCATGTTATCACAACTTAATAGCTAGTAAGAGAAGGTTTGGTACTCACGGTTTCCGTGTCTTGCTTACAAGTTGCACGTGTGTTGGGTAGGAACGACTTTAAGGTCAACTTTAATCCGGAGCCGATACATCCCAGGATGCACCCCGATACATGCATCGTAAGGTCTGTCGTAGGGTATCGAGAACTCAGTGGACGCCAGGCTTAATCTGGCGAAATTAACGTCTGCCCTAGTTTCAAATAAAGCCTTCCGATCACACAGCCGTTGTCTCGGTGTCCCGGACATCTAAGTGCACAAGTGAAGCAAGTGGTGGGGGATTGCGTTCCTCTTGCCCATTTAGTCATGATTCCGGATCATTGCATTGTCAATTGTTCTTTGTAAGTTGCGGGTAATGTCTGTTAAGACTGATTTTGGGTTTTCCTCACAGCCACTTCCAAAATCATGGCACCTTGTAGCAGGTCGTCGATTAAATGATCTGTTATTTTATCATTCTATTGTTGAAATCCCCGTTCAATGCGCCTCAGAATTTGCTTTATGATCCTCCCATCAGGTATACCACCTCAAATAGCGTAACGTCATGGCTATCGGTGGGCTCTTTCTGGCGAATGATTCATACTTCACACTTGACAGTGCCTGCTCTTTTTGTACTGGGAAAATATCTGATGGTCAGTTCCACGTCTAGGCGTTATTGCTATTTTCAACGGCTTTATCAGATTCTCGCTATTTGCGTCGGCCTGTGAGAGTACCTAGAAAGACAGAATTGCATTGTTATAGACCGTTGAGGCGTGACTTATTATCTAAGCCTGGAATAAACGTTCATAGGCTTAACATTATGAACTCGTTCTCAACAGGCTTGCGAGTACGGTAACTCATTCTCAACGGGCGATAAACAGATAAATATTCCCAGGCCCAATTCGCCATCTCGTTTGAAATGCTTTAGAATATTCACTCGGCTATCGCCTCGATCTTATTACTGTACTGTACTAATTCTTGATCAAAACTATCGATAACGATAGTTTTCATATCAATTTAGCATACATCTATTATTATGCTCCCACACAGGCAAGGGATTCTAAATATGATATATTCAGTATCTTGAAAAATTGTATTCCGGAGTTTACTTCTGGTTGGTACGGCAAAGATTGATTAGTAGCCCGAATGAATGCATTTCCCTGAAAAATAGTTCCAGATTGAATTCTCCTGATTTGGAGATTTCTAGAACTTTTCTACGTCACCTTTTTCCTGGAAGACAAGAAGGCAATAAGCTGAAGCTGAGCATGACATACTGTAAGGCTTATTCCCATCCCTTTTTTAAATCAAGCAAGCTGTTACTTTATTCACCAAAAAGAAACATCATTACACCTAAACAATGGTATAGGTTGGACATAAAGCCCGCTTCCACTGGCCGACAAAGACGGTGTAGACTTTTTGTGTTCTCCTTATAGCCTATTTCCATTGGCCATCACCTATATACAGTCAGGAACCACCGACGGACCCTAGCACTGCTGGCACGAAATGGAAATAGGCTATTAGGAGAGCACAGAAAATCTACAGTGTTTGTCGACCAATGGAAAAAGGCATATATAGACAGCACAGGACGAAACCAAATAGTACATGACAAAACACAATTCGAAGTAAAATCACATTCAACATCGGTCAACACCGAATAGTCTTCAAATACAGTATCTTGTTAGACCCTCCAAATCAGCTAGAGTTTTCTCTATAAGTACTTTCTGCTTCAGTTCCAACAGAATTTACAGAAGAAATTAGTTTGCTTCCATGAATGACCCGCTGTATTATCTAATAATTCATATAAATGAGAATAAAGTTGACCAGTCTGATCCTATTTCCAAAGGTTAGCAACCCAAACAACACACCGAGAATATCAACATTCAAGTTCAGACGGCACAAATTATTCATATGCTTACAGAAAATACCAACATTCCCCTTCAGTCAATGAAAAGGTAAAATATATCATCGCTTCCTTCACCATAATCACATAAAACTGGATCTTTAATTATCCTCTGAGCTAATAATACATTACACATGATCATACGGAAAACAATACTATAATGAAACGACTGAAGTTTGGATCTTCTGGTACGCTCCTAGACATTTACATATATATTCTATTCCACAATGCAGTGTCCTCAAGCTCAGGATAGGACTCCTCCCACCTAACCCGGGCAGTTGAAAAATAAGTTCCCCAGTCAAGCATAACCTGAGAAATAGTTCCACTCTCTCCCCAACATCATTTAATGGAACACTTCCCGTGTTCCAAACCGTAGTCCTTTGGTTCTAAAATTTTAATCCCTGGTTCATCCGCCGGTATACCAAAGCCATCAAGAAAGTACGCCTTAGCTTTAAACTTTTGATTTATGTATTCATACGATATATCACCATCAAGATTAACAATATCTTGAACTTGATTTATACCAGCTGCTTTCTAGTGCCGTTCCAAAATACCTGTCTCACACATATTGATGAACATATTTCTCCGCAAATTCTTGTTAAGCATTTCCGTGTCTTCCCTCAGCTGCTTATTATATATCGTGTTCCATATGTGATTCATTAGATCGTAAAAGGTTCCAAAGCCCCTACTTCGCTTCCTACTTTTCTTCAGAAAGTAGTCAACCATATTACATACAGGTGTTGACCATCTTCTCAAATTCAACAAAGACTCTTTCTTGTACATAAGTCAAGTTACATGGGAAAAGGATAATCGATTTAACCACGGCATTGATTACACAAGTTCTGCCAATGAGCGAGAGATTCCTTTTGTTACAGCTATGTATGACATTTTGACATAAAGGCAAGTCGGGATTGAAAAATCCATACTAAGAGCCCACAGACCTGTATTTTCCACCAAGAATCCCCAATATTCTTATTTTTTTCACAAACAGGAAATCGACTGTTCATGCCGGTCTTTAAAACTCATTCATCTATTCCACTTCCTTTCTGTAACTTTAATAGTTCGCCATTAACTCTTTCAATCACGTTGTCACCAAGTCGGGACTGTCAATCAACTTTTGTCGCTCTCTCTCCTTTATCGTGAGCCTTGATTTCAGCAGCTCCACCTCCATCGTAAGTGATTCAGTTTCTTCTTCTTGATGTCCTTTCCTATATCCTGTTTTCCCTTCTGTCCCTTCTCCCTGGAATCTGAGGAGAGTGTATATATTTAAGCGTCTCATCCAATGATTGTAGCGCCGGATCCTGCCACCTGGAGTCCGATATTCCAGTTCTGATTGGTCTGCCTTCAATCTCGGGATTATATGTTGGCTTCTGCAGTGCTTCTCTGTTGCCCTTTTTTTCCTTAAAACCGTATATTCCCGTTCTACTTCTTCCTATAAAAATTTGATGACTGATCAATGCAGAGGATCAAGGTAGATATCAGCCCTCTACATTTAAAAACAAACACTTACATAGAACTACACCGAGAATCGGCCGAGTGACGATTACGGTACATCCAAACGAGTGGAGTATTGTGTATTTTACGATTCGAGTGTGGTTCTGGATTTATCTCACCCCTTTCTCTGCCATTAAATAGCATCACAAAATCAAAATCGTTAAAATATACTTAGCAAATCCATATGACGTCATCTCACATACACTACACCACGGCCGTGGCGTAGTATAGTTACTTTATTGGGGTGATCGTTGAGTATTTTTTTCCAATGGTATTTCTATGGCTAAGCTTGTACCAGGGGTGAGATAAAACGCCATCTTGGTCACCGGAATTCCGCGATGTCATCTCTTTATAAAAAGGTCAAGCTTATAACGTACTGGTAGCTGCAACATATATGATATGATATACGGTCTTCTGATATATGTAGAGTGGGACATAAAAACACAGATTCATGTACATAGGTTCTTAGCAATTGCTTTGGAACACATCTTAGTAGATGTGTCTAAATTTATGCATTGAAATATACTTAACAGTTTGTTTTCTGCGTTATCTTACTCATTGTGGTATATCTGTATAAAAATGGACGTCTTCTTATGATATTTGCTACCTGAAACTATCATACTTCCATGGCAGAACTAACTGAGTTATAACCAAAAGCCTATCACCTTATACTACATCGTTCATACTCCCTTACTTTAAGACCAGCATAACGCTGGCTTAATAGTAGGTAGAATAAAGGCGTGTATCGTATGCTAGCTGCAAACATACCTTCCACTCTAAATAGGACGTAACAAAGATGAGTGGGGGAGCTATTGAATCAACACAATGGCTCCTTCCTAATGGGAAATTACGGAGACAGATTGGTTGTGTCACGGACGAAGCTTGGAGGGTCTTGTACCGTTGGAGAGAGGAAGGAGGAGGGTTGTAGCGTGATGAGTAATGTGTATGTGTGCAGACGTTCAACCCCTGGATAAATATACAGCGTAAACAATGCCGCTTAGCTGTACAGCCTTTCTTAGCCTTTCCTATCTCTGAGAAGAGGGGGATTAATGAGCCAGCGGTAGGCGTTTTGAACCGGCCTCCCGATATGCACCGTTACAAACCGATATTGAATTCCTGATGCAAAATCAAAATCGTAGCGGAATCGTAGCTGATATCGAGGAAGTTAGTCTACGATAACCAACCGATACACACCGATATGCACCGATACTATAGAGGAAACCCATGAAAGTTTAGGGTCAGGGCTTGTATCCCATCGAGTTTGAATCGCGTAGTAATTCACAAGGCGAAGCCGCGTGAATTATGTAGCGATTCAAACGAGATGGGATTGAGCTCTTCCCCTAAACTTGAATGGGTTTCTGAATTCATCTCACCCTTTACATTGACTAATGGGCTAACATTTGTGACATAATCCCCCATTGGATATTTTTCCTAAATATCTCATGGGCATTAGATAAGAGTTCCCAATGTTAAGTCTATGGAGAAAAAATATCTGGGGTGAGATAAACACAGTTACTGCTCCTGATAAAAACTGCGGCCCTGTATTTTAGTCACGACAATCGTTCATAACGACATGTTTCAGGCGTCAGTGTCCTATGGACGAACGATCTTACAGGATATGCCAACAGTCGTCAGCCTACGACACTTAGGACAGCTACAGGTGTGCTATAGTAGTGACAATCGTAGGGTATCGTATGTGAAAATGTCGGCCAAAGTGACAATTGTGGATATGTCGTACAGGTATAAGTGGTGGTTGTAATTCTTTTTTTTCAGAGGCTAAAATGTATTGAAATTAGGAAATATTTTGGGACAATTTTTCTATATATCTGGGTCCTGTTTTTCAGACAGCGACGTCTTTATTACTTATGATCGAAAAATCGTGACTGTTTGGAAGACCAAAAGAGGGATCATGACCACAAAGTGTACCTCAGACCCGGTCACTGCTGGACTGTTATGATCACCGTTGGCCCAAAGCCCATTCAAAAACAAAAACATGTCTCACATGTATATTGTTCATCAGAAAATTATGAAATTTGGGAAATAGATGTAATAGACAGTGATGATTCATCACAGTAAACATTGTTTCATTTGATACGGTGGAAGTGTATAAAATGAAATATGCCAATCAAAAGTATGAGACTATCACACCAACTTAGGGTCGAGTACTGCAGTAGGATGTTAACTGGGCAGTCAAGCAGAGCAGTGTCAGCAGTTGTCACTGGCTTTGGTGAAACAATTCTTATGAATGAAATAATCATCGGGAAGTTTTATAATTTGGGTTAAAGGTATGACATCCATATAGAATCCTCCACTGCAACTATCTTTGAATTTTGATAGGTTTTAGTATGAATATCATACATGTATGACATGTCTGACCCTGTCACTGTTTTAGAGACCCTTTGGATCAAATGGTCAACAAATGGTCCCGACATTGGAACACAAAACAGTGACCAATTGTTTGTGTAAGGTATTATTAGTCGTATGGATGGTCGCTTGCCAACTGAAGAACCTCCAAACGGTTGCACCTCCAATATATAGACTGGTATGTTTCATCATGATTTGCTTCAATAATTTCATTAACCCTTTGCAGACCGGGATCTGGGACAGACCCATGTTAGTTGGTACGGGTCCTAGGGACGAGCCTAATAACGTCGGTGGTCTAAAACCAGATACGGTTGTTTGATCACTTCAAACTTAATATAATACTTCTTTTTTACCTAATAATGTTAATTATTATATCATAGTACATTTTCTGCAAGTTTCAGGTTTATTGATTCATCTTGATAAAACAACAATATTGTAAATGATGCCTCAAGGCATCATTCGCCCTACGCTGAGGAATGCCTCAAGGCATCATTCGCCCTACACTGGGGAATGCCTCGAGGCATCATTCGCCCTACACTGGGGAATGCCTCAAGGCATCACTCGCCCTGAATAGGTTAATATTAGGAAACGTCCTTACTGTGGATGAAACGGTTCCTGTTCGAGGTCAGTCTTGGATTTCATACTGCCTGACGCCATAGGCGGAAGGCAGTATGAAATCCAAGACTGACCGAGAACAAGAAACGTTTCGCCCATAGTGTGGACGTTTACTTATTTTTATATACCTTAAATCAATGAAAAAAATACATTTTGATGACTTATTAAGTCACACTCACAGCGGGCACGAACATTATTATTACTGCACCCCTAGCAGCGGGCAGTATTTCATAGACATTCGCACACAGGTATAATAATATTTATAAACAAAAATCAAAGGCTTGAGTAAGTCGACCATCAGTATATTCCCTTAAAGTTGTAATATCCAGGGGTATATCTCTTACCAAATTGTGATGGCAAAAAGAAATAATATCATAGAATAGATATCTTTTATTGGAAAATACAAAGTTTACCCGCTCATAAATATAAAAAGCACCTTCCTATGATATCCATTTCTAAAGCCAGAAGTCAGTGGTAATGAATCCCTAACGACAATCTCCTCAAAACTTCCTAATTCAGAACAATATAAAAACAACATGCTTTCTGGCACATTAATGACATTGATTGATGCACAGATTGGCAGATAGGCACAAGGAACCAATCCCGAGTTGGTTGGTAATGAGCCAGGTTTGGCGGGAAGACAGCGGGTGTCGGGAGTGGTCTGATCCTTGTCTGATTAGAGCAGATATCATGCTTGGCAAGGCCTGGACAGCGGAGCTGGCAGTCCGTGACACATCCTGTTAATATCACATGAACGTGTGCGGCATTGCTGGCCAGTGTTATTGCCGGGATCTGCCCACAGTGAGCTACTCAAATCTGAGCCGCTCTCTCTCTGTCTGCTCACACTGAAGCTATACCAACAGCAATATACCTGTAGGGTCTATTTGGCCATAGCAATTATAGTGTTTCCTAGTAAAAGCAGGGAACATACTTCAGTACGTGTACAATAATATATACTGGTGACACTGTCATACATGCATTGATTTACGGGTAAAAATAAATCACGCAATTAAATGCTGCATCCTTCCCTTTTTTTAATTATGATAGTTGACGAGTAGTATATGCTTTAATACCTGCATATCTTCAGACAATTCTGTCTCCATATTACAAGACCTTATAGAATCAATATAACAGTATTTTCTTTGCAATGGTATCACGGCCATCTTCGATTGCAAACACAATCGTGATTACTACTGAATTCGTTTAGAGAGGTTATGATGGTGATTAGTATGTTATGTTATTTATTTCCTGATACCCGTCTATTGAATCGGACCTATTAAAAGTGTGTTTCTTGTTAATCTCCTGAATTGAAGCTACAATACTATTTCCTAACACTCCCTTTCACAAGGACTTTTCTTTTAAATCTTCGGTATTTGGCTTCTTGAGGTATTCATCTTGTTTCCTGGTTAAGTCCAATAAAGCAATTTTATGTTCATAACTACCCTTTCAAAATTTGGCATATTTCATGTCTAAAAAGTTAGGATATTCTAGTACAGTTGTACATGTGAATTATTTCTTAGCTAACACTGTAGAATATTATGTCTTGCTGTTCCCCGCTACTTTCATTCCGCTGGGAAACTTCAAGTATACTGCTGTCTTTAAACTAATTGCCAATGCCTTCGAAGCCTAGGATGGTGATTAGTTTTACGAACAAATTACAAGTATCGTTTTCTCCCATGAACTGCTGCATTACAAACAACTAATGTGACGACTTTTAAAATGATGGCAGTACTCTCTAACCAGTCTGACACTTTATGCCATAGCATGATGTTAGACCACATCTAGGCATGAATCTTGGCCAATAAGAGGCTATAATAGAGCTAGATATCTCCAGTATTGGGAAATATTATATTCCTCTCTACATCTCTAGAGAGGGGAGGTTTACATAATATCTCCACAACTTCTAGGGGTGGGGGTTATATAAATTTGGATGGGCTACATATAGCAGTACAAAAGGAAGACACCAAAGTAAACTTCAAATCGGTTCGCCAAAGATACTCTGCTGAAACAGGATATACGCCAAACCATGTATGTCCTGCCACTCTGGGTGAGGATTGTTTTTCACGGTGAGACTCAAGGAAGCAACTAGATCATATATTTTGTTTCATGATGTATCAGATGTAATTTTTGTCAATACCTGTTGATCATTATTACTAATATTACTGTCATTATTATTAGTAGTGGCATACTTATAGCATACCGAGCTCACTCTATCTAAATGTAAAATCTATCGTTGTAAACATGTATTCAGATAAGGTATGAACCAAAAGGTATGGTGGAAGACCGAAACGTTACTGTAAGCGAACTGTTTCCAATAAAAAAAAGTAATGACTATTTCTATGCGGTATCTATGTACATATGCGCATAACCTTTATAACGGGAAATCCAAATGCAATGTAGAAGTTATGTCGATGTAATTTGATTGCAAAACTGTACACCAACTGAGCTGAATAAATTTGATCTTAAAGGGAATTTACTTTGGCACCCTGTGTGACAGTCGTCATTATAGTGTTTACGAGAAAAGCATCAACCAGACTTCTTTCATGCTTCTTTTACGTGTTATTTTACCCACCTATCACCTTTTAAAAACAGGTTCCCATATCAGCGAGAATTAATGGATGGTCCTTGGAGACAGCTTTGCATACATTGCTCGGTTTGGAGAGTGCTTGTGAATAGATTTCAAATGGTAACCAGGATATGGTTCTGTTGTCAGCTTAAAAGATAATTGAAATGCAAATGTGACTGAAAAATAACTATTTTGTCCCATGACAGGTGTAGATAGAGAAAATCATGTTCGGGACGGTTAAACCAAACAAGTTATGTAAAGTAGGAAGGGTTCTTTTCCACTCCGTGAGATGTGATTATCAAGTATACATCAAGCTAGAGCTCTCAATGAAGACATTTCAATGGTATCTAGCGAATAAGAAATAGTAATTCGGGAAACTTGCATGTCGTAAGCAACATACATGTAGTACCACTGTTAGGTATATATGGTTATGTTTTATAAATAATTTTCTGATATAGGTTGCGTAGATTATTTTTCTTATTTATGCAAATATCTATTTTTGCAAATTGGACCAACCCTCAAGGCAGACGAGGCAAAACCAGTTTTATTCCTGGTATCAAGAATAAGAACACTATTTATTCCGCTTAAATAAGCGACACTGCGTATAAGTTATTTACTTATACTCTTGCACAAAGTGTAGTAAATATACGATCAAGGTAAACTGAGTCACATGAATGAAGTCTTATAAATCAAACGAAGATTTGACCCGAACTTCAGTTAGTCAAATCAGAAAGGCGGAATTAAGTTCCAGCCGCATGAATGTCAGGTCCCTGACTGGGGATTGAAATCCAATTAGCTACAAAGCCAGTCCTGGGGACCCTGAATTACAGTAATTCCTGCGGTGTCAGAATCAGAACTTCGGAATTAGACCCCATTCAGGCCTGACACGGGAGTGAAACGTGATACTTTCTATTGAATTTCTCATTTGCACTAGATACTTTCTTAATGTCCTTTGAATGACTCAGTCACAGCCTTCCTCTTTCTAGTTGATGAGGAATCAGACTCGATTCCAGGCAGAATGGAAATGAAGGGACAATTTCAATATTGACGAGAAGTATAGACCTGCGGTGTTTAAATCAGAAAGTTTGAAATGACAGAGTGATGCAGAAGCGTAATGCAGAAGTTGGAGAAGTTTCTAGAAGGCTGAGCAAGCATGTTCCTTGGGTTGAACTCACCTGGTGCTTCGCAACCTACGATAGCAATTACAACATTAAAGGTTGATCGTGCATTTTTAGTTTAAATTGAAAAAGAATTGTACTATAGTATTCTAACCTTGCAGGTTAGGTGAGATTATAAGATGATAACGAAAGATATATATCATGGAATAATAAAGATGCACCCTATTCCACTGATATTCATTTCAATAAATCGAGTCTTGTTGGGAGAATCTTAAGATTGCGATTGTTAGGATTGAAGAAAATGTCAATGTAAAGTATTTGAACGATATTCCCCTACCGAGGTATTGAGAAAACAATGCTCCCTATATCAAGCCTATGTTTTCCCAATTCCAATTCAAGATGGATTCTCTCAGATGATAATCAATGAATGTAGTATTTCTCTAGCAGCTAAATCGGATCTATCAATATCACAAAAATATGAATCCATTGAAAGTCAGTGGCCATCAAACTGTGTCAAACAATTGGTAATAATGGTAACACCATTTGGATACTACAACATTTATATCATTCTGTGTCTAATCCTAATATTGTTGTATCAGACCGATTGGAATACAGTTTTTAAATCTGCAATATACCCAGGGAATATCATCGAAGAAAGGTATGGTACTCGAAGCGAAGACGAGGGGGATTTTTTCTCACGGAGGCCCGATCTGGAGAGAGCTCAAAACCTGGGAAAACCTGCCAAATGTGATGCAGCGCCTTAACAAGCATGATCACTTCAAGAAGATGATTTCATATTAAAATACCCTGGGATACCTTATTCTACCAACTCACACCATCATCCTCATTACCCATTATGATCCCAAAACCAATAACCTCTGTTACTTTACTTACATATATATATATACTGATCAGATTTAATACATAAGAAGATTGGTTTATAATAAGATGCTCGACTTATTGTCCATAAGAACTTCTAACAAGGAGAAATGTTGAATAAAAGTAATATGAAAACATTAATTTGTCGATTGACTCATCTGTGTTTGTGCTCTTCAGTATGCATATCAGTCATATAATTACTAACCTTTCCTTTGTATGTACTAACTTAAACATACAACCTAGTCTTGTTTTTTGTCCTAGCCTGGTATAAACGTCCATAGGCTTAGCATTACGAACTCGCTCTCAACAGGCTTGTGAGAACGGTATCTCGTTCTCAACGGGTGATAAAGAGATGAATATTTCCAGGCTAAGATAAAATCAGAAACATATTCGTGCTTGGTCTGAGTCCCTGTTCACCATCTCGTTTGGAGTGCTTCAGAATATTCACTAGGCTATCGCCTCGTTCATATTACTGAGCACTCCAAACTCGATGGCGAACGGGGACACAGACCAAACACTCATCAATTTCCTTCTTAATCATGGACGGACCAGTCTGAATACAAAATGCTCACTTTGAAGCATGTAGAGGCCTTGTTTGCATGACACATGGTGATTTGTAAATTATCAACGTGACTTACTAGAATTTGACATACCGAGTGCATCTGCAGGAGAGACAGAAAAGTAAGAAAAAAAGATAAGATCAATGAATAATAAATAAATCTAAGGATGCAATAATTATTGTGATAGATAATATTTGCGTGAAAAAAACAAAACATTCTAGCTTAAACAATCAAGATATGATAACTTCTATGGGTCTTAGTATTCAAGTCAGATGACCTGTCATTCAAATTATCTGCTACAAAGTCACTCACTCGCTGCTCAAGCGGTGCGTTACCTGTCTCAATATTAATTGGGGGAGGGGACCAGTCTAGCTCTTAGGCTGCTCTCGTCTGGCATCTTTATTCAGTTATAACAGTGATATCCTAGCTCAATCTCTACCCCCTTGAATCTTCCCATCACAGTGAGTACCGGGTAGCCTCGGGGTGTCAATATCTAGATAGACACCATCTGTGTTATTTGTCAACACAAATCAATTTCGGGTTACACCATGCCGCCAGTAGAGGGCGCCGCTGGCGTCTAAGGTAGCCATCTTGTCTGAGACGCCGAGATAACGTATACAGGACCACTGGAACGCCGAGCGGATGGACACCAAACACGTTAAGAGTTGACGCTTGGTACTGCATAATCAATCAACCCTGCCATATCTGCATTTGAACCTGAATTATGATGGATAGGCTCTTGAATTGACATGCTGTTTTATTCTGTAGTTTTCCTCATTTTTTGTTTCATGAATTGGCCCTGAGGTACAGAGTACAACATCCGATTCACATCTCACTGAACAAAGGTTGGATATCCTTTTAATTGCCCATTCCATTGTATTCCCACGGGCTTTGCTCATCGGCCTACAGTTATATTGATTATGGTAGTGTAGTGAATACATGTGAATTCCATGTGACCCATAAAGTCATTCCTCTAACAATTAAGTTTCAATACTTTCGATATCAGATCGGGCTATCGGTTAAAACGACAGCATAAATAAAAGCTTTAGATGGAAGGAAAACAGCCGAATTGTAAGATCAATATCCTGTGTTAAAACAAAAGGCATTCTCTCTACAAAGTGTTTGAGGAATAGTATAGCAGATTCCGGGTAGCTTTTGCTATTTTCGATATCCAATTTCCTTCTGCTATCTAAATACAATATGAAGAAAACATATTTTATTGTATAGCGTATAAGTAGTCTTATTATCCACCTATTACAAAGTGTCCATAGAAAACACATAGGGAGTGTGTATGGACATACCCGGTGCATACGAATATGTTGTATGCTCCGGGTGGCGCATACGGAAAAATAGTGCGTATGGAAAAATAGTGCATAACTAAAACGAACTGACATCGACATGCCACTTGTTTAGAAAAGGTGGATAATAAATACAATATAGACTGGTTTCAGATAAAAGCGGTTGTATGCTCCTCGGAGTTGACTATGCGCAATATCCTCGCATACGCTCGGATATTACTACGCGTCAACACCTCGGAGCATATACGGCCGCTTGTATCTAAAACCAGTCAATATTGTGTATATATTTTCCTGGTCGTGCCTATCCAATTACAGCGTTATGGAGAGAACGTATGCGTTACTCATTTTTTGGAATATTGTGTATATATGTGTACAAATCCACTGGCAACTCAGGCATTTTGATATCCACAAATGTCATGACAAATTAAAAAAGGAAGACCCACTGTCATTTACCTTCAACTGAAATAAGACAAAAAAAGAATCATCCAGTTTTGTCCTTTGAAAATATAACTGAATAAATCAGGTTTTAGCAGCTCTACATCCCAAGATGTCAGAGAATAATGAGGTATACACGATCATATCCAATGAGATACAGATAGCTACCCACAGACCGTAGACTCTATATACTCCACAGTGAGCATGCTGGTTGTCTTTTGTCCGCTGCCAGACAGTTAATGGTGCTGACTAATAAGACAATCTGCTTACTCCGTCTGCGTGGATGGAATGACGACTGTTATGTGACCTGACAGGAGATACACAGCAGGACAAGTCAGGAATGGGTGTATACTACTACTCTATAACCAATGAGCCTGAGGCTAGCAAAGGGTGTTCGTTTTGAACTATACAGATCATAGTGATATTTTCTAGATAGAAAGGTTCTATTACGTTACCGAAGGCCTGCTTATTGTACGTGATTTTCAATTGCAGTACATTCTAGATATATTCATATGATATTTTGCGGTTTATTTTGCGGTTATTGAGACAGTAAACTGTTTGGTCAGGTTCCTTATTTTCAGACATTCCCCATGCTGTGAAAAGCATCGTGAACGCCATACAAATACCCATGATAACACCCAACATGTTGAATTCCTTTTTTCGGTGGATCTACAGCATCACAGAAGCTGTAGATGAGCCGGCCACCATGTAACATTACCTGCTGACCAATCAGGGAATGGGATGAAGACATGTGACGCTCTCAGATCATGTGACCACACTTTGTCAAAACGCATTTCAACTGCGTCAACACGTTTCGTGTGGCGCGTGAACTGTGGGAAGAATGGCAATGCGTGATGTAATCACCTAACGAACAACTAGCATGCAATGATATGTTAATCACTATATTAATTGTGGTTTATTGACTTGGTGTAAAATGGCCTACAAGCTATCAGATGTATATGGCACGGGCAGTGTAGTGAGGACCACTACAGGTAGGATGAGCCGCTCTATGGAATTCTTCTTTGACCGCTAGTTTATGTCTAGCAATAGAGGGAGGGCCCTTATAAGGAATAACAAAACGCTAGGATTTATCATCAGCCTAAGAGATCAATGACTTGTTCTTCATTTACCATGAACAGTACATAGAGATACTGCACTACATGCTTGTACGAAAATTACCAAGGGTTTGTATTAATTATGTGCGTGTTATAACGCAGAGTAGTATGAGCAAAGTTAAGACATCACGTTAGTCGCAAGGTATAAGAACCACAGATGCTCCCTATAAGTGATGTTATGTTACTAAATGTATAATATGAACTCATAATGAGTAAAAAAAAAAAAAAAATCTAATTTCTTCGCTAGTTGCGTTTATCTTGTTCACCGTTCATAGGAATTTCCCGGGGTATGCGGGGCTCCGGACACTCCAAATACAGGCTGGATCTTAGCATCCGGATGTCACCGTACTCCGGTCACCCAGACCAATCTTTCTCTGCACTGCCGGAGTCTACCCCGACAGATGGGTCGGCTATCTTTCAGCACACCCATCTGTTACATTCTTCATCCACATCTTCATCACAAATCACTGACTATTATCGTGCACATATGGAAACTGTGAGTAGTGATCTAGTATTATCTACCCTAAATGGACCTGAATAAGAAAGAAGGTATAAGCATGGGCTATCTAAATGTACGTAGTTTATGCAAGCACCTAGAAGAGGTAACTTTTATATACAAAGATGTTGATATTATGGGATACGGTGAGACCTGGCTTCGTGACTCACATACAGACAACACATTAGTACTATCGGACTCTACCATATTTAGACAGGACAGGAAACAGGGTACAGGAGGGGGAGTTTGTTGTATTGTTAAAAATCATTGGGCTGAATTCTGTCATCCTGATAATGAATACACTGTTTCAACTAATAATCATGATGTACTGGTTCTTGATCTAAATAAGCAAAATAATAAAAAATTACTTATAATTATATACTACAAACCACCAGGTACTAACTTGGATACTTTTTTATCTTATTTACAAGAAATACTTAATTCAACCAAGTACAAATATTATGAAAAATGGCTACTGGGCGATGATAATGTAAACACCATAATTCGTAATAGTAGAGACAGTATGCGACTTAGTGATTTTCTACATGATAATAATCTTAAAAATCTAATTACTAGTGTAACGAGACCAGAAAGTGGAACTTGTCTGGACCATATACTAACCAACTCAGACTACACTGTTGGGCCAGTTGTAGACGATAATCTCATTAGCGACCATTTAGCGATTAGAGTTGTTAGGCACAAGATCAAACAGCCTAAAATCATCACAACTTTTGTTGGTAGAAGCTATCGCAAGTACAACAAGAATGACTTACAAACGCACCTGAACACTGTTGACTGGAATGACTTTTATAAAAGTGAGGACCCCAATTATCAGTGGGAATTTATCTTGGAAAAAATATTGTCCTATGTGAATATTAAATGTCCAAAAAAGGAAATGACTTTCCATAGAGAGAAAAATAACTGGATAACAGATTATATTTTAGACTTATTCACAGAACGAAAAGATCTGACTATTTTATATAAGAAGTTTGGTACAAGATTCCTTGCACTACAGTTAAGGGATTTAAATAAACTTATATCGAAAGAGATACGCGAGGCAAAAAGGGCCTACTGGACAGAACAACTAGAAAATACTATGAATTGTCCCCGCAAATTTTGGAAAACTATAAAAAAATTATATGATCCGAGACATGATACACTGCCCACAAAAATCATTGATAAAGACACTAACCAAAGCATATCAGGAGAATATTTACCAGACTATTTTAATTCTTGCTTTGTAAGAGTTGGTGATCCATCATCGACTATCGAGGGTCAAGATCAACACGAAGACTTAATGAACTTACTACATTTAGGAGAACGGAATATTACTGACAACGAACCAATTATTACTATAGGTGAGCTGTATAAAATAGTTAAAGATATAGATATACATAAGAGTAGTGGTGTTCCTGATCTGAATTCCCGGGTACTTAAAGATGCTTTTATTGTGATACTTGACCAACTGCGACATATGTTTCAAAACTCAATACACACGTGTACTTTTCCCGACTCCTGGGCTTTAGCTGACGTGATACCCATTCCGAAAAAAGGTACTTCTTGTAATGTGGGCGACTGGAGACCTATATCTCTCTTACCGCTGCCTGGAAAAATTATCGAAAAATTTGTCCATAACTTTCTCTCTAATTATCTAGAATCTGAAAATATTCTC
Source organism: Alentia gelatinosa (assembly GCA_950022655.1). NCBI lineage: Eukaryota > Metazoa > Annelida > Polychaeta > Phyllodocida > Polynoidae > Alentia > Alentia gelatinosa. The sequence continues at coordinate 34,760,155 of OX465583.1, forward strand.
AATCCTAAACAATTTGGTTTTAGAAAAGGAAGGGGTACAGTGGACGCAATAACAGAGTTCACTCAATCATTATACACAGACAGGGACAATGGGAGGGTTACTACAGGGGTATTTATAGACTTAAGTAAAGCTTTCGATCGGGTCCATCATGAAAAATTGCTAATTAAACTATATAACATGGGTATCGCAAATAGGCTGATTTTATGGTTAAAAGATTATTTAGGCAACAGAAAACAGCGTGTACGGGTTGGTGAGACTTTATCAACCTACCAGGATATTAATAATGGTGTTCCACAAGGAAGCATATTAGGCCCCCTTCTATTTAATTGCTACATGAATGATATAGTAGACCTAGATTTACAAAGTTCTCACCTAGCATACGCAGATGATTTGGTGATCTTTACATCTGACCATATTCAGAGAGACTCTGTTGAACGACTAAACACTGACTTAAGTAAGTTCTCACAATGGTGTAAAGTAAACAACATGGAAGTAAACACTAACAAAACGAAAGTATGTATCTTTGGGTCAAGAAATAAATTAAACTATTTGAGTAATCTGGAGGATATCCCAAAAATGAAGATAAATGGCTGCATCCTACCAAGTTGTAATTCTTACCAATACCTGGGTCTCATTATTGATGAGACGCTAGGATGGGAACGTAGTATAAAGGACACACTACGCAAGGTTAACCATAGGCTGTATAAACTTGCAAGAATACGGAAATATATAAGTGAAGAGACCAGCATCAAAATCTATAAAAGTCTAATCTCACCTATCTTTGATTACCCGGGCCATTTTGTAGGGGGAGCTAGGAAAGAACTACTTCAAAAACTGCAAAAAGCCCAGAATAGAGGGCTCAGGTTATGCACTCGCACTCTCATAGGAGAGCTATCTATACCGGAATTGCACAGGGCTTGTACCATACAAATGTTGGAAAAAAGAAGGGGTTACTTAAAATATTTATTCCTGAGGAAGTATGCGGAGAATGTAAGGAGAGTAGATGAACCCCGTACTCGTGCACAAACAAAACGGCTCATACAGTTAAAACGGCCAAAAACAGCATTTTTCAAAAAAAGTCTGATATACATAGGGATGACAGGATGGAATAATCTGCCGGTAGAAATACAAAATGGAAGCCTCAATACATATAAAAACCATATAAAGGCAAAGCTGTATGAAAAGTTTGACTAGACACAACCATGTTGGGTTTGCCTTAATCTAACCTTGTTGTTGTTCACAGCACGAGTTACTCTCTCACTAATCTCATTATCATCTACCCATATCAAAATTGTATATACATTACAAGATGTACATTGTTACCGAAGGAACAGATATAATTGTTTGTGTTCAATGGTCAGAATAACTGCTATGCAGAGACCATTGTATGTACCCTTTTACAGTACAATAAAAAAAAAAAAAAGGAGAGTGGTTGGTCATGTGATATTCAGACGATCGAGAAGGAGGTTGTTGGTTTGAGTATATTTGAGTGCTCAGTGGCAGGCGATAGGAAGGTAACATCTAGACGATAGACAGGTGAGTGATGCTCGCCGCTTCACAGTAATCAGACCGCTCAGTGATCAACGGAGGCCTCAGTTTACCTGGAGTGAGGCTGCCTCAAGAGAGGATGATTGTGTGTGTACAGTTCTACTCCATGAGTGCCTAGAACACCAACATTTGTGAAACAAGCTCTCATAGGGAAAGCACATGGAGTGAACGTGCCGCCCGGACTAATAACACTGTGAACAAGAATTAGAATTACATCAGACGGAACGATTATTGAGGAAGATTCCTGGTGTGGGAGTTTGAACAATGGATTCATCTAAATGGATATTAAGAACAATGAGACAATGGTTTTCGATTATTGGGACGACATGACTAATATGTGAATGAAAAGGAGAAACAACAAGAGTGTGGTTTACAATAGAGGTTTGCTACACTAGAAGATAATCATTGCTTTGTGTGGATTGACTCAGTTCATTAAAACAAGTTAAGATTTTATTGTTTGTTATATTTACCTCTGGTTGTGGATGTGTGAGGTTACTGTGCATTTACGATTAATTCACAGCAAGCTGTTTTACCAAACACATAGTATGAGTTAAATGGATCTTCGTGCGAATAGTCGAGTAATAGTCTCCTGGTCTTAGGTAATATCTTTGGGACCCCATTACGGTACAATACACTGTCTGTGTAGGAACTTACACTTAGGAACTGATTCATAGAGTTGCATTTTTCCCTATTTTCCGTAGATCTATTGACCTAGTAGCCCACCTATCCCACCAATGACTAATTTCAAATCTCCAGAACCTCCTCTAAACCCTTACCTTTTTCCTAAATGCCCTGCCCAGAATTACCAACCCCCTTCCTATCGAATACCCAACAGCAACTCATAAATATCTAAGTTGTAACTAACAGGGATATGTCTACAGACAGTACCCACCTATAAATCCCTTGTCCAATACCTAACCACAACCCATGAATATTTCCTTCTTACAGGAAGCAATTAGCGCCAGCCAAACACTTCATCAGAGAAGGCATGTACCAACATATACCATTAAGATGAATATTTTACCTGAGTATTAATTACGGACTCCATTCACAATCAGCAAGTATTCCTTGGGTCCTTTCCTTACCACTACTTGCTTCATTATTTATTGCCGAAGGAGGGGTCAGCCGAGAGGAGGTATATGCGGGTGGGTTGCTGGCTAAGAGTAATTGGTCTCGTACATAGTGGGAAATGAACAAGCTCCAGGGTCTGCTGTAACGTAATGGCGAGTGTTTGTCGGAGCCCCGGGCGGGACAACAGCAAGAGGAGACTGGACACCCTCGGAGACGCCAGCGATGTACGCACCTGGGGTTGTTACATAATATGCGACACCATAATTGGGCTATGTTTCTTTTCCAACTGGATGAGAGGTTACTTTTTTTTATTAAAGAAAAGTTCACCAGTCCTTATCTTCTAATCTATTCAGAATCGCAGAATCAAAAAGGTAATACATATGATTGATAAAGTGTACTATGCTAAACAGCAGAAAAGTAAAATCAGTTCATTCTCAGTTTAGAATGGGTTATGTTACTTTGCATCTGAAGTATATCTTCATATAATGCATGGCAAATGGGGTTTGTGGGTTGTGCAGTAATGTAACCACATGTGAGTCCCTGCTGGTGTCAATATTCCGATCTTTCAGTATTTAAGGTTCTGCTGCTGAAATGTCATCACTAATTTGTGCAGCATCCCTCGACCTCGCTCCAGGGAGAGTATTTCAAAGTGTTTTGTGTCAGCTCCCAATTTTGAGTGCTTTGTCCCAAATCAAATCACTATCAGTGCACAGAGGTTGGATTTTTCATCATCGTAAGAGGATAACCCTTTCGCTTCCCGTCATTCTTGTCAGCAGAAGCAATGAGTACTCCTCAATGGATTCTCGTAGAGGTAATGGTATGAGGAGGAATAATTTGATATTTCCACAGGTCACCTTGGGCACGTCAAAGACAATAAGAATTAATAATACGTTGTGCGCATGTTGTTTGTACCGCCAGGGGTCTCAGGTGTGGGTTCAGACGCGTATGACCTCTGCTATCGTTGGTCACTTCCTAATAACATTTAGTAACCATGCAATCTCAGCATCACCCACAGTAATCTATTAATTGCTCCAAAAGGAAGGTCATTGTCATTGAAAGGGATTCCTCCGTCAACATTCAAAAGATGGGCAACAAAAGAAACTTTTATGACAGCAGTCCCGTTTATTATGTGATATCCAGTACAACAGTTCTAGTCACAGTTTAGAATGCGTACTGTGAATGTTTGTCTAAAATACAACATTCTACCCAAGATGTAAGTTGCAATATTATACCCCCTAGGGCAGGAAGTCTATAGCCTCCTATGGCCAATCAAAACGTTTTTGTGGGAACAGCCAGTTCTGATATACTATTTGTAGAGGCATAAAGATTTAATACAAACTTATAGATCTTGATAAAGAACAGCTATGTTTTCTTTTTAAATAAATTAAATCATTTTAAGCGTTCACCAGGAAAACCGCACAGTGGCGACTATATATAGGTTTCGTTTGTAATGGAGGCTGATATCTTGACTGGTCGGGATGGCTGCCTTCGAAATACGTACATATGATAGGTTGTTTTAGATGAAGCCAATATACATGAATTATCCATGAAGTAGGATAACATCATCTCAACAGAGCGATGCGAAGAGCAACGCTTCCCTCCTTTCTTGAATTTTGACAAGAATTATGGAGCAGAGACCTGGGCTGCAGGTTTTGTGACATTCAAGCGATTGGTTTACCACTAATTGCCTGCCTTCTCTAAGGAAATGCCGGAGGCAAGGAAAAGGAAAGCTAAATGTATCAGTACGGACCTATACATGCCCTTGGTATCAGACACGGCCTTCAACTTTCCGACTACTGACACAGGAAATATTTTCGTTTTTATATTCGCATTCGGGGTCTATTAAATATTACTTTTTGATATACATATCGATATAATGTAATTGAACATTCGAAGAACTTGACATTCGAATGGGAATATATTGTGATAACAACGTTGGTAGGGACTATATAAATAGACTCGTTAACGTGTGTTCCCAGGCATGTTCCAGTTCAACTTCTTAATGCTTCATGATGGGGGGGGGGAGAGAGAGAGAGAGAGAGCAGAGTGCCAGCGTCACAATTTTACATGAATCTATCACCGACGTCATGACGCCAGGGAGGTGTTTTATAGTAGAGATGATCGTTGATAGTGACCGTTTCTGCTTCATAATCCAATTATCATGCCTGCGAATGTATAGCACAGCTATATCCAAATAGGCCTTAGGCCATCAGTGATCGTTTCAACAGGTCCATAAAAAAACCTTGTCTATGGAACTCCTTCCAGAGCTCTAGTCACACCCACACGCTCTTTCCGTTGAAATGGAGTCTTTACTCGCTCCTAGTTTTTCAAAGGCCACCACACCAAGGAGCAGTTTGCTTCTGTCACAGACGGATGACCCCAGGGCTCGTAAATTCAAAACAGTAGGTTGGCAATGTGCATAGGCCAATGTAGACTTGCTCAAGTCTTTGATTATGAACATTCATTAAATGATTAATCACAATCAGAATAAAGTTCATTTAAGTATGTATCCATCTCTGACTAGCCCATGAATCAATGACTTGTCCACTATAAACAGAATCTCCTGTTTATGGCCCCAACCCACTCCCTGTAACCCTATACTTCCTCCTACCCCTCCCCCTCCCCTCCTCCAGTTCCCTGGCCGCCTGTGTTGTCATAGCAATATATTTCGCCTACTCTTGACTATATCTCGATTGAGATCAAAGTGCGTCACTCAGAAGGGGTGGAGGGGTAAGACAAGGGACTCGACAGAACATAACATTTGCACAACAACAACAGCGTGTTAGGTCATAGATCTGAGACCTGTTTCACTAGTTCCGTGACAGTAGGCCTTGACAGACTTGAACAGCAGCAGCAATAGTGCAAGCAACAGCGGGAAATGTTTTGTCACATTTTAAAACGCATGTCACAGTAAATGTCTTTGTGTCACTGTTCGCAGCGTCCCGTTCTTTGGCGACACCATATCGGTCTTGCAGAGTACAGGTCTAGCCCAATATTTCAAGTACAAACGCAAATATCAGCGGATCAGAGTGGCTAATCTTCTTTATATTTAGGGCAATTATAGGTTAAATGTTTCACCAACTCGTGGTCAAGTCTCATGGCTTAATTCATATGGAAATTGATGGAATTCCTGTAATTACGCATATTAATTATGTACAGTGAGTTCAAACATTGATAACCCTTTGCCAGCTACAGAGACCTTTTGGCTAGGCTCTGCTATTTCACCCAGACAGGTTCAGCCGGACTGCTCCCGACAAAGCACTATGACAACACATGTGAGAGGGTATACCTTCTGGCGAACAGTGACATAACAGAGGCTGTAACAGTGAGAAGTCATAGGGTTTTGAAAGGCGACATACCATTGTTGACGCATGTCTTAGTGTCACGAACTTCGTTGTCATGGGACTAGTGAAGCGCGACCTGTCCTTATTGTGTCGCGGACGCCAACAAGGGTTATCACAGAACTAGTGAAACAGGTCTCTGATGTTATATTAAGAAACATCCAATCCACCCAATGGTCCCCTCCCCTCATACGCCTGTTATCACCGCTTCAAAGGGTTTTCACTCCCCCAATCTCTACTTCTAAATAGAGTTTCCTATACCCCTCTACTACACTATACACCTACTTAATAATTCTCAATTGGAAATTAGAAAAAGCATAAGACACAGATATGATGCGACGCAATTGGCATTAGACATCCTACCAGCGTCTGATCCGCTACCTTTGTGCTTTCGAAAAACAAGACGCTGACAACACCTCCCATTCTGTCTGCATCCCGTCTACCTTGTCGACGATGTTTTCCTTCGCCTTTATGAGAGGGGGATTCTTAGATGATTACGCCTATATTTACTGATGTTCTGGTAAATTCTGACATCGATTGGGGTGTTAAGCGAGCAATTGACCAAAGGGCAATGCTTTATCGTCGAGGATACTATCTAATGTACCGATAAATTGTACAGACTCAATATCCAATTATATACCTCCTGCTTAATGTTGATCTAAGCTTGCATTATACATACAGAAAGAACCACATGCTATATATGCCCTTAGAGGGCGTTACAATACCCTGTACACCATCATCCCATAGACATATATCCCAGTAGATTATGGTAGCCTGAGTTTATCCTCTAGTAATCTGATAATCCGCGACACCCCGTAAAGCAGTTAGGAGTCTCCCAAAGGTTAGGATCGCTTTTGAAAGTTCTCAATGATGCATGGCATCTTCACAGTGTTCTAGAAACAAGCACAGATAGCTCCGGTGGAGGTATCCTGTTACTATCAGCGTAGATGCGAAATACAAGCGGCTGTATATTGATGGGAGTGCCTTATTATGTTGTATAAATCTAAAACGCAAATAATTCAAAGTTGGGACAATACGAAGCTACACTGTATCAAAGAACGCTTCGTACTTCGTAGATGAAGGGATAAATACTTCAAGTTCAGTACAGTAAGGCCATCACAGAAGCGAAGCCTTTATGCAATTAGGAATGATTTATACAACACGCTGCGCAATTAGCGTGAGACATGGGTTGGTGTACGGAGTGATTTAATCTGTATAAACAAAGGTATCCGAGCAGTACCGCAGTGATGAAGAATAGCATTTTTCAAATATGAGTAGAATGTGTTTAATATGGAGAGACCTATTATACACCAGCTGGTGTGGGATATACGCAGGAGGCAGGTGGGTACTTATCTGAGGCTTTAGATTTAATGTCGACACTCTACATGAGCTTATTGTACGTCAGCTGCATTCAATGAGCTGGTGGTTTACCAACGTTACTCCCTCTTTGTAACTCGCTGTTGAAAGAGGAGATTATATTCTTATTTTTAAAGAAACAATTTCCCTAAGAAGAATGTTCAAGGTTTCTGGATGCTGAGAGACGATTGTCAATAAGACTACATTTGGTTTGTCACAATAATCATAATGCTAATAAATTCTGGCACAGGTATACATATGTATGTGCATCTTTAAAGGAACCCCTCCAAATTCTATCATTCACACTGGTACTTTGCTTCTTCTTTCGTTGAAGGTATTTCATTAGACCACATAAAATGATATGATATGTTAAAGAGAACTAATTCAAAACAAAAGTGATGAACATATTGAATAATGGATAGGAACAAACCTTAAAGAAAGAGTAAACCAAGAGATTCCAAGGCATGAATTCCATGGTAAATGTGACACAGGCAGCCAGTCCAAAGCCCCTAGATACATAACATATGCATACATTTTCATGTACTTAGAATTTTTTCTGACCAATTGGACTATTGCGATTCCAAATTCCATAGTTGCTACAGTGCTACGCATGCGCAAATTGACCAAATGCAGCAAGTGAAATTCCAAAACGTGACGGAATAACAAGGGGTCAATGACCTCCAAGGCTGTAACCCATCAAGAATGCATCCTATTTTCTTGACCTAAAATGCCTTTGAATGAGGGAAATCAGTGACAACTCTTCAACCTAATTTTGCATGTCACAGCTTGTAATTCCGTCATGGAGAGCTTGCCACCTCTACTACCCCTGCAGTAATAAATGAAGTAGATGCAAATGTTCAGAAATGCAAACCTCAAACTATATGAAAGTGTCCTGATCACACATTCACCATGCCCCTTTATATTTATATTGTGATATCTTTACTTGAATCTGCCTATCTGGTGTGCTTTTGTAATTCCGTCACAATGGAATTCATGAATAAAAAAATATGGAACTCAGGCACCAAAGGTTCTAATACGTCTATTGATATTGAATCCATTGAACCTTTGATTTCCTATACAGTGAAGTCAATGTAATCGATAAATGTAATGACCTATTGAACAGCTTGGATATAAAGTACTAGAAATAATGCACATACAGAAAACCTTTGAGGGCTTTGAGATACTATTCATGGGGAAGACGATTGACATATGAAATGTGTTATTCTGAGGACAAAGACTAAACCCTTCAAGGAAACAAAATATTGTCCTGGAACAGGAGAATCTATTGGAATGCAAATAGATGCACTTTTAATCCAAAGCTGACGTAATCGGAAATGAGCCATCGTAGCAGGCCCGGACCTGGGGTTCAAAATCATGGAAAAAGCAATGACTTCGAAAAACATTTTTCAAGGCATACAAGGTTTCTTTCTATCTAGATGAATTCTTTCTTTCTCTATTTGAGATAACCTTTCAGCGATCACTCCCCTGATACTGATTACTAACGGTAGCCATAATACATTCTAAACTTACGAATTTAATAGGAATAAGATGCTAATGGTACATTCTAAGAGTGGATATATCAAAAGACAATCCCTGCACACTGTGTGATATCAAACGAATCTCAGATGGCAATTGACGAAGATGAAGTCCCTTTGGTGGGAAACCAACAGAATGCGCATGCAAAGGTCAGACTTCTTCTGAGATCTGAAGAAGGCAGAGGCAAGGGAGAGGGTACACTTGAAAATGAATTTGGGCATACATTGAGAAAATGGCAGAATTGACCTATGACTCGACATAGGTTGCTTCCCGAGGGCTATATGCCCAAGCTATTGAAAAGGTCAACTGGCCTCTGGAGTAATATCACGTCCGACTGCAAAATCCGCACGACCGATCTTTGTCAGAACAAATATTGTTCAACGGAATAATTCTATCAGGCTTGTAGTGGTTAAACAGTGATTTTTGTCTGCCGGTTGTACGGTCACCGACCTTCCCATCACCTCTGAAGTTCAGCCCACAGAGTGGACTTTTCATTTATTACTTCCGATTTGGTATTAAACGTAAGTATCGTAGTATCTTATTAATTCCATTTCATAAGTGTATTCAAATAATCTACAGACATAAACACTTTGATATAAACTCTGTAGTGACGTCCTTCTGCAAATATTTTCTGAAGGAAATTATAGCGAAGGGCCATGATACGATTTTATTTTTCATAACATGTGGATCCTTCCACAATGGGTGCATTTTACTGAATTTCCTATAAAAAGAAATCAGCTCAATGAAAGGAGAAGATGGACCAATTTCCCTGAAACGATAAAAGATTCATAGGGTTCCGGTAGAGCAGATACAACTAAGGTGGCGAGCATTCTAAACGCGTCGAGAAAGCCATCTGAGGGACTCTACGTCTCCCCGCTCGTCCCTCCTGGATGGGCCGGCACTCCCGGCGGGATAGTCGGCCTGGAGGGCGGTCAGTCTACGCCCGCTGACCGGCCCGTACCCCCGTGTCCCCCGGGAGTCGTCTCCGGGCATGGTTTCCGCCCTGGAGCAGTGGGCACCATATAGATCTCTGCCTCACGTCGTAAGGGGGCCTCCTCTTTTATTCACCTTCTTTGGAAAACCTATTCTGAGCAGGTGGCCACTCACTCCAATCACCAGTGCCATCGCTTTACACAGCGGGGTGCCCTTGGTTACTACTGTTTGCACCTATACACCGGTAACTAAGGTGTGGGTATACGAGACGATCGGAGCCTTCCTGATGGCAACATTCACCTTCATGACCTTCTGAAGTGCAGTTTAAGGGCCACAGACAAGGACCCTCGCCACCTTGACATGGGCAGAGTCACCATTACCTCGCCCAGCCCCTTCACCCCTGCCCGATGAAACTAACCAAAACGCAGATGTGTGACAAGTACTTGGTTCAGACCATCAATAGTTTATAGTGTCATTACTGCTAGCAAACCAACTGAGGTTGTGTGGGTCACTGTCTTATATCTGGAACAGTTGATGAAAAAGTGCTATCATTTAGATACTTTTAAGATATCCCCATAATAGGGTATAATGGTATTATGGACATGGAGTGTGTTATTTGCAGAATGCCATGGAACTAATTATGTGGCGAAATTATTTATGTGGCTGGTACTCTCTCTTTTCGTTGTGGATATGTACCTCACATCTTGTGGGGTGTAACTGGTATTTATTCATATATCTACCGAAATTAGATTAAGTACTAGGGGAGCTCAATCTCCTACTTTATACTCCTCAACATAATGCAACCTAACTAGGTAAGTTTTGTAATTAGGACGAAGAGGTCAGGATAATTGGTAGTAAACTAACGAGATAAATCTGTCTGCAGGGGTTCGTTGCTCCTAGAAATGTGGAAAGCATTGCTTTAGTGACATCGGATAGGATCGTGTCGTGTGGTATCGTTATTTACATATTGTATCTCTACCTTTTTACAACACTACATTTTCAGTGACATAGGTGAAAGGTTCATTAGATTTTTAATCAAATATAGATGGCAACTTAGTTATGAATCTGAAGCAACGTTCTGATCTCGGGTTGCTATTTTGTAATGCGCAAAATGTGGAGCAATGCCCCCTGAACTTCCTAGTTCATATCCAAAGTATGTTCACAGTACGAGTTGCACTGAACAAGTCTTAGATGTAATGTGGTCAGAGCCTTTGGAATCTTCTCGGGGATTGGGGCACAGACAGAACTACATCAGTTGGTAAGGGCCAGTTAGTCCCATGAGCTGGCAGAGTCTTTAGTTAAGTCCACGTCGTCCTCTTCAATGTAGGAATCACTTACTGACTCACATCTAACATCAACAGCAGGGACTGAAGGGGATCTTTTAAACAAACTACCTCTGTATCTATATATAAGCAACTTAGAACAAGAAGCAGAGAAAGTTTCCGTTGAGCTCCAGAGATGTAGTTATTGCAGTAGAATCATTGAAAAGTGAACTTGATGTAAGATAATGTACATATTCCAGGACGCATTCATCTGTGGTAGGATCGGTCCACCTGCGCCCCACCCTGCCTCCGGTGGTGATCAGCAGTATCATTCCTCCTTCATCCAACGCGTCCGACTGGCTGCTTCCCTCCCGACTGCTTTTGTGACTGTTACCTTATCAAATTCGCTCGCATTCGTACTTCACATACAGTTCCCTATATCCGTCGCGTACACTCTACACCTATTTCCCACTTTAAAACTCTAAATTACGTTGCCATCCACAGCATACCTTCACGTAAAGATATTGATACGTATTGGATAAAGTGCACAATACTATCGTAAAACTGGATGAGTTTTAATCTTGGCCACCGTATGCCACGACTGGAGTTTGGTATAGTGACTTCATGAGGTGAAGCCAAGTGAAGTCCAGAGCCAAAACTTCAGGAGTGGCATGCGGTGGCCAAGATTAAAACGAATCAGGTTTTGATTTTATCCTACCCCGTCTCCCCGATTTTGGAATATTACATGATAACAATTATGTATGCCACTAGTGACATATAAAATTCTGTATGCCAGTCAGCGTGGCATACAGAAAATTAATGTTAAGCCTTTTGGATTTTATATTAGGGGTAGGATAAATCGTAGTACTAGTGCAAGGGATAATTTTATCTTCTCACATTCTTTGAAATCAAAGACTGTAAGTTTGTTTGTTTGTATGTTTTCCCCGTTTATATTACAACACAAGGCATGTTTCATTTGGCCAGCAGATATGAGTACAAATTAGATCTCACTACTATAGCAGATTGGGAGTCCTAAAGAAAAACATACAAGGTAATAGCAACTACGTTAAATTTACATGGCCGAAAGTACAGCCTGGGGGTTATTGCATTTGGTGATAGAGTTCCAACTAGCAGCTTGAGGGTGTACTCTGATTCCTGGCATCTTCAAATCCCACAGGACATGGGCAGTTCTTGAAGAGATTACCTCGGAAACCATTCTTAGGTGTCGTCTGTAGTTGTCTTAAGATCAGTTTGAACAAGTCCCATTTGTGGAAACCTGTTTTTTTGTGTGTTTTTTTTAAAGTCTAGTCATCCATTGGTCTAGCTAGCGGATTGACAAAGACAGTGGATATGGATGTGTGGAACTGTGTGTTGCATTTTTGCAGGAGGGGCCTTACCTTGCGTAGGAGTTCTGTGCCATAAGTGGGTATACGGAGATTGACAGAAACTACAGCTATGGTATACAGCACTGTATAGTCGTGGAAAATGAAAATTTACATGAGCTTCTATCAGAGTGGAGAATTGCACGGTCGTAAAACCGAAAGTTAAAAAAGATTATTCCCGAGACCATGATAGAAAATGAATTAGGCAGTGGCCGCCCTGTCGTGACTATCTAGACACACAGGATCTATCAACTTTTAAAGAGCAGCTGCTTCAGAAGTCGAGCAGCTCATCACAAGACGCTCTCTGCTCAGTCTGCCAGATTGTTGGACAGCAAAGTATTGGTTGTCCATGAACTTTGGTCTTGGGTGGTCATTACCCCACCTGTTATTTCTAAATGTCCTTCTTCCGCCCCTTCAATCATTCCACTTCACCTTTCTACACCTACATTACACACCCGCATTCGTTCGTTTTCTTTTCTTTGATTACTTGACGCACCTAATTCAATTTTAACCAAAATCTTAATGCATTCCATTTCGTTCCTCATCCCTTTATCATTAATTGCATTTAATTATCATAAATCTCATGTTTTCTGTAAAGCATTCTCATAATTCAACTAATATAACTAATCAATTTTATTCATAAAATCATAAACAATCTTTCTCTAGGAGGGCATGGGGGCTACTCCTCCCCACCCACACACACCCTCTTTTTGCTGGCCCCAAAAGAGTCAGCAGCTTCAAATTTTACTCAATCAAGGCTGAGGACTCAAAACACCGACCATTTTGCATTTGAAAACATCTAAGTCTGTAGTAGTCTGACTTTTCAGCATGTAGCAATGATGAAGTCTGTTTTTTTTCTTTTAGCATATAAAGGGTGTGTTCTACTGAATAGAATTAGGACACCATCAGACTTCCACCAGACATGGCTGACACCACTAGTCTATAACAGGCAAAAAGTATTTAATCAGGTTTTGCTGGCGTTTGGCGATCCAGCCGCTGTACAGTCGCTCTCGGTAAGCCACGACTTGCTCCACCGCTTTCTATAAATCTGACCTGACAGTGGTTAACATGTAAGAAAAGGGTCAGCAATTTTTCAATTCGCCCCCCCCCCCCCCCCCCCCACACACAGTTTCAAAAGATTCTGACGCCCCTGGGTGTTGACATCCCACACCTCCCCGTTGAAGGTATTAGTGTATCATATACATATAGGCGAAAGTCACGTATTTACTAACCGCTGATGTGTATACAGTAGAAATAAACTACGGCAAGAGTGTAGCTTGTTCTACTATTTGTTCATAGTGTGATCAAACAAATTCAGTCGTGTGGTATGCAAAAGTGGCGGACAGATGCTGCTGCTTTGATTACCACAATTCAAGTGCTGAGTATGTGCAAACGCATGCATGATGTATAGTGAGATACAAAATGCACACATAGATTACAGATATACATCGAAAAACGATTGTATCACAATAGTATGTCATCAACACTTACCTCATACAGACTTCTGGCGATGCCCTTCATAACGCTACATCATAGCGGAAGCGTGCCTGCAAAATATGAATAAAGCATCAAAATGAAACAAAGACTGAAAAGCATAACATATATCACGGATAGGAAACGCGGTCCGGCGCTGTGCTTTATTCTGTGATCTGTATGCCTCGGCTACGCTTCACTGCGTTCAGGGGTAAAACAATAATTTTCGTTTTATCCAGTAGGTGGCAGCGCAGTCTACTGTATTTCCACTTTTAACCACAAGGAGTTCAAATGTGGTGCTGCTGATGGATTTGGGTTGGGTTTTCATCTCTTAGCAAGTAATAGGAGTAGAAATATGATTTAAAATCCATATTGATCAGAATTATGATACCTATGTATGTTTATTCCATGGAATTTAGGTATCAGATAGATGTTTCATCTAATGAATGGGCAGTCAGATGGATGTGTGATTTTAGCTAACAGTGCCCCACAGAAATCACCGAGTTTTATCTGTTCACCCATAGGAACTCAAATTTTAGGAAATATTGCCAGTCTAGCAAGTCTTAATCCAAACAATTGAGAAATTACCCATTTTCAGGGAGTTTCTATCTAACTACGAAACGAATGTACGTCGAACGAAGCCAACTTAAAGATGTCAGTTCGTCTGCTCCCATGGGATTTTAAAACTTCACAGCAAACATCTGGGTTTACTCCTACAATTAAGTGCCCATATTGAATTAGACATGGTAACTACATCTTAAATAAGGTAAATATCATAATGTTTTGAGGCATATGGTTTTAAATGATGGTTATTATTTCCAGTATCAATCAACAGGGACAACTCTATCCCTTTTACATATTAATACACCAGAGGGTGCTGTTGTTGGCATGGGACTGGTTGTATTCAGGGAACTCCAGTCACGCACCGGTCACACTAGATGAACATGTTCAACATCAATCGTTTTTTACTAGTAGTATTCGGGTTTTATTTTTCTTCTTTTCCTGATTTCTTTTATAAACAAAGGGGTGTAATTCCACTCGAACGCCCAAAGGCCCATTTATGCCTTTGTTCGTTTGATTACTCATCTTTTCTGTATGTACAATTTCCCTTTAATTTAGCGGGTTTTTTTCCCTTATCCATACCTTTTGTCACCACTTGGTAGGATTAAAAGTGCGTGTTAGTTTTTGTAGGAAGTAGCCTTTAGAGAACATATATTAACTTTGTTCCAACGAAACAGATACAATGATGCATATAGTAGTATATGGAAACAGGGTTATTATGAGTACATTTTAGAATTGCCAAGTACTGTTAACACATAATCACAGGCACCCTGTTTCCATACGATACCTTATCTATAAATAAGGCATTTAGACCACCTTGACTTCATGTGGATGCAAATGCCTGCCGGGCACGTACGTCAGAACGTGATAGTTTTAAAATGCTGGTAGGGAGCATCAGGCAGTATACAAACGTAGGTACGGTTAGCGCTCGATTACTGTATGATACTTGTAGGGTGTTAAGTTAAATATATAGGTTCATTCCAATATAGATAAGACCCTTGGGAATGCCTCAGGGATGCTTTGGTGGCAGTGAGGAATAAAGAAGAAACCAACAGGTTTTGGTCAAAGTCGTCGTTCTCCACGTGTTTGATGCGGAGTGATATGAACGAGGTGACGGCCGAGTGAATAGCACTCAAGTAAACGAGTTGCAGAATGATTTCTTTGACCAGAACGAGTTGCTTTCTGTATTTATCTCACCCCTATACACACTAAATGAATGGGCAACAAACAGGGTATAGACCATGGAGTGCAATACTTGAAGGGGCATGGAGAACGAGACCTCAATGTTAAGCCTATGGACATTTATTCCACGGGTGAGATAATCCATTAGAAGCCATTCAATGTAGCATCCCTAACAAAACAGGGCTTTTTGTTCTAAAGCATTCTCCTGCCTTTCAGTGGTTTTCCGAGTTGAGTAAAGATTGTTGTTACTTGTGTGCCCAACATGTAAACCATTTCCGCCTTTTACGTTGGCCATGTTGTCACGTACCATTGGTTCTATACATTATGACATGACATCAGTGTGCTGACGTAATTCAATCCTCTCGCCCTTCAGTCACAAACAATTCACGAGGATGACTCGCGTGCCGTTATCTTGTGCCACGTCCGTGCAATCAAATTTCATTTAAAATGAAGCGACACTGGCTCCCTTTGCGGCCAGTGCCGTGGGCGTGTTCAATTTAATCGTGAATAAGATTAATGCATCCCACCATAAAGCGGTTATGTTCATCAGGATGTTTTAGCAGTGTTGTTGTAATCAAGCGATGAACAGCCGATACCACCCCTACCTACTACCTAGCCGCCTGTCCCTACTGCCAAAGCCCTCCCCCCACCAGGCCACAAGCTGAGCACTCGTGGAAAATATGTTTACTTTAACATGCACATAATTACAAAAAACATTCTGGTAAATGATGACATGTTTTAAGTCATATGATTGCTTGTTTGATAATCATTTGTGTCCATGACGTACCTTTAATCAGAAATAATGGCACAAAACAAGCTGCACGTAATCTGGGGTTAGAGAATGTTTTATGTAGTCTCCACGTACAGCCACAATTATCATTGTTATTTTTCTGTGTGATATATTGCAGATGCAACAATAATTAATACGTTGTGTTCTTCCCAGAGGGAATCTCTAATTCTTTGAGGAACCCCAGGTGCCTTAAGTCATTATTATTGGAATAGCCCACGATGTCAGACTTGTAACTCGTAAACAAACGATGTAATTGTAACTAGTAAGCTGTATTTAAGGTATTCTAAAGTGCATATAATTTATTATTGTCATGAGGCATCAGTTTGTCGCTTACGCATGCCTTGTATCATTTTGTAGGCGTCATGTCGCAAATAATCAGTTATCATGGTGGCCATCGGTTCTGTAATGCTATGAAGCATCTTAGCCATCCCCAATTGAATCCTGGCTTGGTCAATCGTCAATGGGGACTTGAGTCGATACTTTTGCTAAGTAATGATAGTGAAGCTAGTGGCATATAAAACAATCTTAAATGATCCCAAATACAGCTAACGCATTTTAACACGGTTAATCTAGTAATTGAGACCTAAATTAACTACATAGCTTATATTTTGGCGATTCACCAAGTTCAAACAATTTGCACACTGCTCGCGACACACTTTCCTCAGATGTGATCAAATACAACAAAGCATGAAATGCCCCACTCTTGTCCTCTGCCTGATGAGGCAGGGCACAGCCTAGGCGACGGATGCAGTGGACGTGTAATGAGCCTATTTTGAGCCTAAAAGGGAGGGAGTGAGTTGTTCATTAAATGAGCACATATCTATTATGATGATGAGCAGCTTTGCTGGAGGCAATCTCGGCACTACCTCTCTATCCCCTCAATACTTGGCCAAGGCGCCTTTTGCTGCACATTGCTAGAAGTATTCCTAGAAGTAGAGGACTCATTTATAGTGATTTATACTGCTTTTGTCCGCTGCTTTGTCTTTCTCCGACAACATCCCAGGTTTCTTAATCTAATCAGCATATGCAAATGCAGTTTATGATTAAGATCATTCTCAGTTAGAAACTATCTGAGAAATCTTAATTCCACAACCGCCACTCCACCTTGTAGGCAATAGATAAAAGAAGGGACGTACGCACAATTTCTGGATTTTATCTCCACCCGTATACCCTTCTCATTGTATACGTACGTACTTTTTATTAAGGCCCCAATAGTTCAAACCAGGGGGTCGTTTTATTTTCTGCGCAACGAGAGTGAACAGGGATGCCAGTTGGGGTCAGAAAAAAACATAGAAATATTTTTCATTACAATAATGGGTTTAGACATTACATATGTACACCCAAAATACCTATTATATGCATTTCTAACTTCTAAAGTATGTGCAGCCCCTATTATCGCTCAGTATCAAAAAGATAGAAATCAGCTTCTGCTGATATTGATTACAAAGTCGGTTTGATAATTATCTACATTATTAGGCTGTAACAATTCACCATCTTTAGTGAATTGTCATGTCTCTGCTATTCCAAGATGGCGGCCTCAACAACAAGCAGCACGTGGCTTAGTGGCAGCAGTAGATTATTAAAATTCTAAAATATAAAAGAGACTCCTTTTCAGCCATTTATATCGTGAAACAGTGAATGGTTTATTAATTAGAATCTGTATGCAAAGTGGGGTTTAATTAGACCTAGCAATGAATAAAACTTGTCACTGAATTTTGACCAATCACATCCATTGTCTATTTTCAATCCATCTTTCCCCATTGGATTGCAGCTCACAGGGGACTGGGAGAACCTTGAAAATGGCAATGGCACGTGGCTGAGGTTATGGGGGTAAGGCTCTGTGAGTGGGTGGTGGGGGGGGGGGAGGTCAAGGCATTAAGGGTGAGATTCCATTTTTATATGGATCTGTGGGGAGGGTCAGTTTTGAAGACAAGGGGTTTGGCTCACATAAGTAATTTAGAATTTGTCATGTCAATATTATTCAAGGGAAAATACCTTCTATTCTCTGGAAACGAAAACATGAATTTCAATGTAAACATTGGAAACTAGTATCTCTGAGTAAAAGCCCCGAGGAGAGGCCATACAAGGGTTTGGGTTTGATTATGCAAAGTATCGTGGAGAAGGAGAGTTGGAGCTGACGATCCACAAGCTCTCGTCCATTAACATTTTATTATGTTTATCAGGATTTAAATTGGACGACCTCTCGCCGAATGTGTCGTCCTTTGAAGTATCCTTTGTGGGGCCTGTAATCCCCTACGAGATTTTGAAATTTAAAAAAAACAACAGAAACAGCTATACACATTATTCTGCAACACATTTTAGCTATAAAGCACCATGAGCTTGGTTATTAGTTGGTTTATCACCAAGGACTTGGATCATTTGGTCCCATTCTAAGTCAGAAGGATCTTTTAGGCTCCATAGGCATAGAAAAAGGTGGGAGTGGGCTTATCCAAGGGCCTTCTCTGATCTCCAGTCACAGGAAAAACACTTGATCCTGGCACGAAGCTATTTCCATAGAGGATAGAGGCTGAACAGCTGCTCTATGTCAATAGAGGAGGCACTGTTTGTTTGTTTGCGTGTTTGTTTGTCTGGGTAGTTTAACGTCCAATTTGTTCAATTAGACGTAGGGAGGCACTGTGCAGTTAGGACGAATGATCGAGAGCGAGAAAGCTTGTCTGGTCGGTTTGCAAAATCGAATTGGTTATATATGTATTGATTATAAATTTGTTTCATACATGGGAATTCTATGCAGCAACACATATCGACGATCGCGAGTGCGCAGTATCGGGTGTAGTAAACCGGCGTTCTTTGGGACCTACAGGGCTGGCTATACAAAGATTGCAGGTGACAGGGCAAATACATACATGTGGGTCAACATAGGCCTATGTATGTATCTTACCATAACCATTTGGAACAAGTAAACACTCTTATGTACCTCAGAATTTAGAATAGTTGAAGAAAATAGGACTTCCTCTTACCTTTTATCCTTTCTCTGAACATATGTACATGTATGTTGTCCCTGCATACGCACTATGTCCATGAATGGATAGGGGAGGTCTGACGATTCGGGAGGTGGTGGGACGAGGCGAAGGTCACCAGACGATTGGCCATCATACTTTGATTGTACTTTCGATTATCCCTATTGTCACAGGCGCCACCAACAAGCCTTGTGGCGGGCACATTTTGACATGTCTGGAACCACCACCCGTTATAGTGTTGATTTGTGGCACCACATGTTCTAGAGAAGTCATTGCACTTGTAATGTATTACTTCATGGTGTTCATTAATAACTACATGTCCTGTTGTAATTCGGAAAGGTCGAGTTTGGCAGGAAAGTTCTAATGCACATCAGGTTTGTGAGTGTTGAAGTACCGCCTCCCTCACCTGCATCGTTGTTCTGTTCAAGTTCGCCATTCCAACTCAACCACCATATATGTGAAAGGGCGATTAAACTTGGACCAACTTCTCTAATTCAGTCAGACGTTAAAAGGGACATCCACCCTGTCATATCATCTGCCATTCTCTTTGCACCGTCTCAAGTTCACAAATAGTCCAAGATCCTACCTGGTCCAAATTGGTTGCATATTTAGAAATGAAGCAATCCATTCGCGGTCTGTGAAGGGAGGTGTAAACTGGCTGCCAGAGCTACACCGTTTAAAAGAAATATAATAAACATAAAGCTAGGCTTTATTATCAGTTTATTAGGATAATGATATTTCATAGGGGGTAGATCTGCTTTCAGAACAAAAATGTTTGGTTTGAGCTGCACACAGCAGATAAGTATGTGATTTAACCCGACCAACTTCTTAGTCTGAACAGAGTGGAGGCCAATCTAAAGCGGCTGTTCCACTAAGCTGGCAATAGCCATGGCCGATGTCCTTATATCGTCGCCTGCCGGTGATGATTTACTCGGTGGAAGAGCGCAGAAAGTTTGCTCAACCGGCAGCGCTTGTACCTCGCCGTGTGTAAAAAACTAGGAGCAAATGGTATGTTCATCATTGAGGAGTGAGCGTGCAATTCTAAATGGCTAACAACTAAAAGGTTTGGGTTATATTCAATTTATGGATTGTTTTCTGTAACCCACTTGTACCCAGTCAACTTGCCATTTGTCTAACTGCCTGAGTCTAGGATCAAAACATATCAAGCAACAATGGATCAATGAGGTATTTCTGTCTTGAGTAATTGGTCATGGTCAGCTTGGCATGCCTCTGAGACCCTCAGACACTGGCACCCTACTCCTTATCCAAAAGCAAGCGAATAGCAGGCAGGCCGTGAGGGATAGATTTTTTCTCACAAAGCTGAAAGCGTATCTAACTTTTTATAGGCAACGTATATATAACGCGTGCAAGCACGCTCTAAAAAGACGTCACTGGCTGGCGAGCAGCCCTTTTTACTGCTCCTCCACAAAGATGGAGGAGCGGCAAACATAACGACTTACAATTCACCGAGTAACTCAGCGGTCTTTTATCATAGGCCGGTAACAAGGACATAACATATATAAGTATATCGGCAGCCGGCCAGCGACGCTGAGAGATTTGCCGGAATCTGTGTTGACTGCTCCATGCCTATACTGAAGTGGACACGTTCGTCATAACTGGGTGGTAGCCTTGTCGGCTAACCCGCTAGCGGAGACCGAAAGTTTGGACAACAACCCATGTAAGGGATACCCCGTGTAAGGTCCCATCCTGTGTGAAATGTCCATCTTGTGTAAAGGGCCACCACGTGTAAGAGGTCCATCTTGTGTAAGGGAGTACCCTGTGTAATGGTAACATTTCACTGTTAGGAGGGTTTCTTTTCCGTGAGGTTCTAACGTGCAGCATAGTTGTAAGTCAGATTTAACCCATCAGATAAAATTCATAACTATAATCTTAATGTAAAATTGATATCAACGGGTGGGATATTATGGGAGGTTGAGAATTTGGCATCCATATATCGAAAGCAATGTTCCTGTTGAATAGATATGGTTGAAATAAAAGACAGAAATGAAATTTCACCTACCAATATATTATTATTAGCCTTTTACTGTATCATTATTGCCTCCATCTCCCTTTTTTTATTTTGTTTTATTATATACAAACAGTTCTAACTTGTAAGTTAGATATTCCACTGTAAGATACAAGTTCGCAAACATAAGTGTTCCATTTACATACGGAAATTCTGAGTTGATATATAAAGTAAATATGATACAAAAAGCATGATGGATTATGATGATGATATTTTGGACAGCATATATATGCACACGTGTAGAACCGAAAATATAAGCTTCTTGCAATGAGACATTTTTGCGCCTGTAAAATCATGGAGAAATATGTGTTATCTAATCTCTGAAGGCATTCTATAGTAGTCCCTGGTTCCTGGCCGGTCACTGGGGATTGCTTATTTGCGACATGGCTATCCTGCTTTGCGTCAGCGAAACTCACTTCCAGCACAATGACCTGCTCTGCCAGAACAGCCTTACTCTAGAGAGAATCCTATTTCGCCACCCTTATAACAAGGTCCCGTGAGGAAATAGAGGCAACGCCTGCAAGTTTGTATTGCACACGAATACTATATAGTTCATGTATATAATCTTATTTAGAAATATGTTATTGTTCTCAGATGTTCTGCGCCAACACAGTGTATTGGATTTTAAGAGTAATGATAGATCATTCTATAATTCCATGGCATTTTAATGTTGGTTCTAAAGTGTCTAGGAATATTTGATGAAAAGAATGATTTAATCCCAAGTCTATTTGGAATTCGGAAGATATGCGGTATAAAGCGGACAATCCGGATCAGACAATTGCTCGACCGGGGAATCCATATGTATGCAAAACCCGATATGTAGCTGTTGAGTACCGGGGAATGAACTGGAACGAGAAACTATGAATCCAGGAAAGAAAAATAAACACAAATCCCATAAGCCTCCCGTGATACGATTTTCCCATCCCCGGGGCTATTTTCATCTCGCTTTTTGTGACAACAGTGAATGAGCTCGTTCCTCTCCTCCTGTTTTTCCTGCAGGCTTCTGGCTTGCTCGCAGCGTTGGTCCCAGTCCGGGAGAGACCAAACTTGTATGCTTATGCTTTATACAAGCATGGAAATTGCCTGGGACCGGGCGGGGGCGCTGCGGAGAGTCGGCGGTGCCCGCTGCAAGCTGTCTATTATTCACACATCTACAAACCTTCTCATTAACTAATCTTTCTGTGTACGCCAATAAGCATAGTATGTTTCCGTTCGTTAGCTCGGTGGACCTCAGGGATGTAGCCTATAATGCATATATAATTCAAAGGTAGTCTTGGGAAAGTAACTGCAGTTAACTACCGGAAAGTGAAAGTTATGTATATTAAACGTTTTTAGTAAAGATCTTATAAAGAAAAGGACAACGTGCATGTTGACTAAAGGAACATAAACAATAGCACATATCACAAGATATTCTTGAAAATTCAAGGATATTTCTGAGTTACGAAAAGTGTTATATATGGTACTCGATGTAATAGAATTGTACATAGACTTGTACAAGGAGGTATATAAGCCTGATTTTGAGTGTATCTCGTAGAAGACCAGTTGGCTTTATGCATATCTACGACAATGTCCAATCATTCCAATCTCTGCACCTGCGGACCTTTTTTTCTATCATTTGTCATTAGCCATCCAAATCCGTATTTTATGACAAATTAAATCTTATATTAGCAATTTATTTCATAAGACCTATAGATCTACATTTTTTTATTGGCAAATCAACATCTGAAAGCAATCAGTTATTCCTGCTGCCTGAGCATTTACATTCAACACAAAGTTGTCGTGCAATATCATATTGCTGTATTATGATGAACAGCGCCAGTGGTCAGCTAATAGGAGTATTCAGATTCCTTTGAAAAAACAGATAATTCTTCGTACTTCATCAAACCTCACAAGGTAATGGCGGCATATAGGTCCTTGATTAGATTATACACATGATCGCTATAGAGACATCCAAGAATCCATCAGGTCACATTCTGGATGAACATTAGAAAGTTGTTGCAGTAAAATCATTTTGTTTTATGACCTTTTAAATTTTCCATATTAAACTAATTTATTTGTATTGGTCAGTCTAGGCTCTAGGACCATGGCCACATCTATGTTAACACTAAACACCTAGCATCTGGGAAATATGAAAGCAGAAGTCAATCAACTTGACTCATAGAAGTGACTAACGATTATTCATTCCAATTACAACAGGGGCAATTTATCTTTTTGATTGATTTTACATCTACAGTGCGACAATGAGTCCTACCCCAAATAAAATTCTCAACGAATACTTCATAAACATAGCACGAAGTGGTCCTAGAAGACAACCTACTGATACTGACTCTAAATGAGGGGAAACATCGGGCATTACATTGTACTATCTCGTACTAGTGTGTACTGCTTGAGACAGGTCTGCAACCTGGAAGCACCGCAATAACTTTTGCCATCGGACGAGAGGAAATGCCAGAAGAGGCAGCGGTGGGCATTGGGGTGGGTAAGTGGTGCCAAGGGGGAGGCCGCCTATCTTGGCTTCACTGCTTGGAAGAGTGTGATTAGAATTCCTGACCCTTACAATCCGTGTGGGTGAACTCCAAGACCGCCGGCCGACCAGTCAATAGCCCCCATTAGCGATTCACTTTGTATCTGTCTGATTTAAGCCTATGTCGTGTGTTGGACCAATTCGTTTAATGTTCAGATGAGAATTTAAGCATCGCTGTGGGTTTTCATCGTTTCTCGTTCATCTGATACATGAAGCCTTGCTACTGTAAAGATCCAGAATAGTGGTATTCTATATATATATAACCAAATTTCGGTACACAGACACTTTTTCTGGATATCTTTAAGATATCGCTTAGATATCTGGTAAATAGTGTGAACAAGTATCAAGCAAGCAAAAAGATCTGCAATGTAAATAAGCAGTGTTTGAACTTTTGCAAACAGTCTAAAAGCCGAGCTCCATTACGGTGATTCATGCCCCCCCCCCCCCCCCCCCCATTCTCAACCCGTTCTTCACCAAATCGTGCTGTATTCTTCTTTCTAATACATTATCCATTATTTTCAATGTGCGTGATACTCAATTATAATTCAACTCCCGCGATCAGGAGAAGAACTGTGTGTTTTTCTCAGTCTTTCCTTGATCGACGCTGGTTCTGCTCAAGGTCTTACTCCATTGTACTCCATTAAAACGATCACGGAGATCCCTATGAACCGGCGCCGACTGTCATGCCGTCTGCTGAATGTTGGCCGCATTATCTTTCTAGCCAAGTTCCCTGTTCAACCGCTAGGGAAGAATCAATCTAACTCGACGATTTCCGGCACTTCCGTTGAAGCAGATCAATTTTTTCGTATTATAGCCAGAATCTTCTCAGTGATCGCCAAATTTGGCACATTATTTTTATTTTTCACCATCCTTGTCTGTTTCCAAGCACTGCCACTACTACCGAAGCAGGGCAGTGCCCGCCATCTTGGATTTGTATGGGACAGTTATAGGCAGCTCGTCAATTTCCACTGAATATTGCAGTTACTTGAATAATGAAAGTAAATAAAGATAAGTGTTGATATTATGAATGTTTCTAGCACGCTCAGGTGATAAAATTCCTGTCCGAAATCTCTAAAATTATGTTATGTTGAGGAGAGACCATATCTGGTATTTCTGATAACGTCGGAAGTAGTCCTTCCCTAAATCGTAAGTGGCAAAACCCAGGGAAAAAGCCTCTGAATCGGGCCAATGGTAGGATTGCCAAGGGAATTCACCGCTCCCGGTGACAGAAATACTCAAGAATCAGAGGAGATACTATTGTGATCTGTAGCCGAGTATGTGCCAATGGTCGTGGTCATTTCCCCAATCGAGCTCGACTATCAGAAATATGAGGCAATACACCCGTGATCGTCGTTAGACCAATTGATCAGCTAATGATCGGCCCTCAATCTGCTGTAATGGAACATTGCCTTTTAGGGATATCATGACCATAGATATCCCGAATGTAGCAGTGCCCTTGAATGAGTTGAGATTACATCAAGCTTGTGGAACTGGTAGAATACTGCTATTATGTTCAGATTGTAGACATTCTGTAAGAATTTATATTCAAGTATTTTTTTCACACAAACCTGCAGGAAAGCACATAGTTTGTCCCCACTACATGATTCCGACATTAAATCGTGGCGGGATCTCTACCTATTGATATGAATCCAAGGCGGATTTCTTTCCTCTTATTCATCGAAGCCACCTGTCTACTGCCTGTTTCTTAATGAATGCCAGTATATTCTTGATGGATAAGCCATTTACCCCAGAGAGTATATGAAGTAAATGTGTTTTTATTGGGTTAATGTTAATTGTACAAATGAGGAATGGCGCATGTACATTTGGACTAGACTTCATAATAGACAATCTTAATATTTTACCTACAGCTGTACCATCATATCCGTGAAGACCGATTGCCTTTCAAAACTTGTTACAAAAGCTTAAGCAGGTCTTTTGCATTAGAGACTCGGTTTTCTGATTGATAAGCTTTAATCTGTTAAGATCTATGTCTTACTTTGTCCTTCTGTCGCTTCTGGTTCGTTCGTGTGTGCCTTATTTAGAAGACAATAGAGCTGCTTTCAGTTCATTAGTGTATCCTGTGGAAGGACAAAGAAAGGCATTAGATATATAAATGTGTAGGATTTAGCGGATAGGATGCCAATGGTGTATTAAAAAAGGAGGGGGGCTGTTTCCTAGAATCAGACATTTACTATATATATTAGTTAAAAGTATACACATGGCAACACAGGTTATTGAATTATTATGGGATTAGGATAGAAATCATGTCCATGCCTGGTAGTGCAAATTGCACTGCAATTGTAAATTTGTTGAATATTGCTGAGACTTACATGCCCATCTGTGCATGCATGGGCTTTTTGGAACAACGACTTTCAGGAACTGGTAGCCAGAGGCAGGCACCTACAAGCTTGAATATGAAAACAATAACCAATCAATTCTCCAAAGGTTTCTGGCCACCAGACTACCACCATACGAAAGTGTACCAGGTTTTAACATTCTGTAATTGTCAGTTCTAACTCATGGGACCTACACAAAGGGACAACAGACATGAAGCTCGAAGCCTCCATGCACGAAAACATTCCTCTAATCCCTACACTTCACTGCGGGCTGCAGAATGGCCTTAATTGGAAGATAGATGCCCGGCCCCCCGCTGGGTACTGGCACAGGGAGCCAGGGTAGTTGACATCTCCCCTGGTTCTATCCCTGTGATCAAGGGGGCGCCACTAACACCATAAGCTGACAAGAGGGAATTTAGTTTATTTATTGGCCACGAGGGGCCGGGTCTATAGGGAGAGACCCGGGAGTGAGCTGACATTGGAGCCGTCTCCAGAGATGTAGAAAGTATTAGCTGGCTATCTATCAATGGGTAAAGAAGGTCACATACTATGGTGTAGTAGAGCTATTTGATGATAATAGGGTTAGATATATAAGTCCAGTAAGTCGCCTTTCTGGCTTACAAATGGCCTGCATTTGCTTGGATTTGCAGTTATATGGTCTGTATTTCTAAGCTCACAGGTAAGTGAATTATAAATAAATGACCAGCACGAGAGCTCTGTGTGATACGGTTTTCCTTTAGATCCTACACAATTTTCTAAACAATACTTTGCTCTTCATATTATAATTTCCTACCATAATCAAACTATTGCATAAAGATCTGTAAGTACTGTGGTTTAATCACCAGGAAATATAAAGATTTTACCCTATACTTTCCTCTACTCTCAAACATGAATACTGGAAAGATACATTATGATAACACTGTATGATTTCCACTATTTTACATATGAATGCGCCCGGCGTATATAGGTATGCTTTTGCGTATACAAGGTCGTCCTATTCCCCGTGTGTATACACCTCATCTGTAGACGCCTGATTCATATATACGCCTGATTCACATATATACGCCTGATTCTGTTGTGTTTACACCACTATCCATTAGTTCCGATCTCTGATAGTTGGGGACACCACTGGTAGCATATTTCATTTCCCATTAACCATCCAAGTCTGTATTATAAGAAAAATGCAATCTTTCATTACCAATTTATTTTATGAATCCTTTATAAAACCTGATTGAGTATTAATTGATTAATTACACATAATAAACTCTGCATTCTTTGGTTTTTTAAACGTTTTTTTGATAGATTTGTTGCGCAGAGAATATTTCCACTCGTATACGCCTGGCGTGAAATACAGCTAAGACGCGTCCGTATTCAAATGGAAACGGTCTTGTATATGCCTCATACCCTGGTGTGAAATATGGGCGTATACATATGAAAACAACTCAATATTCAGCCGATACATACGCTGCTGCGATGGTGCATGTAAGAACTAGGAGCAAAAAGTAAGTTCATCATAGATGAATGAGCGTGCAATTAGGAACGTATAACAAATAAAAGGTCTGAGTTAGATTTAGCCAATGGATAGTTTTTTACAACCCACTTGCACCCAGTCAACTTGCCATTTCTCTAACTGCCTGAGTCTAGGATCAAAACATATCAAAAACAGTGGGTCAATGAGGTATTTCGGTCTTGAGTGATTGGTCATGGTCAGCTGGACACACTTCTAAGACCCTGAGACACTGGCTCCCTGCTGTGTTCTCACTATCACAGGGAACAGCATGCAGATAGTAAAGGAATAGTTTTCTGGAAGCACACTGAAAGTTCAATGTGACCACTCTAACCCTGACTCTAAGCTCTAGATGATGTATATAGGCGTGCAAGCACGCTCTAATAAAGTCATTAGTTTCGTGCAGTGTAAACTATGAATCCAGTCTAGTATATCAGCAAAATGTGAATAATTTTAAAAAGATTCAATTTCTCTTTGATAGTGAATTGAAAAGGTCATGTGTATTACTGTAGTGTCAAAGCTGTTGTTCCGGTGCGAGGATACAAGCCAGAGGGGCGGTTTAATTGTTATTGATCTGTGCTTGCTTCGGACATTGTTGCGTTCTCTGGTAACGCAAGATTCGATATAGAGGTAATAAAAGGGATTGTTTGCATTTCTATGCCACAGTTGCAGGCATTTGTTAAAGTAATTGGATTCACTGATATTTAAATGATGGCTGAATCCATGGGTCCAATACTTTGCTTCAGTGTCGGTATTTTTGTAGGCATTGACCGGACAGATATAATTAACTTATGGTTTGCGTGTGGACCATAATGTGATTCTGTCCTTGGCCCTCTTCTTTTAATCTACTCCATACATAGCAATGCTAGCATCTTGAGAGAAGATGGAGTGACTTTTAACTTGTATGCAGACGATCTAGTGTTATACGTTTCTGGCAAAGCTGCGAAAGATTGCTTGCCACCTTTGCAAAGAGCACTTGATCGACTGCATGAATGGACAATCAGTAACCTGATGACCATAAATGCAAAGAAGTCAAAGGTAGTATGGCTCGAAACTGAAGCTGAAAAAATGCAAAAGGCTGACCTGTTCCTGGGTCTCAACCCCCTTGAGATTGTTCCGCATTACCTACATTTAGGTGTTGTATTAGACGAGACACTCAGCTTGGAGAAGAATGCAAAAAGCGTCATAAAGAGAGTTAGCAGGCCATGATACACACTGTCAATGAACTCCACTCCTTGTGTGGAATGGCACAGCTCCACAGAAGGAGAACGAAGATGCTTCTAGTATACATAAGGAAGCTAGCTATCAAATACGATATGCTGGCACAAGATAATTGTAATAACCAGGATGACGGGGGCCACTTGGTCACTATTGACACTATTGATACTAAGTATCTCAAAAAGCTTACACCGCCAAGAAGGGCGGATCGTTATGCATGCTAACCAGATCACAGGGGAAAACACTATTCCCCATGCCCCTCCCAAAGACAGAGACTTTGAGTCGGTCAAAAAACACAGGTTCAAAGTTAGCTTGCGATCCCTGCCCAACCTTTAATCAGTTAGCTATGGTACGATCATGTATGAAATGTTGATTAAGAAGCCATCTACACTCATCTGTACCATCTCATCTCTCTGTCACCCACTTAATTTCCCACCTACCTTGGTAGCCATTCTTGAACCATTTACTGTAATTATGTCGTTTATTCCACTATACAGGGTCGATACCTGCTCAGATTTAAACTTGACTAAATAAAGAACTTATCCCTGGTGTCTGCCTCCTAGCGGACGTACGAAATAAGAATAGAACTGTTGTTGGAGTCAAGTTTCCCCCTTAAGGGTTTGATGGTAGACCACATTATACGTCTACCTATAAATATCTGTTTTCCTGTTTTCTGTATATCCTTGTGAATGGGAAAGGCCCATATTTCCGAATAGATTCATCGGCTTGTCATGGATATACCCTTACTTATGCCAATAAAAGAACTATCAGTAAATTACTTATTACCCACCTCATATTAAACGTGTAAATTCCAGTAGGATCCGCTTGGAGATTCTCCCGAGATTCTCGTGTGGAGCTAAACTTAATCCTGCTATTCTTTTTTGTATTAATCTACTCAGACATACTTTTTCTATTATGATTTATTTCGAGCAATGCCAAGATCAAAGTTACTTTTGTAGTTTTATGATCTACTTTTCTCGTGAGAAACCAATGAGATCCCAACTTTCGCTGTTGTCAATCCATAGAGTTCTGATTGTCGATGATCAGCTCAAGCTCCTGTGTCATCCGAAATGATAACCATGAGTTTATGATGGTTTTCTTTTCACCTTCTAGAGGACCCAATGGGCGCTATACTGTAGTACCTCCCGTAGTCGCCAGGGGGGAGGGGTAGGTGGTAGCAAAATACGAATCGACGAAGTCGCTAGTAAATGAAACAAATAAAATGTGAAATGTCTCGTTTCCAATTTAATACCTATTCTATTTCAGATTATTCCCCGTTTTTATCATATTCAACCAAATGATTAATTCCCATATACCAAATAAAAAAATCGAATTCTTCTAAGCTTTTCTTTTTGCTGGTTATAGGTATGGGTTGACCAAGTTCTACGATGGGACCCAGCAGAATTTGGTGACGTGACGCACATCCGGTTGCCGGCGACGCACCTTTGGACGCCTGACATCGTGTTGTATAACAAGTAACTACAACTTGTACATCATTTTTATCTTCAGCGCAACGCTGCGACATTATGTACTAGACCCACTTTCAAGTCCTAGACACTTTAAACCATTACCTTTATGTCTGTACCACTAGTTTAGATCTGTATTCACTTGATTGCTTCTATGAACAATATTACTCAGATTCTAATCATTTTAAGACTTGGTATCATCAGGAATATTCATCCTAGCCAGAACTGTTTGGTTCTCGAGAACCCAGATATAGACTATCTACTGCTTTTGTTTATTAATTACCCAGCATTTGTTCCTTTCAACGATTGGTTTCGGCAATATATCAATCATTACATTCATATTTAGAGAATGGTGTCGGTGCTTATTAGTATCAAACGTCTCGTAAACTATGCCTTAAAATTACCAATAAAAGATTGCCATTATGATGGTTCGACAGATATAAATGGTTAGTGACTTAGTAATATTAGATTTTACTCCAGGCTTAACTCTTTTAGTCCTGATAATGACTAAGGAATTCCCCTGGCGGATCCTGGAGGTGCCGCCAGGTGGTATTTCCCTGGTCAGTCCTGAAGATGCCTCCGGGCATTTTTGTGGCGTTTGAAATATGGATACTGATTCAGAAGAGAAACGTTTATGAAAATCCAGGATCGTTTCAGGATGAATAGAAAACCATATTATAACTCTAATTAAATGGGGGTTAGAGTTATTTAACCAAGGGAAGCCCACGTACCATGGTAATAATTGCATACGACAATATAGGCACGGGCTCCAAGCATGTCGCTTCAAAATTAGACCCAGGACTTGTGCACGTATGATGAACTGTTTTGGGTGCAGGACTGATTGAGTTAAGGCGAGTTAGATCTACCTAAGAATAATCTGCACAGTGTCGAAGTTCAGTAATCAGTTTATATAACTATCTGCTAGATTACATTGATGCCAAATAACCATGATAAAAGAGAAAATGAATTGATATAAAGAGAACCATAAGTGACTAATACAATAACCTGCAAACGTTCACGCAACGTATTCTTTAGCACATGTCTTTGTTTCATAATGTCCTCCACATTCAAATTTACTGTGCATGGTACATGGATACCATAGAAACACATGTGTGGCCTTCCCCCTACACTAGTAAAGAACAAGATCTCAAAAGAACAAATGTGTTAGAAGTGGGAGTGTTGATGCTGATTGTGATAACGATGATAGGGTATCAATGCAAAGTCAATTAGATGTGCTTGCAGCTTGCTAACAATAAACAAGTCTTTTAATTGTTAGCAGGGCTGATTGCAGTGTGTTGTTGTTGTTGTTTTTGTTTTGGGGGGAGGGGTGGGGGTCCCTGGGTTTTTTCATCCATAAGCTTTTTGTGAAACTTACATGAAATCTTCCATATATATGTCCCATCCATATCTTTCACTTATAAGACTACACAACACAGAAATCTTAACTGCAGAGATATTCATCATGAAACCATCAAATTAGAACTCAGACATCCAAGACATAAACCTTGGTATATAAATATCCGTCACCAAGTTTTGATCATAACTATCCAAGACCAAATTACTGTGCATTGAAATGTATTGTGTAATCATTGAATACGAGATAAAATAAAATAGACTTAATTGAAAGAAGGGCAGCAGCAGCTTTTCTTGATACTTAGTAGAAATGGCCACAGGTGAGAGTTAGTTTGGATTTATGCTAGAAGGCCTATATATACACAATGATCTTTGCAAGACGGTAGCCGAGCAAAGACAATAGTAGTATGAGCCAAGTCACTTAAATCCAAATAGCTTGTCACCGAAGGTCGTTCGGTATTTATCCTACCCTGTCTCCACAATTTTAGATCGAAATGATAGAGGCATCTTATGCCATGTCCCATCGAATACTCGAAGTTGAGCCAATGGCGTTTTGTATTAGGGGTAGGATGAAGGGGATATTTGCATGTATGGTTTTGCTTTTATGAGTTGACCCTTTGTTTGCAGTAAGTTACCCGTGTCTCGTCTACTTTTCCGTCTATATTTTTTGTTGCGCTAAGACTTTTGCAACTCTTGATATTGTTGCCTTCCCCCTCAGAATCTGTCCTACACCTACCTCTCTTAAAGGCTTCTCGGTGTTAGAGATAACGAGATTGTGATGCAGGGGAACGGTATACAGTGAGTCTCGCTCATTTTCCGCCTTGTAGATTTGGTGGTCAGGGTTACAGCGTGAACCTGGGTTACGGGTTGACCACCGGCAGCGCCGGGTACGTCCAGCGAACCCACATGTAAGAAGACACTTCTGTCTCCGCTCCTGTCCGTGTGTTTCTTCTCCTCACAGCTTCTTCAGTCCATTCTCTCTCTCTCTCTGACCCTCTCGGATTTTCAGACACAGACAATATTGCTGCTTGCCTATATATACACATGTACAGTTATTGTCTTGTCTTGTTTGGTCAGTCACCACCTCTGGCCCCAGTTGTCAATTACTACATTGAGAATCTTAAGTTGTCCTGGTATTGTTGTACCCGTTTCAGCTAGAGTTTCGTGCTTGCTTTTTAGTTGGATCTTCTCTTATTTGTTGTCAGGATGATCAGAAGATGTTGGATCTCACAAACGGCCCTGAAGCAAGCCTAATGTGCAGATCTATCTCTACGCATGCTTTATATGCTATATTCATGTTTTCACACTGTCCTTCTTCGTCATTCTTTCGGTGTACCTTCTTGGCCTGATGTAAATATATATATATATCGACGTGGTATATATAGTCAGTGTCGTTTATTGTCACTGTTATGAACTCCCTATCTGCTGACCTAGAATGACCATGATATTACCTAAACCATTCTATAGTAAGCCTTTCTTACTTAGATTCGTTGTGATAATATGGGTCATACAGTTATTTGAAAATCCTAGAAACAGTTTCACATATAATTCAGATTTAGTCAGGAGTATTTCAGGACATAAATAGTCCTCAGAGAAATGCCATGTGTGATGTTCTTTAATTCATTCATTGATTAGTTTCTTACAAGTCAGCTTTAAAAATGTGATCTCTCTTTGCCCATATTAGCCAAAATACCAGTATCTCATACTAAAACTTGGCGTCTCTCTGGTTTATCAGTTATCTGTCTAGGATAAGCCTAATTTAGGACATTTTGTAGATAGCAAGAATTATGATTTTAAGAATTATCATGGAAAGTTATCTAAGGATAATTGGAATAATACATGAATAATGTCAAAGAACATCTTGTGAGTTACTCTATGTGTCTATAAATGCATTACATGTTTGACATTTGACATTGATTTGCAATCCACCTTCTCTTGGCCATATGCTTCTTCACCCAACCTGAGATAAATACTTACATTGGTATTCCATCGAAACGTCTAGTTTCTGTATGCTGAGTTAGATATATCCAGCCCTCTCGTTTTTGAACACAGGACCTGCCTATTTCAGTGTATGAGTGATGTATGATACATTTGAAAAACTTTTTATTGATACATCTCCGGTACTATAGGTATTTCTGCGCGATATTAAGGACGTAAATTTTTTCAAGTATTTGATACATGGTGATATATTCCCCATGTCTATTGAGTATATTTAGCCCCAGATCTATTAGTCCATAGGTGGTCAATATCGAATATATATCATGCTGTACAAACAATGTAATTGAATTTTACCCTCCGGATTTTCCGATGGTATTCGCCTTTGAATTTATGGATTATAAATACCTTTCTATCATTAAATGCATATTTTCATATTGAGTATCGGATGAGATGTTGTATTCTAATTATCATAACATTCCACTATTAGTTTTTCCCTGTGTAGGTCCGATACATTTCCTGATTGACAAACGATAAATTTATAAAGCCATATTGGATGAAATTTTATAGATCCAGGTGATCTTTGGGCATTTTTAT
This sequence comes from Alentia gelatinosa, assembly GCA_950022655.1. Taxonomy (NCBI): domain Eukaryota; kingdom Metazoa; phylum Annelida; class Polychaeta; order Phyllodocida; family Polynoidae; genus Alentia; species Alentia gelatinosa. The sequence continues at coordinate 34,794,530 of OX465583.1, forward strand.
ATTGTGCGATAAACTCTGTATAAAAGATATAAATCACACAGTTAGAGACAAAAACCCGAAAACGTCGAAATCGTCCATTTTATGGATATAATTATCGGATTAGGATAGTTTAAGGTCTAATAATCATATATTTCATAGCAAACATCAAAATTCTCTGGTAATTGATGATGAACCACCCATCAATTTAGATAGCCCTCTCCTGTATAAAACAATCACAATCTCCTTCTCCCTCCTTCACTCTCCCAGCGCAGACGAGCAGACCAAGCAGCATGAGGAGCTGGTAGCCGTTTACTACAACGGCACCGTCAAGTGGATCCCCCCAGCCATCTACCGCAGCTCATGCGAGATCAACATGCAGGACTTCCCCTTTGACGAGCAGACCTGCATGTTCAAGTTCGGTTCGTGGACCTACGACGAGTACAAGGTGGACTTGCGCCTGTACGAGGACCGGCATGACATTGATCTGCGGGAATACCTCCGCAGCTCTGAGTGGGACATTCTCAACACGTCCGGCGTTCGCAACATCCGCCGCTACCCGTTCTTTGATACGGACCCGTACCCAGAGATCATCTTCTACCTGACGATGCGGCGCCAGTCCACGTTCTACATCTACCTGCTGGTGCTTCCCTGTATTCTCCTCTCCTGCCTGACCCTCGTCCTCTTCTGGATCCCCGCTCAGCGCCCTGACCGTACAGCCGTGGGTAGGTGTATTCTTCTTTCACTTTCATTGTTAAAAAGAGGAATATGTATTCAAAATCTTGGAGGTCCAAGACATAAGCAGTAGACTGTAAGCACATTTACACTATCACCATGACAGTTGTTCCTTATATTGTGTGTTGAAATTATACGTCAGTTGAATTAGGCCCGGCGTCCACCTACTACGATAGAAATTTAGACCTACCGATATGGCTCCCATACAAAAAGTCACCATCGGAGACATATCGGGAAGGTGCAAAATCGTAGACATATATGTCTAGGCATGCCAATTCGCCACGCATTGTATGGGGTTTTATCGGTGTCTGATCGCAGAAACGTGGTCAACTGCCCCGATATTAAGTGACCTTCCAACGCGATTTTGACTTTTTATCGGAGGTGCATCGTAGACCATATCGGAGCCATATTATTCAGCCGATACAAAGACCCCCTTGAAAACACATAGGCCGTGTGCATTGCTGATACGGAGAAAATAGTGAGGTCGGAATCCCCGGTGGAGAGTCTTTAAAAATATCACTTAGGATTACGGGCGATTGACGATTCATTTAGGTGAACAGCAGACGGTGCCTACGATGTATTTTCCGTTTTTACATAATAAAATGTATGATAAATACAATGTTAAATGGTGTCGTATAAGAGTAGGGAGATTGGATAACGGTAGGAAGCTCTACGCAATATCCTCGCCCAGCTTGGATATTACTAGCCTACTCTTCACCTACTCGGAGGACACCGACTTTGAGTGCCAAAGTAACTTAGTATTCAACCTTCATGCTAAACAACCATCGTCGTTGCAGCATGAAAACATTCAGGATTAGAAAATAAACACCTTCAGAGCAATTCTGACATGCCAGAATCTCCGGGTAGCTGTTTCCAGGTGCTCTATACAATTCCTATGGAGACTCCGTAATCGGTGGATAATAAATAGAGGAAACCTATGAAAGTTTAAGGTCAGATCTCGCATCGAGTTTGAATCGTGTAGTAATTCACAAGACGAAGCCGCATGAATTAAAAAGCGATTAGGTAGATGATCGCCAAAAAAGCCTGACATCTTGGTGATTGAAAAGAAGGTGGACAAGAAGCTTGCGGACTTCAAGTTGGACTTAGCGGACAAAAAGATGGCTGGCTCTAACTGCTCCAGTTTGTCTCCCATGCATCATCTCCTATACGCAGTGCTACCTTGAGGGCTTTCTTCTCTGACCTTCCAACCTCTGGTCGCCACACCCTGCCCCGGGCCGATGTTGTACACATGAACCTTCCGCATTATCTCCAAACTCCACAGACAGTTCAGGCAATGCCCTCACTCCGCAACACCTTTCTTTCATCAGATTGACGCTCGCAGCATCCGGTCCCTCGGCGTCGCCTTACCTCCCGCCCTTGGCCTCGATCACAGTCCCAGAAGCCTGAGCAACGGTGTTTGGCAAATTTTCTGGAACTGATTCCTCAACACTATTTTACATATAATATATCTATTAGATATTCCTTAACTGTAACCATGCCTTTTTTCTTATTTATGATGAGTATATGAGGTTAAATAAGTAGGAGGCATGGTGGTCTCAACTCACCGGGTAACGACTACATGGTGCTATCCAATCGATGATGCCCTGACTACACCAATTCAACCTACACCTAAAAGAAATGTCCCACCCACCCGCACTGCAAATTTACTGTTTTTGTTTTTTGGGGAAAACGTCTTCACAGACAAGTTTTTAGAACGGATTCTTCATAAATCTTGTAAACCTTGGTAAACACTCGTTTAACATGTCTCCAGCATCTATGAAATGTTCCTAACCTGCCAACACGCCTCCCGTCTTATCTATCACTAATAGCATATACATATACATAAAATATCCCCATTGAATATGATGGATGTTAATGAATGATTATGGCTTTCCTTTTATCATTGCACATTTCTCAAGGAACTCATTTAAAGCAAGTAACAATACAATGATACAATAGAATGTTCTAAGGTAGCAGAAGATTAATAGACACATCGAACCCCTCGATGGTATTGGTCAGGGACTGTATTGTAAACGAAGTTAGATTGCTATGCCAGACTTTTTCTATTGAAAAGTAATTAGCAAGAAGGATTACACTCTATACAGCCAACTTTGGGTAAAACTGAAGGAGCTGATTTGAAAATATTAGTATCCATGTGGATATTCAGGTAAACTTCTATGATCATGAAATTGATTAATTTGAAGTTTTGATATAAAGCTTATTATGTCTGTCTTTTCTCCAGGAATGAGTCTCTTCTCCAGTTTCTTCATCTTGCTACTCATCCTTGTTCAATCTTCACCTCCTACTTCAGCATCCATATCAAGACTAGGTCAGTATTTCGACATGTATTAAACCGATAAATATCTGAGTTATAGTCTCTTCGATAACATCATGTTCAAATCTGTTGTTATGTCACATTCAGAGACGCAATTAAATGCTGCTCTTAGCGAGAGGAAACTCATCATATAAAATATGAAATGAGCATAGGAAATTCGGCTATTTTCAATTGTCCTTGATTCAAGTTTATTGTGTACCAGCAGAATTGTAGAAGATATAGATTTTCAGACACCATTGAAAATTGTCCTCAATAATGACATTCACCCTATCTTCTTTCTAGCTCTAGCCACATATATATATAATCATATCTGCAGAATTATTCAAATGGTATGCAGTAAATCATATAAAATTAGATATATAAAATTAAGCGAAAATAGTAAAGTCTACCATGCTGAAATCAGAAGCTGTAGGGTTTCTCTTTAGTTATTTCTATTGAGGTAACGTTTGATAGTCTAGGATCAGGAGTTTATATTGGCCACCGAAAAGACCACAAACAATCCAGCGGGTTAACCACACGTTAATTAGAGAATACCAGGTCACAGGTTCACCAGACATGAGGTGATATAATAAACAGTAACTCCAACTCCTGAATCCTATGACCTTTATATTTCAGGAATCCATTACTGCATCAACATGGTACTAATTGCCGTTTCTACAGTGCTCTCTGTTGTCATCATAAACATTGGCAAGACAAGGGATAACGATATCGCCCCCAAGTGGCTCATGCAGGTATTACTTCTTATAATCTTTGTTCTACTTCTAAGGCCCATGGATATTCTAGATTATCAATGAGAAAGTTCTAAATTAAAAGACCCCTAATGGATGTAAGTACATGTACTTCCTTGGATGAAGATATCCTAACTTTCACCACATAAACTTGGAATGTGCAGATAGGGTCACAGGATATGGTGTTTCATGCCAAGCCGTGCCGCTCTCTCAGCTGTGAGCTGTGTTTCCTACTTGTTTGTCATCTTCATCTCAAAGATTCCATCTCGCTATGGATATTGACGCAGAAGCTGCTATGATATTGTAAAATACCATCTTCCAACTTTAGTTTCCAATTGTGCTGTCGGTATTTTCAAAGTATTGCGGAATATGTTACGAAGCGGAGCTGAGTGATATTTTAGCAGAACACAACAAATGGCATGTAAACCAATATATGAAATTTAGTGACGTCATGCATGGCATATAAATAGTCTATTGCATAACCGTGGCATACAATCACACCATGTTAAATCTATGGCGATTTATGAGGTGTACAATAAAATACACGCTCAATGATATAACCAGGGATGCCAGCTGGGGTAAGAAAAAAACATTGAAATATGTGTCCTTGCAATACAGGGTTTATGCACTACATACGCATTACAGTGGGGAATTAAGGGATCGAGGGAAAGCTCAAGTTTTAACATTGGTCAGTGGGAAGTTGAGTTTGAGATCATGAGCTGTGGTTGAATTGGGTTATTTAGTAGCTGGCCTGTCAATATTACCAAAAGAAAAATAATTGTTTATTCTGAAAGTGAAAACATGAATCTCAATGGAAACATTGGAAACTGGCATCCCTGTATAACCGGTATTAATTATCTCGTTATTTCGTTGCAGGGTTGTCTCTACAAAGTGGCACAGGTCCTGTGTATCAGGGTAAACAGAGCAGTCATGAACAGTACGCCATATGACGAGGCCTCGGAGAACGGCGTCTACCTCGAATGTCTCAACGGAAGTGGAGCCGAGCGGCATGCGCAGTTCACCGTGCGCGACAAAGCTGTCCGCAATTTTGACGTCGCGCACCGCTGGCACACGCTGGCTGCCATCTTGGATCGTTGTTTCTTTATTGTCTACCTGGTGGCGCTAGTGACGTCCACGATATTTATTTTCCCTTCAGATTTTGCAATGAGAACTGTTCCAAGCGACCCAAACTGCTAAATTTACATAAGGTTTTTGTGAAATCATTATGCATATATGTAGATGTATATTCAATGTTGTTTTGTCTTTGATGGTTGTAACCTATAGATATATTTTTATATCTAGAAGTTGGTCTCATGGTTGATATTACACCTTGGATACTAACAGATGCGGAAAATGTCAAACTGCAAAAAATGTAGTTGTTTGGCAGCATTCAGCAGACATAACAAACTCAACTGGTTGAGTATGTAAATCAGTCATATCGGACACTGCGGAAACTGCTGGTATAATTAAGGGACGAATGGCGCGTCATAACTTCACGTAATTTATGCGTCATGTAATGTCCAGATCCATGTAATACAGTCATATGTAATGTGCAATAATGTATTCAATATGATCACCCTACGTGCAAAGTGAATACAAGTGGCCAAGGCATTTGGCCACGACTGGTATTATGTCTAAGTGCCTCTTACGGAATCGTGGTGTGTATCAACATTTGCAGTCAGGAATAGTTTCCTTCACAAGCCTTTCAAACAATCATCAGAACGCAACGAGTAAATTTTGATTCCCCGAATGTATTATTAATATTTTATCACTTAATTATGGCTCTGGGCTTTTACAATGTGTAATTATATCATTGTGTCTATTATTCCTGTATCTTGGACTATTTCTCGTCTCTGACGTTAACACATTGAGTATTTGTTCTAAGTTAAAGAAAAATCTGACAGGTGCCTATCCTCTTCTTCGTATATTTATATATGAATATGTGAAAAATAAATCTGTCAACAAAGAAAATGCTTCGCTTTATATTTTATATATTTGTCAAATTTCAGACGTCACACTAAGTCATTCTTGGCGAGCGTCTGCAGATTTGAATTTTCTGGTAAAATATGGACCCAATAAAAGGGATTTAAAAAAATACCAATATCCGGGCTGGTTCCTGGTATACCTAGCGATCACGGTAAAGAATATGCATAGTATACATAGAGGAAATCCTGTAAATGTGCTCAAAGTGGCTACTCTACCGTTTTGTAGTCAAAGATATCCATTCATATGTTCGTGGTTAGGTCCTCATAATCACCAACTCTATCTCCATGGATGTTAATCGATGAAATGAATATCACGCCTTAATACTCTCTTCTGACTTGATCTTCATAAAATAGATGATCGTCTTATCATTTCTTAGTTACTTAATAGAGCTTTGCTTGCGATGTTATAGTCGATGGAGCACGGTAACCTCACATACCAACTGACTCGAGACAAATATTCTTGAAGGATCCTTCAATTAAGAACTGCTTGGACAGGACTGAGGTCAAGTATCTTCTATAAAGGACAATATTCCGAGTGTCCCCCATACTTAAGTTTCAACTTTATAAGAAGTCCGACACACAATAAGGCAATACACGAAGTACCATAGTTACATAGTTACACCACAAGCGAGAAAAGGCTCTCATGGACGCTTGGGCAATAAGTGCGCTAAAGTTTAATAACAAAAGAGATTAAAGGTTATCGAATATTGAATAAGATGTAATTTTTGTTTTCGGGGTTTTCTTTAGTGAAGTGAGTGAAAATAGGCCCAGCTCGAGTATAGACGGGTTTCCCTAACTTAAAAAAACGCAAAGGAAGAAAAAGCGAAAACTCCACCATGGTATTGGTGAAATTTTCTGAATTGATTAATCATCGTTTGCTGTTGAAAGGTGGCACCTTCAATTTTTGTACTGCTATTCTTGTTTAATTTCTTGCTTTTCTGACATTTGCCAATAGGGAAAAACAATGTTCTGTGTAGGGTCTCTGATCTATTGACATAAACAACAGACGATGCCTACGTCGTACTTCAATGTTTACATATAAGATGGATTATTAATAGCTTATCAAATTGTTTGGGATAAGAGAAGGGGCTCGGATAAAAGTAGGAAGTGATCTCAAGTAGGAAGTAGTAGCAAACATGTGACAACTAATGTCTAGTTAAACCTCTGCCCTATTATGTATGTTTTGAGACACCAGATGGCAGCGCTGACGTAGGACAACGGAGCAGCTCATGAAACCTCGATCTACCTTCTTACATTGCCCAGACCGTTCCGTAGTTCGCCCCAATGTCACCAGATGGATCCCGTAGGTTCCCCTCCGTCTTCAGAACACAACTAGCGAGTTTGTTGAAAATGAATCCCTGGACCCCAAGTCTAACAGGAAAGGAGAGTAGATTGTAGTTCTGGATGTTCTTTTAAAATACTTCTTTCACAAGGTATTTTGAATGATGCTACCCCCCTTCCTTTTTGTGGGAAAACATTTCTAAAACTCACAAAATATCTCCTATTCATGATATCAAGGGTTTTATTCAAAATGACTTTCATTCCAAGATTAAGGAAAAAGAAAGTGTGTTTCTGGCTTCATAGAGCCTAAACCCAGAATAGGAGGTTTTTTTAAGGTGTTCTTTTTTATTTGAAAACGTTTGTTGCGTTCGATGTTTCAACGTTCTTCAATGCAATGCGTAGTTATTTTTAATAACAAAGATGATAGATAATTAGAAATAAAGTGAAACTGACTTAAATATCAACCGTCTATGTTGCTCATAACAACATGTATATATAAACAGTATTCGATGGTTTTGTGGACACGGGCATTGGCAAGTGAATTTCAAAGTCAACCTTGAGTCACGTGTCCACAAAGACCATGGTTTGTTGTATCTATTATTCATCTTCCCGAAAAAGATTAAGCCAAACAGTTGTCACATTGTGGCTGATAGAATGAGAGTATGATGACTAACGCTGAAGCACGGCAATATGGATTAGATTGATTTGATTTACACTTATTCATAATAAACGAGATAAATTTGAGAGTAATACAAGAGAAAATGGTCATGAGCTACTAAATAAGAGAGGAGAGTTCTTGTAGGGTGGGTGGGTGGATCTTATTTCATTGGCGTGCCAGGAGCGAGTGGACGAAGCTGGGGTGTGGAGTGGCGTGGTCACGTGAGCGCGGGGCACGTGACCTAAAGTCTCACGCGAGGTCGCGTCCGTAGCAACTGTCTTCTGTTCATACATTACCACCAACTCTTCCAGTTAACCCTAATGTATCTACACAGGGACAATGCTAGTGCAGAAATCTACCGCTTACCAGAACCGCTGCGCTTATAGGAGACGACTACATATACACCATCTGGCCGCTTCATGGCGCTTTGATATCAGGAAGTGTTCATTAATCACTATAAGAATGAGCACTCGTCCCTAGCAAAGTCATTCTTACATACAACATCTTACTTAACTCTAGGAGGTATACAAGAAACATTCACAAAGGAGACAGTGACACAAGTGGACGGAACAAGAAGACATATACGACATTAACACAGAGTAACAGTCAAGAATTTATGGATTTCCATCATTTACGGCCATTATCTGAGATTTTATTAAAAATTCCTGTAGGTTCATTTTGAAGCTGAAACCTGTTCTCTTCAATTGTAAGTCCCGGGGGAGACGATCCCACAGTTTCGCTCAAAAATAGAGAGCCCTTTTCTTAGACTTAACAGTGTTCGTTTTTATCACTTTGATACAGACCTTTTTTTTTCTTCTTTTTTTTTTACATTTTTATTGGTTCCCAGCGTTATTTTACATTTCTTCCTTTGTTACACAATTTATTTTTATAACGGAGCCAATAATAGGATACTCGTCAGCGTTTGCGTACAGTTGCTGGTTTTCTTCGAGTTTCCTTTCGTTACACATCTTAACTTTGTAACACATACACTTATCACCTTATAATTGCAAATATATAATTCATTTATAAAGATAAGCAAATTGATGTTCCTTGGGATACGTGGATAAAGAACTTCCTATATCATGGTATTTGAGTAGTAATATTTGGCAGTTCTTGTCTCATTAATATGTTTTTTTAACACGATTTGTCAAATTAATGCCCCACTATTTTACAATCGAGAGTATGCAGCAACACCTCCTAAAATTCAAAGATCTTATTTTTCATCGTTCTAGTAATTCCTATGTATATGATGGACAGGCTTTATCTTTCCCTAAGTACTGCTAGTCTCAGACCTTTGTTCATCAACACCTGCAGTTTTTTTCAGTTTAGTACTTCCCATAATATCAGCATATTCTAATACAGGAAATAGCATTCGTTTTACCAGTTTGACTTTCGCACTCTCGTTCATTGAATAGTCAATCTTTTTGAATTTATATAATTTTATATGGTACTCTTTGGAGATCTTATCAAATTGCGCATCAAGTTTGTTTACTTCCATCTTTTTATTTGTCACTCTTTTGTTGATATACCACATGACCTTTGATTTGGAATAATTTACTGCTAGACTATCAATATATATACCCAGTTATTATGACTTTCTAAATTAAACTCTAAATCCCTATTTATTTTTATAGCGCAGTATGAGAACATACACATATGATTAGGATATGATTACATAAATTCTGTAAATAAGCTTGTGATATACATGTCAGTCAGACAAAGGTAATTAGACAACAGCTATGCAATATAGTTCAGTTCACACTTATAAAAGATATATCCTTTATCAGCGCTGCCAGCACTAGTCTATGGTGTACCCATCTAGCGGTAATTCCTCCTAGCGGCAGGGAGGGTGGTGGTTTGAACTCGGGGCTGCATGGGGATGCTGAATGCCTGGGCGCCTGCAGCTAGTGGGGAGGTTGACTGGGTGGTCTTCCCGCCCTGGATGCCGCCCGTGAGCAGCTCAAGCGTGAGCGCCCCCTGGTGTAAACTCATTCAAACTCACATATCTCCTATATATGTCCATACCTGACCACTACATATATGAGACTGTCATAATTGGGTTACGGACTATCTTTTTTGCTTTCCGGTATAAACGGTCTCTTTTTTGTAATCCATGACTTTGAGGCTATAATCAATGGGTTCAAAACCATGATCAATAGTTATAAGGGTTGAAATCTTGGTCATCTTCTCTCTTGTCAACCGTTGAGTGTCCTCATCCTCTTTGAACTGATGTATTCTCTCGAGGATCTCGGGGATAGCTGCCATCATTTTAGAGTAACTTTTGCATTAGAGTTTGCAAGGTGATAGGGATACATCTTGAAGGCTGATGTTTAAATTCTTACACTTTGATTACTCCAGGTTTATTCTGGACATATTCTGATACTGTCTATATATCAAAGTTCAGATTTATAATGATGCAGAAAATACATTTCAAAGCTTCAAGTTTAAAATGATGTTAAGCGCACCCATCAGAGTATTTGATAAGGATCGTCGACTTCCTGTTTTGGATTTGCGAATCTGCTTGATAATGAATCATACCTGAAGGGTGGTGAATGCTGAAGCACAAAGTCATTAACAGTTACTAATACAAAGTCTCCCTAGAAAACTTGATTCTGGGATCTCACACTTAGAAATACAAACACTGTTGGTGATGATTTCTGTTCCATGGTATGATGTGAGGCTTTGAGCAAGGATCTTGATGACACTTGCAGTATTTCACATTACCAGCGCAAACTGCCATTTCTGGCTCTCATAAGTTCGTTGTTGTAGAGAAACATTTTACAATGTTCAGAACAGTACAGCATATCCAATAGTTTATTCTTTTATATGAATGAAACAACAACTGGGAATGATAATCTCTCAAAAAAGAGTGAAAGTCATTCGTTCTATGTGAAAAATAAATTTAATTTCTAGATCTAAAATCCATACATTGATCATGATTTTTCTTTGTGTATTTTCACCTATCCTCTGTCTGTATTGAAAGTGTCTCATACTCTGTTGAGATCAAAGGAATTTAGGTAGGGAGAACCAGAAACACATCCCTTTTTATAGCATCCCATGGTAACCCATCAAATCATCCTAAAAAAAGACATACTATCAATGTCATGCAAAACATGATGTTTGTTAATTAATATTTTATATTTAACATTCGCCGATGATTTTGCACCAAAAGGACTAGCTTTTTAAAAATACAATTTCATGATATTTTACACCATTGCCCACAAAATTTAAAACGGCCATGCGGTTCCATATCGATAATGGGTGGGGACGAAGGCGCTGGGACCGCAACGTCGTCTATCGGGGCCAATACATGCTTTATAACTTATCAGACAGCGTAAGGATTTCCAGGACACTGCCAGTCGTTACCTTTGTTGACACACATTATTCTCTTTGATATTAATTGATAGTTTTTCCTCAGCTTAATTCCTTTGGAATCCTACTACTATTGCTCTATTTCCTTTATTATAGTTACTTGGATTTCAGCTGAAAAAAAGAAAGTCAAATATGATCTTTGCTGTATCTATATATATTACAGATAGTTTTATCATATTAAAGGCCAATTCTTTGATTCATTGTTCAATGAATTAGCATTTACAATATATTGTATCTTAGTTCAAACATAGTACCTATCTGTGCGATATGTTTTCATAAATTTCACAAAATTGTTTGGCATCAGTTATTCTATCATATCTGTTGTATGTATGACTAAGTGGGTGACTGTTGTGGAAGTGTATTCCCGATGCTATGACATCCCAACATATATTTTAGAAAATTTCGTAAAACTCCAATTTCTGAAACCGAATACCTCCTTATAGTATGAATCTGCGATGATAAATTTATACATATAACAGGAATAACTCTGATGTACTATTGTTAAACTAAGTTAGTGAAAAATCTTACTCGGGTTAAACATAGAGGTCACACAAGTATCCACGATCTATCGTTCATCAGTGTGACTGACAAAGGGAATACTGGAGAACCAGCCCCGAAGTTACTCCAGGGTTTGGTTGCCTCTAAACAAAATCTCCCGCTTGGATCTCTCCTTGCGTTTTAGAAAAAACTATCACTGTCTATCTCCTTATGTGTGGTTTATGGTGTAAAGTGGTACCAAGTGCAATATTTTCAGTTGTTCCGTTGCCATACCGCTGCAGCAAGAGGATGTTAAACTGCAAACCCACAGGGCTTCCTATGCACACTGACGCGCCTTATAGCACGCTCTAGGACGCACAACTACATCTAATTGAATTGGCGTGCATTGGAAGATCTGAAATTCTGCGTCGGTTTTAGTGGGTTCCAGGCGTTCATATTGTCCTCAAGCGAACATATATTCAAGGCCTAAGACTAAATCATCGTGTAATTTTTCCTTTAGAGTACAGGGTGACTTCGTTCCAAGGCAAGTTCTCCTACATCCGAGAAAGCACTACCAGCACTGCTGGTGCACATTGCAATGACTGCCTACTCGTTTTATTCTCTGGGTATCACTAGTTAAGAGTAAAGCCACAACTGTTGCAGTAACGACTGCGCATCACAAAGCAGCAGATGAGGCCCAGTGGGAAGAACAGGATAGCGAGGAGGATTCCACAACAGCTGAAGTCTTCTACGATGTATCCAGTCTGGAAATAAAAGAGCTATGTGTATTTCTTTTTCTCTTTTATCGTATTATTGAGCGAGGAAAAACGCGCTCATATACGCCACCTAGAGCTTATGCTTTCACCTTGGTGCAAAACACCCCCTTCACTATCCATGTGCCAACTATAGAGGTAACATAAACAAAGAGAAATAAACATATATACTAACAGACAGGGAGAATTGAAGGTTTAGGTATAGGTACTCTGGGTATGAAGCCATTATGCCTTACAGTCCAGCCATAATAGCCCTCACTGCTCTGGTACCACTTAAAAAGTGCAAGTACATTTCAAATCTGATGGGACAGACATGACTCTATAATATTGGAACTTCCATATCAGATGGGACAGACCTATCCATATAACATTGAAGCCATATTCTATTCCTGAGACAGGGAAAGATACCAATACATAAAAATTATTACCGGGATTCTGATGTGAGTGGCCGTAATCTCTGCTTGGTTGACACATAGTAAAACTCTGAGCGATAGTGAGGAGTATTGCGTCGTGTCAATTACAAGGAGAATCCGCCAACACATATCGAAATCATGGTAATGCTGTATTCATTTCTCATCTTTCAAGAAATTATCAGAAAAAGAATCTTGTGAATAATTAGAAATTCGACACAAGCACCGTGCATTGTTTATATAAAATAGTCCCCATAGTGCCTGTCAGGTGGCAGAAAAAGCCATATATCTACTGATTCCGGAAAGCTGGAATCTACTCAGTAGCGATCTGTATACCTCATAGCTTTAGTATGGGGACTGGGTAATCAATAATTAGTTCATCAAGATTGTGTTTGCCAAACATACAGGTCTAAAGAGAGATAGGCCCAAACATATATACTAACAGACAGGGAGAATTGAAGGTTTAGGTATAGGTACTCTGGGTATGAAGCCATTATGCCTTACAGTCCAGCCATAATAGCCCTCACTGCTCTGGTACCACTTAAAAAGTGCAAGTACATTTCAAATCTGATGGGACAGACATGACTCTATAATATTGGAACTTCCATATCAGATGGGACAGACCTATCCATATAACATTGAAGCCATATTCTATTCCTGAGACAGGGAAAGATACCAATACATAAAAATTATTACCGGGATTCTGATGTGAGTGGCCGTAATCTCTGCTTGGTTGACACATAGTAAAACTCTGAGCGATAGTGAGGAGTATTGCGTCGTGTCAATTACAAGGAGAATCCGCCAACACATATCGAAATCATGGTAATGCTGTATTCATTTCTCATCTTTCAAGAAATTATCAGAAAAAGAATCTTGTGAATAATTAGAAATTCGACACAAGCACCGTGCATTGTTTATATAAAATAGTCCCCATAGTGCCTGTCAGGTGGCAGAAAAAGCCATATATCTACTGATTCCGGAAAGCTGGAATCTACTCAGTAGCGATCTGTATACCTCATAGCTTTAGTATGGGGACTGGGTAATCAATAATTAGTTCATCAAGATTGTGTTTGCCAAACATACAGGTCTAAAGAGAGATAGGCAAGGAATGACAGATCCATAATTTCGTTAGACAGACAGAAATACACAAACACAAACTGTATTATGTAATTGTGTAAAATATGGGAACCAAGGGAGGATGATGGTGGATTAATATGGCATCATTCATTCCTATATCTTCATGGTACCAAGGCATTCGACAGAGAGAGAGAGAAGTATATCACAAGGCACTCTTTCCAGAAATAACACATAAATGGCATACATGAGTAGTTGTTAGAGTTGCTCACAGATGACAGCAGCATACAGTATGTGTGTCATACTAAGAGTAACACATGTATAAGGACTATAGATATTAGAGATTAGATGCAATGGTATAGAAGTGCACTACCCAGTAAGAAGGTATTGGGTTGGTGGAAGGGTAGGCATATGGCTCCAGTCTACCTCAACCCAGTAACTCCATATTAGCACCCCCTAATGCATTAGGATACATTGAATTTGATACCAGAAGTTAGTTCCATTAAGTAATCAGTTTCCATTTGTTTACACATATATATTTCTATATCTTGATTGATATTCCAGTTGATGATACTTGACCACAACTACTAAATCCATTCTCTAAGTTTATCGGAACATTCTTGATACTTGACTATTGATCACATACAAATGGCTTAAATACATGATTTCTTATACTATTCTTTTGCTTTTATTCGATTAAGTAATATAGGAGTACCGCGCTCCTCCATTATAGATGGAAATACTATTAGATCCTAGTAAAAGAAATTGACACAATGGTTACAAAACCTTCCCATGGTCCTTCTCTCGATCTTATATATTGTTCTACTAACTATGATGACTGGAGTGATTACATTGGTTAATTGGTTAATTTCCTTTTAGATTATGTACAGTTCATTACATATTATCACAAGGATGGTAATATGCTATAATTTTCTAAATCATCTAGGTTTAAAAGATTAGTGTACTTCATTTTATATCCCCATCACCTACGCCCATATACCTGAAAAGACTTATTAAATCTACCGAAAAACAAATTGTACAAATTGGCATCCTTCCACAGCTATGTAAATCTGTTATACCTGCTCCTCTTTGCATGATAATTGACATGTCCCGTTTAATTGTAATTGCTTAATTGATTAGACAGTGAATACAGGTAATGTAACTAGCTTCCATAAAAATAACAACTAGTTGTCAGTCTCAATAATGTGAATATTATCATCTCAATAATCGAAATTGATGTGCTCATTTTGCACTATGAGCAACATTCGTCTTACCACTGTAAGTAGATATGCTGGACGTGAATTTATATTTCAATTATAAACTGTGTATAATACTTTGGATTGCATACGAATATAATTTTGATGAGTAATAGCACGTTCAGCTTTGATATGGCATAAGTATAGAATATCATTGAAGGTTTACACCTGAATTAGTATGCCCTATACATACATGTGCAGCCTCTTTTGCATATTGGGTTTGGTAAATTGTGTATGATGTATGTAAACATGCAACCTGGAATGATTGCTGAGATATTCTATTACCAATCTCCTAATTATATCACCCGTATCACTATTATTTGCGGCTGACATAGACATGTATGCATGAAAGACGAAAATGTGCTACACCACACGATTTTATACCAGTAAAGCACTACATGCACAATATGAACTGGTTTAGATTACTAGTTGCCGTATTTTCTGAGGAGCAGAGGCGTAATCTATAATATCTGGGCGAATTCAAGAATATTGACTATATATTCAATGCCGAGGACTATTTTCCATGCAACATACTCTTATTTCATCATCTCCGCTCTCTAAAAAGTGGAGAACACCCATATTCTCAGCCCAGTGAATACAAAAATATTTCAAAAATGATATAAAAACACACACTACTCACCGCACACCGTGGACATGTCCCAGCACCACGCACCACGACCACATTTGTAGACGGTGTCACTACAGTCGTTCCAGGTTGTGCCACGTACCCCTGTGGCTGACCATAGTTTTGGGGCTGAGAATAGCCCTGGGGCTGAGCATAGCCCTGGGGCTGAGCATAGCCCTGGGGCTGAGCATAGCCCTGGGGCTGGGCATAGCCCTGGGGTGGAGACACAGACCCTCCAGTCTCAGGGTAGGGATTGTAAGGTGGCGGAGCCTCGTTGTATCCTTGTTTCTCCATGGCAAGTTCACGAATATTTCACGCTGAAATGATAATAATTACTAACTCTATAAAACTGAACATATAAGTGCTGGAGTCTGTTGACTGAATGCAAACTTTTTACATTCAAAGTTGGTGAAAAATCTACTATTGGAACATCTAGCAGTTGAACCAGAAATGGAATGTTCAATAAAAACACCTATTCATTAATATCAATGGACCTTCTTCGACCGATCTCTGACCAGTACCATGACCTCTGCATTAGATTAATTGATAAATGACAATAATCTGTTTTTGGGCCATCTATGTTGAGTGGGGCTGGAGTGAAAAAATGCTGGTCGAGGTCATCCAAGACTGCGGGGACTCGGGGGTCCGCCGGGCCATCACACAAATTCTGCTCCAGCCATTAGTCGGACGCCTCCTTTATATTACACGGTGCGTGTCCCGGGCTAGGTAGTTAACAACATCTATGACGACTACATGAAGGGGGTAGAAGACTTAACTATACCCATAATCATCGAGACCACAGGAGTAAAGTAATTCTAGATAGATAGTTTACAGAAAGGGATAAATTGCGACGCCTACTTCCTTAGGGCGCATTGTTTTTAAAGACATATAGTAAGGGGCCTGCTCCATATAGGTATACGACCACTTGGTATTACACCAAGCATAGATTCAAAGTGACTGGAATAGGTTTAATATTATGTCAGACATTACTATTGTTTTAGTATGCGATAAGGGTTTTGAAGGTTTTATCTATCCATGTGCCATGACTTTGACTCAGAGGTTTAGCCTTATCAAAGGTGATGAACAAAGACGATTATCATCCAAAAGGGTTGGTAAGCGGATTACGTGCGTTTTTATTTTTCTACTCTGTGTTGTTCTGTATTCCCATTGTGTCTCATGCATATATATGTACCAGTGTATATCAAGAAGGTATTGTGTATATGCTTCCTTCGGGAATGACAGCCTTTGGACAGGCAATGAACATACTAATTAATGCAGTATATTTGATAATTATGCACTGCCGCTCCCTGTGCAGTATAAAGTATGAAGTTGAGAGAAGAACATGATATATGTTTGCTACAAGACACCCACAGTGATCAAGCGTTGACTACGATTTGGTACAAAGAATGGTGCAATAAGTTCCTATTTTTCTCAGGTTCCATGGGTGTCTCGAAATGCTCTTCAATCTGAAGACGGGCTTCAGTATTGAAGAATGTATTTCGGACGTTCGAGGTAGATATATCATTATTCAAATGGAATTACTAGAGGAAGAATTTATATTGGTAAACACTTATGCACCAACACAAAACTTTAACAGGAACAGATTGATGATATAAATCTTCAGACATATATCAAATCTATCAGATTTACCTATATTACTAGCCAGAGACTTGAACCTGGCTATAGATTTGGTATTGGATAGGAAGAACTTTCAGAGTCCGGATAGATCCCATGATTATAGAGAAAGAATTCGCTCGATAATCCATGTTCTAGAGATTACAAATGTGTGCAGGAAAATAAATCCAGAAGCCAGGTGGTCCACCTTTCATTGCGACAGACGTGCGTCCAGACTAGATTACTGGTTGGTATCGGATTCTTCATGAACAAAATAAGGCGTGCACGATAGGTATTGCCGTCATGTCAGACCACAGTCCAGTTGAAATGATCATAAACTTAGATAAGGAAAAGAGAGGCATGACACTATGGAAATATAGTAACTTCCAAACCAACTTGGAGAATGATCTAAGCATCCTGTTTACTATTTACTGATATATCTGTGTCATCCACAGGGGAATATACAAATGCATGTACATAACTATACAGAAGAGTACTACTTATATTCAATTTCACTGACATACTAGGCAGCAGTGATAACGTTAAATGGATAGGCCTTATATATTGAAGGTTATTTTGCAGCCTTAAGTGGGATGCGAGTGAGGTGTGTAAACCTGAGCTGTTTTGAGAAACAGTATCGAAGGGTATGAGATGAGAAACTAACTTGTAGAGGGAATAGCTGTAGGGTCTGGATACAATAGGAACCTCGATCGCAATGGTTATGAGGTCTTTTACCAGGCTGAAGGAGTTCATAGGTTGAGAGTAGTAAAAGGACAGTGGTAAAGTGAGGACAGAATTATGTTATGTTATGGAGTAGGAGACACGCCAGCTTAGATAGCGGGCCAATCCTATATATCCATTACGTTTTCCACTGTTACCAAAATTGTTATCATCATACCACAAGCCTGGAAGAACGACATATGTAAGTCGAAAGCTTTGTGCCTCAATAAAAAAAAATTGATTTCTTTAGAACGATCTAAAGATAGCTGATCGAGCGATCCTGCTAGTAGTATGGGTGAGACTAAAGAGCGGGGACGTTGCGCTGACTGTAACTCTGAAAGGTCAATCACGAGTTGTTTTAGGGAGTAGAGTGAGCTGGGTGTGTGCTGAGGTGAAAAGGGAAGTCGCTTCTTTCATTTTGTGGGTGCTGAGGTGGAGGTTAGAAAGAAGTATGAGAAATTCATCATCAATCGTGGACAAGGTGGAGGAAAGATTTTTGAGAAGGAGG
Source organism: Alentia gelatinosa (assembly GCA_950022655.1). NCBI lineage: Eukaryota > Metazoa > Annelida > Polychaeta > Phyllodocida > Polynoidae > Alentia > Alentia gelatinosa. The sequence goes on from OX465583.1 coordinate 34,813,057, forward strand.
AGATTGACTGCGGACTGGTGTAAGGCTTCTTTGAGCATGTGATCCACCAAATCGACGCTCACAGACGGACAGAGGCAGCCGGCCGGCTGGTTTTTACAGGGCCGGCCGGCCAGAGGCGATGATGATTCCGGGCGATTCCGGCCGATTTGCTGATCCACCAAGCAGATTGTCCCAGCCGATGAGTGAATTCCTCCACATGGTCATCATCCGGCCCTAACTCACTTTTGGTGGATCACATGCTTTAATGAGCTATGAGGTGGTATGTGACAGCTTGAGGAGGACACAATCTCAGTGTCTTTCGTTCTTCATACCAGATGAGAGATAGAATTCTACTGATTGTAGGTGCTCGTTTGTCCTATCCACATCAGGCTGCCAGGCCGTGCCAATGATAACTGACAGTATGTCGCCCAATGGCTGTATCAGCGCGTGGCGGGTGCATGAGTGGCTCATTTTGCAATAGTTGTCAATCTCTTTGTGCAAGGTCAGAATCGTGTGAAAGAGGGTAGAAGAGGCATCATCAATGTTTTTAGCATTAGCGGATAGAGTTGGATCAGTGGAAAGGTTGGTGTTAATAAGAGCCAATATAAGCAAGGGGGATGAGGGTGAATTTAGGTGGGAAACATCAATGGTGAGGACCAGGGAGGCTTGTCTGTGGCCTGTTAAAAGTGTTTTTGGCAGTTTGTGGAAGGCGAGTGTCTACAGTGTAAATCTGAGACACACCTGGTTGGGCACAGATAAAGTTTTAGAATGGCCATGTGACCAACCTTATAATCGCCACTAAAGCCAGGAGTGCCATCGTGTCAGTACATGGAGTCTTCTTATATGTGTGGTTGCGGACATTTTGCTGCAGCGAACGTGACAGGAGTCGGAGTGGTGGCTATGCACCCAACTAAGTGAGCCTGCCTGTTTGGCGAGATTCTGGAATGTTCACATTTAGGCCGATGCTGATGGTATTGTCTGATTGATAAAATTGCCACTTCAAAGATCTGCCATCAGCTTGGCATTCTCTGTGGACACCCTTTCGATAAGCTTTTTCTATTGCTCCATCTTGGAATGGAGACTGTCTATTTTGGCCATGTCAGGTTTGTTCTTTTCCTTAGGCTAATTGACCATGGCTTCTGGCTGTGTGTCACCGAAGTTGACAGGTGTTCCAGCCTTGAGGAGGGTGTTCAACTCAGGATATAGCACCTCAGTGGGGCTTGTTTCCTCGTCCTAGATTGGACGGTTTACAGTACTGAATACGTTTACAGTTGAATACCGTTTTGTGATACCAAATATACGGCATGCAACTGTAAAATGAGATTACGGTTATATACCATCTACGTTTACGGTATTGTATTGTATCTTTTACACATGTACGCTTTTTGCAGTGTAAATATTATGGCAGTTTTCATATTCTTGATATGATGTTCTTATAGCGAGATAATCCTTGTTTTACCTGACAATATGCTGTAAATAAAATCTTACCTCTAACCTCCATAGACTGAACTGTTTGTTTCATAAATCTACACATTCTAGACAATACAATTTAATTGTAACAAGTATTCCATCCGGAAATCCAAGAAGGGAGAATAAATATATGAAAACTCCTGCAGATATTATCTTTTGCTTCATAACCTTTGGCAAGGTTATAGTTGCTGTTTTTATGAAATTACAGATAGTGTACCAGTTATCAATCTATGTCATGATGCTAGCAGTTTTTGTCTATGGAACAAGTCAAGGATTTTGCCTCCAACATCAAGATGTTGAGCATAACATAGTCTGGCAAAACGATGCACAATCTAGTCTCCTGATCTTACCGTATCATATAGCCCTGCGTTGTTTAACTGAGGACAAGTGCTATATATTCATTTCCAATGTTAGACCTAATACCTGGAAGAGTGATGCATATGACCGAAGTACCATATTGATAATATAAAGAGGGATCTACGAAATATACTATTAAAACTATAAACGATTTATATGGGAGAGCATGAAGAATGCTTAAAGAAACCAATGGTATTGCCCCCCGACCCAAAAAGTATATCAGTATGAACAGTAGGATTCATACATGTAGTCAATGTGCCACAAAAGATAGCAACAGATGTCTTATAAACTCACACACTGTATCAATGGTTATGTGACTATATTTGCGATAGAGAACAATGTGTGTGGCATCAAATCAAGTACCTTGAGTGTGGAATTTGGAGTGCCTCAAGTGTCTTTGCTGAGCCCAATGATTCTTAACATATTTGTTAATGACTTATGTCGGCAAGTCAGAGACTGTACACCCATACAGTACCTAGATGATCTGGTATTGTTCACGAGATATCGCACAGTAGAGACTTCAGGAAGGGATTGATCACATAGCGCACTGGTGTAAAGGACACGGATTAATATAGGCTTGGCTTTTTTGATATTTTTCCCCCCAGAGGTGGCGGCGTGCTTCTGAAACTCACTCATCTACACTGCGCGAAACTAACCACTTTATGTATGTATACGCCCAGCATATATAGGTATGCTTTTGCGTATACAAGGTTGTCCTATTTCCCGTGTGTATACGTCTCATCTGTAGGCGTATATAAGCGTCCATGTTGCGGTCATATATACTTCATATATACGCCTGATTCTGTTAACCATCCAAGTCTGTATCATATGAAAAATGCTATCTTATATTACCAATTTGTCTTATAAAACCTTTATAAAACCTTATTAAGTATAAATTGATTAATGATACATAATAGAGCCTGCATTCTTTGGTTTTTTAAACGTTTTTTTAATAGATTTTACTTTCAAACACCAGTCTTCTGTAAGGTTCTGGATGTCAGCCTTTATAAGCGTTTAAGAAGTTGAGATTATAGACATTGAGAACCCCGCCTAACCCCAGTCTAACCCATGCCTAACATCCACCTAACCCCTGCTGCTGTATCACAAGGCTTATAGCTAGAGATGTCCTAGCCCCCGCTCCCTGCACAAACACCATTGTCTGCAGCCCGCCCCCCACAGCCACCCTCACCGCCTGCCGCCGCATTTGTGGGTGTTGGTAGAGGTTGCAGCGGGCGACAGGCGGCTGCATTCACACTGTGTAAGGAGAGGACTTTAATATAGGTTGAGTAAAGTTAGGCGGAGGTTAGGCTGGGGCGGACCTTTTTTATTTTCTATCAGTACACATATATGCCCGGTGTATATATATTGCGCAGAGGATGTTTCCTCTCATATGCGCCAGGTTTGAAATACAGCCAAGAGGAAACAGTCTTGTATACGCCTCATACGCTGGTGTGAAAAATGGACGTATACATATGAAAACAAGTCAATATACAGCCGATACGTGCGCTGCCACGATGGCGCATGTATGAATAAATTGGTTAGTTTCGTCTATCACCCTTTCATGGTCGCTCATATGATGCCTATGAGTGCCTTGATCTCATTCTCTCTCATCATGTCTAATTCAACATTACAAACCTATCTATGGCTCAATCAAATTTAGGAAAGGGGATTACCTTTGTCGGACAAAACGTTCGCAGTTTGTACTCAAAGATAGAGAAACTTAAACTTGCTTTCGCAGGAGCAGATTTTATTTGTCTAACAGAAACTCTGCTTCATTCTGGATATACATATGATATGTTAGATTGGCCTGGCTATAAAACTTATAGACTTGACTGGCCTGACTCAACCTGGGCTGGAGTAGCCTGCCACGTTAAATCTAGTTTGACACCTTTTATTACAGGTTTAGGTATATCTGACCAAAATCATGAAATACTCATATTAATGCTTGATCGTCCAAGGAAAACCTGCATAATTACGTGTTATAAACCCCCTCCTAAGCCTTCTACCTACCTATATGATAGACTTCATACCATTGTTAACGATAATGATATCGTTGGTTGTGAAATCTGGATTTTGGGTGATACTAACGTGAACTTAAAGAAAACTAACACTAGTGAATACAAACGGGCTCAAACCTTTATGCGCATAACTGGAATGAAACAGCTTATACATAAAATCACACATCCTAATGCTAATGGTGGTACCATCATAGATCACATCTATTCGAACAGTAATGATGTTAGTTATGTCAATGTTTTAGAGGAAGGGATTAGTGACCACCTTCCAGTCATTGCTACTCTAAAAAAGCAAACCAGAAATAAATGTACAACTTCTTTTACTGGTAGGGGTTACAAAAACTTTAACCAGGATTTAATTAATGTTTACCTGGTGGAAAACATTTCTTACGATACCGACCAGTCCGATGATGTAACGCAGGCGACCTTGTCGTTGACTTCAAAAAAGCATTTGACTGTATACATTACTTGCTAATGCTACGCTAAAATACCTTTTACATATGACAGGAAAACTTATTAGTTGGATTGGAGATTATCTCAAGCATCGTAGACAATATGTTACTATTAATGGTGAAACCTCAGGGCCTGCTACGATATACTTTGGAGTGCCCCAAGGTTCAGTCTGTGGGCCGCTGCTATTCATTCTTTTTATCAACGATCTCGGTTTTAGATATGCCAAATTCCTTCAATATGTCTTCTTTATCCATGATATGGATGCCATGACAGCAAGTAGCAGGCTACAGTCTGTCCTGGTTGATCTAAATAACTGGTGTATCAGTAACAATGTCACCATTGATTCTTCAAAGACCAAAGTTATGTGGTTTAGGAACCTGGCTAGAGTCAAAGGTTGTCCTGAAAATATTCCTTAACGTTGCAGCAGTACTCAATGCTCGAGTTATATATACCTTAGGATAACCTTTGACTCAAGTCTAACCTGGTCAAGACATGCTGCATCAATGACCAAGTCAATCAGTGCACTCTTATTTAAGTTCTCTAAGATATATACTGTCTTACTTTTGAAGCTGCCGGACGGATTTACTTGTCAAACGTTATACCACTTTTTGAGTACTGTTCTTTTATTTGTGAGACTATGATAAAATGTAATCAAACTGTTTTAGACCGCCTAAATCATCGGGGCCTACATATTGTTCATCAATTATATGGAAGAAATAAGTCAATCTCTGAACTTTGTGACGCCTGTGGTATAGACCCACTCTGTAGACGCCGTAAGAAACAACTTTTGGTACTTATGTATAGAAACCGATTCAATGTGGACTGGTTAAACCTGAGCGAAGGTAGAGTCACTAGACAAAAGGACAAAATAATTTTTCAAGCCAAACTAGCTCGCAGTCAATTCCTGATGAACACACCGTACTACAGAGGTGTCCGTGCATGGGCAAAACTTCCTGCTTCTATACAGCACCTGAGCTGAATGAGTTTATAAAGCTGGTTGTACACAGTGCTGAGTTCTTGGATAGCTGAGTTTCCAACTATGGGTATCCAGCACATAATCATCCTTTCACCCTGCCAATTGTTGGCGTAACCATCTTAAATTTATTTTGATCTCGATGTATCGTTGAAGCCATGTACTTGATATATAGGATCATCAACCAATTGTATCTGAAAAACCCATGTACTTGAGATGATACTTTTCATAATAAAGGAAAAGAAAAAGAAAAAAAGATAACGCCCTGATTATAGATGTCGATAAGACCAAGTAATGCTGGCTTGTTACGAAGCCAAGACTAAAGAAAAAAGCTGGTCTGACCCTGACTTTCAATGACATACTATTACACACCGTTAATAGATGTAAATATTCCGGCGTGACCCTGGATAATATTCTAATGTTACCTGATTACCTTAAGGGAGTGGCTAGGAATGTGAACACACGTCTTTAAGCTGCAAGACCTCAGAGGCGAAATTGTGAAATTAATATGTATACAAATCATCCATAAAGCTCCTTCTTCACGTACCGTGCTCTACAACAGAAGTTTACAGAATTAGGGGTCGCTTTCAGCCTCCGGCCTCCCATAGACGCCGACCTGATAAACATGGATCGCCATCACCAGGATGTGGACTCACGAGACTTTCAATAACCTAGCTACAAGCCTACATCTAGACTGGCCTCCGTCCCCCCTGCCAATTTCTCCCTGTATGACGCCACCACCTTCCTTATGCTGCATTTCCACCTGACGACGAGAAAGCAACCGACTTTATGAAACCTTTACTATATACCCATGCCGAATATACTGTAAATACGCACCGTTTCGCCAATACAAATACTGTACGGAACAGTGTACCGTTCGGGAAAATACGGAACACGGACGTAAACGTATACATACAAAAATATTAGTTGTTAAGCCAATTGAAATTAATGATTTTTCTTATTTTCTGGTATATAGTAAATATAGAACGACCTACCATGCTTGTACAAGCCACAAAAACTCGATAATAATTTACGGTTTGTACGGAACTTGGCGTAAACGCCTCGTCCTGTACGAACCGTAAATTATCATCTCGTTTTGTAGCTTGTAGAGTATGGTCAGAAAGCTCTATATTATAAGTACAAAAGCTGGTCGATGTTCTGCTTGAGATATGTTTCTCAGTTAAGATTATGGCTGTCGCCGACCGATATTTGAGACTCAACTCCATTCAGCCACCAATTAATTCAACATGGACATATTTTGTTAGTGGTACAAACATGTAGTTCGAGGACAAAATCGTTTACCCTCTTTGTTTCCACCTGACGATGTTTTTCACTAGAAGTATCACAAAACCGGTCAGCGGTGCTTAATATCATAATTAGTGGGCATAATCGCTAGGTGGAAACGTCACATTAGCACTTCCCCGACACTCCACCTCAGGCACAATTCCCTGTCCGGTCAGGGGAAGGTTGCATTTTGTAATGTCCTTGATCCTAATTTTGTTGAATCACTTAATGAATGTTAAAAGACTTGAGCAAGTCTATACAACACAAAATTGGATGAATGCTGACTCACCATGTCATGAGGGTTCGGTCCTAGATAGGAAACTTTGGAGTAACACATTGATCGGGTGATAATGGTTACCTTATCTTTCCTATGAGAAATGTCAGAAATATCTTCACCTACATTTATATTGGCAAATCTTGCTTGATAGATTATACCAGTGCTATTACAATCTGCTCTCTGATAAGGGATTTTGGGTCATGATACTTTCTTATGAACATTCATCAGCCGTCATCATGACGATTGCATTCATCGATGTATTGACAGGCCTGACGTTATTTATAGCCCGCTCAATCAACTATTCTTTTTTATTTTATCTAATCGTGGAGAAATTAAAATGTTTTTAACCATACATAGCAAATAAACATTCTAACCCCGATACTTTCTTGACTGTAACGTTTTCATTAACACTGAAAAGCCTAAAACTATCCTTAGAATTGGATAAAAATCCACGTGAACGGTGATGGTGGACCTGAGCTGGACTTAAACTACGTATTATTAAACACGGCTATTAGATGCTGTTTGTATATAGTTGACTATGTTCTTACAAAATGGAAAATAAATATTCTTTAATCGACACTCACTTCAGACTGTGACATTTTCATTCTTACATCTAAAAGACTTTGATCATCCTTAGAATTTAGAGTCTCTATGAAAGGTGAAGAAAATCTATTGGATCTTACCTATGACGAGGTGTGGTTTGCCACCAACTGAATCATATATTTCTATCGATTATCGTCAGTATTCTGTTCCGAATGTTAAACCTACAACGAATCTAACAATAGGGTAACAACATGGGAATATCCAGCTTACCTTAAATACAACGGCAAATAGTGTAGAGTAGAGTTAGTCACTGGATACTGTAAGGAGGATGCGAGACCAGGAAGGGAGCGACACTTAGACTTGGACCTCTACCAGGATTGGTGGAAATCAGTCACGTGGTAGGGGGTATTCCTCTAAACAAGTGTGGGTGTGGGATGGAGGAAGTAAAGCTGCATGAGAACACTAGGAGTGTCCGGCTGTATCCTCAGATATATGGTGCTGCAAGTTACATGTGCCTAGAGTCAAGTCCATTCGTTCTCTACTCACGTAACCTATACACATAGCTCTCGTGACTCCACACCATGTTTATGTAGATGCCATTAGGTATACTTCCATTGTGTTGACGAACAATGAATGAGCTTACGATCAGTTCTAGAGAATTATAACTTTGAAACGCATGATAAATTTGAAACGCATATATATGAGGCTCATAGAAGCCAAGAACAGAAGGATTTCGGTTGTGCGTTCCCTTCTATATCTGAGGTCTAATTCTTCTAGCTATCCGCACGCCCTGTGAGGTTTGGGTCTGTGCCAGGACCTCGCTACCAGTCACACTGACCTGTCTAGGGCGGTATAGCCTGCTAAGATACAATGTATCGTTGTATATTGTAACTTATACAGTGAAACATACACGTTTTCAAGCCGAACTGTACACTGGTACATATGTTATACCCTGTGTGTGCAATGTGACGTTTTTACATAGAAACATGTATAGAGCAGTCCAACATCCACTGTCAGACTGTTTCACTATGGTGTGTGTGAATGTGTGTGTGTAGGTGTGGGTATGTGTCTTTTTTAGTCAAATTATTTATCCTGGCCAATGATAAGGCAAAGCTATTTGTTTTCAATCAGAGCCAGCTAATGTAACTTCGCGATACATCAAAGTATTTGGCCTGTAATACCATGCTTTGCAGTGCTAACATACACTTAATAGATATATACAATTACAAATTGCTTTGCAAGCACAAAGAAATCCAATATGCCTTCGCACAATAGTGCTGTGTTATTCACTTTAGATGTGCCTGTAAAAGCGGTAGGTACAGTTCACCTCGTTATACAAGATGTTTAATTAAAAGATTTCACAGTCAACAAAATCGCAGAGCAAACCAGAAAGTTCCATTTTCTAATGAATAGTCTTAGGTGATAACAAGCAAGCAATGTGATAGAGGATTACATATAGAAATATACAAATATGAAATGGGTTTTGTATGGGATCTCCATAAATCCAGGTATTATAGGGATTCAATTTGTATAGTTAAGACGCCTATTTATTAGAATGTTATCTTTGTTCTTTGGCTTGGGAATATGTATGTAACAATCTCTAGTCTCTCGGTAAGCAGTTCTAATATTGTAGGTATTTATGAAGTGTTTGTGTGGGTGTAAATATGTATGTCGGAACCGCGTTTCCATCAAAAAATGATATTATTCTTGCTTATAGTGTAAATATAGGTCACACAAGTCGCGTGTGGTCATATGGTTGCATTCAGCTGAACCTTCACTGTGATATAGCCTGAACTACATATTACTAAGGCTGTATAATGTTGTCTGTACAAATAATCCCATGAAGGTCATACATCAAGTAGCACTGGATGACAAATTGTATATTGTGGAGTTAGATACTTCACCTCCCCGGGACCAGGGACTTGGATGACTGTATGCAGAGATCCGTGGTTTGACCAATAGAGCGCTGTCAAGATTATTAGACTGTTCCGCCCTAGGATAGTCTTTGCTAACTATGATACTCGGACAATTAAGACCACTGCGCTCATGATTACATACAAAATAACTTTTAATGAATCCTCTTTTTTTTAAAAATCATATTATTCTAACATCGATTCAAAGATAAAAATGTTTTTCAGCAGAGCTCTATCGGTTTTGCAATTGTTTATAGTAATCAACGAATGCATGAACCCCTCCCCAAGCAAGCAACATCTATTGAAATGGTCAAAACCAAAATGTGGAGAATTCCCTAATAGTGAAATAGTTTACAATGTAGCCACGTGGAGCAGTACAACTCTCGGATTAATATAATCAGTATCTAGTCTGTTCTGCTTGAGGTTACCGCCAGTCTTCATGACACTAGATTGGCCATCACCTCTGTCTCCGATTTAGAAAGTTGAATGTCATTATGAACCAATGTAAATATTGGTAAACGGAATTGACAGAAGAAGTAGCCCAAGCCATAGAGAAGTTTTTAAGTAGAGTTAGGGTGGGTGGGTGGTAAGTTTTAAAGGAATATCCTACAATTCACGGTGACGCTACCTGGTGATTTTTAAATAGTGTTAATTATCAATCAAAACTAGTTCTGTGGGATTCATTCTAGTGCTAATTGATTAATTATAACGTTTTGTCCAGTTTGTCTTATCATAATAGGTAAAATAGGCCAATTAACAATAACTTGATTTACATAGGAAATGTACTGGAAAATACGGTTTTCATAAATTCTTTCAAAAACGGTGACCTATGAATTATAAAACTTAAATGTGTAGTAGGCCTACTATAAATGTACTATATTCTGTAAAGTTCGAGGAAAATGACATGTCTTTTACCATGTGAAAAGCAACTTCATAGAATTCCTAAATATTATTTTATCAAATTGCCATAATATTGATCTCTACATCAAAAACTAGCAAGGTGACCCCCGATTTTTAAGTTAGATATGAGTTTTACAACAACTAGAGATCATCATATTCAGGTTTTAGAAAAATGATATGGGTTTTAATTTGCAAACTAAATTGTCCGATATGCCTTTAAGTGATTCTGACTACAGGCGGGATACACTAGCCACCAAAGCTATACCGGTACTATGTTAACCCTGGTCGGGTGAAATCCGTAGCCCCCTTGACCCACTACAGGGACATGAAGGCATCTACAGGCAGGAAGGCCGTTAGATTGGCAACCAACCCCTGTCTGCGCTGAGCTATGTAGCTCTGGTGGCCAGTGTAGAAGGCCGTGACTTAAGGGAAAACGAGAGAACCCGCTAAGCGGCGTGGTAGTCTGGTAAGCGCGGGGTATCCGGGAGCCCAATAGGCGGCACCACTGTGGTTGTGCTGTCCTACGTCTCGGCCATCACTGCTCACACGTTCACCACGATGTCCAGCTCGGCCGGGACTGGAGGTGAATTGACCAGGTTTATTTGAGTGGAAAGATGACTGTCAATCATTGGTAAAGGGAACTGACAGAAGAAGTAACCAATCTTGACAATGTTCTGTCTGTTCTGTTTGGAGGTAGGAGAAACCCGAGCGCCAAGAGGCACGAGGAGCGTAGAGAGGCGTGAAGAAGGAGATCACGAGGGGGAGGGATGAGACTCCGTGAGCCAGTGTAAACCCTCAAACAGGGTTCAGATAAGGAGCGAGGGGTCTGTCAACCGCCTGGGGATGGGGATAAAATCCCCCCGTCCTGGAAAACAGAGAAACCGGCGAGTAATTATAAGGCATGCAACATTTACCTACCACTTGGGTATTGAACTCAACAAGCGAAAATCTGAACCAGGAATAACTCCTAGAAAAACCGAAAAATTCTTAGTAGAAAACTGTCTCGGAACTATGAATGTGGAAAACCAGATGGTCAGAATTGATAATCACGTCCGAAACCATCAGAGTGTGTGGAGAATCAGTGTAATGGGACTTTCTGAGTAACATCCTAAAACCCAAGACACAAGCAGTCCAAAAAGACAAATCGTTGGGAATTGACAAATTCAAATTTGATCTGATAGACTTGAGAATCTCAACAGACATTTTTTGGTGATACCATAGACTAGAAAGGTAGTTTCTAATCGAACTTGGAGATAACAAAAATAAATAAAAATAAGAGGCATGTAAACCAGCTTGTGATGGGGAGTTAGGGAATGGAATCAACGAATATTTAACACAAAACCGATTATAACACCGGAGTTGAAGATCCAGGGCTGACCTTCCTGGTATTAGAAGAAACTCCGGTATCAATCAAATCCTGCTTTATCCTCAATAACTCAGACATTGGGGGGTCTGAAAAATGAAGAGCAACACATATCCATGTCTTCAAGTAATCCCAAACATTTGTTAGTATATCCACTATACTTCATACGAGATAGATAATCGTCCAAAAGATTGTCCTCAGGTCTAATATAGCTAGCATGCAAATCCAAATTATGAATAAAGTATAACCAGAGGATGTCTCTCAACCAGCTGATGCAAACACTGTTGCAGCTAAGACCAGAGTTTATCATAGCAAGAACTTGCATATTGTCGGTAATAATATGAAGTCTAGAATTACGAAGTGAAGGACCCCAACGCCTGGTACCGACAAAGACCGGCCATAACTCGTAAACATTTATATTTGGATATAATATATGAGTATTTGGAATCTGATACAAATGGAACTTTCTCCAAATCCTTTACAATAAAGGACTATATACTTTAAACGTTCACAAAAATTCAACCACCATTCAGTCTTTATAAGTACCATCATCGATTTTTCTGGAGTCGTATCTTGACATGCTAGCACTGAGGTTAATTAAATGACGACTGAATGTCCTACAACCCCTGACTATCTGACTGTTAAAAGACATCAAGCCACCGATTTTTTCCAGTCTTTTTTGGTAACAGCCCCTTTCCCCATGGCCTTAGAAATTGCCCTCTTCAGATTTGTCACTTTTTTCTCAGGTAGAGTTAAAGACATTTCCACGCTATCAATTGTTATACTTAAGAAAACACTCTCAGTGCTGGGATCCGTTAATCCACTTAAGGAAATTTCAAAGCCCAAAGCAGTAACCAAATCGACAAATGTTTCCTTTTTAGATAAACAACCCTCGTATGAATCTGAGACAATTAGAAAGTCGTCTAGATAATTAACAATGCCGCAAATACCCTCCTTGCGAGCAGCATCAACCAAAAATCAGAAATACGGCTAAAAATATTTGGAACACAACAAAGACCAAAACACAACCGATTATCGACATTTAAATCGGTACTATCTCCCAAATCCCAATTGAACCCTTGAAAATGAGTGTCAGTGGGGGAAACACGAGAAAAACGCTGTAATGGAAGACCACCTACCCTAGGTGAATTACTTTGCAATACACAAAAAAACACACAAAAAAACAAAAAACATTAATAGACATATGGGCTGATTTCAGGTCTACCAAGCACACATATTCACCACCTTAGAGAGTTTCAGCAGTGGTATAAACTGAGTTATATTCAAATTTCTCATTCAAGTTGTTTTCATGTAATTGTTGATACTTTTATCTTTGGGCATAGAACAATCCCTGATAGGCCTAAGCCTACCATCACTCTTTTGAACTGTGCCTAAAGCGTGAACACATCTTGGCGTGAAATCCACCTTAGTTATTTTGCCAGTGACAAGTTCCTTCCTAACCGTATCATCCATTTCAGGCTTAAATTGTCCTGACAGCATACTTGAGTAAAGTTCACATTAATAAGATTTATCACAATCTGAATCACCAATATCGAAACCGTTACAAACATCATTCCAGATGAAATCTTTATCGGCGTCCGATAAAACTGAGTCAGTGAACAGATATTTTGCATATTGACAAGGTTTTAACTGGCTTTGCTTATCACCTACCACATAAATACAAGAGCAATCAGTATTATAACAACAAGGAAAAATGCCTCCTTTATCCTTAAAACCGGAGTTTACCTTTGAACCACTTTGTAACCACTTTCTAAACCGCAAGAAATATGTGACGCACTGCTGTGAAATTTCCATTTAATGGATTTACTGCTGTTGGACTTGCATTCATATACAGAATGGATACATCTTAGCGAACTTGCAAATCCATGTTTTTCAACCCGTTCCTTAACGGCTTGATCATATTTTAACAATGACCAAAACTCGTCGAAGGCATTTGGTAAAGTTTATTACCGAGAAACTGGAAGTATGACAGAACGGTATCACACAGTATAAAATACAAGGCCAGAGTGATCGAAGGACTCAAACTGGTATAAACGGTATAATGTCAGAAAATTTGATACTCCAAAGTTCATAGTAGAAAAACTGTGGGGTGGGTGGGAGGAAAATGTTCAAAGGCGTCTTTGATGGCGTGCGGCGTGACGTCACAACGGCCGCGATTCGCCAGATGGCGCTGCATCCGGGAAGCGCGGAATGCATCTCCTGCCGTGAGTCAAAAGCGCCGGCATCTCCTCCATGGTCCGAGAGCCAAGCGCGGGTGCCAGAGATGGCGTTCCTAACGGCCCCGGGCGACGAGAGTGTATCCGCCAGGTGCTGTATGTACAGGCATGCCTCCAGGACCGTAGGACGGAGGATGACCGCGGCGTGCCCGGCGGCGAAGCGGAGGTACCTCCGCGCTTGAACCTCCTTGTTCCTGTGTGTGGAGGGGGCAAGCGCGGCTTCGTGGGAGGCCCTCATCCGGGCGTGGAGATCGAGTGGTGTGCCTGCAATTTACAAACCAATATTGAAGAGATCTGCGTGTGGAGGGACATCGACGTGACTCGGCACGTGCGTCGAGGGGGGGCCCCCCCCCCACCCCACCCCCCCACCCCCCCACCCCCACGTCCAGATAGGCGAGGCAATGCCGGGCGCGGGAATGCATCATATATACAACCCCGTTCGATGTGTGCTGACACGCGATGGAGGATGTGCGGCAACCGAACGGGGGGCATTGCTCCACGTAGAAAGACCCCCCTACACGGAAGCACAGTAGGGGGGCGTCGACGGGGTCTATCCGGAGTTGTCGATACGCCCTGGAAAGGTCTGCTGACCAGACGTGAGGCGTAGGGCTCGCCGCGAGAATCTCCTCGATCAAGTCTCCCACCCCGGGGAGAGTGTAAGCTGCGGGAGATCCCAGGTAGAAACCAGGTGCGATGGCGTCGTTGACTGCCTGCCCAGGTGGGAATGACAAATCCAGAATGACACGAACACCCTCCCCCCCCTTCTTAGGACGAGTGAGAAGCGGAGATACTTGGGTCCACTGGCCGAACGGGAGATGGACGAGGGGGCCCGTCAGCCCCACGAGAAGCAGCTCTTTTTCAGCGAAAGCGGCAAGGGCGGCACCCTGGGACCTTCCAGACGCGTGGTTGTTGAAGGTAGAGATGGGCCAACGTGACTGGTTGAAGCTAATCGGCCAGCCGTAGCGAAGAAAATCGCTCAGCTCGGCGTTGTGGTAGTGGATGAGAAGTGCGGCCCAACGGTCGACCCGTAGGCCCGACGGAACCTCGTGGCGAGCAGCTCGATAATTGTAGTCTCCGCCGGCTCGTACAGCGTCGTAGAGCGCCGCCTCCGTGGGGAAGCGCTCGCGGAACTCGTCCGAGGGGGGGGGGGGGCGCCACACTTCAGCGGCAGAGGCGTCAACTGGGCGGGGGGGGTTGTCCGCCCCACCCCCCGGAAGACGCTCCCCCTGCCGGGGCGATCTAAGAGGAGTTGATGGCGGCGGCAGGTCGTCCCCCTGCCTGCCCGCGAAAGGGCGCACTAGAAGCGTGACTGCCGCCGGCAGCCTCGTGGCGGGCCCTTATCCGGCAATCAACGAAACTGTGAGCGTGATGCGCTCCAAAGTTGTCATAACAGTAGGAGCAACAGTGAACAACAGTTCCCCCATTTGTGGAGTGAGGGGGGGTGACGGCGCAACCCCCTTCGCTATTGTACAACTTGCAGGGGGGGTGGGCTGGGGAGGCGCCCGGCGATTTGTTTTTCTTCTTTGCCGCCGGTGCCTCCACCACGCGGCAAACCCGGGAACTTTCAGATCGAGAAATCGCCGTGCGTAGATGTTGGATTTGCTCGGAATCCTCCCATCCCCTGGCGAAACGACCTTCTGCCACCCGTATGAAAATTTCCTCGCTCCACTGGCGAACGGCTGTAAAGTCGTAGTCTAAACAATCTTCTACAACCTCCCTGAGGTGGGAGAGTACATGTGGTTTGACGGTAGGGGGCACCGCCGCATCGTCCACGATGCGGAGGATGCCCCATATGTGCTCCTGCAAATTAACGGTCCCCAAACTCATATGGTCCTTACGGCTGGGGAGTAATACATAGTGGCACGGGATAATAAATTTACCTCTATTCGGCCGTAGCACGTGAGCCGTAGATTGCAGTAATAGGCGCACTTGGTCGTCGATGGATTGATCCTGATACGAGACGCCCAGACCGGGAGCATCCCTTGGTATCCAGGGGTGCGACAACATGGATGCTGCGAAACCATCATTAGCAGCCGTTGGGGCGGTACTCACGGTGGTATTTGGGCGATGTAAATCGAATCCCCGCATCTGGGGGCCCGTAGGTGTCGATGGTGTAGCTTGTGGAACTGTCATCGCCGAATCGTTTGTAGGCCTGGGAGGCGAGGCTGCCGCCTGGTTCCTAGAGGCTGCCGCGTTAGTGAACGCCATCATAGCAGATTTCATAGTCCGCATTTCGCGACTCAAGTCTTCGATTTTCTTATCCATTTTTACGTTCTTGTTTTCCCCTGCCGAGGTCTTTTTGACGATTTTCTGGGTCTTGCCCGCGGGTGTTTTCTTCGGAGGCATCTTTAGGCGAAGCAGATGCGCGAAAAACTAAGTTTGTCGGCGTAATAGCAGGATCAAACAAAAATGTTTAAAGGCGTCTTTTAGTTCGTTTTAAATAGTTCGTTTTCTTTTAAAAGAACGTTTCGAAGATTAAGATATGAATCATAAAATCTCACATACTGAAATATGACATTGTTGTACGATGATGGGATAAATTATATTCGAATCTATCTAGATCTGAACCATCCAGTAAAAAAGACATCAATGAAAGATAATAGTAAAGTCCTCGAAAGGTTTTGGTCAAGATCAAGATTATTATAATAATAGACTGAAAGAAATCAAGACAAGACAAGATCAAACTATATATGACTGATGATGGCAATGCAACCGAGTTGATTGAAATAATAGAGATACAAAAATCGACAGGTGTGGAATCCATTGATAAGTGAAATTGAATAATAACTGGTCAAACCCAAGCAATATAGAGTGCGGTGTCCCACAAGGGTCAGTCCCTAGGCCTGTGATGTTTATCTTCTATAAAAATATGGTGACACAAATTTCGCAAGAATGTGAATGTGAAATGTACGCTGATATGATATGATGATAATTATGTCGAAAGGAGTATCTCCTATAGAATTTATAAGTAAGATGAATGGGAATTTTAAGAGATGTATCACATGGATCAAAAGTATGAAATCAACTATGAATTACCAGAAATCAAAGGCGATGTGGTATGTACCAGCAAATAAATATGACCAAGTAAGAAATTTTAGAATATCGGCTGACAGTATGATAATTGAAAATGTGTTAAAATATAACTATTATATCAGACTATGTACTTACCAAGGAACCCCAATTTAAAAAGGTTATATCAGCAGTACAACACTAATTATTTAGATTTAGAGAAAATATATGACCACCCACGCATACATATGTGTTGTAAAGCAAATACACATGTACTAATGCCAGAACTGGAGTATTGTGACTGTCTATTAAGCAATACCAGAGAGGTATAGACAAAAATTACAAACACTACTGAATACTGGTCATAGAATCTCTTATGGTATAAGAAACGCCAGATATGGACAATGAACATCAAAGCGCGAGTCCAGGCGTTTTCAAATATTGACGCCATAGCTGAAACACACTTACCGCCTATCTTTTCATACATCTCAGGTCTAATACGTTTTTGACTTTCAAGGCGTAAATACAGTCTCAAAAGCTACTTTAGGGTTCATTTTGGCTGTAAACACGGCCAATGAGTGAAGATGTCTTTATTGTTGTTGTGTTGTTGTTTTTGTTGTTGTTGTTGTTGTTGTTGGTATCTCAAGGTTAGTATCTCACACAGCCTATGGAAGTTACCCGTTAAACTAACAGAAATTGATATGGTAGAATGCCTTGAACTTATTAAAAAGATAAAGATGAATAGATTATCAGGTAGAGTGAACATTAACTGTAATTTTCTGAAATCACGACTCATGTTGCGGCCAGATATATACTCTTGTCTATTGTAAACAAAGTTATTGCTTCGGGGACCTTCCCAAGCATATTGGGTCGCGGAACTATTATCCCCCACCCTAAAACAAACAACCCAATTAAACTCTGTATGCCTTCTTCTTATTTGAAACACATAAAGTTCGTTTATCTTAAAGGTATGACAAATGTTTTAATCAGTGAGTCGTTAACTAAATACGAACATATATTTTGACCCCCAAATCGAGCACACAACACTGCACAAAACTAACGGTGGGGGTGGTGTTGGGAGGTCGCGGGTGGCGGGTCAATGTTGGTGCATCCTCTACCAACACCCACACGACGGGGCGGGCCGCGGGTTACAATTTTTTTTTTTTTGGTATCATATATACGCCTGGCGTATATATATTGCGCAGAGTATATTTTATCCTAAACTAATAAACGGGAATGTTTATTGAACAAGTTACTTCCCGGAAAGATCTGGAAGATCTTTCCCACAAGTACAGTACCCCAGCACGGTGTGCCAGGTAATGCTGTAGAGGCTAATCTAAAAGACTCACCTAACAACCAGGAAGGTTACAAGAACCCACCTGCAAAGATGAGGGTCCAAGGGTCCGCTCATGTGGAGAGACGCGCGAGGACAGCGTGACAACCTACTGTGAACGCTGGATATATATACTCAGTGTTACGTAATCCGGTCGCTGCCGCACGACTCTCGTGTGTGGCGTTGCCCGGAACCACTACACAGTAAGGATCGGCTCTCCGCCCCACCTTCCGTAGAACGTCCAAACATTGCTGGATCCCCACCCCACTACAATATAAATAAACAATACTCCACAAGTCAAGGATGCCCAATCATCGTCATCAAGGCAAGGCCGAGTGACAATTAAATTACATCGAACGAGTGGACTATTATTTATTTTACAATTGGAGTGCGGTTCTGGATTTTACCCCTTTCTTGGACATTAGATAGCATTATATCAGAATATTTCAAATTGTTTAAACAGATATATATGAAGTCATCTGTCACCACTCTGCCACGACCATGGTGTGGTATTGTCACTTTATGTGGGTGGTCGTTGCGTATGATATTTTGATGTTAACCCTATGGTTAAACTACTACCAGTGACCCGTTCCTAGATGGGATAATCGTTAATAGCGATTATTAAAGATTCAAGACGGTTTCCAAGATAAATACAACGCCAAAGGTCCGGTAATTATCGCCAAATGTATGATAATTAGACTATGACCTCAAAAAGGTCGCTATCGACGATTATCTCGTCTAAAATACGGATCCCAGGGTTGAGGTATTGAAGCACTAGACTGCCCTTTCTACCTCATACACCACCCCCTGTTGTTTCTGACTGCCTTTTGTTCCTTTTCAATATAATTGGATGATATAGCACAGAAAACTGCAATTATATATAACGTCCTGACCATGGTAATTTACAGTTTGTACGGACCAAGACGTTTACGCCGAGTTCCGTACAAACTGTAAATTACCAACGAGTTCTGTGAATTGTACTGCATGGTTGGACGTTATATATTTACTTTATACCCGAAATCTTTTTTAAAATCATTAATTTCATTTAGCTTTACATCCAATATCCTAATAAACGTGTATGGCAAGGTGGTCCGTATTTTAGTGTACGGACCAGTGGTCCGTACAGAATTTTTACGTTATATGGCGATGCGGTGGATATTTACAGTATATACGGCATGGGTATATAGTAAATGATACAATGTTCATCGTAAATTTAAGTAATTGAATAACCGTTGGTTTAGGCCTATACACACACTAGGTATAGACATATATTCAAGTTGGTTCACCCATTATACATCAGGTCCGAAGACTGCTTTCAGCTTGTGGCGCCGCCTAGCCTCTTGTGAACGCACTAGCTGGCCGGAAGCCAGCCATTTATGCAAATGAGACTGGTCCCTATGCGAGAGGCCCGGGATTGAGCATAGCAAAGCGTAGTCAAAATGGCTGACATGGAGGAGCAAAAGGGAGGCTCGGGCAAGGAACCAGAGGTAGCACCCCTCGGTGTATTTCGTCGGGGAGCATTACGACAGAAAAATGTCTTCGAGGTCAAGAACCACAAATTTGTGGCACGGTTCTTCAAGCAACCGACGTTTTGTAGCCACTGCAAGGACTTTATATGGTTGGTATAGCGATCGGGCTGCACTGACTGCCCGTGATTCTGTCGTGTTGATGGTGGAGTGTTTTGGTCAGGTTGACAGCCTGGTTGGGGAGGGGCTAGCCTTGCCTTGCATTGGGCGTGTCTATATACGAACTGTCAAATTTCCCTACACCCTAACATCTCGTTTCCTTTCTCATTGCAGGGGTTTTGGAAAGCAGGGATTCCAATGCAAAGGTGAGTACTGTTGGATTTTATCATCTTGCGTGTGTATATGCAGTGTGAGGAGTAATAGGCGGCGGGCACAGTCGGGAGGCTGGGCGGGCAAGCAGCGTGTACACGCGGGTGTCTGTGTGGGTGGGGAGCCGCCGATGGTGGTGCTGACGCGTCCGGTGTGCGGACCGATGCAGCGACGGCAGCAGCAGCTCCCGTGGCGGGCACGGGGACATCACTTGCCTGGCGCATCCCCCGTGCACCAAGACCCTGCCACACGGCCCCTGGCACTGATGCTCCCGCCAAGCCTCCCTCCATCCTCTGCAGCCTCCTCCTCCTCCTCATATATCACGTTAGTCCTAGGCCTCGTTTACCTGGACAGTAACTGCTGTGTATGGCAGCCTATAGAATACAGTGATACAGGCCCTCGGAGAGACTATGATTGATAATATACATGTACATTCTAGTTCTATATATCTAAGGGCTCTAGAGGGTCTTATCTGGGTGGATACAACTAGTCTGTTTGGCACTGGAAAATAAACTGGAATATAAGTATTTCTGGACTATTTATCTAGAATCGTCATAATTTTTGATGTAGGACTATTCAGCTGGTCCATTGATAACGATTCAGTTATATGTAAATAAATACCAACACGTTTAGCTTCGGAATCTAATGATATCACAAAACGTTTAATTTTAGATATTGACACACGTTGACTTTCTTCAGTCATTAATTTCATTATAAAGCAGACTAGAAAGGGAGCGAATGTATTGTCTGTGGTGTGAATAAATATCAAAGGAGCACTTTGAGCGTGGATGGGGCAGAATTGAGCCATAAATGAGCGAATCTGATCATATTGCACACAAATCTATGGCATAAACTAACTATTGTAAAAGAAGTAAACAATACACCTGTTACATAATGTATTCGAGAATAATGAAGGAATAGGACCCAGGAGGTCATTGGATGTCTCAACATGACCTGTTGCAGAATATTCATTGAACAGGTGCAAATGATTAAGGCCTGCCAGGGAAGTGTCGACAATTATATACAAAGTTTTATGTCTAGCGATGCTGCCCATAAAATTAGACCGAGATCCTATCTTCCTCGATAGATCGCCTCGTATAAGAGTGAAGAACATAATTCATTAAGAGGATTATGATAAAGGACTCGAAATACATAAATCAAGGTTTATAAATAAAAAAAGAATCAAGTAAAATAGTTTACTAATTATATCCACCCATTTCTATTTTACAGTATGCAGTTTTGTAGTGCACAAACGTTGTCATGAGTTCGTCTCGTTCCAATGCCCGGGAGCGGATAAGGGCCCGGATTCGGATGTAAGTATCCCTGTTACAGGCAGTTTTCATTCACACATTGACCCATTGGATATGGACCTATCATTATTACCTGTTGGTACATTTATGGACTGTTCCGTGTGTCTACATACATGTCTCTAGCTGGGCCTGCTGTGGTCTCATCTCGTGACTTCACTCTCCTGTCTGTGTACGATCTTCTACACAATTCTGACGGATGCATCGCTTTCTTTGAAATCGAAATATAGGAGTATTATTTATGCAGTAAACTTTTTCAACGATATAGGCTCATGTAGCAACATAATCGATCATTACCATATGACATCAGGTTGAGGTAGCAGTGCCTAATATGGCGTAGTCAAGAATGTCCAGTCACACTCTCATATCCTGTGCAGACGTGTGGAAGTGTATATAAGAGATACTATTACTAACAATATATTCTATGCAGCCATGAATAATGGCATGGAGAGGAAGGCCCATTGCTACCATTATATCCTGTTCACATAGGTATCAGGGCATGCATATAAATGCACATCTGTGTTAGAACCTTGATATGAAGCACTTTACAAATTCGATATTCTATGCAACGGTGGACATTTGTTCCATTATATTCTAAGTACACCTTTATTTAACAACATAGATATAAAAACACATTGCTACCAATGTATTACATGTATATAGTAAGGGCACGGTGGTAAGGGTATCTAGACATATAGCGTCATTGCTACCAATATATTCATATGCACATGCACAGAATAGATAATGGCATCCATATGTACATCTGTGTAAGAACACGGATAGAAAGCACACTACTGTCAGTGTATGCTATGCACATAGGATTAAGGGCATATGTCAGAAGGCTCATCGCTACCATTATATTCGAATCCATATGTGCATAGAATGGACATGGGCATCCATGCACATCCGGCTAAGAACATGGATAAGAAAGCACCTTACCGCCATGATGTTTCTATTCACCTATGAGTAAGGGAATGGGTAGCGAGGTCCATTGCTACTATTACTCTCCGTTCAAATCACGTTGGCCCCAATAAGCACACCCATAGCACACCATGGTTGTGTTATATGACATCCCATACCATCTCTCACCACCCACCCCCTCCCACTCCCACACATACAGAAGAGAAGGCCACAAATGGCTGCGGAATCCTCGCCCATTAAACAGAATGCGAGGCTCATACTTGACATTTTGACTGGTGTTCGTTGTTTTCACAGCGGAGTCGCCTAATTAGAGCTTCTTGGCCTGGCACATTACTCCGCCTCGTCATCTAATTGTGACTAAGTGTTGGCGTAGGAACGGCCGCGTTAAGTAACGCTAGATGCTCCGTTACTTCCGCCTGCATGCAGCACGGTCAGAAGACAAGATCCGAATTCTTATTTCCATTGAGAAATATCCAATATCCAACCTTAAATATAATCTATAACTCTGTAGCCTGTTGCTGAAAGAAAGTCTAGTTATTTCTTTGGCGAAATACTGTATATATATTTCTCTATATCCAACCATAGATATCACCTATACCCCCTGTTGTCTGTTATTGAATGAAAGTCTATGGGATCTAATTAGATTTGTTATTTCTGTGGCGAAATTTTCAACCATAGATGTAACCTACAACCAGGACAACCTGTTGCTGAAAAAAGTCATATTGGATCCGGATTGATCTGTTTATTTCTGTAGCAAATATCCAACCGTAGATATAACCTATAGCCACAGCAACCTGTTGCTGAAAGATCAGCCCATGAAAAGGCCAGTTATTTGAAATCTGCAGGATATTTGTGTCTATCTCTGTGTAGCAACAGGTGATTTTTCTTACCCCTGGTATTTCTTACTTATAGACATAACATTGGAAACTCGTACTCAATGTCCATAAAGTATTATAAAAAGGTACTCAATGGGGGATAATGTCACAAATGTTCACAAATTAGTCAACAAATGGGGTGAGGTAAAATCTGAACTCAATCCATAGCCGCTGAAAATCCGTTTTGGTTTGTATGTTTGTTTGCCTCGTGAGATTACTCCACAACCAATACTCACAGGTCTCGTTGCTTTTCCTTCTTATTATCATCCACCTAATACAAAGCCTGCGTAGAAAACACATGGAGGAGCGTGTACCTACACACCTGGAGCATGCAGATATGTTGTATGCTCCGGGTTCCGATAAAGCGCGCATACGGAAAAATAGTGCGTACGGAAAATTAGTACCTAAATGAACTGATATTGGTACGCCACTTGTCAGGAAAAGGTAGTTGATAAACGCAATATAGACTGGTTTCAGATAAAAGCGGTTGTATGCTCCTCGGAGTTGACTTGGCGCAACATCCTCGTATGCGCTCGTTTATTACTACGCGCCAATTTCATGGAGCATATAACCACTTTTATCTGAAACCAGTCAATATTGTGTATTTATGCCACATCTTTAAAGTTCAGTGTCAATCATTGCATGTATCTTGTGAGCATACCTCACCGTAACTATAGGCAATGCCCCCTACAAACTGGTTTTGTACTGGTAATTTAAGTCGTTTATATTTGTGACATCATAGTGACGTTTATTTGCGATATCACCCCCACAAATATTTGAGTAGAGGTCCAAAATACACAGAACGTGTTTTATGAACACCGATTTATTAACAGTATTCGTGCACATATGCTTCACAACATACTCATTGAGACTGCCACGTGTGAATTCTGTGAAAATATTGGCCTACCCTCACATTATGTCTAAGTCAAGTGTGCTTTAATCCTACTACAACACAATGACAGTGTGTTATAAGTCCCCCAGTACTAGAACAACAGTGTGCTATGATCTCACCACAGCACTAGAACAGAACACTATGATGTCCACAGCACTAAAACGATGTGCTATAATCAACCACACCACTAGAACATTGTGCTATCATCTGTCCACAGCAGTAGTACAGTGTGTTTTAATCTCCCAGCAACACTATAACAGATGTGCTATGATCTCCCCACAGCACCAGTAAGTAGTTTTTAACTACACATAGATTCCATCAGGGGTCCATGTCAGTTTAGTTAGAGCTTCTGAATCTATCACAGGCTTGTTAAATCAGACATATCTGTAGGGTTTAATTATCAATCAGATATATTACGGTGTACGGTGTGGCGTAAAAATATTTTACGCCACAGTGCGGCCGAACGGAATCTTTTCTCCTATTGCGTAAAAGTGAGACATTCGTGCACTGGTATATAGTAATAGAGTAATCGTACATTTTCTAGACAAAACCCACCCTCCATTCTGGACGTTCGGTATCTGTAGCATCTATAGCATGCCATGGGCATTTACCGTCATTTTCAGTAAGGATGCACTTGAAAAGCCAGCTTTAGATGATTCCCTTATCAAACTCTCAGCTAGACTTAATGATAACCGGGACAAGCTGTTTTATAAATGTCATAACATCAATGACCTACAGGTCATGAGGAGGTTATAATTGCAATACAAATTAAGTTCTGACACAAATAAAAATTTCCGAATTGATAGGTAATTAGGGGTTAGAGGGATTAGAGAATTGTAACCTGCTGCCAAAATAAAGTTGAAAAACCCATTTTCTCAATATAAGAAAAAATACATTATTGTTGCATAATTGGTGCCATATAATCTTTTTCTGTAACCAGAAATTGTTTTCATGATCAGTTGCTGTTTCAGTGGCTTAGCACGGACAATGTTATTGATATTCAAGTTTTGTTGTTGATAACTGCAAGGGTATATATAAGTGCAAGTGTAACACGTAACTGAAAGGTCACTATATGTTTAAATGCATAGGCACACTTATGAGATATCAATCCCGAACACACTACAATGTATCTTAATGCTTTTAGGTTGCTAAAGCAGATCGTAGAAGAATGCATATATCAGAACAAGGGCAGGTATGGTTTACTGAAAACCAGTGAAAAGATAATGTGTTGCATGGAGTGTGTGTGTGTGGGATACGGTAGGAGATAGGGCGGGAGTAATGTGGTTAGGTGGGGGTTAAAGTGGATAATCTGGGAGGGATAATCCAGCTCCGAGGTCATTGGATCATTGCAGGGATTAAGCCTACTGGATGATGATGGTAGAGTCCATCGAGCATCCACCATACCTCAGCCTCCTTTACACACACCACAGAAGTCCTATACACATTTATTTTGTATCTAGGATCCACCATCATATCCAAGATATATTTTATTGCTTTGATAATAAACAAGATGTCACGTACAGGACCTTTACACAAGATGCTATGTAAAAGAATATTACTCAAGATAAGTATATCAATCAGTTTGGTTCTTAAGAAATAAATGAAAGCAATTACTGATGTAATGGAATGTTGTAATCGATAGGTTTCAACAGATTTAGAATAGGATTGTAGAGAAAGGAATTCTTGTCCAAATCTGAATATTTCAGAGTCCTGAGTTGCTCATACTGTAGCATTAAGACATAGGGATGTTAATGCATGGAACAATGTACAGACGTACAGCAAGACACATTCCCATGGGTGGTGACCTTTCGTTACTGTGCCGTAGGCAAAACAAAGTTTTACTGCAGGCTGTGCAACACAGGGATGGGAGTTTTAAACTTTTCCAATGAAGCCTTCGCACACACCCTCAGACCTATTCCATAATCAAGATTCATGTCTTTCCCATGATTTTCAAGTCTCTCATAGGCAGTAAATTCCGCATAGATATATTTCCACTTTTTTCCCTGGACACAAATGACATCCCTGGAAAACTAATTTTCCTCATTTTGCTAATAGTGAATACGCGAACCCAGCGATGGACGACATAGATTTGCATTATACTTACGTTTGACATAGTTTTAAAAGCCTATTAAAGTGCATTATTATACCGTCCAGCAATGATGAGGGGTAATAATCATGAACACTTCATGACACGGTACAGAGTTTTATTCACTGATCACTTCATAACGCCATATTTAACTCACGTTGGGAGCACGGGAGGTAAACAGAAACAGCTGGCACATAAAACCTGGTTTCGTTCAATGCAGGTTCAATAAAATGGCCTGGTTGGGAATTCTAACAAAATCCCAAATGAAATGACAACTTTGGGAGCGCTTTGTCCATTTAGCATATGGTGCACCTCCGATGATGAACATCATTCCATGCAATCATTGATTGCCATCGAGGCATGGATCTGTACCATTAAGTATTAAACACCTGATTTTCCAGGTTTATAGGTAACATTATTTGATCAATCAGTCTCAAACGTGACGCGTCTACTTTGAAGTCGACATTCCACTGGGCTAGACATGGAAGTATCAGAAATCAGGATGACGAAATCATCAAGGGATTCAGAGATATCAGTTTAATTTTTTCGTGGAAATAAACTTTGATATCCAATAAATGCAATTGCTTTTTCTTGCGTTAAACAAAGATAATATTGATTTAGCCTCATTCACGCCAATAGGAAAGTACTGTGACCCTCCACACAGACCCTCGGCCGTATGCCATGGCCGACAATGACATATAATCCAAATTTTCCTAGTCTCTCTGAGGAAGGAAGCAAAATCAATATGAAGAACTTTTCCACTTTTTTCCCGACTCCAACTGACACTCTTGTGGATTTTCGATCTTTAAAAAACACATGACTTTCATCTAGGGCTGATTACCCAATAAAAGAGACTCGGTCCTCAGAACAATACATGCACTTTACGTTTTATTGTTATTGTTAGTTATATACAGCATAACAATAATACACCCGTTATATATACACATCAGGTCGTCCATCGGTTATAGATATATCAGCACATTGATTAATACCATGTTAACTATTCCATTAACAAAACCCTACCGCATGTACAGGGGTCCTCCCAATTTCACACATTTGCGGCTGCACCTGTCAGTGCATAATAATAACAAATGGGCATCCAATATAGGCCCGAACATACAAGTCAATACCAAAGACAAAGGAGGTAATAAGCAGGGCTAACCCGACTCCAGGCAAATATAGGAAGGTGTTGTTATTGTCTCAGCAATATTGCCAACGGCAGCGTATCAATTATTTGCGAATGGTTACGTAATCACTCCTGTGAGCAGCTCTCATTACATCCACGTGCCTGGTCGAATAATGATTGCACACCTGCCAAGGATGCTGACATAGGCCAGAGAAGGTACCATATAGTTTGGACATGAGCTAGCCCGGCCTAAGCCCTGCCCGAGGCTGCCCTGATGACCTTTGCAATAGTGTAAGTGACTACTAATTATTGCCCTTATTACCTCGGCTTGACGACTGTCTATAATCCATCTACAGGTAGGCGGGTTGGGCACATATATAATATGATCAGTGCTCTGTATATCTCTAATGTACTATGGCCGTGAATATGTCTTATCTAACATAATTTCCTTACCAGACTATATTATAAGTATACATGTACGTGTGTGGATATGAATATGGATAGATTAATGAATTTAAAGATATGTACAAGCGTATCTATCTATCTATCTATCTATCTATCTATCTATCTATCTATCTATCTATCTATCTATCTATCTATCTATCTATCTATCTATCTATCTATCTATCTATCTATATATCTACATATATATATATATATATATATATATATATATATATATATATATATATATATATACACGTATATGTACTCCTACTCATGTACCTAGAGAAGGCAGTTTTCCTAGTTTTCATGGAAATCTTTGTTTCAATTTTCAGTTCATATCACTCTATTTTCTTGTGTAAGGTAAAGAGAGAATATATTCATAATAATTCACACCAATAAACAATGGTTCAAAACTCCCCACACACCCCAGCCCCATTCCATGGCCGATTACGATTTGTCTCATATGTTTTCGCAGTCTCTCTGAGGTGGTTAATTCCACATGAAAATAATTGCTTTCTGATCATGACCCCAATTAACATCCCAAGACCTATATACATGTATTAGAATGATAATAACAACTTCAGTAGAGGAAGATGCGCTTATGGTAAATATAACTTTAAGGCAGTGCTTTCATTACCGCATCTAAAATATTTCACTTCCTTGTTTTGACAGGCGATCTCCTCGCTGCTTAGAATAGGGTTTATTTAAACTGGACCCAGATGAGACTCAAACTGAATTAACAGCATTAGGCTGCCATTAGATTTGCTCTGTTGCGTGCCCAATAGGCAGTGTAATTTCTGCTGTCGCCGGCCCCTGGCTCGGTGTAATATTAGGCCCTGTGGGCAGCTAAGAAAACCTGATTGTGGTTAGAATACATGACTAGTATCAGCGTAGTGTGCTTGCAATTGGCTTCATCAATGCTCAATGGCAGCAGGCTCGGTCCGGCCGGCTGTGTGTAGCGCCAGTCGTGGGATTGAACGTTTGGCCAGGTCTGGTCAGATGTTTGTATACAGATACTGCTCTGCTTTTAGACGACCCGCTTGAGACAGAAATTCCCAATACTATTAACAGTATTTTCCCTTTAGAGTCTATGTTAATACATAGTGTGTGAAATATTGGCTGGTTGATTGTGTTTCATGCCGTTGTTAGTCAGTGAGCAGTCAGTGTTATATCACATATTGAATCTGTGAGATGAACAGAACAGACAAGCAGGAAACACAGCGGCACGGCTTAGCCTAAGATACTACAGGTATCCCGTGCCCCGAATATCGTATCCCGTGGGGGTTGGGGAATTGATTCAGTGGTAGAACCCTAGACTCATAATCCCAACGTTGTGGTTGTGGGTTCAGGTCCCACTGCAGCCACTTTTCTCCTTCATCCCCAGCAAAGGCAGATATACTGCTATATCAAAGGCTAATCCTTCTCATACCATGTCTATATTTTGTGGGAAGTAGTAAAACTCTCAACTCTATAGAAGTCTAGGGATCAGATTTTTACCTGAATTCATTACATAGATTTGATCACCACTTTTGTTGTGTAAAAGCAAAAGGAAAAGCTGAACCTTGTCAAAGTCTGGAAAGTACCTGTAACGGTTAACTAGACGTTAAATCAAACACACGAAACAAATGTTCAATCGAGTTCCGTGATCCACAGGCCAGGGTTGCACTGGCCATAGAGACTACCCTTTATGTACATATTGAGCTATCCCGCCGCCCTAGTCCATAGAATACATATCTGTCTTGGAGGGGAGGAGCAGATGATGATGGGGGCGTTGGGTCCTATTGTTCCTACAGGCTTGACAGTATAACGACTGATGTAGAACAATTTAGCTATATTAGGAATTTACGAGAATAACCTCAGGGTTACATTGGTTTTGTCGCCTTTTATGCAATGGCCTGAGTAAGACTTATATGAAGAAATGAAGAAGGATGGGAGTCTATCAGTGATACCCAGACTATTTCAAAAGGACGGTGGATGAATATAGCCTTATAGAAATTCAATAGAATAATGAAATGCACTATACCTTTAAATCCACAGACAGAAACCGTTGGAACGTGTATATGGATACTATATAGTATTTTAGCGTTAGAGGTAATCATTTCCTTGATGTATAATGCATGTGTATGAACGTACATGCATATAACTGAGTATCGCATTTACATCAAAGGTACAGTACTTAGACTTGTAGTTAACCATTACGTACAGTAGAGTCAGAGCGATACTGACTAATTTGGGGATTCCTAAAGTTAATTTCGCCGTCTAATTGTCAAGTTAATCAATGACCGACAATGCCCACACCACCTCCCCACCTAAATCCCATGCAACGCTCACGGATCTCCAATAAGGACAGAACTGGGCCCTGTTTTCCTGATATCTATTGGAATATTTACCATATTCTATCAAAAATGATACCATCTACAATCGATGCAATGCCACATGGCAGCTTGTGCATATATATTACATCTGTACTGTATTATCCTGCATTCAATATAAAGATGACGCTGCTTAAAAAACAAATAACTATTTTTTATGTAGCTCTGTGAGAGTAGACAAGGTGTCACTTTAGTTGCATTTTATGGAGTTTGTTTAAAATGCACTTGCCATCTACACCACGTCAGAAATGAGCAATTAATCACACTCAAAGAGAGAAACAGACATATTTAATGACGTCTCAAAAGCCCACTTTACCGCTAGAATCTGCTACCATCATATAGTCGGAGCTACTCTAGTGTATATAGAAGATATCCGATAATCATTTTAATGATATCCTATCAGTGAATAGACTCTACGCCGTCTGCCATTATATCCAATACGTAGTCAACCACCACACCCAATAACGATTAACATAAACTATGATTATATA
This sequence comes from Alentia gelatinosa, assembly GCA_950022655.1. Taxonomy (NCBI): domain Eukaryota; kingdom Metazoa; phylum Annelida; class Polychaeta; order Phyllodocida; family Polynoidae; genus Alentia; species Alentia gelatinosa. The sequence goes on from OX465583.1 coordinate 34,843,515, forward strand.
GCACTTTAATTCCCCAATACAGTTTTTTATATAAACATGAATACCACTTTATACGCATCAACATATGTAAACATATGCTCAATAGCCTCATTAGTTAGAGGAAATAGAGATGATTGAGCTGTTAGCACCAGATGGCCGCAGATTAGCTGAATAGGAGTCCCTGATAACGTTGTGTTGTCAGTATGAACCTATTGACATCACCCAACAGCTAGCTGCTGTGTACAATGTGTACGTTTGCACCTTATCGCTGTTGTCTCCTAAGTAGGGGCTTATCTGGCATCAAATTCTACGTTCACAGCAAGGACCACAGGGAAAAAAATCATATCCTCAACGCAATACAATCATGGATTAATTGCATTGCATTGCTTAATATTCCCAGTATATTTTTTCAATGTGAATATACATTGTCTCTTCCTTTTTCATATTGTTATGATATGAAATTCATTAATTCTAATTATATAGGCTATTCTTTCACTTGAACATTGTTTTCACCGATCAAGGGTATATTGTTATCAATTAATGAGCTTTGATTTAAGACGTTCGCTAATCTAGCTCTCTTGTGAAAGGAATTCAGTGAAATATGGAATAATATACATGTATTTTCTTATTATGATATAGGTCAATATAGCTATTCTTTTAGAGTAGATTTTAGAGTTAGATAAAGGAGGTTTTGCCATGATTGGGAATTCATTCTGATACCGGATACCAATATACAAAAAAACTGCGAATGAAATACCCAGTTGGGAAACGCTGACGATATATTACATTACATGTACTTGGAACATAAAAGGTCACAGTAATTATGGGAAAGACATAAACTATTCAGTCCATCCATTGTATTCTTGCTCCTGGCTGGTAAGGGCCATGCGGAACCATGATTTAGTTGTCTTCGCATCAGGTTTCCTCATAACGGTTAGGTTTTTGTAATCGAGAAAAATGTTTTATTCATGAAGGATTGAAAAACAGAACTCGCACAGCTGCAGTTATTCAGTGTAGAAATGGCACCGGGTGCCTTCCACGTTTCACGATGTAGGTTGGGAAAGGTGTATTATTATCTCAATGGGTGTGGGTACATTACTGCAAGATAGTCATACTAAAAGCTCAGGTACCTTATAATGACACATGACGTCATGTAGTGACGTCACCAGTCCACCATCGGTGTAATCCGCTTGGGATTCCAGTAGGCAGACTGGGACCTGCCGCAGAGCGCCAGGTCATAGCGAAATTGCCCAGGGCTGGCACGCCACATCCGGTGAAGAAGACAACTCTCAGGTGGTCTGATGAAGGTCGAACTCAATATCTGTAATGAATTATCTCTTTGGTGTCTGTAAGGACAAATCCCTAACACACTCAATGCAGGGAAGGAGGGGCTAATATTGTACTACTTTAGATCCCAATTGCTTTTATAACAATATAGAAATATCCGTGATTTCTATGTATTTAAGAAACGGTTGTATTTAGAAGCACAATGGACTATGAATCATAATATCCATGATTCAAGTCTTCGCCCTGCAACTATAACAGAGCACCTCTTAACCTCACCCAATTGACCTCACTGTGATATTACCCATGGCTGCTGCTATCATATCAAACACCATCACACTCAACACTGACCATTGCTCATGGTATTATGCAGTGTGGATCTGTCACTCACACCCCGCAGGTGTTTTGATGTTGGAATAACATATTGATGATATCATCTCAGCTACACACAGGAATCTCACTGCGTGTGAATGTACTCTGCAAACTCATGCAGGGTTCTAACTGGTTCTGCCGATCTCAACACTAACACCATAACGCCCCCAGGAAATCGGGCAGTGTACACAGACCCTAAGCGCCACCGCGGTCTGTTATTTATGTTGGCATTCAAGTATCTTCTCAGAAGAGAGGATCACGAAGGGTAATTTACACCAGGGACTTTAGAGAGGAGATATGAGCTGTAACTGGATGACGTATGGAGGTTAATACCTACTGTCAACAGGAATTGCCCGTCCGCTAAGCCTGAGTTCAAGTCCGGCCGGTTTGCACCCCTGCGCATGCGTTATTCAGTCTAATATAGAGCCTATTGATGCTGCCATGAGGGGCTATCTAGGGAAATGAAGGAGGATTCTAGTGCCACTATTATAGACCGTATAGCCTATGGACTGGAGCTAAGGTTCTTCGTTTAATCAGATACTAAAGCTTTTCCAAGCAACAGTCATGCTTCTTTTCCGTATCAATGTAATTCTTTTGTGATACAGATAGGATTATTCATCTCGTTCATTTTGTAATTGTTATCTATTAGGACAATAATTTATCATTTATAAAGAATCCAGATTTAGTTTTGATAACTGGGAGTGAGGATACAACCTAATATTAAATTACAGTATACCTCACTTATTGCCTTGGAGAGGCGTACTGGTCAGTATATTCCGTTTTATTGCGTAAAACGTATATTAAGATTTACTATGAAATACTTTAGAATACTCATATATCGTAGATTAGTTTTTTCAAAGGATATTATAGCTATAGTCTTTCTGTTATCAGTTCCCTGTCCTGATGTTAGAGCGACATTAGTAATGTTTGAATGTCAGAAGCCTCACACCATTACCACTGTCACCAGCATATCCACTCTGCTGTTTTTACTTTGTCACTTGACAATCACAGCAGGGGGATTTGAGAACCCTGTATGTATGAGTGACCAGTATAAAGCTTTCAGTCGACGTACCAGGAGTGTGATACGTTAGCATAATGTACTGAAGATACATTCTATTGTTAAATCTAACGTAGTCTCTATCTGCATCTCATATTTATGGCACTACGAATGTATGCATGGAAATGTATAGTGTGGAAATACCGTTGTGTTTGGTATGCCCATGAGTATGACTTTGACATTGCCCTGATGTATCTAATATGAAATACTTATCAATATATAATGGTGGTGGTCTTCTCCATCCATCTCCTTTAGCCTCTAACACAGCCGTGAGTGTCACATACCTGGTTAAGGCAAACTGCGTATCAACGAGCGTATTAATCTCTGTATCATTCATTAAATATATTGTGTGATATGTCACCCGTGTTTACACGAATCAGTGATGAATTCAAGAGAGATTCATGTTTTATGGAGACATGGCCAGTATGCCTGAGTGGAATCTATTCAATGATATTTTGGTCGAAAATATTCACCGAGTTCGAAGAACGAGGTGAATGCGTCGGACTCGGTACACCTGAAACAAAACAACTCGGAACAGATTTCATTTAACCACCTGGTCTGTGTCTCCAAATATTATTGCTTAAGGATTCGTGTCTAGAGATGGTGGTGATGGATTTTTTTAATTAAGAATTGAAAGTTGAAGTGAGCAGGATGCTGGAGAACTGCTTTCCGAATCAGATATCTATACTGTGACCGTGGGTGGCTAACCAGGAATGGTGCAACCATATGCATATATCACGAGCATTCTCAGCATAACCCCAGGGAGATACTTCAAGATTTTACAGTGTGATATGAAAACGTGTTCATATTTGTATCATCCCAGTTAACATGTCAGCATGATTGGAAGTATGATACAATATAGGATGAAGACTCATTCCAGTTAGCGAAAAGCTGAACAGAAATGAGACATGCCCACATCAACAAGTAAAATGGCAACTTTCTGCTAGATAAAAGAAGACCCCTTTGCCTGCAGGGAATATATTATTGAAGCAGAGCCCCACCCTTGCTACGCCTGTCCCCGTCTAGTCGTTACAGGTTGACCTCGCCGTGTAGAAGGTCGTCGGTTAATTGCGGCGATCATTACTAGGCTCTCTGAAATAAACGAAGAGGACTTTTTCTCTGGCTGGTAGTCAGAGCCGGGCTAAGACCTGAGACACCCACTATCTTAGCGTTGAGGAGAGAGTCAACCAACGCACTCCACAGACATGGACTGACGTATGGTGGTGTTCTAGTGTTATGGAAAGGGGCTGCCACTTCCCTGGTGCAACATTTCACTTACCATAGAATAATTTTATTAACTGCCCTCAAATGTGATAAAAACGGCTAAATGCAAGTACGCATGCAGATTGCTACAGGTACTTAGTCATCTTTGTAGCCCATGAATCCTTTATGCATTGCTGTTTACAGGATGTTTTGCCTTTGAAGCTCTTACTCTGTGAGAACCATCTGGAGATGGGAGAGTATGCCATAAAACATGGCTGTGTTTTGGTGGAGTATTCCCACTCCAGATAGCAGTGGGGATGCTTCCATCAGAAGCTGTTCAGTGGTGCTGTTCACTGGCAGGTTTATGATCTATGCGCAGGGTGCGTCTACATTCAGGTGGTAGAAGGTTAAAGGTGAAACTCTGACGCTTACTGTGAGAGCAGACCCTCAGAGCCAAAGGTCTCGGGTTCAAATCCCAGAATGTCTTATATCTACGTGACGCTCAACAATGAAATAGGTTATCTTTGAAAGAGTGAAGGGACGTTTGTTTGATGCTCTCAGAACCCTTGCGATTAGATAAGTTACACACTAAAGGTTATAATGAAGTAGTTCCAAAGTTCCAAAGACCATTAATCATGTCAGTCATAGATCATGTGTATATGTATTTAGCTTCAAACAATAGATGTAGCGGTCTGCCGGTTCTCAGTCATTCTCGGATCACTTCCCGAGGACTAGATTAGTCTGTTCCAGTGGAGAGTGAGACAGTGACTCTATCTTACCACATAGGTTGGTTAGGTAATTTTTTTAGTAAGTCAAGAAGATGCTAGATCTACTCTTGCTAAGCCTACTCAAGACAAAACCAGACTCCGAGAGCTTCGGTATATGATATTTATCATACCTTTCTTTGTTCCAATTCACACAATACCTTAGCAAGGAATGTGCTAAGTAAAGCCAGGTGAGTGACTTTCCTCACTGAACCACCGAAAGGTTCAGGAGAAACCTAACCAATCTGTAAGGCTCCAAGTTGTTCACTCTACGTGGAGGAACGCACAAGTAACCTGTCAACCTGCTGCGGACTCGGCCTAATATAAAGACCAAGTTACGTAATCCGGGCAAACCCGTAGTGCAGTCACGCACAAGCTCCCCAGGATCACCGCACAGCAGGGATCAGCACCTGCAGTCGCTAGCGTAAACCGTACAAACCACTACTTGACTAACCTGACCCCTACATAGATAACGGTTTTAAAACTATAATGAAGTGACAGGTTGGGGGATGTATGATATGCAGTGGCAGTTTCTGCATAGACATGCTCAGTATGCATCACACCTGGGGCTGGTTCATTAAAAGTAGTTTTTAAATTTCCTTTCAGCCTGAAATCTGATCTAATGATGAAAAACTGCTTGGAACATTAATATGCGCGGCAGATCATGAAACCCTGATATTGGATTACTTTCAATGTCGAACCGGAAATATAAAAACAAGAAATGTGAATACGGAAATATGACTACAGGAAAAGTGCATACAGGAACTGATGAGATCGCTGCTGTTTTAGAACGTTCGCCTGATTATAGGAATTAGCTTCAGGTTTTGACGTTGAAACAGCATGAACATAGTGTATTTAGCTACCATACCGGAGGGAATAAAATTGACGTCATATGTAAGAGATGAATATATCCTGTGATTAGGTACGTCTTTGTTAAGGCTTGATTCCATATAGCCGATTTCATTCCTGATGTGTCAAGGTGTACTCCAGTTTCAGTCTTGCCACCAAAACTGGCCTATGTTTGGTCTCTGTGCAATGGAATAGGGTATCTGTGCCTCAGCACCAACACTGGAGTAGATCTTGAACAAATTGGGAGTGAAATAGGCTGTATGAATCAAGCCTTCGGTTGACCCTTGGTGATTGACTTAAATCTTCTGTCTGACATAGAGAGTTCTCGACTCAGTTTAAAATAGAACACTGTCCAAAGTCACTACACCGACTGCAAAAGTATTTTGTTCAGTTACTGTTCTTTATACAAATCAGATGGGAATGATAATCAATGAATAACCCTAGAAATGATTAGTAAAGAGCATCACATTCTCCGACCTGCTCTGGCATTCACTATCATGAAGTTATTTTAACTAGCTACAATTTACCCTTCCACCTTATACATTGGAGGAAACATCTGTACCCCTAGCGGCTAATTTATACAATGTCCGCGCTTACCTGACGGTGTGCAAAGGTCATGACCTCGGCTTAGTGAGGATAGATAGGTCAGCTCCGAACTGCTCATCACGAGAGCGCCCCGAGCTGCTCTATGGCCGCCAGACGCCAAGGCCGAGCCACTCAATACGTTGAGGCTTAATTAAGGCTGAGCTGACTGGTCTAATGATTTACCTATACTGCCCATAGTATCTGAGCTTTCTACTTCAGAAATGCCAGTTTTCTGACTATTTCCACATCATATTTCAGTAAAAAGTGAAAATATTTCTGGTGTTTTTCTAGATCTCATTGGCAAGTCTGCTCATTGTAGGTGATTGCAAAATAGTTTGCTTTCTTTTAATATTATCATATTACTCCAGTCAGTCAATGGTCAGGATTGTATTTATAGAACACCTTGATATCAAAGCAATATAGTTATAAAAATACAAAAGTATGTGCGTCAGCGTCTCGAGCATTTTATCTTTAGTTTTTACCGAATATATATACATATATATATATATATATATGTGAGCTCTGTTCTATTGTGCACGGCGCACATGTTGCATCACAGAAACCCGGTGTTGATGAGCTGCAGCTTTTGAGCTGTTAGCAGCCAATCAATGCTTAAGAGAAGGCTGCTCGGAGCTACTCGGGGTTACCTGGAACCGCTCAAAAATTCTCTTAACTGCTCGTAACTGCTCGTGACTGTTCGTAGCCAATCGGAGCCCACTGCAAAGAACTCTTCGGAACTACTCGGATCTATTCGTAGATGGGAAGAAGTGCTCGGAACTGCTCGAAGCGGCTCGGTACTGCTCGGAGCACGAGCGTCGAATCGTCCAACCCACGCTCATTAACCTTTGTATGGTAAGAGTGAGCAAGGTGGGCGCAACACGAGCCACCCAAACACACACCTCAACAGCTTCACAGCCACACCAAGAACACCTTCACACTCACAGCCACTCACATACACACACCACCTATACTCACATCTATCCTCAGACACACACATAACTCCACACACATACCCACTCTTATACGTTCGCACGAAATGCGCCAAGTCAGCACATTCTCAAGCTAGTTGAGGTTGTCAGTCGGTCGATCGATGCGGTAGAACGTGGACTTGGGAGTTGATTGACTGTAGACTTAACGTTATTGTGGAGAGGACAGTGGGCGGCGTCAGGTTAGACTGCAGTGTAAGAGACTCGACTGCCGGCGCTCGTTCCATGTCAATCAATCACTGCATTGGTGGCATCTAACTTAATTTAGAGCAGTTTCTAGAACCATAAGCATCCTTTGCTGATGTGGAGATTGGATGTGTATCGGCCAATCGAATTCTGCTATTCCGAGGAAGTGTTGGGTGAAACTGAAGGCGATACTGTAAGTGATATTGACCTTTGAGGTGATACAGCATGTACTCTCAAGCTGCAACTCAGCATGATGGCTGATTGGTATTGTCACCATAATGCTACATCTATTTGGATAAATCGTCAATGAGATTGTAATCCAATTGCAGTAAATGAGTTTTGACCATTATTCAATTTTAAAAAAACTTTTCTTAGAAAGAGCCAATGATTTTCAATGGGAAAGTGAGGTCGTTATAAAGATTGAAAATACACAGATTAGCCAGTTTAGAAATGTTTTCCATCGTCCCCTGTAACCATTGCCATACCTTGGCATGTGATATACATGATAATACCAGAAAACCGTTATTGTAAATAATCACGAAATCCATGGCCTGTGTTCTTACATTGCATTTTTAAATTGTAGATCATAAAACATAGCTACGAAGCCAATGGTGTAATATTTATTGTATATGTCGTCATCTAACATATAATGTGTATTGACGCACTCCCCATACTGCACATTTTTCTAGGTGCCATACTGTGCCCTTTCAGTTGGCCTCACCCTCTTGTCCAGTGGTAGATCTAATAATGTCCCCCTAATGCAGTCAGTGGTAGTTCTACTAACGAATGACCTCATTCTATCGGCGGATGCATCAGAGGAAAGCCATGCTTTGCCCATGGAGATCAATGAAGATAACTCCAGATCTAAAAAATATCATATTTCAGTTTTTAGTCTAGTTTGGGAAATACCTTTGCACTAATTTAGAAAAGTAATATGTTGAGCTTTCGGGAAATTAATAGAGATAGCTTGGCAGGAGTATACTACTTTGTTTGTAGTAGGCTGCAGGTCGCACCCGGCATAGTCAGCTTAGTGGGCTGCTGCTCGTACCCGGTGTTGTATGTACCTGGATAGAATTAGCAGCACCAACACTTCTCGAACTTCATGGAGACTGAGATATATCATTTTAATTCACTTAGAGTCATCGGCAGTGCCGCACACAGCACTAATTGATCTCACCTGAGTAATCACATTAGCGCAATTAATGGGTCTAATCAATCAGGAGATGATCTGCACAAATTAGAAATGGGATGCATCTCTACTGGATCATTCGTTCTTGTGTCTGATATAGGTGTAAATATATTCATATATGTATGGATATAGGCGTATATATATTTGTGTGTGTTTATGAATATAGGCATAATGTGATGCGAAGTTTGCATTGTGTTTTATGCCATAGCAATAACCAGGGGACCTCATATCACGGTGTGATTGAATCTGTAAGATGCGGATGACAGAAAAGCTGGAAACAGCACGGCTTGGCCTTGAACCCAAGATCCCGTGAACTGCAGGCGAGTGTGCAACTGACTGGGATATATAAAGTGCCTGTAAAATGTATAATGACACTCATAGGAAGTTACACAATACAGATAAATATATATCCCATCATCAGAAAGCCATGCAATACAAGTAGACATTCCATGCTATTATCATACTTTGATGCAGCTTGCGGTAGAGAATGAAAAGTTGATTCTTTAAAAAGGTAGTTCATAGGCTACATGTTTAAATCAGTGAGCTCCCATAAAACGCTGGGTTATAAACGTTCCCTCCGCGTAATAATACAGAGAGCAGCGTCTGTGGCCTATCTCTTAATCACGGATAACGGTTTTAACTAGGAAGGTTCATCAGGAAAAAGCTCGTCTTTAAATTAGAAAGCGGCTCCCGTCATCTTTTCTTATACTCTCTGCGTGTCCCACCCGTCTTGGGTATTGGGAAACATGCCAATACTATCCGTATCTATTTATCTGTCTGTCTCTATCAAATTGCTGAGACTGTCCGTCCTTGTCTGTTTTTGGATCTCTGTCTGTCTGTCAAGCAGCGTACTCTGTTATAGTACGGTTCACATCCATACAACAGGTTTTCCAACACAAGAGGAATTCCTCATGGACTACATCTGTTTTTTCTAAATGATAAATGACTGATGCCTTTATTCCGTAGCATTCTTATCCAGGTTTTTCTCTACTCCTCTGGCCACCTGTTAAACACCTGTTGGCCATCTCTGGAATCTACAAGATCGTCATGAAAGTGTCAGGTTTTACCATTTCGTTCACATCCTGTCTGTGAAGTTTTTATCCCTTTTGTCTTTTGTCACAAATGAACTTGCGACCAGGTGGATTACCAATAATTCATATGAAATTTGCAAATCAGCAATCTTTGTCCTGCTATGACTCATCGCACACCTTTTTCCAACTAATTTGTTGCAGCTTAAATTGACTCCTTGTTGATTGTAACCACAACATCATTCTTATAGAAGAAGAATGCATGTCAGACCTAGTTATGTCATCTTGTGTTTTACTTTCAATACATGTATTAGTAATAGTGACTCTAGTAACCAAATAATTATTAACTTTGTATACATATATATGCTCACATATATATGTATAACGATTTTTAATTGAGGTAGTTTAGTGTTTCAGCTTTTTAACATCTACGCCTATGATACACCTTAACTTCATAGAATTAATGTGTTATCACATCTACTACTACTACTACCTTAAACTTACACTATGTGATCTACATCCTAATCTATGCCTCAATAGATTAAGTAGCTAGGACACCAGTATTCAGATACGCACATTTCTTCTCTATTTGTACAACTGTGATTACATATTGGCCTGCCTACGAATTTTCATCGAAGATACTCAAGTGAGAAGATTAAATCTAAACAAAGATGGCAACGATTATTTTCGATGAAAATTCAGTATAATTAATTATGAAGCTTCTCTCAGAGTAATAAGCTGCCGCTTAATTTACCCCAATAAAATTATTGAGTCAATTAGAAATCACCCCACTCTGCAATGGGCGCATGCTTGATTTGGCCATTAACCCTATTCACCCGTATTACAGGAAATAAAAAGTCTACTGAAGTCGGTATGTAAGCCACCTTTACCATGATCACTGTATTGTCAACCATGACATCATTATTGTGTCTATATTGTATAGCCAGCAACCTCTCTATCACCTACAAGCTCACTTGTTTGCCGCCTAAATCCTTCTCTTTTATTATGGGGTCAGTGTTTTTACATGTTGATGTGTCAACAAAATGTGTTCGTCTTCAACATGTACGTAAAAGAGAGATATCTCACGTGTGTTTCTTAAAATATATATGTATCTAATGGCACCTGGGTCTCTTAAAGGCTAGTAATCGGTCGGCTGGTTGGTCGGTCGCCAGTGCAGTGTCGGTTGGCGTGTACTGTCGGTCGATGAGGCGTTCGGTTACTGGGTCGTGGCCCGTTCTGGCGCTGTTCACTGTCGATGGCAGTCAGTCTGTTTTGCAGCCTTCCATCCTGCTGTATTCTGCTCCGAGAGCACCATGTGGTGTTTTCACTCAGGCATCCTCTGTGTCTCCATTGTTGACTATGTGGTGGTGCAGTCTCCATTGCCGTTGTACCGTGAGGTTCCTCTAATATATATCATATACGTCTCTCTACTGTAGCCAGGCCACACTGGTGCTTCTCTGCTGCCCCGCCATCTGTGGCGCTAACCATACAGTGTGCCCCTCTTTGTATGCAGAGCGGGGAACCCGAGGGATGCATGTTACTGTCATACACCGTCCCTTCTCTTTATTATGCATTCGTATTAATTGTTGTTATATACACAAGGGCCTATGGGTGGTTGCCTCCAGGGTGAATCAATCCATCAAGTGTTGAAGCCACTCGGAAGTAACTATCGGGGCACCAGAGATCAAAGCCTTTCGCAGCAATACCTGGATAGTGTTCTAGGTGTTGTTAATAATCCAATAAAGGTACCTCTTCCTCAAGTTTGCTATGTTAAAGTCTGGGCAGGAACTTACTGTCGAGCAGCCAAGCTAAGGAACCTCACCACCCTCTTATTCTGCCCCAACTCTTGTTTGACCCACATCACACCCCCTGCTCTTGTGTTATAGGCAGATATTGCATATATATACCCTACCCTGAATTTTATCGGCATTGTGGATATTGACATGCATATGGATATTGTCAGATTTACATCACAATACCTTCTACTGCATAGAAGTTTGTCTCGATGTCATTTTCCCCTTCGATATGGGTTTTGTGCCGTCATGTTTTGCGAATGACTGTAGGATATCATAGCCAATGAAGTGATTGTTGTAAACATGTTTTATACTATATGTCAACTATCGTGACATTTGCAACATCACTGTGTTTTTGATAAAGAGAAACGAACTCGATATAACGTAATTGGTTATTGTATAGCATGTTATTTTCTAAGAGGCATCCCAATGCATAGTTTTCTAACTGGCATTTCAATTTTCTGTTTTTAACATGTTAGCTTACTTCCACCATAAGCACGTGAACATGGTGTATCAAATAATGCTCCATATGCACATGCAGAGTAAAACACCTATGATATGAATGCCGAGAAAATCACATCACGTATGACATCGCCACAAGGTAAATTGTTGAAACTGTTAATTCTGATACAAACGGATATGGATATATGGGTCTGGTCTGTGTATTAGTACCAAACCCTCATCTAGTACCAAACCCTCATCTACCTTACGAGAAAGATGAATCTCCATAAGGTAAGTTTTATTTTCACGCCTCTTGCTGTACACCTGTTGTAGGTCACTCCACAACGGCATCGCCGTGCCACACAGCAGTGGGGACGAATTTCTCTCTATCTACAAAACCTGCACACCGATAGTCATCGATATGCTCCTATGAGTATTATCTACTCGCCTGGAAACTTTCCATTGTTTAATGGATACCAAAACAGAATCTATCGATTTGCTGGTCATCCTCTAATGATATGAAATCGTTTGAATTTTACATAATAGTCTCATTGATATGATAGGCCTTTTCATAGAATAGAATAATATAAATTAATCCCCTTTTCCCAGATTCCTTAGTAATAGAAACTGTGGAAAGCTTGGCTTGACAAAGTGTCAAGCATTTAGTTGTTTATTCTGTCATTATGAACACGCCTTAAAGACGTTTCACCGCAATGTATACCATGTTCTAGAAATTCCTTTTTAGTGTTCATTATAGACTCCGAAAAGCAAATCGACTGTATTAAAAATGGAAGGGCCGATCTGCTAGTCAAAACCATTTTAATGATGAACTAAATGGTCTTATATACCTCTGACCAAAATAGGAAAAGTTAGAGTAAATGACTTTCGTGCTGGGCATAGTGACAGTAATAGTAGAGCAGTCAGACATATATCGATCAATAAGAGCAGTCTGCGCTTCAAGATGACATTGCAAGTCAGACTGCAACAAAATATCAGTATTTCAAAAATGTTCTGACCAAACTCAGAACATAGAATGTTGTTTCCCAACAGAGTAGCCCTAATTGTTTCTCTCTGGCAGGGTGATGTAAACATATTATTCGTTGGGATACTGCCGTAGGGCGACAGGGACCCAGCTATTTTATCATACAGATTATTATCGCATACACCTATTGCCAAACGTGTATGAAGCACTAGCCGCAGCTAGGGGTGCAGTATGAATAATGTTCGGCCTTGCCATGACGTAGTGAATGAGCAACAACACAGGGTGAATCAACGACTCCGTAAGTACATAAAATGGCGTCTTTTTGGTGTTATTTAGGTATATGATAATAAGTATATTCAGTGACTAAGACGGTAGGGATGCCATTCTGCCATTTGTTTCATGAATACACCCCTTTGCCCTTGGCGTCGAGACATTTCGTCGGGGAAAGTCCTCGAATATTCATTCCTACGGGCTCGGTAACCGCGTTTCATCTTAGTATTTGCACAGAGTGCCCTGGGAACATTATGTTGAGGATCACAGCGCTAAGGCCACACCTAACCCCACCACATGATATTGGATAACGTATTCACTTCAATATATGGAGTTTAGTAAGAAGCAGCTTAAATTTCGGGAGATAGTGAAATAATTGATATTCAATTATTCATCTTTTTCCTAGTTCTTAAATTTTATAGATTTTCCTCCTTGCGTAGGGCGAAACTTTGGAATTGTCGGTTCAGAGAAAAAAATAAAGGACGAACCTTCACTAGTTGGGACGGATCAATAAGTATTGATAAGCAGTTGTTATTCAAATGGACAGTGGGAAAATATTCTCTGAACTTCTACACAGTACCAGATACCAGATAGTGTAATGCTATACGGTAACCATCTGTAGAACGGCCCAACCGAAGTCATGTTTTCCACATGTTATTGCAAGCAGCGACATTAAAACAGTGCAACATTTTCCTAAAAGCTTTTCTGTATGGAGGATCTTCCGAAACACGGTTCCATTGCTAAGTTTATAGCAAAGTTGATCTTTTCTGGTGGCAGGCGAAAGCTATACAATTAATGTCCCATACCGAGACTACCATATTCATCCACATGCACCCATCCCTTTGAACTTGGCAGTGGGAAAAGGATGGGTCGTTTGACTAAGTCAGGCGGGATAAAGCACTATAATAGCAGCTTCACGCCGGGTGGTTTTTTAAAGTCTACCAGGGTTTATTTCTGTTACGTATTGAACATGCAATAGCATAATGGTCTACTTATAAGAAAACAAGCTACCAGAGGGTTAACGTTACCATAGCTGGCTTTTTTTTGCAACTACTTCAACTCCGCTCAGTTCTATGAATCAGAATTCGGAGTTTGTGAAGAGAGTTCAGTTAAAGCCAATATCGGCCGATGTTTAGAGCTGTAGTCCAGTCTTAGATTTGAAAAAAAGAGATTAGTATTATTCAATAAGCTTAAGACTCAGGTACTATGCATTTGACCCCAGGAGATCGGCAAGGCTTAATATAGCCCTATTACACAATGTGAACGCGAAAGTTGCATTCATGGTATTCATGAAATGAATCTAATTACTGCACATGCAACATGTTAACTCTAATAGTAGATGGCTGTATCACCCATTCACGTTAACTGATTATGTAATGACTCATTGGCTGCTGTATTTGCTGTGGTTGGGTATTTCCATAATCGAATATTGGAGACATCTATGAATATTCAAGCCTACAAATAACGGCAGTAGTAGTATTAGACAGAGGAACTGCGAAACCCTCACAGCCAGCAACAGTAAGACAGTTCGCAACATAAAAAAAATCACCACATTTCCAGTTAGAAATAGATAACTTAGAAAGAGATCTTTATGTATTATAATCTAGAACAAGTTTCCTGGAAATAGTCGTTCTTCAGGGAGTGAGTCAAGATAGGAGTAGAGGCGACACACCCAGTACTATACACCTATGCCTAAAAATACTTCAAATACCAACCTCTGCTATGCAAGTGGTAGTTGAGCCGTACCACCATACTGTGCCGGTATGGCGCCGTACGACCTTACTTTGAAAGCTCGATCTCATTGGTTAATAAAATCAACTGAGTTATTTATGCTATGCCTTGCGTAGATGGTCGTTGCAAAATGTAAACAAAGTCAATAGTCGTCAAAGAATTATGGATACATATGATATTTGTGAGTTTAAATAAAAAATATGGGCAATAGTGATAAAATGATACTAGAATACTGATTTATAGCCATGTACCAACTATAATATAAAACGGCTTGTGATATTATGATACATAGAAATGCGAGGAAGTGCATTATCGGAAATACCAAAATAAATTATAAACAATGGGTATGTGGAAGAAAAAATCATACAGGAAATTTAGAAATAATGTTATGTCACTATTATTCGCAAAGAAAAGAATTTTCTAATAGCTTGAATTTTATTTACGAAATCACGGCTATGAACATTGCGATAGTGACGACCACGCATGCGTGTAGTGCATACCAGAAAGTGACTTCCGCACTACCAGTCTAGTTTGATTTTCGCTTCAACATCGCCTTATTTTGGTAAGTTATTGAATATTTATAAATATTTAGAGGTGTATAGTACAAGTGAAACTTGTTAACCTAATTGGGATGGGTCCTCGTCCCTTGTTACTTTGTTGCTAAAACTACCGCATTCGCTCTACGAGCTCATGCGGTGGTGTTAGCGAAAGTAACGCGGGACGAGGACCCGTCCCAATTAGGTTAACTAGTATCCCTAAAATACCCCCCTCCCCCAAATAAAAAGAAAAACGAAAGAAAAGCTAGGAACGCAGCAGAGAGACACAACAAGCGGTAATACCATTGAAATAAGCAGCTCCATTATAGACAGTAAACGCCACACGCCCCTCATCATCCCTGCTGGTCCCGTGATAAGTAAGGCAAGAAATCAATGATGCAAGCCACGGGCCCCTAATCATTAATAACTGCCAGAGTCAAATGAGATCTTTTAATCCCGTGCTGTCAACCCCACCCAGCCCGGCGCTTAAAGATGCACAAGGGTGAAGCGGGGCAGCGCAAGGCATTATTCGGTGTAGCCTCTTTCTTGCCAAGTTCCTCTTTAAAGACAACAATTAATTTGGAAAAAAACTCAGAAATTGTTATCTTGCTCAATTGGATTCCACTCTGGGTTATTTTCGAATCATGATTCATTGCAGAGAGGTGGATCGGGACTATATTTTCTCAGGTTGATTTGTTCTGAAAGTGGATGGGTGGAGAAGGAAATCGAGCAATTATTTTGTTTCTGTAATTCTTCAAATTTTCAAAACTTGATTCCTGATTGAGAGAGATGTTCCTGGTTGGAAATTGCTGCTTGAACTTCCCAGAAGGATATCGATAAAACAATGCATAGTAATCAGCATAGGTTATTTCTTGTGGTTAGGTTTTTATTAGATATAGAGTATTTGCTATGGCAGGTTATTACACAAGGTGTACAATAATTGAAAGAACTCATATACCTGTGCTTAATCCACTCTCCCTACACCTGAAGATATTGTCTTAGAACAATGGATGATAGACGTAACTAGACACCAGTAGTTTCTGGTCGGTCGATGGTGTTTTATACCGTAGCAACAGCCATACTCATATCACAGCAAAATCGAATTTATGAGATGGGGATGACAGGCAAGCAGAAAACACAGCGGCAGAGCTGTATCTCAATCCCTCGGGTCCCTTGATTTGCGGACAGCACGTTACCGACTGGGCCTCCCCGCTCCTATATAGGTGTTTGTATGGTGGTGTCCATACACATAGATAAGTCCTCTCGCTCCCCTGTGTGTTAGGGAGGCTTTTATACTATTCCAGTCGGAGACTCCTCTTTGTGCTGAAACACCCATCTGGTCTTAGTGTAATTAAGGGTTCACGTTTGGCACTTGAGGACAATTCAACCCCCTACCCATCCGTCTGCACTTACACTGCACCCCACGTGATTTGTATAAGATACGGGGGAGGGGTTGACCACAGGTAGGTAGGGGAATTCACCTCACCTCCCAGGAGCTGCTCACTGCTGACCAGCCATGCGCAGTAGCAGTGCTCGCAGCGGCCATGTATTTAAACAGGGATGGCTCAGTGTGCGATCAGTCATCCTCCCATTGAACACTCATCCTCCTATTGAACATGCATCCTTCCCTCTCACATCCCATTTCCTAAACATGGCGCAATGCCGTTAACCACCCGTTCCCCACCCCCACCTGCACACAACACCCCCGGTGTCCGGTCTGCTCACCGCAGGTCTACCTGCCCGCATCTCCGGGGGTGGGGGCCGTGTGTGTGCGGGCACCTCCGGGCCATCAGGCGGGCGGGCGGGCGCGCGCACCGTGCTGATCGGGCCGGCACACCGGGGCACATTTGCCGGCCGCATTAGCGTCCTCCTGTGCAGGATCTCTTCCCGTTTGTGATGTAGGGGAGCGATCAAACAGGCTGCTGCTGCAGAAGGCGCCGCCGCCGTCGCCGCCACCGCCGCCGCCGCCGCCGCCTCGGGCGTGGCGCGGAATTTAGAGTATTGCCCGCCGTGTTGACAGGCGAGATCGATAGATCGTTCCTTGTGCTGGGGCCTCCTGCTGTGAGGCATCTAGGGGGGAGGGAATTGAAGCGGGGGACGACTGCCACCCACCCCTCCTCTTCCCACATCCCCACCGCTTCACTATTCTACCGATAATCCGGTTTGATAATCCTCCCACACCATATACATACGTGCAGAGTGATCTTTGAGGGGGTGTTAATTGTCATGGAAACAGGACATGCCTGAAGGGGCATTGCCAGTTGGGTTCCCAGGTGGTATTCAGCCGATCGGTTGGGCTCTAATCATTAGTAGAAGGCTAAAAGGGATCGGTGGCGTGTTTGGATTGCTTTGTCTCAGCCCTGCGGTTCGTGAGCGGATAGGGAGCAGTTTAAAAGATGCAGTCAGCGTAGCTCAGCATTGAGTTGCTCAATATGACAAGCCATTTGTTTTCGGAATTTGACATTTAAAAGCACTTACAATACAAATATTCACAGAACGATTTCAGGATATATGTAGATCAATATAAGAAATGACGAAGTCACATGAAAATGAGATAAATTTTTATATCCGAAGTCATCCCAATACACTATAACCGTTACCTTTGCGATATCACGATAATGTGTCCATACAATCTAAATTGTAAATTATGATTTTAAATGTATAAATGTTAATATGATACCAAACGATCACCACATAGTTTTGCCCAACTCTATTGCCTATGTAGAGAGAGAGAGAGAGTACACAATAAAAAAAATGACCTTTTAAAAGAACGGCCTGCCATAAAGGAGCACGCCTACTGCTTGCCTTACATGCCGCTCATAATGATATGTGCTGTGATTGAGCTGCTCCCTGCGTGATGCATGATGGGCCTGCAAGGGAAATGAAAACGTTTCCCTCTGACAACAACAAGCATAGCGACCCACCTCCTCTTGCCAGCCAGCCAGCAGTAACACAACCCACCTGAGCTAGAGCCCTCACCAATGGCCATGCTAGCCTTACCCAATAACGATTGACGGATGTCTATGCAAATATTTGCTCTCGAATCAGGGGGCCTACTTATGCCCATTAACACTCCCAATTTCCCCCATTAAATCCACAGCCGGACCCTCTTTTTATTAGGCCAGGAGTGTTGTTTTTTGGTTCATCCCGACTTAAGTGGTATTGCCGCTACCGGCCACGATGATTATTTTGAGGGATCGCTTTCTTCCCCACCCCCGTGTGTGTGCCTTGGAGGAGAGATTCGTCCTCATGCTTACTGAGGGTAGTCCGGTCTAGGCCGCTGTCTCTGATAATTGCATGTTAATATTTATTAGGAACAGCTAGTAATACATGACAACATCCTGTTGTGTATTCCGGACTTAGCAGTCTATCAGAGGAATAGATCAACAGTATCTCCAAGTACCACACTTGTATTATTTCAATGCATTCACTCACCATCATTCATTTATCATTTCCAGTAAAATCTGAAATAGGATATATTAAGAAATTCAATACACAAGTATATCATGTCTACCTCTGGCGAGCTGAAATTGAATCGAAAGGAGATATGCGCGAAAGTGATGAAAATACTTTTTTTTCTCCAAATTCGTATACGATATAGAAATGATAGATCTAGAATATTAAGATAATATGGCATTCAGCATATTACTGCGCGATAATATCTGCAATGCAGAGAGGGGGAGGGCCTGTAAATTTTAGCAATACACAAACGATTAGAGAAAATAAGAAACGGAACCGTTTAGGCTCGAATTTTATTGCTTAATTACATAGAGCAGAGCAGCATCCAGATAAAAGGCCTATTGCCTACAAGTTCTTTTTATATAACGTTTTTACTAAAGATGTCATAAACACAAGCGACAAGAAAGTGGGAAAAGAACCAAGCCACTAAAAATGATAAGTAGGGGCAGATTGAGCCTTGTGGTATCCCCATCGGCTCGCTTCTTAAGAAAAGCATCTCCAATCTGCTCTTGAAACACTTTCACGTCCTTTTTCGACTGAGATTTTTCCGGACTCAAAGACTGATTGCTTTTCATTCTGATGCCCGAAACGCATTATTTTCCTGCAGGCGAATCTGTTCCCAAGACGCCCAGATTTCCCACGTGAGGTGACCACCATTATCAACGACACGTATCCGTTTCACAGGCCTCCCAGATGACCTCTATTTGCTCTATTTTAATAGTTGATAATTTCATGGAGAATTTTTTCCTTTATGCCATCTGTTTCAATGCAGACCACAAAACTCTGCTGGTAGAAACCATCTAACACGTTCGGATATCAATTTATCTAATGCCAAAAACATTCCAAGCGGGATTCTCCCCATTGAATGAATTTCAAGGAATTTATTTTGTCTAAATGTCCTCCGTTTTCCCAGAACTATCCTCTATAGATACATCAAGCGCCCACTAAATTCTGTCTGAGAGCTCTGGAATAATGTTACTTTAGTGGCAGCTGCTAGATGGTACTCATACTGCATGTGTTTAGTAATCACGTCTATCAATTTATGGCTTCCTGATAGAATCTTGCGGACTCACTCCACAGCATAGAAACTGATATTTATGAAACAATTGTAATAGCAGATCCCAGTATCACACCTTCTGTATCAGAAGAGAAAGTGAGGATAGACTTGAATGTCAAATCTGAAGAGAAAGTGAGGATAGACTCGAATGTCGAATCTGAGGAGAAAGTTAAGATAGACCTCAATGTCTTCCTCTTTCGGTTTTTTCCTAAAATTACTCTGATCTGTTTTGATCCAGAATAAAAAGCAATAGAAGCAGTATGTCTTATTCCTTTAATCAAAGGTGCGGCAATTTAATTTAAATTTAGACTCCAGCATATATTGGAAAACGACCCGTACGTTTGAAACCAATGCAGATTCGCACAACGATTGAAAGCATATCCAATCTACTAATTAGGAAGACATTTCAGAGTGTTCATTAATTAGAACACTCACACCAGTAGAGCACATACATCCGTCGCTGACATATTGCCTAAAATGTCAATGACATTTTTCTGCTGAAGTTTCTTGCGAAACTGCAGGCACTCATTGTTGTCCTGTGATAACAACACCAGGGAGGACCCAGTGCATGCTACTCTTCTGCATGTCTGTAGACATTTGGTGACAAAATGTATGATTACCTTGTCTATACATCACCAATCCATAGCTGCAATGCACGTAAAATATAATCCCTCGACCTACCTAATATCACAGATGGATATATATGTATTGCCACTGCATGGCCAAAATAACACTCAGTGGGGAACATTGCTGCTAAGTATCTGGTTTTCCACCTTATTATATACCCATGCACGTACTTTGAATATATATATATATATATATATATATATATATATATATATATATATATATATATATATATATATATATATATCCGTTACTCTCCATGCCGGGTTAAATTATGTACGGCAACGTGTGCCGTTATACAGAACACGTCGGGATATCAGTGCACTGTGGACTTCGATTTAATATCGTTTCTATGTCAATTTATTTCGGGTATATAATAGATATAGTACAACAAACCAGGGTCGTCCATCATATAAGACTCGATGAAGTTGACAGTATTCACATAACTTGGCCTCACGGCTTCGTGCTGTAAATACCGTCCGGCCTCATCTGGTCTGGGCGGGGGAGTGGCAGAGGGACATCTAGGGGCAAGGTGGGAAGGGATATCTTTAGGCCATGCACTTCAAGAACCACCTCTAGAGGCTCGGTTAGCCAGTGGGGAAGAGACGTGATGGAAGGTGGGGAGGTAGTTGTGGGGGGTAATCGTATGGGCACCAGGTTGGCCTGATAACGGAGGAACTGATGGCTAGGGATCGAAAGTTGGGGGTGGCGAGCCTGCGGCCTGGGGTTTAATATAGGGGGAGATTGGTAGGCTGATAGAACGGCGTGTGTGTGACTGCCTAACCACCTTTGGTCTGAGAGCACCAGTGCGTGAAGCAATCGGCATTTGGTTTGTTTATCAAATACCCCCACCCTTTGCCACTCCTACTACCTCTACCCTTCCTCTTCCAATATCCCTCCCACGCCACACACCCTAGAAGCCAAACGACCACTGTCTACCCCCACCACCCACCTGCATCACGACACCCTGGAGGACCCACCTGGCGGACGTTTGGAGCACTAATGGCGTTAAAGGGAATAGAATGTGGGAAATACCACCGCCGCCATCCCTTTGCCTGGGGCATGAGGGACGGTGGGATCTAAACAGGGTTGGCCCGGCAGGATAAGTGGGCTGAGGGTATTTCTGTATTCATAGATTTTTTATCATGGACGTGCTACTGGGTCAGTAGGGCTGTAAAGACAGTGCCATAAATGTCACCCCGTTTCCAGGCGACTCTATGGGACGAGGTGCAATCCTAGCTTGGGGAATGTGCGCTAGCGGGTATTTCTTTTGCGTTAATTCGACATCGCAAATACATATAATACAATAGGAATAGGTCCCTTGGGAATAGGGCTAATGGGTCCCTTCCTGTGAAGATTCTTCTATGAGCTACCACAGCGTTAGCACATTCATGATTCCTTGCTAATTTATATATATATATATATACTATTGGTTGAATCGCGGTTAAATATTAGCATTCCAGTTTTTCCTGAATCTGTATTATGTTGCCATTTTATAAGCCTGTTATTTGGTCTCATGTCTGCTACTAGCTAATCTCTAAATTAGTTCCCAATGTTACTCCCTTATGCTAATTCCCAATGGTAATCACAGTCCCATGGTTTTATGACTTGCCTTATTTGGTCGCGTTCTGTCGGGTCAGATTGCGTCCTGTCAGGTCGGGTCGCACGTTATCGGGTCGGGTCGTCTGCCTACGGTCGCAGTTTGGCAGCTGCCTGTGCCACTCACGTAAGACTGGAGAATGAGACAACACCAGCGCAGGCAATTGGCGGTTACCCACCCGCCACCTGTCTGACTATACATGTAAATAATAAAGAAGCTCCACGCTCGTTACGCCTATCGCCTGAGCAGACTGCAGTTCGAAGGGCCTGTCCGAAGTGCTCCCTGTTGTTAGGTGAGGCAATTTAGCCACAAACTTCAGGTCTTTTCTTCATCAGGGATTATCAAAAGAGATGGACGAATTTGTTTTTGTTTCCAGTTTATGAATTTATTTTTCTTTTATGAAACAAAGATAGGTTACATTGAGCCTGAATCAAACCAGTAAAACAGTGGTTTGAACCTCCCTGACCACCCTCATTCCTATTCCATGGCAAACACATATCTGTTGTTTATTTTTACTCAGTCTCTCTGATGCAGTAAGTTATATATGAAAAATATGTCCATATTTTACTGACCCCAACTGACATTCTTGGGGATACCAGTTACCCCGTTATTTCTGGGGTGTTTTTTTCGGGTCGTGTACAGATAGACAGCTATCCTTTTTTCGCATGGAAACTTTTCATTTCTAGTATGTGCAATTTGTTTGCTAATGTAAAACAGAAATCAGCCTCATTCACACCAATAAAACAGTTACTTTAACCTCCTTACAGACCTTCACCCCTATTCCATGGCTGACGCCAACATGATCTCCATATTATCGTAAATTCTCAGGCAAATACTACATGAGGAAAATGTTGCTATCATTTGTTCCTGACCCCACCTTACATCCCCGTGTAATATATTGTCACCATATTCGAGATAAGAATGAAGCTGCATGAAACACTTCAGGCTTTTTCATCAAACAACGTTGAATTACATTCACGTAAATCTAAGTGATTACTACATGTATTCCCAACGATACATTCGGGGAATATTACACTAGTTTGATATCAGTTACATCCGTTATCAATTGCTAAGTACAGTGATATTCAAATCCAACACTCCTAGGTAACATAATTGTTCTTCTCTGAACACCGTTCTAATCAGCACAATATGTTTTTGTTAACTGTGAGCGGTAGTAACGGAGATGGAGGGCGCTTTGGTTGCGACCATAAAATTACCATAAAAACGTGTTCACATAGAGGCAGCAATCCTGTTCCCATACTTACCTTTACGACTCCCCATATAACACACGTTCAGTGCGCTACCACTGTTACCCTGATTAAAACAACTCGGGGCCTGTTCCCTCAAGTAATACACGTGTGACCTATGATAAATCATTAGAGATTTACATATCTACTGAATTTTATCCTGCCCCTAACAAAAAATAACGCCATAGGCTTAACATCGGGTCACTGTACTCGGGCGGGCGTGCAGGAAAGTGTTATCTATTCCATGGATCCAAAATGGCTAATATTATTCTAATGTTATGGAGACAGGATAAGATAAATACTAAACTGAACTCAAGTTGGTAGTGTTAGTGTTTATAGCACTCTGGTCAGGTCGGTCACGCAGTGGTCTGAGCTGACGACTCGCACAGTAATGTGACATGCTCGTCGTGCAATAAACACATACCATCTAAGGATCTAAACACTAACACTACCATCTCTCGTTAAGGATTTGAAAACAAACACTATCAACTCTCGTTAAGGGCCTAATGATATCATTGCGTACATCAGGGCCATAACACTAGAAACAGAGTCTAATCTTTTAGGCTTGAGTGGAAAGAATCCTCCAAACTTAATCAATTTTGAGGAACGAGCCCCTGACCTCGCATCCCATGCGCGCAGCGCTTACCTGGTTGGACAGAAACACACTATTACATCACGGCCTTTCGATAAGCGTATTGGCTTAGTCCGACATTCACCATGCTCCAGGGGTTCCCGGGCAGGTCTTGTTTACCGACGGCCGACACCCGTTCGGAGCCCGCGTGTCATGGGTCCACTGCCCGCCACTCTGGAGCACCTGCCGGAGCAGCATACTCCACCCCCATTCTGCCGCCTGTTGGCCTACATCAACCTGCCCCGTGGAGGAAGTGGGTTAGGGGTACGGGGGGCCAGCTGGGCAGGCTGGAGGCTGAGAGGAGGTAGGAGGTAGAGGGGTGGAAGCCAAGCGGAAGTGTAGCACTGTGGAGGGGTATATAGCTGGTACTCATCCAGGCGGCTGTGCCGTGTGGGGTTGAGGTATAGTGTTGGTAGACCTGCGTCGGCTGAGTCAATCCTTAGCCTTCACGGGATGGTGTACAGGTAGACTGTTTGCATGGTAAACATATACCACCAAGCTAGTTCGCCCCAGGGATGTGGGTTCTTGTATGACATGGATCATTCGTTTTGTAGGTTCAAGTTAAATTAAACAAATCGGACGTTAAACTACTTAAACAAACAAACAAACAAACAAATGTCGGTTCAATATGGGAAGAATTTTGTCTATTATAATATATATATATATATATATATATATTCATATATTCATTTTTTCATTTATATAAGACTTGTATGGACTCAGGACAAAACCACTTAGTAACCCTATACTGGTATATATATAGTCCTAGTTTGCTATGAATAAGTGATGCTGACTTGAATCAAGAGATTGCTTGGTTTAGCAGCGGCTATGTCTTATCAACTGGAAAATACATGGATGTGCTTTATGTACACACATACATATGTATTAACACGCCCATATATGAAGCACATATCACATAATCTCAGTTCATGTAATCCCCAATAGATATACACGTGTACCACGCGCACGCATGCGGGTAAGCAAGGCAATAACCCATAACAAACCCTCATTGATAGCCACATAAACAGTACACAGGGATGGCCCAAACTCAACCCTGAGTATGCGGATAAACACTTACGGCCCATTTACACTAAACGTCGCCACGCTGGTCCACGAGCTGAGGCGTGGACATTTCCCAGATTACCACCATTCCCCGAAATGAAGGTCGGGCCATGTGTCAGACCAAAAGTAGGCCAGAGCGCGTAATCATGCGTGGAGAGTAAACAGTATTACCATTGTAATTGAAAAAGGAAACCTTTGCCAACACCGACGTGTTTCCACAATTTCCTGGTTTCTCTGAGACAGAAGATTTCTCATGAAGACTATTTCTACTTTGTTTCTGACGCCAACTGAGGTCCCTGCTTTGTTTACCAGGTACCGTAGCCTGAAATGATTTTGGTTTAGCTGCTGGAAATTTGCCATTTGTTTTGGTTTGCAACATGGTCCCACTCTGCTTTTCCCCATGAGATGAGTCTACATCAAAACTCATGGTGTATTTTAATTTCGTATAGAGCTCGATGCAGTTCCGTAATAACACCTCATGCGTAATCTATGCAATGCAGTAGGGTACAAGGGCACAGATAGGCATTTTCTTTCTCACGTATGCTTAGTTTTAGATATTAAGAATTCCCAAAGCCTTAGGAAAAGCCTTACAGCTAGAGAAGAATATATGAGACTATTGATAAGATAATGCATGAGTTCAGTCATATTCCCCAGCTGGTGCGAGAGATCGGCTATAGGAATGTAAAATAAGTCACCACTTAATTTCCTCATTTTTGTCCATCGGGAAATGATCGCTCTTGTGAAGGACTCTTTGCTGTGGATTGACAGGATCATGGCGTCATGGCTGTTCAAATGTTAGCCGTCTACTCAGAATGAAGCGGTTATTTATACAGGGCCCTTGATCACACAAATCCAATAGCTCCATATTGTCCAAGCCGTTAGCACGCGAGTTCGTGTTGCACCATACTAACACATATCATACAGAAAACTGCTAGAATGCGTTAATGATGGTCTCAGTAGCCATGAATAGTGAAATAAGCTACGTTACACAGGACCCACACCGAGAGAGAGAGCTTCCTCGTGGGAAGATAAACACGAAATTTGCTCACTAAGAGCAGCTCCAATTTGGACGACTCTAAACGATCCCCACAGCTCACTGTCCTCCTGTCGGATATGGCGGTAAACGTCTGGGAGCCTGGCAGTACGTTAAACCTCATTACCCCACCCTGGAGGAGGGGCTCAGCCGGAGCTGTGACTGCCACAGAAAAAGCCCTTCCCTAATTGCATTGTGTTCTGACGTTAGCAATCACGCATTTTCTCCACCGGCTAAACGTTTGTCTTAGGAATGGCACAGCAGGTGATGGGGGAACCTATGACCTGTCATGGTTCCTGGGTGTGTGAGTGCGCATACTACATTACCTCCAGGCTTTAAACCGGCGCCCCACGTCTCTACCGATATACATCAGCTACTGTAGAGGTGTGTGTAGTGGAAGCCACATGAAAAGCTTCATTAGTCATAGACCATGGAGGGGTGGGATTCTTGAATAAACTGGAATAAACTCATATCAAACATGTACCCCATCCATCGTAGGAGCCTAGAGATGCTATTAATTGTCAAGCCTGAGCAACACAGGGAGCAACACAGAGCCCTGTGGAGGGACCACACATAGTCCCTCCACCCCCAGTGCGTCCAGCTGAGCTGAGCTGGCTCTTATATATACCTGACTAGCCTCTATAGGCATGTGCAGAACCCTGCTGGGTCCCCACTTGTACCCAGCGGACCAGTCAGTTTTGCTGGGACTTTTCTTACCACACAGAACCAGCCTACACTCTAGGAACCTGCCAGAAGGCCAGATAACCTGTCTAGACTGGTTCCAAGACTGTGCCGAAATTAGCAGGGCCAGTACCCCACAGGTGGCTTGTTGTATGTCATTACAGATCCACTACTCGGCACTTGCTTAGCATGGCCGCTGCTACACAGGGCGGCTGAGACGACCATACTACAGGTCCCCTAAAAAGCAGTGTAATCTATTATAGATTTATTAATTTATATTAGGTATAATGAACTCATAGAAAGGTTCGATTATAAGCAGGTAGGCAGGTAGATGTAGCACAATATACCTTGACAATCCCTTTAATATAAAATAAGAAAGTCCCATCTAGCATTATATAAACAGATTCATATAGATACGAAGGTAAAATGATAATAATGGCTTACGTAGTGGTCTTTGTTAATAATTGGAGTGAAAATTAGCAATTGGCTAGCTTCATGTAGGTCGCCATCACAATGCTGAGATGTTTCAATTGATAATTAAAACAACAAGCCTTCCCTCTTATGATAATTTGACAATCGCATTTGCATCTATTCAAAAAACGATTTTGTTGTTGAATTGTTCAGATTATGACTGAGATCAGACTCTTCCTAATACAAGCGGTATTTTGACGCAATAGTAATAACCATGTATGCTAAATACAATGGAACTGAATACGATACGAAGGTTATTACAATCATAACAGATGATACCTT
The DNA here is from genome assembly GCA_950022655.1 of Alentia gelatinosa. Lineage (NCBI taxonomy): Eukaryota > Metazoa > Annelida > Polychaeta > Phyllodocida > Polynoidae > Alentia > Alentia gelatinosa. The sequence goes on from OX465583.1 coordinate 34,870,900, forward strand.
GGCTAAGAAGGTTAGATAGGCCAGCCCCTCTCTCACCCGTCTTAGGATATGGAGCCTTGTTTATGCAGCTGGACCTCTGTTAGGGTCAGGCAGGGTTAATAGCGAACAAGCACCCGTAAATTAGCTTGGTTCTGGGCCGTGTTCTGGCTGTGTGTTTATGCTGATTGACTTATATGTTTACAGGCAATCGGAACTCAACTCTGGAACTCTGGAAATGAAGTCACTATGCATATTGTGCATACATAGTCAATCACGAAGGGAATGTTTTATTTCAGCTGTAGGTATCTGGGAATTTAAGATAAGAGGCACTGGCCTAAATTTGGTACTACGTACCTCGTCAGATTCAAAGTTCACATATATATATATATGTGTGTTAGACATCAACCGCATCTTATCACTTGAAATTCAGGATATATCTGTCATATGGTTTTAATATAATAGTTATAGTGCCCTTCTCCGCCGCCACCAGATGACAAATGTTTATCAAGCATGTGTGAGTCATGGCCCACGGGTGCAAGCAACCCAGACATGGAAGCCACCTGTTCAACTAAGTATCAGACAAGACCAGAAGCCATGCTGGAAGCCATGTGGGGGAAGGGGAGTGCCCTCACTGAGAAAAAGTAGGTAGCTACCACGGCAGCCTGCTCTCACTGCGAATCCAGTGCATGTATGGGGAGAAAAACGTGGACCCTGTTCCAAAAATCAGGCTCTCGGAAACTTCCTGAGGAAAGTTAGTGAGTCGCAAATTGACGCTTCCACTGCCAAGAGGTAAAGGGGGAGGCGTCCCATTACATTACACGTTTTCAATGATAGGTAATTGATGATTTATCAATGATTAGTTTCATAATAAGCTTTCACTATCAGAGTCTAGTCTTAGACATGACTCAAGAAAGTTTCCCATATTAATTTCAAGAACTGGGCCCATTATACTCTCCATGAAAACACCATGGCGCAACCCAGTTTTTCCCTTCATAAACACTAGTCGCGCGTGGCCGCTGGATATAGGTAATCAATGCTGGGCATTCCTTCAATTAAGCAGCTAATGAGCAGTTAGGAAGCAGCTCACACTGAGCGGGTCGAGCTGCCTTGTGGCCGAGCAGCTCGTGCCTTCACGGATTGCCGGTAGGGGGATGCTGCTGAGATTAAACCTGGACTGAAATAGCCGAGGTTTAATTGGTGTTGACCTATTAGTCTATCACCTGGCAGGATACTGTGAGCGTCAAGGCGTCAGTCGCGCGCTGCTCGCTGGCCAGGCAGGAGGTGCTACGTGCTACTCCGGCTTGAGGGTCCGAGAGCCGGAGCTACCGAATTACCTGACCCCCCTGTAAGTGCTACTTGTCCCTGAGACAAACAAACAGAGCAAGGTGTAAACATGACATTAGATAGTGTCATTTCTACGGTGGTAATATTCATCAGGTCGGGTTATGCTTGAATGCACAGAATTGGCCACCTCCGTTTGATTAGCAGTGTTAGATCGGCATCCGTTATCGTTGTACTCATGGCAGTGCTTATGTTTTCTTTTATGTGTGGCCTCCACAAACTACTGTTACCTGCAGTACCTGTCACGAACTTTCCATATATACTTTTTTCTCTCGACTGTCAGATACACCCCTCGGGTACTGTCACCATAATTTTTCTGGAGATCAGATCCCTCCTGATATGAACCTGACAGTTGCTGCGATGCACAACATCAACCCACCCACCTACACGGCACTGAGGAGAGTACTCTAGCCAGCGAGTGGTACACACGGATGTGGAGTTTTAGCATTACGCCCACATCCCCATCCAGAGGCACAGTCCCACATAGTTGTCTCATTCTACCAATTGTCATTTGGTCAATGCGTGTCTGCATTGGTCTTGTCAGAGATGGCTGGTGGGTGGATCTAGTACCGTGTTCTCTAGGCCTCTGTGAGTCACTAAGAATACTTATAATGCTCTGTGAACTGCTCGAATGCAGTTATACATAAAACCATGTGTGCATGCCATATTTAAAACAGCCGTCGTAAGTGCACTCAGCTATGTACACAGACAATGAGGCATTGGACTTCGTGTCGTACATGTATATTATCCCCACCGGGACACGCAATGTACTGTAGATGCAATGTGGGATTATTACATTTTACTCTGATCTGGTTTCATGGTTCTTTACTTCTTTCCTTTACATAAGAGTCTATTAAGTGTTACAATACTATTATGCACATCATTATAGGATACTAATCAGAGGTTGATTTTTCGACTGATCATAGATTATCAGCATTGTTCAGAGAAGGCAGTTTCCCAATGTCCCATGGAAATTAATGTTCAGTATATACAGTGCCTTTGCCTTAGGTAGAACAAAGATGATATTTACTGAGCCTCATTCAAGCAAATAAGAATATTTTCTCCTTTTTTACCTCCCACCTGACATCCCTGAATTATGTTTATACACTCAAAGGAATGAGCTTGAGATGGGAGCTCAGAATGTTTATCGCATCACAGTTTAATGCAGGTCTTCTGTGAGTATCATGAATATAAAATCAGGAGAATTTGTTTATAACGATATAGAATACATCAGGTTAGGGTCTGCCCGATAAATGTATAATGCAGCTTTTTTCAGTATACTATACTACTTACGTCCTCCACAATACAGAACAATGGATTTTGTGGCTATTTGTCATTGTCAGATCTGCTGCTATTTGTTTTGGTCTTCATAATATATCAAAGAGCCACAGGAGACCTCAAAATGATTATGCAACATGCCAATATCCATATTACCATGAATGAAATTCAGTAGTATTTCTCAGAAACTCGCATTTATTGTCAATATTTTCAGATGTAATCAATTATTTACTTCCCGATTCTAAATCAAAGAACCGTCTTAAATCATTACAGTAATACTGATTAATGACAGCTCCATTGTCTCGCGAAGATTGTCTAATCACTTAACACATTCCATTGTGACGTCAGTGTTGTGGTGTAGGAGGGGAGGGGGTATAGAGCATTCAGTACACCGGAAACCGGATACAGTCGATGAGTGCCCCTAGCGAATCCAGCGAGTCGACTTCCGCACCGCCCATAGTTTAAATCCGGCGCTCGGCCAATAATAGCTTTTTGGCTGGGCCACGAGTGGAGTATAGAGGAAGGTGGTTTGGTCATCTAGATACTGTAGGTGTGTGGCTGGGCGAGTGGGTGTTTGGGTGGGTGGCAGGAACAGGTATAGAGAACAAGTTGAGGTTCCTCTTAGATCTCTTGTGGTCATTCTGCACACCTGGTGGACTATTATCATACATATTTGTGGCGATAATTATTTTTGTTAGATATCCAGCCAAAACCAATCCGTGTACAGATATTGTTCAGGAACAATTTTCCATACTGAATTTTTCTATGTGTGAGTATTCTAAGCTGTATTATCGAGTGAACTATGCGAAATAATTCGTGAATTACTCTGCTATGTTCATATTTGTACGACTTAGAAACACTGACATATGAACATATCTATGGCCCTATCCGCCTGAGAGAATGAAGTAAATGAAGATGACTAAGTTTTTCCCCCTCGTTATCCGCCCCCTCCATAGTAACAATATGCTGACGCAAAATAATGACTACCATAATGACCTCTTTTTTAATCATCCTTGCTCCCCCTGATGGGGGTCATGTGGTTGTATGGTGGAGCTACGCATTACCTCAGGTGATAGGGTGTTTTTAGTTGGGTTGATGGTACAGCGAAGGGGAAAGATAAGAGTGCCTGTGTAATTGCCATCAGGTAATACAAAATCTCTTAGGGAATCAAAATAAGGCGTTTTGCCTCATAGCAACAGCATGGGTCTCATCATTTGAATCTATGATATGAAAATACCAAACTGTTAACTATGATGGCGATATGCATATCTGAGAAAGCTGATTTAATTCAAAAGGTGCGTTAGGATTTTGTAATGAGGCCAATTATATTTCTATTATACATAAATGACTTGGTAGGTAATAACACACACAGTAGATGCAACCTCGAATACTGCCGAAATTATGCTTGTTATTGTTATGAATTATAAAAAAAACACATTCATAGACATTGTATATGTAAATATAAGACAGGTATGCAAAGGGTATTATCAGTGCGCACGGTGGTTTCGAGTCTAGGACCCTAGGTTTACAGCTGCATACACTACCTACTGAGCCACCCTACAGGCCATGATTATCAGGTGGATTAGCATCCACAGAACTGGCGGCGGCAGCAAAGACAACACTGATGTTTATGATCTATGCTTTATGATTCCCCGCTTCCTTCCACTGTGAGCTAAAAGGTGGAGCTGTTGCTTGTGACAGTTTATGGCTTCGCACCATGTGCATTCCTACGCCGTTTTCCACATGCTCAGCGAGCAGCTCCTGGAGCAGCTCACAGTACTGTAGGTGACGATACAAGAGTGTTATGTATATACGCGGGTTTCCATCACTCCCCCGCCGACGTCGGTCCGCCTGCCGCCGTTAGCCGAGCTGTGAGCCGCTCGCCCGGTGAACTTCACACTGAGCTGCTCACTGCTATGTACGACTCGCTCACTGAGAGTGTTTGTGAAGTCGACCAGCTGGCTGTCTGTCTGGGCACGCCGGCGACTATTCCAAGCCGTTCTTGTGCTTTACCTGATGCCTATGTACTTTGGATGCCAATGGATTTTGTTAGAGTCTTCCTCACTTGTGCTAATTGTCAGTATGGGATAATGTTTTGTCAGATTAGTTTTCATATCAAAATAGGCTTATTGTCTTTTATTGGTTAGGAATGCGTAGTGCATAAAATAGGCTTATTGTCTTTTATTGGTTAGAAATGCGTAGTGCAGGCGTTACCTGGATTACTTCCCGGGAAGTTATCCCGCCCGTATATATATAATATCAAACTGACGGAGCTATCTTAGCCAGCATATATACGGGTTAGATATGCTGCCCCTTATTGCCTAGGGAAATATAAGCCTCATGCTACATATCCCTGTTCATCCACCTAATCCATCTGCATAACAACATATCATTATAGCATCATACAGGACAATGGATTGCCATAGTGGTCCATCTGCTGTACTGAGGAGCAGCTCAGCTTCCGCTCACGTCGACCTGCTCCTTGTGAGCTGCTCAACATACACGTCTAAGTGGATGCCACTTGGCTTACCTACCTCCCTCCTGCTCATGTAGCCTGTACGCCCGGCCCGCCGGTGTATACCACCACCTACGTTTGGGTTGATCTGCATCGAATTTCCCACGAGTTAAAACTAGAACCCCGGGAAGGTAATGCTATACGTGGATCAACAGGCGTGTTTGCTTCCATTGAGAATTGGTTGTTGTGGATAGAGTTAACCTTGGTGAATAATGGCTGATTATGCTATTGAGGTATACATAACGCAGAGATGATGTTATTAGGGAATGATTAATGCCATTACAAAATAATATATCAGAAGATCAGGTGAAATAATTGTCGCATTGAATAAACTCATGCCATGATGTATGTAGAACTATTTCTGATTTAGTATTTGATGATACATGCTGCTCAATGCACTGGATACTGCAGAGGCAGAGGGTGAGATGGTAATGGAGAGGTGATAAAGTCAAGTTACAGTATTGCCACTGTACAACCGCGCTACAGTTGGATTTTCTTCACTTTTTCCTACATGTACTGCAAACATATTAGTCTGACCACTTTTCACATTTTTTATGTCTTATCTCTTTCCATATGAATACGTACATATTGGCCACTGTAGAGAGTCTATAGAACTTATGACATATATATATATATATATATATATATATATATATATATATATATATATATATATATATATATATATATATATATGCATATACAGGTGGCTGTATTGGGCGTCCGGCTTATATTTATGTATTTTTACGAGATTTTGTATTCATATGAGGGCGTATATAGACATATACAAACATAGATAAAAAGAGATTAGAAAAAGGGGTACCCATAGTCCCCCAGACACATTATTAGATTACATACTCATAACACCAACAGGCTGCCCGTGCGTCCCGCCTTTCGTCTCCCCAAACCATCGTCCGTCTACCCCCGTGTACCTCCCGACCCGTCCGTTCATCCCCTTCTGTACACCCCCGTCTGTCCATCCCCGTCTGTCCATCCCCGTCTGTTCATCCCCGTCTGCTCACCCGCATGTACACCCAATGACAGCTTGTGTTTTAAAAACAAGGCTAAGCTGATGCACACAGAACAATAGTGTTTTAAAAGTAAAATCTATTAGAAAAACTTAGAAAAACAAAGGAATGATAGGTTCATTATTCAGGAGTATTCAAACAACAACCAATTTCATTTTAGAAAGGTTTCATAATAAAAATTGGTAATATGATATTGGGTTTTCCAAATACCATGGACTTGGATGAATAATGGCAAATGAAACAAAAACAACAGTGGTGTCCCCTAGATCCAGAGATCGAAAAAAACAGACAGTGGCGTAAACTTTTGTATATTTATATAACTGCAACTGGGCAAGCACGGGATTCGGATGTACGTGTACAGAGGCAGGCGTATTTATGATGCCAAATAGGACGACCTTATTTACGCCCGAGGAGACAAATACGCGGATATTGAATATACGTGAATTGAAATTTTCGTTTTCTGTTTTTCATTCATGAAAATCTTGATACAGAGAACTAAATCACTATTTTAAAGTTCTTTCCGTGACCAAGCTATATCCGTCAAGCAGAGGTGTCAGTTTTTAATTTTTCAATGGAAATCCTTTTATTCATTTCGACTTTATGATTAGCCTTTCTTATGTCAAGCAAAGATTATATGAATTGAGCCTCATTCAACCCAATGAACAGTGGTTTGAACCTGCCCGGAAACCCCCAGCCCCATTCTAAGGCCAGCATCATGTTTGCCCAGTTTTCCACTTGAAAACTATTTTCACTTTGATCCCTGACCCCAACTGACATTCCTCAGATGTATTTATTCCCGGATCTTTCATTATTTCAGTTTCCTACTATCATGGTTGTTTCATCTACTAGAGAATACATGTTTCTATGAGAATTATATTCCCACTGGAGCAGAACACTTCAGATAATTTTGCTAGTATTCCATTTTCGAATATGTTTTAAAAGCATCGCTTTACTACAGATCGGTCACTACCGTATGGAAGATCAGAGCTTCCCATACTACCGTCGTCAAATATGAGAATTATGTTGTTTTGGGGCAGTTGAATAACAAAATAAAATAACAACATAAAATTCGGCAATACCATATGGTGCCAAAAGCAGACGCTTTTATCAAAATCGATTCTGCATTATTTAATTCTGGAATAGCTCAATTCGTCCACAATATAGAGAACAACAGCTATTATGGAGAACCTATAAGCTGCTAACATAACCGAGGCACCCTGGATAGACTGTTGATTGTATAACTTCAGAGTTCCAGGTGCATTTTGGCATATCCAAACATTTTATTAATGTTATTTCGAATTGTGCCTATTTACCCCAAACCTATGTAAATGGAATTCATAGGCACGACACCGTGGCTTTTGTGTGATGTTGTATATGCTATACTAGATTTCTACGAGTCCCTGGTCTATTCATATGTAAATGAGTATTGTATACAAACGACCACGTCTTGTTATTACAACAAAATATACAGCCAAAGCAGGAGCTCCAGGAGCTCCTTTCACCGGAATTTCCTGTAGTTTCACAATCACTTTTATTCATGTGGAACCAACAGATTCCTAAACCCCAACTCAATTTTGAGGATACGAGGCATAGGCCCAATTGCTACAGCCGATGCTAAAAAAAACCCCACAAAAATATCAAAGCAACAGACTCTTACAACTTCCCAAATCGGTCTAATGTTGGCTTTATTCTTTAATAGCACCCATGAAACTTATTCACCAATATGCAAGCTACCATTTGTCGCCATCGATCTTAACCACCACACCATGCTATATAACTTAACCGTCATAGCGGCAATAACGGCAGTTAAACTACGTGCAATCTCGCACCTTTTGATCACCCAGCACCCACTGATACGGCCCCAACATGATTGTATGTACACACGTATATCCACCATTGCAACAGCGGAGCTATAGTTAGCATCCATGTCAACAATGCCAATTGTGGTAGACATACTGCGCTTGGATCGCCAGTGTCAATATTGCACCCCCGCCCCTTCAGCTCGCGTCATGTTGGTTACGTAGGGTAAACATACGCACACAGAGGTCCGTGTGTATGGCGGCATTACCACCTGTTGTCATATCTACCTCCAGGTGTGACTAGTGGTAATTAATGTGCTTTGGACCAGATACCTGGTCCGCCTGGTAGGCATTAGGCTTTAATGAATCAGCCAGGGTCGACATTTGCTGCCTGTGTATGGGATGATCAGTTTTTAGCAGACTGCAATTACAATATACCCAATATGCTGTCTATCAAGACTTAACACTGGGTTTTATATGGAAGCAGGGGTATCATGTCCATTAGGCGGGGTTCTACTGTTTAAATCCTGCATGGGAAGCGGCCTGCGGTAAGCAATACACTAAATAGCAAAGTCTTTTGGGTGTCTTTTAAGACAAATCCGCCAGTAGACTTGCTCAAGTCTTTGATTATGAACATAAATTCGATGAATACAATGAATTACAATGTCAGCCAGGCCAAGGGGAGAGTAGGTGGAGGGGTGAGGAGGGCGTGCGGTGGCGGTAGGCAGCAGTAGGAGTAGGACACAGGGACAGAGGCTAGTCTAATCCGCCAGCAACATTTCCATAACACGACACGATTAGTCTCTCGTAGTCGCCGTTTCTTTTACTGAGTGGCGTCGCAGAGATGGATACTTTGCATAAGCGATACGACGAGACAAGACGAGTACACAAACCTTGAGGGTACAAACAGGTCTTGAATACTGGCGAGGTTGATAGAGACTTATTTTTGGCAGATGTGAAAAGACAACACAGATATAGAAAATACACCAGGAAACCAAATATTAGCTTTTAGGAGGATGCTCTAAAATAACAAGGAAAAGCCGAGACGTGCGTCCTGTCTATTCTTGTGATCTATAACGATTGACATGCTGCTTAAAGATAACATAATCTGTCTGCTCTACGTTTTGATCATGTTTAATACATATGCTCAGAACTAGCCACATATAATACAGGGGACCCGGGTACAAACCCGTACTGAATAGGCCTGTCATGAGTATTCGCCTACCATTGACCATACGTTGCTTCACGTCACCGCAAAAGGCCTCGGGTCTCATAGGCTTCATATATATTCTCAGCTAGTAGGTTTGCGATCAGCGCCTGGTTCTATAGTGTATTTCTTCATATAGACAGCCCTTTGAAACATTCATGATGCTGACATCAATTCACTGAGCTCATGACGTGATTGGTGCTGTGCCGGGTAAAGTACTCATCAGCAGTACTGAATATTCCATTGGTCCATACATTTCAGATAGCGACTGTATCTCGTGGTGATTTCCATGTATAAGCAGTAACGAAGTCAGACATAGATTGTTATGAATGTTGCCATCACCCTGCGGTTCTGTTATATCCTGCTATAAAGATTTATCCCAGTTTCTGTCTATGAAATCATGGGAATTTCAGTATTACATATATAGACATAAACAGAAAGTAAGCCCATTTATGAAACCATGAGAATTTTAGTATAGCTAATATGGGCATACACAGAAAGTAAACCCTAATCTATAAACTGTTACATGGATATACAAAAAAGATTCGTTAATTGATACATATTCCGAACGTTCAATATATACTCAGCTGCAAGTCAATGTTTCTCGTGATATTAATTTTACATCCTATTTCTCTGAAGAGAAAGAACAAGAAACTCGTTGCTATAAAGAAGCAGAATTACGTATTTTTTTCTGGGCTTTCAATTCAAATATACAAATGTTTTGTGTTATCGGGTAGCGTATTGTAATCGTTACTAGGAGCTTGGCTTTCACTATACAACCCAGATTGTTTCACCTAATGAATGCACTTTACAATATGGTAAGTGACCATTCTCCCAGCGGATATCTGGCTTGCTCCATTCTTCTGAATCTTCATTGTAAGTCAGGGTCTGCGATGGAAAGCGATAACTGGAATAACAGAAAAGTAAAGGTTCTTTGCCTTGACACAGGAAGACCTGTTGCAGGTGCTTTTGATCCCTGACAACTTATTGTATCAGGAAGAATCAGAAATTGCTCAGTGCACTGCAGGGAGTGGCTTGGCGAGCAGCTCGCAATGTCCTATGTGTGGTGGCCCTATGGACCGTCTATCATTAGTGTCACGCCGGCCGCACAGTAAAAAACACCACCGGGGCCGTCACAGAGACAGCACTATAATGAGAACGGTTTTATCTCACACCATACACTTTATCTTAATGAAAACGTTTTATTTCCCGTCCAGTAAGGCCAGCAGCTAAATGTCACCACGTGGCACCGACCCTAAATAACGCTCCCTGCCTATACACAGCAGCGCTTGATAGTGGATTTAGGAGCGGCTCCCAGCTGCTCTCATTTGTGGTCACTTGGCCTGGGAACAATTTAACTGGCTTTTATTCTGTCTTCAGCCAGGAGGAGGGGAAGCCAATCCCCCTCCTGATCTCTGAACAAGTCCCAGGAGCAGAGTCAGATCAGCCGAGTTTTGTTTATGTTTATTGTTTACAAGTGCTCCATCGGTTGCGAGCTCTTCCCGAGTGACTCGCTGAGACACCGGGTGCTGTCTGCGAGCAGCTCATGACCAAACCTATATAGATAAAACAGAATAAAACAGGCGGGCAATATGCCGCAGTTTCTTTAGTGTTTACGTGTAGCAAGCCCACCTTCGTTACTTGTTTGATTGTTGTTATTTCTAGGGTGGTTTTAAACTCTGACGTTCAGTAGGTGTACTCTAATTATAAAATCACTTCCTTGCTCCGATGTAACTGAGTTTGCTTAAATATAGCAGCCGTCATTGCTGATATAAGCCTGGAATGCACCTATACCCACTGAGCTTTTATTATGTCAAAATATTTCTCTTCGAATCAGCACACTCTGGGATTTTGTATCTTTTGCGTTTTATGTTTTTTGTTTTGTTTATATCGTAAATAAAGGAAACGTATGTTTTAGTATAATGAAATATAAAGAAAGGATTTAATTACATCATATATATTTGCTCCTAGTTTTATATTTATTTAAAATCATGTAATGGAATCCTGAAATACCAAAGACAACACCTGACCTCCTCCTTCGTAACACTACACCTCACACAATAAGATCACCCATATGTGCATAATATCATTGTAAATCTTGTCCATTTGGTTAGCCCGAGGAAGAGTGTGGGTATTTCCTAGCTTGGAGTGATAGTGCCCACTCTTACGAGGGGTGTAACCATAGTATACCTATCGTTATTAATAATAACACGAGGGGGGGATGTTGAGTTATATGCACCCAGCAGAGTCAGCCGTGCCAGAGGCGCTCCTGAACGAACACCCCTGGAGGTGTAACCCACGGCCACTCTATCACTCTCCACGGTTTGTGGTGTAAGTAATCGACCCTGATTAGGCAAGTGGCCATCTCTGCCGTAGCCTAACGTAGTTACAGTCTTTCGAGTAAGAGTTTATGTTTGATACACCCTGCAACATAGTTAAAGCTTGATGGCTTGATTCTACTAATATGAAACCTCGACGGAATATATGGAGAATTGTCAAAGCTTCTGATATTATCTGGTGCTATTTAACTATATCGGGGGTGTAGGTACTTCGGATTTCAGATTCAAATAGTGGAAATATAATATTCATTTATTCATGATATTTGGGTAAAATGCTCATCATCGTAATCCAGTAATACATCATCCATTAAAGAAGAGCCAATCCTCAGAGGCTTGAAATGGTTTCATCCCGATGAAGGTAGTAACATTAAAGTTTGAAAACAATCTATCGCATACAGTATATATAATTGTATGTGATATTTGTATTCAATAAGGTTTATAGACAAGAGTAATGGCAGATATTGGCGTTCTTCCTTACACATGACACTTTAATAACGCGCCAATAGTAAGGGAATGATGATCAAGGTGTTACAAATCATCAGCACTGTAACACTTCCCTGTATTCCCTTGTAGTTCTTAATAAACAACTTAAAAATGGAATGGTGCTGCAACATTGTGTCATTGACCTACAAATACTGTACATTCGGTATTCGTAAGATACAACAGTAAAAACAATAGGAAGACTTCCTGCTTTTCTGGTTCCATTAGAATGATTTATGATTAAAATATAAAACATCTTAATATGTAGGGCGTGTAAATCATGATGCTTTGATAATTAATGCATTACGGATACCCAGATGAATAAATACTGGTGAATACGCAAAAGCTGTCCTCAAAGCACAAACTGATATGAGATTCCCTGCTCAGATAGAATGAACTAGTGGAGAGGGATTTAGCTAGTTATTTGATAGATACTGCTAGATACCCAGATGAATAAATACCAACACAGTTGAATACGCAAAAGCTGTCCTCAAAGCACAAACTGATATGAGATTCCCTGCTCAGATAGAATGAACTAGTGGAGAGGGATTTAGCTAGTTATTTGATAGATACTGCTATCCTTATAATTACTAAGCAGACGTTTTCCTTGCAGTAGTATCGTCTCTGCCGGCTCTTGGTAACGCATTCAGGCTCCAACTATCATGATTAGTGTTCCTGTTTGAACACCTGGTGTCGCTATTAACATATTGATAGTAGACTCTGCCCCAGAGTTAATTAATGATGGAGCGCTGGGTGTCCCAAAGAGCAGCTCGCACTTGTATGTTGTGGTGCTTAACCACAGTATTTTCATTGTGGAACCAATATTTCCTCTGTTAAAGAGGTGACATATTTCTACTTTCCAAGGAATCCACTGTTTTCATTTTCAGTTCATGAAATTATTCTTGTGTAAAACAAAGATGATATAAATTGAACTTCGTTCACGGGAATAGAACATTTGTTTGAATCTCCACACAGGCTGTCAGTCCCATGTTATGACCGACACAACCATATTGTCCATGTTTGCTAAGTCTCAGAGGTAGCTAACACAACTCTATTCTGATCCCAACTGACATACCTGCAATCATCAGTTTTTATGTGTTCTAGATTCTTGACCAGCTCCAAATCCCCTAGGACTACTGAATAGACACTTGTTGAATAATAAACGATCATAACCATGTGGATTGACATCTACTATGAGTGAGCACCCTCCATAGACAAGGGGAATGGGACAATAATGTATGGGACTGTTATACCCTGGTGGGAATTGTCAGAAAGGCCATTGTCCACCGCGATTTCCCACAAGAGCGTATGCACTGCCGCCCTTTCCATTCTATCCAAGGCCTAATAACCAAACTATACCTAATCTTGCGTGGCGAGCGTTACATCATACACTTAATGCCCATAGAACACTGATCTTACTGGCTAGTAATAGGACATTTACCATAAAAGTGAACTCAATCTAAGATGCTAAATGTATGACCTCACGATAGGTTGCCTAATGTTGCCAATACTTATAACGTCTGGTGAATCTTATTAGAGTAATTATTTGCTTGTTTGTAGTATAATTGTGCATAACATCAGCGTGCTTCTCTTGGGAGTGCACATGCCCACAGGCACGGTGTCACTGACAGGATCAACTATATCCGCACGTTGGTGCCATGTATTAGTAGTGGGTTCTCCTGACCTATGTGAACCGGAGCTCAACACTCACCACTGCCACTGCCACTCCCAATCACACTTCATTTTGTAATTGTTTATATATGGGCTCGGCACATTGATGTTCTATCGTTTCTATATGACCCATGCCACATAGTGGCCTCAAGTTATTTATATCACGCTACGTCAGAAGCGCAGTTCCGCCTTGTGGATATCTATAGCACACAGGGAAACTAGGACTATTTTCATTTCTTAAATTTCATTAAGCATATTTTCCAAAGATAAAATCCATTGTAGTCCATCAAGTGACATTAACACGTACATATCATATCGAGACCCCCATTTATAAACTATACTGGGTATATCAAATACTTATGCTCATATTTTGGCACCTGAGGCATGTTTAAAGATTGAAGGTATAGTTTAGCCTTATGGAGGCATGCTATTTCTCAGTACTAGCAACTAAATAATAACTCTGTGTGTGATTTCTTGAATAACAGTTTTCTGTGATATATAGCTATTGCTAAAACAACCAAATATACATAAACCCAACATTCCTGTTAAATGTACTAATAAGGTACAGGTCATCTGCTCTGATCTTCATCATAATTTTTACGAAACATTGCTATTCAATCATCTTATGTGTTTTTATTGAAGAGGAATTTTAAGTTGAATAGTCACTTCTTAAATTAGGCGATCTTGCCAAATATACAGGGTAGATACTAACCTGCAAATGCAGTTAGTAACACCCAGTCATACCGCTGTCCTTCCTGTATGTTTGTCGTCCTCATCCCATATATTCAATCCCGCCGTGATATGACCAGACTATTGCTATGGCCTCAAAACACCATCAACCAAACAACTGCCCATCTATCCGTTCAGTACCAGCATTGTCGACACAGACCTTTGGGGGGATTGGGTCTCCGCCCGGCCATGTTAAACTGCGACAACGCCTCCACGGTACCTCCACGGTGCCCGGCTCCAGGGTGGAGTTGACATAATCAATCCATTAGTGCACAGAAGACACTCGTCTCAGCAGCCCTATTCAGCCGGGCCAGTCAGGACGTTAGCGACGCCAGACGTGGTCACTAGAGACCCTGGAGACAGTCTTCGGAGACTGGGGTATCTACCCCTCGACAGTGCCTTATCACCCCTCCGTCCCCATCCCCTCCCCAGCTACACCCTGGCATAGCCATCACAACTGCCTGCATACAGAAGTAAACCTTCTGGTCGCGACCTTCAGAGGTGAATGTCAGCTGTGTTGTTTAGACTAGGAGTTGTCAACTGCTCAGGTCATGTATACATCACCTGCCATTTTTCCTTTAATATTCTAGTTTTTTTTATACTGCAAGGTTGTCTTAAATTAAAAAGAAAGGGACTCTATGGTCATGTTGAAACAAGAAACACGTAGCACTATGATTAGGCTAGTTTTCTACTTAAAACAGTCACCGTCCAAGTCACACTTTGTGAAATACCTCAGTCGTTTACCCCAATCAAGAAGAAACGAAGCGTGTGCCAGGGAAAATATTTTCCAACTGGATATTCACCATGCATTTATCTCATTTTTGTACGAGCAAGTCTTTGCGTCTTTGTTAACATTTTCATCAGTAGAACATTATAACAACATATACCACAAGTGTATTTACTTTGGTTGCTACCATATATCTTTATTGATCAGTGCTCTCAGTGATACTTAAACTCATAATTTAATGGTAGATAGAATAATAGTTAACACTAAATGCAATCTATGTTTATAATATCAATGACAGACACCTGTATCTGTGTACCCTGATTGGGATGGGAAAGGGGAAGGACCATGGGGAGGAGGTGCGGCAGATAGAGGGGTAACACTGCGAACAAGCCGCTTTTGTTTTGGTCTAATGAGCACAGCTCAAGGTGGCTGCAGTATTGGTCTGGGGCGCAAAGACCGGCGACAAATAAAAAGCAATTGACATCAGGATTAATGATGCTGCGCCTCCACCCTCCACAAACCCATCACGAATGGATTATAAACGTTCATTACACCTAGACATCTAAAACTAGACGAACATTGTAGAGTTTACAGATGTATATTACATGCGTATCTGGACGGGATGGTACAACATTGCATTTTTTCTGGTTTTTTTTCTTTCTTGTACATCAACTGTATTTGTATTTAACTAAATGACAAAGTAAATGTGTATTACAATGCTTATGTGCCTATATCGATTTCTATGAACTGGTCAGGGAAACGTACTGTAAACCGGATGTGCTTTATCTATCAGTAAACTGCAGTTGGAGACTTTGGGCAAACAGGACTCGAAATTGTACAGTGTTGCAAATGATACTCAATGTCATATTTATACCATCATTACGAAGCACCCTCTTTAAAATTGAATCTCAGAACAATACTCTTTGCACCTTTGACTCTATATATCAGAGAAACTTGTATGAGGTACGAGATATGCGTCCTGCGTATGCGAATATCTATTTCACATCCATCGGTAGCACTCCACAGAAAGCTTGCATCAAATTCGCAGTACTGATAGCTCTTATACAATAAGTATTTTTAGTCGCTCTTCAGTGTCAATGTCCATACTGCACAATCGAGATGTGAGAGAGAATAATCATCAATGTATGTCGCAGCCATGATGTCCATGGTTTTGAATATATAGGTCATGAAACACCAGTTTGATAGCACCATACATGCGTGTGGGATAATATCCTGATATTTTACGGACAGTATATATCATTATATATCTATGACCGTAACTCTTACGTGTACCGGCCGCGCCTACCCACGTCGTGTTCATAGATATACGTCACACTGTGACGTGTTGTGACGTGCGGGGTACAGTCATTCAGTCGACATCAACTGAAAGTAACAGTTCGCTTTTTTAAGGTGATAATACAGCAATACTGTAGTTTTACATCTAAGTAACTTGGTAGAAATGTCTCTGCCTTTGACATTGAGATAATCTGATTGACAATCATACCTCCTTTCTTATGTGCAACGACATTAATCCTGTTTCCGTATATCATATATTCATGCTGATTGGAGAAGTGTTATCTGCTATTTAGTGGAGTGTGAAAGATCTACAGAACACTGACTCGCAGTCTGGCTGGCGGTTGACCTCTGACCTTTAGGCTCGTCTTCCCATGTTTATATTGTTTTATTGAACCTATTAAGCCCACGGAGAAAAGTAACCTGGACCCTGCACAGGTTGGACTAACAAACAAACCAGCACAAACTCTGACATTCACCTGGATGGGTTTTCAGATCAAACAGAAGCTGTTGAACTGATAATATTGATATTTTCAGGCTAATATACGCTTGAAAGTGTATAATAATGAGGTATGGTGACTAATTGATGCAGTGAATATGAATATCAGCTAGCGTCTCAGATTGTGTGCGTTTTACGCGTTTTAGCGCATATCGCTGTTATTATACTGCAGTCTGAGCTTGTAGCGTTTATGAAGAATGCACTGCACTGCTAGATTCCCAGTTATCCCGAAACTACTGCTTGGTTATACCATCTGTATGAGGGATGATATTATCATAAACGATAAGATATACCCCCAGATCTTTGCTTGGGATATATGAAAACACATAGAGTTTCTTGTTTGACACACAAGGCTGACATTCACCCTCCTGACAGTATCAATATGAAATATTTATTTCAGAAAAAGTTGTTTCCCTTATTTCCCTGTCAGAAACGGGAGGATTTGTCCATGATGGTGAAATGTGATCCTCTAAGGCAATGGGAAGTGTTTTTTTTCTTTCTTCCTTTTCGAAATGAAATATTCTCTGTAGCAGTGTCCGTGTAGAAGGGGACCTCTGACAGCCCGAGTGTCATATAATACAATATATACATCGAGTTATAACGCTGGGGCGGTCGATACCTGGCACACACATACTGCCCCAGAGCAGCTCACTGGGCCTCTTTACTTATTTATAACCTTAGATATACACTGACAACACTGGCCATCTATCACATCTCACTCAGGATGTTTCTTATGCTGTACGTAACACCTCTCCTCGTTTGTGATAGGTCTTTGCATGCATAAAGTCTACCTGCCTAATGCCTAAAAAGTTAACTTTAGGGAGTGATGCAAGGGGAATGGTTTCTAAAACATTCACACATGCACAGCGCAAACTCCCTGGAGCCCAGTCTGTTCTCATCTTCTCTGTGATTTATAAGTCACATTTGTAAAAGGCTGCCGTAAATAAGTATCTAGCCCTGCTTCCTCTAAACATTAACGTAGTCACCCAAGTTTCCTCAGAACATCAATTGCCCTTTCTTTCTTTAACCGAGGTAAGCACCTTGGGTAATTGTCTTTTCGCATTAGGCCTGATGATATACAGGGGGTATGAAGATCTGAATATTATGCTTGAGTTCACAGAGAGGGAGAGGAGAATCTAACAGGCAATCTATTTTTGCAAAAGATCTATCTGGTGACATGAACTGGTTTAGGCTACCTGTGCATAAAGGATAGAAGGGGATTGGGCGTGAAATGTGGGTTGTTGGAATTGTACTCCCAAGTCTTTACCTACTTGCTTTTGTATTTTTTTATATATATTTTGTCTTTGTATTTTTTGATTTTTTTATTCTTTTTGAATCTTGGTTGGTTTTTTTTCTTTGTTGGTGGTTGAGAGAGGGCGACCATCAGGGGAAAAAACAACGGACATTTGTAAGGACATTGTTATTGATTTCTAATAGTGTTTAACCCCGTAGCCCGAAACCCAGGCTCGTGACTGTTAAGTGCAAATTGTGAAATCCTAATAGTAGTGGATTCTTCAAAAAGAAGGTTATAGGAATTAAAGAAATGGCAAGAAATGACTGTAGACTGTGGGAGCGACAAGAAATCGAACCCACGATCCTCAGGTACCTACACCAACCAACACCTAATACGAAGCCTCCATAGAAAACCTATAGGGAGTTGTAATCCACCGGGTGGAGATTACTGGGTGGTCGTAATCTCCTCCCTACACAGAGTTGAGAAAGACCATTGCGTGCAAAGTAAAGTAGTACGTGACAAGATCGGCGGTCATTTTGTCTTTTCTTTGATAACTTAGATTTGCAAGGCTGAATAAGAAATGCATCATTAACCTACTGTGCGTATCCTTGTAGTTGAGTCCAAACAATATCCTCGCTCTAGCTCGAATATTACTACGCATCAACTACGCGGAGGATACGCCCACTAGTATCAGAAACAGGTTTATATATAGTGTGTATAATCCAAGCTTTCCTCCTTGTAAGTCTGGTATCGTAAGTGTACGTCTGGAGGAAGTATAATCTAGATCATCTACACGAGGTAGACTGATAAAAGACAGACAGTGCATAGAACTCTACACCTCCTCCCTGCTCCACAGCACATGGACACAGACTCTGATGCAGGGTCGGCCTAACAGAGGGCGCCACCAGGTCACGTTGCGCATGCGTCGATCTGCTGTTAGCGTGGCCGTATAGACCGGCAGCTCCACCTGGTGGGGCCCGCCTGTCGACAACCGGAAGTCGGCGCATGTCTGGTCGACGTGACCCTTTAAAAGGCAACCTCCGCGACTTGCGCTTGGAGAGTGACGGCGAGTGAGGAGCCTCGAAATTGTGGTTCATCGAGAAAGTGGGCTTCGTTTACGAGATAGGGAACATGTTTGAACGGACGAAAAAAAGGAGTAGAGTGTCAAAGTGATACTAGGAAAAGATATGGAAAGGGGAAGAGCTATGCATATTTTGCATTATTATACGTATTCCGATCAACCTTTTGGGGTACCATATTTAATTGGGAATAAGAGGTTTTTTTTTTTGTGATATGGTCAGTTGGGTATACATGCATATGTCTGTTCCATGTGCTGTGGAGTATGGTGGAGGTGTAGAAATCTATTTTCTGTCCATCTCTTATCCGTCTAGCGGAACCTCTGGAATTTGCCATGACTATCTCGGTTTTGTTTCAATGGTACACCAGGTTGGCAGACATAATACAATTTGTCCTGGCAATGTTGTAAATTGGCTTTTGGAACGTATCATAGATATCATTGGTTCGCTATAAAAGATCCGGATGCAAGTGCCATTGTTATATTGGTGATACCTTGGATATTGTGGTGCCAAATTCAGCCTTATATCTTTCCTATTAGAGAGCATATCCGAACGTTCAGCTATCGGACTAACTAGAAGGTGAAGTGAACTACAAAGTGTTTTGTAAACACCTGTTTTGATTGAGGTTGTTTGCATTGTACAATAGACTCTTAATCCCTATATGGTCTCGTAATTACTGCTAGTGCGATAAGTTTTCTTTTATAGTTCCAAGCCACTCGTCCTTCTACCTAGATTGAACCAAAGCAAACGAGACAAGTCCCAACAACAGTCATATTATCTCCCCTGATTGTTTGTCCTAGGTACACACGGGTACGTCGGTAGGGCCTGTCCGTGGACTCATACCACACGCAGGGGACAGTGGATGGTCCGCAGCGGTTGGTAATGGGTGGCAGGAAGTGGGTGGCAGTGGTAGGCTGTGAGTTCAGGATATATTACCGATCCATTTGCGCTAAGAGAGCCATGCGTAAAAACGGGAGCGGTGATGGTTAGGTTAAGAAAAGAGATGCCAATACTGCCGAACCATTTTTGTTTTTTTTGTTTTTTATACATTTTTTATCTGTAGAGGCATTTCCTCAGTAGACACTGGTGTTCCTGACTCCCCCTCAGCACATTCTAGAGCATGCTGGTGAGTCACCCTCAACATGAAGTTGTCGTCATGGAACATGATGGAATAGAAAAATATGAAGCAAACATACTAGATATTTGAACCACAGATATAGTGTACATGGGGGAAGTGTCAATATTGTATTTCTAGTATTATGATTTCCTGTATGGGGGTACATACTGAGTGCAAAACTAACACGAATGACAGGTACTGCTAGTGTGTAATAGTTGGAGTATTTATTTTGGTTTTTCTATAGTTGTCATCAGAAGAAGAATGCTATTACAGTATCATAATATATATCTATATTGCAGTGTTTATTAATGCAGTTGACGTATATTATTAGTAAAATTGAATGGCGAAGTTATTGCAGGGAAATAAAAGGTATACATACAATATATATATTCATTTACACGTAAGTAACAGGTGCTCTATTTAAACCATCAGTAATATTGGGCCACAGAGAGAGTTATAGGTTAACCACAATATAAACTGCAGCGGTTACTCTATTTCTGTGCAAGCTGACCTCTTCTGGGTGTAGTTTTTTCCCTGGGTGTACGCCAACACATAACCGTGTGGGGGGAACCGATCGTTGTGTGTCATGTCCTCAGTATATATCGCAGCTGTTTGTCGTAACTGACGTTACACATCTTTAGCCTCCTATTCTGGACACATGTCGTATGTATGAGCCATGCTACAATACCAGTCTGTAATACGGATACACCCACATTTGGTACGATACGACACTCATTTATGTCTGCTCTTCAAGTACTGATAGCTCTTACTGGTAGGAGTTGGGAACAATCATTATAACTATCTAGTTCTCTGATACCAAGGTTATTTATAGATAGGATATGAATTAGATATATCTAGAGGGTAAAGCCTATGTCCCAACAGGTCAATTTATTTCCTGAGGCAGACTCCTCAATATGAAGACAATACCTAAGTTATTAATATCTATTTTTCGTCCATAGAATCCAGATATTCCTAGATATAGATATGCCCCATTTTTGTATTAATTTCATGAGATTCCTCGCATATATTAAATTAGATACCAGGTAATATAGATGATAAACATGAGTGAATGCGAAGTAAAAGCTGGCAATTAGTTCTATAATAAAAGTATGGTCTTACCTAATTCTAGCATAATATTTAGCGTATACTGAGCGGAGAGAAGTGGTGTCAAAAGGCTACGAAGAGGGAGGACCTTAAGAGAGAAGGAAATCCGTCCCACACACTTTTCCAACTCCTGAGATTGCCACGTACCTGGCCTTTAGAATATCTCAGGCAAGCAGATAATAGTAGCAGGACTGGCGTGAAGTGAATTGCCATATCACCATCAGATACTTTTTGATCCCCGAGGCGCTGCCAATTACCAGAAGGAGAAATTTATAGTACACGGACGTATTATTTAGGTTCCCTCCAGGATGTGTGCCGATCTAGTTGGAATAACTTTATAAATGTAAGTAGAAATATAATGGTATCTATTTCATTTATACGAATAGTATCTATGAACAGTTACTAGTCATGCTCACATTTCCCCAAGGTACTGACATTATTGAAACAAAATAAACTGAAACCAGTAGGGTCTTTTGATGTTGTATTTCTAGTATTCCTATGCTTTGAATCATGAATGTATCCTCTGGCAAACAAACTCATGTCGCGGTGATGGAGTAGGGTGGTCCTTGGAGATGGATCCCTTGGGGAAAGGTACACTTTGTGACCAGGGAGTATACAGATCCTGGTGTGACCTAGATATCACCACACCCCACGGAGCAGTTCAACAAACGGGATTTTGTCACTGAAACCTGCACGTGTTTCACTTTGACACGTGACCACCATCTGATGTATGTCATGCCGCCGTGATGGATCCATTTGTGGGCTTACTTTGTGCAAATAACCCACTTTGCCCGGCGACAACAAGCGGATTTATATCATATTTTGTGAAACGGAGCATTATAAAAACAACTGACGTTGTTCTATACTTGAAATACATATTTGCAATGCTATCATATTTCAAACCAGAGATATAGCGCCCCATGTACACAAATCTTGTGATTATAATAGCTTCAAACAATAAATAAAATTCCCTAAGGGTGAAAATTATATGAATTTGATGTTATTCACCAAGTTACTATCTTTCATTAATAACATGAGTTTATAGTGCTAAACAATTGTGATAGAATATAAACACCTTTACCTTGGCAAAAGTAGATTATCATAATTTTGTAAACGTGATTTATTTCCCTAAATACACAGACCTTGTAAATCCTCGGGAATGGTCAAAGTTATTATCCCTCAATGGTGCCATGGCATTATGGGCCCTAGATCAGAAGGCCCCTTAACCAACTACGTATACCACCTTCCCCATGACGCACAGACATACACGAAGGTTCACTTATTTGTAGACATTTATAATGTTCACACCCACCAACTGGTCTCGATTCCCATGTATGTACCCTCGATGCTCTCTGAGGCATGTACAACTGTAAGTTGAAATGCCATCAAGCATCAATAACTTTGAATAGTCTGAAAGTAAAATACGTTTGCATTATCTGATAAAGACTTAGAATGTAGGCCACCTACGGGTGGAGAATGTTAGCAGTATAACCCTTAAATTTGCTTATAAATTCGGTATTGCTGGGTGGGCGCTTGTTAAATTAAATCTACACCATGCTCATGTCATGCCTTGTTGATCGTAGGGTGAACTAATAACCGTCACTTACAATTTGAGTGTTCTTCTCATTATTTCTAGTAGCTTTTATAGACCGTTAGAACTTTCTCAATGCGAAATATTAGGTCCTTATTCAGAGATCCCGCCACTATGTTTCCTATAATAATTCAGCCGACTTTAGCATGTATTTTAGCAGAAGTCAGATGGACCATTACCAACCTAACTACAAGTGCCCAGTAACGGCCAACATTACCAAACAGTGTCACCCTCTGCCAGTTACCCTGATACTCTGCAAAAACATATATGATTCCAAATAATGAGAGAATCATCGAATAGACAAAACTGGGAAATAAGAACGTAGCAAGCACCACAAAACCATGCTTGTGATCAGGAGAGGAGATCAAAGGTTTGCCATTGTTTGGCGGTTATTTCTTTGCTGTCATTTTGCGGTTTTTATTCTCATAATGGGTTTCAGTGACAATATCTGATGTGTGGATAACAAGCAATTTTAACTTTTCACGCTGAACAATGCGTATGGCAGTGTACAGTGTAGTGGCCCATGGTCTGAGGTGAGGATCATTTAGTTGTGCCACATTACTCTCCTGCCATCCACATTTCATAGGGTAGAATTCACGACTATACGTTCCTGGCACTTACCCAAACACACCAACCAGCCAACTGGGTATACAATAGTGTAGGATGAGGGATTTATATATAACATCATGTCATATCATACATGATTCAAATGTGTTTAATTTCTTTTTACTTAACTTTTGGAGTATATTCGACATTTGGATGGGGCGTTTTTATATGTATGCAAAGTAATATTTATACATAATCAGAAACATGCAGGACAGATATTATACGTGTCAGGCCAGGACAAACATGAGAAACAACATTTCTCCAACAGTGATCCAATCTTTAACAAACTGTATTTTGTGTTGTTACAAAGCTACTTCCAACCAGTCACTTGTATTTGGTTACTAAACACATTTTGTATGATGTATATAATAGGAAGATTCACTGATAACCAATATTGTATTTCCAGTCAAATTGCTGCTAGACATGTTGCGATGGCTCATCCCAAAATACCACACCCCTATAGTAATGGTCACATATCTGATAGTAGCAGGTGATAGTTCCAACAGGAATCTTTATGGAATGGTGTTAATGGATGCTAGTGTGTGTCTGTGTGGCTGGCCTGAGGCGATGAACATTGCATTCGCCAAAAATCTATCCCGGTCCGCGTACACCGTGTAAATAGTCCACCATCCCTCATCAGCCGCCTACGGTAGTCATTATCTTAGTACCCGGAGAATTTGATATAACATACATGCTGGTGGTGTATATATGAAACTATGGGTTGTGTGTGCATGAGATGTACGTAATATACATGTACATGATGTAGTTTATATCGAACATATAGTCATATGATAAGGTGCATTTCTGTAACGAACTATAATTTCTACTGGAAGTATTGGGCACAAATATTTCAGATTTCTTAATTTCTGCCGTAGATCATCGAGCTAATTTCTTAATGGTAAATTTCTGAACCTATTGACCTATAAAATGTTCACTGAGAATTTTACTGGGCTAGGCAAAATATCTAGATAAATCGGCATGTGGAGGTAAATCGGCGGGGTTGGGGGTGGGGATTTAACATTGGACCCATATTGACGAGTGTGTAAAAACAATGCGGAAACCTACTTCTTGGTGAATACATCTGGAGAAAATCGGGAATTGGAATCCGAGGGAGGTATAGAATCGGGAAATTGCTCGTCCAGTTTTTCTAGGTAAACAATATCCCGAGCAAATTCTTATAACATGGACATGCTAGCAGTGAATCGAGGGACCGACTCACTATGTGTGCTTTCAGTGTCATTGTCCGCTGAGAGAAAGCCGATATGCTCAGGACGGAAATGCGCTCATCTCCCAGCGGAATGTTTGTTTTGCTGGAGGAGGCAGACCTCAAAATCTGGCCTCAGTCCCACTTTGTCAGGAAGCTGTAGAAGATTAAAGACGAGACTGGATTAAAGACCACAGACCGATGATAGTACCACTTACATTGTCTTGGTGTAACTTTATTTCAATGACAACAACGCAAAACGTTTTGTCTGGAATTTTAATCATCTCAGTCCAAAATTATCGATTTTCGTCTAATGAGATATATATCACATAACCGTCAATTTCCAGATTGAACAATAGAAATTTGTTAAGGTGTGGAAGCTAAAATCGTTTTATTTTCTATGGAGCTGTATCATGATCATTAGTAAATAAGGCAATATTACAATTGCGTATTCCAATGAATTAGTACCTTTTACCAGCAATAATGTCCATGATTCATTGAGCAATTCGTTCAGTCGTATATTTGTCAGAGTTCCGTTTTCAGAATACATATAATTCGTTATAGGTGATAGTCTTCAGGCAAAATCGCGAATTAGACTAAAAGATTTTCATTCTGATATATATGTGATAGATCCGAGCCAGCAAAGAAGGTTTTAGTGCAGTCCGCTGTAAATGTTTATCCTCTATCATATCATACCACTGTTCACCATACCAGCCCTCTATTCTCTACATGAAACCATACTAGCCCTTGTCCCAGCCACCCCGAACAATTCACAAGACTTTGTATCAGCATGTTTGACACTCCACTACATTGCGCCTCACGGCTCTAATATACACAGCCACCTGTTGCCAAGCCTCGTCGTGAAATTACATTTTCCCAAGGTATGTTTCTTTACGGATGTACATGTTCACAGAAATGATGCAACTCTGTCAGAATCCTCACCGATTTACCTTTGAAGTGATGTTGTAATCCTTAGGGCAACTATCTGAGTTCAATTGAATGACTATACTATTGATGGCATTTGCCTTCCCAGTTTAGGTAATGAACTTGTGACGCCGCCGATTTTCACCTCGTGGTATGTAGGGGAAAAGGTGGGTAAGGGGCTATGCACTGAGAGGGCATGAGGCCCTGCACTTGGCAGGCATGTGGCTGAGCACAGACTGAGACTGGGGTCCTGCATTGGGTAAGCTTGGGGCCAAACACTGGATGGGAATTAGGCCAACCACTGGACATGCATGAGGGTGAACACTGACAAGGCAAATGATCATGCACTGGGTAGGAATGAGGCTGTACACTGGGTACGCCTGGGCCATACATCTGTTGGGCAAAGGAGCGACCACTGGATCAGGCATGGGGCAGAACACCAGGTATACATGGTCCCAGGCACTGCACTGTCCTGTGGTTGGGTCACCACGATTAAGTAGTATATGGTAAGTGCCGCTATTCCCAGGGATGGGGCAAGGGGGCAGCTCCGTGAAAGGAGGGGGGGGGGGGCGGCGTAGAAGGGATGGCATTTACAGGTGTTCTTGTGTATCTCAATGATAAATCTGCGACTGTGTGTAATTAAGGTGGTAGTTAGAACACAAGTAATTGTCCTATCTGTTACGTCTAGCTTTTAGTCTCTTCATGTCACAGGGGGCCGGCCAAGTCCTCTTCCGTTAAGTGCATTCCAATGTGTAATTGGTTACTTGTAATTAAACCTTATATCACTATTCCGGTCCAGGTGTTTTTTTAGATAATCAAGATAATCCGTACCATACTGCTCAACGTTGGCTGGTGAAATAGATTATGTTTAGTTCTGCAGTGAGTTTTCCAATGTCACAGTGACTGACCTGGCAATACGACCTTTGAGTCTTGGAAATTCATGATGTAACGTTATGTAAATGGTCAGGGTCTCTTATCATGTGGTACCTAGAGCGAACTTGGTAAAAGAAACTGACCGTTACATGGATCTCAAGTTATCGTCATGTGTCTCATATACAGCAATAAATATCATAAAATCACAGTCTAATTCACGTAGCATGAAAGATTGATGAAAAAGAACAATAAAATCAAGAATATACCTATATATATTAGTAGTTGTATAAGTGATCATCTATACAACTACTTTATAAATAGAACTACAGGAGACTACACCACGCCCCATCTATCGACCCGCCCTATGGTGGTTAACCCCCGCCCCCGTGGCAGCAATATCGTTATGTGTAATATCGTGACTCTCCCACCCGGTAGGTTTCGTTAGCTGCATGTCAATAGGGCGGGAAATGCCTGGGAAGGGCGGCCTTGGAGGGCAGAGTGGCCGTCGATACATAAGTTACTGTTCAGCGCGCATAGCGTTGCATTATTTAGTTACGGCCATCACTCGGTCAAACACTGCTTAGCTTAGCTTCGCGCCTATGGGATGGTAGACCGCCATCACACCTAGGGTGGGGAGTGGGTGTGATTGCAAGGTGTGACTGCTGGGACAAAGGAGAGCGTTGTGATATAGGGTATGGTTCGTCTAAGTGATAACTGTCTCGGTTTTACATAGATTAGATCTATAAGGTATACATGCTGGCCAGGTCTGCCTATGTGTTATAGTACAACGGGTGTTCCATCTCAACCATATGGGAAGTATTACTGAGGCGATATGTCAGTTTAACTCACCAGTTTAACTCACTCATCATTGCATTATACTCATTCACTCAGTTCTCTAATGCCTAAGAATACGTTGCTAGGAAGGTGTTTGACCGAACGTGTTGCGTAACTAGGCAGAGAAATATAAGACGCATTCCCAGTCTGTGGAAAAATGGGTTGCCCATGGCCTTTGGTCAGGGGTGGTCATTGCCCCCCCTGGTGAAACCACTCTACACTCGCGCACCCCTGCGCCACCTCTCCGCTCTCGGCCGCACTAAACATCAAAGTGCGCGAGTGCGACACTGTCCTCTGTCTCATTCGCTTCACTGGTCTCCTTCGCTCAACACCTATTTTTTCTACCGCTCCTTGGCCCTCTCGCCCTCCGTACCTTCGGTCTCCGTATTCCCCTGAATATCGGCAGACGAGGACAGGGTTACCAAGCGATTCAGTAAGGAATTATAGTTCAGGCATGTTGACCAGAAGCGCTGTGGCGGCATCCGCACCCGCGGAGGCCGAGACGGACTCGGAAATAACGATAAGACAGCCGGCAGCCGAGAGCGACCACGTGGACTCGGTATCTCAACAGGGAACGAGCGCCAGCGCACGGACTCGGACTTCACGCATCACAGCCCTGGAGGCCAACCTCGGGGGGGTCAGGACAGACGTCAACGAAGTAAAGACAGACGTCGGTGAAGTCAGGACGGATATGACCAAAATATCGCGCCAGATGGACGGCATGATGGACGCGATCATGCAGATCTCCAGACCGACCTCGCGCCGGGCCGGCTCACGGGCTTCGTCAGCGGCCGAACGGACGAGAGACTGGGCCCAGGATCAGAACGAGCGCCTCCTCCCCGCGCCCAGGGCACTCCGAGAGGCATACACGACCGAGGAACACCTCCAGCGTGAATTCGGCCGTGAGGCCATGCGACACGACCGCACAACGGGTAAGAGCCTACTTTCTGATTTAAATGCCCGGAGGCCGACGGCGAAGCCGTACATGTTTATGGACAGAGATGGGGTGTACACGCTGCACCAGAAACTGGACCTACGGTCGAGCCTCGGGCCTCTGGAGTACATTTCATGTTTTGTGGCCTTATTGAATGACGATCGCGCCTTGCACCCCGAGGACAAGGAGCATATGTTCAAACATCTATACCAGGTGACCGTTGATGCGCAGGCACGGCCGTGGGCCGGCGTCAGACGCTGGTCAAACTATGTTTTCGACCAGGTCGAGTCGGGCAGGATGCGATGGTCGGATCACGGCCGGATACAGGAAGAACGTGTCCGGCTCGCGATGACCAGTGCCCACACCGCAAACAGCAGTCAAAACACGGAGACCGGACGTGCCCGGGGGAGCGAGGCCCCGTGCCGGGACTTCAATGGAGAGAGGGGGTGCCGCCACCGCAGCGACCACACTGAAGGGGGTATCCGGTGGTTGCACGTGTGCACGTTTTGCGACTCGGTGGGCAGGAAGTGCGGTCACTCTGTGCACGCCTGCAACCGCAAGCTGACATACGGACACGGGTACGACAACACGGCGGCTCCCCCTGTACCCACACCGCGGCGGGTACCCCAGGCGGGGTATCAACTGCAGGCTACTACCAGGCCGGCGGCAGCGCAGAGTGTGGTACACCAACCTCAGCCGAGTTCAAAAAACGGGCCGGCCGCGCCCCGCCAGTAGACGAGGCGCGCAAGAAAGATGAAAGGGGTGCCGGCAGGACGGAGTGTTGTGTTACGAATCCGGCTCCCCCACGTGACGTCACCTATCACGTGACCCCCTCGGCACGTGGCCGAGGGGTCCAGATAAACAACAACATTGACGGGCCGAATACACTCCCGGAGGAGATACCCCCCGTTTCACCGGCGGAGGCCGCCCCCGGCACCGTGGGGGATGATGGTCTCAGTCGCCTGCCGGGTGTTAGTGTTAGTGCGCCGGAATCTAACACTCCCGACTTTAAAGCACTCCGCGATGTCTGCGAAACGGGAATCCACCGGGAGGGCGTGAGTACGGACCCGTTAGCCTTCAAACAACATCGCCGGGAGACTTGGCCGGAGTTCACGGCCGTGGGGCCCGCCAGGCACGCGGAAATATACCGGACCGTGCGTGACACGGGAATCCCCAACGCACTCGGCGCCAGGGTCGAGGTGCCTTCGGATCTAAACCTACCTGCATGGGACCATTACCTAGGACACATGGAGGAGGCGCAGGAGCTCCTAGGCTTCCTGCGATACGGTTTCCCCCTGGGATACCTGGGACCGGAGAGTGATACCAGAGGGGTGGCCAACCACCCCAGCGCAACCTCTCACCCCGTGCAGGTAGAGAAGTTTCTCGAAAAGGAGGCGGGCTTTACCAATATGATGGGCCCGTTCGCCGAACCGCCTTTTAGCCCGTGGTGTCACGTGTCGCCACTCATGACACGGGAAAAACGCGGGACGGACGACCGGCGCATCATTACCGATATGACTTTCCCGAGGGAGTGCAGCGTGAACTCGTTCATCATTAAGAACTCGGTCTACGGACTGGAGCGAGAACACGGCCTCCCTACGGTGGACGAGTTTGTGGCCAAACTCGTCAAGGCAGGCACGTCGGCCTACATGTCGTCCATCGACGTGTCGCGTGCCTACAAGAACTTTAGGTGCGATCCCCTCGACTGGCCTCTGTTGTGTTTCACGTGGGGGGGCGGGCACTACTGCGATACGGCCATGCCGTTCGGCGCCCGTGCCTCCTCGTACCACATGCAGTGTGTGGCGGAGGCCATCGTGGGGATACTATCATCAAAGGGAGTCACGGCCGCGATGTACCTCGACGACCTCATCATCCTCTCCGAGGACCGAGGTAAGGCGGCCGAGGACTTCAGGGTCGCGCGAGACCTTTTCTCGGAATTGGGCCTACCCGAGGCACGCGACAAAGCACAGGAGCCGAGCCAGACCGTGACGTGGTTGGGGATAGAGATCGACGCCCGTGCCATGTCTCTATCGATCCCCACGGCCAAGCTGGAGGACATCCGTGGTCACGTGTCGGCCGTAGCCAAACGACGAACGTTGACGAAACGACAGCTTCAGTCGGTGCTCGGCCGGATATTACACGTGGCTAGGTGTATACGTCCGGCGCGGGCATTCGTCTCAAAGCTACTCGAGGCCCTACGGGGGATGAGGGGCTTTTACATGAACATCAATTCCGAGATGCGCCAGGACCTCGACTGGTTCGTTAAGTTTGCCCGGGGCTGGAACGGCCGCGCCCTCATCCCTCGGGGTCCACCGACGCGGAGGATCACGGTGGATGCATGCCTGTCGGGCGTCGGAGGGACCGACGGCCGGTTCTCGTACTCCGGACAGGTGTGCCCCGTCTTCGATCCCGTGGAGTGCATCTCAGAGCTCGAGGCTCTGAATACCATCTACGCACTCCACACATTTATCACAGACAGGGATCGGGGATCACGGATTGAGGTGTTCTGTGATAACCTCGGAACTGTTCAGACCCTCAATAGCGGGCGTGCCCGTAACCCTGTCCTGGCGGAGTGTGCCCGCCAGGCATGGATGGTGCAGGCACGTCTGCAGGTGGAACTGGTCTTCAGCCATATCCCCGGGGTGCAAAACGTCATCGCAGATGCCCTGAGCAGAGCCCATCTGTCGAGGACGGAATACGATAAGGCCACTTCCCTCATTCACATTCATGAGTTGTACCCTATCGTACCGTGTACCCATGCCTCTTTTGTACCCGTACTCCGTCTCTTCTGCAGATCGGGCGCTTCTCTTACTCCAGGCGAAGGCATCTGCGAGGCAGTCAGAGGCGCGTGCCCCAGGTACGCTCGCAAACCAGCGATCCGCAGTCACCACCTACCTGGCGTTCTGCAACCGGATGAGAGCGGACCCCCGGGCACCGACCGTGAGCCTGATCACGTCGTATCTGGAATACGTGGCGGACCACGCCCCCTCGCCGGCCACGGTCGCCAACCAGTTATCGCACGTCCGGGCACACCTCCGACTGACGGGGGGGGACGTGCGGCCAACAGAGGATCACCGGGTGAAGCGTGCCCTCGAGGGCATGAGGAGAAACAAGCTGTACGTGCCAAACGTGAAGGCCCCCATACCGATGGATGTGTTCAGGGCGGTCCTCGACGCACTGACGGGATCGCCCCTCCATACGGCAATGAGGGCGGGCATGCTCCTCATTTTCTACGCGGCCCTACGGCAGGGGGAGGTGGCGCCGCAGTCGGCTCGGGCATTCGACCCGGCTCGGAACCTCACTCGCGGGGACGTGGTCCTCGGCCGCCGGCATCTCACCATCACCATCAAGGCGGCCAAAAATCTTCAATACGTAGGGCAACAGAAAGTGATGCGCCTCGAGGCCGCGGACGATATCCGGGTGTGCCCGGTAGACGCGGTTCGAGGCCTACTACGGGCGGCCCCTACGGCTTCATTGCGGGACCCGTTCCTGACACTGCCCGATGGGACGACCATCACATCACGGGTTATGACCAACGAATGGGACCGCCTCCTACAGGCCACAGGCCAAACGGTGAAGACATACACCCTCCACAGCCTCAGGAAGGCCGCTGCCACTCAGGCATTTGAGGCAGGAATACCTGAACTTAACATCCAGAGGTATGGAGGGTGGAGGTCCCAGGCTCACAGAGACTACATCAAAGTATCAGACCAAGAGACTGTCAACAAGTCTCTCATTGAGTCTCTCTCCTTCAGAAAGTGACTATAAAAAACTTTCCCACCCTCCTCTTCCCTTAACTATTGGCTTCTTGGCTATTTCTATTATTTTATTATTACATGTTATGTTTAACTATGTAATATCACATAATCGTCATTTATCTTATATCAAATATTATCAGAAATTGACAAATACATATCTATGTCATTTTCAATATTTGTCATATTGTCACAAATGTTATCACAATTGACAAACACATATCTATGTCAATTTCTATATTTGTCTTATCATTGATACTCATGTATTTCTCTTATTCATATCAATAAGACTCATAAAATTAAATAAAATTTTATAAGCCCACTACGGCCTTCACTCTGTTTCATTGGGGATCTGGGGTAATGGGTTGCCCATGGCCTTTGGTCAGGGGTGGTCATTGCCCCCCCTGGTGAAACCACTCTACACTCGCGCACCCCTGCGCCACCTCTCCGCTCTCGGCCGCACTAAACATCAAAGTGCGCGAGTGCGACACTGTCCTCTGTCTCATTCGCTTCACTGGTCTCCTTCGCTCAACACCTATTTTTTCTACCCACCCACCCACTCCTCTTCTCTCCTACTCCTTACACTCGTAGGGCTATTTCTATTATTTTATTATTACATGTTATGTTTAACTATGTAATATCACATAATCGTCATTTATCTTATATCAAATATTATCAGAAATTGACAAATACATATCTATGTCATTTTCAATATTTGTCATATTGTCACAAATGTTATCACAATTGACAAACACATATCTATGTCAATTTCTATATTTGTCTTATCATTGATACTCATGTATTTCTCTTATTCATATCAATAAGACTCATAAAATTAAATAAAATTTTATAAGCCCACTACGGCCTTCACTCTGTTTCATTGGGGATCTGGGGTAATGGTCTCCCCACCCTCCCACCTACAACCCCATCATACAGTATACGCTTGTGTACTCCCTCACACTCTTAGTAGAGTCTTCGTTCCGCTTGGCCTTAATCCGTTTTAGGAACTCTGTTTGGAAAATGATATCCCCCGTGTGTCACCTGTCCCCGGTGGCGCCACCTGGAGTAGATTCATACATTTACACATGTTGACTGGAGGGGCGTCCATACCTGGGCTTTTAGTGTGTGTAAAGCGGTGGTGAAATGACACATTGATGGGGTTGTTATGACCTACCTGACCGTTATACCCTTTTGCCTTGTGTCGCCCTTTATGGTTCCCTCTTACCTCAGACTCTACTTTGGGGTGACTAAGTACGTACCTCCAGTAGCTAGTCACGGTGCGCGTCCCCCATATAGAAAAGACCATTTCATGGAAAGCGTGTACATAGGCGGATACTATTAACCTAATTTGTAAATGAGAAACCTTGTAATATAGCTCTCATGAAGATGTCCATAGCCGGTCAATAGACATATTTTTCCTACCTGTGTCGAGTAGACCTCTTCCGCACTTATAATCCTGATAACATTATAAATCTGTTATCATAATCATATTCCTGAATATATGTACTCATGCTCAGCAGTATGTTCCCCATACGATGTCAATAGCACTTTTAATGTGACCTCATCGAATGTCACCGATAGCAATAGCACCTGTTGCGTTCAAACTGTGGACATGCACTTTAAGATAGGCTAAAGGCTAGGTCTATGTTGCACTATAATGGGGGATCCTGCGGGAACGTGTATATGGAAGTTAACCAACTTAAGAATTATATACGATACGATACAATGGCTTTAATTGCGATCTGTGCAACATGGGGCTGTCCAGTGGCCTCACGGTCGGTATATTTACAGTAATGTAAGAAATACTTTTGATTTATAAGATATGTACAGAACAAATGTTGCTCTGGACCCATAAGGATCACCCACCGCGATCATCCACTTAATGGGCTAGCTACTCAATAATTGAACTGTAGATGACGGAATATTTGAATGAAAATTGAGCTCCCAATAGAAGTTACAACTTGAATGTTGCTAACGTTCCCATATAGATAACAAACTCGCTACATTCATCTCAGCAACTCCATTCTAGATCGTGGCTCTCTAATCTGATCTCTCGGAATGTAAGTGAATTAGATAGTAGGCGACTGTGGCGCTGTGAACAGATATTGAACAGGCAGCCAGGCCCTGTAGAATGTTGCATTCCTTCAGTAATATAGGACTTGGAAGTGATAACTAGATTACAAATTCCATTGACACTTCGGCAGTCGCACTGGTTTCTCGGTGCCTTTGCCAATTGGTTTCAGCTGATAATTTGCTGAGAAATGTAGGCTTGTACAGCAGAAACATTCCAACGTTGGTATGGTATATACAATGATTTGTTATAACCATTGGATTGATAGAAGTCGTTGATATTTGCACATAAAAGAAAAAAAGAAAAACCTTCGATACACTCCCTATGGCGACATCCGCCTTGATTAAGATCCTTTTAGAGGAGGCGTTAGAAATCCATTCAACATGTGCAAAGCGTCGAATAATTTTGATTCAAATCCGTACCTGAAAATGCACTGAAGTGACCTACTTTGCTAACAATAGCCAGCACTGCTCCGGCCTTGCCCGAGCTACTCCCTATAGACTCCTACATTGTGTCCCAAATTGCTGGCCGTACAGTGCATATAGTGTATTTGTCTGTCAGAAGTCTCCTGGGCATTAGCAGCAGCAGCTCCAGAGTCTGTATGACATAACGGTGCGAGGGTCAGGCAGGTCAGTATGATCGGGCCTCGCTAGTGAACTGTCTCCGAACCAGGCTTTGCCAAGCTACTCTAATTTACAGAAAATCAATTTTTCTAATCAGAAATCCGTACACGTGGGATTCATAGAATGAATAGATGAGCTAATCATAAAAGTTACCTTCATGCACTGATCTGCTTGAGTTTCTTGATTGCATATTTTCCATTTAATAGGAAGTCCGTATGGGATTCATGGAATGAATATATATATATATCAATTCTAAAAACTAACTGTTCATTCACGTACCGTTGCTTTTATATGATTATAAAATAGTGCTCTTATATGTTTGAATAACATAGAAATATTATAAATCAGACTAGCTCAATTTCACATTCTGGTATTACACATATATTCGTAAAATGCATTGGAATATTGAGTTTGGAAACCCTAAGCATTTTCGAAAATCCGATGATACTACAAACTTTTTAGAAAGACCTTTTTACCAACATCTCCTGATCGGTGTTAAGCATGTGAGTCTATCATAAATGGTTGCTGTGAGTGCCTTTGGATCTGCTCAGTTATCAGTTTAACCACAAAGCTGTTTGGCCACGAGGGGTACTTTTTTTTATAGAAATATAATCTTAGCTCCCTTTAATGAGTACCATGTGCATAAGATGAATGCTATACAGTTACAGGCCCGTTGGCAGGAATACATGTATTTGGTAAAGGTGGGCATACAAGGGGTGCTCTTAATCCCTGAGCTGCTCGGAAGAGACATGTTTAGAACTGCTTGCAGATGAAAACTCATGAAAAATAGTGATGGTATATATGGTTTTCACTTTTACATGGGAACCTATATTTTCATTACAGTATAACATTCTCTTTCCAAATATAAAAGATAGTATAAATAGAGCATCGCTCACGCCAATAAAACAACAATTTAAAGCTGCCTACAGACCTTCAGCCCAATTCCATGGCTGACATGTCTTCTCGGTCTCTTTGGAGGCAACAAAGTCCACCTGAAAGATTGTATCCACATTTTAGCTGACCTCAACTGACATCCCTGTATTAATTAAGCCTCCTTCACCCCAATAAAACAGCGGTTTGAACATCCCCATAGAACTTTATCCCACTGCCATGGCCGACACTGAACAGCTTCCGGGTCTCTCTTGGGGAGCAAATACTACTTGAACAAACTACATCCACCTTCTAATCTGACCCCCAACTGACATCCCTGGTCTTATATAATGTGAGGTAGAATACAACAGTAAATCCATCAGCCATCTAAGTGTGCCAGCCCCGGCTAGACATGATTCCCCGGCTATGATGATACCCCGGGAACACGTCAATATCAGCACACAGGCCCGTCCTGATGAGCAGCTCGCACCGCCTCCAGGTGGTCTAAACCGGTTGGGAAATTGGCTTCCATCCCAACGCAGTCCTAACGAGGCATAACCGTACGTCTTTATGAGATCAATGATTGGGGGGTGCCTCTGGAGAGGCTAACTGCTCTCACACGCGGGAGCGGTCGGTGGAGGGATATGGAGGCTAGTGGTGGTTGGGAGCACATGGAAGGTGGTTTGGGATCCCCGCCCTACATAGGGTATCTGCTCTACCCACCCAACCCACCACCCACCTTGGACTAATGAAATTACTATTGTAATTAACTAGATAGTACCCTCATTAGTGTACCGAACGTAGTAGGTAATATATTTACAAGGTCTGTGTATTGAGTACCTCTATGAGCAGCACATAGAGCGTCCATTATATTATGATTATTGCTGGCTTGATGATGTTGCTGATGTTACGCAGAAATTCAGGTATGACTGTTAAGGATACTGTCTGGCGGTTAGGCAGAGTATGCTTTGCTGGGAGAGGAATTTGAATGCATGTTATGTGGGCATAGTGTAAGTGCCCCAGAAAACTTGTTGCCTTCACATGTGCTGTAGATCGAGTACTGACCATGCATCTGTATATCTCTCATCCTCCTCTCGTATCTGCAACCTCAACCTGACCCTGGATGTTGCAATGACGTCTAACCCCACAATCCAATTTCCGCAAATCGTGATAATTCTAATCATCTCGATGTAAACCAATAATTTTGTCTTCACACAAGCATGCCTTCGTGATGGCAGTAGTCAGGTGGTGGTGGTGGGTAAAATTGCCCTCTGTTCACTGATTACTGTGACTGGCGCCCTATGGGTGGTACATGGAAGTTGCTTCCTGTTATAGCACTCAGTGTCCTCGTCTATTATACTACCACCTCCAGGCACCAACCTCCAACAGACTAATTACTAGTTAGGCTGTCGCAGCTAATCTCATGATTACGTCAATCAATAATCACGGATCCCTGCCAGCTGCATGCATTGACCTACGTATGATACTCACACACCGTTATTGGTATAATGATGCAATATGCTAATAAATCCAATAAGATCTAGACGATACAGATTTACATGTAAGGATTTGTAATTTTCTCATGAATTCAATATTGGAATAATACGAATGGTACAAAAGTTAAATACCACAATGGGACTTTATTGCTGCTTGTCACTGGGAGCAAAGATTTAAATACTGTTATATAGGAATCTTATATGCCAATCAGCATGTCTGCTATACAGTGTGTGTGTCACCTATCTCAAGATGTTGTGTCTCAAAGGGTTTGTATTTCCACAAGTTTCTTGTGTATAGGGTAAAATCCATCACAAAAAAGAATTCTTAATTTTTTCTAGAGGAATATTCAACTAGGTATTTCACATGACATTTTGAATAGTACCCCACATGATATATCAACCACAAAGAACCAATCAGAGAGTAACCGATTCGTGTTTAAGATAACAATTACGTTTTTCTATGATCAGTATGTTCCCCTAACATTTTGAGCACATAGAGCAGGGATGCAAGTATTCGGATCAATCATGGGTACCGGAAATTTCCACAAATTTTATCAAAGTTCCTTAATATTGACAAAGTTAGCATTACCCCGCCCTACCCCGATCATACCCGGGTGGCACCAGGTATACGCCACACCGCTGAAATGTGCCGCTTTGTTTTTATAATATATCTTCGGAAGCGAGTGAATCTCCTCATTTGCACAAATATCCCGCAGCTCAGAACATATAAGTATCCCATTCCCAACACTGGCACGTCATTTTTCCCGTTAGATTTGTCATATTTTTCTAACCAGGACTTGCATCCCTGATAGTGAAATTTTGTTCCTCGTGCAGTAATCCTCCACAGTTAAACAGTGTTACGTTTTCTCTGATTCCGTTAGAGCAATGGACGAGTACAGGTAGAGTCTTGCTCTTGCCGCACATCATTCACCTATAGAAGGCTTACTTCCTTTCCGTAAGACCTAAGCTAGGCTGCCCCTGGGCTTACCATCTGGTCAGGCATATATATTTGATATAAATACACACATATAGATATATATGCATAGAAAACCTATTTATTTTGCCTTTGCCTTTGCCTTCTATTTCAAAACTTCCTACCATGAAGATTGCATGTCATCTCCCGTTTTAGAATCCCACAATGACCATGGGGATAGACGCAATTAAACCAAATTAAATAAAGAGGACTATAGTAGTGGTAGTTGCTACACCTAGCTACATTACTGAGCACAATTACCCTTCTATCATGATACCTAATTTTGAATTACATACTTCAACAGTAAGGACATTCATAGAAAATAACATTGAATATCAGCGAAATATGTTTACTAATTTATATATCATAATTTTTATAATTTGATTCGTTTGTAACTGATCTTGGCATACGTTATCTTCACTTGCAATGTATGTAGCTAAAATATTTGTTCAGCGCAATACATTTATCTGCCTTTCGATAATTTCCTTCTTTATGTAGAACTATAGATCTTTAAGATATGCTTTCTTGTAAGGAAATCGTTAATCTGGTTGCAATTTCGGGACAACCTTATGCTTTTGTAATGTTAAAGTAAGATATTATATGCATGAAAGACCGTGCAATATCAGGTTTGTTTTGCAATATTTACAGCTTTGAAATATAAGAATTTGTGCAATTATATATGAAAACTGTTTTTGCCTAATTGCAGCATGCGTAGCATGTACCACTGCTATTGGACACCAATATCTAAACGAAATAACATTAAATGCGGTGTACATGAATATTTGATTGAACATATCGTGTTCACAGAATTTTGAATCATATCAATAGCTACAAGATATACTCCAATTTTTCTATTTGAATAAATACGAGATATATGCAAAGGTATATATATATAAATTTATGTCCTCTTACTTTCACAACCTATTCAGACTGTCATAAAATATTAATTCACTGCTACCTTCGTTATGATCATTCTCCCTTATTCCTTCACTCCCTACCTCACTCATTTGTAGGCATGTTTACAAGATAAATATAAACATATAACGAACAATTTATACACTTACCATCCCCTTTAATGGTTTTCCTATTTTTCAGATTGACTATGGTGTGATGCATAAGAGATTGTATGAAACTTATATGATCCACACCTGTAGAACAAGGTGATGGGTTGGTTATCTGAAAGGTTAAACTGCAGGTTCTGCGATGGATTTTTTTTGAAGAGGCAAATATAGTAACACACAAGTGTACTGCAACGTCAGCATAGAGTGGTTTGTTGTATTTATGATCCATCTTCACGAGTAAATTAAAACCAGGAATTGCCAGGTTATTGGATGTGCTAAGCCTATCAGTAGGGACTATGGTTTTGCTCTCCATATACAAAGGGACTACAAACCCATTATCCCATAATAGCTGACTTTGCTCCACGTAATCAATTGTTTTCAAATGCGTAATCAATGTTTTTTTTAAAAACTAGTTTACTGTGGCCCCATAGATCTTTAATAGGGATTTCGTAAGATTTCGATGGAAGATAAAAACCAATCACCTCATTTGCCACATTTCAGAAGCATCATCATCGAATACTTTGTAACCAGTCACAGAAAGTGATCATACACCGTAAAACAACAGAGACGTCATTTTGCATGAGTATGGAGGCATATATCTATTACAACAATAGATAGGAGCAGTGTTCTCACCAGAACTCAAGAAGTTAGGGCCAGGTCGAAGGGGCTGCTGTCTACATCCACTTTGTTCAGCGAAGAGTTTGCATTAATGGCAGCTCCGGGACCAAAATTTATACGATTTTTATGTCATTTTCGAAATGGATATTCATGTAAATAGTCGACCAGAAGATGTCTAGAGTATCTCAGTAGGTGCTTTCTTAATCTCTCTATTGTTATCAATCGTATTTCTATTGATGAAACTTGGACTGAATATGTCTGCTTGGGTATTGCTAAAGTTATATGTTTGTGATGTGTGCTTAAGATGATACATAAATGTCAGATTATTTTATGTAACTTAATAAACATATATTACATTTGCAGTGACGGAACGACCGCTGTTCTAAATCCTAGCTGTAATCAATTACTGTATTCTGTCATGAACGATCTATTAATGTTTTTCATTGTTCTATTCTTACAGTCGACAAATACACACAAGTTCAAGTCTCATACGTATGGAAGTCCCACGTTCTGTGATCATTGTGGGTCTCTACTTTATGGACTACTACACCAAGGACTTAAGTGTGACTGTGAGTACCATTTTATACCATTCACTGACCAACTGTTACTTTGGAAAGCTTGCAGCCCATCACCTTTTAGTTATCAGATACTGAAAAAATGGATATTTCCGCATTATTGAGGAGTTAGAGACTGTACAGCAGAAGATTGGAGGGAGGGTAATCTTTTTCATGAGGATACACTGTGTCACTAATTCCCGTGTGTTTCCCTCTGCATTGTGGAACTGAAGAAGTTGCCCTATAGGTTGTGTTTATTTCGTGTCTGGTAGTGATATTTGACGGATTGTGTAGAATACAGTTTCTAGAATTCAGCAAGGTATATTGGAGAGATCTCAATTCAACTTGCACGCAGACAACAATAATTATCTGGAGGTTCCACGTAATACTTTCCGTCGAGCTTCTATGGTTTTTTAGTAGGAACCGTCCATATGTTTCAGTATATCTGGCTTCCTTAAGCATAGGCGAGTTTCTCAGGTACAACAAACCCCATATTTATATCTGAAGTGAGATTGAATCTCAATCACCAGGCAGTACATGATAATAAGGCGCCCAAGGGGCGGTGGAAGGTTCCTGTGACTACTAGTGGACGACCCTGTTTTTCTGGTAATCTTCCTTTTGGCTTGGAACGCTTCAGCAATGCCATCCATCATTCAGCATTGTTTAAGCGAGCAGCTCACGTTTACACAGGAGAAATATTAAACGACAGAGCTGCTCACAATGCCAAGACGAGGCGTAGTTTGTCTGTCTGTACCTAGTCCCTGGATAGCAGAATTCTGGTCGAATCAGCAGGTGGCAGATATAACGTAGTACGAGAGATGTTCAAGGCTTTAGTTTTAGCTATATTGAAGTCAACATGTACCTATATGCTTTTAATTAAAAGAAAGAAAAGAATAACTCGCAAGACATATGAAATTTTTATTTCCCATAAGTTACAGGTAAAATATCGTAGGCTATATCTCCCAACAGACAAGGTAGGGATAGCCTCGTAAAAATGAATGTTATTTATGATATTACCTATTCAAATTAGTGTGATATTCAGATGACTGCAGTTGTTTGATTAAACACTGGTATTATCCATTATCTATTAGATATGGAGATGAATGATATGGAGATTATTTTCTAAGAAAAGATTGCGTGTGACGAAATAGTAGGTCGGAAAATGTATTTGCAATAGTGATGGGAAAAGTTAGTGTTCTGGTGCCAGAGTGTTTCTCTATACAGGTACAGATCTCACCCCAGTATTTTTCTCCATAGGCTTAACATTAGGAACTCGTACTCCACGGCCGTGAGGTTCGTGTACCCAATACTCAATGAGTAGTTGGGTGACTCATTTCATCTATAATTAATGTTTTACTGGGTGAGATAAAATCAGAAACCTACTCGATGAAAATAACTTGGTCTGTACTCCACCTCGTTTGACCACAGAGTAATTCACTCAGCTTAGCTTCGTGAATTACTCTGCAGTCAAACTCGGTGGAGTACGGACCAAACTATTTTCATCTCGTGGTTTTCCTTCTACATATCCCTGATGTTGGTTTGCATATTCCAGTATGTACCTCCCAGATAGCTGTGGTAGCAGAATCATCATGTCAGGGCAGTGAGGGGTGTTAGAGATTAGGGCATGTGTGATGACACCAGACGCAGGGAAGAGTGATGATAAGAACCCAAAGTGCTTCCCTCCCAGATACTACTTGGAAATCAGTCTTCAGTAGTAAAATGCAGCTCTCAGTTATATCCCTGTTGCTGAAAAGGGATGTATACCTGACATTTTAATCTAACAGTATGTAAAGACTTCCACAAGG
The DNA here is from genome assembly GCA_950022655.1 of Alentia gelatinosa. Lineage (NCBI taxonomy): Eukaryota > Metazoa > Annelida > Polychaeta > Phyllodocida > Polynoidae > Alentia > Alentia gelatinosa. The sequence continues at coordinate 34,913,108 of OX465583.1, forward strand.
AATAGACTGCTCACGTCAGGCAATCGGTTTTGCTGTATATTCTCTTCATTGAAACCAGCATAAACAGCTAAGTACCATACAGGATAAATAAACGTGTTAAAATGATTCTTCAGTGTGGCGAAAATTCCCAAGACTGGAGCTTGTTTCCAAGGGGAGCCTAAGAATTTTATCTATTCAAGATCAAACTAGAGTCCCTCCTTCCTGAATTGAAGTGTACACCAGGCTGTTGTATAAATAGTGTTTGTATTACACACTCATAAGTCCCTGCTGGCCACCTATATATATACGTCCCTGAGTACACGTTCACATTCAGAGTATCCAGGCAGCCTTAGTTGTCTCTGAATCAATCGTGTCATTAGAAAGTCCTATGTAACAGTCATTTGTGGTCCACATCTATATATCCTAACCCTTGCAGTATTTGGACTATTCTAAATATGAATAAAGGCTTACCAAATCCTTTTGTTCTGCAAATATAGAGGGTGTTCCTGAGTAAGAATATATTGTATCCTTAGTAGCATTATGGATAGGGGTACAAAGTCATTATGATTCACTATTATGCATACATACATCCTAACTGTTGAATATACTGATAATCCACCATTAATCCTCCATACAGCTACCAACACCTGTATCCCATTTAATTTCCTTAAGAATGCAGGAGACTGCTATCATGAATTGATAAATCTATTTTCTCGGCAGTAGAAAAAAGGACTACTAGCCGAATATGTGTGATGGATATCCGTCTACAAAAAAAGAATTCGCATAACTTCTAAAGAGAATATATTGATTGATCCTTGACCAGTCACTTCATCTCAAAGTAGGCCGAGGAGGTTGAGTTCCTCGTCAAACGATTCATTGCTCTACGGCACTACTCTGAAGCTCTGCCTTTACACCATTAGCCATTTCGATCCGAGGTAACTCGATTGAGGAAGACAAGCCTATAACTTGTAGGGCTGCTTTTTCTCTAAGTAGCAAAAGGCACCGAGAGCTATATGGTCCTTGATGTTACTTGATTGTAGAAAGTGAATTGCACTTGAAGAGGAAAGGTTTTATAGAGTCAGATGGCCAGGTCAACTCGGTGTTTGATTTGTGGTTTATGATTATTGCCATACTTACTGCTGAAAATTTATTTTCTCTTTAAAAGACCTGGTGAAAACACAATACAGAAAATACCCCGTTCTGCCACTAAATAAGCATATATATCATGAATATCAACTCGATATTATAGCAAGAATATGGATTTAATTCAAGGATAGAATCGTGTAATCCTCAAACGCCTAAGAGTATTGCGGGGTTATTAGAGGTCGGGCACCGGGATGCTTTATAGATCAGCAGCGCAAGCCAACGGTCTTGCTGCCACTAGGGTGCCTCCAGATGGCCTTGGCGATAATAGGTGAATTTCCTCCGCAATGAGCCATCCAGGGTTCACTGGAGGTCGCCCTGGAGGGCAGCCGGCAGGATCACCGTGGATGGAAACTGCATGGGGCGAGGCCTGCCACCTGGCGCCCTGGAGTTGAGATCCAACAAACGTTGGGTTTATAGCAGCTAAGTGCTATGCAAACATTTCCTTTTTTCCCTGGGGATGTTTTTGTAAGTGATGTGTCTGGAAGGCAGTATTTTGTTGATACTCGCAGGAATCATTATCTTAGATGGGTCCGGGGCCGGAGACTGGTGTTACAAATACTCGGGTGCTCGCCGGCTGCAATATATTAAACTGAGGATGTTTACATAGAAAGCTATGTGCAGACAGGTTGGAATAGCGAGAGGTCTACCTACCTTCAGTACAGTATCCGCCATCACCCGCTATCTTTCGGATGTTCTTTATTGAAACAGACGTAGACTAAGTTCAGTGGTAATTAGATCAGGTGTATAAGAAATGCATTACAATACCCTTGTCGTCCACCATCCACTATGATTTAGACTATCTTTCCCATAACCATCCAACACCATTAAATAACCCTATTCCCATCCATGGGTCATTGATAATCCATAAATCCTAAACTATGTTAAGCTCAGGAGAAGTCGTTCTTCTTATTCTTGAATCCCCCAATAATGATTAGCATATTCAGACCCGATCCACAAGGATGTACTGCGAGCTCAAGTACTTGTGGTATGTTCCCAGTGAGAGGAGTCTTCTCCCGCCAGTAATGAAAGCCTCTGCATTTTAAACAGAGGGAAAATTGAGTGTAGCCACTCGGGACTAGAACAGCGTGACAGAGTGATAGAAAGCCCTCCTGTACAAAGCACGCTGCTGGTATTGCCTCAAAGATGGTCTTTTTAGATGTAGCTCTCACAGTTGCATGATTTACTCGTTTGTTACTCTGCCATTAGCGATGACACACTACAAGTCCTGAAGGAAGTTATTTTCTTATGCTTTGTCTCCTGACCAACATCACTTTGGTTGGATTCCCAGCTGTGCCAGCTCTCGCCATTGCAAGACCGCGTTGCCAATTACAGTAATCGATTAGTAGTGGGAATTTAGTTAATGATCAATGATTGTCCGATTCAGAGTTCATTCCTTGAAACTTTCCATTACTTTATTATTTTGTTACTTTATCCTTCCTAGCGGTTGCGTCTGATATTTCGAATGGTTAAGTTTAACGTTTTAAAATTTTGATTTCTATACCTAAGCCTTGGTATGATTACTGAAGGGATACCATTCCTGTGTATATGTTACTCATGATACTCAATTCGCACCACGTCAAATATGGAAATTACAAATATCAATCGGTGCTGGTCGAGTATCAAAACCAGCTCATTATAGCTGATCTAGCCAAGATAAAATAAAGATGATAACAAAAGTTCAATCAAATTACGTAGTGCTTGATGTTCCCAGCCCTCCACACCTGCACCTCCTCATCTCCTCATTTTAATCACATAACACAGGTGTCTCGGGCAATGCTTCGACGATTTGCTACAAGAACTTTATTGCTTTATTGTCCTGCTGCATGTATATGAGTAGGTGGCACGAGTTTGACATCTACCGGAGAAGAGCTGCTTAGAGTTGCTCAAGAGTAAGACGTGAGGGACAGTGACGGAAGCCAGGCAGAGTTATTGATTTAGCAGACTATTAATACTCCCCAGAGGCGCCACGTCCAGACTCGTGATAGCAGCGGCACGTAGACAAGCTGGCTAATCTCTTAGATAATTGCACGTCTTGAGGTAGTTCACAGTGCCTATGATAAAACCTCAATGTCTCTGAAATATTCACAAATATCAAACAAGCTAAGTGAAGGTGTGGTAGATGGATGGTGTTATGTAGGCCACCTCAATTATACACTCGAATGGTAGCTGTTAAGGCCAGGATACCTTGATGTAGGTATGTAGGTATTCCTCATGGACATACATCCATGTTGATATACACATTTAAATGTATATTATATGTCCATATATGATTTTGAGGGACGATTGTAGCTTGACTATATGTCTCATATAGACTATATGTCTCATTAGCATAGTCGCTTCCAAAATATTGCAGAAACTTCTATACGCAATAAAATCAGGGCAACAAGTATGATGTGCAGAATCATAAGACTCTTATTGTCTTTAGTGTCTCCAAGGAAAATTCCGAAAGAAGGCCACTTCATTGTGAAGAAATGGCACTGGCTCCAAATTAGATGTTGCGTGTAATCTGTCTGTGGTTATGATCTTCCAAGGAATTGATTTGGGCTAAAAAAGACACCAAGTCATTCGTTCACAAGTGCTAGTCAGACATGCAAGGTTCGTTATTGTCTCTGGATAAACACCAATCATGTTCTACCATGAGAGATTGGAAAAGAGATTGATTTGGTATTGGTCAGAGCACATAATACACTCAGTACAGAAATATACGACTGTATGCGCTGCCAGTTGTAAAATGATGATGATGCCGGCGGACTTTAATTTCCCATTGATGAGGGTACTTTTTAAAATAAGCGACGTCCTCTGATAACTCCTTACACAGAGTTCATTGTAAAATGTAAAATATATCAATTTATTGAAACCAAATCGTCATGATTATAGACTGTGGACACTTGGCACATCATACATCAATCCAATTGCTCCTGCAGAAACCCTGCAACCACTGAGCACGGCTGTTCCCAAACCGTCTTCAGATAATAGGACTCGCAAACACTGTAAACCAGCGACGGTTTTTGTCTGTCTGCACCGCACCCTGGCGCCAGCCATGCGCCACACGCATGCGCAGTAGCCGGTGTTGACTTTGAACTGGCCTCGTTAAGAAGATACTCGGACGACCGGGCACAGCTCAGAGCAGGGGGTGCCTAACCCTATCAGTCCGAGTGGTGCCTGGGGGCACACACACAGGAAACGAACCTTGCATGCCAGGATGGAATACCATGGTTAGTTGCATCTAGCCATTCTAAAAGAATTATCCATTTCTCTTTGATTTGTCATATGCAAACAACACCAACTGAACAAACAAACAATATATAATTGTAGTTTAATTAATGAGAAACACAACGTTCCAGCTTTGAGGTAGTTATCATCAGCTGCTGGTTATAGTACAGGGCTTTTGGGCATATATTGGATATAATTAGGTATATTGTCAAAACTAATGAAAACCTTCTATTCTTTGGGAAGAATTATTATATGATTATTTTTATTATTTCACAATAAAGTCATAATAATCACCTTGATTCGCTTAATTCTTTGGCAACCTATTCCAATCGTACTGCACGCTATTATACGAACTAGCAATCCGATACTGATGTGAACTTGGGGGACAACCTTCCTTTGGGATTCATTACTTTGTATAAAGTACCGGGCTGAAAGGAAAGTTAGTAGCCCGAGCTTACTCATAGTGAATAGGATATCATTACCTCTAGGGATGCCCTCGGCTGACTCGAGGTATATCGGTATATAAACCCGGGTCCAGTCAGGGAGGTTTAAAGGGTCAAGTAGAGAATACTTAACCTGGATCAGAGCAGCTCTGGTGTCGTCAGCGCCGGTCTCCGGTGAGAATGGAGCAGCTCAGATGATGGGCCAGGTAGAGCTGGAGCAACTCGATGAAGATCAGGTAACTGAGGAGAGCTGGTCGGTGGTTTGACTCTGTGTGACGCCATTCACAGACGTGCCATGAGAACGTGACATTAGGATGATAGTTGACCGGTCATTTACGTTTTTTTTTAATTCAAATTGACTTTCATTCGGGCATGTGGGTGTATTAGATAATAATGCCATTAGAGATAAAGCGAGGAGATCTTTCCTCAGACGTCACTTGCAACTCCGTTTATATTCCAATACATAACGCGGCGTGATGCTTTAAGGCCGCATTCATAAATTGAGAACTATTACTAAGGGTTTACCTGAATCAGAGGTAAGAGAATATGAAACTTATTCATAAATATTTTCGTGCTACTTTGTAGCATATGGTATCTCTTTCGTACCTGAGTTGGCACTGATACTCACTGGGGGTAGATGTGGTTCCTTCATTCAAATAAATACATGTACATGAATAAAATGGTAACAATACCTTGACCTTCAATAGCATTTACGAGCCGTTTATTAAATTCCATTCGACATCGATGTACCATATATGATATGATCATGTCTCTGCATTGGATAGAATGCTATTGCAATATGTATGTCTGTCTTACCCCACGAGCATCCAGACTAATAATAGCAGAGCTTAAGTTCATCCATGTGCACTATTTCTCACGTTAACTTCAGGACTGAAATTGTTAAGGAAACAGGCTTTAGAGCTACAGAACAGGTAGTGGGGGAGAAGGTTGAGGACAAGTGAGTAGCCCTGCTCTGGAGACTCTGCCTAGGGCATACACCATCAGGGCACTGCGGCGGAGGAGAAAAAAAGACACAAGGTGCAGGCGGAGGGACAGAGCAGATTGAGTTGCGCGTGGATCAGAGCACAGATCATAGGCATAATAAGCCTATCACAGACCTGTAAGCGGCCTAGGCAGCATTGAGAAAAAAAGTTCTCTACTGTCGAGGTGTCCGATTCCGTTCACACGACGTTCTAGACCGAGCGCCGCCGTGGATGTTTTGGGCAGTGCACAGGGGTGGAGTGGGACCTTCAGCATGATCTACTGGAGGAGAAGGATCCCGTATCATGTGTCGAAACAATGCTCCAATGAGACCTCATTATCATAGTTCATAAAATATTGAACACGCTTGACTAAAACATAAGGCCCGTTTCCATTGGCCGACGAAAACAGTGTGGATTTTTTGTGTCCGTCTAAAGGCCCATTTTCATTGGCCATCACCGATATACAGTCAAGAACCATCGACGGACCTTTAGCATGGCAGAAGAAAAATATGAATAGGCTATTAGGAGAAAATAAAAAATCTACACCGTTTTTGATGGCCAATGGAAACGGGCCTATGGTGTTAATACTTTGTGTACAGTATCAACATGAACCCAGCGAACACAATCTAAATAAATGCACATCTCATATATATATTCAAATAACAGATAATTCCGATGGAAAAAAGACGAGCCAATAAAACACCTCGATTAAGTGAGAGCCACCCATCCAATTCGGGAAAAATCTTACAATCACATTTTATATCTAGATGTGTTCATTTATGACCCTGAATAATCTAGGCATCACAGTATTAAAAAGGCAAGGTCTTGCAGCTCAATGAATCAGATTTCTTGTTTGAATTGGAAACAGGAGTGTCCCTTAGATTTTCACAGAATATCTTTTCAGTCGTCACCCCCTCCCCATACCATAGCCACATTTTCAATTTATAGAAGACCGGTATTAGGACTATAATTAGAGAAGCAATGCAAGTTATGTACGGATAGCTACGCGTGTCAGTGGGCAGCATGTCCCCAGCCCTAGTTAACGTGGGCTTCAGGTGGAGGAGTTCCCTGACCACCCTGCTGGAGGGGCGGGGCAGGTATCAACCCAATAATCCGCTCATCTTCCGTCCGGGCAGTCCTATCCACGGCCAATCGGCTTGTCTCCGGGGGAGGGGGTGGCGCAGGAGGGGCATGCTTATTTACCTGTCCGCCCATGGCGCGGCTTCCCATGTTGTCCAACCCTACTACTACATGTACGCAGGTACCACCAGAGAGTTATTATAGTTGTACAAGGTCTCCTTAATCTCATGCACATTGTCGCTACATCCTCTGAAGATCACATGCTTTAGTTACTAGTTCACTAGTTTTTAGGGAATATATATGTTGATATAGATAATCATATATTTTGTGAAATATTCTATAGCTAGATCTACCTTACCATTATGTACGACGAGGCTTCCTTAATATTGCTGACATTCACACCACATCCATTAAGAGAAAAGTCTGAGTTATTTGTCCACTGATCTTTCCGAAATATATAATAATAGATATGATACTGAAGTTTTGTGAAATAGTAATTTTATGAGGCGAGCCTGGAACCATCCCAACCACATGAAATATTTTGTCTAACATTAAAATTCGAAGAATTCAGATGAATGAAACGATTATGGTTTAATATTTTCTGTTTAATATTCCCTTGGACCTACCTTAGCAGTTTCTTATATTGTAGTTTCCCACTATTGGTGTCCTCAAGGATAATTACCTGATGGCAAAGTCATCATCCTGAACCGGACACTTACACGAGACACAAGCCGGCTCTCCAGAGACAGAAGTGCGGGTCAATGAAGGGATGCATTAACACCCTGCTACCCCACCACCACGCATTATGTGGTGCAGGTTTAAAGGCACTCATTAAAGGCCGCCTTGTATTACCTGAGAGTGTATCACGGGTGATACATCAGACCAGCGCCCCATCACTGCCCCTATCAAATATTAATCGCGGCCCGTATGGCGGGTATTGTACGCAGGGTGGCGGCCCCGTCTAAATTACTTTAACAGACTGATGAGCACCGCGTCGTATCAAATATGGAAGGCCTAGCTGTAAAGACACCTTTGATGAGATAGTTACTAGCTCAACAGGGTCCTGTTTCTAAAATCGCCATAGATTCTTGCGGAGTATATACTGGTCTCAGCTTGTATCATTTGTCAAACCCTTGTATGACAAACCATATGAAACTCTTAAATACTAGGATGCCAGTTTTCCGATTTCTCCCGATTTCCGTGTATTTCATTTTCATCATATTAGATTTAGAGAGTGGGAAGGGGCAGTATCCAGAAAATCCCTGGTTTTTTGTTGTTGTGTTTTTATTGTGGAGAATATTTTATTTTCAACTTGTACAGGATATATACACACAAGTATTTTAGCAGCCATAAAGAAACAGATACATTTCTAAATGATATAGGGTTGTCATGCACTGGTAAATTAATCTACCCTGTTTCTACAGATTTTCGAAATACATGTGTCACATCTCACCCACCTGGTTTTTTGTTGTTGTTTGAAGGCAGCTTTTATATCCATTAGAAGTACATTCCAGTTAGTTTCATTTGAGAAGCACGGTCTAATATCTGTTAGTGTTATTAGAAAGAAATTCACGAGATGATAATAATTTAGTCTGTACTCTACCGAGTTTGACTTCAGAGTAATTCATTCAGCAAAGCTGAATGAATTACTCTAGTTATTTTCATCAAGTGGGTTTCTAATTTTATCTCACCTCGAATACATGATCAGGAACATTCATGATTGATAAGATGACTCACCGAATTAGCCATTGAGTATAGGATACACTAATTTCACGGCCGTGGAGTATGAGTTCCTAATGTTAAGTATATGTAGAAAACACTGGGGTTAGATAATATATCAAAATATATCTATAGAACTTATTACTAGTTGCCAAGGAGTTACATCAAGATTCAATATGGGCTGCTCTTTTTCCCTCTATCTCTATCTCCTTTTTTTGGGGGGGGGGGGGGGCGTACGAATGAATCAAAACCCTGGCTTTTGTTTATTCGTTATCTTTTTACCTCTCTCTTACATCTCACTGATTAGATTTCTAATGAACTAGGCTATCTAAATTTACATACATTGGATTTTACTTACGGTGATGAACTGTATTCACCCTTAGTTCAAACTATTAGGCTTCTTATAATCTGCAACTCAAATTACTTCCAGAGCTAGATTATAAACCCTAAGAGGCGAGTCGAGTCTGACATTAATATAAGAAAGTCTCGTCGGTCATTGGGGGACCTTGAAGTTGGAGCATGACTTGGTTTATTATACCGAGGATCAACCCTCAATGGTCTTTATAATCCAAGCGTGACAAGCAGACAGCCTTACAGACCTCCCCTGTGTGCCACGAATTGATAGAAAGTCTTCTGAGGATCTGCATGAATGACACTTCATCTGGACCTAAACTAATCATATTCGATATTAAAAGGTGGAGACATTCTAAAACGTCTAATTCGCCCTTTGTGAGGAGCTGGTGCTCTTTCGTCTAACACTGGGTCCCTGGGCGTCTCCTGTAACAGCGCTGTACGCCCTCTCAGATGTAACTGTATCATAAAGAACAAAAAATAGGTTTTTAATTATAGTTTGCTCAAAACAAAGCCCACTATTGCGAGGTTTGATTAAATATTGTTGAAGGCACTGTCGGATGTGTCCAACGGGGGCCCTCTTTTTAACTGATCTCTAGGGAAGGGATGTAGAACTAGAAAGAGGTGGTGTCAATGTACAGCAATGGAGTGTAGACCGAGAGAGGGTATGTAGCAGAGAGGGCACTTTAAATCATCATAAAAAAACAAAAATAGCCTATATGAGCCTGATTTATGCAAGTTTTGAATGGCCCCACACATTCTCATTCCTATTCCCCGACAATACTGATGTGTTTTCAACCTTTTCGCAATCTCTCTGAGGTAGTATATTCCACATGATTTCTTTTCCTTTTCTTCCGGCCCAAGTGACATCCCAGAGAGTGTAGTATAGAGATGGCAGAATGACATCCGAGGTGTAGAGTAGAATAGTTATGTGTTAGGGGTAATCTATTGCGTACACGTTAGCGATAGGGTGGGGTTGAATTTCTTTCAGAAATTTTGCTTACTTGATTTATGGATGGCCCCTGCAAAGCTTGGAAAGAAATAAAAGTAGAAAGAAGGGAGGTAGATATTGAGAGGCACCTATCAGACGTTATCGGTGAAGAGATGGGACATTAGAAATAGGGAGAGGAGTGAAATTCGACTGTAGAATATGATTAAGGAGAATGTGTAGATCTGTACTTTGGGGTGTATATGAGGAGTATACAGAGAGGATTTGGAGAGAGGAAGCTGAAATCCCTGTGAGGATAGAGAAGGGAGATTCTGGTGTGATAGATATAAACAGAAGAGCAGTCGAAGGGAATATGTGGGTAGAAAGTCACGACAACATCAGAATGAGAATACGAGGTACAAACATGAAAGATACAACTACCAATCAAATTAGTGCGGGCGTGCGCCAAGATGAAAAACCCATTACGATGTCAACTTCGTGGGAAATCATTTTGTAATTAAACAGTAATTCGCCGAGGCAATAGAAAGACTGGCAACAGACATTCACCATGCACTCCTCCCTTACCACACAGGCCGTGAATGTATTTCTTTATTGATAATCTGATTGCAAGGCCAATTTAAAATATCCTTTATCTAAATAGAAATGACTTGACTTTGGAATTAAGGTGGCCGGACCTAAGACGAAGCTGTCTAAAGCGTTCAGGTTTAACCATCGCTCGTCACAACTCCTTATACAATATAGAGGGACCTTATACGTCCCAGTTTGCTCTAGCGAAGCCATACGTTTAAAATGTTCCACTCCGGCAGGTGATTTCTTCCAACATCCGCAGACACCAACATGTCGATACCAGAAAAGCGTATAGGCATGACACGCCTTGTAGGGACCGCGCCCATCTGTACTCTAAGTATTATTGATATATCTCAACGTCTACGTCTGTGAGAGCATCTGTAGAGTAAGCCACCGTTCATATAATGTGTATGGGTAGAGAGCACTATGAATCCATCCATTCATATCCCTCTGTACTTACGGCTTTGTATTGGGATGCAGAAATGTTGAACATCTACATATAAGATCAGATTATTTCAGAGGGATTAAAGGATTTAAGTATTGCTCTGCTTGACTGTAAATATTTTGCATTTATCTATCTACTATATCTGATAATATCAGTATTATCATATTTTCGGAAATATAAATTTAGCTCCTAAGAATGATACATATATTCTACTTTATTCAAAATATCTATTGGTAGATTCCATTATAAGTGATATAGATAAAACTACTAATATACGTGAGAATAATCGTCACACAGAGGTCAGAGGAAAACAGCATCAGGACAGAAAACTGTTGGAAAAGGGCAGTCGAGCTCGTATTGGCATTGATTCTTGTAGAGGCTAGTTCTATCATACTGGTTCTACCATATTTACAATGGCCAAGTTGGGTGCAAGCCAACCTTTCCAGTTTTTGGACGTAAATGTTATTGACCGTGAAAATATCACCCGTAGGGGTTTATTGGAATCTTTATGTCATAATTCGTATGTAGTTGCATAGAATTAATATAAGAATATTACAGGAGAGTAATTGATATCCTTACTTTGATATCAATTTCGTTACTTAAGATACGTCTGAAATTAAAGTAAGATTATGTTTCCTGTCTCTTATATTAGTCTGAGTATACATCTTCTCTAGTATATTTTCTCCAGGTGTGATAGGAAGTCTGTCCTGATTTTAATTTAAACGATTAGTGATGGTTCAGGACTTAGTTCCACATGACAATTCCAAGAATGCAGACATTTTCATGTAAAAACGTCCATTTAAGCAATAATGTAAAACAACTATCCCTCCATGTTTTTATATTATAGGAACTAGTCGTTATTTAGGCGGCAATAACATAGACCCATCTGTACTATCTATTAAGGCCACTACCTTTATTTGGTGTCTATTAGACCAGACACATGCTCCCCCAATTTGGAGTTGTCAGTGGCGGCGGCCTGCAGCCTCCCCAGGCACCATCCCCCTCCCCGCTCACCCAAACGGCTTTTGTGCACTCCATTTGCCGGACATAGCATTCCTTTGTTGGCGTCCTTAGCCTCGCAGCTGAACCCTGATGGTTTGCCAGTTGTCCATACACTGAGGGTATACGGAGAGGGCTGTCTGTGGCGCAGGGGCAGGGGGCGCCAGGGGTAAGGGTGATATAATAACCCCCGAGCGAGACAAACCCCCTGCCCCTCCCACCCACCCACCCACCCCACCCCACCCACCCCACCCACATTGACCAGTCTCAGGATGAACGATAGGTGGCGCCACTTTGGTATTGTCCCTCTGGCGGGGGCCGTTATAAATCAGCGCCAGCAGCGCCACGTAGCGTCTTAGGGGCAGGGTTGGGGGCATGACCCCCTCCCCCCAGCGAAACCCGGCCTGCCTATTGTCAGTAACGCCCCCTTATATCGACCACTTAACAGACATGTATCACTGTTAAGCCCTGCCTTTATACGCGGCCCAAACCTCCCGTGTCGTTTTGCCTTATTGGTGGAAAGCCCTGAAAAGGTCTACATAGATTTCCCATGATAATCCTTTTCTCACATGTTCATAGTCAGTAGGTAAGCCCAATACACAACTTGCAATTTTCGTCTCTTTTGGCATCTTTATCGGCGATAAAGTACCCTGTACATCGTCGATATTGCACCATGAACATGTCTCTAGATATGCATCCACTAACGTTTTTGATTGCAATGAGAGGGACTTTTCGTGCCCATAAAGGGTCCTCTTGAGGACCATAGCGCTTGCAATTGTGTAACAAACAAGTAAAATCATTTCTTCCTTAACGTATACATATATCCTAAGTATTTTTGTTAGTGCGTTGGTGTTCTTATTCCAGTACAACAGTACCTTTGTCGCATGGGGTAGATATCGTTAGGTAGGCTCTGGGCCTTAATATACCCAGACTCTACTCATGATAATTTTTAAAGGGCTGACGTGTAGTATTTGCCAACGAGCAACTCTTACTGAAGAAGGATCTCATGAGTAGCTCTTCTTATGGTAATTCGTATTCTAATAACGAACACTTGGAGAGCAGTTACATTGTGAGCCGAGTGAATTTGCATGTAAATGCTGAGACAAATTAAGCATTACTTCGTTATAACATTACTCAATGCTTGTGTAAATTCTGGAAGGTAGGAGTTGCTCTGTGGGCTGGATATCCAATAATCACCACAGGCTTAGGAACTGATGAGCAGCTCAGAATAAGAGAATGTTCTCTTCCCTTACAGCAGAACTCAAGGGCTTTACCGGGAAAGACTCCACATCTCCGCATCACTCCCCACTTACTCCCATACTATACTCTCCCAGAGTAAAAGACTGACTCACTTCCATTCTCAGTAGTGGATATGTGATTTCAGGAATAGGCGAGGTAAATCCCTCACGATACTTTCATCCTCAAGTGTTTCCCCACCATCTTCAAACTCGTTCAAACCCGGCCAGCCAACAACAATAACAGTTATGAGGTCATAAAGGCTCTACTTGAGGTAAATTAGCGGGTGCAGTCCTCTTACAGTCTCGGTCAATTTGCTGGCCAGAGGGTTTTACTTTGTTTGTATTGCTCTGGTCAACAAAAGAATATCCTGACAGGAAACTCACCTGGGTATGTCATTGTCATCTCGGCATGTATTCTCTAATGGATTTGGGGAATGGCTCAATGGCCAACAGCGTGTGAGACGGGTCTGGGTGCCGAATGAACTGAAGGGTAGACCTGGAATATATGGCAGCCTCATGGAACCAAATCCATAAAGTACGTACGCAGTGAGGATTGGGGGGGGGGGGGAGGACTGCCGTATATCTCTTTGGGTACAAATTATAAAGTGGAGTGGATGGTGAAGTAGTTTCAGAAACTTTGTGTACGTACTTTATGGGTGATCCTACTGGAACCTGGGTGGCTCGGTGGCTAAGTCACTCGCTCCTGATTATACAATGGGAATGGCCGATCACTGAGCCTCGGTGGTATAATGCTAACTTAGCCACTGTTCATCACAGCCTTTCCCTTGCAACACTTTGCTCTAACTCGATATGTGGGATGCGACATCCCCGTAAGCAGATGTATGCTATATTTGTTTTCCCTTTTGACGAGGGTCATAGCAAACCCAGCAAAATTTAATAATGTATTGATTTATTTGATACTTTATTCATAGGTTATTGCCTAACCGTCTATTCAAGGCCTAGTCCATCTCAAAATTTATCATACCAAATATGCAATTCACCATATTTCATCTATATTTCATAATTCAATCGAGAGTAGCAGAAGTAAAGTAATGAGTACCATTTCGCACCAGTGCCCATGTATTATCAATGGTGTCAGACACCTTAACCATAATGCATTCACACGTCCAGTGTCGTGGGATCAGCCGGGGGATACAGTCAGGGGACAATGGTAGCTGACCTGGCAACTGCATTTGCTGACCACCATTACCAAGCTTATTATGACTGGCCACCGTCCAGCTGTGGCTTCCCATTGAGTGGGACTTGGCTGGCCGGCATGGTGGACATACGCAACGAGGCCTAATCGCTTTACATTCTGCGTGCTCCTGAGATCATCCATCATAAATCATCTGGACCCCGATCAGTACTCCAGCCATGGTTGCTGATCACGGGGAATATACAGAAGATGCTATACTAGATATATATTTCCTACGGTACAGAATCACAATAGGTCTAAATGTTTGAGGTGTATTAAGTCTCACATGGGGCTAGTGTTAAAGTATGTACGCAGAATATCTGTGAAATTTGACCCCACCCATAGCGCCTCTTCCTCTTTGTACGCAATAGATTACAGAAAGGATGTACACACATTTTCCTTAATGACCCCCATACCCTTGCTACGTAATACTTTATGGATGTACCGTATAGGTTATGCCTTAGTTGTCCTTGAGCGAATTATTATTGACTGTTAATACTATATAATCCTTTCATATGAGCTTTTGAAGGGAGCCCTTAGAATAATTGCAAGTTTTTCCAATTGAATATAGTCCAGCATGGAGTTGTCCCATTACACTAAGTCCAAATAAGGAATAGAGTAGACCGAGTAGCCAATGACTGCATTCGCAGCAAACCCCGACCTTGACCCTGACCTCCTTACATGATATTTTCTAGCGCCTTGGGACGGTTCTACGGTCGAGAGTTGACCGCGAATCTTATGGGCCACAACCACCCTCAGTATGACTCATGATCTGCAGAATATTTGAAACCTTACCAAATCCGAAATGGAAAGCATAGGAAATAGGTCTCATGGTACCACAATTCCATGGCAGCAAATAGCTGAAAGTGTATGAACAATTAATAATAACGTAACCCATAGATCTCAGATCCGTAATGTAGATTGCTCTATTGGAATGACATCCTCGTACCTTCCTATTATAGACCTGCGTACTAAAGTCGTATACAGTGTTCTCATATGGTGTGTGGGTGTGGGTTGGATGGGGGGGGGGGGGGGGCAGGTAGGTGGAGTGCTGTGACGGTGCGCTGGGTGTGGTCCCCCTGTCTCCTAATGCCCTGGATGCTGATCCTTCTATATGAATCACGAACGTATTATACGTTGCTGTACCACAAGGTTGGTTTAAGAGGATTGACTCTCTCCTTCTCACCCAAGGTCGATAATTTTAAGTCATTCATTATTCTCACCTCGGTAAATATGTAAGGATGGGATTTCTACCTAAATTCATCTCGAAGGTTCGTTCACCACTCTTGTGGTGTAAGACCAGCGTGAAAAGCTGGAAAAAGTCGCCGCCAAAGTCCCCTTGCGATATTTTTCCGGTACAATATCACAAGGTGTGTGGCTTGAGACTTTTCTTCCTTGAGATATGTGCGGACTACCGGCCTTCGAGACATTCTCCCTCCTTTTTCGCAAGCATATCTCAAGAGAAAATGTCTCAATGTGTGCCTTCGACTTATTAAACAAACAATCATCCATTATCGCTGGGATTCAACCCACCGCCAATTCAACGAATACAACTGAAGCCATTTTGTATGTACACATCCTAGTGCAGTGATGCAATATAAAGGAGTGACGGATCGATCCCAATCCCATGGACAGATAGCATACCTTTTGTACTTAAACGTTGCATTTTCACATAACTCCCCTAGGAAATTGAATGTTTGTTTTCTCAGATTATAGATTTCCTAAATTTTGTTGATTAATCAATTTGAATGGTTATCGCATTACGTTTACCTTGCAGATCAACCCCCATCATCGCTCAGTAGGTGGTGTTGTCACCTGAGTCGCGATCTGCTCCGAGTGACTCCTTTATGATGTCTCACTTTATTCTGCACCATACAAAAGCATACAAATTAGAGAGACTGACTCCTGGTTAATGTCTGTAGCACCTCGCCTAACGTAATGATCACCTCCATACGGAGTCCCTAATAACGTTAAGTACGTTTTCAAATGTTTTCCGGGAAGATGAATACACGATAGAGAGACAGGTGCACAGGCGCGTATTTACCGTTAGAGAGAAATATTGAATTGACATCTACTATGTGTGTTTGCAGTGCATGCATGTAGTATATGCATATACATGTGCAGCGTATGTACATTTGTACAGTTTATAATGCAAGTGTTTTTATAAATTGTTCTATAAAAGCTGTAGATTCCTATTATAATATAATCATCACCTACATGAACGAAGGGCTAAAGTCTACTATTATCCCAGCCCCTTCCTACATAGAAGAGAGCAGTGTAGGCTTGTCCTTGTCCGGTTATAGACAAATCCTCTGGAGATTTACCTTCTGCCTCTGCCTATTGCCAACTTTACCCTTAGGTGATGGAACTTGCCAAGTCAGCACTTCTCTCGCGAGAGATTCTTTTTTGGCGTACAAACAAGTTAAGAAATGCCAATGGTAGAGGGCAGGGCTGGTGACTGCTAATCTCTGCTGCTCTAGGTGGAGTGGAGTCGATACTAGACTAGATAGTGGGAGCGAATGAGGTGGGAAGTATTGAGGAAATGTCAACAGTAAGAGAACTGCTGAAATAAATGAATTCACTGGGTTTATGGAGAAAGGGAAATTGGAAGGAGAATTCCTTGAGTGTGCTATAAGGTTTTTAAATATGTATCTGAGAATTTATCTCAAATGAAGTGCGCTTCTTCCAGTCGAGGAACTGCTGAATTAAAAGGACAATTTTCAAAAGGTAATATTATGTGAATTACATAATTGTAAAGATAGGAGAAATTGATAATGCCTCTTCTCATCTGAAGCCACATTTTCATGTCAGAGGATTCTCTATAGTTTATGAAGGATCTTAATCGTCCGTTTTATTGGACTATGTCTACATTGGTAATCTCTATTTTTGTTACTTCCATTGTATGTACCTCCACCTTACATTGATTCTGTACAGCCAGCCTCAATCTTTTACCAAATGCCCCCGTTATACCCCACCCAGCGCGGCCACACGGCCATCAGCACACACACACACGACGGAATATTCCATCCGCATTTTCTTCACACGCAACTGACCTCAGGTCAGTGGAGCGTGGTCGCCGAAATCAATTGGAAATTGAACACAATACAAGTTTTAAACGTCGACAAACGAGGCATGCCTTCAGCAGGTGTACCCCTATCGACCCAGACACGGCTGGTGGGCACGGTGAGGTGGAAACAGGAGAGGAGCATCAGGGAAGTGGTATAGGGGGGTGGGGTAGAGCGTGAGGTTCGGTGAGGGCTGGTGTGGTCGCATTCTCTTCTTATGTCCGATGATGTACATTAACAGTAATATCGACCCAGACATCCCCCACCCGTGCCATTTATAAACCTGCCTCTATGCCTTGTCATTGGCGTTGTACTGTCACTGACTGGTCTCAGACTATAGGGATATTGACACAGAAGTCTCTTCCTGCCGTGGTAAGCGTGCTTTATGGTCCTCATTTAATTTAATGGGGATTGGTGTATTGAGGCTTGTACTGCAACTGTTGGTGTCATGATAATAAAGAGCCATTAATGACAAAATTAATCAACCTCCAACGTACATGCATGAATGGTACTACTGATACCATCTATGCCTTAACCATCGAATTACTATAAAAAGAGATTATTTTGAACATCAGTAGCTCAATACCAATCGGTTAGTGTATCTTAGCTATAGTAGGAATTTATGCTGAAGATTTTTATAAGTTGATTATGTTCACACCTCAGTTTAGTAAATCAAAGTTTCTCTATTGCCTAATCAGGCCTGAAATAGGACTGAAATATATCAGATGCTCTCACAGTATCATTTTATGAGGTTATTGTTACTTTGGAGACCAGTTCTCCTTATCAATAGTTTAGTCGGTATAGATAAAAACGTGACAAAGGTAACATATTGTAAAGTGAAGAACTGAGGGTATGATGGTAGATCGAGGTTCTTGTACTGGCGAATCGAACCCAATAGAAAAAAGAAGAATGGGTGTGGGAACTGTTAGGGTCCGGACAAATTATGTTCAAATATCCCAACGAGGGGTTGGGGTGGGGTGGGGGCATGCTGTGGGCGTGCTCGCTCTTTTTCCAGTGAAATTCTTTCTTTGATAATGTATGCGGTAGTTTGACAATATTCCCATGAACAAATCTCGGTAGAAACCCTTCCCGGTGATGCAAATGGTTTCATGCAACAGCTGCCAATATTCTCCAATTGACTAATTCTGTTTCCATTAAATCGTATACTCTGAATTGTTACAAATATCCTTTTGGCCATCAGCCTGGTTCGTGGAAGCTGATAATGAGTTGAAACGTCAATGATAGTCTCAGGATTAAGCACATGTTTCCTAGTAACACTGATTAATGCGCCAATATCAGTAATTGGAGGAATAAGAGCAATGGCTGTCAGGTATCAATTATCATAGGTCACAAAAACAGTCCCTGTATAGGTTACGTTCTGGACATAGGGTGACAACCACCTGTGTGTGCTACTTCCGTTGATGCCCTGATCGAAAACCTTGCTTTTCCTGACATCCACCCCAACCTCCACCAACCTCAGCTCGTGTCACGTGACCATTCATCATAGTCACGTGATTATTCCCTGGGGAAGAGGCGGCGGATGGAGCGGATACGACGGGGCAGGTCAGGGATGCAGGCAGCTGGGAGCGTAAAGGGCTGGTGGGGATTGGATATTGGGTACTGGCCCAGTGCAGGATTGCTTCGTATGGCAGAAAATGAGATGGATGAAGGGGTTTATAGGGTCTGTCTGAAGGCATAGCCGCAACGTCTTAGTCTTTGGTTCATGTCTTGAGGGGTAGTCTAGACCACGACATGCTTCCCGATCGCTACGATTTGAAATGAGGAAATCGTGACCTATCGGGAGGTCCCCGATAGGTCCAACAGTTTGAACTCGTAGAGCGTGGCAACACCTTGGGAGGACTAATAACATAAACTATGGTCACGACAGCTCCACGACTACCCTACGACAGGCTATGAAATTTCCAACATGTTGGAAATTATCGGGACCTCTACGATTGGCGTTTTCATCGCAGCCTATCGTGAGCTGTCGTAGACGAAATCGCAGAAACCTGTCCCACCTACCACGATTTTGCCAAACCTCATGCTACAATCGGAATGGTGTCGGGAAGGCCGTCGTAAGGCCAATCGGGACCAGAATCGTAGTAGGTGGGGGCAGGCTTTTAGGCTGCGTGATTCCTGTCGTAAGGGGAAGTCGCACGATCATGTTATGTGATTCCTGTCTTAAGGGGTACTCGGATGGTCTTGTGATTCCTGTCTTAAAGGGTAGTGGCATAATCATGGTCCTGGTGAATCTTATCGTTAAAGGTAATCGTACGATCTTATTCTGCGGGGATTCCAGTCATAAGAAGTAGTCAAACTATTTTAGTCTTTGAGGATCCAATCTCAAGGGGTAGTCACTTCACTTAGGAATTTTTTCTGTATGTGCTTACTACATTTTCCTGCCCATCGATGACTTTATAGCAGTTCCTGTCCGCTCATTATGTAGGCCCTGAGACCACCCTCTGTTTATCATATGACTTTTTTCTAGCTAGTATTCCTTCCTAGTTCCTTCATGTTTACCTTCTACTTAGTGGTCTGAGTCCCCAAAAGATTACCCACCCCCATGTGCCACACCTCTCCTGTTCTACATGCTCCCCTCTAGAACTACTTGTGAAAGGTTGACGTCTAACGTGGGTGTTTCTTCATACTGGTACCAGCGGGGGTGTATGTGGGTGGACCGGTTGTTCAGGGGGGTGGGGGTGGGATGAGGGTGTATAGTGGGTGGGTGTATTGATGTATGCTGGAGCAGTCAAACCATGAGTGGGCAATGTTGACTGAGACACCACTGCAGGAGTGTCCCCAATACAGCGAGCAGCTCACGGCGGTGTTTGTGGGGAGGGTGTTGCTCGTGGGGGTTCCCGGTGAATGGCGACGTGTGTTCCGTCAGCGTGGGACTGGAGTGACGGGAGCCGCGGCGGTGCAGCCCGGGAGAAGGTCGACAATGAGTGGGGCTAGCTTCTATACAACTCCATTCAAACTCACCATGAAATTGGGTGGTTCTGTGGATAAAGCAGGGGTAATGAAGGCAGGTTATTTAGGGGTGTTTTTCAGTCGTGTCGTACACGGGATCTTTGTATACAGGTGGTGGCAAGTAGGAGTTCGGTGTTGATTGTGTGGGAAATGATTGTTTCGCGCTAAAGGAAAGTCGGCACATAATGCAAGATGGGATACCGAGGGTGAAAATTTGTAATGCTTACATTTAAGATCATGCTCTAGAATGATGACAATAAAACACTGCCCTCAATTTACTTCATAATTATAGTAACTTTGAATACAAGAAGGAAAAGAGAAACACCCTCTTTCACCAGGTGACGTACAGGGCATGTCCTCCTGTCACTAGGTAAAACCTTCCCATTTTAGATATATGATATAAAGATAGGCTGACTGTCTTCGAACGTCAAATTACCTAGTGACATTGTCAACTTATCTGCCTGTGGCATTGGCATGACAATTCTACCGTGTATTTATCATGTACGGAGAACGTCAGCCAGCTTTTGTATAGAACATGCGTAAAAGGAAATATCACATAAACATATCTACAGGTGTATGATCAGTTAAGTGATATTGGCATATATTCGGGGCGTATATTTAGAATATATTATCAATTTCTCTCCAATATACTGACATTTCCTATTCAGTACAGTCTGTACTAAATATCAGCCGAGGATGGGATCTGACGTTGCACTACACACTGTATATGTGGTAGAACTGCACGTATTCCATCCACATTGCCTCCAAGGACGCACTGCGTCTTTGTAACATCAGTCTGGCCATCCTTCACGGCACACAAAATGCACCGTCATCCATAATTCCCCGCCGACACGACCCATAGCATGACCGTTTCCTTATCGCATTGTTATCCTAAAGCTACACACGAGGGGGGGCATGTCCCGCCAGGGGGCAGGAAGCAGGGGGTAGCATACATGCGCAGACTGAGGTCACTGTTGTCATGGAAGGGCGATGACCTGCATGTCTGTTAACAGTCTTTCTGCCTGCTATCTGCTGTTATCATCTTGCACTCTCTGCACAGATCCTAGAGATATAGCAATAGAAACACGTTAAAAGAGACATGGAAGAAATGCGGGAGATTTACCAAAAACAATCGGGGAATTCTGAGGTTTGGCGCTCGTTAAATGCTTAGGCATTGTCATGGAATATGCGCCGTATGAATCAATATTGATAAACCATGATATTTTTACAACTGCTGCATTTATTATGTTGATTTCTGTACGTCCAAGTAAGTTACGTTCGTGGCCTTAACAATAAATAGAATTCTTCCGTGACTTCTACTGCTTGCATAATTTGTTCATTAAAGTCTTCGCGTGATAAGTTCAAACCGACACAGTTGAAATGAAAACCGTAAATGAATATAGAAGCGTTACAGCACAGTGTTTAACAGCACAGAATGAGCACTGTAAAATAAAGTGTCATGAGACATTCATGTAATGAATATTTCAGATCTTGATGATTGGATTAGATTTACTTGAATCCTTAAAATAACTAAAACTGCCGCTAATTTGCGTTGCATGACATACACCACGACATGACTATAGTACGTAAGAGTACGTGTTCTACACAGGCCGGCTCATTTATGCACGAATGTCGACCAGTTCACCTTTATTTTCATCCAGACTATGAATAATTCTGTCCAAAATGACATCACTCACATTTTACCGAAATGCTAATTTCTCTTGATTACCCAGATTAACCGACAGTTTCGGAAACGGAAGCTTATAACACTATTACAGTAGAGTTAACATATTCAATGAATATATAAAAAGCAAGGTAATATTCAGAATCTATTGCTCAGACTGCTGTTCTCTTTATGTGTACATTACTTGTACCCAGATTCACACTAACTCCTTCCCTGCTTTCCTTTTTCGTTCCCAAATATGGCTTATCTATTGGCGAAATCTATTCACAAAAAGCAGACGTGATTTTACCTCACCTCGTCTCATATCATGTCCACTGAGACCCATACTAGGCGATATGCTGCCTGAGTTTACAGGATTTACTGTTTTCCCTTCGCCCAAATGAGGTGAGTGACCAAGGCTGCCTGGAGGTGGCTGGCACGTCAGTTATGGTGGAATAATTGAGTGTGTGTTACCGGCCATTATACATACAAGGCCAGCGGTGCCGGAAGGGGATGAGGGTAAGCGAGGAGGTTAGCCAGGGGGCCTGTGTTAGATGGGAGTGAGAGCATCTTAGCAATGTCTGTAAAACAGGCGTAGTTAAAGATTTTCTTCTGTAATTTCATAATTCTAGATGAGGATATATTGGCCAGCATATATATTTAAACATGGGTCTTTACGTTCAGGCCCTTTAGAAGCTACTCTTTAATTTCGAAATGGAAATGGGAAACAATCTATAATGCATAAAGCTGTTTCCCTCTTATCATATACCTTAAAATATTGATATAAATGGCGATTTGCTGACCTCCAATCCACGGAGAAGCCATGCCCACCCTAATTTCCATCTTTTAGTACATGTACATCTAGAATAGGCAAGCACAACCTTTGGGTTTTGTGAATACTAGATAGGAATCATACTGTCCATGGTCAGTCAGGATAAACGTGCTCCGCTGGAACCTTTCCACGATCGTTGGGCTTAATGAATGTCGTGGTAAAGGCTACTCCTAGAAGACATGAAATATCAGGTTATGTGTCACGATACATGATGATATTCTTCTCGTGATAGTTTGCCTTTCATGGGGGTTTACTCTTCGTGATATTCTACATTTCGTGATACCAATAAAAGGTTATGATAGAATCGTATGATAGATGTGACAGCGTGATAGACCTTGGTCACTAGACTGAAATTGTTCTGATTGAGGAGCTGTCTTAGGTAGAGGCTCACTACTTCTCCCGGGACCCACATGTGTTCTTTCCCACCCCTTATTTACCCCTCTCCACCCCAGAATCCATCCATTGTACTGCCATATCTCACTTCACTTCTTATCCAATCATCGTATTCACCCCTTCCGTCAATTCCAATCTATAACTTCCATTACGAATCAATATATACTCGCTCCCACTCTTGTGTTTCAGAAATTAGGCCCTGAAAATGTACTTCCGCCACATATATGCTTACTGCTATCAGGGTGCAAAGTCACTCCCAGCTAAACGTATATACATATCCGAATCCAATGTCACCAGGAATCTACCACCCCTTCGATATCATCAAAATTACCCTGCCTCAATCACACGCTATGCAATGTGCCCACCATCCCAGAAGGACCCAATGTGGACTATCCTCTACCCAAATATGGGCGTCCTACATCAATTCCTATAGTCATCTTTAATAGAGTCTTTCCACAAGAACAACACTGAAATTATGAGCAAAGTCATATATCACACATTATGTGATATTGAATTGCTAAACACTTTGAGTCAGGAATAGTTTTTATACACTCTCTATTTACGTCTTTCTGATACATTAGAAGTTTAGGAATATAGAATGGACAGAAATAGCATAGAAATATTACATGTACTGCATTTTGGCAATATGCTCTTTAATCAGAAAGAACACTTACAAGGCAAAACATAAAAGAGAGGATG
Source organism: Alentia gelatinosa (assembly GCA_950022655.1). Classification (NCBI taxonomy): domain Eukaryota; kingdom Metazoa; phylum Annelida; class Polychaeta; order Phyllodocida; family Polynoidae; genus Alentia; species Alentia gelatinosa. The sequence continues at coordinate 34,937,037 of OX465583.1, forward strand.
AGATTGTAGCATACTCCTATTTCCTTTCCAACCCAAACCCACATATACACATCCCCCCAGGAGTAACACTACTGAACTTGTTTCCTCCTACGTTTTGCCGCCAGTCGACCGTGTAGCGGGGCTCCTCCAGGATCTGACCGCCGTGGTCTCACAAAGACTACAACTCATCACTAATTCACGCCTCAGGGAGGCGGTGGTCGGGTCGGTTTAGGCGGTCGGCCATCCTCCTGTCAGACCTCGTGTCTAATCATAAGCCAGCAGTTAGGGGCCACTCCATGGCCGGGTCATGGAAGGAGCCTGGAGTATAGGGTCATGGGGACTGCGGCAGGAGTAACCAAGGGAGTTCACATCATAACATTATCATATACGTGTGTGCAGATTTCTGTTAGATACTGACCACTGCTCCCCAAATTGTATTCGATACGTTCGTCGCACTGACTCACATTCGTCGCACTAACCAAGTAATAGATCCCATTACTCGATCGGCGAAGGTTGACAACCATTAAATAGACAGGTTAGTCAGTGATAAATGTGATTTACGTACGAGCTTAAGATAATTTGTCCACCCTTTCTGTTTTCTGGTAGCATCCCTCTGTCATATACATATTAGGGATCAATAAATAAACAATATTAACTTATTTCGATTACAAGCGGCCGTAATCTCCGAGGAGCCAGACCCGTAGTAATATCCGAGCGCATTCGAGGATATTACTGGTCAGTCTGGGCCGATGAGACTACGACCGCTTTTATCTGAAACCAGTTTATGTTGTATTTACTAACCACCGTTCGTTACTAATCAGTATGGTGCTCTAAAATTTCCAGAAATTTGAAACGCGATTAATGAATTAGTTCACGCTTCCCTCACCAGGGGCCCGATGACGTTTTGGGGAATTTTTTCTCGTAAACTTCTACTTTACCAAGTCGGAGATTATGGGCCTCCGTAATCTCCTACTAACAGTTTACGCACACCACATGCGTTGTCTATGGAGACTCCGTAATTGGTGGTTCATAAACAGAGATATTCGGCAATCCTGAAGGATAGTGCTACGTGTATTGCCCCATAGCCACCTTCTAAATCAATGTTTATTGGATTAAGTCATCTGCGGGGCCTCAGTGTCCCGGAACACAGAGTTAGTTATAAATGTCCTTTATCTGAATTATTGGCCTTTGTTTTATTGCTACAATTACACGAGAACGTTAATGGGGATAGAAATCATTGTTTAATCATTTGGAGATTTTGTCAAAATGTTTATCGCCTAGTTACACCAGTTAATCCATTGGAAAAGACAGGAATGGGGAATGAGACCTTGTCTTTATTAGTGATTTTATTTCAGTTAGGCTACAATTAATCTGACAAACCAAAAAATTGTTCCACTCTGGGAATGTTCGCTAAAGCCTGGGTTTTGTTTGCACATCGCTTACCTGTGCGGGAAATACCTATACGGCATTCATACACTGCCTCCATCATCTCCACACTGGGCGTGGCCCCTTCGATCCTTCTCTGCTATATATAGCGACGCCCTTTGCTACAACAGGTGTCGACCCCTCCCTTACCCAACTCCCAGATCCCTGGATTTAAGTACATACTAGTCAGTATACAGTTATGACCTCTGCACTTTCATATACATGCAGCTCAAGTTGAACTACGTCACTACGTATGTGATATTTCCTAGATGGGTGTGTGAGAGGCTCCTAAAGCACCACAATGAATCCCCTGTAAAATTGTATATGGGTTTTATACTCTGTTACTTTTTTATTTTACTCATTTCTTTATGATTTAACCATACACTTATAGACGAACAATCAAATCCTCAATTCTTTTCTGTGGAAGGTTGAGCAAGCCACCCCACACCCACATCGGAACGAGCGCTGACATCCCCAACTACACAAAGAAAAAGTTTGTTATCAAACATACACTCATAATATCAAAGTCTTTGGTTCTACTATCTGTGAGATCAAGGTATCTTGTTCCCACACCTGCTATCATAGAACATATTTCTTTAAACATCGGTTAGGTTGCAGATAAAAGGGACAAGTGTAGTATTCTTCGAAGCCAGTAGTCTTTTGCTCTTAAAGAATTCCATTTTAGCCATTTCAAATCAATTGGAAACTTACGTCATCAGCAAAATTTTCTTTCACGTAGACTTTCTCTTACCTTGTAAACAACTACATCCACTATATATAGAGCGCAATGAGTAGAATACTGGACTGCCAAACACAGCATCACTTTATACTTGATTCATAGATTAATTTGCAGCTCATATGACCTCTATCGTTCCAATACCGTAAGATCATCGCATAATGGAACACAACTTATATATGTTTTGTTTGAATTACTATATATCACAACACTTCCATTGATGTTAGAGAATGGAGATGTCAATCTGAAGTGGATACCTAAGCTGCTGTTATTCTCTATTTTAAAGCAGTCCTACTTCTCATTTGCCCGCAGGACATGGGCATTCTGTAGCGATAGTCATATACATGGATCTTGAGAACGGTAGCTCAAATCGCAATCATTCACATATGTTATATTGCTTGTCTGTCACCTCATAGGTTCAATTTCTAAGTGATATGCCCCCAGGCACCATTAATCAACAAACCCGCTCCGCAAAAATGCCTCTTCTAGAACAACTCAATTGCAACAAGCTCAGGAATCTCATCATTCTTCACCCAACAAAAACAGTCAGCTACCAGATAGGTCTTTGAAAAATGCCTGTGAGCCGGTTGTCGGTGAGACGCAAGCACTCGACTGCAGGCAGGGTGAGAGTGCGAGGAGACCTTGGGAGACGGAGAGCGGGGACGGTACCCTGGAGGCGGAAGTGCGAGTGATAAATGCCGAGGGGACCCATGGGGGACGGAACCCTGGGAGGAGACATATTGCTCGTATATTGACAGACAGCCCGCAGTCCTCCTAGCGGCCGAGTCATGCACCACGGGGCACAATCACAAACAATCTGGTCTGACTGATGGAGCTTACATGGGATCGGCCAGAAAGCCAGGCCTCACAGCCTACTTGCCTTTTCCCACAGCTCATAGGCACTGTGCTCCTGTCGCGTGCCGCCCTTTGGGCAACGTCTCTGCTCAGACGACGACTATATCGTAGGAGATTTATCAGGGGAGCAACTTGTTGCTCGCTGCTTCTTACCAAACGAGTTGCTCGTTGGTGTCTTCAAAGCCATAGCTAATTATGAAGAGAGGCTGATGTTCTGGTTGTAACAAGGCTAAGGAATTTTTCCACATCTCCTTTCCTTGGCAAACCCCATAATTAATGTTGTATACCTTTTCTTCAATTATTTTGTTGGTACAACTGATGGTTTTTCAAATTCAACCGTGATTTAAACAATCCATAAAGAGAGATTTCATATACATTTTAAGGTGTTTTTGCTGTTAACGTATATCTAATACAAGGATGGCAGAATTCCATTTTCCCATGTAAATCAGCTTTTTTTCAATTGATAAAATCAATTTTCTTTGGTAAAACGAATATAATTAAGTAAGGCTGATTCACACCAAGAAGATATTGCCACAGACGCTCAGCTCGACGCTGTGGCCAACGCAAATGTGTTTTCATATTTTCGCAGTTTCCGTGAGGTAAGAAGTTCCACATGAAAAATATGTTCTCTATTTCTTCTGACCTCAACTGACATCTCTGAAAATAAGAAGCCTACCCGTTTAGACTGAGATACCACAATGATCTATATCCTCGGAAAAGGCGAAATGTATAAGCAGACAGTAGTATATAATAAAGGATTCCCATCGCCTTGCTGCCACCAGACCCTTAAGGCACCATTCAGCGGGAATGGAACACCAGAAGCCTCCCTTGTTTTATAACTCTGCCAGAGAGTCTGTCCCGTCCCATTAAATCTTCATTTGGAGCGGACCACTTCCTTACGAGAGGAACTTTCCCCAGTCTGTTTAAATAGTAACACGGCCTGGGAGGTGGGCAGTGAGCAGGGGAAGTGCTCATTACTCTGACACACCTGCACACCATACTGGATTGACAAGGCGTTGTGCTGGCAACATACGCAACACAGCTGGATATGGGAGGCGTGGGGACATCTACTTTTACCTGCTGTATAATCCAGGAAATATTCATAATCGTTCATGGTATATCAATGTTGACTCCCGGAAATATTACAGACACCCGTGAGTTATACGGTGTTCCACTAGCATCCCAATTGTCAGTATTACACGGTGAAAGTAGAGGTTGGAGAGTGTACCCTCTACCGCTGCATTACAGCCAACAAGTTGGCCACAATGCCTTGTTGGGTATGCACCAGTTGACTGCCTACAGCCGGACGACCTGTATGTCACACACAGTGCTCGGAGATTGTCGCGCTGACCCTCCCACATGTCCCGCTCCCCGGCAGGTCTACCACACAGAGCCCGATCCTTTGGTATTACTCACGATCTGCTCACTGGGCAGAAGGAGACCCTGCTTTAAAGGAAGATCGGTGGTGTATGAAGAGGACGGGATGACCCTATACCCTACAGGCAGTTCCTGTTAAGTGGTCCACTATGTATGTCCCATATATCACCGATATATTGAGTCGGAATATATATATATATATATATATATATATATATATATATATATATATATATATATATATATATATATGTTATGGGTTCAGTGAATTTTTGGAATCGAAATTTTCCCAAAATCCTCAGTCCCACTCTATGGCTGGCACTAGCCTGTTTTTGTATGGTTTTTCGGTCTCTCTTAGACAGAAAATTCCAAGTGGAAAATATTACTTTCTCACATAAACTCTGCTTTCACCAAAGCGGTAGTGACCACAAGTGTAGAAATAATGTCCGATAGTGAAGTACCGTTGGAGAGGAGCTCACGAATGCTGCCACCCTAAAAACGGGTTCTTGTCACGCATGGTCAGCGTGCTGACAGATGTCGGGCAATGATCCAGACAGTGCCTGGCGCAATGTCCGCCTTCTGTATACTACTCATAGATACAGTGTCCCCCTCTGTATACTATATACAGTGTCCACCATCAACCTCTCAAGGTTTACGACCGCCTGTCCACAAAACCATCGATTATTGTCTATGTATACAACTCATACAAATACAGGTTCCACCTTCTGTATACTACTCATATATATAATGTCCACCTTCTGTATACTACTCATATATATAATGTCCACCTTCTGTATACTACTCATATATATAATGTCCACCTTCTGTATACTACTCATATATATATAATGTCCACCTTTTGTATACTACTCATATATATAATGTCCACCTTCTGTATACTGCTCATATATATATATAATGTCCACCTTCTGTATACTACTCATATATATAATGTCCACCTTCTGCATACTACTCATATATATAATGTCCAGCTTCTGTATACTACTCATATATATAATGTCCACCTTCTGTATACTACTCATATATATAATGTCCACCTCCTGCATACTACTTAGTGATAGATTGTCCACCTTCTGAATTCTACTCATGGATATAGTGTCCACCTTTTGTATACTCTAGAGGAAACCTATATAAGGTTATGGTTAGAGTTTGAATAGTGTAGCAATTCCCAAGGCGAAGCTGCATGAATTACACAAGGGGGTAGGGAGGTACCTCAGTGGTTAAAGCGCTGGACTCGCTGTGGGTTCGAGTCCTACTGCATCCACTCTTTATCCCCAGCAGTGGTAGATT